>CM028130.1:1573770000-1575020000 GCA_016271365.2 Neoceratodus forsteri | reverse complement strand
TAGCAGTCTCAAAAAGCAGTGCTACATCTAGTGTTCTGTGGCAAAATACAGTCTGGGATCAGGAGTGGTATATTCCTCCTCCGAAGCATCCTCACAGATGATGTAGTACTTGGTCCTCTGTCCCTCTCCATCCTGGACCATGGCAAAAGTCATAAACAAGATCACTCCAGTCCACACTGTGGAAAGGCACATCTGCCTCGCCTTATGAATTGCCCGCTGCTCATGCCCACCCAGATCCACGGCACTCCCTCAGCTTTCCAGCTTAACCTTGTCCAGGGCTCCTTGAAAAACCCAATCTTCTCTTTTTTCCTCAACAACGTTGCAAACCCTCTCACACACATAGGGGATATTTCTCTCTCAGATACTTCTTCTTGATCCGCCTTTGCACCCAGTGCTTGGCCTATGACCAGTCGGGTATACTCCTCACACTGGTTCTAGGAACAGCCCCCTTCAGCACCACTGCTCCCCGAGGTATACTGCAAGTGACGGGGGTCAGTGCGGCAGACAGTGTCCATGTCCTCTCTGTGCTGCACGCAGGCCTGACGTAGCCGGGGGATGGTGTCACGACATCTTTGGCTAGGGAAGCAGTAAAGCCTAGGAATGTCCCACTCCCACATAGGATCATCAAAAGTGTAGGACTTGGCCCGGATACCCGGTGGTGGGGGTTTAGTGTCCACTACCTCAGCATCTTACACCATGCTGGAATTTCCCTCTGATATAACTTCCTCCACTTCCATATTGGGTTGCTGAACAGCTGTAGCCCCCGCAGTGACGGGGGGAGGTCATCTGGTGCTCTTCAGGGTTCCTGCTGCCGAAGGGTGAGGACCTTCCAAAGGGGGCTGCATCGGCTTGAGCCTCCCTGCCAATCTATGGCCTCTCCCTCTGCCACGGGGAGGGTCAGGCACCAAAGGGGGGGAGAAGGGTTGGGCAGACAACTAGCGCCCCCTCCCCAGACTCTGCTTCACAGGCTGCAGCTCCCACCTCTTCCCAGTTTCCAAAATGGATGGTCCAGCTCCAGGCTACCTGATACTGGGGCACAGGCTGAACTGGAAGAGACACTCTGCTGCTGGCACAGTCCAGGCACGCAGGTAACACCTTCACTAGTCCTCCAGAGTGGTGGCAGTTCACATATCTCTCCTGTATTCCACTCTTCTAAACCACCTCCCAAAGCCAGGAAAGTGGCAAAGCTGAAACAAGGACCATCCTGTTCCCTTCAGCCATTATGTTGCTCCTAAACGTTCTTTCCACAGCTGCTTGAATTGTGCAGTGTCTTTAGCAAGCAATTTCTCCCCTCGGATGTATACACCTGTGGCACAGTTCACTGTGGTTCACAAAATGGTGCTCCCATTCCTTGCAATGTGACAATGGGCTCCAGCTCTGCCGCTTCCAGCCAACGACATATGTTCCCCTAAGTTCTGCACACATTCAATGTATGTTAAACAGTCCATGCTGGCAGAAAATGCCGCTGCACAAAAGGTGCGAAGTTTAACATGTCCAAGATGACGCCACAACATCCAGCAGTTCCTCCTGCATCTCCCTCAAAAGTATTCAGGCATAAATGTTGTTTTTCTTCATGATCCCCAGGCACTTTCAAATCCCAGATGAACCCCCCCCCCCCATTGTAAGCCCCCTTCCTTGCATCTAGGGGTATGCCAGATGGTAAATGTCCTGGGGAGGGGGCACTGCACAACTAGAAAATACAGTCCGAGAAAATAAATGTGCTCATTACCTGGTTCACGGATGTTGCAAGATGCTTCACATGCAGACAGGGGTAGTTGCAGGGGCAAGGTTCGTTAACAAGCACATAGAAGAACAGTTATTGACGAATAAATGCAATGTCCACTCTGGGATCAAAAGCACAAACTGATTGAATCAACAAGTAATCTGAACAGCCACTCCATGCAGCACGGGGTACTTAAACACGGCGGGAGCATTTCACAGGTACAGAACCTGACAATAAATCCTGCAGCAATCCCTTTTTCCAACAGACTGACCTTGTTTCATGCAGAAATTCCCCTTGAGCTAAAAAAGCTACGGTTCCTGGCAGATGCACTTTTCACAGTGGGCCGATAAAGGCCACACAGGATTTCTACTTTGTTCCAGCAGCATTTCTTTCACATATTCCTCGCACTTCACGACTTTCCATTTGCCAGACCTTTACTTAATTTTCTTTCCATTTGGCACTCAAATACTCAATTAGAGGTAGCAACTCAGACAGCACGAGACGTTTCTACTGTCCCAGTTCCATTTCTTGTCTGCCTTCTTAATACTGGGGTTACTTTCAAACAGGGAGAACATTATTACTGGGAGCACTTTTAGTAACTACATTGGTGTTAATTTTTAGCACAAACAGTACCACCAAAAACCCTCCTGCCACCCAATCACTGATGCCACATGCCTGCTCAGAACATCCCAAGGAGTTTCATATATCCCAGGCAATCCCGGAGATCCGAGACACTTTCTGTTCATGCAGCGATTCCTGTTCAAGATTGCTTCCACCCAGGGGCCTGACTGAGTGCCACATGGAGCACCCACGCGGACTGCCACCCCACCTGGGGTCTCAAACAGCCATTCCTCATGCCTCCAGAGGCTGCACCTCCTAGCGAGCCCAAACACTGCAGCAGCCCCACAGTCTAGGGGAAAGGGGAATAGGCTGCCACACTACACCCCCAACGATCCAGGCTGCCACTTCTGGACCACACCCCAGGGCCCCCGCCATAGCAGGCCCAGCAACAGAAAAACTTACCGGCTCCACTCACCCATGGGCGAGAGTTGTATTTATAGGCCCCCCTCTGGCACATATCCCTACCAAGGTGCCGGAGATCACTTGGTGGGCACCAATATCTTCCTGTCCCAGGCTCCAGCTCCTATAAACCGGTACCAAAGGGACCCCTCAGTTTTGCTCCACAGCTCCCACTGACTCTCTACGGCCCCCGAACAGCCACACATCCTTCGCGAGTCTTCAAAGGAGGAGGACCAGGGTGGTGAACGCCCACCCCGGTCCCGCTGCAGCCCTCACAGACGAACATTTGGGCTGCCCCCCGACTTTCTCTCCTGCTCATTCCCACCAACCTCCTCTTTGGCACCAAACCACCCCTAGTTATCCCCATACCAGAGTGGTCCCCCTGCAGGCAGCAGGCAGACCCACATCCCAGACTACAGGCACCAATAGTTTTTTCCTACTTAACTACTCCTAGTTACAAAAGTTAATTAGTGCATTTAGGTTATATTTCAAAAACTCTAGTAACAGTCCCTTTTCATAACTATGCAGGTTAACATGAATAAAACAGGATCACAGCACACTAGGATTAACCTGCTTGATACAGTATCTGTCTTCACCTGACATCATAACCTTGTCTATGACATAACAATTACAGTCAATTCCGCTTGTGTGCACAAGGCCGGGACTAGCCAAAGTTGTGCACACAACCAAAAATGCACTAAACCGAATTTGCTATTTTGCATATGGCACAGAATCTCGGTTGCAGTAAAAGCATACAGAAACCTTATTACACAGTCCCATACACTGTTAAACATTCTAGAAATGCTGTACGTGTGTAAAAATGTTAAAAAAATGAAGCAGCATAATTCATAAATATGTAATATTATCTGGTACTGAACTGTGCACCTATCAACTGCAGGTGAGCTTCTAAAAACAACGGAAATTGAGCTGTTAAAAGAAAACTGACGGATTCTCTGCATCACGGTCTAGACGTCTCCTGTTGATGGAGGCAGGACCTCAGGCTCGTCATCTTCATCTTCGTCGGCTCCAGCACCTGAATCTAGCACAGTGGCACAGGTATCCTTCTCTGCGAGCTTGCCGCTAGCTGTTACAAACTCTTTAAAGTCTGCGGTTGTCATTCTTGTGGTGGTTGGAAGATTTCTGTTGACAAGGCTGATGTCAGGGCAGTTACTGTGAGTTTTTAAAACCCACCCTTCCCTTCAGTTATCGCAGGTGAGGCATATTAGGTGCCTATTAGGTGCTACATACTTAATGATAGTGGCAGGACAGCTCAGGGATCGCAGCGCTTAACAAAGGCAGGCATCTAACACCTCAATTTACACCTCACTGCTACTCTACTTACAGCTAACTGCTGTCAGAATTGTGCACACAACCGAAACTCTGTGTGCACACAGCCGATTCATTTAACACTAAACAAATAGGAATGGAATCGGGATGGGATGAATGCGTGCATACATCCGAATGGCACACAAGTGGAATTGACTGTATTTCTACAAAAGCAGACTGTGTTCTTGCAAGTAAGGGGCAGTGATGCCAGTTGAAGACAAGTAGCCAGAACAGATGAAGTTTAGGAGATAGTGATCCTGTTTTATTATTACTGCTTACAGTTATAAAAAAAAAAAGAGGTGTTAAATTCAGGAAATTTTATAACTTAAATGTATTTGCTTACACAAACCAATCTTTTTGGGCAGTCTTTTTTTTTGGGTGCAGGTGGCATTTGCAGAGCTTTTGTGGGTAAAATCACGTTTTTTTTTTAAACTTCAAGTTTATTATGCATCAGACACATGTTACATTTCTGTATTACTGATATAACAGTCAGAACATCTGATTGGTATACAGATAGTATTGCAAAAAAGCACAATAAACTCTAATAGTCAACTTTTGTAATGGTTAAAAGGCACTATTACTCTTTCCCAAGGCTATAGCTCTCACTGCCAGACCTGGTTTATGAGAAAATGTATTTTAATCTGATAAGACCTAAAAACCATATAACCAGATAAACAAAAATAAAAGTAAAATTACAGGCAGTGAAGAAAGAGAAATAAGTAAACATAATCCTCTACCAAAACTGATTAAAATTATGGGATCCAGAGAGAGAGAGAGAGAAAGAGAAAAACATAAAGAAAACATATACAGTCTTGTCTTAAGTAACAGCCTGTCCCTGTAGATAAAGATGCACGGGGACCATATTTGAGCAAAATTGTCACTCTGTAGTCTCGACACACTGGTGATTTGTTCCATAGCCTCTAACTGATTCATTCTTAATATCCATTCCCTCACCATAGGAAAAAGTGGGGAGAGCCATCTCGAAGTTATGCATTTAGGTGCTGCAACCCGCATCGTTTGGGCCAGTCTAGTAGAATGTCTAGGCCCAAAAAGTAAGGTCGGAAGGCCCAGTAACAAGTCCGTTCCAGTAAAGGGAATTTGTAGGCCAGTAATGTTTTGGATCTGTGTGTGGATTTCTTTCCAGAATAGGAAGATCTTAGGGCAGGTCCAAAATATATGTGCCTGGGTTCCTATGTTTCCACATCCCCTCCAACATAAATCAGATTGGACATTTCCAAAGTGTTTTGCTATTGTGGGAGTAAGAAAAAATCTTATTAAGATTTTCCAATGAAACTCTCGCCAAGTTGGGGAACTAGTTACTGATCATCCTCTGTTAAGTCTCCTATCCCAAATAGGTTGTGATATTGAGACTAATAGTTCTTTCTCCCACTTTACTTTTACTTATGCTATACCTGATGGGTTGATATTAATTAAAATTTTGTATAGTTGAGAAAGGGGGTGACTACAGTCTTTAACTTTAATACAACAATAAAAAAAGTTTTCAAGTTCTGTTCTGTCCCTGATTAACATTTGTAGCCTATCTACTGTTAGGGTTACCACCTTTTAAGAAGCCCAAAGTGGGACATTTCTTACTGAAACATGATTTTTTTGCAGGACAGTACGGACCTCGACCAATGCAACAGACTTGTTTTCTCTATATAATCAGAATTAAGGCTACGTTTTGTAGTTTCTTAGCTGCTTCTATTGTTTCTTATCATTTTAGGGTATTTTAGTTAAGGTATTTTAGTTTTCTGCAACATTAAGGGGAAAGTTAGAAAATATTTTTTCTATTATAAAGTCAGGACATGTAGTATTTTTCATGTTTTTTTGCAGGACACAGCTACCCAAATCAGGACTGTCCTGCAAAAATCAGGTGGTAACCCTATCTACTGTATGGATGTAATGTCGGATTTGAAGGTATCTAAAATGGTCCTCCTTTTGGAGCTGAAACCTGTCCCTTAACTGTGTAAAGGACATACAAATTCCACTCTCTATGCAATGTGCAGAAGTCGAGATTCGACGGGTAGCCCAGAATAGAAAACCAGTGTCTAATCTAGGTGGGGTGAAGGAAGGTTCATGTCTGATCAAGGACAAAGGACCTGGCCCTTTGGGGGTGTGGGTAAGCTTTCTTAGTTTCTTCAGGATAGATAAAGAGTGAATAATCCAAGGGTTCTTTAAACAGCCTAATTGTTCAGTTGGAGTACTGTTAGTTGGGAGGGCCCAAAGCGCCCATCCTTTAAGAGCATCTTCTTCTAGTGAATACCACCCAGACTCTACTCTGTATTTAGCCCAGGTACATAACTGTGCCCCCCAGCTGCCAGAAAATAAAGATAGAAGTTTGGGAGCGCCAATCAACCTCTCTCACGCAGGGACTGTAAGACGCTTTTGGCTATTCTGGGACGTTTATTGTTCCAAAGGAACTTTTGTGTCAGTTCATGTAAAGCTGTCCAAAATTCTCTCAGAGGTTGTAAAGGGAGGGTTTGAAAGAGGAAGAGAAGCCTGGGAAGAACATTCATCTTTAGGGTTTGTGATCTACCGTATAGTGTCAGAGGAAGTAACTGTCATCTGGCCACATCGGCTTGAAGATTTTGGAATAACTTTAGGTAGTTATTTTTGTGGAGTTGGGTTAAGTCTATAGAGATATTAATTCCAAGGTATCGGTTAGTATTTTTAGTCACCCACGTAAAAGGAAAGGTCAGCCTAAATTCTTGGGAAGGGGATCCACTTATTTTATTTTATTTTTATTTTATTTTATTTAAACAGCAGTTTGGAGAACCTTTGAGCCATAGGCTCATTTACAAAGGTACCTTGTCACTTAAGATAAGGGCTTCGGATTTGGTAAGGTTTATTTTGTAACCCGACAGCTTACGTAGCTATCTAATGTTCTAAGAAGAGCAGGGACTGATGTCTCTGGTTCTGAAATGAAAAATAGAGAGTCATCTGCATATAATGCAATTTTTTGGATATGGCCCTCCACCTCCACCCCCTTTATAAATGGGTGTGTTCTGATATCTGTTGCCAATGGCTCTGGAGATAGGGCAAAAAGAAGTAGGGAAAGGGGACAGCCCTGCCTTGTACCTCTTTCAAGGGGAATTCTCTCTGAAAGGTGTCCATTTACCCTTATTCTGGCTTCTGGGGCATGAGAGAGGGCTTTGATAGTGGCTACGAATTTGTCTCACAAGCCAAATTTCTTCAGGGTTTCCACTAGAAATATCCAATCGACCCTATCAAAGGCCTTTTCAGCATCCATGCTGATAGCCTGTTGGAACTGTCTAGCGGACTTCTGAGCTGAAATGACATTTAACAATCGACATATGTTATCTTGTAGGTATCGACCAGATATGAAACCAGATTGGTCCCTGTTAACTAAGGGATGTATTACTTTTTGTAATCAGTCTGCCAAGATCCCTGTAAAGACCTTGAGGTCTACTGGTAATAAGGAGATGGTTCAGTAGGATTTACAATTTTCTGGGTCTTTGTCCGTTTTGAGAATGACAGAGATCTGGGCTTGGTTCCAAGATGCAGAAATGTCCCCCAAACAGCTCGTTGAAGGCGTCTGCAGTGTCGGGAGTAAGGAGTCAGAGAAGGTCTTATAGAACTCAGCTATGTAGCCATCCAATCCTGGGGCTTTTCCATTTTTCAGTTGTTTGATTTTTTTATGAATTTCTACCTCAGAAATGGGAGTCTCCAGTTCCGATCTCTATACTTCTGTTAATTTGGCGAGAGTTAATTTATCTAAGTAAGCGAGAATTCTTTCTTGATGGTCAGGGCCTTTTTCAGCCCGATATAAGGCTGCATAATATTTCTGAAACTGAGCCGTAATAAGTTGGGGGGATGAGATGGGGCAACACCCTCTGTGGTTTGCAACTTTAACACTGTTCGGGAAGTTTTCTCCTTGCAGAGCTGCACGTCAAAAGCTTCCCAGCCCTATTGCCTTGTTCATAGTATTTTTGTTTTGCGTAGCAAAGCTGACCTTCGTATTGCATATTCAGGATTTTGTTAAGTTTGATTTTTAGCTGGTCTAGTTCTATTTTAGTGGGTTGGTCGAGATTCTTTTGATGGGCTGCCTCTAATTGGGAGATTTTTTTTCCAAGTCTAGTCTTTCTTTGATTTTAGTTTTTTTGTACCAAGAAGAGTAGTTAATAATGACTCCTCTTAGGTAACTCTTAAGGGCATCCCACCGGACTCCTGCCCCGGTGTCATCCGTAGAGTTAAAAGTTAGGAAATCTTTTGTAGATTTCTGAATTAACTCTTTAAAATCCGTGTGATTCAGCAAGCTAACGTTAAGTCGCCATGTGGTCTCAGAAGGCCTGGGAGATAATATTGCCTCTAGTGAGATTGAAGCATGGTCTGATAAACAGATATTTCCTATGTCAGTCTTACTGAGGTACTGCAGGGTGTTAGTGGATATTAAAAAAAGTCTATTCTAGAGACGAGTACATCTTATATTTAGGTGAGTAGCATGTGTAGTCTCTTTCATTAGGCCTTAAAAATCTCCAAGGATCTATCAAAGATAATTCCAAACATAGTCTGGAAATGACCTTGCTAGCCCGTGATGGGCCCACTGATTTGGAACCTACTCTATCTAGATGAAGATCTAGAACCAAGTTAAAGTCTCCCCTATAAATATTAAGCTGTGAGCATCTGTGACAGAATCGGAAATTACTTTGCTCAAAAAGGATAATCTGTCATGTGCCTCATTGGGGCATACAAATTCAAAAGGGTACATTTCTGACCTCTATACTCCCCCATGAGTCTCACATATCGACCTTCTGGGTCTAAATCCATCTGTATGACCTTGAGTGGAACATCTCTTTTTATTAGAATAGCTACACCACTTCGGCTGGGTTGTTGTTTGTATTCAGCTGCATACATCTCCCCTACCCAACTTCTACATACCTTCCTAGGCTCCTCCGCTGTCAGATGTCTTTCTTGTAAAAATGCTACCGTGGCTTGTTGTCGATGCAGGTCTTGTAAAATTCTCGATCTCTTAACAGGACTGTTTACCCCTCTCACATTCCATGAGATTATTTTAAAGTCTGCCGTAATTTTGAGATAAGCACATCTTAGACTATCTGAGGATTACTAGTAGCCTGTGTAAACACTTGAAACCAATGAACATCAGAACAAACTCTCATAAATTTATAGTAAATATTTACAAATCGCCATCTGGATGGCAGATCAAGTATCTGAAATGCTTCAAGATATGTTTATACCCTGTTCCACACCTCTGGAAAATTTCTATGAGGCGTGGTAGGAGACTATATCTTTCAGTCTCCCTGCCAAAAAAGGTCCACTAAAAATGTGGGTTGTCTTAGCTGGGTAGTCTCAGGTCACCCTGGGAAATAAGGTGGGCCAATAGCCAGGGGTCGACTCTAATAGTGTAATACTTTGGATACAGGGTGGGGGGGAATCGTCCATGAAGTACTCTCCCCCATGGGTAGAGGTGGGGCCCCACCAAGCAAAAGGCAGCCCAAGAGGAACTAACCATCCACTTTGCTGGTAATTTATGTGTAAACACCCATGTCAGCCCAGGCGACATCCCACTGGAGTTGCACATGGGGTCCATGCACCTATCCATACCATGAGGTCCTCCTCGTCTTCCCCCCTCGGCATCCTCTTTCAATCAGACTTCCCAAGGTAGCAGGGCACACTTGTCTATGTCTGAAAACGAGTGAGGCGCTGACCAAATGAGGGGCCCTCCTGCCAAGCCTTCTCAAGCTGCATTATAATCTATTTCATAGGACAATAGGAGACCTAGCCTTAGCTGTGGCTGAAACACTGAATAAGTACTTTTAAGTTTTCTTTGTGTGGGACTTGTGTGTACTCCTCAGTATTTGAACCAGTGCTTGTTGTTAAACTAGGAGCCTGCTGTCTGTTGAAATTTACTGTGCCTGAGGCACTTGACTATACTGCAATGGAGGGGGCTCAGCAGCGAGCCAAGTAAGTGTGGGGTTGCCTCAAGAGGCGGGGACAACTCTCCCTTTAAATTTAACCGCTTGCCGCACAGCTGATAATAGCGAGCGTTTCTTTTCCATCTGCTCTTAGTGTGGCATGTTGGAGGTGTTAAGATCTACACTGGTGTGCCAACTGCAGTCCCCATCAGCTTTTTAAACTGAACTTGACCACATGCTGAACTGCCCGATGCTGTGGCTGAAACACTGAATAAGTACTTTTAAGCTTTCTTTGTGTGGGACTTGTGTGTACTCCTCAGTATTTGAAACAGTGCTTGCTGTTAAACTAGGAGCCTGCTGTCTGTTGCTATCGAGAGCTGGTAATACCCAGATCAAAAACTAAACTTCTGACTTTTTTTTTTTCAGCCAGCTAGTCCCTAAATTTTGGAATATAATGCCCTTGAAATTTTGTTTGTATAATAGCAAAACCCCGTCACGAAAAGCTGTTAAAATCTGGTTCTTGGATTCATTTTTTGCTCAAACTAAGGCTTGTTGTGGCTAACTGGTTATAGTAATATAATTATTGTATGTAATTGTATGTATTTGGTGTGCTATATACTGTTATGTTTGTATTTATTGTAATTGTTGTAACTTTATTTCTGTTTAACCAAGGGTCACCATTTTAAATGAGTTTTACTCAATGGTCTAACCCACTTAATAAAATGTAATGAAATGAAAATGAAATATGTCAGTGGTGTATAGTGAGGCATCCTGCAATGCCCCCAATGCTCCCCCTGTTAGTGCTTATATTATTCTTTGGGTATCAGCTCGAAATAGAAGGAAACAACATGTGATTAAACTTTTATGTTTCTTAAAACATCAGGGCCCACTCATAGTCGCTACCCCCCCCTCTGTCATTTAAATGGGTCCATCAGAGGAGCCGAAATCAGGGAAGTAATGAAAAAGTCGGACCCTACAGCAGGGCAGCACCATGTTACCCCTTCGTGCATGTTCCCTCCAAGGCATGTGACACCCAGTTAGGGTAGATTCTGGTACATCACTTCCCCCGAGAGGCCCAGTTCCGCCCAAGGCCGCCCTCCAAAGCAAGCCCCTCACCTGGGAGACCTCCTCCTCCTCCCCCCACCCAAGGTATCCACTGGATCCAGCTCTGTTCGCAAAAATTTAGATTAATATTTTTCCTTTCATCATTTTAAGAAAAAAGAGAGAGAAAAAAGAAAAACGGAGCACACATTGCTGTTATCGTAACCATGCTGCATGTGATCATATTCTCAAAACTATACGAAAGGACTTGTAAAATATCCAGTCTACGTTGTTGCAGATCAAGCTATTTTGTGGTATTAATAAGGCTTTTTTTCCTTTCCTTTCCTCTCCCTTCCCCGTCCCTCCTCCTCTTCCTTTAAACTAAAAGTAAATCATCTCGCTTTATTCATCCAAATGAAGGCTTAAAATAGCCAAAAGTCCAAGGATCACGGCTCAAACTAGCCAAAAGCCAAAGTACAACAATTAAGTGAATAAAGTACTCAGCCAGATTCAACTGTAGCTTCTTCCAAGGTTGTGTCGGTAGGAGGTACTGCGTGTGATTTAGTACCCTGTAGGAGCTTTTTATTGCGAACAGTGTCCCACACTGTTTTGGAGCCCCCTGGATGTAGTGCACGTGTGGATTTGTTCGCCTTCACTTACCAGGCTCTCTTCGGGAGAGATCTGTCTGTAATTTCAGCGTCATCTTCCGGGATAATCACACCATGATTCTTGACCCAGGTGGCCACCTCTGCTACCTCCTGAAATCTTTGCCAACCATCCAAGGTATGAATCTTAATTCTGGCTGGGTATTCAAGCTGGGCTTGATGACCTGCTTGTCGTATGTACTTAACTATGCTGCATGCTTTCTGCCTCCGAGTTAAGAGTTTGGGGGGCGTAATCTTGGTCGAAGAAGAGATGAACATCTCCAAATAGAACTTGTTTTTTAGCCCAGTAATTCCTCCTTGACCCTGTAGTAGATAAATGCCATGATCACAGAACGAGGCCTGGCTTTCAGGTCCTTAGGTTTTGCTGTAAAAAATTGGTGAGCACGGATGACACCTAGGTCTCTTTCTTTGTCCAGACTAAGGATCTCTTTTAAAAAACTGTCCATGAACAGAGTCATGTTACCTGATTCAGTGCCTTCAGGTAAACCGTGCAGGCGTAAATTATTCCGCCTATTGCGGTTTTCAAGATCTTCCAGTTGTTGTTGCAGGGTTAACTCCCTATTATGAAGATCCATTAAGGCTGCATTATGAATATCTGTGATCGTTCTATATTCTGACATTGTGTCTTCCAACTGATTGGTCTGTTCAGTTAAATCAGTTAAGCATTTTCGGTCTTCCGTGGCTTTTTGTTCTAGTCGGATCAAGGTGTCGATTATCTGTTGTAGTGTGCTACAGAGTGTTTTAGAAGTAATTGTAAAGTTCTTTTCAGTTGTGTTTTGTACCTCTGGGGTTTGAGATATAAGGTCAGAGACTTCTGCACGAAGCGTGGCTTGTTGCTGCAGGCCTTGAGCTGAAAATGTCAGTTTCGACTGAGCTCCGTTCGAACCATCTCTATTTTTTATTTTAGGAGACATGATGTTTGGTTTAATTGTCCGTTTCTATAGCAGGGTGTCAACGATGATGAGCGGGATTCTGGTGGAATAATGATTTGTGAGTCAAGAGCTCCTAGCTTAGGCTTCCATCTCAAAGGCAACCGGAACTGGAAGTCCCAATCCTGTTTTTTTGGGTGGCACTGTCTGTTTTCATAATTCTGCAGACCACGTTTGCACTATTTTCTATTTGTAAGATTTGCCAAAATTGTGTGTGGGGGGGTGTGTGTGTGTGTGTGCACTGATTTCTGTTTTTACTGATGTATACTGTATGCCATATGCAGTAGCACCCCTAATGGAAAAGCCCTTTTAAAAGTACATGAATGAGCAAGGATGAGCAGCTAAATTTGGCTGGGAGAAGTATTGCTCTCTCATTAGCTAGATCTTCACCAGTTACCTGCACATTGGTTGGGGACTGTACCTTTTTTTTTTTTTTCTTCTTTCTTCACGTTAAGTATACTTTATTAATCTCAAATACCTCTAATTTACATACACAAAAGACCATCAGAACAGAATCCAAACCAATTAACAGAGGTACCAGGAATGAAACAAAGAGGCTATACAATCGATTTGTTCACATGACCATAAAATATGCAGGAGGGTCCCAAGCTCTCTACCACATCTGGAGCACAGATCTGTAGGGAGCTGACCCATTCTATGCAATTTAACTGGGATATAGTAAAGGTTATGGATTATCTGAAATTGCATAAAACAATATCAGTCCCATTTAAGCAATGTGTAAAGGTGCTTCCAGATAGTTGTCCAGTTCCTGGGAGGGAGGATGGAAGAGCCTGATCCCACCAGTAATACAGCGGGCCTTCTAGCTGTGCTTACAACGATCGGTAGTAGTAGTACGAGATGAGGTGAGAATCTGGTGCTGCAATAAATAATGGGAGGATAATGGTGTTAAAAGAAAAAATTACTCACCTTAGTAATGTTGTTTCTTCTAATGGAGTCTTGCTATATTATGACATATGCAGTGAGTCCCAACCTTCGAACTGCTCCGGAGGTGAAAGAGTTAACTTTCCATGCAAGGCATGGAACCTTGAGCGCGAGCTCGGTTGAACACTCTGTCTGCTGTTGCTCAAAATCAAACTGTCAGATCTTTTCGAACAAAACTCATTAAGGTTCTGTGTGGAAGCCGCAAACCTACACTAGCCCACTGGCTACTAACTACAAAAACACATTTTTGTTCTTGATCCCAAAACAAAGACTCAAGTCAGGGGATTCAAAAAAGAAAAAATATATAACATAACACCTAAGCACCCTAAGAAAGGGTGAACATAAAGTGGGCATCCATGAAGTGCCAACATTGCACTGCACACCCACATCCCAAAAATAGAGGTTCTGAGAGGGGTAGGCTGGGGGGGAGGTCATAATATAGCAAGACTCCATTAGAAGAAACAACATTACTAAGGTGAGTAATTTTTTCTTCAAACAACATGAAGTCTTGCTATATTATGACATATGCAGATTACACAGCAGTACCTCCATGGAGGAGGGACGGGACCTACTTAGGAAATAGGCTCTGAAGCACAGCTGTGCCAAATCGAGCATCACTCCTAGCCTGGATGTCCAGGGAATAATGCTTAGTAAAAGAGTGAACTGTTTTCCAGGTAGCTGCTTGACATATCTCTAGGATAGGGATGTCCCTGGCAGCAGCCAGAGACGCAGCTGTACCTCTGGTAGAGTGAGCCCTCAGGCCTGAGGGAGGAACCTTACCCAGTTTCTCATAGCAAAATTGGATACAAGAGACAATCCACCTGGCAATGGATCTTTTAGTGGCAGGTTTTCCTTTACCAACCTCACCATAAGTGAGGAACAGTTGGAGGGAGTCAAACCTGTGACCCTTAGTACGTTCTATATGTAACTAAGGGCTCTTTGACATCTAAACTGTGCAATCTCCTCTGCCAGAGGAGGAATGGTCAGTGAAGTACACAGGAAGAGACATGGATTGATTAAGGTGGAAATCTGAAACCACCTTAGGCAAAAACTTTCTGTTAGTCCTGAGGACCACCTTATCTCTGTGAAAGGAGATAAAATCAGGCTCCACTGACAATGCTTGCAGCTCACTTATGCGCCTGGCAGAAGTGATGGCTACCAAAACACAGTTTTCCAAGTCAAGTACTTAAGCTCTGCTGAAGACAATGGCTCAAAAGGGGGTTGCATAAGCTGGGCAATGCAAATATTAAGATCCCAAGCAGGGGCAGGGTCCTTGAATGGAGGGTTGGTGTGAAGCAACCCTTTGAAAAACTCAGAGAATACAGGGTGAGCTGAAAAAGAAGAGGGCTTACCTGCTGATAAGAAAACAGACACGGCTGCCAGGTGCACTTTTAGGGTAGCTGGTCTCAGCCCGAAAGAATTCAAATGCACCAAATAATCCAGGATCGTGGCACGCTCATCAGATTCTGGGGAATATGCTTGCCAGCGCACCATATGGAAAATTTCTTCCATTTTGAATTATAAGTAGCCCTGGTGGAAGGCTTTCTAGAGGCCTTCAAGATATCCAATACACCTTGGGAGAGGTAGGTCAGCAAATCCCTAACTCTTCAAGAGCCAAGCCTTGAGATTGAGAGATTTGAGGTCTCGATACCAAACTCTCCCCTGGGCACAGGTTAACAGGTTGTGATTCATGGGAAGACACAGGGGAAGGTGGACTGTTAAGGACATGAGGAGTGGGTACCAGGGCTGTCTGGCCCAATCTGGGACAATCAGGATCAACTTGCAGGGTTGAGATCTGATTTTGACTAGCACCTTGAAGAGAAGAGGGAAGGGGGGAAAGCATAGAGAAACTTCCCTTTCCAACTGAGGAAGAAGGCATCCAGAGGGACTGAGCCCAACACTGGGGGCCTGCAGCAAAAAGGGGAAGTTGGTGATTGTCTGGGGCTGCAAAAAGCTCTATCTGCGGGGTGCCCCATCTGGCAAATACTACCTCCAGTACTAGGGGATCCAGTGCCCATTCGTGATGGCCCTGGGAAATCCTGCTGAGAGCATCTGCTAGGACATTGTCCCTGCCTGGGAGATGAACTGCCGTAAGGGAGGCGTTCAGGGAATAAGCCAGAGACCACAACTTCATTGCTTCGGTGCACAAGGCCGTAGACCGAGTGCCTCCTTGCTTGTTGATGTACCACATTATAGTTGTATTGTCTGTTCTGACCTGTACAACCTTGTTCTGAACAGATGTGGAAAAAACCTGGAGTGCTAGAAAAACCGCTCTGAGTTCCAACAAATTGATGTGGAGCAGAGATTCCTGAGGGGACCACAACCCCTGGGTAGTGAGGTCACCCATGTGAGCTCCCCACCCCAAGAGGGATGCATCTGTAGTAAGGGTCAAGGAGTGAGACTGGGGGTGAAGGAACCCCTGTCTCAGATTGCTCTGGTCCTGCCACCACTGAAGGGCCTGGATCAGGGTTCGAGTCACTGGGATCAATTTGGTTAGAGGGGTCTGTCCTTTGAGACCAAAAGGCTCTCAAATGGAACTAGACGCCCCTCATCTGAAATCTTGCTCCCTGCACTACTGCTGTAGAAGCAGCCATGTGCCCCAGGAGCTGTAGAAAATGCCTTGCTGGTCGAGAGACCTGCAGGGTAAAAGAGGAGGCCAGAGAAACCAAGGTCCTTGCACTTTCCAGAGGGAGGAAGGCTCTGGCCTCTTTTGTGTTCAGTTCTGCGCCTATGAAGGTGAGAAGCTGGACAGGCTCTAGAACTGACTTTGGAAGATTGAGAAGGAAATCTAGAGATGTGAGCAGTTGCTGAGTTATCTGAAGGTGTAGTTTGACCTGGTCTGGGGACTGGCCTACTATAAGCCAGTCGTCCAGATAAGGAAAGATGGCAATCTTTTGCCTTCTTAAGTGGGCAACTGCTACTGCCAGGCATTTTGTGAATACCCTCGGGGCCGAGGTGAGGCCGAAGGGCATTGCTCTGAACTCGTAATGGCCTGAGGGCAGTTCAAATCTGAGGTACTTTCGATGGGAGCTTCTGATAAGAGCATGGAAGTAGGCATCCTTGAGGTCCAGGGAGGCTAGCCAGTCCCCTGGCCTTAGAGAGAGTAAAATAATTCCCAGTGTCACCATTTTGAATTTTGGTTTTAAAAGGTGCTTGTTTAGATACCTGAGATCCAGGATGGACCGCCATTCTCCTGTATTTTTTGGGGTAAGGAAGTACCTGGAGTACAACCCTTTGCCCTGGTGTAGGGGTGGAACCCTCTCCACAGCTCTGAGAGCCAGGAGGGTAGAAACTTCTGTTTCTAGGGCAAATATCTCTGATGGATTTGCAGGTGGAAAGGACCTGGCTCTCATCTTTGGAAATTTTTTGAAGCTGAGAACCAGTCCCTGGCTTACTACTTCCAGGACCCACTTGTCTGATGTTAAAGACTTCCAGTCCTGGACAAAGTAACCAGCCTGCCCCACGTTAGTGGAGAATCGGCCTGGCCACCCCATCAGGGAGCCTGCTTGGCAGGGGCTTTGGACTGAGGGGAGAAGCAGGCTTACTTGTACCCGTCTGCCTCTCCCTCTAAAGAACCCCTCTGGGCATAAGCAGAAGAGGAGCCTGGGCTTGGTAAAAGGCCTATGAAAAGGCCTGCCCTGCCCCTGACATGCTGCCTTTGAGGTGGCTTGCCTTTCCTTGGCCTGTGCACTCCTATAGGCGGGTCCTATATTCATCCATTTTCTTCATGTAATTCTCTGTCTGCTCCCCAAACAGAGAATTGCCCACAACAGGAAAACCATGGCCTTAGACTGGGTATCCCAGATAGAGTAGTACATCTGAGCAAGCCATTCTCTGCGAAGTGCCACAGATGTAGCCATGACCCTTGATGACACATCATTAGAGTCCACTGCAGCATGAAATTGCACCTTGGATGCCTCAATACCATCCGCAGCCACCTGTTCCAGCTCCCTGGCAAGCTGGTCAGGGGCCTGTTTACTAGGGCCAGCACAGTATCCCATCTGGATTTCTGGTACCTAGCAGCATAAATATATAGTTTGCCTGTCTGAGTCCTAAAGATGCTGCCATGTACTGTTTCTTTGCCACGGCATCCATCCTCCTGGAGTCCTTTTCAGGAGGGTGAGAGGCTAGAGGAATATTTGCTTTGTCACAGGCAGCAGCCTGCACTACCCCCACATGGCTGCATTGCTGAGTGAGGAACTCCATATCAGAGCCTGATAAAGCATGCCTCTTGTCCATCCTTTTATCCATAGGGAGGATAGAATGAGGAGTTTTTAGAATTTTTACTGTCTGTTTCCTAAAAGATTTGTGCAAGGGAATAGACAGTCTCCTAGACTCTGGAATATCCATCATTTCTACATAATCAGGCTCTTCCTGGTCATCAACAGCTTCCTCAACAGGGAGTTGGAGAGTTTCAGCAACTTTCTTATAGAACATAAAATGAGAAGGGAACTCAGATAGCCTGGGGGGGAACCCCCAACGGTCTGTCTGGAGAAATGTCCGGTTCAATGGGCACATCCAGACCTTCCAAATTACTTTTACTATCCTCATACTCCTCCTCCCCTTCCTCCGGTTCATAAAAATCATCAAAATCAAAATCTTGAACCACTGGAACCGACCGAACGGAACGCTTCCCTGATGGTGTCAGTTCGGACGGAACCGGGGAAAGAGATTGGACAATTTGAATTGCTTTAGCTATTTCCTCAGCGGTTGGAGAAATAACTTTTGGCTCCACACTAGCTGACTTTCTAGTCCTTTTAGTTGGAACCGGCTCCTCAGAGCTGGCTCTTCGTTTGCCCAAGGAAGTATCGCCCTGGTCAGAGGGCATTCCCTCCGGTTCGGTTGGAACGGAACCGGGCTGGCCATCCGGGTCAGCAGACTTTTGGGCCTCCCTTTCCCTGAGCCTACCAACTCTCTTTTCCACGGTGGCAGCAGGAAAATTCTTACAAATCTGGCAGTCTGCACTGAGGTGGTCAAACCCCAGACAATATACACAGGTGGTGTGTGGGTCAGCCTTAGCAAAGGCTTCTCCACAGAGGCCACACTGCTGAAACCCAGTGGGCCCGGTTTTCATTTGGGTTTCTCAGACATAATGCCAGCCTAACCAAACTTGCCCGTTAGTGGCAATCCACCAAACAAGACTCTCTTATCGGTTCCCAACACGTGTCTGAGTCGTGGAAAAAAACGTAATGAAATCGTTTTTTAAGAACTGATAAGAACTGGGAACCGCACTTCTAAAGGACTAGAAGTAATTTTTAAAACAACCTAATGTCGGTTCAAACCGCGAACCGAAAGAGACGTTACAAGTTCCACACAGAAGAAATAAATGAAAGCCTATCTATTACTTACATACCACAGACAGAGCTGGAACCGACCAATTGCGGTTTAATTTGGTCAAAAAAAAATGAAAAAATAAAACTTTTTAACTGACAAATGAACCGAGCAGAAGGAGAAATCTCCGGAGCGACTGTTCAGCGAGGCGGAGTAAAGAATCTGACAGTTTGAGTTTGAGCAATAACAGACAGTGTTCAACCGAGCTTGCGCTCAAGGTTCCATGCCTTGCATGGAAAGTTAACTCTTTCACCTCCGGAGCAGTTCGAAGGTTGGGACTCACTGCATATGTCATAATATAGCAAGACTTCATGTTGTTTGAATGACTGTGCCAGGGCACAATGCCAAGATGACTCAAGAACATGTGAGAGACTTGGAAGATTGAGTTGGCAGGCCAACCGTACTGTGCACTTGCTACCTGAAAAGACATCAACTTATGGTGCACTACCAAATCTCGGACTGTGTCTACTCCCATGTTAGGCCAAAATTTTGTTTTGAAGAGCATCTTCCCACATATCAAGAGGTTGGATTCCCGGAAACTGGCTGGGAAATATCTAGGTTTGGGCAAATCTTCTAGTAAGAGTTAAGCTGTACTTGAACTTGAGTCTGGAGGGAGGCTTCTAATGATGTCTCTTGCAGATGTCATGGTAGTTTCTTCCTAGTGATGAAAGGGAGAGAACGTACATCTATATCCGAAGCTCGACAAAGGGAGTGCTTGATTTCTACCCAGAAGGGGGTGTATGTCCTAGAGGAACTTGTGTCAGAGGACTTCCGCCAATAAGAAATTCGTGTTAAATGCAATGCCAAATAATACAGGAAAAGGTCAGGAGCTTGTAACCCCCCATCATGCTTCTGACACATTCATTTGGACCAGACCAGTCTAGCCTGTAAACCCTGCCAGAGGAAGGCGGTGAGGATCCTGTGCACTTGAGCAAACCATGATTGGGGAAGGGCCCTGTTATGCATCTGCATGGGGTACGATAATCAAGGAAGGGCATTCATTTTTATAATACTCAGCCGACCCCACAGAGAAAGAGGTAACAAGGACCACCGGCTTAAATCTATTTTAAGATGGGATACTATGGAGTGTAGGCTGTATTGTTGCATCTTGCGGGGGGGGGGGAGGTTCTGAGATAAATTCTCAGATATTTTATTTTATCCTTCCTCCATATGAGACCAATATGTTCTAGGTCTGATTTCAGGGTGACACTGTTCAGAAGCATAATCTTGGTTTCATTGAGATTTAATTTGTAATTCGAAATATCCCCAAACTGAGAGATTATCTGAAGGGCTGCGGGAAGAGATACAGATGGGGAGGAGACGTGTAGCAAAATGTCATTGGCATATACCGACAATTTTGTATTCGTTATTACCTGTGGAGATTCCAGAAATGCTAGGAGATATATTGAGTTTACGGATAAGGGGTTCCAGAAATAAGTTGAAAAGATATGGTAAGAGGGGGCATCCCTGTCTAGCACCCTGGAAAAGGGGAAATGATGTTGATAGGATGCCATTACATAGTACCTGTGCTGATGGGGAAGAATATAGGATCCTTATCCACTGTGAGAATTCTGAGGGAATGTGGAATTTAGGAAGCAAGGCAAACAGGTAATCCCACGAAACCCTATCAAAAGTCACTGAAAAAAGATAGGACAATTTCCTGAGATGATCAGCTGAAAGTCTGCCTTTTTATGAAGCCCACCTGTTCCTGGCTTATCAATGATTCTCATACCCGGTCCAATCGACAAGCTAGAACCTTTGCCAAAATGTTAAAATCCACATTAATAAGTGATATAGGCCTGTATTTGATACCAGCTTAGGGTCTTTCCCTGGTTTTGGCAATACTACGATGGTAGCCGAGGTCATGGACAGATCAGACAGACCTTCCCTGAAAATGTAGCTGTTAAGAGCTAAGAAGGATAGGAGCCAGCTGAGTCTTAAAAGCTTTATAGAAATTGGTAGTGAAGCCATCCGGCCCAGGAGATTTGTCTGGAGATAGGGAGTCTATGGCCTGGGAGTGAGTGGAAGGAATACTCCTTATGGTCTGGATTCAACATCCTCCATGGATCTGTCAGACCCAGAGAGTGCATGAGATCTCGGATAGCAACTTGCCCCGGAGTTAAAACTTGCCTGGTTTGACCAGATCTAGCTAGTTCATTACATAGAACCATATTCCAGTCTCCTCCAAGAATTATGGGAAGGGAAGACAGGGGGGCTAAGTGTGACATCAGGGTAGTAAAAATTGGGGGATCATCATTGTTAGGGCCGTATATGGAACCCAGGACAGTCTCTAGATGTCCTAGCATAACATGTAGTATAACATAACGTCCATGGGTGTCTGTTATTTCTTGGAGGAGATGGAAAGGTACCCGCCTAGCTATGACAATAGCCACCCCCTTTTTACGTGAATCCGAGTCAGCACCATAGACCTTCCAAACCAGAAATGTTTTAAAAGGGGAACCTGGGAGGAAGGAAGGTGGGTTTCCTGAAGAAAGGCAATATCAGATTGCAGTTTCTGCAACTGAAGTAAAAAGTACAGTTATGTAAGAACTTACCGTAACAGCAGATCTTCAAGAACAGCTCTTGCAGCAGGTTACACCATTAGGACTGAAGCCGGCAGGCGCCAGGACCCCACAGAAATTTTCTAGCTAGCAGTATTCAGCGGGGGCCGCCTCCGACGTCGGTCCCGCCCCTGACGTCAGGCGTAGTACATGAGGCGGTCCCCCATAACCCTCAGTTCTCCTGCCGAAGACTCCCAGCCGCTGGATGACATCAGAAGAGGAGACCGAGGATCCGTCATCAGATTGCAAAACAAGGCGTCAATAAAAGCCCTAACCTAAGAGAAGGATGCCTTGACTACGACCTACCTCCAGCGGGGATGGTGGGAGGGAAAGTACCTGCTGCAAGAGCTGTTCTCGAAGATCTACTGTTACGGTAAGTTCTTACATAACTGTACTATCTTACTTTGAAAAACAGCTCTTGCAGCAGGTTACACCATTATGACCGATTCCCAAGCAATACTGGCAATCACACACCATCAGGAGGAGGAAAGGCAGAAATCCTCACGATACCTCAAGCCTCCGACAGAAGTCCTTGAAGGACTGCTAGACCGAACCCTGCTCTTTGCCTCGATGCAATGTCCAGGCTGTAATGCCTGATGAAAGTGTGTACAGAGCTCCAAGTAGCTGCAGCGCAAATAGCCGAGGTGGACACATTCCTTAAGACAGCAAAGGAGGTAGCCACCCCTCTGGTGGAATGACCCTTAACCATGCCCAGTAAGGGTTTGCTACGCTTCTGGTAACAGAATGTAATGCACTGGATAAGCCACCTGGACAGCAACTGCTTTGAGACAGGAGCTCCCTTCATCCTATGGGCAAAGGAGACGAAAAGTTGGTCTGACTTTCGGCGTTGTTTGGTTCTGGTCAGGTAGTATCTGAGGCACCTATACACATCAAGAGTGTGCAGAAGAGCTTCTCCTCGATTAGAGTATTTTGGAAAATACACTGGTAGATCGATGTCCTGATTGAGGGTGAGAGCTGAGACCACCTTAGGCAGAAATTTAGGATTAGTCCTTAGGGATACCCTGTCTTGGTGGAAAACCAAATAAGGCCCTTTGCACATAACTGCGTGCATTTCAGAAATTCTTCTGGCCGAAGTAACTGCAACTAAAAATAACGTTTTCCAAGAGCGAAAATGTAGCTCGCAATCCGCAGTTGGTTCAAAGGGTGGCAGCGTGAGCTGCTCCAGGATGAAGGGTAAATCCCATGGTGGGATTGGATCCTTAATCGGGGGCCTAAGGTGAGGACACCCCTCAAAAAGGCACACGTCGTGTCCAGTTGGGCCACAGTGCATTGGCCTACAGGGACGTGGTAGGCTGAAATGGCACAAAGGTGTACCTTAATCAAGGAGTAAGTCAGGCCGGAGTGGAAAAGGGACAGCAGGTAATCCAGTAGCAGCTTTTCTGGACAGTCCAAAGGCGAAAAGCTGCACGCTTGAACCCATAAGCAAAACCTGCGCCACTTCATGGCATAGGTTGCGTGGATAGCCGGTTTCCTAGCAGCAGTAAGAACGTCTGCCACCTCTTGCAAGACCCTGTATCGTATCATGGCTATGTCTCTAGGAGCCAAGCATGCAGGTTCAGGGAACGTAGGTCCGGATGGACTAAGGAACCTGCCTCCTGAGACAGCAAATGGGAGCTGATTGGCAAAGGCACTGGAGGTTCCCGGGACAGCTGGTGCAAGAGAGGGAACCAAATCTGTCTGGGCCAAAAGGGTCCGATCAGTATGAGTGTTGCTTGGTCCCTGCGGAGTTTTAGAAGAACTCTCTGGATCAATGGAAAAGGAGGAAAGGCATAGAAGAATCTGCCCACCCAGGAGAGGGACAACGCGTCTCGCCAGAAAACACCAGGCCCTGGATCTAGCAAGCAAAAACTGGGCAGTTTTGCGTTGTATGGGGACACTAAGAGGTCTATCTCTGGAGTACCCCATCTGCGAAACAGATTGTCTGCCACCTCCTGGAGTAGTTCCCATTCCTGGACTCTGACCTGAGAGCGGCTCAGGCTGTCTGCGATGACGTTGTCCACTCCCAGAACATGCACTGCAATAAGGTTTGCGCCGTGTTGCAAGACCCAATCCCACACTCTCATGGCCTCCCTGCAAAGCGGGTAGGAGTGGGTGCCTCCTTGTTTGTTGAGGTAATACATCACCACGGAATTGTCTGTTTGTAACAGAAGTGTACCCGGTGGAATCTCCAACTGGAAGGCCTGCAGGGCATAAAGAACTGCCCTCATTTCCAGTATGTTTATGTGGAGATGAGACTCCTGGGCTGTCCACAGGCCCTGAGACCGGACACCGTCGAGGTGTGCTCTCCAACCGAGCCCTGAGGCATCTGTGGAGTGTGTCACAGTCGGGGACGGTGCTGTGAAGGGGACTCCCGCCAAAAGGTTCCCTGAATGTAGCCACCACTGCCACTCTCGAATTATGGTTTTGGTGATTCGGATTGGATGTTGCAGATGGTCTTGCTTTTTGTCCCATTGTACCTGTAACATCCACTGGGTTACCCACATGTGGAGACGGGCTAGTGGGACTGTTGCAATGGTTGCAGTCATGTGTCCGAGCAGGCAAAGGACCAGTCTGGCTGGGACGGTCTTCTTCGCCAAGTCCCTGATGAGGGATCTGATGTGTTCCGCTCTCTCCAAGGGAAGGAAAGCTTTCCCTTGGATGGTGTCCAGAACTGCTCCGATGAATTGCAGCATCTGGGATGGAACCAGGCGTGACTTCTCGTAATTGATGAGAATGCTCAACGTCTCGAACACAGACTGAGTGCAGTGGATGGCAGGCATCAGGGCCTCCCGTGAGGGCGCCATGAGAAGCCAATCGTCCAGGTTGGGGAACACGCAGTGGCAGAAGACACCAGGAGACAGGACTGCTGTGTTACTGGACTTCTCTACTGGGACTATATTTGTTTATTTGTGAAATCAGTTTACAACCTTTGAGCCAGAGGCTCGTTTCCAAAGGTACCTCGTCACATTAAAGACATACATAGAGTTTTAGGTTACATAGCACAGGTTTGCTAAAAATAGGCGTTCATCAGAGGCGCCACGTCACACTGAGGTCAGACAAAACACATTTAGGTTACAGGATACAAGTAATTGAGACAGGTGTTACACAAGTGGGTATCAAAAATTGAGCAATCTAATTGGCATACCATAAAACAGCAGACACTCGCCAGGTTAGACATAGGTACGGTGTACCGGGAAGAGGTGGTGGGGTGGGCTAGGTGGAGAGCGGCCCGGTGGGCATTGTCATGAGAAGTCGAGGTGGAGGCTGCCTTCAGAGACAGGAGCAGCTATGAGTGTTGATGAGTTGGTTTCGAAGGGTGGTTTTGAACTTGGAGATGGTGGTGGCATTGGTGATGGGGGCAGGGAGAGAGTTAAACCAGGATGGGGCTCTGTAGCAGAAGGACCTCTGGCCACGGCTGGTTCTTGATCTGGGGACCATTAGAGTGGTCTTGTTGGATGACCGTGTTGCAATAGTTGGTGGGGTCCGGTGGATGGATGCCGTCATCCCAGGAGGGGAGAGCCCGAGTAGGGTTTTTTTTGTGAGGAGGCAGGTTTGATATCGGAGCCGCTCATCCAGGGTAAGGAGTTTAGCCTCGTCATGCCACAGCTGACAGGGGTGTGTGAGCCTGGGGCACCAGTAATCAGTCTGCAGGCTTTATTCAGGGTTAAGTGAATTTTTTGAGTGCAGTCGTGTCGGCAACACCATAGACTGGTAGGCCATAGTCTAAAGGGACACATAGGAAGACGAACAGCGAGCCGGAGCGCATTTGGGAGAAGGCAGGTTCTATGGCGGAACAGGATGCCAAGCCGTGTGTTAGTGGCGGATGTTAGGGCATCAATGTGGTCATGGAATGTGAGGGCTGAGTCGAAGGTAACCCCAAGGTATTTGTAGGAGCAGACTTGTTCCAGTGGCTGTTTTGTACTAGGAAGGATATGGAGTGGGTGGTTGCTAGCTTTGTTTTGGGGGTGGGAAAAGAGCATAGCTTTGTTTTTTTTTTTTAAGATTAATGACGAGTCTGCGCTCCTTAAACCAGGCTTCGGCATCATTGAAAGACTGCTGTAGGGTGTCCTGAAGGGAGGCGGGATTCGTGGGTGGCAAAAATAACAGCATCATCTGCATACAGAAGAATTTTGCCAGGGCATGCACTGGGCAGGGTGTTCAGATAGAGTGAGAAGAAGGGGCCAGGATGGAGCCTTGGGGACCCCAGAGTGTATGGAGACGGTATCAGAGAGTATCCCATTGATTTTAACACACTGTGATCGAGCGGCTAGATAGCTTGTGCACCATGCTAGAGGGCCAGCCGAGAGACCAGTGTGGCAGAGAGCATTCAGCAGAAGAGGGTGGGAGACGGTGTCGAAAGCCTTCGAGAGGTCGATGAACACTGCACCAGCTAGGGAGCTGGTATCCAGGAAGGAGTGTAGGAAGTTGGAGAATTCAATTAGCGCAGTGCTGGTACTGTGACCAGCACGGAAGCCATGTTGCTCTGGGCATAAGATGTTATGCTTAGCCAGATATTCAGTGATTTGAATGGTCACCACTTTTCCAGGGCTTTGGGGGGGGGGGAGGATGGAGATTGGCTGGTAGTTGTTGGCCGACAACCTGTCGCCCCATTTATGAATGGGCGTGATTATGGCTGTTTTCCTAGCAGTGGGAAATTGTCCCAGGCAGAGCGATCGGTTAATTAGGCTGGTGAGTGGGGCAAGGACTTCATCTAGCACCAGCCTGAGGATACTGGGGTCCAGTGAGTCACTGCGGGACTGTTGCTATTCAAAGCTTTGATTAGGATGGGTCTGGCTTCCCGGGCAGAAACCTTTCGCAGGTGGAAGCTGGGGTGGTGGAGGACAGGGGGAGGTTGGTTGGGGGGAGGGTCAAAGAAATTGCTAGGGAGACTGAGCTAAGGTCAGTGAAAGCGGTGTTGAGTCAGTTAGCTATGATGGCAGGATCGGTGGAGGTAGTGCCATCACTAGTGAGCTGGGATGGGGCAGGGGAGCGTGATTTTCCATTTAGCTGTTTAATATTATCCCAGAAAGTCCGGGCCGAACCCCAGGAGGAGGTAAGGGTGGCCTGGTAATGGTCGGCCTTGGCTTTCCGGACGGCCCAAGAGCACTTATTCTGGGCTGCATTGTAAGCTTGCCTATCAGACAGCCGACCCATTTCAGTGGCAAGGTGCCAGAGGCTATCCCGATTTCTTAGCAATTGTAGAAGGGCAGGGCTAACCCAGGGTGCATTCTGCTTTTTGGATCGGATTTTGGTGAAGGGTGCAAAGAGATCACAGGCCATGTTGAAGGTGTGTGAGAAGAAGGCGAAGGCAGTGTCAATGTCGGATGCACGATGAATGGGGGACCAGTTTATCCGGGCGAGGAATTGTTTAAGTTTTTGCAGCCCACCAGGGCGGAGGTGCCTGCGGAGGGTGGTCTGGGCTTTGGGTTTGGGATTGGGGACTGCCCAATGAAATAGGATAGGGGAGTGGTCACTTAGGGAATCTGGTAGGACCTGGATTTTGTGGGGTCGGTTGGTGATAATTACATCCAGAAGGGTGCTGGTTCCTCTCTTTGGGTTTATTCTAGTGGGCTGGGTGACGAGTTGCGTCAGGTCTTGGGCGGCAAATGAGTCTTGGATTGTGGAAGAGGAGGTGCTGAGCCAATTTACGTTAAGGTCCCCAACTAGGATTTGTTCCGCCTTATGGTGGAGGGAGGCCAGATAGTCAGTTAAAGATACCAGGGCCGGGTGCTGGTTCTTTGGGGGAACACAGGCAGTGGTGAGATAGAGGGGCCCCTAGAGTCGAGTGTGAGTTTGAGGTAGAGCCTGGGCCCCATTTACAAGGGCAGGGGTGAGCGCGTGTCCAAGTATTGTGTCCCTAGTGTAGATTGCACAGCCTCCCCTGTTTGCCTACTTGGTCTTCCCGGTATAAGGTATAGCCTGGGAGGGAGACAAATGAGTCGGGGTGGATTTGGACAGCCAGGTTTCAACCAGGGCTATGATGTCTGGTTGATGAGCCATAGCCCAGCACTGAAGGGCGTCACATTTTTTCAGCAGGCTGCATATGTTCATGGAGGCTATTTGGAGACCTCCTGCCCTGCTTCCCTCCCACCCAAAGCTAGTTCTACTTTTATAGGCACAGGATTTGACTGACAACAGGAACTTCCTGTTTGGGAGCAGGAAGTGAGTGATCACAGAGCCACCAAAGACCCACCATCCTAGAAGGGCAAGAGTAGCTCTCCGGCCCCCTCTAGCTGCTGGAGGTCTGCCTCTGAGCAAGTAAGGGGTCTATTGAGAAATATAGGATATTCTTGTCTCAGAACAGGACAATCAGGAGCTTAAAGGGCACACAGGCAGAAAGTAAGGAGAGAGAGGAAAATAAAAACCAGATGAAAGAGTAAGGATTGCAAACAGTTAAGGGGCCAGAAATAAGACATGAATGGAGTGGTGCAGTGCAGTGGCTGTGGAGCAGCAGTCTTCCGGGAGACGTTCTGGAGGATGTGGTGTTGTCCCATCTGCAGGCACCTCTCTGGGCTGAGAGAGGAGGTTGCTCATCTCCAGGCTGAGTTGGCCAGGATTTGTGGGACCTCCTCTTCCTTCCAGGGACCACCAGTGCCACTGCCGTTGCCTCAGAGGTTGCCAAGGAAGAGGAGCGGTTGGACCACAGTGGGCTCAGGGAGGTTGAGGGTGGTGGAACAGAGGCGCATCCCTCCAAGAGTACCTCTCCACAATTCCTATGCCATTCTGGAAAAGTGTGGTTCCTCTATGGAGGCACCCGCAGTGGAGACCAAGGAGGATGCTGGGAACCTCCACAAAGGAGACCCACAGGAGGGTGGCAGGGGACCCCACAGGGGAAGGAAACAACTCCTGGTGGGGGACTCCATTGTTAGGAAGGTAGAACTGGGGGAGGAAGGGGAGAGGAAGGTAAGATACCTGCCTGGTGCCATGGCTTGGAGGGACAGGGAGCAAATCCTCAGGATTGCCGGAGCAGCTGCACAAGGAAGGGAGCTGGATGTCATTGTCCACCTAGGGACAAATGACCTGGCTAAGAAAGGGATTAGAGAAGTGCAGGAAGAGTTTGTGGAATTGGGGAGGGGCCTTAGACAAGTAGCATGCACGGTAACCTTCTCGGAGGTGCAACCCATCTATGGCATAGGAGAGGCTAGGGTGTTCCGCACCATGGGAGTTCAATCAGTGATTGAAAACTGGTGTGGAGCTCAGGGATTGGCTTCATTGGGGACTAGGGGTCCACCTGGAGTGATGCAAGCCTATACTGGCATGATGGGCTGCATCTGTCCAGGAGAGGAACCAGGATCCTAGGTGATGGGTTTAAATGCTTCATTGGCAAGCATTTAAACTAGCCAAGGGAAGCACTGGAAGGAGCAGGAAATCTAGCCCCAAAAAAATCACAGTAGTAAGTCCGGCAAACACCAACATAGAGGTGTCTATCGAGGAGGAGGGCAGGGGTAAATGGAGAAAGTGACAAAGGCAAGAAGGACAGGAATGGGGCAAAAGGAGTGAGGCTATCAGGAAATGGAGGGTAATGAGTACCAATGCCGTAGTCTGGGCAACAAGCTCCCTGAGCTGGTGGCCTTGATGGAAGAGGGATGCCTGGATAAGTAGCAGTCACAGAAACATGGTACAGAGAACCATGACTGGGATGTTAACATACTGGGTACATAACCTACAGGAGAGACAGGCAGGGAGAAGAGGAGGAGGAGTAGCTCTCTATGTAAAGGAAGGATAAAAGCAACTGAACAAAAGAGTAAGCAGAGGGAGGAGAGGAGGCACTGTGGGTCATCTTGGAGACTGGAAGAGGCTACCACAATCCGCATTGGGGTTGTGTACAGAACCCCATGTCAGGGGGAGGGAATGGACAAGGACATGATAGAAGGCATTCTTAGAATGGCAGAGAAAGGGGAGATACTGTTGATGGGAGACCTGAATATGCCAGATGTTAACTGGAGCACATTTGCTGCAGCCACATCCAAGAGCAGGGCCATTCTTGGTGCCCTACAGGTGGCAGGCCTCAGATAGCTAGTTTTGGAACCCACTCGTGAGGGAGCAATCTTAGACCTCATACTCTCAAACGGGGGCAGTGAGAGGATTTCAGATCTAGAAGTGGGTTGCCATCTGGGAACAAGTGACCATCAAACAGTGTAGTTCACGTTAAACTCAGCTACAGAGTCAAGCCATACAAAAGTGAGGGTACTGGACTTTAGGAGGGCTGACTTTGGCAAGATGGGAGAGTGCCTCAGAAAAGCACTAGCAAACAGGCTAGAAGGAGGTGTGGAGCAACAATGGGGAATCATCAAAACTGCCATCACAGAGGCAACAAGCCTTTGTGTGAAGCAAATAAACAAATCAAAACGAAAGAAAAAGCCACTATGGTTCTCAAAAGAGGTGGCTGTGAAAGTCAGGAAGAAAAAGATAGCATTCCGGAGAGTATAAGAACACAGAAAGAGCAGGACAGAGAGCTGTACCAGTTAAGGCAGAAGAAAGCAGGAGGAAGTCAGAATAGCAAGGCCCAAACAGAGGAAAAGATAGCCAACTCAGTTAAGAGGGATAAAACTTTTATAGGTACATCAGCGGCGATGAAAGACAAAGGGAGGGATAGTGATGCTGAATAGAATGAGCGGTGGGTGGGCAGGGGGACAGTGAAAAAGCAGGGATACTGAATGAATATTTCTGCTCAGTATTCACAAAGAGGAGGAAGTGCCTAATCAATTAACAGAAGCACTCTTGATCATGGGGCAATCCCAGTCCTTTCACAGAAGAAAGGGTTCTGCAAGAACTTCTAAAACTGAAGGTGGACAAAGCAATGGGTCCTGATGGAATTCACCCAGAATTCTAAAAAGAATTAAGGAAGGAACTAGTGAAGCCACTGGCTACTCTTTTAATAAATCATGGGAGGATGGTGTGGTACCCGAGGACTGGAGGAAGAAGCGGATGTGATTCCCCTTCACAAAAGTGGGACCAAGACAGAGGCAGGAAACTACAGACCTGTTAGTCTGACCTCTGTGGTAGGGAAAGTGATGGAGTCACTTCTGAAGGAAAGAATAGTTGAGTACCTAGAGGTTAGTAGGGCACAGGACCCAAGACAGCATGGGTTCAGAGCAGGAAGGTCATGTCGGACAAATCTAATAGATTTTTTTGACTGGGTGACCAAAGTAGTAGACCAGGGAGGGGCTGTGGACATGGCCTACCTAGACTTTAGCAAGGCATCTGACAGTCCCACACAAAAGATTAATAGTCAAATTAACTAGCCTGGGAGTGGGTCCCAGGGTGGTAGCCTGAGTAAAACATTGGCTGCACAACAGGACACAGAAAGGTAATTGTAAATGGAGTCACTCTGAAGAAAGAGGGGTTACTAGTGGGGTACACTGAGATTCAGTATTGGGTCCAGTCCTTTTTAATGTCTTCATCAGTGACACTGCAGAGGGACTGGAAGGAAAAGTATGCCTTTTGCAGATGACACAAAGATCTGCAACAGGGTTGATGCACAGGAGGCGTGGAAAGGATGAGAAGGGACTTGGCAAGGTTGGAGGAATGGTCAGAAGTATGGCAGCTAAGTTCAATGCAAAGAAGTGCAAAATAATGCACCTGGGAAACAAGAACCCAGGGAAGAATACACAATGGGGAGGTAGCAACAACAACAAAAAGGAAAGGGACCTGGGGGTAATCATATCAGATGACCTTAAGGTTAGCAAGCAATGTGAGAAGGCAGTAGGGAGGGCTGGGGTATACTGGGATGCATAGGGAGGCATCAGCAGCAGAAAACAGGAAGTTGTTATCCCTCTGTACAGACAGTTGGTAAGACCCCATCTGAGTACTGCATCCAGTTCTGGAGACCCCATCTCCTCAAGGACATAGACAGGATAGAGGCAGTCAGAGGAGGGCAACTAAAATGGTGCAGGGTCTGCAAGAAGCCGTATGAGGAGAGACTAAAGGAGCTTAATATGCATACCCTTGAGGAAAGGGGAGACATGATAGAAACTTTTAAGTACCTCATTGGAATCAACAAAGTCCAAGAGGGTAGCATCTTTCAGAAAAAGAGACATGCAAGAACAAGGGACACAATTTAAAGATAGAAGGGGCGGTTCAGGGGCAATGTGAGAAGTATTATTTCACAGAGAGGGTAGTGGATCGTGGAACAGCCTTCCTGAGGAGGTTGTGGGGTCTAAAACTGTGGGAGAATTCAAGAATGCATGGGACAGGCGTGAAAGGCAATTCTTGTGGGGGGTAGGAAGAAATAGGCTGTTGGTAAACTAGGATCTGCGGCCTATCCTGTAGGTAGGGAAATGGGCAGACTAGATGGGCCAAGCGGTCCTTATTTGCCGTCAAAGTCTATGTTTCTATGTAGTGGCCCTGTCTCCTCAGAGGCAGCTCAGACCACCATGCGCCGTTAAGACCCGAGGTGCCGATGACAGCCCGAAGGGACGAGCTCGAAACTGATAATGGCGGTCCTGAAACTCAAAGCGCAGGAACCTCCAGTGCACTTGAGCGATAGGAATATGCAGGTAGGCGTCCTGCATGTCTAGGGACACTAGAAATGCGCCCTGCTTCAGCATGGGAATCAGACCCAGGAGGGTCACCATGCGGAAGCGCTTGTACGCGACTGAAACATTGAGGTCGCTGCGGTCCAATATTGGACGGAGGTCCCCTGTTTTCTTTGGAACCAGGAAGAAGTGAGAATAATATCCTAGTCCTCTCTGGTTCCCTGGTACGTGCTCTATAGCTTCTTTTTCCAGAAGTGCGAGCACTTCCTGCTGTATGAGCAGGGCATGCTGACCCAAATAACGGGAAAGCAGGAGAGGTCTTGTAGGTGGGTCGTCTAGAAACTCTATGTAATGGCCTTTCTTCACCAACTGTAGAACCCACCTGTCGGTGGTGATCGACTGCCACCCTGAAAAGTGGCGAGCAATGCGACCCCCAACTTTCCTTGCCCGTTGATCCAGAGGAGGGGGCGGGGGCTGGGAAGGAGTCATGCTGTGGCAGCGTTTGTCCCTGCGGGCTGGGCCAACTCTGAGTAATGTTGGCCTCTGCCTGGGGATGATTTGGCCTGGGCCTTGCGCTAGAAAGTGCCCCTCTGCTGCTGGCCGGGACGTTGCTGCTGCCTAGCTGGCCGCGAAAACTGCTCTGGTTCCTACGAAAAGAACTAGGCCTAGATCTGTACATGGCCTGTACAGATCGGACTGCCTTCCCTGCGTCTTCGAGCTTGGTGATGACCTTCTCCGAGGATTAACCAAAGAGTACCTCGCCGTTTTATGGAACGTCTAGAATATTTTTCTGTACGTCCGGGGTGAAGCTGGAGACACAGAGCCAGGAGTGTCTCCGGAGACAGACGCCTGAAGCTGCAGCTCTGACTGAAGAGTCCGCAGAATTGTATGCAGCTCTAATCACTTGGGTCCCCACATCTGACCCGGTGCAGAGGAGGTTTAGGAGCTCCGCTTTCTGATCGCCATCGGGAAGCTTTTCAACCAGGTCCTGGCCCTGTTCCCACAGGGCATTCTGGAACTGAACCATATGGGTAAGGTAGTTCAGAGACCTGATGGCGCAAGTAGCAGCCATGTATGTGTGCCTCCCCAGGGCATCCAATTGCTTGGATTTCTGGTACGGTGGCTGAGTGCTCATATGCTGGGGTCTTTGAGACAGGTCATTTGAAGCAGTGATAACCAGGGAATCCGCCAGAGGTTGCTTCGCCAAGTACTGGTCCTCTCTAGGAGCCATGTACAGGCGGTCAGCCTTGTTCGGCACCGCAGGAGTGTAGTGCGGACACTTCCACGCAGCCTTTGTGACGTCCGCGAAGGTGTCCACCAAGGGTGGCACTACCACAGGCTTCGGGTCTTTTTGCCAAAGGTAGCGGGCAAGGTGTTGTCGTTCGGGATCAAGGTCCTCAGCATCACACCCCATGTTGTCCTGGATGTGCCTCATAATCTCGGCGAAAGAGGGATCATCCAGTGGAGACCTGGGGAGGTCATGTGGGTCAGGAGAAGAGATGCTGAGCGGAGAAGGAGATCTGGAGTATTCCGAAGTATCTGATCTTGAATTCTCCCCCGACAGAGTGTACCGGCGTCGTCCGGGTCGTTTAGGGCTGGGTGACCCTGAAGGGGATCTAGAGGGAGGCCTTCTCCTGTCAACAGATCTGCCCCCAGGAGGTGGAGTTTGCTCCTTGGGGGATGGTGGTTGCCCTACCGGCCCCTTAGGTGGAGGAGGGGGTGCAGGCGGTGATGAGGTAGGAGGAGGAGTAGGAGGACAGGCGGGGACCACATCCTTCTTGATGGCATCCCACCAAAAGGTGAAGAGCTCCTTTACTGCTGCAATGTTCATACCCTACGATGGGCCTGGCGCCAGTGGTCTGTCGTCGGGGTCGGGCGTTGGGTCCCCGCGGGTCTCCCAGTCCGGGGAGGGTTCCCGTGGGAACCCAGCATCCTCGGTGTCACCCGCCTGGTCTTCGGGCTGTGGGGTGTCCTCCTCTGTGGAATCCCTATGACCGGCATCCACCAGTGATGGGGGTGCAGTCTTCTGCTCCGGGGTGGCCGATGTCTTCAGACCTGGTGAATGCCTGGCCGGCGACGGGTGTCTAGCTGGTGTCGTGGGCTCCTGTGAGCGCCGAGCCGATTTGGAGTGTTTGGCCGATGACGGGTCTGACGTCTGTTTTAGGAACATCAGGTCCTTGGTCTTTCTGGGTGCCGGATCAGGACCTTTGGGCGGTTGAGAGACCGACCTGGAGTCTGTGTCCCGACGACGGGTGGATGAAGAAGACTTATGGTGCTCACCAGACTTCGAAGAGGCCTTGGAAGAGGTTGATGAAGCCAAGGGCCTCGATGTCTTAAGAGGCTGGAGCAAAGAAGAACCGTCTGAAGACCTGACCTTAACCGGGGGGAGGATGCGACCGAGCCCTGGAGGGAGAGCGGTCCGATCTGGGGCCGGAGCTGCGGGAGTCCGAGGCCCGAGTAGAGGACCTAGACCTCACCTTCTCCCAGTGCTTGTCCCAGTGTTTGTGGGATTTGGATGAAGTCTCCCCTGGAGGAAGGTTCTTGGTCCATTCTTTTAAAGCTTTTCCTCAAGAAGATATGCCTGAAGTGCCTTCTGACAGCGGATCCTAGTGCAGCTATTAAAACCCTGGTAAAAGGTGCAGGCCTTGGTGTCATGGTCCGGGCCTAGGCAACGCACACAGGACAAATGGAGATCCTTGAAAGGGATCTGTTTGCCACAGGCGCACTTCGAAATGTGACCCTCAAGAGATGGAGTTGGAGAGGACAGCAGCTGTGCACAGAAGTTATTCGAAAGTTCTGTAGTCGTCGTGCACTAGAAAGGAGACCGAGAGGCAGATGCTGGCAAGTCGACGGCGTAAAAAGAACTGGGGATTATGGGGGACCGCCTCCTTATGTACTACGCCTGACGTCGAGGGCAGGACCAACGTCGGAGGCGTTCCCCGCTGACTACTGCTAGCTAGAAAATTTCCGTGGGGTCCTGGCGCCTGACAGCTTCAGTCCTAATAGTGTAACCTGCTGCAAGAGCTGTTTCTCGAAGTGAGATTGTTAGATCTCGTAATAGGAGACCGAGCGCCCTTAATGTTCCATGTACAAAAATGAAATACCGCCATGTTATACTGGTCTAGGAGGATTAAAGCTTATTGTAGCACAACTGACATTTAACTGGCTTGCCATCTGGGCAAATTCTTCTGCATACTCACCTCTGTGGCACCCCCACCCACCCACCAATTCCCCCAACTCTTCGAAGTAACATCCTTAACAAGAATTATAGTCCCACACCCCCAAGCCTCCCCCTTCCCATCTGCTAACTTCGAGAACCCAGTTAACCAACAAGATCAAACCATATAATATGTTAAACAGAACTTTTACATAGACCCCTCCCCCCATCTCCTGCAATAATCTGAAAAAAGAAGTAAACTCAGCAAGCAGTCCAAAGACCATCCAAGAATGTTGCTCTCCATTAAAGGTTTGCATAGTAAAAAATTAACTGTAAACATACAAGTCTCTTAAGTCCTGCAGGAGAGATCCCCCTTTCAGTTTGGCTCAAAACAGTCAGTCTTTAGGGCAGTGCCATCCATTCCCCCCGCCCCACCCAGAATATATATACACAACAAGACATAACAGAAATACAGCTATATGACCCAAAACATTTTCACCTTATATATTCCTCCTATCCCTTCCCTTTTTTTGGAAGGTTTTCCAGAAAAATAAACATTAATTAGGGAATTCAGCCCAAATTCCTGGGGTAGTCACCAGTAGACTGAGGAGCATCCTGAACAAAAAAGAAACATACTACCCATAAATGTTTCTGAAAGTATGACCTTGAAAGCAAAAGTAAAGAAACTAAAAGAAAAAATAAAAAGTGTAAACAAAAGAAGCTTTTCATCCCCATAACTTCGCATATTTAAAGTGTCAGGGGTCTTCATAGTTGACTTTTTTCCTTTTTAATAGTTTAACCAGGAGAGACACTTTTTAATGCGACTGCACTATTCCAACAAGGTGGAGTAAATTATTTTATCCTCAGGGCAAAACAATTAGACAAGAGACCCTCCGATTCCTTGCCGAACAGTCCTGCTTACCATCGCAGTATACAAGATCCGCACATTTGAACTGGTAGCTCGCACAGTCGCGCCGCTCATTTGCACAAACTTGCAGGTTAGCAGTAAAGGAAATGAGAGTGCTGGACTCCCTCTAGTGGCCAGTTTCAGTGCTCTTGGAACAAGTCAGGAAGCAAAGCCTTCAATGTTGGTGCAGCCTGTTCTGTGGAGTCATAACTGATCCAGGAGCCACGATGATGGACAAAAGCTTAGCCGGTTAGCAGACTTTGAACCAGATACTTGCAGCAATGAGTTTAGTCACTAACGGATGGTAGGCAGCTCATTTTTGCCTCGCAGGTGCAGATAAATCCTGAGCAATGCGGAGTTTGCGGTTTTCCCACAGGATTTCTTTAAGCTCTCTGGTCTTGCTCAGAATGTGTTGCTTGTCAACATAATTTAGTAGGTTTAAGATAAAAAGCCTGGAAGGGTTCCATCTACCAGCTTAGGTTTGAGATACCGGTGGGCACGCTCCACAATGTAGGCAGGGTTGTTCGGGGATGGCCCCGCAATTTTAGTACAGAGCTTCTGAGCAAAAAGAACGGGTGAGGCTCCTTCCTCCCCCTCTGGAAGGCTGATGACGATGATATTATTCCGACGACTTCAGCCTTCCAGATCTTCCAGTTTACTTTCCATTTCTGTAATCTTCTGCTCGAGGTGGACTAGCTCAGGATCTGTTTCAATGCGCCACATTTCCAATGATGAGGTGCGGGCTGCCACATCTTTAAATCGCCGTTGTAGCTTCTCCCAGGTCAGACCGTAAGGATTTTAGGTTGGCAACTAAATCTTGCAGAGCTGCATTAAATGGAGAAAACTCCTCCAAGAATTTTTGCTCCATTCAGAGAGCCGCTGCTGCTGTAGAAGTAGAGGTTTTCCTGGCTGTTGACGTCTGGCCTTTGGTGCGCTTAGGAGTTTTCTTGGGTGTCTGTGGAGGCATGTGGTGTGGAGACGCCTGATGCATGTCTGCATCCATATTTGGTGGTTGTTTAAGCTTCTTTTCCTCCACAAACTAAGCGATCGTGCATACTGTGGATTTATGTTAGGAATCGAACCGCTCTAGGAAGAAAATATAGAAGTAGTAGCTGTTTTTTAGCAAAATATAGCTGGTGAAGCGGGAGCTAGGTCCTAGAGCTGCTATCCAGAGCTGACCATCACGTGAGTCCAGGGGACTGCACCTTGATTAAGCCAGTTTAGGCTGTGCACCCTGTAAAAGGAAGGCATTCTAGGCAGATGCATTTTGGAATAGGGACCCAGCTGATGGGTGGTCTACCTCGACATTTGGTAGCTTGGTGACTTCACAGCAGGGCCCTGAAGTGAACACTAAGAGACTCCCACTCCTAATGGAAAATAAATTAGTGGCCAATACAGGCAGAAAAAATATTTTCGATCTGTAAGATTTGCCAAAATTGTGTGCATGTGGAGGAGGAGAGGGTGTGCACTGATTTATTTTCTTACTGATGTATGCTGTATGCCACATGCAATAGCCCCCCAATGGAAAAGCCATTTTAAAGTTTGTGAATGAGCAAGAATGAGCAGCTAAATTTGATTGGAAAAAGTATGGCTCTCTCATTAGCAAGCTCTTCACTAGTTACCTGCCAGGGTTCATTTCAGAGCACAGGGGATCACACCATTGATGCGCATCTCAAAAAAAACTGTCCTTTGTTTACAGTTGCCATGGTGACACAATGACGCACTGTTCATATGCTTTCTATCTTGGAGAAAGCAGAGAGGGCAGGCTGCAAAGAGCATCTGTGAGCAAAAAGGGAAGAGAATATTTTATTTAGCTTGCAACCAGAAGTCCGGAGTTGGACCAACCGCAAATTACTGCTTTGGTTGGGTCTTCAGGGCCAAGGCCAGATTAAGGTAACCTGGGGCCTTAGGCCCAAGAGAAATCTGGGGCTCCCTCTCACTGTGACCATGCCCCTTTGCCACAATGGGACCCTGTGACAGACTGTAAGGCACCTTGGGAATGCATTTACATTCAAACTATATCTTATGTTAGGATACAGTTTGTATGTAAAGAGATACGGGCAACAGAATACAAATCAAAATTCCTACCCTTCTGTTCTCCTCTCTCAAAATCATACTAGCGATAGTGAACACCATTCTTGAGTCTCCATTTTCCTTAAGTGTCACATACTGCTTGATTTTAGTCTGATAATCTACAGCGCACCCTTGACTATTCGCTCATTTTCATACAAGCAAAATCGGGTGGATAATCTAGGGTGCGAGATGATAAGGGGCAATGGAATAGCTACAATTTTGTACAAAGATTTGGTAGATAATCGAGGGATCACTGTATGTGCGAGACTACTCTCAGTATGCATGACTGCCACCTTTCTCACATTACTTAACTTACTGCAAGTACAGTCTTACCTCCTGATATAGCCACACTCACAAAACCACATGGGGAAGGAGTAGTGCTATGAATAGACTTGTGATGGTCAGGGTTACTGGTGGCCTTCAGATACTATTTGTTTACTTTGCAGGCAATTGTGTATAATGAGGGGTAGTATTGTATGTATATAGCTGCATGACATATACGATTTCTTGCAGATTAAACAAATTTGTAACATGGCAAAACTAAAAAGATTGGGAATAAGGAACAGAAATGGCTGAATTGGGTCAGCTGGTACAAGAGCAACACGGCATTATGGCACGATAATGCCGTGTTGCTACTGAAGTACCTCGCACAACCACGGACCGGACAGCAGCACTGTGGAGAAATACACAGAGTCCAGAACACGCAGTTGAATAAGTGGAAATGTGGGGGGCGGGGGCAGCAGTGACGTGGAAGAGGATACAGGAGCAACCGGGGATGAATATCCAGAGCGTAACGCACCCACAGAGGCATCAGAAGACAGAAATATTGTAGTGGAAATGTGGAGTCATGTATAGTGCAGGACACGGTGAAGTGAACATGCAGGTGTGGGAAAGGCATGTACAGCAGTCAAAAGAGGTCCAAGCAAATCAGCAAAGTAGTGAAGAAGTCAGAAAACGGCAGGCAGGAAACGGGGAATGTAGCGACATCGTTGCCACGGGGAGACACACACAGAGCAGGTCAGGTATTATGTAAAGCAGACTAACGGGCAGATACCAACACAGAGAAAGCAACATAGAATAGACCTCCCAGCGTCCCTATTAAAATAAAAGCCGCTCAGATCTCAGAAATGTCTTGAAATATATGTTCACAGATAGTTTCCTCATAGTTACAGTTGCTGTAGTTTTGAGAACATCAGCATACAAATAGATGTCTCTTCAATGTTCACGGAGTGCAAGATAGAGATGTAAACTGTGCAAAACGTGGCTATGTTCTGTTATTCACAGTATCAAAATAACAGTAACACTAGACAGTTTGTCGTAGAAGCCATGTTACAAGCGCATTAATCCACTCCGAAGGTGGCATCTAATGGGGAGTTAATGCATGGTTGGTCTGTTGTAGGCACTCGGCCTGCGGCCTCGGGCTCCAACGATGCATTAACTCCCCATTAGATGCCACCTTTGTCGTGGATTAATGCTTACATGATCTAAAGGCCACTGCTACCCATGACGGCATTGTAAGCCTATCTGTAGCACTGTATCCTCTTTGCTACTTGTGTCATTAAAATGTGGTTTTGTAGGTGGTGTTAAAGATCAGGCCTAGCCATACTGTTTGCAAATTGCAGTATAGTATTGTTAAAGGACTCAGAAAATTCAGCTCCATTTTTTCTATTTTTCATAGCTTTGATATTCATTTACATGACACTCATTGCCACAACCCAAACTCAACCATGAACCCTCCTACTAATTTTCCCTGAGAGGAGAATTGCATTCAACAATGATAATCCAATTCCAGTCAAGGAGTGTAAAAATGAATTATTACTACATTAGGCAGCACAGCCTAGTGGCTACAGCCCCAAGCCAAGAACCTGGAAAACATGTAGATTCAGAACACCTGGATTTGTGAACCACGACTTCTATCTGCATACTACGTGACCCAGGGCCATGGCATGTCACAGCACAAGTTCTGCCGACTCTCCGATCCTTTCAATATGAATGACAGGGCCCCCAAATGCACAAGATGAGGCAAGCAGTGGACACTACTGCAGGGGGCCCCCCATTTAAGATCTGTACCAGTCACTCTCCCTATCAGGAACACCAATGGAGGGCAGGGATCTTTCAAGCTACTACTTCTCACCTGGGATACCAGGAGGGGTGGGAGACAAAGGAAAAGGGCCTGTTTTCACCTTAAAGGTCAGTCTAGCTGGAGCCCTCTGAAGCCATAGGCTGTACCTGACAGCTAATCAGGGAAGTGAGATTCACATTCAAGCAGACAAAGCAAAGGAAAAGGACCTGTTTACACCTTAAAGGTCAGTTCAGTTGTAGCGCCCTAAAGCTATCAGCACTGAAGACGTATTTATTTAATTTGACTTGTTCCATTAATTGATCTGTCTTGACCCTGCTGTTATTACTGATGTAACCTATTATGTTTTTTTTTTTTTTGGTAAATATCATTTTTATTGGTATTTTAACTTATTTACACATAAGTCAGCCAGACCATCATCCATAGTGGAATTAGACATACAATTCAAAGATAGACTCCAAGAGGAATAGTGTCCATACTTAAATAATACCTTGTTAGACCCAAAAAAGAAAAGAAAAAGGTTTTTACTCTTAGCCTTAATTGGCTCAAGATTCAGCCCCACATTAGGATATCAAGCCAACATAGTCCGTACAGGGTGATCCCAGACTTACAGTTTGTCCAGTCACAAGTCATAATGCAATTGTGGTTCTAGTCACAGGGGTTAGTTACTGATCAACCTCCAGCCAGAGGCTCGGTGGGGTGCCCTCTCTCAGGCGGGCCTCCAACCCCGAGGGGCCAATGTCTCCCCTCATTCCAGGCCCCAAGGATCAACAGGGTAAATGGAAATAAAGCCCACGGTACTCAACTGTCTCCTCCTCGTCATGGAACAAAGGTTGGGTCTTTTAGCATATAATATATCTGCCAGCGGGTCCACCTCTCCGCAAATTTCCCTTCTTGATTATTTAGGCTATGTGTTATTTTTTCCATACATAGATTTGTTTGGTAATGGCCCACCAGTCTTGTATGGTGGGTACTTTAGGGGTTAACCAGTATTTTGTGATAGCTTTTTTGATCACTGTGAGGAGTATTAGTAAAAGATGTCTAGTCACCGGGCCCCGCATGTTATGGGGCAGGACCAAAAACAAAACCATCTCCATTGTCAACTGAAATTGGGGGTCAAATATCTGCTGGAGATGGTGTTGCAAGCAAGAAAAGAAGGGCGTCAGAGGACAGCTCCATCACGTGGTATGATCTGCCCTTGTGGCACTGCACAACGCAACAGCCTGCCCCCGACCCGGGCGTAGTGACCTTAATTGCAGGAGTTTTGAAATAGCGAATTAAGCATTTCCAAGAGAACTCCTCCAGACATCATGAGCTGGAAATCTTAGCTGAATATTTCCAAGCCCTCTGCCAATCCTCTGGGGTTATCAAATATCCTGATTCCTGGCTCAAGCGTGTCCGAATTCCTCTGTGTCAGGCTCTGAATCTTCAGGGACGGTAATAGATTGATATCAGGTTGTTTGCGATGAGTCTAATATGTGCTGTAAGGGTTTGTATTAATGCTGGGATCCGTTCTGGTCCCAGATTTCCCGAGGCGTTGCATATAATGCCTAATCTGAAGGTACGGAAAAAATCTTCCTAGGAATGCCAAATTCCTTTTTACCTCATTAAAGCCCACATTGTGCCCTGTCTGACTATTTGACTTAGGTATTTTAGGCCCCTCCTCTCCCACTGCCGGAAACCACCATTGTGGACTTCTGGGGGGAAATCGCCCAAGCTGGAGATTGGGCACAAGAGAGGCGAAAATGTAAACAGTTGGTAACTGTTCTGGATGTAATGCCAACCCCTTACCGACGCCTCAAGCCAGGGGTTCCCCTGTGTAAATCTCTTCCTAGAGTTCCCGGGATTGTATAGTGAGCTATAAAATGCGTTATCATCCATTAGCACCCGCTCAATGCCCAGCCAATGTGGAACATTTGTTCTGGTTTGCCTGGATACCATATATATTAAGCTAGCGGTTCGGTAGTATAGCCTGAAGTCTGGGAGACCTAGACCCCTGCCTCTAGGAAAGGTAAGGATCTTGAGGCGCACTGGGCCTTTATTAGACCATATAAATTTAGTGATGCATCTGTCAATCTCCTTAAAGGTCTGCCTGGGTATCTGTATCGGAATATTCTGGAACACATACAGCGCTCTGGGGAGGACACCATTTTAATTAGGTCGGTCTTACGTGCCAGCCCATAAGGAAAGGCCGCCCATGTGGCCAGGTCTGTTTTAAGTTGTTTTATCAGTGGAATATAGTTATATTTATAAAATTCCCAGGGGGATTTCGGCAGATGTATCCCAAGGTATTTGAGTTTTCCTAAATCCCATCTCCCAGGAACAGCGGTTTTTGCCCACTGAGTGGGAGAAAAGTGGAAGGGGAGCAGCTCGGTTTTATTGAGGTTTAGTTTGTATCCTGAAACTGCCCCAAAGTCCTCCAATATCAATTTAACCGCAGGGAGAGACTGTTCAGGATTACGTAAGTATAGGAGTATATCATCTGCATAAAGGGCTATACGGTGCTCTACCTCCCCCACCACCACCCCCATGATATCACGCGCTTCCCTGATCCTCTGGGCCAGGGGCTCTATAAAAATTGCAAATAAAAGGGGAGAGAGGGGACAGCCCTGCCTTGTTCCCCTATGTAGTGGGAAATAACTAGAATGGTGTCCATTAACCTTTACGCAGGCTTGCGGGGCTGAGTATAAGTTTGAAGAACCTTTATAAGCGCGGAAGGAAGCCCAGTTTATATAATGTGTCATAAAGAATTGCCACGACACCCTGTCGAATGCCTTTTCGGCATCTAGGCTGGCCAACAAGGTGGGACCCCTTCAGAGTGCCGGTGCATCACATGAGGTTCGCCTGATGTTGTCTGTAGTCGTATGTAAGGTAACGTAACCCTGTCTGGTCCTTATGGATCAGCAAGGGAGAATCTGGTCGACTTATGGTTAGGACTGCCATAAAGAATTTATAGTCCTGATTGAGGACCGATATCAGCCTGTAGGAGGCACACAATTGTGGGTTTTTATCCGGCTTAGGGATGACCGATATAGAGGCATAGGCCCAGGACGGGGAAGGGGGCTCCCCCTGCATGACCCAGTTAAAGGCTCGGCAAAGGTTGGCAGGACCTGGGTCCTAGCCACTTTATAGAATTCTGCACCATACCCATCTGGACCGGGAGATTCCTATTATGGTTTTTAAGGTTTTAATTGTTTAATTATTGTAAAGCGCTTTGATTTTACGAACTGCGCTCTATAAATAAAGGTTATTATTATTTAACACCTATCAGCTGTACTTAATACCTAATCAGGAAGGTGAGATTCCCATGACAGTTCAGTTCCTGCCTTGCTCAGATTATTCAGTAGCCAAGTACATTACAAAAAAAATGCAGCTCAGGCAGAAGGAAATGGGTATGTAGTAAATATATTTTGGGGATTGCTGGGGTCCCCCTGGAAGGTGAGGGCCCTAGGCAAGTACCTATGTTGTCTATGCCTTAATCCGATCCAGTTCAGGGCAGCCAAGACTCGTCTGGAACTGCTGTTTTAGTCAAGCTGGAAGGAAGATCGGGGCAGGCTTAAAAGCGGATTCTATGTGCGAGCGGATGTCGGCAGCTTGGAGACTGAGGGTGCAGGTCTTAATTACAGGGATCACCATGATTGACATCATGGCAGCCTGGTGAGTGTGGGGCGGGGGGGAGAATACTGGATAGTGAAAGATCATGCAGTCTCTAGCCTGGGGGTGGGGGCTACTGAAAGACTGCACCTGCCTCATGCATATCTACAGATGTCATGTGTATGTTCTTTCATTCACTCACATGGTGCATTAACTGTGAAACAGGCATGTTCAGTCTTTAAAGCTATGCAATTAGAAGGCAGCATTCAATATGGAATCATGTTTGACTGACTAACTTCAGTTCAGCAGCAAATTAGTTGTGTAGCAGAGCTGGCCAGGAGAGTAACCCTGGCGCCATTATACCAAGGGCTACTATTCCTGCCTGCTTCCCTGACTGCAGGTTGAGGGGCTTGGGTTCAGAACTAACTGTTACTGTGGCTTCCCTATCAGCAGTAGAACTACAAATATGGTGCCTCCACCCAGAGTGACACTTATGTGGGCAAATGGTAAAACTAGTACAGCCCTCTGGGAACCTATACCTAACCACAACCCCACCTAGTGACCATGCGCACCCAATTTCCCAATTACAGTATACAGCATTTAATATACAATTCATTGGGAGCACTAATGCTATGCTCATGAACACCACACTTACCAGCAGGGTCTGGGCTTCTAGCATATACCCTGCGCCCCTGGAAGAAAACAGTTTACCACCAAAACAATAACAATACACTTTTCGCTGTATCTTTTGCATGACTCAGTAACTGGACTCTGGGTAATAATATGCTCGTAGCCCAAATTATCATCAAACAGTAAATCTGGTTTATTAAAGGGGGTAACAATTTTAGCTTAATTATTGTAGAACTGTAGTTAAGCAGGTAGCAATTACTAATCAGTGCATCAGTCCCTGAATCAATCAGTTTATGTAGCTGCTGGGTACCCAGTATGGAGCTAGGTGCAGGTTTGAAACATTGCCGCACGTTGGCCTGCACTGCATCTGGTTGGGGCCCTTGACGGGAAGAAGACTGTTATTAAACAGATAAAAACACCTGCATGCAGCAGAATTTTTGTAATCCGAGACCGGATGGTCTGTAGCCCCAATTAAAACCCACAGAGGATTTATAAAGCAAAATCAGATGATACAATACAGTTATTTGGTTGTTGCAGGACGTTACCCTGCTAGTACTCACTGCACCCAGACAGACAGAAGACCAGGATGATGACACCATGGACTTCATGGCTTTCCAGGATGCTGGTGGGGACCGGGGCCGAGACGACTCGCCTCCACTTCACGGTCTTTCCCTGCAGGTGGCCGCAACCTGCGACTGGCTTCTCTGCAGAGACCAACTCCCCAAAGCTGGTCTCTCTCCAGGCAGACGTTAGATCTGGTGCAGGAACAGTCTCTTGGGCTGCAGTGAGCACGGGCCCAGTACATGAAGTTCAGCTTTGGATACAGTTCAGAAAACTCACTCAGCTTGCAGCTTGGCTTAACTTTGTTCGCAAACGAACAGGAGCAAATGTCAACACATGTCCCCCTTTTCTGAATGTGGCAGGAGACAAATGCAACATCCACAGGCTCCAAAGGCACTGGAGTCCCTTAACCATGAAGTTCGCACAAGTCCCTTAGTTTAAAACAAGCTAAAACACAAAGAACCTTAGTGCGCAAGTACTGAGGCAAGGGCTACCCCAAAGGGCATTGGCCGGGAAGCCAAGTTTCAAAGAAATACAAAATCACACATACCCCCATAATGCAAAGCATCATGGACTGTATATGCAAATCGCCACAAAATATTATGCTGGTTCAAATTTAAGCAAAAAAGCATGGTGCCGAAAGGCCTCTTACACAGTCTGCGAAGGGTGGCAACAGAAGACACAGACATGTGTTTCGTCCTACCAGGACTCATCAGTGTGCCTCGTCTGTATCTCGCCTCCACCAGGGGTCGATCATGTGTCAGATGCTCACCCCCCCTCTGGAAGGGAGAAGAGCAGTCCATGGGGTGCTCAGTCCTCCTCCCCTCTGACTCCTTGGGTCCATTCTCCAACCCAAGTTGTTGGCATCACAAGCAGTAGCGCTACCGCTGCGCTGGCGGACCAGCTGGAGTCAGCACCTTGATTAAGCTAATTTGGGCTGTGCACGTTATATAATTAAATCCATTTCAGGCAGAGGCATTTTAGGATAGGGACCCCGCTGATGGGCGATCAACATCTGGTATCTGGGCAACTTCACACCAGGTCCCTGAAGAGAATACTAAGAGACTCTCACTCTATCGGTAGTTCAATAGGTGACCAATTCATGCACAAAAAATATTTTCTATTTCCAAGATTGGCCAAAATTGTGTGCGTGTGTGTGTGTGGATGCGGTTTTCTGTTTTTTACTGATGTACACATTTGCGTATGCACTGGATCTGGCACTACAAACTGTGCTTTTGTGTCAACTTTACAGCAGGTTTGCACAAACTGATAAATATCACCCTCAGTTTCTAAATTAAGTTTTAAAACTCAGATGTTATGTTAATTTTCTTGTGTTGTGGGAAGGGGTTACCAATACAAATTATTTGTTTTTGGCACCATGGCTTTCTGCAAACCTCCTTAAAGCAGAAGTACCTGTCAAGTGACAAAGAAATTCATCATACAGTTTTTTTTTTAAATCAAAAACATTTCTGACATCCTATGAATCATGCTCAGTGTATTCTTAGTTTTCTCAGATATTGTTAAAACAGGTTTTACAGTTGATTTTGTAATTAATGGCTCACATCATTAAAGACTGCTGCCAGTTGGCCCGCCAGCACAGCACTAGTGCCACCTTTTGCAAAGCCAATAACAAGGGTTCAGAAGTGAACTCTGGGTGTCAGAGGGTTGGCCAGGGAGCAGGAGGATCAAGCATCCGTAGGACTTCTCTGCTCCTCGGGGAGGGGGGCGACACAGAGCCCGGCATGTGCCTGACCACTAGCGAAGGCAGTCTGGAGAGCAGACACTGACAAACATGCAACAGCATGTAACGACATCACGATGGCATTGCACATCATTATCTCTTGGGGAGAAGAGAGGAATCTCCTGCCTGGTAGGATGACACCGGTCACTGGGAGGCCTTGCATCCAGCGCACCAGACAAAATGGGTTGGGGGAACCCAGCCGGGGAGAGAGACGAGACACTGACAGGTAAGCCCTGGAAGATGCTGGAGTGATGAGGCTGGGGTGACCAGTGGAAGGGGGCCGGTCGGATATGGGGCAGGGAAAGAAAAACTTTGGGGAAAAAAAAAGGCAGTTTTTAAAAATCTCTTCCACTGAGGTTACCTGTTAAATGCACATGCAAGCTTCCTACTATAGATGTACTATGATGATGAATCCGCATTTTTCTTTTTTTTTATCCTCTTTTATGCTCCATCTGGCGAGCACCTCCTTCGGGCTTCTCAATGTCTGCCTCGTCTGTCCGCCATCCCCATGACTTACCTCAACCCCAGATCGCAGCCCCCTGGAGGTAGCCCGGCGTAACCCTTTTCCCGGGTGGGTCCCCCTCCTCCAAGAGGGAAGGCACCGGTGGGGGTCGTCCAGCGCACTGCGGCATCGGCCTCCAGGTGCTGCTGGGGTGGGAGGTCACGGGGCCATGATGGCAGCAAGGGGACTGGAGAGCCGTCATCTGGCTCGCCAGAGAGCCGTTTTTCCGTTTTTTCTCCCCACGGAGAGATTAACGTACCTGACGTCAAGGCGGACGCCGACGTTCGTCATTCCCAATTTGAGCCCTAACACTCTGCCATGCTCCTGGCTCCGCCGCTTAGCCAGCAGGTGCCCGCCCCATCCTTACCTTTCCCTGGAGAAGGCGAGCTGTTCACGACGCCCAGCCTTTCCCCCAGCCGGCTCTCCCTGACCCGAGTCCATTCCCAAACCCAGGTCGCCGGGCGTTGCAAGCGGAAATCCAGCTGCTGTGCTGGCGAGCCGGCCCACATTTTTCTTATGGTAAACAACATAACACTGTACCAAGATATTTAATATTTTCATGGTGGGCATGGCACAGGAGTGGGACTTTCAAACATGTTAAAATCCTGTATCTTGGGTCAGGAATGAAAGACAAAAAAGGCGTATCTTGATATTTTTGCCAGAGGAACATTACTGCTGAGAACAAATATATGGTCACTAACAAATACTGCAGCTTTAAGTGTAAAGTATGGCCTCTTGGACAAGATGCAGTCTTCTTTCTGTGCATTTACCCTTCTTCCACCAGAGAATCAAACATTTCAAACATTTTGGTTCCCAACACCCAGTCCTTTGGTAAGGTGTCATGGGGACAAATGCTTGTAACCCCAAGAATCTCTCACTGCTGCATTACACTACGCATCCTCTTCCCTGGCAGAAATCGATGCCATGGTGATAGAACTTTATGTTAATTATGGAACGTAGAATGAAGGTTCAAATTCTGTACTGTGGTCACTCTCCACTCTAGCCCCTTACATCTATCAGATCCGACTCCACTTGGAGAAAGCAGTCGCCCCAAAGTCAGCTCCTTATCTAACACAGAGTAAACAAAAAACTTCTAACAGTTTTAAACACTAAAAAAAAACAAAAATGAAGTTAGACACAAATGACCATACAGTATACCACATTAGTGGAGTTTTCATGCACCTCCACTGATGTGGCATATTGTATTCTTTGCAGGAAGTGTGCAGCTATTTACATCGGAGAGACTGGTAGATGCCTTGCTGACCATTTCAAGGAACACTGCAGGGTGGTCAGGAATGGAGACACTGATAAACCCACTGTATCCCACTTTATTTCCAGGGACCACAGTGACAATGATCTTTCTGTTTATGTACTTCAGCAGGGATTCCAGGACTCTGACCACAGAAAAAAACATGGAAACCAAGCTGATAATCTGCTTTGGCTCCCAGCTGCTTTCCAGTTTAAATGATAGACTTATTTTCTACTAACATCAGCCACCCCTTGCTTTCCCTAAAGTCTGTTTGTATCTGTAAATTCTATTTCCATTTTCTCTGTCTCCTTCAGCTTTCAGCCTTCTTAATAGGCCCTGTTAATTAGTCCCCACCTGGGGACTTCTCTAGCTCATTCACTGCTATTAGGCCTGCTCATTCCCATCACCACCTTTTTGTTTTCCAGATTCTCTCGCTATCTTGCCATTTATCATTTCTTCTCCCAGAGCGTCCCCCTTTTTTCTTTCCCCACATATACTGTATATCCCTTATTGTGGGGGATAATCTCTGAGGCACTCCACCTTCCTTACACCTGGGTATTCTGTCCACCTGACAGGTTGCTGATGCACATGTGACTTTCAAGAAGAAAGTCCGTCCCCTCTTCCCTGTGATGCTGCCCCTCCTGTATCAGTTCGAATTGTGCATCTGATCTGGTTGCGATGCATCACAACAGCTCCCCACCAGTTTTGAAATTCATTATAAATACTTAAGGTAAGCTCATTTTCTGAAGTTTGGAAACTCCCACTAGACATTGTTACGCAGCAATTATAAATTCAGGTGTCTATTGTGGTTACGTTGTGTGATTTTCTAGTACTTTATTGAGAGTTCTGTTCAGGCTGTTTTATAGATCAGTAATTTATTTTCCTTGGGGGACTCTGCCCCCGGCCTTTGGGCACCATTTGCTGTTATTTTGGTTACTGACCAGACCCCAGGAACAGTGATATTCTTTAGTTTTTTCGTAGCCTAACGTTGTGCCTGTTCGCAGCTCACTTGGGTCTCCTGCCAGCAGACACAGGTTTGTGCACTGGATGGGAGTGCAGCTGCAGGTGGCTAATTGAGACTCCTGCTAGCAGTCTCATGATGCCCCCCCTTCCACTGTGCCTTACTCGGGGGAGTCTTTTCCAGGGCTTCCTGTGGCTCCTGCCAACGACCACAGGACTGCTCCCTGGCTGTGCCTATATATATATATATATATATATATATTTTTTTTTTTTTTTAATTTTGAGCTCTGATGTTTATTATAAAGAACAACTTCATTACTAAGATAAGAAGCCACCTGGCTAAGCCATTTATTTATATCCTACAACAAAGATCAAACAAGACCACAACAGTATGTTTTTACAGATATGCAACTGTTTAAAATTGCAAAACTGGCAGGCTTAGAAATGTTAGCACTGCGGCTTCTACTAGCGTCGGTTGTCTAGGAAAATGTTAGCTGAGAAATTGCCAGCACAGTATTCAAATTATGAACATTATTGCAATGTGCAACTATAGAGATTATTAGCTACCTGAACACCCCTGCTAGCAGTGCCAGGAACTAAAATAATGTCTGACCCACATACTGAACACAAAATACTGTATATGCAGTGATTTACATGAGGTAATATAATAAATAATCAACCAGGTTCCTGAGTTGTATTAATCACCAACAAGAATCTGGTGACCCTACTAGCCTCACTAGCTTGTAAAAAAGTACTCTCAAACTCACCCAGAAAAGTTTCCTTGCACTGGGAAATGTTTCAAATGCCTAGAGCTGGATTCAGACATTACTGGAATTCAGTGGCACTAAATCAAAGCACCCGCATCCACCTTGTGCTATTTTCTACACAAAAACAGTCCCACAGAGAAAAGGAAGTTCTATGGACCAAAATGGAGCCATCCACATTTGTTTTATGGCCCCAGTTTCTCAATCAACTGCTACTAGCAGCATGACCCCCCCCCCAAACACACTTCTTTCTAGTTTGCAAATCTCATGCTACATGAAAGCTGCAAGCTGTCTGGCTCTCAGCTCTCGCGAGATTTCGGCCACCATCTTCGATGAGGATAAACAAACAAGATTTGACTAAATCCAACATATCTTGCAGTGGAGAATGGAGCTAGCAATTGCTACAGCTTCTCTAGGCAAAGTCCCCTAACTTACTGACCATGACAGAGAACTGAAGAAATGTTTTACAGAACAAAAAAAAAAATGCTTCTGCCCCAAACTGTATTCTATTACAGTAGCAGCCAGCAGTGCAGATGATCGCTCTCTTTACTACAGCCAAGGCAAGGGTTAACTAAAGCAGCCTGCCCCCCCCCCACCAACATGCCTACTTTATCTCAAGATAAGCAAGGCATACAAAAAGGGCCAAAAATGATACATAGCACTGTACTATATTGGGTGAACATACAAGGAGGTTTGATTAAAATAACTATTTGGGAAACAGTGAACTTTAATAGTCATTCCTTTCACTAATATTCAGTTGCTTTTTCTCTCTTAAAGGCACAATCACATATTAATTAAGGAGCTGCTACTATGTACTGTGCGTGACAAATGTAATGCATACCAATGTGAATGCATGACTTGGTCCTATTAATTTAATAAAAAAGGGCCGGAACAAGATAATTGATCACATTTTTGAAATTTAAAGGATGCTAAATTTAAAGGATGCTAACAGAGCCATGGATTATTTGAGATCTGTCCCAGATGACCAAAGAGATTCCACAGCCACGGTTACAGGAGCTCAGTATGTTTGGGGTTACTACATAACTAAAGGCTCTCATTCCTTACTTGGGCATATTATTGGAGTTCCCCTACGTGCTGTGCAGTTCACAACAAGCATACCACCTTACTAAGATGCCTGATGACCTGGAGCCCGGCCAGCGGCTTCAGAGTCTACACTTTGTTAAACAAGCAATTGGCCACTTTAGAACATCCGGAGTACCCTGCCAGCATCCCAGACTTCTAAAATACTAACTAATGTGCCACAGTTCTCCATTGCTAGCATAGTAGCACCCGAACTGCTCACTCAAGACATCACTATACAACAGTCTCTGAAGCAATTCTCAGTCCCTTTGTGCCTCACCTCAAAATGACATGTTCTCTACACCTTTTTTTATAGCACATTATGTCTTTTAAACTCACCACCTTCATCTATCAAAAGGTAGAGGAAACTCCTCTATCATCTACCTGACCGAAACACCATAAACAAGTAGGTCTCATGAGGAGGAGGAGGAGCATTGAGAAACTAACCTAACTTGCCTATACAGATCGGCAGCCACAAGAAAGAATATCGCGAGACTTGCTGCTGTGATCTCGGAAAAGCTCTCCACTCACCCTTACCCATGTGGGATTAAGAGTGTAGGTGGCTGCCAGACAGGAGATTGACTGAGAGTCACTGCTGCCATCTTGCGGAGAGCGTAACTACGCTCATAAACATTCAACCAGCACAGAGCACATTTGTTAAAAGCACCAACCGATCTGCTACAGCAGACTGCAATGTGAATAAATGTAAGGGCAACGTTTTGAAAATCAACTAACAATGGGGAAAATACATTTGGGGCAGCACCATTACTACAGCTGTGGGCAAGGCAGCATAACACTGAGCCCTCACTCACTCTAATCACATTTAAAGAGACAGTGCACATTTTACTGCACAGGCTTAGCAATAGCTTGCACACTGCAGAACATTATTAATTACTGTGCAGGGGAAGAAAAAGAAGAAAAACAAAATACACCCTCTCATTGTACTTTCTCAGCTTACTGCAGGGCCAAAACAAAGAGCCGCAGCTGACCCAAGGTTGCAGCATACCCTACATCTCCAGCATATTTAACCAAACCTAGAGGCAACAGTAAAACTCATATTTCAGTATAAGCCATACTTACAAAAATTATAGGACAACTGCCACTAAATACAGGATGCTATCAAAATCCAGCATTCTGGTTATCAGTTTGTGCTTATACCACTAGAATATACCTGGCAAAAAGTACAGAAAACTAATGCATGATGTATAGCTTCTGAGTATATCACAACATCGGTTTACAAGGCTTTTAAGTAGAACAGTGCAAGTTACAAGTAAGGAGACTGACCACCTGGAAGCCTCTGTTAGCGGTTCCAGGAGCAAACTACCATAAAGTATCTACTGGCCCTTATAATGCAAGGAAAATGACTACCTGGATACCCCGCTAGCGGTTCTAGGAGCAAACGTCCATAAAGTATTCTCTGGCCCTTATAATGTAAGGAGATTTGACTACTTGGATACCCCTGCTAGCGGTTCCAGGAACAAACGTCCATAAAGTATCCACTGGGCCTTATAATGTAAGGAGATTTGACTACCTAGATACCCCTGCTAGCAGTCCCAGGAGCAAACATCCATAAAGTATCCACTGAGCCTTATAATGTAAGGAGATCGACTAACTGGATACCCTGCTAGTAGTTACAGGAGTGAACGCTTCCAAAAAAAAAAAGTGATCAAATTACCAGTACAAGGACAGAAAGGCAAATACCAACCTGGCACCCCTTAGAGCAGTGTCTTAGTGCAGGACAGTGGCCCTACTTCCATTCCAGGTATCCCAGTCTCTGTGGCATGTAACCATTCAAATGACCTCTAACTCCATGGCGGAACTGGACTGAAACGTGGCTTTCCACGACCTCAACGCTACTGGTATACCCCATACTGGGTATTTAAGGCTGCGGACCAACATGGAGCTGACCAAAATGTTTTTTGATGGCCCCCAGGTTCGTAGAAATGCCCAAACGGCTCGCTCCTCTTCTCCTCGTCCCTTCCAATCTGAGATCTCACTCAACATGGAGCTAAACACTGCAGCGGATTGGCTCAGTCGACAAATGATACACCCAGAAGAGTGGATGCTTCACCCACAGAATTTTCAGATCCATCAACAACCGTTGGGGTCCAGCGGAGTTAGATCTAATGGCAACCCACAAAAACAACCAGTGCCCCAGGTTCTACTCCCGGTTTCGGGATTACAAAGCCACGGCACTGGACACGCTCTCAGCGACGTGGAACTTCCACATTACCTACATATTCCCGCCCCTTCCTTTGATTCCCCAGGTCCTGATAAAGATATGCAGGACCAGATCAAGGGTGATCCTCATTGCACCTTACTGGCCCAGGAGAAGCTGGTTCGCCACCATTGTGGCAATGGCACTAGATCACCTATGGACCCTTCCCTACAGACACGACAGCTCAGTCAGGGCCCGATTTATCACCCCAACCCAACAAGCCTCATGCTGATGGCCTGGCTCCTGAAAGGGAGAGATTGTTAAGAGCAGACTATCACCCCTTGGTCGTCAACACCATGGCGAACTCCAGAAGGAACTTCACAACCCTGACATACCAAAGACACTGGAAGAATTTTCAGAAGTGGTGCATGAATAAAGGGGTGGACCTGTTGACCGCATCAATGCCACATATTCTATTTTTCTTGCAAGAAAGCCTGGATAACGGCTTGTCTCCAGCATCGTTACGAGTTCAGGTAGCTGCAGTTGGGGCGACCAGGGGCCCCACAGAGGGAATGACTCTGGGGGCACACAGAGATATCATAACATTCCTTAAGGCAACAAACAATATCCATCCAAAAGTCAAGCAGTGGACTGTGCCATGGGACCTGACCCTGGTACTCAAAGCAATGACGACCACACCTTTCGAACCATTAGACACTGTATCTTTACAATAGTTAACACTAAAGACTGTACTTCTGGTCACTATCTCCTCGACCAGGCAAATTGCAAGCATTTTCATGTAGAACACCATTCCTCATGTTCCACGAAGACAAGATCACATTCAGACCAATTCCATCTTTCATACCTAAGGTTCACATGACATTTCATGCAAACCAGAACATCGACATCCCAGCAGAGATGCCGGGCAGAAGTGGACCAAGAGCCACAACTCAAACTACTAGGAATGAGGAGGTTATTACAGACATATCACACCAGAACAGAGGACATCAGAAAAACAGATCGACTTTTTGGTTTTACACAGGGACACAGGAAGGGACAGGTGGCGACTAGGTCCACCATAGCCACCTGGATTAAGTCTGCATATAAGTTGACAAATCTAAATCCGCCCACAGGCATTATAGCCCATTCCACTAGGGCTATAGCCACTGCATGGGCAGAAAGAAACATGGCATCGGTGGATGAGATTTGTGCAGCTGCCACTTGGGCATCCCCACACACATTTACTAGACACTATAGGGCAGACGTGTCTAGGGAGGCCAGAACCAACTTTGCCAGGGCAGTACTACTAGCTGCTAAGGCAGACACGAAGATAAATATGGACTAACTACCCACCCTATCGCCAGGTACTGCTACTTAAATCGTTACCCAGGTGTAAGGAAGGTGGAGTGCCTCAGAGATTATCCTCCACAATGGTAGTTTACTCACCTGGTAAAGGTGATTGTGGGGATATACATCTCTGAGGCACTCCACAACCCACCCTGATAGTCAGAACAATTTGAATGGTGTTAAATGCATATAGTTTTCCACTGGCATGCCGTACGGGCCGGCTTATATTAGTGTGTATAAAATAGGTAATAAACGGACTACCTGTCCAGTTTTTTCTTGATAACCATAACAGTTGTGTGATCTCTTTTGCGCATTGATGATATGATCATGTTTAATTGATGTTACAGAAACAGGGAGGAATAACAGGTCATCAGACCAAGAAGTTGTTTTAATAGGTACAGCTTTGGAAAACATCGAACTGATACAGGAGAGGTAGCATCACAGGGAAGAGGGGATGGACTTTCTTCTTGAAAGTCACATGTGCATCAGCAACCTATCAGGTGGACACAATACCCAAGTGTAAGGAAGGTGGAGTGCCTCAGAGATGTATACACCCACAATCACCTTTACCAGGTAAGTAAACTACCATTTTACCTCCCCTCTACACTAACTTTGCTTTTTTCTCTTTTAGATATTTCCTGAAGAAGACCTAAGGTCAAAACATCAATTTTTAACTCTAGTTTCTGTTTTCACATGCATTAGATACCTGTCTGAAAGGGGGAACCCTGAGTCCAGTGATGTCAAAAATACAAATGAAAGATGCTCAGAGCAGGCGCTGGAAACAGCGTCCGCCAAGAAAAGAATGTCCTTACTACTTTTCCTGAAAAAGGAAAGGAACAGGCTTTGAACCGAAGATTAATGTCCTCAATAGAGGACATGAAAAAATGTGGCAACTTTCCAGGCCTTCCAGGTCATAGGACATTTTATGAATATGTCCCCCCCCCCCCAACCTACCTGCCTGAGTAGGAGAAAGAATGTACTACGCAGAGGAAGAGGAAGGTGAACCTACTGAATGAAACGATTCACCTGAACAGGAATTTGACTCCCCTCCAAAGACTACACAGGAATTACTCATCTTTTTCCTCTTTTGTTAGGTAAATGGTTAACACCCTCACCATACCCCCTCATGAAACACAGGAGTATGAGGAGGAAGCAGAATTTATGGATGGGGTTAGCTCCTCAAAGGAGGCCGCTGGTCCCCATACACAAATCATTGCAAAAAGCCACTTCAAAACTCATGTCTGCACCCACTTCAGCTGCAGGTAAAGATAAAAAGATTTAAAAAAGTATCAGGTGGACAGGAGGTAGAATACCTGTATGCCCACCAAAGGTGTAGTCCAAACAACTGCCTGTGGGGGGCTAAGGTCCCCTTCTCTTCACAGCCGGAGAAGGACTCTAGACAACTGGATACTATGACCAGAAAAGTTTACACATCAGCTTCCCTGCTCATTAGGGAGGCAGCTTACTCAGCTCATACAGCTCAGCATCAGAACGCACTGTGGAATACAGTGCTAGCACTAGCTGATGAGGCTGATGGTGACTTGTCACAGGACCAGACTGCCACAGTAAAGTCAGCCCAGGATGCCACTAAGTGCCGTGGAGACAAAGGGGCAATGGGGGACAAAGAAGGACTGGGGGTACGATGAGTCAGCTTAGAGATGGGCTTGGGGGCCGTTACTTGCGTGGGGGGTTTACAGGCCTATGACACAGGGGAAGTATTTAGACAGAGCCCTGGTAGAAGCCATTAGCAAAATGGCCAGCAAGGGGGGAAGTTTTGATTATAGGGGACTTCAATCTGCCAGATGTGGAGTGGGGTATTCTTGCCTCGGCTACATCAACAGGCAGGGCCATCCCAGACTCCAGACAAGCAGGGCCGGTGTTAGGCACCCATGAACCCCGCGACAGGCCCCCTCTCATGTAAGGACAAAGCGGTGTCCCTTCCCAAATCCCTGCTGCACTCCCAAGTCCCACATATGAAAAAATACACAAACAAAAAAAAGTTCATTTTTAAATTGAAAAGCAGCAGCCCAGCACAGCATTACATATCTTCTAATCCTTTCCTTCATTTATACGTTATTTCGTATTCATTCAGTCCTATAATGTATCGCCTCACTAGGTCACCATTCATGCTTCCCGGCCGCCGCTGGGGCCTCCGACCGCCTGCCCACCCACCTGATTTCCTTTCCCTGACCCTAGGCATAGACAAGTTAGGCAAAAAGCAACTCAGTCTAGCAAGTAGTTTGTAGTTGGGAACTGACCAGCCGCAAGGTCACTCCGCCGCATGACCCGCATCCGCAGACACTCACAAAGAAGTCAGGGGCCCCGCCAATCTTTCTTACTCAGGCTGCCCACTTGTGCACGTCCACGCTGTCCCACTGAGACTGCAAAAAGGATGTTTGCTTCCACATGGTCCCCTATAGTGCTGCACATCATGGTGATACGGAGGTGCTGTTGGAGCCAATCACAGGGCTCCACTCAGTCCCTTGCTGTTTTTGCACCTCCTCCCCCTCGGACCTGAAATGTTTGGTCCCCACTCAGGTCCATGACTGTTCCATAGAGATGATCCCTCCGGCGCTCTTGGAACTATTCAGCCGAGGACCAGTTCCAAAGCGTCGGAGAGAATCCTGTTGTTGAGTCAGCAAATTACTAACTTAGAGCTGAGCCTGGAGGAGAGAGTCTAGAGAGATAGAGAGAGAGAGAGAGAGAGAGAGAGAGAAGACCAGAGACCACACTGCATCTGAAGCCAACTACCCGGTTCCTGATCTGACTGCTGCAGCCTGCCAGCTTGCCATTATCCTCACCGCCACTGATACAGCCCTGCTAGTGCCCTCAGTACTGCTTGCTGTGCTGACTGCTGTTTCTGTAAATCATTGATTTATTTCTTTTAAGAAATAACTGTGACAGCAGGCAACAGCAGCAGCTGGCCGGCCAGAAGCCCAGAAATCCACTAGTGTAAACTACTGGTGCACTGCCCGCCGGATTTGAGGAGATTTATACCCTCATCAGAGTCACAGACCAAGTTTTCTCAGGTATGTATGTATTTGCTTAACTTCAATGCTTGTGCTAAATTAAATACCGATACAATTAAGGTAGGGGTAGTTGGGACTGGGAGATGAGATGGCTGCTACCGACTGTTAAATAGAAAAGTATTTGCTTGCTTTAGATGAGGTTACTAACAATTTGAGATCCGGGTTTTGCAGTGTTTTTTTTTTTGTTTTTATGTATGTAGGTACTGAGATGGGATAAGGACGGATAGTCTCCGCAAAGACATAGACAGAGTGGAGGCTGTTCAGAGGAGGGCAACCAAAATGGTGCAAGGTCTGCACCAGAAGACATACGAGGAGAGACTAAAGCAGCTTAATATGTATACCCTTGAGGAAAGGAGGGAGAGGGGGGACATGATAGAAACTTTCAAGTATCTCAAGGGAATTAACAACGTACAAGAGGTTAGTATCTTTCAGAAGAAGAGATGTGCAAGAACAAGGGGGCACAATTTGAAGATAGAGGGGGGACGGCTCAGAGGTAATGTTAGAAAGTATTTTTTCACAGAGAGAGTTGTGGATGCATGGAACAGCCTTCCTGAGGAGGTTGTGGAGTCAGGAACAGTGGGAGAATTCAAGAATGCATGGGACAGGCATAAGCCAATTCTAGTGGGGGACAGGATTAACTAGAATCTGCAGCTTATCCATCAGGTAGGGAAATGGGCAGACTGGGTGGGCCAAGCGGTCCTTATCTGCCATCAAATTCTATGTTTCTATGTTAATTCTAATGAGCGGTAGGAGGAAATGGTGTGCAAGAGCTACAGGAGCTTAATTCAAAGCTATGGAGGCTGAGCACTGGCAACCCTCCCATGTAATTCCAACATAAATGTAAAAGAATGATGTAAGGCTTTAATTATTGTATTGTAAGGGGTAGTACAGTATAAAAGACAAAGAACCTCTGTGCACAAACACTGAGGCAAGGGTTACCCCAAAGGGCATTTGGCTGGGAAGCCAAGTTTCAAGAAAATACAAAATCACACATGCCCCCACAATGCAAAGCATCATGGGCTGCATATGCAAATCACCACAGAATGTTAGGCTGGTCCAACTTTAAGCAGAATTGCATGGTGCCGAAAGGCCTCTCACGCAGTCTGCAAAGGGTGCTAACAGAAGACATAGACACGTGTTTCGTCCTACCAGGACTCATCAGTATGCCTCGTCTGTTTGACACCCCAGTGGAATGGACCAGCTACCCTTAAGGCAGTGTGCCTTGGATATATTGTGGTGAACCCATTAAAATAAAAACTATTTAAAAGACAAAGAACCTCTGTGCACAAACACTGAGGCAAAGGGTTACCCAAAGGGCATTTGGCTGGGAAGCCAAGTTTCAAGAAAATACAAATCACATGCCCGATGCAAAGCATCATGGGCTACATATACAAATCTGCCACAAGAATGTATGCTGGTCAACTTTAAGCAGAATTGCATGGTGCTGAAGGCTACTCACACAGTCTGCAAAGGGTGCTAACTGAAGATATAGACACAACAGACGAGGCATACTGATGAGTCCTGGTAGGACGAAACACGTGTCTATGTCTTCTGTTAGCACCCTTTGCAGACTGTGTGAGAGGCCTTTCAACACCATGCAATTCTGCTTAAAGTTGGACCAGCATAACATTCTGTGGTGATGTGCATATGCAGCCCATGATGCTTTGCATTGTGGGGGCATGTGTGATTTTGTAATACAGTATACTGTCTTTGTATTCGGTTCTCTTTAAGGCTCAGCTTCCATAGTCCATGTGGCAGAGAAAGCTTAAAAGCTGTGTAGTGAGACTGTACTAATGGAGTTGTTCAGTATTTGCAGTCAGAAGTCTGCAAGGCTATCAAAAGTGTAAAAGGCAGTTGATTCTGTTTCGTTCCCTATTAGAGCCTACTGCATGCTGTACAAGTCTTTTCATAGTAAATCAAACAGGCGTGTTACTAATGGAGAAGATAAAGCCTGCCGGTTTCAGCAAGTTAAAAGTCAGCACAAATTAAGAAATATGAAACCAACTACCTGGTCACAGGTACAAATGATTCGGGGGGGACGGGTCTTTACACTACTTATGCAGGTATGCTGCACAATGAAGTTTTTTTCCTTTTTTTTTTTAAAGAACCAGTTCATTTCTTTTCTGTTCATTTGTTGTGATCAATGTCTTGCGGGACTGGAACTGGATTATTAAAAAAACATATCTTTACCCAGTATTTCTTATTTGGTAGCTGGATAGTAGTAATGATTTAATTTGCAAGTCTTATCACTGTGAATGATGGAATAAAAATATCCCTTAAATGTACACTTAAGGCAGGAAAGAGTTAAATTCACTGAGTCTACCATAATGGTAAAGAAATATCCTTGTCTAAATGCATAATTTATAATGTTGCTCTTCAGGTCTTGTATTACTGTCAAATTGTGCAGCTGGCTGAGCAGTTAAGGAAGTTTTTCTTCAAGTTCTAAATTACTGAAATGCAGTATTTATAGTGTTTTGCAAGACTACTTGTACAGAAGCTGGGGCATCTGTTTTGATATTTCAACAGTCACATCATTATCTACAGAAAGCCTGAAAACTACCACACCTCAGTGATAATTTTGATGGTTAAAATGATAAACATCTGTAATAAGTTTACATGTCCATTGTTACTGTTTACATGTGATTTGCTGGATAGCCACTGGTAAAGTTCTGCATCAGTTTAGATTTGTTTCTCTGCTCTGTTGAATTTGGGGTAGTGATTTGAACTATATTTGATTAGTGGCACTGAATTTGTAGATGTTAGTAGTACTAATAATGTACATTTTATGATTAAATATTACAATTATGATTTCCCCTGGAAGCTTTCTTTATAATTACAATTGGGAAGTGTGGCAGTTTTCAGGCTTTCTCTAGGTATGCAGATATGACTGTTGGAAAACTGTGAGAACAGCATCTGCTATGCTACTGCCTTTTTTTTTTTTTTTTTGTATAAGCATGCACTATTACATTATGCACGGCTCAATAGGACAGGATTGCATTAGCTATCTATGGAAAACATGGGAGGGACTGTTGGCAGATAAGGACCAGCAGGCCCATCCAGCCCATAATAAGCCCTACACCAGCTTGCAGCCTCTGACTGACCCTACCTGATAAATGACTTTACACCCCTCCTTTCCACCTCTGTTCCCTTATACCTGTCCCACGCATGTTTAAATGCCGCTGCGTCAAAGCCTTCCCCTGTGGGCACTGTTTTGTATTGTGACAAAAAAATGTATGCGTGAGGATTTTATTTCTCTTGCTGTCTCATGTTGTGGTTGACAAGGGCTAGAGGTTTACCCATTTTTTGGGGTGAGTGATGGGGCGGGGGTGAGGGTGCACTAAATTCTTGTTTTGTTTGCCATATGTAGTAGCACCTCTCATTTAGAGTTTGAATGAGCAAGTGTGAGTAGCTACCATTGGATAAGGTTTGTAAAGGAAGCTGTATGGCTGTCATTTAACTAGCTCTGCACATTGGCTGGGGCTGGGGCCCACACCTCAGTTACGCTTATTTTGGATTGATGTTATATTGATAAGCCTTTTTGAGGCAGATGCACTTTGGCGTAGGGACCCAGCTGATGGGTGGTCTACCTGGGTGACATGCCAGTAGGGCCCTGAGATGAATACCAAAAGACCCGCACTCCTTTTGAAAGCAAATTAAAGTGCCAATCCAGGCTGAAAAATATTTTGTTACATTAACTCAGTTTTTTTCTAGAGGTCTCAGACCTGGAATGCTTTCACAAATGTGGACAAAATGTGTGATTAAGCTAACTCATGACTCATTAGCAGATCTTTATGAGATCCTGATGGCATTAGTAGGACAAATGTTAAAAAAATGCATGTGACTGTGGGCTCATTAGCAGCTCTTTACTATGCTCACCTGGTAGAGTCTGTAGGACAATTTAAAAATGCAGACAGCTTAATTTTGGATTACAACTCGCTAGCAACTACTTGGGTGTACTTGGTAGATACTGTGTCACACACCAGGTGAACACTAAATGTGTTAATGGGGAACAGCACTGAATTTGAAGTCATCTTGCTCACTGGAAGCTGTTTTTCAATATTTTCTAATTCTGTACTTGTTCCATTTCTAAAGCCTTTTTAGTTACCGCAGTGGGTGTTTCTTATCTACCCTCTGGTGTTTAAGTAACATTTTAGAATTCTATGCAGTTTATGTCCTTCTCAGCCACAAAGTTCTATAGCAGAACATGGATGCATTATGCCAACAATAAATGGTCAAGCAAGGGTCAGACTCATAAACTACATCACAGTTCTATAATGATTTTTTCATGCAAAAACCAGAAATACCCAGTAGGACAATTAAAGCAAAGCCTGTAGAGATGGAACATATGAACATATGAATGTGCCAGCAGAAACAGACCACCTGGTCCAGCTAAGTCTGCTCGACTGTGCAGGCAACTACCCCACCCTCCCATTTGTCATCCCACTGATACCCCCCCACCCTCCCTGTTCCCTGTCCCATGCCCTTTTGAAACTGTTCACAGATTTACATGATATCACCCATTCTGGTAGGGAGTTCCATTTTGCTACCACCCCCTCTGTGAAATAGTGTCTCCTCATTTCCTTCCTAAATCCTCCCCCCTCTATTGTTGGCACATGCCCCCTGGTGACCCTCCCTCTCTTTAACTCAAAGACCAAATCTACCTCATCCTTATTGATCCCCGGCCTCAGATACTTGAATGTCTCTATCATGTCCCCCCTGTCCCTTCTGTCCTCCAGGGTGTACATATTCAGGTCTCTCTCAGCCTACTGTCATAGTCTGTGTCCCTTCCATTCCATATCATCTTTGTTGCCCTCCTGCACCCCCTCGAGTAGCCTGATATCATGCTTTAGGTACGACCTCCAAAACTGCACACAATACTGTAAGTGCGGCCTTACCAGCGACCTGTTGAGGGGCCAAGATTGCCTCTCTTCACCTGGACGAAAACCCCCTCACTATGCACCCCAGCATGTTTACTTTTGCAGCCACACTCATGCACTGGGCAGTGTTGTCCATGGTCCCTGTTACCATTACCCCAGGTCCTTCTCCTCCTCAGTGATCCCCAGCTTAACCCCTCCGAGGCAGTATTCTCTCCTTGGGTTCTTCACCCCAAAGTGCATAACGTTACACTTCTTTGCATTGAACTCCAGCTGCCACAACTCTGACCACTCCTCTAGCTTGCTTAGGTCCCCCTGAGTTTGTTGAGTTGTGGTGTGTGGGTAGTTAAAGAAACAGCCAAGCAAATTTCTGTTAAATTGGTTTTATTTACATGAACATACGTGTGTGTGTGTATAAATATTCAGTCTAACTCACACAGACATGCACAGACACATGCAGTCCCACTGGTAAACATGCCTACCTATTGATGTCCAGCAAAATCAGTATCTCTTCACCCAAATTTAGATATCCAGCTAAGCCTCATGGCTCGGGGGGGGTGGAGGTGTGATCATCCTAGCATGGGGTGTGAGAGACCAGGACTCTCCCAATGTAGCAAAATGGTAAAGTGGCCATGGACTCCCCATGGGGGTGGGGCTGTGACACACCCAATGTTTTTTTTTTTTGAGTCATGATCCTCCTAGTGCGAGGGTGCTGACCATCACAGTACAAGTTTTTTTTTTCTGTGGCCATCTCATGTAGGGCTCAGGGCCTGGGCATCTACATATCACAATCTTCACAGACAGCAGGCCAATGCAAGTATTGCTTGATCCACAAAGCCAAATATTAAAATGCCTGATGTAGTCAGCTTCCAGTTAAGTGAACGGGGAAAGTAAAAACCTGCTCTGCAGTACATTTGAAAATTCTGTTGCAAACGTTTAATGGCATTTGCTTTTTTGCACCTTCAGTTTAAAAACATGAAGCACACATATTTGTTGGGAGCTGTGAAGAGGGAGTTACACCAGAAGAGAGATGAAGACACAAAGCGGCAAAAAGGTGCCATTGAGAAATTTTTTACTACCCTGTCACATTCATGTGAAAGCCTAGGAAGCGAAGCTGATCTTGAAAGAGCACCTGAACCTGGAGCACAAGTTCCTGCAACTGCTGTAGTGGAAGAAATGGTGTCCACCATCACCCCAGAAGTTCTGCCTTCAGAGGAGACCAGGAATGCATCTGCCACGGTCTGTACTGTTCCCACCACCTGTGAACATATCATTCCAGGAGTTTTGCCTTCAGAAGAGACCAGGAATGCACCTGCCACTGTCAGTACTGTGCCCACCTGCATAGATACCATCCTCTGTGATTTAGCTGGATCTTCTGAAATTTCATTTGAGGATCTTGGAACTTGGCCAGACACGCAAAGGGATGAGGTCCGAGTGTCATCTGTGAAGCATGGACCTGTTCAAGTCATACTGCCACAATTCCCAGTGAATGAGAAAAAGAGGAGATTCACAGCAGAAAATTATTTTCGCACTCTGCCCAGCAGTGAGAGAGTAAAGTGCACTTGGTTAACATACTCTGTCTCCAAGGATTCACTGTTCTGCTTTACCTGCAAATTATTTGGACACTCAAACAATCTTCTTTGGACAGGAGGTTATCGGGCATGGAAAGAAATGTCAAAGGCTCTAAGTTCCCATGAACGTGCACCAGAACATGTAGCAAGCATGATAAAGTGGAAGGAACTGGAGACAAGACTGAAGAGTGGCCAGACACCCTGAACCTCATCATTAGCAATGGAGCCCATTCATCAAGACATGCTGTCTCATTCTTTGGTTGCTTGCAGAAGGTCTACAATCCTTGCTCTGCCTCAACAAGCCACTGGCAAATATTGAAAAAACATGTTCAGATAACTCCAAAGCCACTTTCTGGGACTCGGTGGGAGTGCCGGATATGAAGTCTGTAAAAGAACTTCGCTATCAGCTCCAAGAATTTAGGAGTGCTTTGCAGGAGACTCCAGAGTCTGTAAGAGCAAAAGATGCTGCAACATATGCAGAGACAAGGTCACTTTGTGCTAAACTCCTCTCATACAAATTCACTGTATGTCTCATCATCTGGTATGATGTCCTGCTTGGAGTGAAGCGTGCAAACAAGATATTACAGAGTGCTTCAGCTGACATATTGACCTGTGTGAAGGTGCTAGCTTCAACCACTGACATACTTATAAAGTACAGAGAGAGTGGGTTTGAACAGGCATTGGCACAGGGCTCAAAGATTGCTGCAGAACTGGATGTCCCAGCTGGATTCCGTCAGACAAGACACAGAAAGATCAAGTGACTATTTGATTACGAAGGACACGATGATGCAGTGCAGGACCCAAAACTCAGTCTTCAGGTTGAGTTTTTCAACACGCTACTGGACACCACACTGATGTCCTTTAGTGAACGATTTCAGCAAATGTCAGAGTTTGCTAAAACATTTGGATTTCTGTCGAACATAAAAATGCTAAATTCTGTTTCCATAGAAGACCTGATAAAACAATGTGAGGTTCTCAAAGAAAAATTAACAGACAGCACAACTAACCACTCTTTGATGCTCATGAACTTGCACATGAACTTAGGAACCTTTCAGGAATGGTTGAGAATGATACATCACCTATACAAGTGTTAAATTTTCTCCTTCGAAACCGACTACATGAAATCTGTATGAATGCCTATGTGGTGTTGCACATTTTTTTGACAGTACCAGTAACTGTGGCTACAGCAGAACGCAGTTTTTTCAAAAATGAAGCTGATAAATACTTATCTGAGGTCATCAATGAGCCAAGAAAGACTGTCTGGGCTAGCAGTGCTGTCCATTGAGCACAAAGTTGGCAAAAGTCTCCCTTACAGTGACCTAATCAATGAGTTCATCAACAAAAATTTTCGGAAAGTCCCTCTGAAGCTTTAAAACTCATTCACAATTTCACTGCAAATACCAGGGTTGAGCTTGCCAAATCCCTTATACAGCTTAGAATGGAGGAAAACTGTAACCTTCAAACTGGTGAACTCCCCAGTAAAACCCTGTGAGCCTCTTACTGGCTGGAACACACTGCCCAAATAATAAAGCTGGAGAGTGGTTTACCCCACAAGACTGAGAAAGCAGGAGGACATCAGCTCTGAAGGGCAAGATAAAATGTTTTTTCCTGACCGATGGAGGTGGTCACTTTGCCGTAGTGGTCAGGCTTAATCATAATTCAGCTGAATGATGAGACTAAGAACCCCTCCAATTTATAACTATAATATCTGTTCCTGACCGATGGAGGTGGTCACTTTGCCGTAGTGGTCAGGCTTAATCATAATTCAGCTGGATAATGAGACTAAGAACCCCTCAACAACTTACAATAAGGAAGCATATTGGATTATATGGACAATGCAGACTTAACGCAGCAGAGTGTGTGTGTGTGTGGGGGGGGGGTTATGGAGCAGGGAGAGCTCTGGTTCCTTAACTGTATGCTTTTGATTGGACTTTGCACATTTGCACCTTATACTAAAATGAAGCACCTTTTGTGTGCAGTCTCTTTCTTTGAGTGGTGAGTGATTTTGCTGATGCTTTTGGTTGGTTACATATACCAGGTGCCTCCACACATTTTATTAAGATGCATTGTAAATGCAGGGGTTGAGCTTGCCAGATTCTTTCTAATGAATTTATGTAAGAAATTCAAAATTACCTATGCCCCATGTATGTACATATTCTTTCAACTGTTCTTTTTTTTTTTTTTTCCCCAGAATTTACTTTTGATTTGGTTTCTAGTTAGTCTGAGTAACATTTTTTTCAGTTTTACAAATGTGGTGGGCTTGTTTCTAGGCTTCCAAATGTGATTTAGCACCTAAGTATGCATTGGCATATAGCTTACGAAATTTAAATACTATGTAGAAAGATTATTTGGGGGGGGGCCCGCCCCGTCTGTGGAGCCCCAGTCATAGAGTTTGCTGGAGGCCCCCAAAGTCCTAAAAGCGGCCCTGCATACAAGGGGCATTTCTCATACAACTGGTTTTGGAACCCACTAGGGATAGGGACGTGCTGGACCTGGTACTTACAAACAGACACAGCACCACTGTTGTCACAGTGGGTAGTTGCCTGGGGACGAACTGATCACCATACTGTGTGGTTTGGCAAATGGGTAAGATAGGGGAAAAAAAACCCGAGACGAGGATCTTGGACTTCAGGAAGGCAGATTTTAAAGAAATGTGAAACTGCCTCAAAGAATGCCTTGGGGTGGGGGGTTAGATCAGAGGGAGAGTGGAGAATCAATGGAGAAAAATTATGGAGGGTACAGCCCAGGCAACAGCATGCTGTTTGAAGTGAGCAAGGGAAAGAGTCGAAAGAGGCCACTATGGTTCTCTTAGGAGGTGGCAAAGGCAACGAAGGAGAAGAAAACATCATTTAGAAAATACAAGGGAGCCCCAGAAGGTTAATGACAGGGAGGTATTTCTGGCAAAACAGAGGGAGGGATGAAGGAAGGAGGGTGAGGCAGTTAAAGCTCTAATAGAGGAGAGGAGAGGATAGCTAAGGGGTTCAAAAACGTGGACAGGACCTTCAGATGTGTTGGGGAAAAGAGGATGATAAGAGGAGGAATAGTGAGAATCAGAAGGGCGATGGGAGGGGCCTGTGCCGAGGATGATCAAGAGAAAGCGGAAATACTAAACAATTACTTCTGCTCTGTCTTCAGGGATATGGTAGAGGTTGGAGAATATGGACTGGCATGCTGCAGTAAGCACCTGGGAGGGGTCCACTTCCATTCTTGGTGGAGAGGATCTGGAAGGGACTGGAAGCCTTAAAGGAAAATAAGGCGATGGGGCCAGATGAGATTCATCCAAAGGTCCTAAAGGAACTGAACACAGTGCTGGCGGCCCCTCTGCAGCACTTTTTAGCACCTCAGTGGAGATGAGGGAAGTTCCAGAGGACTGCAGGAGGACCGATGTGGTCCTCTGGCACAAAATCAGCAGTAGGGAGGTTGCTAGTAACTATAGGCCAATCAGTCTCACATCAATGGTAGGGACATTAATGGAGGAGAGGCTCGTAGAGCAACTGGAGGCAAAAGGGCTGCAGGACTACTGGCAACGTGGTTTCACCGGGGTGGGGGGTAATGTCAAACTATTCCCATAGATTTCCTTGACTGGGTTACCAGGGAGATGGATCAAGGGAGAGCAGTGGACATGGCCTAAGTGAACTTCAGTAAGGCTTTCAACACTGTGCCACACAGGAGGCTAGTTAAGAAACTAAGCAGCCTGGGGGTGGGGAGAAAGGGACAAGCTGGGTATCAAACTAGTTAAGGGATAGGAGGCAAAGAGAAGTGGTAAATGGTAGCCACTCACGTGATGGGACAGTGACTAGTGGGGTGCCACAGAGTTGGCGCTGGTCCTCTTCAATGCCTTCATAAGCGACATTGTGGAGGAGCTTGAGGGTAAGGTGCGTCTCTTTGTAGGTGATATAAAAATCTGTAACAAGGTATAGCCTCAGAAAGGGGTGGAGGGAATGCAAAGGGATCTGAGGAAACTAGAGGAACTGTCTATGGGGTGGCAGCTGGGTTTCAATGCTGAAAAGTGAAAAGTTATGCATTTAGGGTAGTGGAACCCAGGTGCTGTGTATAAGATGGGGGACTGGAGCTTACAAGCAAGAAAGAGACTTAGGGGGTCATCATATCTAATGACCTCGAGATAGCTGGGCACTGTGACAAAGCAGTGTGGAAGGCTAGCAGGATGCTGGAGTGCACTGGGAAAGGAATTTCTAGCAGGGTGGTGGCACTACCATTGTATCGCTCACTGGTGAGGCCTCACCTAGAGTACTGTGTCCAAGTCTAAACAGAAGCGATGGCCTGCATTCACCTGGAAGGTGAACAATTTCAATGAACATTTAAACTAACTGAGGAGGGTGGTGGAAGAAAAAGGGGCAGCAGACACTGGCCCCCCTCCACAACACACATGCTGAGATAGAGTGTAGGGAGATCCTGAAGGGCAATGGTCCTATAAAAGAGCAAGTTATTCAAGGAACTTGGGGGTTAGCAAAGGAGGAAGGGGAAAATAAAGGAGGCAAAATAAAAGAGGGGGGAAGAGGGAACAAAAGGAACAAACTCTGTCCAGAGCCGATATGGCTGCAGCCTGACTTACTGAAGTCACAGCGGAACACGGCACTCTCCACCATGTCCTCTTTTTTAAAATTTTTATTCTTCTGTAACCGGGGGGGGGCCTGAGATGGCAGCTGCACGCAGTGTTAGTGTGAAGGACTAACAGGAGCAGGGTTGGAGAAAAAGCCTATTACAAGGCAAAAAAAGGTGTCACCATTATCTTAGTTTCTCCGACTTACCAGACGAGCTTGTGCTGCATCTTGATCGGTGCTGCTATTTTGTTTCCTCTCATTTTGCAGGAGAACGGACCGAATGTAAGATGAATGTACCATAGCCGAAAATACCCTATTTGGTGGCCGAGGTCCGATTTGATTTCCTGTAATAGAGTAGCCCTTTGGAAAGGCTAACGCAAAATAAAACAGCACCTCAGTGATACCTGGAAGTATTATATCCCTCCATGCTTACTATGCTGCGGGGGACATATCATTACCTTTAATCTGTGGATTCTTCTGCTAAACAAGGTGAGTGTGGTTTATAAAACTGTATTTGGCTTTTTTGTCGTCGTTTGGCATTCCATTTATATATTTTTTTAATTTGTTTTTCCCTCTTGTGCATCATTTAATACAGCAATGGACTGCGGAGTCTTAACTATGGAGACTAAGGGTTAATGGATTTGATGAACCTTGCGGTCTTAGGATAATTGGTCGTAATAAATTAATTTATACTTACTAAATTAATAATAACTTGACTAACATAGCATGTGATACTTATTCAATTGTTAAAATCGGCATACGTTTCGATTGTGCATACATAACTTGGCTGAATTAGGGCTTAAATCTCTGTACTGATTGATTGCTTAATTGATGTTTAATTAAAACACCTGCTGCCTTGAACTTAAATTGCACATGCATACGCTTAGTGATTAAGTCCTTGACCACGTTTCACTTCAACACATACTGTTCGTCGTTCAGAGACGTTCAGCTTGCATTTGTTCTACTCCTGACTGAGTTTCAACCTGTCAAGTGTTCTCGGTATTAAATTTAAATTCTTTCAGTAATTTGTACTCGGCTTTGGCAACTTAGAGACTGCCAGACTAAATGCTAATGCTGAAACCTCAAACTGTTACTGAATATTGTAATGTTGAATGCTGATCGCAGAATGCTGAACGCAGAACACAAAGTCAAAAGTTAAAAGCTTTAAATCGAACGCTGATAGCTGATTGTGGAACGTAGAACACCAAGCGTTAAAAACAAAAATGGAGACATTGCAGGATTATTAATCGAGATTCAAGCCCAAGGCCTTGAGTAGACAGCCCACGAAAATGTTTTTATATGTGTGAGTATACAGACTTGATTTGTCATTTCATTTTGGAAAAGTTTATTGAAATTGGAAGTGCCAATATGTACTCATATTGCTCATATTGAGCGGGGGAGGACTCTTGCCGATTGGCGGGTCTGGGGAGGGGGGGCCATCACTGCCATGAGGGGGGAAGGCAAAGCAGGGGGACGAGGTAACGGAGGTGGAAATCATGGCAGAGAGAGTGAGGGAAGCATTCAGGTCCCTTAATACAGAGAAAGCACTGGGGCCGGATAAATTACATCCCAGAGTGCTGAAGGAACTGGCGGATATCCTGGCAAAACCCCGGATGGAGCTTTTCAGCATCTCTCTGAGGACAGAGTGGGTGCCCCAGGACTGGAAGGTGGCACATATAGTAACTATCCACAACGGGGGGGGGGTCAAGGGAGGTGGCAGGGAACTACAGACACATCAGCCTGACATCGGTGGTGGACAAGGTGATGGAGGGCATTGTCAAGGAGAGACTGGGAGGGACCTGGAAAAGTCGAGGTGCCTGGACGATAGACAGCATGGATTTGTCCCAGGGAAATCGTGTCAGACCAACCTTGTGGAGTTCTATGATTGGGTGATGAGTGCCTTGGACCTGGGTACACCGGTGGATGTCCTCTATCTTGACTTCATCAATGCCTACGTCTCTGACATAAGGAAGGGTATCGGGAGTGAGATGAGTCTCTTTGCGGATGACTCAAAACTGGGGGCGGTGGTAGATGGAGAGGAGGGGAGGGTGGCCCTACAAGGGGGGACCTGGAGGCTCTGGAAAGGTGGTCTAGAAAGTGGAAGCTGAGGTTCAATGCAGGGAAATGCAAGGTGCTGCATGTGGGAGCCAGAAACCGGGGCCAAGTGTACAACCCATGTGGGGAATGCTACAAGGCACAATGGCTGAGGGGGACCTGGGGGTGGTGGTGGATGTCAAGATGAACAACTCTGAGACTTGTAGAAGGGCGGCAGCTAAGGTCAACAGGATGCTGGGATGCATCGCTAGGGGGATCACCTCCAGAAGGAGGGAAGTGATACTCCCTCTGTATAACTGCTTGGTGAGGCCGCACCTCAAGTACTGCATGCAGTTTTGGAGGCCACACTTAAAGAAAGATACTGAAATCCTGGAGAGGGTCCAGAGGAGGGCAACCAAAATTATCTGGGGCTTGGGGGACAGGACCTATGGGGAGAGGCTCAAAGAGCTAAGTATGTACACATTGGAAGAGAGGAGGGACCGGTGGGACATGATAGAGGACTTCAGGTACATGAAGGGGTTAAATAGGGGAGGAGTAGTCATGGTGCTCTGAAGGAAGCAGGGGGGTAACTAGAGGGCATGGGTGGAAGCTAGGGGGGAGAGATTCAGGGGAGAAAGGAGGAGATGCTACTTCACTGAGAGGGTGGTGGAGCCATGGAATGCGCTGCCCAGGGGGCTGGTGGAGGGGTTCAAGAGGGGGTGGGACAGGCACAGGGGAAGGGTTCTGGAAGCAAAGTCCTGTGCAGCGGGAATATCCGGGACTGGGAAGGGAGAAGCCAGAGAGGGTGAGGGGGGCAGTAAGGTCAGCTCCCAGGGTGGGGGCTGACCAAACGAGCAGACACGAAAAACTGTTAGGCCTATTCTGCTGGCATTTTAGCATGTTAGTACACTGGCTTGCTAGTTAGGACTGCAAGGATAGTTAAATTCAATTTTAAATTGTTACCTCAGTTCAGAGTTGCAGCATTTTGTTATAAGCCTAAGCAGCTTGCTATTATTAATTGGAAATCTCATTTATATAGAGTGGAATCGCACTTTTAAAATATTGTTTTATTGCTTGTATTTGTTGATTTGGCTGTTTCTTTTGAAAAAAGCCAATTAGCTGCTAAAACTAGTTAAGTTTTAAGATTTCTTATGGGAAAATACTTTGAATTCATTGGCCTTGATTTTTAATTTTAGACTCCTTCCTGGTTGTGATTTATGTCTGGACGAGTTAATTGATTTGAACGGATATCTTTGCCCAGAGGCCAGAAGCCTTTTTTCACCAGGAAATTCAAATAGCTTCCTTGGAAAACTTCGTGGCTACTGAACTTTTCAGGACATCGAGGTTTAGAAACATAGATACAGCATTGGACACTTGGAGATGTTTATTTTGCACGGTTAAAGAAAACGCCGGGACTCTGACTGCTGCAGATAAGACTTTGGTTCCTCTGAGTTTCAGAATGATGGACACAATTTTTCTTGTGTGTTTTATGTATTAAGAGGACGACTGTAAAGAGTGTTTATTTTTGTTTTGTATATGGTTGTACTTTACACATTCTATTATTTCCAGACATTAGCGTATTCTTACAACTGCGGGGAAACTTTAACTTTTAATTTAAATTATATGCCCTGCTTCAGCATACTGAAAGAATACAATATATAATTAGATATGGTGGTAACAAGAAGTAACAAGATCTGCAAACCAACACTACGTAGAAATGATAAGGGCAGACTTGTACTTCAAAAATGTTGGGTAAACTGAAACAAACTATACAGATCTCTACAGGAAAAAGGGAATTTAGTGAGCCTAAGAAAATTACAAAAAGAAAATTAACAAAGTTAAAAAGTACAGTATCCATACTGATTTTATATTCTGTGAGTCTCAAACTGCATAAGGAAAGTTCTAGCTATTCTTTTTCATCTCCCTCTACCCAGAAAGCAAAGCTGGTTAAAATAACGGATTATTTTGGTAGAAAAGAGGTTTCTACTTTATGTCCTCAAGCTTCTGGAATTACTACCTACAGGGACCAGACACTGCTTATCCCATCTGACAAGCCAAATTTAGAGGGCCCAGTCACGATGGATGACGCATCTTCCCCAGACAGTAACAATATAATTGCTCAACTGTGCGGGGAGGACGATATATCTATTATAGCTGGGGAGTGGGACAACTCTGTATGCAATTCCAACAGCATAACTAGTTGTGGTGGAAGAGGACTGTCTGGAGACTATTTAGACCACTCACAGGCAGTTTTCTCACCTGAACGTTTTTTTGAGTCAGCCTCTGATTTAGGAAAACAGACCCTTAAGCACATGCCCTTTTCTTCTCCTCCTGTATTTAAAAACGCAGATCATCCAAAAGGGGACCTGTATCCTGTAATACAGGTGCTGAGTAGAACTACAGAAGGTCTGAAAAAACTGGATTTTACTCTAGCAGACCATTCAGGGCAACACAAGTCAAGGCTCCAGAGGCATAGGGTTGAGGCCAACTCCCCATGGGGGAAAAAAAAACAAAATGGAGAACCAAAAAATTATGATGCTGAGCACTTTACAAATGAGGAAGATTTTATATCTTGCACAAACCTCTCTAAACAGATGGTAGAGATAGCTAAAAATCCTTATTATGCAGACATAATGATATTGGAAAATATCATAGCTCTTCAGGAAAAAATCTCCTCATTGAGAACATTTCTTTTTAGAAATAAAACAATGCTAGAACAAATAATTAAGGGGACCAGCCAGGAAAATCAAGGGGACTCAAATACTAACACCCAAAATCAGACAATGGAAATTGTTTCTATTGAAAATAAATTTGTGCAAGTGAATCTGACGGCTCCTTTTTCTAAATATTTTAGCTTGGAACTAGAGAGGACAGGGATCCAACCAAGCCAGAGAAAGGGAAAAAAGAAAGATTTCCTCGGTATACAAATAAAAGGAACAAACCAAGTGGGGAAAAAGGGGGAAAGTGTAAAAAAAGCAGAAACAAGAAATACAGGTTACTCACCTGCAACAGGAGTTCTAGTAATGGTATATGTTGTTCATCCACACTGGCAGGTTCCTTGCTGCTTTAAATCTTGCTGGAAGGTCTTCAAGCTGGCTCCTCCCACTCTCGGCTCCACCCCATGACGCATAGATCTAGCCCGCTGGAAGCCAGGTTGTCTTGTCAGCCGGGAGGCGGGTGAGTTGTGTGGATGAACAACATATACAATTCCTAGAACTCCTGTTACAGGTGAGTAACCTGTATTTCTACGGACATGGATATGTTGTTCATCCACACTGTCTGGCAGACTCCTAGCAGCTCTCCAGGAGGAGGGAGGCAAGGTGCACACCCCCTACTTAGGAAATAAAGACTGGAGAACCGAGGCCCCAAAACCAGCATCCCGGCGTGACTCAAGGTCGATGTGGTAATGGATAATGAAGGTGTGTGCTGACGTCCAGGTAGCAGCCCTGCAGATTTCCTGGATAGGGACGTCCCTGGAAGCAGCCACCGATGCAACGGTATGGCAGGTAGAATGAGCTATTATCCCTCTGGGAGGCTCCATGTCTGCCAACCTATAGCAGAGATCTTTGCAGGAGGTGACCCACCTGCCTATCATCCACTTGGCTGCAGGTCTGCCAGGTGCGGCTTCAGCGTAGGTGACAAACAGCTGGCGAACCTCTCCCCGAACTTCAGCTGTCTGCTCCTTATAATAAGCGAGCGCTCTTCCAGGGTCCAGAGTATGGAGCCTATATTCGGCCTTCGAGGTGTGATTGGGGTAGAACCCCGGCAGAGTCAACACCTGATTAAGGTGAAACTCCAACACCACCTTCGGAAGAAATTTCGGTTGGGGGCGAAGGACAACCTTGTCCCTGTGGAAGAACAGATTAGGAGACTTGATGGAAAGCGCCTGGAGCTCTCCCATCCTTCTGGCCGATGTGATAGCCACCAAAAAGGCAGTCTTCCACGACAAGTGAGAGATGTCACACCTGTGCATCTATTAGAATGGCTTGCCCATGAGCTTAGCCAATACCAGCAGTAGATCCCACGGAGGTGGAGGTTCTCGCACTGGAGGGGATATGTGATCAAGGCCTTTGAAAAAGCGCCCGACCACCTTCTCCTGCGCCACTGACTGCTTCCTGGCCTGCGCCCGGTAAGCAGAGATGGCTGCCAGGTGCACCTTAAGGGTCATCGACCGAAGCCCTAGCTGAGAAAGGGACCACAGGTAGTCCAGAATGCTTGCCAAGGAACAGGAGGAAGGGTCCAGGCCCTTGCTCTGACACCAAATGGAGAATCTCTTTCATTTAAAGGCAAAGCATTTCCTGGTCGACTCCTTACAGGAAGCCTCAACAACGTTGAGGACCTCGTCGGAAAGACCCAAGGCCTGGAACTCTAACCGCTCAGGAACCAGGCCCTCAGGTGCAGGGATTGAAGGTCTGGATGGAATACCTTCCCCGATTGACTGAGATCAGGTCCGGGCGGGCTGGCAGCCACCTCGGGAGCCTGGAGCTCAGGCTGAGGAGATCTGGATACCAGAACTGGCGGGGCCAGTCTGAGGCTACCAGAATCACCTGTGACTTGTCCCTCCTTGCCTTGAGGGGCACCTTGTGGATCAAGGGAAATGGGGGAAAGGTGTAGAAGAGGCCCGGGGTCCACGGCCTCAAGAAGGCATCCCCCTGCAGTGAGCCCTGCTGAGGGAGGCGGGCAAGGAACAGCCTCAGCTTTGCATTTTCCCTGGAGGCAAACAGGTCCACCTGAGGCATGCCCCAATGGGAGAACAAATCTTGTACTACCTCCGGCAGGAGTGACCACTTGTGGGACGCAGCTCCTATCCGGCTTAGAGCATCGGCCAGAATGTTGGAGACTCCTGCCACATGGATGTCAAGGAGATCCGCCTCCAGGCTGTGCACGAGGGACCAAATGCGGAGAGCTTCCCTGCACAGGGGCATGGAGCGCGTCCCACCCTGGTGGTTTAGGTAGTACATGGTCGTGGTATTGTCTGTCTGGACCTGGACCACTTGACCCCGTACAAATGGAGCGAAGGCGGTGAGGGCTGGAAGCAGACACGCAGGCTCCATCCAGGAATGATAATATCGGGACTCCGAGGGACCAAGAGGCCGTCGCTCTGTGCTTCCCAGATGGGCACCTTAACCCATCAGAGAGCCGTCGGTTGACAGAGAAACCGTCGGCTCGGGGCGGACAAACGGGATGCCCTCCTGCAGATGAGCTGGAACAATCCACCACTGGAGAGCGTTCCACATCTCCTGGGTCACTGTCACTGGCTGATCCAAAGGACCGGAGCGCTGTGACCATTGGCTGGCCAGTCCCCATTGTAGGGGACGCATGTGCCAACAGGCCCAATGGACCATGCTGGTGCAGGCCGCCATGAGGCACAGGAAGTCCCGGGCAGGGCGCAATTGCCCAACCTGAAATGACTGGGCAAAGGAGGAAAGAACCTCGGCCCTGTCTGCCGGGAGACGCGCTCTGGCTCGCACAGAGTCGAGCTCTGCCCCGATGAATTGGATCACCTGCTTTGGCACAAGTTCTGACTTGGCCTCGCTGATAAGGAGGCCAACGTGAGAGCAAACCCGGAGGGCCAGATCCCTGGACCGCTCCACCTCCGTTCTGGAGGAGGCCGCAATCAGCCAGTCGTCCAGGTAGGGGTACACCCGGACCCTTCAGCGCTGCAGGAATGCTGTCACCACTGCCATGCATTTGGTGAAGACCCTGGGAGCTAGAGAAAGGCCGAAGGGCATGGCCCGGAACTCGTAGAGGGACTCCTCTGCTCTAAAGCGGAGGAATCGTTGGTGGGACGGACGGACTGGGACGTGAAAGAACGCATCCTGGAGGTCCAGAGAACAGAACCACATGCCTCGTTCCAAGGATGGAATGATCTGAGCCAGAGTGGCCATCCTGAAGGTTCGAGGCCTTAGGAACCTGTTCAGGTCGTGCAGGTCTAGAATGGGGCACCAGCCCTCCGTCCGTTTCGGGACCAGTTAGTACCTGGACACAAACCCTGGGTCTGGTGGAGGATCCGCCACCTTCCTGATCACCTCCTTTTGGAGGAGCAGGGCAATGTTGGCTCGACGGGCCGACAGAGAGGCTGCGGACCCCATAACCCCCTGTGGGGCGACGGCTCGGAAGGGTGGGGCCTGCTCGAATTCCAGAGGCAGACCCTTTCCTACCACCTCCAACACCCAACGGTCCGTGGTGATAGTGGACCAGGCGGAAAGAAAGTGGCAGAGCTGTCCCCCCACAGGGGGAACCCAGGGGGAAAAGACGAGGTTGGGGGCGACACCCCTCAACCCGTCACTGGGCAGGCTTGGAGGAAGGACTGGCCGAGGGACCTCCTGGGCCTTTTCCTCCCGGCTTCCTGTTAGAGGAAGCTGCAGGCTTGGCTTTGGGGTGCCAAGTGAGAGCCTGCTGGCCCTGATGCTGGTGTTGCTGGGCCGGACGTGCCGCTGGAGCAGAAGGGCAAAGGGACTTATGTTGCTGTCAGCGGCCTTTGTCCTCCTGAGCAGACGTGACCGAGTCCAAGGTGGCACTGGACTTTTCAATTCTCTGGAGGTGGTCTTCCACCCCAGGCCCGAACAACTCGGTACCCAGGAAGGGGACGTCTGCCAACTTGTGCTGGGTATCCGCCGTAAGGTGGATATCCTCAGCCAAACCCTGTGGCGCCTTAGCCATTCGCGGCCACTACTGACCGGGCACAGGAGTCTCCGATGTCGAGAGCCGTTTGGAGCTGCTGTTCGCCACTGCCCTTCCTGATCCTGCACCTGCTTGACCTGAGTCGGAGATGAGGATCACCTCATCCAGGAGCCCATAAGGGCATGGGAGAAGTGTGCCATCAGTATGGCGAACTGGCCTGACAGAGGCCGAGGGAGGGCTTGGCATATACTGCCCGGCATAGTCCAGCTTTTTGGACTCTTTGTCAGGGGGCTTGTCCATATCCCTAGCGTTCCCGGAACGCCAGAAAACGCTGTTGGTAACCAACCCTTCTGCAGAGGGGTGTTACGAAAAACCGGACAGAGACCTGGTAGGGACCGCATACTTCCTGGCCATCCTGGCCGAAGGAGCAGGACAAGAAGCCGGCCACTACCATAACTCCAAGGCTGGGCCAACAATGATTTCAGCCACCGGAAAGGCCTCCGTGGGAGAATCCCCTCGGTCCAGTATCTCCGTGAGGGGATACTTGGCCCGCTTGGATACGGGTTGAGCTGCATCCTGGTGGACTCCGAGATGAGTCGAAGCAGACCCATGAACGATGATGGGCTCTCGTCCATTGACTGCCCCCGGAGGACTCCAGGTCAAGGGGCCTGGAAAACAGGGAGGAGTCGTCGTCAGACTCCGAGGAGTCTGTAAAGAGCTGCCTAGGGCCTAAGCCACCCTCCACCTGCCGAGGACGGTCGGGAGTGAGGGTGACAGACAACCGGTGGGGCAGTCCCTGACCTGACCGAGAATCCTTGGTTGGAGCCCCTGATTTCGGTTGTGGAGGCGGAGGTTCCACCACAATCGGTGGGGCAGCTGGTTTTGGTCGAACAACCGGCCCAGGTTTGGGCACCTCGACCACCGCGAGGAGTTGTTTCGGCCTTTCGGGTGACAGCCACTTAATGGCTGGGAAGGCGACGGCGTCGGCTTGTTCCAAGTCAGAAGGAGCTGCTGCCACATTAAGTCCTTGTAGCATTGATGCAATTTGCGCCAAAGCCTCTCCTCCTCCTCCGAGGATGAGCGGCGCCGCTCTCCTCGGTGCCGAGACTGAGACCGCCGGCGGGATCAGCTGAACTGATACAAGGTCCAAGATTGAGATCGAGACCGTCGGTGTTTCCGAGGGTGGGAGCAGGGAAAACCCGCTCCTCCCTCGGCTCGGGAGTCTTGACCGGGGACTCCGGCACAGGACGCGCAGGCAAGTCCTCGGTTTCCACCGGGGGAACCAGTGATGAAGGGTTGTCGGCTTCACCAGTCAACAGCCCACCCGACGGGTCAAGAACAAACTCGACCGTGTTGATGGGTGGTTCGGCCGGCTGACCTGACGGGGACACCGTGAAGCCAGTGGCCTTAGCCGCAACCTCGACCGAAGTCGAATGTCGACTGTCCGGGAAGGGACCTCCCGCTCCTACTTAACGCCGATGGTGGGACTTACCCTTCGAGTCCTTCTTTTTTGACCGAGAAGAGTGTCCTGATGGCCCCTCACCTTTAGTGGAGAGGGACTGGCAAAGCTCCTTAAAAGAAGCTGTGTAGGAGGATCCCAAGGAGAGCGGGATAAATGCCGTGACCGAGGAAGAAGAAGATGTGGCCTGGGCCGCCTCCTCCTCGAGGGCGATCATCTGCTCGAGTTGCTCAGCCGAGCCAGCCTCTGCGGAAACTGCCCAACGGGCCTCCTTGAACTTCACCGACGGATAACGTTTCTCGGGGCGCCCAAGTTGGAGCCGGGCAGCACAGTCTTCAAGGACGTTTGCGGAAAAAGACCTGCACAACTCGCAGGCCTGCGGGTCGTGGTCAAACCCGAGGCAGTAGACGCATGTGGAGTGCGGATCGGTCCTGGACATCTTCTGCCCACATGGGCACTGCCGAAAACCAGGAGTCGATTTGTCCATCACAGCCATGAAGGAAGAAGTAGACCGAAGTCTAGAAAACTTTAAAATTATTTTCGGGTGAACTGAAGAGTTTGGATCCAGTCTAGATGCAGAGCGCTATGGAAGGAACCTGAGCTTCCAAGCGGTAAGGAAGATCTGGCGTCATGGGGCGGAGCCGAGAGTTTTACCATCCGGGTGGGTGGGAAGAGCCAGCTTGAAGACCTTCCAGCAAGATTTAAAGTGGCAAGGAACCTGCCAGACAGTGTGGATGGACAACATATCTATGTCCCTAGAAACATGCAACATCAGGAAAAGTGAAGGAAAGGAAAGACACTGAAGCATTACAACAGGTCGAGCAAAAGCATGTTATTCAAGAGACACTGTCCATTCTAAATGATGATGTTGTTGACGCTGCTGTTGAAATGTTGTCACTGATCAGGAGGGAGATCAGTGCTCCAGACCCTTGCTTTCATTTGACGCAAGATGGCGGTGGTATGCGTGAGCTGTCTGAGTTCTGATTAGAATATGTATCTCTGAGCTCCAATTTGTTTTATTTTAACAGTTTTAATAGTTTTGTTTATTTCACTGATTCGTTTATTTTACTCTGTGTTTTCTGTTTGGTTCGTTTTGCTCGGTTGCGTCTGTGTCCGAGTTTGAGCGTGTGAGCGAATTCTGAGTTACCGGACAAACGCCGAGGTGCAGTATTTCTTGGTCAGGATTCAGCTGATTTTCAGCATAGCATGGGCGTTAAAGTGTTTTGTTAAGCCTGCTGAGAGGAAATAGTATCACAGGTGGCCCTGGCTCCTGGTAGACCTGAATACGGAACTCTGTGGTTTAGTTCCAGCCAGCCTGTCACGTTCGGAGAAACTGCTGGAAGTTGGAACTGATGAATCCCCGAGGAGCGTAAGATTCTGGATTTTTGTGTTTGCTAGATTGGCTTCAGACTGTTGCTGGCATACTTTTTGGGCATTTCGTATACTTCCCATGAGTTTTGTGGATTAATTTTTGGATTTCTGAAGAAGAGATTTATTGGTCCGGAGCTCAATGAATTAGATAACATCTTTCTGGAACTGTAACTGGGACTGTGAGTTTGTGAGTGGAGACCTTTTATATTTCACCTTTAATTTCGCGGAGGGAGCGCTTGAGATATTATTGTTAAAGGTGGAGTGTGCTGATTACGAACTACCTCTAAATATTGTTCTGGGTGGTGAGAGCACCCGGAGCTTGGGGGCATCAGACAAAATGTTCTCCCTATTCTGGAATCTGGAAACTTTTTCATGGAGTACCGTGGTCATAGGGAAATATTCCTTTTCTGACTGTTTTTGGTGGATGCTCCCCCTCCCCTGGTGTGAGTGACTCTTAAGGATTTTTGGACTGTTTGGGAGGAATCATGGGGATTTTCGCCGGAGGGTCGCTCTCCTCTGTGGTTGTTGGTTGGGGGGGTCCCGGCGGCTGGTATCACAGGTTCCCCTCCAAGAGTGGCCTGCTTTTCCGTGGGTTTTACTCCTGTGGGGGTGGGGGTTTTGCATTCTCCTTTTGGGCCTTGGAGTTTGTTGGTGGTGTGGATTTCCCCCTGGGGTACCTATGGTGTCTCTGTGGTGGGAGCTATTGCTGCCTTCTCAGGGCCCTATTTAAGATTACAGTCCTACAGCCCGATCTTAGCTTTGGTGCTAGGCCTGGGTCCTGAGAGTACAGCTTATTGGAGAAAAGTTGGTTTTCCGAAGGAACTTTCCGGTGATCGGATTAAGAGGGGGTGAGAGCCCCTCTTGCTGTTTGTCCGAATTTCACCTGGAGGAACTTCTGGTATTTGGTGAGAGCCCCTCTTGCTGTCATCTGGATTCTATATTTCTCTGTGGAAAGTTGCTATTTTGCCCTTTGACACCGACTCTTAGAGACTGTTATGTGATTTGTATTTATGATTTGTTTTAGAATTAAAGGGAGGGTGAGAGCCTCTGGAATTTTGGTTGTGAATTTTAGTTATTTGGACATTTTTATTTTGATTGATTTGATTTAATTTTGTTTTGTTTATTTTTATTTTATTTTATTTTGGGTTATTGTTTTGGTTTGGTTTTATTATGTGTAGAGGGTCTGCCACCACGGTTGTGCACTATTCATCCTCCACTCTCCGTGCCCTCCGCCCTTTCTCCCCCATGCCATTACAGTTGTCAACTTACCAGCGCTGTAGAGCGCTGGAGATTGTACGGAGGGGGAGGAGGGCTTAAAGCGGACAGTGGAGGCCGAATGAGCGGTGACATCGGATTGGGGTTGTAGAGACCACAAGACGCCCTGAGGTGAAATGGATTCAAGAGCGCAGTTCTCCTTGTCTAGTTTCCATACCCAAGGGTACCTCTACTATTAATGGTACTGGGCAAGTGGTTTGTTCCACTTCAGTGACCCGTCCAACCCAAGCGGTGTTGTGCAATGCCAGATCCATTAGGAACAAGACTGCAGTTATTGCAGATCTTGTGGAGTCCGTGGATCTGGCTTGCATTACCGAGACCTGGCTGGATGGTAATGCCGGTCCAATTTTGGAGGCAGCAATTCCAGCTGGGTACGTGGTGTTACACCGCCCAAGGCTGGACCATGGACGGGGGGGTTTGCAGTCTGTTTCAAGACTGAACTGGGACTCTCAAGTGTACCAGTTGAGGAGGCGGATTCCTTTGAGTGTACCGTTGTGGCAGGTGTGGGTTGTAGAATAGTTCTCATCTACCATCTACTAGAGGATGAGAAACGTTTTCTACAGGAAGTAGCCGACTTCATCATCGACATGGCATTTGATTCTCCCAGGCTGATGGTCCTGGGTGACTTCATTGCCTGGATCAATGATGAATATTCGCAGTTTGGACAACACTTCCAATTAATGACATCTTTGGGTCTCACACAAGTGGTTACTTCTGCCACGCATGAGAGCGGTCACTCCTTGGACCTAGTTTTCCTCCTGGGGATTGAGGCCACCAATGTGGAGGCGGAATCCATCAGTTGGTCCGATCACTACACTGCGGGCTTCAGTTTTTGCCCCCCCCCGTAGGCCTACTCCTGTGGAGATGGTTAAGTGCCACTCTTTACTAGATATTAGCTCTGTGGGCCTGGCAGCAGCACTTAACCTATCAGAGTTTTCTGAACTGAGCAATGATCCCAATGCTTTGGTCCTGGCCTATAATAGGGCCATCTCCTCGGCTCTGGATCAAATTTCTCCTATCTGTGTTTGTCCTCTCCCCCTTCTACCTCGGTCTCTATGGTTTGAAGAGGCCTTGAGGGAGATGCGGTGACAAAGACGAAGATTAGAGCGTTGTTGGCGGAGAACTGCCCTTGATGCCGACCATCTTAGATTGATGGAACATTATCAACTCTAATCATTCCACAATCTCTTGTAAGAAGGCAGAGTTCCTATCCAGAGAGATTGCGGCTGCTCAAAACTGACCAGCTCAGCTTTTTCGAACTGTTGACAGACTGTGCAACCCAGCCTGTCTCCAGGTTCGGAAAGCTTTTTCACAATTAAAGTGTGATGAGCTTGCTCGCTTCTTTGCGGATAAGGTGGCCGACATTAGGGAAGCACTCTGACCTACTCCCTCTATTGGAGATGTTTTTGATCAGCATTTGGTTGCTCCCTCCGGTCCCCCCTAGAGTTCCTTTGACCAGCCTGAGTTCATCGATGTCATGAGGATTGTCCAGAGTATGCGTCCTACATGCTGTAATTTAGACCTGGGCCCAACTTCCCTGATAAAGGGTTGTCTTGAGACTATCGGCCCGGTTCTAGCACAGATAGTCTGGTGCTCCTTGGATATGGGTGAGTTTCCTAGCTCCCTGAAGGAGGCGGTGGTGACACCCCTCCTGAAGAAAGCTACCTTGGATCCCGACTGCCATGCTAACTACAGGCCAATCTCTAATCTTCCCTTTGTTGGTAAGATTATTAAGAAAGTGGTGGCTGCACAATTGGAGAACCATTTAACCATCCATGACATCTATGAACCCCTCCAGTCTGGTTTTCGAAAGAGGCATGGTACCGAGACAGCTCTGGTTCGGGTGCTCAATGATCTTCTGATGGTCAAAGATCAGAAGAATCGTTCCATTCTCGTTCTTCTTGATCTCTTATCAGCTTTTGACACTGTGGACCATGGGGTACTTCTCGTGTGCCTGGAGTTTATCTGTGGCCTGTCAGGGACAGTCCTCAGTTGGTTTAGATCTTTCCTCACTGACAGGACTCAGAGAGTGGTATCTGGATTAAATTCTTCCTGCCCACTCTCTCCATCATGTGGGGTACCCAAGGCTCGGTGTTGTCCCCCATGTTGTTCACAGTGTATATGCTGCCCCTCTGAGACATTGTAAAAAGGTATGGGCTGAAGTTTCACTGATATGCAGATGATACTCAGCTCTACCTGTCTTTTGCACCCGATCAGGATAGAGCTCTCTCGGTCATTAATAGCTACCTCACTGAAATCCAAGGCTGGATGAGTTCAAGCCGGCTAAAGTTGAACTCAGAGAAGACGGAAGTATTGGTTGTTGACCCAGGTCGTAAGGCAGAGGGGATGGGAGCTGGTTTATCCTCAGATTTATTTCTGGGAGGTATCCAGCTCCCTACCTCTGAATGGGTGTGGAACTTGGGAATTATTTTTGACAATGAACTGACACTGCGTTCGCAGGTGTCGGCAGTTGTCAAACTTTCTTTTTATCATCTTAGGAACATCACCAGGATTAAGCACCTTGTTCTGCCAGCTGACTTTCCTACATTGATCCACGCTTTTGTGACCTCACACCTGGATTATTACAACTCCATTTATCTAGGGCTTCCTGGGGTTGAGATCTGCTGCTTGCAGCTGGTGCAGAACACTGCGGTCCGACTAATGACGGGTACTTCCTGTACCTGTCATATTTTGCCGGTATTAAGTAATCTGCACTGGCTGCCGATTCAGTGGCGGATCACCTTTAAAGTTGGTCTTTTGACCTACAAAGCCCTACACGGACAGGGTCCAGACTACCTGAAAGAGCTTTTGGTTCCCTACTGCCCCGGGCGATCTCTCCGCTCGACGGACGAGGGGTTGCTAGAGATTCCGAGGGTTTCCTTAAAGTCATCAGGTGCTCGTGCTTTTATGTTCGTTGCTCCGACACTCTGGAATTCTCCACCCCGTCCGCTTCATCAGTGTGCGACTGTGGAGGAGTTTAAAAAGGCCCTCAAGACCTATTTATAGTCAAAGATTAATTTTAATTAATTGATTGTGAATTGGAGCTTAGATTTAGTGTCATATAAATAATTTATGGATTTGTATTTATTTATTGTTCATTGTTTTAAATTATTGTAAGGCGCCTTGGTTTGAGAAAGGCGCCATATAAATAAAGTTTAATTTCATTTCATTTTACTTACACATTTTCTTCCTGGTGAAAATGCTCCTCTATCAGGCCTCCTCTCATTTAACAACTTGATTAAGGAGCATGGACTACCAAGGGAGTATTATTTTGAAGCCTACGGTATAAAACAGATACCTGACGAGTCAAACAAAATGCTGACTATTCACATGAAATATATGTTAGGCATTACTCAAGAGACAGAGAATTTTTGGGTAACATGACTCCCAAATCAGGAAATAAATGATTGTGTCATTATTTACACAAATTCACATGTACTTGCAACAGAAATATGGACAAAAGATAATCTATTACAATCAAAAAGGATTTCGATAAGTGACTCTCAGTTAGTACCAGTATCACTACCAACAGAAATAAACAGAGAAAGCATAGGCCAACCCAAAAGTGGAAATCAAACTATTGAAGCTTTGATAAAAATAATTAATAAACATGACCATATTCAAAATACAGATCAACTTGACAAAATAATCACTATTTTTGGATGGAACATAAAGGGAGAAAGAAATCGTAGTATAATAAGAAGAGAACTGATTTATTCCCTTGATATAGAAATAACTCTACAATCTATTTCTAATATAAGGTATGGAAGGAAGAAAATGATTCGTCACAAATAGACCTGACTTTTACTTCAGCAAGAATAGTGCGGGCTATTATGGAAAAGGCAGAGACACTGGATAATCTGGACATACTGGTGACCACACCTGGGAAATTTTTTGAGGAGAGCCAAGGGACTCTCAGACACGAGCTAGTGAGGAAAGATACTCTCGGACAAAAACAATTATGACATATACAGCAACACAAAATTTAAAGACAGGACAGATGTTAAAAATTGTGTCATGGAACACTGGAGGACTTGCTTCAAAATTAGCTGATACCGATACTAGTTCCTTTTTCAAGTCATTTGACATCCTTTGTTTACAAGAAACATGGAGCATGATTCCAGAAAATCACATTATCCCTGGATTTTCTATAATAAGTATACCTGCACAGGGTTTTAAATAATTGATTAGCAGTTTTTTTCTTGGGACTATACTAACTGTACAGAAAGTATTTATATAGATTTTCTAGAAGTGCTGTGTTTGTTAAACACAGTGAGGCAAGAGCTATGCATTTTCACAAAGATTTAGCACTTTTATGAGCAAAACGCTAATCAATTTTTAGAGTTAAATAAATCCCTGCTGCAGTTAAAGATAAGAAGCTGGGAAGACCTAAATCAGGGTTAACAACTTTTGTTAGGACTTCCCTGAACCTGGTAGTATCTAAACTCGAGACCAAGAAGAACTCGATCCTGGGAGCCAAACTTTGTAAATCTTCCTTTACATTAATACTTTGCAACATTTATATTCCTCCACAATCTAAAAATAGGGAAGACACCTGGTGTAATTTTCTACAAGACATGAATCTTATTTTGGAAAGGTATGGTCACTTCCCAGTCTTTATTACGGGTGATTTTAATGCCTGAATAGGACCTAAAGATCTGGAAGTTGACCTTTATTTGGACTTATTGTCAAATGCAGTAGAGACTAACCCAGGGTTATCCTTACACAGAAAATTGGAGGATAAGAACCAGAATAAAAGAGGCAGATGGGTTAATACTTATTTAGGAGAAAAAAAATGTAATTCTTATAAATGGTAGAACAAAAAATGACAGTACAGGTGGTTACACTTTTGTGGGACCTAAAGGCCATTCAACTACAGACCTTCTTTGGGTAAACCCGGAAGGAGCAAAGTTGCTACAGGATATGGAAATAATAGATTGCCCAGAATCAGCACATCTTCCAGTTGATATAAAATTTTCAGCAGGATATGCCAATACGATTAGGAAAGAAAATCATCCTATAATGGAAATTATTAATTGCAAGAGAATAAGATGGCATACCCATTCTATTCAAACTTTTAGTGCGTTATTTTCACAAGGACCCTTGGTTGAAATGAAAAATGAAGTATTATTGAGTGATGACTTAAATGACATAGCTGAAGTCTGGGAAAGGCTGATAAACTATATCAAACCCTTCTGTAAAACAACTTCTTCAATTTATTTTTAATATTTTTTTTATTTATTTAGAGTCTAGGATTATAAGTATATTTGAGCCAAGGCTCATTTACAAAGGTTCCACGTCAATTGAGGTACAATACAAATATTACATAGAGTTGAGTAACAATGCAGAAATGGTGCACAGACATTTTTAAGCAGCTGAAATACATTACATTGAGGGAATGTGAATACCAGGGGGCAGGGTAGCCAGAGGTAACTGAGGCTTGGCATGGACACAAAAAGAGCAGTGCTGCCATGGGCATTTGTCAGGCCTCAAAAAAGTGCTTGGGGATAGGGAGCAAAAACAGGAGGGGGTAGGAGTAGAAGTGCTAGGAAGGAGATCAGATTATGAGGTACAGTCACAGAAGCTAGAGGCTGCTAGGTGGAGACGAAGGTTGGCTTTGAAGGGGTATATAAACCTTGAACATGGTTTAACAAATGCTGTAGAAAGGCAAAATCTGCTTTGAACCACAGAATAAGAGAAGCCAGGGGAAAATAAAAAATACACAGACAATAAAAGAATTAAATCAAGCCAGGAAAGATTATAATAAACTCTTGGATCAAGAGAGAGAGAAATAAATACTATAGATTACAATGGGATAAACTAAGAAAGACTATAGTGGAGAACAATACAAAGACCTTTTGGACTCTGGTGAGCGGAAGTTTCGGTCAACTCCATAATAAAATTCAAGCTCATATTACCCCAACAAAATGGGAAAAGTACTTTGAATCATTATTTTTCTCAGAAAAAGAAAGACAAGAGACAATCAAATATACTAATGCTCCCACGGAAATTTTGGCTGACCCTTTAATAATGTATAATAATGAGATTTTTCAAGCAATTATGTCATTAAAACTAAATAAGGCTCCAGGCCCGGACAGTATAATTGGAGAAATATATAAAACATTTGTACACTGGTGGGTACCCCTACTGACAAAGCACTATAATGCAATACTGTAAGGGCAACATATACTGCAAAGCTGGCTTGGCAGTATTGTATATCCAATTTTGAAAAAGGGAGATCCACTAAATCCAAAGATGTACAGACCAATTAGCCTAATATATATATCACAGAAATTATTCTGTAGAATTCTATTTGGAAAATTACAGAATTGGATTGATGAGAATTCGATTCTGAGTGAATATCAAAATGGGTTTCGAGCACACAGGTCCACGGTGCGACACTGTTATGTCTTGAAACATCTAGTTTGGAAATATGTGACAGTGAAGCAAAGTAAATTATACTGTTGCTTTGTGGACTTAACAGCAGCCTCTGACAAAATTAGCATAAATATTCTATGGAGTAAATTAAAAGAGTTAAATATTGATGAATCTCTGCTTGATATACTAATTAGAATGCACAAGGATACCTGGATGCAAGTACAATACAACCAAAGGGGATCTCTGGCATCCTCTATTAGAACAAATGTTGGTGTTAGACAGGGTTGTATACTTGCCCCCAACTCTGTTTAATATTTACATAAACTCTACACTGCAGGGCCTAGAAAATCTAGAATATCATTCTCCTAAAATAGGCAACGACAGAGTTTCACTTTTGGCTTACGTGGACAACACTGTTTTGTTTTCAACCTCCTTGCTGGGATTACAGAGGAGAATGGATACATTTTCCAAACTATGCAACAGAGATGGGTTAATAATTAATGAAAATAAAACCAAGGTAGTGATCTTTGGTAATAAAGCAAGGATCTTACCAAGGATATTCATGGGTCAAAATATAATTGTCAAGATATATGATTACCTTGGAGTATGTTTCTCCCAAACCACATTTTGGAAAGAACATACTGATTACACCAAATCTAGAACTAAAATAGCAGTTAACACCTTCAGACGTTTTAATTCAAAATTGGGAAGAGCTTCCATACAAGGTATTCTGAAGGTAATAAAGGCAAAAATTAATACTAGTATAGTGTACGCAGCGGAAATTTAGGGAAACTAGAAGATTGACTCCATTGAACGAGTAACTAAACTCTATCGTTGCATATTAATGCCACCTCAATCAGTACCAAAATAAGTTTTACGTATGGAGTTAGGACAGCCTCCTCTGAGAGCTTTAATCTTAGAAAAACAAACTGCTTTTCTGTTAAAGTTAATACAATTACCAGAACAAAGAATACTTAGACGGTGTTTTGAAGAGGAGATACATTACGTCTCACTGAACTTCATAGCACCTACTAATCAATTTATTAGGAATAAACTATACCCTACTGGATTAGGTCATGTTATAATAGATGTTTTTCACAAACCATTGGAAGAAATTATAGCATTTGTTAAAACCAGAGTTAGAGATCTAGTTAAAGCACAGGATAACAAAAGGATAACTTCTCTGATACACTATAGATGGTATAAAATAGTAAAGCAAAACACTGGTTTAGATCCATATCTTATTAAACCAACTAATCCCTGTTCTAGATGTTTAATAACAAGATTTAAGATGGAGTTATACAAGGCAAACTATATTCACTATAGACAGGGAAGAGGAAATGTTGAGTCTCCTTTCTGCTCATGTATGTTACAAATGGAAGATGATTTGAAACATGTATTACTTTTATGTCCTCTTTATAGTTCTCTCAGAAGGAATGGCTTGGAGACATCCTGAAAGCATTGTCCCCCGATTAGATGGTTCCACTTCTCCTTAACAACACAAATGTGGTCATACTGGAGAGACTGGTAACATTTTTAGCTGCTCTTCGATTAGGATGACACTATACGAATAATGGTAGTAAATACATGTGAAATTGTTGTCTTAGGGACCTACTTTATAGAACCTTTGGATTTGGGAAGTAAAGACTGTCTCTGGAAAGTTCATGAGGAAGCATGTAATTGTGAGATTAGTGCAATTGTGCAATATTATTTTTACTGTAATTTGATTGATTTTAGATTCTGTAAAAGCTTCGGCTGATCAAATAAAACCAAACTTGTAACTTGGTAACCGGGTAAGGCCCACTAGGCACAAATGCCTGTTATCGGGGCAACCCGGGAGCATTAGGTGGTTAAGTGACTTGCTCAGTCACATAGTATGCAAGTGGAGGTTATGGGAATCAAACCCTGGTCTGCTGCATGTACCAAGCTCATTCACAGCTCGTTACTCTAACCTCTAGGCTATAACTGCCATTAAGTGCGAGCATACTTATTGATATACCCATTCAAGGTAAAATCTTACCAACTGAGCGGCCCACAAAGTCAATTTTGTAGTTGTGTGTCAGCAATGCAAGACTAGGTCTCTGTGGACATGGTGGACTGTGCTGTGTTCCACCAGCCGAAATAGTGCACCCACGGGGGCAGACTTATCGTCTGCAACTCCAAAATGGAAGCACTGTCAGGTGTCAATCTGGTAACTCACTTTTAGAACTACTGCAAGACGACTGCAGGCTCCGTCCACTGCAGCTGTAAAAAGGGAGACGCTACATGCAAAAACCTAACAAAATCTGGAAGGCAATGTGTGCTAATGCTAGGAGTCTGGGAAATAAGATTCCAGACCTAGAGGCCATTGTAGCAGAGGTCGACCTGGATATTGTGGTCATTACTGAGTCATGGTGTACTAACAGTCAAGACTGGGACATGGTCATAACAGGAGACACAATGTTCAGAAGGGACTGGGTAAGAAGGAAAGGAGGGGGAGTGATGCTTTATGTAAAGAAAAGCATAAAAGCTACAGAAATACAGGGAACTGGGTAGGGGGTGCAGAAGTGCTGTGGGTAACCCTTGAGTCGGCAAATGGAGCCACTATTCGGACAGGTGTGATATACAGACCTCTGGCAAAGGGGAGGACTTAGATAAGGTAATGTTAGAAGCAACTGGCAAAATGGCGGAAAAGGGGGAGGTGTTGCTGGTGGGGGACTTCAATCTGCTGGATGTAGATTGTAGCCTCTCTGCTGCAGCTTCAGCTAGAGGCAGGGTCATCCTGGACTCCCTGTAGGGGGCACTCCTAAGGCAACTAGTCTGTGAACCCAGCTGTGATGGGGCAATACTGGACCTGGTGCTTACTAACAGGGACAATGTTGCAGACATAAAGGTGGGAAACCATCAGGGGACCAGCGATCACTGTACAGTGTGATTCAACAAAAGAACAGCTGCAAAATCCAACCATGCAATGGTGAGAGTCCTGAACTTCAGAAGGGCTGATTTTACTAAGGGGGATGAATGCTTCAGGAATGGCCTGACAGGAGGAGATGACCAGGGGGAGGAAAAGTAAGAGAGAGCATAGTGACGGCAACAAACCTCTGTGTCAGGCAAGCAAGCAAAAGTAAAAGAAAGAGGAGGCCCACTACGGTTCTCGGAAGAGTTAGCAGAAAAGGTAAATGCTAAAAGAGTAACATTCAGAAGGTGTAAGAAGACCCAGAGAAAGAACAATACAGAAGTGCATCAGGGAAAACAGAGAAAGGTAAGTAAACAGCGCAACATCACAAATTGAGGAAAGAATAGCTCAGGGAGTATCAAAAGAGAAGACGACATTTTTTAGGCGTGTTAACAAAAAAAGAAAGACGGAGGGAGGGATTGTACAGTTAAAGAGGGAGGGAGGTGACTGTATGGAAAGAGATCAAGAAAAAGCAAATATCTTGAACAAATACTTCTGCTCAGTGTTCACAGTAGAAGGGGAGGGACCACAAAAAGACACCAGGAGCTTTGATGGAAGGGAAATGGACACAAATTCATTTTCTGTGGAGAGAGTCCAGAAAGCACTCACTAACCTGAAGGTAGACAAAGTTATGGGGCCAGATGGGGTACATCCAAGGGTGTTGAGGGAGCTCAGGGAGGTACTAGCTGCCACCTCTGACAAACCTTCTTAACAGATCACTGGAGACTGACGTGGTTCCAGAGGACTGCAGAAGGGTATACGTAGTTCAACTTCACATAAGTGTTAGTAAGGAAGAGGCAGGCAATTATAAGCCTGACACTGGGTTTGTTTATTTAGTGAAAATTTGCATAGAATACAGGATAAGTTCTATGAGAAGCAAGTCTCGTATACAGAACGTCCCAAGTCGATTAACAATAAAAACATAAACTGACATACAAAAAACAATTAAAACAAGTACAATTAGACTGTTCCTGCAACAATAATCTTTTTTGGCCATGTGTGAAAATACCAAGGGTAGGAGAAGTTCTGAGCAGAGGAGAGAGAGAGAGAGAGAGAGAGAGGTTGTTCCATGAAAACGAAGCAGCACAGCAAAAACATTCTTTCCCAAAATGAGTTTGAAACTTAGGCAAGAAAAAGCCATGATGAGACACATCTCTACCACTATATTTGTGGTTCGGAACTATAAGCCTTCCAGATACTGCAGGTAAGTGGGGGTCTGGTTATTTGCAGTTTTGAAAATAAGGGATAGCCAATGGAAAGGGTACCTAGAAAAGAGTGACAACCAACTTAATTAATACAATAAGGTACAATGGTGTTCATCCCACTCAGATTTTTTTTTTTGCATAATATTTTTATTACAAGGTTTTCAAACATACAACTTAACAACAACAACGGCAGTATAGCCTGGAGGTTAGAGCAATGAACTGTGAACGAGCTTGGTACATCCAGCAGACCAAACCTGGGTTTGATTCTTACAAACTCCACTTGCATACTGTGCGACTCTGAGCAAGTCACTTAACCGCCCAGTGCTTCCAGGTCACTCCTGAAAACAGGCACTTGTGCCTAGTGGGCCTAACCCAGTTACCAAGTTCCTAGGGGTCACTGGAATCCTGGTTAGAATCAGTGGCAGGCAGGGAAGGCAGCGTGTGAAATGCCAGTAAAATGGGTTTCACTCTGTCTCATTCTGTTCTCAGTCTCTACTGAGCTCTGGCAGGATGATGTCATTTAGAACTGTTGCAGCTGCATAAGCTACACTAGCTAGCAGCTGCTAGAGCTAGCTTTAGAATGCTGGGAGAGTCTGTAGTTGGAGTTCCAGGAGGAGGCTGGAGTTAGGCAGCTCCTCACTTTAGCTTTGTCAGCTACCAGTTTGCTTTTTTTTTGTGTTTCTCACTCTAGTGGTCGACATCAGTTCCTGTGTAGAAGTGGTGAAGGCCTTGTTTAATGGCTTCCCCTGTGCCCCATCCCAGGAGGGATGGGGTGAACTCCAGGATTCAGGGGCAATCCCCTGGTCCAATTTGGACTTTTGGAAAGCTGCCTTGTACAACTGCTTTCTGAGTACTTGTGCGATTTTCTGTGTAAACCCAGGAGTACCTGCATTTCCTTGAGGGTGAATTTTCTCTGAAAAGGGACCCTGTCCACCCAGTGTTTTCTTCTGAAAAGTGTCTGCCTACATTGGAGTCCTGTATGTGACTGTCCAAGTACAGAACTTTTTAATTCTGGCACCCATGAGGTGTTCAGTTGTAGTATGTGAAGTGTGGTAAACATTTAAGAAAACATCTACAGTTTTACAGTATGTGGTGTTATTAACCAGATGAATGGCAGAGTATAAGCTTGGAAACAAAAGGTGGGAGACCCCCTCCCCCATATGGAGTAACCAGTTTACCTCTGCAGGTTCTGAAGGGCACCTATTACTTTTTCTTCAGTGCAACTGGCCAATGCCTGAGAAACGTTTCTACCCCTGGATGTGGGTTATTTTCATTCAGTTTATCCCAGTATGGTGGGTTCTGAAAGTTCTGAGCCTATATGTGCTCCTTTGTGGTCGTGTGTACCAGGGCTTGACAAATTTTAAAATTAGGTGCTTGTCCAAAAGTAGTTGTCCCAGTGCTTGAGTTGGTAGTCCCGGTATAAAATGGCATATTTTTAATGGAAAATATCAAACTACAGAAAACTCAATGGATTTACTGTAGTAGTTATTTAGTGTTGAAATAGACAATAAGGAGAATAAATAATATGATTTTATTTTTGTCAGCAGCATGGCGAGCATAGACAGAATTAGCATTAGCAGCGAGGGACTGACAGCCAAGTGTGGTTGCAGCAGCAGCACAGAGTGCCAGCCTGCAGCACAGTGAGAACATCATTACAGCAGAGTAGCAGACAGTACAGCATCAGCATTGGGAAAAGTTACAGGAAGCCTGAGCTTGCTTCAGCCGGAGCATCATATTCAGTCATGTCATCATCAAGACTAGTGACAGCCTCAGGGACATTTTTGTGTGAATCAGCAGAACTAGTAGTTGAACTAGCATGACCATGATGACCATGAATGTGGCGTGTGCCAGGACCAGATAGTAGCCGGTGGTTGATAGCTTGATCTGGATCAAAGCTGTGTAATGCAGGGCCTTCAACTGCTATATGCAGAAGTGACTGGAGCGTGTCATCAGCCAAACTTGTTCTTATTTTTGTTTTTATAAGATTCTGAATGGAGAATATACTCTCTCACATTTAGCAGTAGACACACTCATAGCCAGTAACATTTCTATTAGGACAAGGATGTGAGCAAGCTGGGCAGGTTTCTCTCGTAGTAGTCGTGAATACACTTGCAGATATGGCTTGTCAACTGTAGACTTAAGCACTGCTTTTAATGCACAATACTCCCTTTTTATACTGGTTATGTGATCTTCAGAAAAAAAGTTGTGAAAGTAGTCTAATAAATTACTTAAATCAGTTGTGCCAAATTGTGCAAGTTCTTCTCGTGACAGATCAAAATTTTTGAAATCCAAGCAACTGAACCATTTTAGAGGTTCTTCCGAGAAATTCCAAAAACGCTGATCAATGTAAGATACTGCTGCATCTATTAAACTGTGCAGCTGTGTATCAGTCGTAAAATTTACTTCTGGACAGTTCCCCTTTGAAAGTAAAAGGAACAATCTTGTCCTCACTGCCACGTTTTGAAATGAGATAGTTCATGCATTTCTCTGCAGGATTATATTGGTTCAGAAATGATGTCATAAACTTTACAGGTCTTGTTTTTAGCTCAGTCAACTGGAGTAAGCATGTCTCAACGAGTTGGGGGACTTCTAATATTAGTAGGTCATCCTTCTGAAATTCAAGTGATAAATTTTTCAATACTAGCAGAAAATCTTGAAGAATAAACAGTGATTTTACAAACTGTACTGCGTGCGCATCTCTTAGAAGTGCCTTTGCTTTGGCCCCATCATCACCAGCAGAGTTTGAGACATGTTCAAGATGCTGAATTACTGTAGGCAGGTTGACTTGAACAGCATGAACTGAACGCGTCTTACTTGCAAGCCAACGCACTTGCTTTATTGCACTGAAATGAGCCAACTCGGTGTGTATGACATCTGCTATTTCCTGCAGTTCCCCAAGTTTCTTGGGGCTGTAGTGGTAAAATTTAAAAATTCCTTTCAAGGTGTTTTCTACTTTTTGAACAAAGGGATTTTTTTTCATGACGTTGAGAACTGCTAACTCCAGTTTGTGGGCTACGCAATGCATGGGTATTATAGTGGGGACATGTTCTCAGATTTTTGCTATGGTGCCACCTGTATGGCCCATCATCACACTGGCACCATCAAAGTTGGCACATATGAGAACTGGTCCAGGTCTGCTCACATCGTTAAGGTCCGCAAAAGAAAGATCAACAGACTCAAGTGCAGAGGTTATTGCTTTAAAAACTCCATCTGCGTGAGAATGTTCAAGAGGTACAGCTTTAATTAACACAGTTGTAACTTTTTTTTCTGCGCCATCAACAAAACGAAGGAAGACATTTTCCCACTCTACAATGCTTGCATCTGTACTGCCATCTGCAAAACGTAACGTAATTTTGTATTTTGATAGTCTGGATCTGTGTTTTAGACATGACAGCTGATATTAGTTACAGAAATCTCTGGCCCGTTTACCATTTGCGTAATTGCTGCCGAGTTTAACCGCATTTTTTTCTTGCAATGTGCAAAGCCACTCCATATCTGAGAAAGGACGAATTTTTAGCCAAGGAATATGCGGTGTTAAATAAACGCCTCATTTTATTTTTGGTGACTTCCTCCATCTGAGAAAATGCGTGATATACTGCAGTTTCAGATATGTTAAAATTGACTGCATGTTCACCAGTTTCGTGACTATGCTGGTTTGCACAAATTATATGTGGATTTGATTTCTCATGGGTTCTCACGGACTCAATTCTGAAATTATTTGAACCAGTGGCAAACACGTTAGGTTTTTTTGAATAAGCAAGAGTGGGATATTTCTCACACGCAGAGCAGTACATGACGTATTTTTGGTCATCATACCGTAACCAGGTAAACTGATTTAGCCAGTGATGCTGAAATGTTCGAGCCCTTTTTTCAACATCATATTTTTTATCTTTGCTTCTTTTCTCATTGTTTATTTCCTCATCATCTAAAATGAAAGGTCGCTTTACCTGTACTGAACCAGAATGTGATGGCACTGAACTGCTGCTACTGTTATGCTCACTCGTTTCAGAAACTGGTACGGTCAAGTTAGACTGATCGCCTGTTACGCCTACAAACACAGACCCAGACCGAGAACCTTGGTCGTTTTTTTCCTGACTACTAGGGCCAGGGGGGCTGGCTTTCAGACTGTGAAGAAGGCTCAGGGTCAGGCTCTTTACTTTTTGTTTCCGATGAAGAAGATGTGGATTTTTCCCTGTCCAAAGGAAAATAGAGTAGCTTTCTTTGGCTTATTTCGTTGCATTTTTTTTTTTAACTGTCTTCTATGCTGCAATTGTGAAATAAAGATTGTTGTATTATTGTACACAATATTGTACACAATAAAATTCTATTTTGTGACTTGTGTTATCTTTGTGTGTGTTGTGTTACTGTAATTTTTTTACCTAGCTGTTGTGCTTATGCAGCACTACAAGAGGGCAGGACAGAGTAGGTGGGTAGGTGGGAGGGGGCAGGGTCCAGAGCCGGAAGGAGTACTAGCAGTAGTATGACAGGAAATTGCTTTTTCCCTTCTCAGGGCAGGTTCGGTCTCACAGCCACACACAAACACTTCCACCAGTGTAGCTAGTACTGGTAGGTTTATTTTATTTTTTCGGTGTCCCAAAAAATGCCTTTTCCCTTCTCAGGTCAGGTTTGGTCTCACAGCCGCACACACATACACCTCCACCAAAAGTACTGGGTAGCTAGGGTTTATTATTCTTCTGTGTAGTGTCACTGTCACACAAAAAATGTTTTTCCCTTCCTATAGTATATTTCTAAGAAAGAAGTCCGCAGTTGTTCCCAAGTTCCTGTACCTCTCCTCTCAGGGCAGGTTAGGGTCTCACCACAGCCCACTGCCACACACACTCACCCAAGTACTTGGTAGGACAAACAAAGTACTAGCTCTAGCTAAAGATAAGTTTATTTAAGGTAGCTATCTTTTTGGGAGTATCAATCTCTTTTATCTGCGACTGTTTACCTGATTTATTAAGTATTCAGTTCTTTCCCTTCCACAATTTCCTCTCTCTACCCTTAGGCTCTCAGGGCAGGTTCGGTGGTCTCACACTGACGGCCCCTGCCACACACACCTCCTCCACCAATGTATGTAGCAGACTGCAGTAGCAGCTAGGTTAATTCAGGTTTTTCTGTAGCTCAGAAAAATGCTTTTAGTTTTTTCCCCTTTAGTTTACCTTTTATTCCTATAATTTTAGGTTCCTCTCCCCTACCCAGTCTACAAGGTCTCAGGGACAGTGGGACCGGTCTAGGCTAGCTAGGAATAGGTGTGGTGTATATAAGGTTAGGTAAGGAGGGCTGGGTTAAGGAGGTTTATAGTTTTCTTAGTTCAGTTGTTGTGTACTTCACATCACACACGCTCTATCTAGTGGTCTTGCACCCACAGGAGGCACACCGTTATTATCAGTCAGGTCCAAGTCCCTGATCTCTGCTCTCTCACGGAGGGCAGGCTTGTCTCACACACACACACACACACACACACCCCCAACCCTTACCACACGATTATTATTTAAATGTTTAGTAGTCCCACAACTTAAGTTCAACACACAATCACTTCCCCCACTTAGAGTCTCAAGTTTATTTGCTTTTTTTTAATTTATTTAAGAGTTGTATCCTTTCTATTTTTCTTCACCACACGAGTCCACACATTGCACACAACACACACAGCTCCCTGAATTCAGTGTGCAGTGTTTTTGCTTAGTTCTCCCTTTTTTTCTCTCTAAACAAACCTTTTTTTAATATTTTTATAATCAGCAGATTGTTTTATCAGACAGAGACTCTGCTCTTTCCACACTAAGCAAACGCTTAGTGCCTCTGTGCTCCTTTTTTTACAAAGATCTCGTTCTCACATCCCCCTCCCCCCAAACTACAGATCCTCCTACTCTCCCGCTCGCTTGACGCTCCAAAAACTCCAATATACAGTATATTTCTATTTTATTCTAACTTCTCTTTCCAGGTACTGTATTACTATTACTGATTTGCTAGTGACTCGCGGCATCGGCCCCAAATATACAGTTTGACTGTGCTTGAACAGAAATGATGTGCTCTCTGCCTCTCTCCGAGCAGCGAAATGATGCGTTTGCCAACGTGCACCGAGCTAGTGCTACTGCCACTCTGAGAGCTCCAGTCTACCCCCCAAACGCGATCACCAATAGCCAGGACTGACAGGCACTATACCATCAGCTATAGGCTGCCTAGCCTGTCAGTCTGGCTATTTTTGACCAGTCATGAGCGCGTTCTTCTTGGCACCTCCCCGAGTATCTGCTGGTGCCCGATCTCCGTGCCTGACTGCACAGTTAAGTTGGGGCATGGGGCACAGTGGTGCGCGGCTGTGGTGTGCACATTCAACAATGCTGCAGCTGTGCACAAAGACTCCAGAGTCTCTCCATTAGAAGGACATCTAGTAGCCAGCGAGGGAAAAGCAGGTAAAAACCTGCAAATTTTAAACTGCAGCATGGTAGTCCGTGGGACAAGCAGAACTCTGGCATCGGCTTGTCCCCACATAAAAAATGGTAGTCCGGGATGTCAGGCTATTGGATTTGTCAAGCCATGGTGTGTACCACCTTCATTCCTCATGAAAGCTGGGAAATGTACTAGTACCTGGCCGAATGTGCCAATTTCCAGTAGGAACTAGTGTGTTCATCAGTGGGTTTTTTTTCATCCTATGCTAAATAGGAATTCAGGAATGTCTGTACCTCAGTAATCTGCATTACAAGAGTGTGTAGCCCCACGGGGTCCTTCTTTGCTTTGTGATTATTCCTACTTTGCTACGTGAATAAAAGCCACACTATAGAATCCCAACCTGGTTTGGACAGTAATGTTATTGTTTCCTTGTGTCTGGAGTTACTTGGGTGCCCCTGTCCCAACGTGCAAACCTAGCACAGTCCTGAGCAAATGTTTTCTCCAAGGGACTCGGGTTGTTTGCCATGGCAGTTGGTCCCTACCAGGTGTGTGCCAGGCAGTTGCCACACTTGGCTGTCTGTTTTGTATAGCAGACTAAGTCCACCTTATCTATGGTGGCAAACAATGTACCCCCACTACACTCTTTTCCAGTATTGGGTAAGTTACTTTTTCTATTACTTTCGGAAACGTGTTCCAGAAAGCTCTGTGCAGTCACTAGCAAGGATGGAGAGGTACTAGAAAAAGTAACACACCTTACAGTTACAATTACTTATGTCTTTTTATACAAAAGTAATACATAACTGTAACTGATCACATTTATTTGAAAGTAACTAACTAACCTATTACTTTCAAATAAATGTCATCTATTATAGTTTTTTTTAATTATTTTTGTATTAAAAGAAATAAATAACTGTCAGGTGTATTACTTTTTCTAGTTTGTCTCTATCCTTGCTAGTAACTGCACAGAGCTTCCTGGATCAAGTTTCTAAAATGAAATAGAAGGTAATAGAAAAAGTAACTTACCCAACACTGTTCTTTTCCCCTAGACTTGGAGAGGTGTACCTTCTAGTTAAACAAGGGGCCGGGGGGGGTGGGGTTACACAAGTCTTGCTCAACAGTTTCATCTAAAAATGTGTACAAGGGTCCAGTTCATCCCTATAATACCTAAAACTTATCTTACTGTTAAAACATTTATTTCATATCTTCAAATAGCAGCGATCAATGTGATTTGGAGTGATCAAAGGGGTAATCCTGAGCAGACACAATAGGCCCCATCACAAACCCTTGAGCATGGGACTGGCCCCAGAAGGATCACATACTCATCCTCTCAACCCATTTCACTACAATCTCTCATACAAAACATGTGCCTCAGCTGGGGACAACGAGGCCAGAAAAGGTTCCCAGACCTGAAAGAATTGTTCTCCCTTGTCTTTAACCATAAATGAAAGCCTCTCCAGCACCAGGACCTGTTTAACTAAGCTACACCACTAGGTCATTGCTGGCACAGCCCCCGACACCCATGTGTTCAGGATACAGTGATGGGCCAAAATTAGAAGCACCCTGGACCACCTCGGAAGAGGGTTCCACCCCCCCCCCCCGAGATCTTCTATGCTGAATAGGAACAGCAGGGGAGCCACTGGAATCTGGGGTCCCATTAAAGTTTCCATTTCCAAGTTCCACTGCTGTGGCCTTCCAGAAGGTCTGCAGGGTTGGGCAAGACCAAAAACAGTGGCAATAGGAGCTTTTATTTATTTTATTTCAGTTTCAGAATTACAGATTTTGAAGCTAATATTTATTGTATTGTAGTTTTATGAATCTGAATGACTTGAATGATTATGTATGTTTTAATTATGTTTTTTTAATGTACAAGAGCCTTGGTATTTGAAAGGTGCTTTTTTACAAATAAAGATGACTTTGATAACCTTTGAGCCAAAGACTCTTTTACAAAGGCTCCCTGTCAGCATTTTAAAACACAATGCAAGGATAATAACTGTGAGAGAGTAACCCCCTTTGGAGTTTTATTGAGGATTCTCATTCTGGGACGACTATGGATTCTGGAATTGTCCTATGAGTTATGCTTTGATTGTAATGTCATGTGTGTTGGGCTGGCCACCCACTTTGTTTATATGTTGTCATTGTTACCTGTTCAGTGTGATACCTCCCCTTCATGTCTCCTGTTTTATTCCAAAATCCATATCTGGCCCCAGCAAACAAACGAGAAATCCATTATAATAGTGGAAACACGTCTGGACGATTGTCCTTAAAACGTTATAACGCAATGTGTTCATTTCGGTGTATTGTTGGAGTCCTTGCCTTCTGATATATTGTCCAATTTTAAGTAAAGAGGGCCATGTATGCTCTGTAGGGCTTCATTTATCGCCCTTGTAAAGAGTTGTTTTAAAAGTCCTGAGGATAAAATATTTATTTGTTAATTTTCCTGTTTCCCTGCAAAGTAGTGTTCAGAATGCAGTTTGTTTGTTGTTGGTTCGGGTAATAACCCCCCCCCCCCAATATGAAAACCCTGTCATGAGCATCCTCCCGAGTCTTGGGTATTTCATATTAGCATTTAGAAAGAACAGTGAGCTTTATTTCTCCTTCTCTCTAGCATTGTTGTGCCTACACGACTGTGCGAGCGCTGGAACAGCAACTCTCGCACGAACATGTGCACAGTCGTGAAGCAATTTATCTCTGTAAACAAGCGCAGAGATAGTTTTACTAGAAATAAATGTGGCAACCTGTTACTCACCTTCAAGAGCTGCAATTAAGTCTTTTTAGGCTGTTTTAAGTCCTTTTGGGAGTGAGTTCATTTCTGGTGCCAGTCAGCTTGTTGGAGCCTCGTGTGTCTACCCCTGCAATGCAGCATCTATTAAGGGCCGGCCAGCTACTCTGCTATCACTTTTATGCTGTCATCAAAGGGGGAGGTTCCTTCTGAAGCAAAACTAATTCCTTAAAAGAGCTATAAAAGCTCGGCCTAAGTCCATGCCTTTCATATGTCGTCAAAGGAGCACAGACCCTCCTTGATGTACAAGTTTCCTATAAACCGAACCCCTTTTGTCTCCCATTCCTGGAATCCTGAGTCCCCGGTACAAAGAAGGGATTCCTGGCCACCGGGAGCCATAGTGTCTCCACCTCAGTCACCCCTGTAGTTGAAATTAGCTGCTCCCAGCTCTCCAACATTGCCGCCACCAGGGGGTTGGCCTGCTCTAGACTCATGTATGACCTATGTCCCCATTTAGCTAAGTAGGCAGACAATCGGTCAGAGCAACCCCTTCCCTCCAGGTCAACTCAGCACATCTCTGGCAACTGATTCACCCAATCCTGTATATAGCGGTACTGGATCGCCAAACAGTAATTATGTAGGTCCGGAAAATTCAGTCCTCCCCTGTCTGTGCTAGCCTTTAGATGCTGCAGGCACACTCTGGGCCACTCACCCTGCCAAATAAAGGTTGTGAACACTCCCTCCACCCTTTTAATATCCACCCTGGTTAGGCCCCCATGCAGCATCTGCATCACATAGAGAACCCTGGAAGAGGACATTCATTTTTATTAAGCTGATTCTGCTTAGCCGGGAGATGGGCAAAGTTCTCCATCGATGCAGCTCCACCTCTTTTGTTTTTATAATGGGGGTATAATTGAGTTCATACAGGGAACCTAGGTTTATACCCACCTGGATAAAAAATACGTGAAGGATCTAAGTAACTCCTTCAGTCCCCAGGACCCTCCCCGTCACAAGCCACCCTCTCCACCCAGATACATTAACTCTGATTTCCCCAGATTAACTTTATAACCCAAAAATTGTGCAAATGTTTCTATAAGCCAGAGTAAAGGAGGCATCGAGTCCTGCAGCTCCCTAACAAACAACAGCATGTCATCCGCATACAGGGTGATTTTGAGCATGCAGTCTGACATTCCCCTCACCCCCACAATCTCCTGGTTCTCGCAAATACCCACCATCAGTGGGTCCAGGGCAGGCGCAAACAACATGGGCGAGGGGGGATCCCTGCTGAGTTCCTCTATAGAGGGTAAATTAATCTGACAAGCACCCATTGACAAGGATCTGCGCCCCAGGAGACCTGTACATCACCCAGACCATCCCATTTAGATTTTAAAATAAATCATAGCTAACTGATAATAAACAGAATTCAAGAGAAGAAGATCTGAAACAGAAGCATGGCAGTAAATAGTGACACCATAATCTAAGATATAGAGAATGGTCTGTGCAACAATATGTTTGCTATCCGATCTTGACAGGCAATGCCTGGCACGTTTTCGATGACCCCTGCATTGACGAACTTTTAGTATAATTTTGTCAATGTGAGTTTTAAAGATCAAGGAAAAATTAAAGATGAGACTGAGATATTTAAATTCACTTACAAGCTCAAGTAGGTTGTTATTTAAAGTGACTGAGAAGGAGGGACTTGCCAGTGACAAGGCAGACTGAGACCTGAACAGCATGGTTTGAGTTTTTTACTATTTAGAAGTAGAAGGTTATCTGAGAACCAGTTCACTGTTTTGTCTAAATAACCCTGAAGAGTCAAGGAAAGAGACAATGGATTTTTGTGAGCATAAAGAAAGGACCGTATCACTGGCGTAAAGTTGGACTGAACAATGGTCCCCAACAGAGGGTAGAGGGTCTACAAAAAGATTAAGTAAAATAGGACCAAGTATAGACCCTTGAGGAACCCCAGAGGAGAGGGAGAAGGAGAGAGGAGAGAGGAGAAGAAATACAACCATTCAGTGTAAATAAGATGAAAACCAGGTGATAGCATTTGTGGAAAACACATAAGAAGACAGATGAGCTATGAGCAATGGGTGATTTGATTACATCACAGGCTTCAGACAGGTTGATAAAAACAGTAACCTACAAGACACCCTTTGTCCAATGCTCTAAAGACAGAGTCATGAAAATCAATCAATGCTCTTTTGGTAAAGTGATTTGGTCTAAAGCATGACTGAAAATTGGAAAGTATCAGATAATTGGCCAGGTATTCAGAAATCTGAGAAAGGACATTTTTTTTCGTAAGTTTATAAATTATAGGGAGCAGGGAAACTGGGCGGTAATTTTCTTCTAAAGTTTTATCCCCATCTTTATACAAGGGGATAACTAAAGAATGTTTCCATGCTGAGGGAAAGGTTTGGGTGATAAGGGATGAATTAAAAATGAGAGTTAGAAGAGGGGCCAGAATGTCAGCACTGCATTTAAAGGGAAACAACAGACTGTGGAGTGTCTGTACAGCCACATTGCTTGCCTGACATACCACTGTAATATTAAAAACTGTGCTTCTTACTTTGGCCATTGTTCTTGTCTCTCACTCCCAAATAAATTTTAACCCTCCCTGATCCATGACATTTACAGTCTTACTGCTCATGTGCATTGCGCTCCATTGGACCGTGACGTTGTGGTAGCGCTGTGCGCCTCCCCCCGGCTTGAGTTTGAGGGAAGAGACTCTGTACCATCTTCTGTATATCCTCCTTTAAGTCTGTTGTGCAACAGCACCTTGTCTTTCCTATTCTCTACTATCCTGTAGGCAGGCCACCTACAAATCTTCCTTCTTTTTTCCCTTTCTGTCTCTTTGGCTCGGGAGAGCACTGCCTACCACCACCTGGTTTTCCGACTTGACAGGCTGTTATGCCAGTAAAATAAAATGGGTAAAAGCAGATAACTATTGTTGTTGTAGAGCATTAGAAACAGAGCCACTATGTTGAGCTGTTTTTGTTATGTTCCAGCACTCGCTTGTGTTCCTGCACAAACATGCACAGAATCACAGTGGCGCGCAGTAGCCAAAATCATTTACATTGCTATTAGGGCTAGAAATAACTCTAAAGAATTCCCCCTTTTTATTGCAAGGCAGTATTTGTGCTGCCTATCTGTGTAGGCTGTCAGAAAGTCTAAAATTAGGTATTTAGGCTGACTTGCCTCCCCGATCCTCGGGATGTTTAAAAGCAAAAAAAGAAGCACTCCTGCAGTAATAATGAAGGAAGGAGACGTTGTCCACACTCCTTTCTCTCTGTCCTACGGTAGTAAAATAAAAATCCCTCAGAGAAGTGCCCTTTTGAGTGTCCTTTCTGTGCAGGGTAATCCACGGCCAAGTGAAGGGAAAACAAGTGCTTCAGTGCTTTGCACTGCTCCTTTAGTGCTGAACTGCGGTTGTCAGCTCTGTTATGTGTACTGCACACATACAGACACTGTCACCTGCAAAGTCAGCCTTTCAAAAATTCGCAAAGCTAGCAAAATGCCCAGAAATGTAGCCGCTAGCTGCTAAATATTTTTTCTGTTGTGGTTTGCATTTCATTGTAGCCTTTTGGGTTGTTTTTGATGGTGTTTGCCCTGCAAGTGTTTTAACTGGTGCCAAAAACACTCGCAGGTTCGCAGAGCCATCTTGTAAACAACTTGAACTGGTAAATATTGTCACAGAGGGTTTCTCTTGTAAATGAATGCTGTTTCCTTGAGAAACCCCTCTCCATGACCAGCCAGCTTGCCTCATTCATTTCATTTTGAAGATTTCTCTTTTGCTCCTCCTCCTGCCTAAACAACTAAAAGCCCTTCAGTGCACCAAACTCTTGTAGAGGCAGGAAACTACAGACCTGTCAGTTTGACCTCAGTAGTAGGGAAAATGATGGAATCACTTCTGAAGGACAGAACTGTTAAGTACCTAGAGGCCAGTGGGGCACAGGAACACCCAAGGCAGCAAAGATTCACAGTGGGAAGGTCATGTCAGACAAATCTAATTGATTTCTTTGATTGGCTGAACAAAGCAGTAGACCAGGGAGGGGCTGTGGACATGGCCTACCTAAACTTTAGCAAGGCATTTGACACAGTCCCACACAAAAGATTAATAAACAAATTAGCCAGCCTGGGAGCGGGTCCCAGGGTGGTAGCCTGGGTAAAACACTGGTTGGACAACAGGACACAGCGGGTAATAGTAAATGGAGTCCACAGTGAAGAAAGAAGGGTTACTAGTGGGGTACCGCAGGGTTCCGTACTGGGGCCAGTCCTTTTTAATGTCTTTATAAGTGACATTGCAGAGGGACTGGAGGAAAGTATGTCTCTTTGCAGATGACACAAAGATCTGCAACAGGGTTGATACACAAGGTGGGGTGGAAAGGATGAAAAGGGACTTGGCAAGGTTGGAGGAATGGTCAAATGTATGGCAGCTTAGATTCAATGCAAAGAAGTGCAAAGTAATGCACCTGGGAAACAAAAACCCAGGGAAGAGTACACAATGGGGGGTGAGATACTGACAACAACAAAAATGGAAAGGGACCTGGGGGTAGTCATATCAGATGACCTAAAGGTGGGCCAGCAATGTGAGAAGGCAGTAAGGAGGGCTGGGGGGATACTGGAATGCATAGGGAGAGGCATCACCAGTAGAAAACAAGAAGTTGTTGTCCCTCTGTACAGACAGTTGGTAAGACCACATCTGGAGTACTATGTACAGTTCTGGAGACCCCATCTCCGCAAAGACATAGACAGAGTGGAAGCTGTCCAGAAGAGGGCAACCAAAATGATGCAGGGTCTGCATCAGAAGACATATGAAGAAAGACTAAAGGAACTTAAGATGTATAGCCTCGAGGAAAGGAGGGAGAGGGGGGACATGACAGAAAATTTCAAATACCTCAAGGGAATCAACAAAGTCCAAGAGGGTAGCATCTTTCAGAAAAAGAGATGTGCAAGAACAAAGGGGCACAATTTGAAGATAGAGGGGGGGACGGCTCAGAGGTAATGTGAGGAAGTATTTCTTCACAGAGAGGGTTGTGGATACATGGAACAGCCTTCCTGAGGAGGTCGTAGAATCAAAAACAGTGGAGGAATTCAAGAATGCATGGGACAGACATAAGGCAGTTCTAGTGGGGGGCAGGAGGAAGCAGGCTGTTGGTTAACTAGGATCTGCAGCTTATCCGTTAGGTAGGGAAATGGGCAGACTAGGTGGGCCAAGTGGTCCTCATCTGCCATCAAATTCTATGTTTCTAGTACCTTAGCAACCTGTATTTTCACTGAAAGTAAAGCCAGCTAAGCTGGATATAATTGTTGTTTTTTCCTTTTGTGACTGTCTTTTACTTCAGGGACTATATCAAAATTACAGCTTGGTTTGGTCACTCACCTAACTGTGCACAGCAGGTCTCCTCTTAAGGGCCAGCGCCCCTTTGCTCTCCTGTTTTTATCCAAGAGCGTCTGTCAATCACAGGAGGTGGGTGGGGCTTCAGGAAGAAAATGTTTAAAAACAGATTGCTTTCCTTTTAGGTATATAATGCTCCCAATATACATATATGATGATGCCTTTTTCTATAATAGTTTTTTTTCATATTTTTGTTTAGTTTAGCAACTTTTGTTAGCTTAGGAGGTTGAGCCTCTTACATCATGTGATTTTATTGTATAAAAGGGATCCTTTTCTCAGTCTATTCAGATCAGTTCAGCCTTGGAACAGGTTGCGGTAACACAGAGGGTGGACTAATGTCAGGTCCAGACTGTGTAAATTTTTTTTTTTTGTGTAAATAAATTCACACTTCTGTGTGACTTCTGCACCTACTTCTTGTGTCAGTGCTTTACTCATTCAACCCACTACGACAGACGTACCATGTGGGGAGACGGTCTCTATATATAGACCGTATAGCTCTGTTAGAAAGCACTCTATTTATATTCAGTTGTATTCTCCATGATTCAGTCAGCACATTCATAGCTTCAGTCAGTCAATCATTGGATTTTTGCTAGTCGTGTTTTACTCCCGGGGCATTAGCAACCATTACCATGGTCTCTTGTGTTGTGTGCTGCCAGAGTGGCAGTCGAAAATCAGAATGCAGATCACTGTCCTTTCACACTTTCCCTCCCCAGGAGACATTATGTGCACTGTGGAAGGCATGCATAAAGAGGGACAAGCTTTCCGATGTTCACAGTCAAAATGCAGTTGTTTGCTCGCTGCATTTTTTGACGGAGTGTTATGAGAGAGATTTGAAGGTAATTGCAGCACTGTCATATGTGCACTTCATGTACTGATGACTCGCTGGTTATAATAATTTTTCCCAACCATAATATCTCCCTCATACTTTTGAGGTTCATTGGTCAATATGTTCATTCAGAAATATGGTCACAGTTGCAGACCAGCAGGTACAAAATCACTGCTGTCTTACGTGATGAACCCATGTAAATTATGCCTCTGTTTTGTAAGGTTCCCAAAGGATGTTATGTGTTTACCTATTTGTAGAACTCTATCCACCAGTAACCTAAGGTTGGGGCGTGGGGTACAATCCAATTGGCTACTAGTACATCTTTGCTGGAAATCACATACTATTTATTAATTTATTTGGAAAATGTTTCACCAGGAAAGACAACATGAGCTGTAAACAGTTCATTTCTAGAAGCATCCTGGGTGGGGGTGTGGGGTACAAGAACTGGGAGAACAGGCAGACACACAGCAATAACAGAGCAACAGAAGTACAACTACTAAAACAAAACAGTGTAGTAAAATTACAGAGCAGAAATAATCCAGACCAACCGGCCAGGGTAAATAAAACTATGTTTGGATATAACGTTCTCTACTACATTCTCTTTTGGCACCGGATATTCCAGTTGACATGGTATGCTACAAGAGAACAATGTGCAAACATCGGGTTATTGGGGAAAAAATTCCTTACACTGATGCTGTAATTCTCTGACCACAGTGTGCACACGAGACTCCCATGAAATCAAATAATCCTGAGGGACTTGATGCGCTAGGGCACTTGTCCAGCTGCACTCACCAACTGGGCAGTTTAGTATACTTGTGTGTTTACATGGTCCCCCATGCCTGCTATCAGTATGTGAATTCCAGTGCAGCATCACAAAATGGATGACATGATCCATAATTAATCATTTGATAAAAAATATTTCTATTCCTGCAGGTTGCAGGACAAAGTAACACAATCACATAAAGTGCAAGACTTTTTAGAAAATCCTGCTGGCATCATGGCAACCATTGTAGCAAGCTACATTGCTAACACTGGCACTAGTGGCGTTGTAAGGTGTGTGTGTGCATGTGGTGGTGGTGGGGGTTGGAGGCGCTGCTTGTGCACCAGACAGCGGAGTGTATGTATTAAAATTATGTTGGTGGTCAGAAGCCTCCGCGGCATGGGGGGTGGGGTGGGATGGAGGCGCCACTGTGCACCAGACAGCTAAGTGTATGTATTAAAATTATGTTAGTGGTCAGAAGCCCGTGGGCATGGGGGTGGAGGCGCTACTTGTGCACCAGACAGCGAAGTGTATGTATTAAAATTATGTTAGTGGTCAGAAGCCTCCGGGGCATTGGGGAGGTGGAGGTTTGAGCCGCTGCTTGTGCACCAGACAGAGAAGTGTATGTATTTTTTTTTTCACTCTGGTCGCGGCTCGTGAGGTCATGTCTCAGACATTCGATCCTTATCCTGCCCGCCTGTGGATCTCTTGGACTGAGCCTCCTCTCTCAACCCCCCTGCAGCCAGCACCCCTGGTTTCACCCGCCTAGGAAGGGTAGCTTGTCGCTTCTTCGGGCTCTCTTACAAGGCAGATTCCGACTGCAGGTGGGCCCCTGAGGGAGGAACTGGAAGGCCAGCCGAGGAGAACCCGGCGGAGGCATGGGGGGGGACTGGTGCTGTCGCCTACCCCTCGAGCTGGTTGTTTTCCTTTGTTCTGCACTGCCTCCCCACCCCTCTGAATGTGCATGTCCCGACATGATGGAGCATGGCAACCCTGCTATATGTGCAGCCTAGTGCTGTGCGGCACCCCCCCCGGACTCCACCAGGGGCCACCGGAGCACCGGACTCCCCAATACCCTCCCCCGGAATAGGAAAGCAGCCTAATGGGCGCACAATCCAATCCCTCCCTTGCCGACCCCCGGACTTGCTCCCAAACTCGGGTCGCCGGTGTGGCGTCCAGCGCCTCAACCCTTAGCATCACTGGGCCGGCTGAGAAGTGTATGTATTAAAATTATGTTGGTGGTCAGAAGCCTCCGGGGCATTGGGGGGGGAGGGTTAGAGGCACTGCAAGTATATATATTAAAATTATGTTGGTGGTCAGAAACCTCCAGAACACTGGGGGGGAGGGAGGCGCTGCTTGTGCACCAGACAGAGAAGTGTATATATTAAAATTATGTTGGTGGTCAGAAGCCACTGAGCATCAATACAAGTACTGCAGCAATAAGTTAACTTGCATTTTTTTTTATAGCTACCTAGTTATAAGTTATAAGTGTCCTGCAGCACCTGTGTGAAGAAAACGCAGTCCAACTATGTGGGAGCATTTTCGCATCGCACAGCACCAACAAGGAGAAATGCATTTTCCTCTGGTTGTAATATTGCTGGGACTTAGTATGTGTAGCACAAAAATGTAAATACTTCCACCGGGAAAAAGTTTCATTGCAGAGATGCTGCAGGACACTTACGGTTTACAGCTAGGCAGCTTTAAAAAAAATGCAAGTTAACTTGTTGCTGCAATACTTACGTTGATGTCCTAAGGCTTCAGACTACCAACATCATTTTAACATGTACACCTTTCTGTCTGGTGCATAAGCAGCATCTCCAAAACTCACCCCCCAACACACACCCACCCTCCTAATGGCACTGGGTTCAATGCACCTAAAAAGCCACTAATATTCAGTGCTAGCGCCAGCATACACATAAACACAGGCGGCACCGGGTGGCATCTGGAAACGAGCCTTGGGTCAGTGTGCCTATAAACAAAGTCAATAAATAAGCAATGTGCTGCATTATTGCTATACCATTATACTGCGGACACCATCTGGCTGCTTAGGGTGGCGATGCAGTTGGTGTTGGGGTTCACTCCTCTATAGTCCAACCAAACACTGATATGTGTTGCCACATCCTGCCTGCACCGCGTCCCAATGGGTCTGCCATATTTGCCAATTATGCGAGTGGTGTTGAAGTGCAGATTATTTTTGGAACGGTCCCATTCAGGCAGCCCACACATTATGGCATCCTTGCAAGCAGTACTGTAAACAGAGGCACCTATACCGACTGTTTGCACTAGTGCAAAAGGTTGCAATTGATATCGGTGTACATGTAGCCCTATGTGGCTAGCTGATCCACACTGCTTACCATCACAATACAGCATAACCCAAGTCAAATCCAATGTAGGCAGATCAGATTATACATAAATATATATATATGTGTGTGTGTGTACATATATGTACACACACATACATACAGTATGTAACTCGGAACTGTGTATGCTGGATTCAGTTTAGGTTATACTGAACTATGACAGTATATAGTGTGGCTAGGACGAGCAATTAGGGCTAGATGCACAGCAATAGCACCATTCTGCGAGAGTGCAGGCAGTTGGCAGGTGTCCATGGTTATAGTACTGCTTGCAAGGATGCCATAATGTGATGACAAAAAAAAAAGGGGACCTTCCCAAAAATAAACCTCAAAGTGCAAAATATTAATTCAGACCGCAACTCATGTTAGAGTCACTAATAATTAGTGACTATTATGTATTGCCTACTGCAAGACAAATAAGAAATGCTTGTTATACTCAAGGCACATAATGTGCTAACAAGTAAAGGGTGTATATTTGGTCAGGGACTTGATTTGACCTGTTGGACTCCCACTGCTTGGATTATAGCTGCTGCGGTGTTTGGGGGCAACTGACTTTTTCCACACGTATGCAGCAAGAAGCTTTGTGCTACTGCATAGCAACAACTGGCCACATCACAAATTGGTGGCACAAGGACCAGACAAGAAAAAACAAAAGGGACACTTCAGGATAAACATACTGTATAAGCATTGTGGTAACATGTCTGGGATTACACTAAGACGTACCTGAACCAGAGGAATGTCACTAGTGATACATAACAGGCAATTCAGTCAGGAGTTTCTTCCCCACACTGAACTTCACTACCGGGCCTTTGGGGGTCGGCAGAGAACAGTAGGTTGTCAAATTGCACGCAAAATGAAGGAGGGACAGGATGATTCAGAAAAAGTAAAAATTATCAGGTAAACTGTTGTTTTTAACTTCGTTTGCATTGTGATCGTTATAGCACTGCTTCCAGAGATACGGTAGTGCTGTTTGGAGCACGTAGACGTTTCCCTTTAAGTAAAAAACTGTCTAGATTATTGATTCCCTTAGCAGTATTGTCACTCAACAAAAATAGCAATTTAAACACTTCCTCAGACTTAATGTGCCTGCAATAAAATGTGGGTCTTGAGAGAGACAGACGTTGCCAGGGGATCAAAAGACAATCCACTAGTAGATAAACCTGCCTTTTCAACAGCAGGGAAAGGGCCTCAGAAAAAAATTAGTTAAACAAACCACAAATAACCTTGTTTAGAATACACAGTGGAGCCACCATAAGATACATTTTTAGTGGAAGATGCAGAAGGCACCTTCCAGAGTCAACCATGCGCCAGAATTTTTTTTTGATTATTTCTAACACTGACTAGATTTGTCTTAAAGAAGGAGGATTTAGATTTCCTTGTAACAGAGGCACAATAATTACAAAATTTACGAAACGTCTGCCAAGCCTCTGGAGTATCTAGTTTCTCAGCCTTTTGATATAGCTTATCTTGGGACTTAAACTGGGAGGTAATAAAAGGAGTCAACCAAGGAACATGTTTAGATTTAACCCTTTTTTCTAACAATGGGGCATGCTGGTTGCAGAGCAAATTGAACTGGTGGAATAAATAATGCTAGGCAGCATCTACATTAGGGAAGGAAAACAGCTCCAGCAGTTAATCTGTAGCAAACTGGAACAAAAAGCTTCCACACTGAAATTCTTAAAACAACAAAACTTAACGGTGTTAGGAGTAAATCTGGGAGGGGAAAGATTCACCGTACAAAAAATGAGGGTGTCATCACTAAAGTTTTTGTGGCAAACACTCCCAAGCCCACCTAATATATGTCCCACACCCGTCCCTTATTGCCTAATGAACTCTAACAATGTCTTGCTTCCTTATTCCTTCCAGGCTATGTCTGTTGTTTTCCTGTTTTTGTAATTTTGACCTGTAATTTCAGCTGCCTATACAACTCCTGTTAAGCCTTTTTGCATTATCTGTATGTAACCTGACTTCATCACTGTTGTATGTATGCCTCTACCTTTGTAACCCTCCCGGGTCTCACCTGAAAATAGGCACATGGCTGTCTAGTGTGTCCTACCCGGTTAACAAAAACAAATAAATAAATAAATAACCAAAAGAGCTAACTGGAAGCTCAGGAGAGACAAAAATCAAATCTAAAATAGTAAAAACCTTTACAGTTTACCCTTCAGTGGTGAGTAAATTAATGGAAACACTATTAAAGGAAAGGATCGTAGAATATTTTGCATTCAACAGATTATAGGACCCAAGGCACCCTGGTTTCACAGAGGGAAGGTCATGCATTTGACTGGATGACCAAGGAGCTGGATCATGGAGGAGTGGTGGACGTGGTCTACCTGGATTTCAGCAAGGCTTTCAACACCGTTCCACATAGGAGCCTGGAAAGCAAGTTGAGAAACTTGTGGGTGGGTAATAAGGTGGTAACCAGGGTAAGAAACTGATTAGCGGATAGGACACAGAGGGTAGTGGTAAACGAAGTGCACCCCAAGGGAGGGAGGATGACCAGAAGGGTACCTCAGGGATAAGCATTAGGACCGGTCCTCTTCAATGTCTTTGTAAGTGACATAGCAGAAGAACAGGAAGGGAAGAACTGCCTCTTTGTGGATGACACCAAGACCTGCAACAGAGTGGATGTGGCGGGAAGGGGGGAGTGGGATGGCTGGGGATCTGTAAAGGCTGGAAGAGTGGTCAAGGGTATGGCAGCTGGGTTCTAATGCAAAAAAATACACCTGGGCCATAGAAACCCGGAAGCAGAGTATAAAATGGGTGGAGTGATACCGACAAAGACCAAACAGGTAAGAGACCAAGAGGCAATCATATCAGATGACCTAAAGGTGGCCAGGCAGTGTGACAAGGCAGTTGGATGGGCTAGTGGGATGCTGGGGTGCATAGGAGGGGTGTCGGCAGCATGAAGAGGGAAGTGGTGCTGCCCCAATACAGATCACTAGGAAGACCCCGCCTTGAGCACTGTGTCCAGTCCTGGAGACCACATCTCTGGAAGGTCACCGACAGAGTGGAGGCAATCCAGAGGAAGATTACCAAAATGATGCCAGGTCTGCATCAAAAGCTTTATGAGGAAAGGCTAAAGGATCTACTTATGCACACCCTGGAAGGGAGGGGAGATATGATAGAAACCTTTAAATACCTCACGGATCAATACAAGCACTCACTTTGGAGCGCCTGTCCTTTTTCCTAAAAGGTAGGGGAGAGCGATTTCTCAGTGTGGGAGACCTTCTTGAATTCTTTGTCTCCCCAAGAAGCTCAAATACTATGAGAGGGAATACTGTAGACCCCTTAAGCCTCCCCCTCCCCACTTAGGGTACTGATTAGAGGGCACCACCCCTCACCCTTGATACACGGCCTCTTGTTGGACATTATTATTTTTAATGTATTCATATTTTTCTATGTCATCTTCTACAGGAGTTAACATTTTCTTCAGGTGAATGGACTGTATATCTTGTTATTTATATTTTGTATATTCTCTCTTAAGAGCTATTTTTCTCAGTTTTTTTTTTTAGTTTCTTTTCATTGATTGTTTTCTTTGTCTTTATAGTTGCCCTGTAATGATATTTTGATGTGCATGGCTCTTTCAACATCAATAAAGAAGATTATACAGAATACCTCATTGGGTTAATAAGGTACAGGAGGGGGTACCTTTCAGAGAAGAAGGTGTTCTAGAACAAGGGGGCAGGCTATGAAGCTGGAGGGGTGTAAATTCATGAGGAATGTGAGGAAATACTTCTTCAAAGAAAGGGTGGAGGTGAAAACAGGTGGGGTTCACAAATGCCTGGGACAGACACAAGGGAATCACAGAGGTAAGGAAGGGAGATCATGCACAGATCAAGTAGAATCTGCAGCAAAAAAATGAAGATAAAAAAATGGACAGACTGGGTGGGTCCACCAGCCCATATCTGCTGTCACATTGTATGTTTCTATGAAGCTAAGAGGGGGAGGTTTAAGAATGATGTGCAGAAATACTTCTTCACTGAAAGGGTAGTATGTGACTGGAACAGCCTGCCAGAGGAGGTAGTGGGGCAAACACTGTGGAGAGCTTCAAGCATGCGTAGGAAAGGCAAAGTGGCATATTAGGCAGAGGAATGGGGGTAAGGAGTGATACCTATGCCCAACTAGGGTCAGTGGTGTTGTAATAGGCAGGGACAATGGGCAGACTGGATGGGCCTAAAGGTCTTTTTCTGCTGACAAAATCTATGTTTATATGTTTCTATCATGTCCACATGGCTGTGGCCACTAATAACAATGCTTTCAACATCTTATCTCATGTTGTGCCATTGAGGCGGCTTTACTGGCTAAGGGCAACCATCTGTTCACAGGACACTCAGACCAAAGACATGGATTTCCAATTATTTTTATATAGCTTTTTATTTCTCTGGAGAATCCTGCACCTGTCCTTACCTCCCCCTGGCTGGCATCCACCTTCCCCCCACCTACGTGGAGTGAGTCCCCCACAGCTTCTTCTTGTGCTAGGGTTGGAATGAGAGGGTCATCCTCCACTCCAAGGTTCATGACCCAGAGTTGCTCCAGGCATCTGGGTGGTGGTGTGGGTGCAAGGAGGTGCACAGGGCGGTGGTCCACCTTCGAGTCCCTTCTGTTTTCTCCCAGATGCCCCTGCCATGGCAGCACTTCAGAACGTGTGCATGGAGGCGCATACGTCCTACAGAACTGTGGCCTCTTCCTCGAGTCACTCATTGCCTGCACTACCACTGGGCCTCCACCTTGTGGCAGTCAAAGTCCAAATTGGCTGGCCACCCCTTTCTCAGAGAGGAGAGCAGTCCAAAATGCTCAATCCTCTCCCACAGTGCTGACCTCCAGCACTGGGTCGGCTCTATGGATTTCCAGTTTGATAGAAATTCACTTTTTGGTGACAAAATAGAGGCATACAGTACATGAAAAAAGTGGGTGAGTACAACACCACTTGCAAAAACAACACAGAAGAGAAGGCCTCCACTTTCCACAGACCTTATGGTAGGGGAGACAGGGGTAGGGCTACTTTCCAAGAGCCTATGCCCCCTACTCCCCTTATGAGTACCAACTCCAAAGAGTTACTACAGGGGCAGAGGTAGGAGAGGCTCCAAGCATGCTGCTACAGCACCAGCCACCAAGCCTCTGCCAAAACAAACCCCCTGATAATTCTGCCTAGGTTGTGCAACCATTGTCAGTGACGGAAAAGGCTGGTCCACTAGTTCCTGGAGTAGCTAAGCATTACCACGGATAAGTGGGTCCTGGAGGTAATGGGCCAGAGGTTGTCCCTGCAGTTCAAAAAATTTCCCAAACCACAGAAGCACAAAAGTTTTTCAGCTCACTCCCACAGAAAAATTCTGCTGGAACTGGAAGTAAGCGAACTGTTACAAGTGAAAGCAGTGGAAAAGGTCCCTGCCTTACAGTAGGGCAAGGGTCTGTTTTCGAGGTACTTCCTGACCCACAGGAAAAATGGGTAGAGGCGTCCCATTTCAGGTGTCAGGTATCTGAACAGTTGCATCAAAAAAGAGAGTTTCAAGATGGGCACACTGATACCAACCTTATAGTCAGGGCACTGGCTAGGGTAACTGGATCAGAAGAATGCCTGCTTTCATATTCCAGTCAGACCTACCCACAGAAAAGATCTCAGATTCAGCCTAGGAAACTGCCAGTACCAGGCTGTAGCCCTTCTCTTTGGCCTCACTTCAGGGCCGTGTGTCTTCACAAAGTGCTCAGCTGTGACGGCAGCACACCCGAGAAGGCAAGGTGTGGTGGCTTTTCCCTACCTGAACTGACTGGTCTGAAGAAAAACACAAGAGGCAAGGTGCTTTATTCAGAAGGTAAAATGCACCCTGGAAAAACAACAGCTGTGTAGGAACTTACCATAACAGTAGATTTTCAAAAGAATCTCCTCTCTTAGGCCACACTTTTGGAACTATAAGCCATCAGCATCAGGACCACTCAAACTTTTTGCTAACCAGGGGCTGCCCACAATGACCTGCAGTATCAACGCATATATATGTGGGTGTACCCATCACTCCCTAGTTTCCTACCAAAGATTAGCCTTGGAGGGTCTCCAACCTTGAGGAACGAGGAGATTAGATCAGCACCAGGCACACAAGAAGAAGCATGGGGCTGGAGACAGGACACATGGAGTATGGTTTTACAACCCTTTACTGAAATCAAAAGGGGGATGGGGGGAACAGCATGGCCTAATGGTGGGGATTCTCTTGAAGATCTACTGTTATAAGTTCTTATGTAACTGTTCTATCTTTATTCAGATATCTCCTCCATTAGGTCACATCTTTGGAATGACTCCTAAAGAATACGAAGCAGCAGGGAAGATGCCACAGTCTGATACGTAATCAGGACAGGAGGCCTTGCAGTACAGCAAGACCAAAACCAGCACATGTACGAAAGATAATTTCCAGACTGTAATGTTTAGTAAAAGTGTGAACAGTGTTCTATGTGGCCACAGCACATATATCAACAGCAGAGACATTTTGAAATATGTAACAGAAGTGGCCATACCCCTTGTGGAGTGACCATGAACACCACCAGGAAGTTCCTTACTCTACTTTGTATAATAAAACATAATACAGTATGCCAGCCAGTTGGACAGGCATTGTTCAGACACAGAAGCGCCCTCTTTGTATCGGTGAGAAACATAAAGTGGAGAGGATTTTCTGCAGTCCTTGGTGCAACCAATACAGTATCTCAGTATTTTTTTTTTTTCTTTCTCTTTTTGCTGCCGCCAGCCACTCGGAACTTCAGCCCCATCACGGCCACTAACTTCCGATTCCACCTCCACATTGGACATGCCACTTCGATATCCCCTGGCTTACCCCCAAGGGCGTGATTGCGGCACTGACTGCTGACGACAGGATAGGTCGAAGGGCCGTCCTGGAGGCCGATTGAAGCTGATGGCGGGCTTCATCTAGGGTGGCCAGCAGCTTGTTTTTTTCCCTGATGTGTACGGGCTGAGGCGTGCTATGGCGTCAGCATCCACCCCGAGCACTTGTTGCTTCGTGCCAGTACACCCAGCCTCTGTTGGTATACATTGCGAACACTCTACCTCCTTGAGAAGGAGAGCAGTCATCAGACGCCACCTTCCTCCTGGTCGGATCTCCGACATCTCGGGTCCATTCCCGAACCTGGGTCGTCGGCGTCGCAGGTAGGCACCCTGCGCCAGCAGACCGGGCTGTATCTCAGTATTTTATGTACATCAAAAGTATGGAGTAGTGCCTCACCCTGGTTTGCATGTTCAGGATAATACAGGAAACATCCACTGCTTTATTTTCACTATTCTTGATGGTTTCATATTAGTGTGAAAATAAAGAGAGAGTAAATATTAGGTGAATCACTGAACAATAGCAGCACTAGTGTTCCACCAGTGAAAATAAGATGATGTTAACATGTTGGGTGTGCTTGGAATGCTAAATATAATAAGGGGCATCAATTTAAGCTGTTATATATATGTAACCCCAGACCACTTTTTTAACTAGTGTGCACACCCCCTATTTAAACGTCTGGAAAACACTGGTGCCCATATACTGGCACACCAATTTACTTTACTAAAAGGTAGGTACCATCCTTGGCGTTAGGATGTATACCTGGCTCAATGTCTAGAGGAAGAGAGGGGCGGGGGTACACAAACAAAATAACATGAACCTTGTGCAAATGACAACCCAGGATGTGGATGGAGGCTGCTAAGCATATGCTAGCTCTGACCTGCTGAGAGGGTCCCAGTAAATCCACACAACCAGAAGCAATAATCAGAATGTTCGTAACAGTGACTGGGATTGTGCAGTATGGTTTTATTCAACAGATGGAAAGTAAAAGCAGAAGTGGACCCCCAGGGTTGGTCCAGGCTGGAAAGGTACATATTCAAGAACTTTCCTTGCATGCAGTGCAGTTCATGAACAACAACAGAACAATCTTCTTCTCAAATTCTCAAAAGGTACATTAGGAGACACCTGGTCACATACATGAACATCTTTCTTCCCATGAGTGTCGCTTAGTGAATCTAAGCCACACACTCAGAACTCCTCTCGAACATAAGTGCAATTATGTGAAACTCAGCCACACACCTTAACCTGCAGCTTGGCCCTCACTCAGGTAAACATACTGGTGCTCTTTACGAACCAGGAAACCCTGCCTTGTAAGCACTTAGATGGCATTCCACCCACCCTTGGCCCCAACCGACAATCTCTGCCATTCTTCAGGGTTACACCACTAAAACCCCTATTCCCCACTGAAATGCTTAGAGGTCCCACACTTTAACGTGTCACAAATTGGGGTGATGAGAGAATAAACTGCACTCACTGGAGTACACAGTTTAACTTTACTTCACTCACCCTGGTGAGACTAGGGGCACTGACAGGTGTGATCCGGCCTTATCTATGGGCACATGCACCCCAGACTATTTAATCCCCTTACAAATGTGGAGATCTAGTCTCCTAGAACAGTACTCGCAGAAGCTGTCCCGTCCACAGGGCACGGAACAACGAAAAATTGAAAACACTCTCCTGGCTAGCCGGTCACAACAGTCTCTTTCAGGTCCTATCCAAGGCAGCTGAAAACACCATAAAACATTCAGGGGATTGCCCCTTGAGTCCACAGAGAACAAGCAGTTTCTTCCACTTCACTGGGAGTAGAAATCAGGAAATCCTGCTCTAGACTTGTCTCCACCGCTTCAACTGGAAGCTGGAAATGACACTCCACTAAGGTGACAAATCCTGGACCTTCTCCTCAGAGCCCACTGGCAGTCCTGCCACTCTCACCTCACTCAAACTCTACTCATTCAAGACTCTCCACCACACAGACTGAGCATTCTAAGCTCCCTCAAGCAGTTATCCACAGAGTGTGGCTTATGCTGCTGCAAGAGTTCTAAATGACCTAATCATTCCTCCCTCGGGCTGCGCAAACAATGATGTCATTATGTAAGGAGCCCTTAATGAGCTCCCTACTAGCTGCCGTCCTAACAATAATACTGATAGTATTCTAGTAACCCCAGGGCACTGGGTAGTTACATATAGCATACAGAAAGGTGCATCGTTTGATTCATTGTAAATTCTGATACTATCTTCAGCAGAAAAGAACAGTTGCATAAGAACTTACTGTAACAGTAGATCTTAGAGGGGGAGCTCAGTCTCCAGTTCACACCATAGGAACTTCACTGCTGGTGAAGCAGAACCCACAAGGAAGATTTTCAGCAGTACAACTGGGTCTGCCCATGCCAACGTCATCTGCTGACATCACCAACCCTATAAAGGTGTGAGTGGCCCAGCTCCCTCCTCAGTTCTTTCCCCAGGAGACTAAGGGAGCATAGCTCTGGCCATACGGGACTGAAGAGAGCGACAGGTGCCCAGGACTATAAGAAAGGTCGGATAGACCAGATAGCCAGTTCCAGCAGATAGCCCCAAGAAGGGGGGTGGTGGAAGGGGAAAACTGACTTGATGACTGAGATCCTCTCAAAGATCTACTGTTATGGTAAGTTCTTATGTAACTGTTCTATCTTCTTCAGAGGTATCTCAGTCTTCAGGTCACACCGTAGGAATGAGTCCCAAGCAGTTAAAGGTGCAGATAGACAGTCTGGGAGGAAGGCCAACTATAAACTTAAGACAGAAGACCCTGCAGCACAGCCCTGCCAAATCCTGCACTGGCTCTTGAGACAATGTCCAGACTGTAGTGCTTGGTGAAAGTATGGATGGTATCCAAGTGGCAGCCACGCAAATGTTAACGGCTGAGACCCCACGAAAACGAGCCACAGAGGTAGCCATGCCTCTTGTGCAATGATCTTTTACTGTTCCAGGCAACTCGTTGCAATACTTGTAGCAGAACACAATGCAATTTGCCAACCATTTAGACAAACGTTGTTTAGAAACCTGAAAGCCCTCTCTACCTGGGGCGAAAGAAACAAACTGCTTTGACTTTCTACATTCATTGGTTCGAAGCAAGTAGTACTTCAAGGTTCTGCACTCATCTAATGTATGAAGCAGTGTTTCCCCTGGACTTGCATGCTCAGGAAAACAAATGGGGAAGTGGACAGATTGATTGAGGATAAACTCAGACACCACCTTTGGGAGAAATTTAGAGTTTGTTTGCAAATACACCCTGTCTTTGTAAAAAAAAAAAAAAAAAATCAAATAAGGCTCCTCCCACCAAAGAGCCTGAAGCCAAGAAATCCTTCGAACAAAAGTAATAATAACCAAAAATAACACTTTCCTGGACAAAAAGCGTAGCCCACAAGTCATGGCTGGCTCAAAAGGAGACAGGGTCGATTTTTACAAAACAAAATTCAAATCCCAAGCCAGAACGGGGAACAGATTTGGGGTTTCGGCTGCAGGATGCCCCTCAAAAAATTAGGGGAAACATCTAGCTGTGCTATGGTGCAGTCACCCACTGGCTCATGAAAGGCCAAGAGAGCTGAAAAGTGCACCTTGAGGGAAGAGTACTGGAGACCCTGAGTCCGACAGTGATAACAGGTAGTCCAAAATCTGCTTCACCAGACAAGTGAAAAGGTCCAGATTATGCTGGCCAGCCCAGATGGTAAACCTCTTCCACTTCATTGCATAAGTGGCTTGAGTGGAGGTTTCCGCTAAAACATCCGCTAATCAACTGGAAACCCCAAATGGTGCAATGTCTATGTTCTCAAGAGCCAAGCAAGCAGATGGAAGGACTTCAAGTTGGGATGAACCAGGGTCCCTTGAGCCTAAGTCAGCAGGTTTCTGCAGAGAGGCAGAGGGATTGGGGGCTCCTCTGCTAGCTGCTGAAGTAATGGAAACTATATCTGACGGGGCCAGAATGGAGCTACCAGGATCATGCTGGGCCTCCTCCATCTGCAGCTTGATTAGCACCCTTTGAATCAGAGGAAAAGGAAGGAAGGTGCAAAGGAACCTCCCACTCCAGGAGAGGGACAATGCATCTTGCCAGAAAACTCCAGGCCCTGGATCGAGCGAGCAGAAACTGGGCAGTTTTGCACTGAGTGGGGGACGCAAAAAGGTCCAACTCTGGACGACCCCATCTGTCAAACAGATCTTCTGTGATGGATGAGAGAAATTCCCACTTGTGCATGCTGGACTGCGTCTGGCTGAGGCTGTCTGCCAGAGTGTTTAGCACTCCTGGGACGTGAACCGCTGAGAGAGTCAGACCGTGGTCTAATGCCCAGTGCCACACTCTCATGGCTTCCCTGCACAGGGGATAAGAATGTCTCCCCCCCGCTTGTTGATGTAATACATGACATTGAGGTTGTAGGACTGAATCAACAGATGACCTGGAAGGAGACGGTTCTGGAAGGCCTGCATGGCATACAGAATCGCCCGCAACTACAGGACACTGAAATACAGGGAGGTTTTGATCTGGGACCAAGAGCCCTAAGTTTGAAAGGGACCCAGATGAGCCCCCCCAGCCCAAACTGGAAAAATCAGTTGTGAGAAATTGCTGGGGGGGGGGGGGGAGAAGAGATCTGGAATGGGATCCCTTGCAGCAAGTACAGGGGACCCATCCACCACTGGAGCACTTTGCAGACTGGGGAGGAGACCAGCCCTTAATGGTCTAGTTCATCCGTGCGCTGGTCCCATTGTACTCGGGAAGTCCACTGGAGGATGTGCATGTGGAGCCTGGCCAGTGGAACAGTGGGGATATCAGCCCCAGCAGTCTCAGATACACCCTGGCAGGGATATAATGGCTATGGGTAACTGCTTGAGCCTGGGCAATAATGCACTCTGCTCTTGTCTGAGGCAAGAAGGTCTTTCCCTGCGCTGAGTCTAGGACCCCCCATGTAGTGTAGCCTTTAGGACGGGACTAGAACTGACTTGGGCAAACTGACCATAATGCCCAGGAAGTGGAAGAACTGAAGAGTTCTCTCCAGAGTCCGCAGGAGCTGGCCCCTGGATGGGGTCTTTAGGAGCCCACTGTTCAGACATGGGAATACATACAGCCCCTCCCTTCTGAGGGCAGCAGCCACTGCTGCTAAGCACTTGGTAAAGACCTGCGGTGTAGAGGACAAACCAATTTGCAGCACTTTGAATTGGTAATGCTCACCCTGGAAAAGAAACCAGAGGAACCTCCTGTAAAGAGGAAATATCGAAATATGCAGTTAAGTGTCCTGCATATCCAGAGAACACAGCCAGTCACCATGCTTCAGAAGGAGCATGAGGCCTGGTAAAGTTACCATCCGGAACTTTTTGTACTGGACATACAGATTAAGGTCCTTGCAGTCTAAAATGGGTCTCAGAACTCCGGTTTTCTTGGGAACCATGAAGAACCTAGAATAAAACTCCCCGGTGCACCCCTTCAGCTCGACACCACGATGACCAAACACGAAAAAGACCATTACGACAGTCGCTCATATGGCCCTTTTCATGTTTACTTCCCCAGTATTCTGCCCCTCCCGGACCAACTCTGACGTGGAGTTGATAATCCTAAAGTCCGGGGTGTGCACAGCCCCCCACAGAAAACACTCAGATCGGGCAGCACAATACCTGTATTGCTACTGTGCCATCGCCGAGCAGGAGGTCAGCATTTTCACTGTCGACCTAGCTTGGCATTTCCGAATAAAACGCTTTGTTTCTATGGTGCCTGGGCACTGGCTCAATGGCCTGTTTGAGCAGAAGGGACTGTACCTCCTCCTGGAGAACAGACAGGTGGGCTGGGGGGTTAGGCAGAGGGGGAGTCTCTGGAGGTTGCTCGATGAGCTCCAGAGTGTGACCCCTTTCTATGATTCGAAGAATCCAGGCATCTTACGTGATCGTTCTCCCACTGATTGAGATCGAAGGAGAACCAACCTCTGGACACCTCTTCTTTGGGGACCAGAATAGGGGTCTGGCGAGGAGTCGAGCAGAGGCGGATCCAGCTACTGGGGCTGATCCGTCACCTCTAGGACGCTTAGCCGTGTCTCCAGCAGTGGAGGGGGCAGGCAAGGTGGCGGAGGTTCATCATTTGCCTTGGGGCCGAGGGGAGGCTCCCAGCCTGCTGGACCCCTTACGAAAGGGAGGGCATTGCCTGCTCTTGGGTTGCGTATGCTAGAGCGAATGAACAGATTTGATAGCCCTACCAGAGGCCTGCAAATCATTAATGATGTCCTGGACATCTGGTCCAAATAGTTTTGAGCCACTGAAGGGGGCATTCGGCACCTTCTGCTGTACATTCACAGTGAAGCCTGAGACCCTGAGCCAGGAGTGCCTACAGAGGCAAATGCCTGTGGCAGCAGCCCTGGCAACAGTATTTGAAATAGCCCACAAGAGGTGCTTTCTAACATCCTCAGTTGTTTGCAAGCATTTTAGAACCTCGTACATCTGGGTACCACCTGGAAGGTTCTGAGCAGCTGTCCTGCCCTTCTTCCAGCAGGTATTCTGGAATTTCACCATATGGGAAAGGTAGCTGGCAATCCTCAGCCCACGGGTGGAGAAGGTATAAACCCTCTTGCCCAGAGATCAATTCTATATGACTCTTAGTCGGGGGGAAGGGAGATAAGATTCTTGAGCACCTTAGACCTGTTATGAGCTGCCCTTATGACCACTGAATCCATTTCAGGCTGAGCAGCATAATGTGGAAAACCCTAAGGGGCATGATGAAGTTCATCAGCCCTGTGGGGCATGGCTGGCACCATGTCATGCCTGTTCCAGGCTGCAGTAGCAGTATTCCTCGAAGCAGGTAAAATAGGGGGAATGGTCTTGGGAGGAGACACAGAGACATCCAGGAAATCCACCAGATCTTTTCTGGTGGCATCCTCCCCCTCAGCATGAAAGGTCATGGCTGAGGACAACTGCTTCATAATACTAAAGAAGGGTGGGTTCTCTGGAGGAGACCTAGGGGTGTGTTTGACCGAGTCCTCACTCACTGAGGAAGATGTGGATCTGTCCGAGGAGAGGGGTTCTTCCTCTTCTTCACCTGGAAGAATAAAATTAGGTGGTACTCCTCCTCGACATCGACCTGTTCTAATTCTAGGTGCAATGACCAAGGTGTTGACCACAGGCTGCAGAGGGCAGCCCATGAAGACAGAGTTGGCATCGACATCGGAGCCATCTACAGCGCAGACGATGTAGGCATATATGTGCCTAACTGGTGGACTATCACAGAAGTGAATTTAGTCGAAATTTCGTTAGGGTCAATGATAGTAGAAGACTGTGTTGACCGGGGTGGGGGTGGGGGTGTCGACAGAGCAAGAAGTGACATCCCACCAGAGCGGCCCACAGAGCCCAAAAAACCTGTAGCCAGAGGACCTGGGAAAGCATCAGGCCTAGATGGGAGGGCCATCGATGATGATCCTGTCATCAACAAAGAAAGGTTGATGACCGTCCACCCTGGACATCGGGTAGAGGCGTCGTCAGTATGGATCTGGCAGGGACAAAGACCTGGACAGCAGATTTGTGCGTCGGTGAAGCCACAGCCATCGAAGTACCCCCAGAAGAGGAGGAAGAGGCTGTCAGGGAGTGGGGCTGCCACCAGGGGAGTGATCCCAATCGCAGTCTTTTTTATGACTTTTCCCTGAGGACTTGCCTCGGGGCTTGGCAGCCTGGGAGCTCGATGACCCCGTCAGTGACTGGGAAGCAGGGACCCTGGAGGATCCTGGCCCGGAACGGACTACCTGTTGCTCCATGAGGAAATTTTTAAGTGCCTTTTTGTGTCACCTGAGGGTTGTTTGGTTAAACTTCTGGCTGAGTTCACAGTCAGAGACTTTGTGGTCAGGCCCAAGACAGCAGACACAGAGAAGAGTGTTTGTCTGCATAGGTAATCTTCTTTCCGCAGCAGTAGCAATGGAAAAGGGAAGCTGAAGGATTAACTCTCGACATAAAAAAATAAAGGTATCTCTGTAGAAAGACATTCTAAAATAGTAAGTATAAAAAAGTCGCAGGTGAAAAAAGGTGCGATGCGTTGGAGCTTTTGTGGAGACCAAGGCGAACGAGTCGATGGGGGGAAAGTACCGAGGAGGGAGCAGGCCACTCACACCTTTGTAGGGTTGGTGACATCGACGTGGGCAGTTGTACTACTGAAAATCTTCTGTGCGGATCCTGCTTCACCGATGGTGAAGTCCCTACAGTGTGATCTGATAACTAAAATACCCTGAAGAAGATCTTTGGATTTGTATGCAGTGAGAGACTATCTTTGTGAAAAATGAAATATGGAGGTTCCCACATTAGAGCCTGAAGCTGGGGAATCCTCCGAGCGGAGGTCATAGTGACTAAAAATAACATTTTCCATGATAGGAAATGTAAGCCACAACTCATGACAGACTCAAAAGGAGCCAACATCAATTTCTCAAGAATGAAATTCTAGTCTCAAGGTGGGACGGAATTATGGATAGGAGGTTTTATATGAAGAATGCTTCTCAGACGAATACAGGAACACCTCTAACTGGGCAACCATCAACAGGGACATGGAAAGCTGATATAGCGGCCAAATGTACCTGAAGAGAGAAATACTGCAGGCCAGAGTCAGACAGGGACAGCAAGTCTTCCAGTACAAAATTCTCAGGACATGTAAAAGGGTCCAGCAGACCACAAAGCGAAGCGTTTCCATTTCAAAGAATAAGTACGTCTGGCAGAAGGCTTCCTAGATGCAAGCTGGAATCAGCAACCTTTAATGGCTGTGTTTTTAGAAACCATGCATGCAGCTGCAGGGGCCTCAAGTCCAGATGGACCAGGGACCCACTGCCCTATGACAACAGACCCAACACAGAGGCAGAGGAACAGGAGGTTCCACTGCCAGATGGTAAAGGAGTGAAAAACAGAACGAGGCCAGAACGGAGCAAAGAGGATGAGAGTGGCACTCTCCACCTGCAGCTTGAGCAGAACCCACTGTATTAGAGAAATTAGGGGAAACGGGTATAGACTTTGCCTTTCCAAGAGAGGAAAAACATGTCTCACTATAGAACTCCTGGCCTTGGAGCGAGCGAGGAGAACTGGGTAGTTCTGCTTCGGTTGGGAATGCAAAAAAGATCCAGCTCTGGACGACCCCGTCTTGCGAAGATGTCATTTACCACGAAGGTCAGCAGTTCCTATTCATAAACCAGGGACCAAGACCTGCTTAACCTGCCTGCCAAAACCCTTTGGAGACCTGGGAGTTGCATAGCTGAAGGCCATGAGACAGAGCCCAGTACCATACTCTCATTGCTTCCCTGCACAGGGGATAGGAGTGCCACCTTGTTTGTTAATGTAATGTATCACACTGACATCCTGGAACAGCAGAGGGCCAGGGCAGAGATGGTTCTGAAGGGCCTGGAGGCTGTACAGGACAGCACTCATTTCCAGAATATTTATGTGCAAGTCAGCCTCCACCTTGGGCCAAGACCCCTGTGTCTGGTAAGGACCGAGATGAGCACCCCAGCTGGAGCCCGAGACATCCATACTGAGGATCTGTACAGGAGCTTGTACAATGAATGGAATGCCCTCCAGTAGGTTTTCATGATCCATCCACCATAACAATGCTCTGCAAAAAGGAGACATGATGTGTTCCAGCTCATCTGTCAACTGATCCCTCTGGACCCCCGAGTGTCCCCTGAGATAACCTCATGTGAAGATGTACCAGTGGCACAGTCACTATGGCCACAGCCAAGAAGGACAGGAGATGCAACACTGTTCATGCAGATGCATAATGGTTCCTGTTTATCAAGTGTGCCTCAGCAATTGGTGTTTGTCCTGTCCTGTGGCAGAAAACATCCCTTTTCTGTGTCCAAGACCGTCCCTATGTACTGGAGTCTTTGGGATAGAGTCCACACAGACTTTGGCACATTTACCATGACCCCCCCCCACGTCGTCAAACAACTGACGTGTCCAAGACAGGGTATATAGTAGAGTCTCCCTGGAGCTGGCCTTCAGAAGCCAGATAAGAGGAAGACAAACAGGCCATCCTGCAAAGGGCTTCTGCAACTACTGCCAAGCATTTGGTAAAGATCCGTGGCACAGAGGACAAGCCAAAGGGCAATACCTTGAACTGACAGGGTTCGCTCTCCAGCATAAAATGGAGGTATTGTCTGTGGGATTTCCTGAGCTTTATATGAAGGTATGCATCCTTCACATCCAGAGAACCAAGCCAGTTCCCTGTCTGCAGCAGGGGACTTGCAGCCTGCAAGGATACCATATGAAACTTTTCATATCTGATATATAGGTTGAAACCCCTGAGATTGAACAGTGTATGCAGATCTCCTGTCCATTCGGGACTAGAAGTTATCTGGAATAGAACACTTTGTTTCTCTCCCAAGGAAGAACTAGTTCTATGGCATGTTTTTGAAACAAAGTCTGATCTTCTTCCTTCAGAAGGAACAAATGGCCCAGAGGATAAAAGGAGGTGGAAGGATGATCTGGGAGGATCTGTAACAGATCCAGACCATGTCCCCTTGCAGAACCAACATGTCCGTAGTGATCTCCTGCCACTATGTAAGATGCAGGGAGATTTGACCCCTGCACTCACCCCAGGAGGTAACAGCTGAGGATGGGGGGCGAGGGAAGGGAGTCAAGCAGAACCGGGGTGACAGCTTTTGCATGGGCACCAGGAAGGAGGGGACACAGAAGGGGGCCACCACCTCTACCACGGCCTTGCTGACGGCAGACATGATTACCTTAGGCAGCAGGCCGACAAAAAGAGCCTCGACCATGACCTCTAGGTAGGAGCGCGATACAGAGACTTCACAGACCTTAGAGTCATTTTAGAAGTCTGAAGGCCAAGTAGGGTTTTTTCAACATCACAGCCAAACAATTCTGATCCTTTAAAGGGATCATTCAAAACTGCCTGCTTTACAGCAGTAGCAAGGCCAGCAACTCTGAGTCAAGAATATCTATCACGCAGATTCCAGGAGCTGCAGCCCTGGTAGAAGCGTCAGAATCGTAAGCTGAGTGCAGCAAATGTTTGCCAATCTCAACACCAGCATATCGTTAAAGTAAATCATTCTTAGGAGTGCCATCAGACAAAGCCTAAGCAGCAGTATAAGCAGCTTTCCACAGGTTGGTCTGATATTTGATCATATGGGCCTGGTAGTTTGCAGTCCTAAGTTCCAGTTATGCAAAGGCACAAGTGCGGTTGCCCATCACATCCATCCTCCTAGATTCCTTACCAGAAGGCAAAGTATTTATATTTGTAAGAGCTCTAGACCTAGCATGAGCAGCCATGATGACCACCGAGTCAGCTTTCAGGCTGGTTAGCATAAGAAGGCTTAGCAAATGGTGCAGGATATTGCTTATCAGCCTCCCTAGGGAACTGCAGGCAGTGAGTTAGGTCTGTCCCAAGCAGCAAAAGTAGCATCCTCTAATGCAGGTTATATAAGTGGAACAACAATGGAGGGGGAGCAGGGCACCTTCCAAAATTTCAGGCGATTCAGATTAGTGGAATCTTCCTATTCCACAACAAAGCCAATGGCAGACTGCATTTACTGCATCATGGCTTGGAAAGATGGGTCTCCAAAAGGAGACTTCGAGGTATAAACCATCAAGTCTTCACTACAGGACGAGAAGGTAGAACCAGAGCGATGAGGAACCTACTGAAACTGTTCCTCACCCTCATATTTATCCTCAATCTACCTCTTAGTCCATGAGGTCAGGATTATATTTCACTTCTTCGTCATCATCACGAGTGACAACAGGAGCTGCAGAATGGACCGATGATGCCAGCGGTGGCTGAAAGTCATCCATCTGTGGAATCCGGTAGTGGGGGCAGGGAACCAGAAGGTCTCTTTGGTGGAATAACCGCCTGCAATGACAGCCCTGGCAGAATGCAATGAATCATTTCATTGAACAACATAAGCATAGCCTGGGAGTTGACGGCACCCTGGAAAGGTGCCAGGACCACCTGCGTCAATGGGCCTTGGCCCCACAATGGTGCCATAAAATCCACAGTAGGTTCAGCATTGTCTAAGTCAAGCCCTGATCTTGGTGTCTCAACAACAGTGGTGGTGGTGGGGCTGTAGTCGACACTGTTGGAGCGGCTGCTGGCAAGGATGTACCTGGTCTTAATGGCAACCAGGACCTTGCCGTCGAAGTAGATTTGTCCTTGTCTCTGTGTTTGTGCTAATGGCCAAACAAGGAGAAAGCCTGAGACAACGATCACTCCTCATTCTTATTCTTAGACTTCAACAACTGTTTCTCGGCCGATGATGAGGGAGAAGCAGATTCTGACCTTTTTCCCGTCTCCATGGCTTTCAATACCTTTAATGCAAGGAAATTTCCTAGAGCTTTCTTTCAGTGTCACCTTGTAGCCTGACTGAAGCTCTGGCAAATCTCACAAGCTCTCACATTGTGAGACAGGCCCATGCAGCACACACAAACTGTGTGTGGGTCTTCCTTGTAAATTTTACCCACATTTACAATATTAAAACAAAGGCTCTTTCAGCTGTGGGGAAATATGGAAAATGGGGGCATATAGGGACAACGATAGTAAACCAAATAAAAGTAAAATAACAAATGGCAATAGCTTGGTTGACTGTATTTCCTTCAGCAGGTCCGACAAGGATGATTGGCAGGAGAAAGAACTGAGGAATGATGGGGCCACCTACATTATATACGTGTCAACGATGCACATCACTGTGCACAGTCCTGGCTAGCAAAATATTTCTGTGTGGTCCTAACGCTGACGGCTTATAGTTCGAAAAGTGCAACCTAATGGAGGAGGTATCCTTGATGAAGATCTGGGGTTCCTGATAAATCTGCAGAAGTCCCAAACAGAACCTGTTCAGGTGTTGGGGCTTCATAGGCGCAAAGCTGGACGCCATGCAAGGGAACGCCTTCCTCCCTCAGGGTGGAAAGGTAGGGTAGAAACTATGATTGCTACAGCAATATCCTTCACAGTGGGACAGCCAAAGCCTGCAAGGGATTTTCTACAGCTACTGGGCCAAATGGCTGCATCTACAGCTGTGGTCCCATGGACCAGGTTTCAGATGACAGACATTCAGTCCCATTTAAAAGAACACTGGTCTCAGCTGGAACACTTCAAAACGCTACCTGAAAAGGACGGACTGGACCCCATTAGACGACTGCAAGGATGTTAATAAGGTCCCTGATTACCTAGTCACAATCTTTAACAATGCCTGCGACCTATTTGCCCCAGTCAGAACTGTCAAAGTGAAAGGGGCCATAAATCCCTGGCTCCCTAGTCCCCTCATCAAACAAATGAAACTTTGAGACAACCTCTGGCACGTAGCAAGAGCGACTGGTACTCAAGCTGATATTACTGCCTACAAAGTGGCCAGAAATAAGTGTACCTGACTTGTGAGAGGCGCAAAGGCCACCTACTACTAGAACAACTGATAAGACATTGGGGTAATGGGAGTGAGTTTTGGGATAACATTAAATCACTGACTGGTAAGAAATCATGAGCGCCACCTGACCTCATCGTTACTCCCTCTGGCCCATTGCAGCAACCTCTGGACCTAGCAAATGCCTTTAATCTTGCCTTCATGGACCTGAGCTTGGTTCTTCCACCCAAGTATCTCAAAGCTAGGATTACAACAACAACGAACACTGACCGCCACCATTCCAGTACTCCATCCACTCTCAACCCTGGACAATCTCGCTTCTACTTTAAACAAATCACAAGGTCACAAACCATCAAATATGTCAAAAAGGTTCAAGGCAAAACCAGAATCGGCAGAGACCAGCTGGTCACAAGGCTACTCGCTCTCACTCTGGATGAACTTGCTCTCCCCCTTACTAAACTATTTAACCTATCCCTAAGTACTGGAATATTCCTAGACAACTAGAAGACTGCCCTAGTCACCCCAGTTTTCAAAAATGGGGACAGAACTAATTTGAGTAATTAACGTCCAATCTCTATACTACCACCCCTCTCTAAAGCCCTAGAGAGAGTTGTTTCAGACCAGCGTAAGGAATATCTGAACAAATACAATCTACTCAGCAGCATGGGTTTCGGCAAAGTCACAGCACTATTACAGTGCTTATCAACTTTACCACTCACCTTTATGAAGCCCTAGACACTGGTAGGATGGTGGGGCCTATCTTTAGACTTAACCAAAGGGTTTGACACTGTAAATCACCAGATCCTGCTCAACAACCTACTTACACTAGGCCTGTCCACAGACACTATCGCTTGGTTTAATAGCTACCTCTCGCACAGGTCACACAAGTCACAGTGTGTTAGGATAAACAGAGTCACCTCCGACCCTAGAGATGTAACCCTGGGAGTCTCCCAAGGTTCGATCTTAGGACCATTACTTTTCAGTCTATTTGTCAATTCACTCCCTAACACTTGCCCTGCAAAGATGCTGCTCTATGCAGATGATGCGGTAATCCCAGTACCAGGTAATCATGCATCAGAAATAAATTCAACCTTACAAAATAATCGTACAACTTGAGTTCTGTTCTCTCAAAACTGACATCCTATAAACCTACATCCCCCACTAAGTTCACAGTGAGGAGATCAAAACAACATTTTAACATTAATGCATATCTGGAAGAGATAAAGTACTCCACATGATGGCAAGAGTTTTACTTAGCAAATACAGTGGAGATAGCATATGATGTTCTAAATGGCATTATCACAGGAGCCCTTAACGTTCATGCACCAGTATCTGAAGTGCGTATCAAAAACAAAACCTGTCATTGGTTCACATCAGACCTTAAATCCGCCCTCCTAGACAGAGACAAGCTATGGAAAAAGGCACGCAAAACTAAGACAATGGCAGATTGGGAACAGTTCAAAAAAGCCAGAAATATCTGTACCTGGAAAGTAAGAGATGCTAAGGTTACTTACTATACGTCTGAACTAGACTCCTCTTGCCACAACCCTGCCAAATTGTGGAACACTATAAAAGACATAGCAGGACATGACCCAAGTAACTCACTCCCAGCCAACATATACATTGGAACGAAAATCATCAATGATAGATTGGAAGTCTTGGAGTCCTTTAACAATCACTTTACAACTGCAGGGCTAGCATTCGACACCTCTCCAGCTAACCAAATGCGCTCCCAACTAGGTATACAGAACACTGAAGCACTGGTAACAGGCTCTACCTTCTCCTTCATACCAGCCACTCTGAAGCAAGTGAAAGAACTAATATCACAACTGGACATCAAAAAAAGTGCAGGTGCAGACTCCTCAATCCCTACTTTTTAAAAATTGCCGTACAAGTGTTAGCAGTGCCAATAACACACCTATTTAACCTTTCATTACAACTAGGAACTATCCCATCGATCTGGAAAACCGCTCAAGTTATTCCACTATTGAAAGCAGGGTACCCCTTGGACCTCAACAACTACAGACCAATTTCCATTCTCCCTGTGCTGTCCAAACTTCTGGAAAAAATGGTGAACACCCAACTACGAGGACACCTTGAAGCGGCTAACTGGTTAAATCCAGCACAATCTGGATTTAGAGCCAAACACAGTACCATTACAGCCCTTGCAAAAGTAACCAATGACTGGCAACTCGAACTGGATAAAAAAAAAATTGTGTCTGCATTGTGTTTTTAGACCTGAGTAAAGCCTTCAATATGGTCGACCACGAACTGCAGTGCTCCTCTCCTCCCTGAAATCCACAGGACTCGATTCTAACTCCCTTAGATGGTTTAACAACTACCTTACGGGAAGAACCCAGCAGGTGAAGGCCGAAGGAGATCTATCCCCACTCAAACCTCTGCAAAGAGGAGTACCCCAAGGATCTATCCTCGGTCCAATCCTCTTTGCCATCTATATCAATAACATCGACAATAACCATACCAAAGCCACTGTACATCTGTTTGCCGATGATACAGTACTGTATGTCAGCCACCCTTCTCCTGTGACAGCATGCATAGAACTACAAGCGGAATTCAACCTACTCCAACATCAACTACTGAGAAAAAAACTTCTGCTAAATGCAAAAGAAACGAAGGCAACGTTTTTCTCTCCCCAAACACAAGCAGGATACTCCATCCCAAGCAATCTCCTTCACATATCCACTGTTCCTGGTGAAAACCTTGAATATGTCACAAATTCAAATACCTGGGTGTCTGGCTAGACATCAGACTCGACTACATAGAGCATTTAGAAGAATTGCTAAAAAAACTTCGACAGAGACTTGGACTCTATTACAGAATAAAGCATTTTGTCACAAGCGAAACTAAAAAGAAGTTGGCCCGCCACATTTCTCTTGGTAATCGATTCATGACTTCTTTTATGAGCGTTGCCCGTCTCATGTCTGAATAAACTGGATACACTCTACCATAGAGCCCTGAGGTTTGTGCAACTACCTTTCAACACTCACCACTGTTAAACTACGCTGCAGTTGGATGGACCTAAGCTCCACTTTAGAAGAGACAGACGCCTACATTATGGATTTACAGAGCCATAACCAGATGTTGCCAAAATATGTCTCAGACTGCTTCATACAAGCCACGTTAAGTAAACATGCCCTAAGAAGTTACAATTTCATCATGCTTAAAGTGCCCAAAGTCAACTCTCACTATGGTAGATCTGCCATTAGTTATGTGTTATCCTCCTTATGGAACACTATGCAGAAGTTACTGAAAGTGAACAAACCCATATCAATTGCATCCTTCAAATCTCTGTACTCTAGGTTTATCAAAGAAAAATGTAATTGTTTCCGCCAACAGTAGAGAAATCCTATCCTTCTCCCTCCCCTCCTAGCCGTCTCATCTGCGAAGGCTATCCGCCATTCCCAAGATTCGTCACCTTTACAGTCCCCACATTTCTCCTTCCATCCTTTTCTCTTTATTCTTTTATTATGCATCACTGCTCTATGCCCCCTGTTACTCCTAACCCCAGTACCGCCTCCTTCCTTCCTCCCTCCCTCACTACCCACTTATGCCCCACCCCACTCTCCTTCTCCTCACCCCTACCTATAGCCACTGATAAGGTCATTATTCATCTATCTCTACTGCCACCTGTCCCTTCTTGTAAATACCCCCAACTTACCTCTCCTACTTATCACCAGACCGCGCATCATCCTTTTTCCAAAACCTCTGGCAAATCCCCTGATACCTTATACTTTAAACTTTAATCCCCACATATTCTCTCTTCAACCAAGTAAATGAGCTGTCTTTTCCATAATCTATGTAAATATGTAAATGGTGTTTATTGCTTCTTGGCTCATTTGTTTGTATTATACCGATGTACTATTACCCTTGAAGCTGTTGTATATTCTGTATATGATGTTCCTCAAAGTGTGTATACATTGAATGGTACTATATCTTTATGTAAATTGAACCTTGACCTTACCAGGTCCATCTTGCAAATGAGCTATGCTCAACGTTGTTCGCCTGGATAAATAAAGATCTGATTGATACTAAACTATAAAAAACCAAAAACCATGCACTTCTCCATGCCACATTCTAAGAAGGTTGTTGATCTTTTGTCCATTCTAAGCGATAAGGGAGACTCCATCAAACAGGTATCAACCTTCAAATACCTAGGCATCCACACAGATGATACCATCTCCTTCACCCCCCATACACTGACCACGTAATCAAGTCTGCAAATATTAAACTTGGGATCTTATATACTGGCATGCGTTGACCCCAGAGGCGCTTAACCTTTTCACACAGAGCTCAATATTGCCTACTGTAGACTACGGATTAGTCATTTATAGCGCTGCCAGTGACACTGCCTTAAAATGCATTAAACTTCTACTTAACAAGGCCTGTCGCTTGGTCTCAGGGGCCAATCAGCTTATGTACACATGTAGTCTCTAATCCTCCACAGGGTGGCTCCCTCTGCACCTCAGGGCTACGTATCAGGCTTGCCTGATTGGCAAAAAAGCCCCTCTAGAACTTGCACCCAACACCACAGCAGCGCTGTTCCAACACAACCCAATCTCAAAAATCACTAGGAAATCTGCTAAAGGTTCTACAGGTTCCCTTTGGACAGCGGTCACTCACTGATCGGGGGCTACTCCTTGAACACAAAACAATTGGCCCATTCATAAAAGACCTACGAACTCTTCTGTCTCCCAAAAAACAATGAGAGTGCTATTCCTAACACCGGTTACCCCTGCTCCTCTAGGGGTCCCTACCCTCCTACAAATCTCTGGGTACGCCATGTCTCTATGACTTCTCTGCCTCCATTCCTTGACTAAGCCATCTCTGGCTGCCACCTCCCCCCCCCCCACCTCTCCTTCCTTAACCCGCACCTCTCCTACCTTACCCCGAACCTCCCTAGCCTTCTCCACAAAGCTCCTTCAAGCTGCTACATCCCCACTACCCTGCACTTAGCAACAACACTATGTAACAAAGCTTACAATTGGTATACAGTAAAACCCCAGTTATCTGAATCTCAATTGTTCGAAATTCTCAGTTATCCAAAACTTTGGTGCGTCTCCCAGCTTAACAGACTTAAATGTAAAGTTCCCTCACTTATCCGAATCCCCATGTATCCAAACAATTTTATCGTTCCCCCATCACATTTGGATAAATGAGGTTAACCGGTATTGTTTCTATTGTTTTAAGAATGTACATAATATGCACTATGGTTTGCTTGTAACAATAGCCTGTTTTTATATGTATTATTATTTGTTGTGTGCTCATTCCTTGACTTGGAACCTTTGTAAAAGAACCAACTTGGCTCAAAGGTATTAATCTGCATATGAAATAAATAAATAAGATGCAAGCAAAATCTTATTTATAAAATGCTATTCCAACAGATCATAGTGTTTTACAAAAATCATGGATAATGAAAGCATTCAATTTAGAAAGTCAAACATTAAAAACATATATAAACAGCAGGACTAGGTATCACAAAATGGCAATTCAAATGAATATGTTTTCAAGGCAGACTTAAAGGCCTCAATGGACGGGCACTACCTCATCAGGCAAGGTAGAGAATTCCATAGGGTTGGAGCTGCAAAAGCAAATGATCTCGCACCTGAAGTTGTTAAATGGGCCCTGGGAATCTTTAGCAATCCCTTGTCGTCGGAACGAAGGGGACGGTAGAGACAGAGGAGTTCTTGCAGGTACTGCGGTCCCTGTCTGGGTAGGTCAGTAATCCGACCTTGAAGGTGATCCTCCAGCATACTGGCAGCCAGTGCAGTCCACGGAGCACCGGAGTGACAAGACAAGATCTTGATAAGCCAGTCAACAACCTAGCAGTTGCATTCTGCACCAAATGAAGGGGGCGAAGGTCCACTCTCGGCAGCCCTATAGGGCATTGCAGGAATCAAGGCGCGTGATCGGAGATGGGACTCTCTCAAAACTAGAGCCAGTAACAAAAGCAATGCTAAAGTCATTAGAGTGATGGAAGAAGGACAGAAACCTCAGAGAGGGCATTCCCTCCCTCCAGCAATCCCCAACATGTAGCCTCAGAACAGATGCTTCACTCATAGGGTGGGATGACCACCTGGAGGACCTCAAAGTAAGTGGCATCTATTTTCAGGTATGACCCAGGAGAGTACAGGAAAATATACATCCAAATACAGAGGTCAACATGATACAAGTACAGGCAGTTACAACAGTGTTAGGGAAGGAAACATATTCAGTAGATACATACAGTAAAAGATGGACAATACACGCTACATATGCATAGATCTCCAAGGTGGTGAGCAGTGCTTAATATACAATTATATACAGTTTTAGGACCCCATGAAGTGGAGCCACCAATATATACAGTTTTAGGTTAAATCGCACTTGTTTCCGAACACGGGTCACTGGCATGGCAGGAGGTAAGGTGCTTTTCAGTACCTCAGCCTTCCACGCCACAGGGCCGGCTCTATCTTAGCCTGTTTTTAAAAGATTTTTCAAAGGCCTGAGTCATCTATATCCACCTGTGAGGCACCAAGTCCCCCATGGGACTTGAATAAGTGCCTTGCCCAGCTGATGGAGGCTTTAGTCTTTGGCTACTGCTGATTTAAAATACATCACATGGAAAACCATTTTCCTGATTGTCATGACATTGGCTAGGAGGGCAAGCAAGATGTAAAGCCTGTGCACAGCGGCAAACTACATAATCTTCCACATGGACAAGGTAGTCCCTAAAACCAATAGGACGTTCCTACCCAAGGTGGTATCAGAATTCCTCCTGAACCAGTCAGTTGCTTCCTGTGCTTTACCCTGAGCATTCTAGTCCGGGCAAACAGAAAAGTTCAGCTATGTAAGAACTTACCGTAACAGTAGATCTTCGAGAGGAGCTCCTGCAGCAGGCAACACTGATAGAACTGAAGCCACCAGGTGCCAGGACCACAGGGAAAACTTCTAGCCCCCGCTGACGTCAGCACGTGGATGTCCGCCTAGCCTATAAAGGGGGCAGTCCCCCAGACATACCTCAGCTCTCCCGCCGGAGACCAAAGCGCATAAAGTAAAAAAGGAGAACTGAGGCAGTTCCACAGAGCTGAGGAAAAGTGTATAAAATGCGAAGGAGAAGCAGCTATCAGGGGAAAGAGGAAGGGAAAACAGCACCTGCTGCAAGAGCTCCTCTCAAAGATCCACTGTTACGGTAAGTTCTTACATAACTGTTTTATCTTACTTTGAGGGGGCTCTTGCAGCAGGCAACACCGGCAGGACTGGGTCCCAAGTTGTTCCAGAACTGACCATAAGTCAGCCTGGGAGGAGGCAGAAAACAAGAGTAGACTACTCAGGAAAGAAGGCCCTGAAGAACAGCTAGTCCGAAAGTGGCCCTGCATCTGGAAGCAATATCCAGACTGTAATGACAGACAAAGGAGTGAACCAAACTCCACGTGGCAGCTGCACAGATGTCCGCAGCAGATACATTCCTGAAATAGGCAGTAGAGGTGGCCACACCCCAGTGGAGTGACCCTTGACCACCCTAAGCAACAGCTTGTTGTACTTATAGTAACAGTACACAATGGAATTACACAATGTAATTTGGCAATCATTTAGATAAACACTGTTTTGAAACAGGTGCACCTTCTCTTTTTGGGGGGCAAGCGAAACAAACAACTGATCAGTCTTTCTAACCAGTTGGGCGCGAGTCATATAATAACGGAGCACCCTATGAACATCCAAAGTATGCAGTAAGGCCTCCCCCGATCAAGGGTGTAGGCAGGCATACTCACTGTACACATCTGAGTACAGTTTTGTGCCTGTCATAAACCATATGCCTTTCTGTGAACATTTTCATTCTAATCTGTAGTATTTGGGTTAGTTTAGGCCACTGAGGAATGTCTCTGTTCAAACTTTGGTTGTTTAGGAGACAGATACATGTATAATCTCTTTAGAGATTAGAAGAATCATCTGACTTGTTTGGAAGGGGGTACCATTTGGAGTGGATGTGTACATTTTTTAGTTGGGAGGGTGCAACTGTTGGAGACTGTGTACAAAATGGAAATTTCTGGCTACACCCCTGCCCCCGATTAGAATATTCAGGGAAATAAACAGGAAGGTGGGTGGACTGGTTTAGCATGAACTCAGACACCACCTTAAGAAGAAACCTAGGATTAGTATGCAAAGACACCCTGCCTTTCTGAAAAACTAAGTAAGGCTCTTTACACATCAGAGCCTGAAGCTCGGAAATCCTTTGAGCAGATGTAACAGCAACTAAAAATAATGCTTTCCATGACAGAAATCGCAGCTTGCAACTTGCGGCCAGCTCAAAGGGAGGCAGAGTGAGCTTTTCCAACATAAAAAGAATATCCCATGAAGGGATGGAGTCACGAATGGCAGGCTTCAAATGTAGGATACCCCGCAAGAATGTGCTGGATACCTCCAGCTGGGCAACAGCTTTGCCATCAATAGGTGCATGGTAGGCAGAAATGGCAGAAAGGTGCACCTTAAGAGAAGAGTACCCCAGGCCTGAGTCTGAAAGGGAGAGGAGGTACTCCAAAATCAGGTTCACCGGACAGGTGAAGGGATCTAAGTGACAATCAGCAGCCCACAGGGAGAAGTGATTCCTCTTCATGGCACAAGTGGCTCTGGTGGAAGGCTTTCTAGCAGCCACCCTGAAAAAAAACCCAAAGAGGGTGATAGCTAAGTCTGCAGGAGCCATGTGTGATGATGCAGGGACTTGAAGTCAGGATGGATCAGAGTGCCCAGTTCATGGGAGAGCAAGCCGGAGCACAGAGGCAAGGGAACTGGAGGTTCCACTGCCAGCTGCTGCAGCAGTGGGATCCAAATCTGATGCAGCCAGTAGGGAGCTATGAGAATTATCTCTGCCCCCCCCCCTGGCTGAAGCTTGAGGAGAACCCTTTGCAGGAGCAGGAAGGGAGGAAAGGGGTACAGGAACCTCCCCTTCCAGGAGAGGGATAACGTGTCATGCCAGAAAACTTCAGGCTCTGGATCGAGCAAGCAGAAAAGCGGCAGTTTTGCACTCAGTGGGGATGCAAAAAGGTCCAACTCTGGATGGACCCACCTGTTAAAGAGATCTTTTACTACTGAGGACAGGAGTTCCCACTCAGGAGTCCTCAACCTAGACTGACTTAGACTGTCAGCCAGGGTATTCTGGATGCCTGGAACATGGATGGCTGAGAGTTCAGGCTGTGCTTGATGACCCAGTACTAGACTCTCACTGCCTCCCAACAAAGGGGGTGGGAATGAGTGCCCCTTCCCCCCGCTTGTTTATGTAGAACACTAAAGAGATGTGATCTGTCTGCACCAGTTGTGGGCCAGGAAGAATGTACGTCTAGAAGTCCTGCAGAGCATAAAGGACTGCTTGCATTTCCAGTACATTTATGTGGAGATGCCATTCTGACTCGGACCTGGCCCCCTGGACCTGTCGGTCGGCTAGGTGGGAACCCCAGCCCAAACCCGAGGCATTTGTAGTGACAATCTGCCAAGTGGACACAGCTCGACTCCCTGCAGAGACTTGTTATAAAAAGAGACACAATGTTTTGCGAGAGGGAGAGACTAAGATTTGAAACTGAGAAGAAACACTAAGAAAGAGGACTGTTTTCTCTGTACTGCCTGTGCAAATAGTTATACTGAATAATTTCTATTTTTTATTTTGCTGTTATTGAGAAAAATAAAACATTATTTGCAAATTTTGAAACTGCTCCTGGTTTTCCTATGCTTCCTGACCTGTGCCTCGATGACAGGGACTCCTCGCAGGAGATTCACAGGGTTCTGCCACCACTCCAAGGTCCTCCGCACCGTGTCAGAGACCCAACACCAGCTGATACAGGTAGTTGGTACGTTGTTCCCACTGGACCCAAAGAATCCACTGGGGAACCCTCATATGCACACGGGCCAGGGGAACTGTGGTTATCGCCACTGCCATGTGCCCCAAGAGGTGGAGGAACTCTCTGGCTGGTATTTGATGGCTGGAGGATACTAGCCAGGTCCGCGCTATCAGGCGCTCTTCTCTGTCCATCGGCAGGAAAGCTCTGCCCTGGGACAAGTCCAGGATCACCCCAAATACAGTGAAGGCATTGGCTTGGAGAGAGACAAGACTTTGGCAGGCTGACTGTGATTCCTAGGGCCTGGAAAAGCTGAACCTGGATGGGGCTGTCAGCCATAGGCGGATTTAGAGGGGAGGCTAAGGGTGCTATAGCTCCCCCATCAGGAAGCTCCTCTATCAGTAACACACTGTGCTGCATTCTTTATCAGTATATACTAATGCTGCCTCCATGAAAGCTGCCTGAGCCACACAGGTCTCATCTGTCCGCCAGCAGAGCTGGCCTTAGCTAGGTGCAAACTGTGCCCCTGCACCTTGGGGACCCATGCTAATTTAAAACATTTAAAAATGCCTAAATGTTGTTAGAGATGAACATGTTTACCAGTAAATGAAAGTAGAAGAGAACTGGCTCTGTTACTGTTACAAAAGGTGGGGGCAGCTTTGCTGCAGGGGAAAAGATTAGGTTAAGTACGTGCTAACGGTGTTAATGGCCATACTTTACACCTCTCAAGTTGACTACTTTCATAAACAAAGGGCTTTATTGACAAGAGAACTTGTTTGTAACCTGGACATGTAGGTGAAACAATGAATGATATGACAAAATATGTTTCAAAAGTATGTGAGCACTCGAAATGGTTTAAAAACCTGACCAGCAGAGAGCAAAACCGGATTTCCTGATAGGGACCCTGGAAACCTTATCACCAGGTAAAAAACTGACAGGTGGTAACCTTACTGGTGTCCCACAGTAATCCTCTCTATTCTCTCACTCACACCTCCAGAAAAGTTAAATTGTTCAACCTGTGTTTCCCCTCCTCAAATCAGGGGACCCCATGGATCTCAACAATTATAGACCTATATCCATCCTACCGGTGCTGTCTAAAATGTTAGAAAAGCTAGTGAGTATCCAATTAAGAGACTACCTCAATGCTAATAATCTCCTTAACCCTGTTCAATCTGGGTTTAGGACCAGACACAGTACCATTTCTGCATTAGCAAAAGTAACAAATGATTGGCAAACTGAGTTAGACTAAAAAAACAGCATCTGTGCTGTATTTCTAGACCTAAGCAAAGCCTTTGATACAGTGGATCATGAGCTGCTAATTTCCTCACTGCACTCCTTAGGCCTGGATTCAACCTCTCTTGGGTGGTTCAGATGTTACCTCACTGATAGAATACAGCAGGTGAAAAATGAAGGTGTCCTATCCTCCTCAAAACCACTTCTAAGGGGAGTACGCAAGGATCCATCCTGGGTCCTATCCTTTTTGCTATCTACATCAACAACATTGATTCCAACCTCACTGTTGCCAATGTTCACCTTTTTGCTGATGATACTGTCTTGTATGTCAGTAATCCCTCACCATCAAAGGCCTGTGAGTTATTACAATCAAAATTCTCCCTGCTGCAACACCAACTACTTGAAAAGAAACTACTATTAAATGCCAAGAAGACAAAGGCTATGTTTCTTTTCCACCAATATATATTCTACCACTCTCTCACCAAACACTCTTCCCCAATTATCTACCATCCTTGGAGAAAATCTTGACTATGTGGATAAATTCAAATATTTAGGGGTATGGATTGATAACAGACTTGATTACACTCAACATGTTGAGGAGCTCCTAAAAAAACTCAGACAGCGGCTCGGCCTATTCTTCAGAATCAAACATTATCTAACCAGAGAGTCAAAACAGAGACTAATACAGGCCTCATTTCTTTCTCTCATCGATTATGCAGATTTCCTATATGGCCACTGTACTATGTCCTATTTAAGTAAACTGGATACCTTGTACCACAGAGCTCTAAGATTCATCACAGATCTTCCTTTCAACACTCATCACAGCTCTCTCTATACTGCTGTTGGCTGGACATCCCTACACCTTAGGAGGAATAAAAATGCTGCTTTATGGATTTACAAAGCTCTGTCAAACAAACTTCCACCTTACATTTCTGATTGCTTTACTCTGGCTACAACTAGATCATATGCCCTGAGAAGCAATGGCCTTATCACCTTGAAGATACCTAAAGTCTGTACCCGGCATGGGAGATCTGCAATCAGCTACTTTTTAGCATCTACCTGGAATTCTCTGCAGAAGACCCTAAAGTTGAACACCTTCATACCTATAGCATCCTTTAAAAAGCTCTTCACAAGTCTCTTTCCTGAGATATGCAACTGCTTTCACTAAGCTTAGTCCCTTCTTACCCTTAACCCCCCCATTTCTTTTTCTTTCTGTAACCCCTAGATGGCGCTATCCCAGGGGCTACTACCCCTGCCTGATTTGCCACTAACAGGTTGAGGGGCCTGGATCCAATGGCGGATGCCTCCACCCAGAGGTCAGGGTTTGCAATAGTTAAACTAACTTGGTCACAGCCCTCTGGGACACTGCAACCCCCTTTCTTCCCACTAGTGGCCCACACAATATATCAGAATTACCTTCACAGTATACACTTACCCCCAGGTCTGGTTCCGGCACTGGGACCTCCTGTGAAATGAGATACAGTGCAACAATCACAGTACAGTACTTTAACATAGACAAATACCTCAGGCAGTATAACTTTGCTGAAACAAGCAGCTCTGATTTATTTAGGGGATATAACAAGGACAGGGAAATCAGGTTAATTAGCTTATCACTCTAATAATCTACCTATGGCTCTGTGCACAGGCCTATCCCTATCAGTTACTGTCCCTGGGTACCCAAGCCCTAGTGGCTAGTCAAACCGTGGCAGCTGGTAGGGGCCCTTTCACACAGAGAAAAGGAGAATTAAACAGTCAGCAGTACAGTAATTCCATTTGGATTTAATGTGGCAATTCAACAGGGAGCGACCCTGAATTAGTACTCACGACCTCCAAATAAGATAGGGTCCTTCAATGTCAGCAGGGCTCACTTGAGGTACTACAAACCTCTTCACACATCCATATAAAAGAAAGCACTATACCAGGCAGGCTGCATCTGTATCCCGATCGCAATTACTGCACAATACCCGGGAGAACACACAGCAGATTCAGTTCCTGACAGACCGAATGCAATTTTCAGCAATTCCTCCAGTCTTCTACAGGGTGAGCCTGGTTTCTACTCTTCAGAGATCCTTTGATTCTTTTCACAGGACGGATTCAGTCCTAACAAGCTGTTACACAAGCTGCAGACCGGAACTCTGGGCCTTACACACGTTTTTTGACTAAAACTGCACACTGAAAAAGCACAGGGCTCCTTCCTTCTTCACTGCCAAAGCTCAACTCAAACTCCAACCGACAAAACCGGGCACTTCCTTTGAGTTCCTCCCAGTTCTTGACTGGATTGGCTGTCACTCACAATAGACTGCTGCTGTTGGTCAAAAAGGCACTGAAGTCTAAACTACATCTCCCAGAGTCACTGCCCATACAATCCTCTTGTGGCTGGCTCAGATTATGAGTCAAGTTCTGATTCGTCCAAGGCACCATTTTAGAGCTAGCTTACCCCACACTGATTGGTCCAGTTCAGCAGTTCAAAACTAGAATGGGGAACTAGCAGACACAGTTCTGACTGCAAAGAAAGCAGGTTAGACAAACTGTAATTTCATTACTACTCTAAATAATTTCTGGCAAACAGTTACATCTTTCAGATAGGTTCCCTTTGCACTCCTAGTGACTGCAAAAATGAAGTGAATTGGCAGCAGCTTGAGTGGTACTCAGAGAAGCACACAGTCCCCCCCATACAAACTAATTATGTCTGCAAGCAGACAGCTCTTAAAGAGACAGTACCAGAGGCTCTAAAAACACTCACTGATAAATGGCTTAAATGCCAAACACCATTCAGGCTTGGAGCATTCAAGCAAGCTCCTGGAAGTCTTTTGGGAACCCCCATTTGCAGGGGGGTTACATTTCTATCTCCTTTTATATGCTTTTTCTAAACTTAGCTACAATATCCCCTACAATCCATTGCCATTTCCTTTTTTATCCCCCATCTCTATTTGCTTAAGTAACTATCCAATTACAACACACCTGACCAGTTTCACAATCCCAATACCTTACGGTCATTTGAGTCAAACTGTCTGACTTATTTTGTTTTGTGGTCCAAAACCATTAGCTACCTTGCTTGTATATATGTTTTTTCTTTTTATTACTGTACCTGTTTATTTATATTAAAGTCTTTGTCTTTTTCTCTGTATTTGTTTATGTATGCTACTATACTTTATTTTGATCTTGACCTATCAGGTCCATCTTGTAAATGAGCTTCGCTCAATGATGTCCGCCTGAATAAATAAAGATTTTGATTGATTGATTGATTACAGAAAATAATACGTTAGTAGTACCGTGCTTACTTAAGTTCTTGCTCCAGGCTCAGTCAGACTCATTTCCAATGGTGAAGTCAAATAATTCAATGCAGTCAGTGGCACTAAATAAAAGATAAAGAACCTCTGTGCGCAAACACTGAGCCAAGGGTTACCCCAAAGGGCATTTGGCTGGGAAGCCAAGTTTCAAGAAAATACAAAATCACACATGTCCACACAATGCAAAGCAGCACTGGCTGCATATGCAAATCCCCACAGAATATTATGCTGGTTCAACTTTAAGCAGAATTGCATGGTGCCGAAAGGCCTCTCACACAGTTTGCAAAGGGTGCTAACAGATGACAGAGACACGTGTTTCGTCCTACCAGGACCAGGACTCATCAGTAATTAAAATATGCTGGTTAAACCAGTAGGGGGCAGCAGCTGGGATTGGACAGGACATTAGTGGTCCATCAGACTGGGTGTGTAATAAATGTAGTACTAGTGTTATTAATTTCTAGTATGGGGAGCTTAAATTCATGACAATAAATTTGTTTAAGGTCACTGCTAGCTTTGTCCTGTATGGTAAATTGATGCTGGTGTGGATTTGCAGGAGAGGGAACTGGAGGGTTGTGCCCTCCTGTACCATGCTAGGAATGGTACAAAACTAATGCTGGGGCAGCTCTGGTCTCAGCGACAGCATGAACCAGGAGAGGCAAAAACTGGTACATGAGACCTTTGAACTGAGGTAAAGATTTCAGCACGTACTGTATGTCTAATCTGTGTTGTCTTTTCAGTCGTGGTTGTACAGTGTGAATGGGCACAGAGGGAACTCATAGACATGGCGACTTTGAAGGTGTTCTGCTGTATGTTATGGCATGTGCAGGAGTTTCTGCATGCTTGGAGAGCAAAATTGGCAACAGAAGTCAAAAGACCTTGTTTGGTTCATTGACACTGGCAGTTACAAAACTGGAAAAAAACATGATAGAATCAAATATTTAGTTTATGTAGTTATATGTGTTGAATTGGGGAGGGGCAAGTTGTAATGTACCCAAGCAAGTGCTGTTGCTAATAAAAATAAATGCATTTTTATATTTGTTTAAAAACTGTTTTTTCTGTCTGCTTACTGACTTCTTGGGCCTATCATAAAAAAGAAATGCCTCATACCATGGGGTTGTCCCAGCAAAGGACATTTTAAAACAATAAAAAGTATTTTATTTAAAAATGTATTTTCTTTGGAATAAATTGTTCCATAAAATAAAATATGTTTTGCAAAAGCATGGGGAGGGAGGAAATGAGTAGAAATTGCATTAGAAATACCCTCCAAAATGCACCAGAATGCACCAAAATGTTAAATTTCTTGGGGCCTAGGTGGCCCACCAGACCTCCAGACTATTATTTTTATTTTTTATCTGACTTGAGCTCCCCCCCCCCATCTATAGGACTCCTGGATCTGCCCCTGTTGTCAGCAGCCAGTTGTCCAGGTAGGGGATCACGTAGGAAACCCTGTCTCTTCCGGGCTGCCACCACCAGGCACTTGGTAAAAACCCAAGGTGCAGAGGAAAGGCCAAAGGAAGGGCCCTGAACTGAAAGTTGTCCCCCTGGAAGCAGAAACGGAGGAAAAGGCGGTGGGCCAGGAAGACCTGGATATGTAAGTAGCCTTCCGCATGTCCAGGGAACAGTGCCAGTCCCCCTGCTGAAGGAGGGGCAACAGACACTGGAGGGCGACCATCCTGAAGGACCTGAACTCTATGTAAGAGGTTCAGGTGACTGAGGTCCAGAATCAGCCTCAGGTCCCCTGTTTTCTTGGGGATGAGGAAGAAGTGTGAGAAGAGTCCTTTCCCTCTTTGAGCCGGAGGGATGGGCTCTATGGCCCTTTTGCACAGAAGTGCCTGAATCTCCTCCCAGATAAGGGAGATGTGGACCTGAGGGTAGTGGGAGAGCAAGGGAAGGCTTTCAGGAAATTTGAGAGTGTGATCCCTTTCAATAATCTGCAGCACCTACTGATCTGATGTTACTGTTCGCCACTTGTTGTGGTAGAGGGAGAACTGACCCCCAACTGCCTCCTCCAAAGCCTCTGCTGGGGAGAGGGGGATCAGGCAAGAAGTCAGGCATTGGATCTGGGGTGGGTATAGCAGCTGTGGGCACTCTGGGGGCCCTAGGGGCGGCCACTCCAGCTTGTGTGGTAATTACCTTGTGCTTAAAGGGGCTTTCAACTGCTGGCCCTTGGAAGACTGGCGAAAGGATCAGCAAAAGGACCGACATTAGGAAGACTGCAGTTGGGAGTGGATGGAATGCACTGACCTCAGGGCCTTGCCCAGTTCCTGAAGGCGGGAGATAATATCTTGGGCATCTCTCCCAAACAAGACAGAACCCTGAAAAGGGACATCCATTATCTTGGCCTGATCATCCGGTGCAAAACCAGGCACCCTAAGCCAAGAATGGTGGTGAAGACAGATCCCTGCCACCGCGCCCCCCATCTGGAGGCAAACACAATGTCATATGCTGCCCACAGGACATGGTTGCCCACGTCCAACCCAGACTTTAGGAGTTGGGCCAGCTCCAGCTTAGTAGAGTCCTCAGGGAGGGTTTGGACCAAATCCCTCCCTGATCCCAGAGGGCATTCTGGTATTGCACCATATGGGCCAAATAGTTATGGGTCCAACTGGCCAGTGTGGCTAAGGAATACATCTGCTTGCCCAGCTGGTCCAGTTGCCGAGACTCTTTATCGGGGGGTGGATACTGAGGTGTTTGGGCTTTTTAGTACAGTCATGGGACATGTTCATGACCACTAAGCCTCCCGTAGGGTGTTCTCCAAAGAAGGGCTTGTCTACCGGTGTATGGTAAAGGTGATCCGCCTTCTTGGCCAAAGACGGGGTGGAAGAAGGGTGGTTCCACATCACCTTAGTAAAGTCCTCATATGCATCAATCAAAGTGTCATAACAATAGATCATATTATCACTTTTTATAATAGGCACTTAAACCTACCTCGGGCCTTACCACCAAAATTTTCATAAAGTCCCAAAAATAATTATAAAATTCAAATATGATATTATCCCTATCTTCTCCGGTTCTAGATAACGGCAAAAAAAAGTTTCTGCCATACTTAGAAATATGAAAAATAAACATTATTTACCTGTAAACATATTTTAAACATCCCTGATTTGCATAAATATCAATAATAATAATAATAAAACTGTAAATAACACCAAAGATTTCAGAAAATCCAAGTAAACAGAGAAATGAACAAAAATTTCAGCAAACAACACAACAAATGAGCAATATTCAACACAATAAATGGCATTAGCTAAATCCTATGCTTTCAGCATGCTTTGTATCTAGCATAACCTTCTTGTATGAGAACATACAAATTCTTTGCATTAGTGTCTCAGATTATATTTCTGTATAAGACTTATTTCAAAACTTCATAGCATGCAAAATGTATTTCTTTTTTGTTTAAATTTAAGCTTGACTACATACCCAATATTTTGTAATTAAAAGTTTTATTATGTTACCTCCCCAGACAAGCCAAATTACACTATTAAAATTGTAATAATTAATCATACCTACATTTCTGGTTATCTGTAGCCTTGGTCTATTTTTCTTTTAACTGTCAAGATCTTGGTGGAAATTTCTGATTCTGGATGGTAAAAGTCCTTCAGGCATCAGGCTTGGCTGAAGTACTTGTCTTTCCCCTGGTTTGCCCTTGAACTTGGAGCCATAGACTCTACTGGCATCACTGAAGCACTGCAGGCTGGATCCGCTTTGCTTGACGCCACAAATCAGGATTTGGCAGGAACCTCAAATAGTAAGGTACTGACAGTCCAAGACACGATAATAAGCTTCTTCCCAACCACAGTTGTTTGCAGAAAAGACTTTCCTTATAGATGGCAAAGTCTTTTGGTTGGTAACTGGATTTATGACTTCTTTTGTTTTAATTTGCACTTGGGCCTCAGGATCTTGGCTTGAGCAGACGTTTAAAACATTACTTCAGCCAGGATATCCAGGATAAACCATATTTTTTGCTCCATCCAATATTGGAAAAAGTCCTTTTGTAAAAGGCAGTTCTTGAAGTTGGACCTCGTTGCCATTCTTGCCACTCTGCAGGCTCGACTTTAGCACCACTGATGGATCCAGCAAGGCTTAACCCAAACTGGTTTTAGACCCTCCAAGCAGGTGTGGCTTTTGGTTTCTGGCCTAGTAGCAGTCCAAAATAACAAGATTACACAAGGGGTTGGGGGGCATGTAGCATCAAGGTTCAAGCAAATCTGGGTTGGCCTTAGCCAAATTTGTCTATATGTTTTCAGGTTGAGTGACATCATCACCAGACTCTGATTGGTTCTTACAGATGATGTATGGCTGACTTCCAAGTCCACCCAAAAGATATCCCACTTGCTTTAGGTTCACTTTTATAAATTAAATTATTTTTTCCGTAACTTTTTCATGCAAAATAATACAATTTTTAAACCAACATTTTTGAACTTCTCTCACTGAATGGAATCTTTTAACATGTTTCCCATGTTTCTAGGACCTGTATTTCCTGAATTAGGTTAACAAGAGTCATAACTTTATATTTTGAGCAAAGTTTTTCAAAACAAAGTGCCAGTCTTGTTCTAAATACTCTAGGCTTCAGAATAATGCAAGATTTGTCCATAAAGTTTTTTCAGGAAAGTCTATAAAACATTAGATTTCCTTTACAAGCACATGGTTTCTTTGCTCTTTCCAGAGAGGCCATAAATCAAAATGTCAAATATGTTTTTGAGAGTTATCGCTTTGGATTTGTTAGGATGTCAGCTTTCATCTGAAACTAGAGGAATTTATTTAAAAGGATACTGCTCTAAAATATTTATATAAATATCATCTTTTTCCCAGTAGCTACATTTATAAAACTTGGACAATCAGTCAGTTACAACCTCCTCTACAACTTGTGAAAGTTCCAGGTTTGCATCATGTTGCTTTTTTGAAGTTATAGGTAGGTCTTTTCATTTTCTTGAAAGTCTATAGGATTTTCAAAGCAGTATCTCAAGCACAGCATGGCTGTACCAGATACTAGTTGGCATATAAACATGTCCATACATCATGGTCAAGTCCATAGCAACCACTTCGCTCTGGCCCCAGCTCTAAAGAGTGAAAGTTCTTTCTTATCTCTGATTGCTAGGGTATTATAACCTTTGACCAGTCAAAAATGTAGGTAGGCCTCTTTCTCTGGATTAACACTGTACAGTGTACTTCTAATATCACGGCTTAAATTTAATGCATCATCCCCTTCTCAGCCAGACGGAAGCCTGAAAATTAAACAACAGAACCATTTTTTTCCCAAACTCTGAAGGCAGTCCCTTTCTAGTGATCATTTAAACAAATTTTTTTCTTCTTCTTCGTCTTGAAGCCCACGTAGACAAGGATGATGACCAGATAATTATAGTATTGCCTCCCTTAACCTTAATAATTAAGCATTTATAAAGAATATAAATTAGTAATTAAAAATAGTAATAAAATAAAATATTATAACAAAACTTTTGTTCCTACAAAAGGAGGGTCTCCGTTTTCCAGAGATATATAGCCAGGTGACAGAGCTCTGGATCACACTCCTCTGTCTCCCAACCCATAAGAGATTGGATATGGCACATCACATCAAGGAAAGAAGGATCATCGGGGGAGATTTGGAGGTTTCCTTATGAGGCTTCTGACCACCAGAAGAGCTCCTCGAATCCTCTGACTCTGAGGAGGAAAAGAAGGAATCGTCTTCTGACTAATCACTGTCCGGGACCAGCATCTGAGGGTGACGGTCATACATATGTTGGTCAAAGGTCCCCTTGTGACTCCCAGAAGAGTCTGTGGTGTGGGGGTTGCTAAGTCCTGCCTGATCTGGATCCTGAGGTGTGGGGTTCTGGGGGGGAAGGCCACCTGGGTGCATTCTTGTTCTGCATAAAGGTCCACCAGGCCATAAATAAGGCATTATAATCCACCAGTGGAGGAGGACTGTAGGATGGATAAGGATCTTAAGGAGGAGGGTACAGGTACGTCGGTGGAGGAGCCGGCATATGGTATCCTAGTGCAGATCCAGCAGATGCTGGCTGGGAGTCCCTGGGAGGGCCACTGGGCTTCGGTTGACACACAGGCTGGGGCTTTGGTGACAAAGGCTGAGTCGTCATCAGAGAAGGCACTGACGTATGACAGGCAAAGGCTGGCATTGGTCTGGCGAAGTAGCCGACATTGGCCTCAGAGGTGAGGCTAGTGCCTGCAAGGGGGGGAAAATTCCCCTGAGGCAGGGGCAGATGCATCGTCTGTGTGGAAGAAGAGGCGAACACTTGCTCCAGGTGATACCTGATGCCTGGAAGGGTTAGTATCTGCCCCAGAGTCAGGGACTGATGAAGGCAAAACCTTGAGCGAGGTGGGGGGCACGGGCAAAGACCCACCACCGGAGGCTCTAACTCTGGTTGAGCCACCCTGGCAGAGGACCCATGAGAGCTAAGGACCTAAGCATCAGGGGCTAGGAGGCAGGGGGCACAGCCTGCTGCCCAGAGGAGCCCCCACCTGTGATGGAAATGAAGGCAGGCGGCTGTACCACTGGCAACCTGGAGGGAGTGAGGGCTGTGGTGGAAGAAGGGGCTGATCTCCCATGGCAGGAAGATCCAGAGGCAGAAGCCAGTCTCTGTGGCGACCGTGAGTGAGAGGCTGACCAAGAATGGTCCCGTTGCTTGTTCCGGTGCTTATGTTGGGAAGAAGAAGAAGGTGTCCCAGAAGACTGAGCTTTTAGCCTGAACCTCTTTCTCCATCGCAGCCAATTCCTGTTGCAGCAGGTAGCTTTGAAGGGTTCTCAAGCGGCATCTCCATGTGGCCTGGCTGAAGGCATGGCAGTGCTGGCAGGCCTCAGTGTCATGGTCGGGGCCTAATCAGAGCAGGCAGGAAAACTGACCATCCTTGGGGTGGTAACTGCTTGCCACTGGCCCACTTCATAGGCCAGTCAGAAAACTGGAGAAGACAAATGAGAGGGAAGAAACACCAAAAATTGATGTTAATATTATTAGAGAAAAAAATAAACAAATTGCGAGTAAACACAAACAAAATGGCAGCTGACTGAAGCAGGCATCCGTGAAGGTCCGATGTGCATGGGTTGATGTCAGGAAAAAAACTGAGGTAGGTTTGGGGGACTGCACCCTTTACAGGATAGGTGGACATCAGCATGCTGATGTTGGTGGGGGAGGTCCCTCTTGATAAACTACTAGCTAGAAGTTTTCCGTGTGGTCCTGGCACCTTCAGTCCTTCTGGTGTTGCCTGCTGCAAGAGCCCCCTCGAAGTAAGATCTGCACAGCCTGGACATGAACTGAGTGCTTGGCATCTACCTGGACAAGACCAAGGATGTCAGATCCTAGGGCACACAAATTTTTGTTACATATGGCAAGGTAGGCAAAGGTAAAGCAGCAACAGAGAACTATTTCTTACAGTTCTGTTATGAAAAAGCTGGGAAACTACCCCCCCGAGGCATAAGGGCACATTCCACAAGGGAACCTCTGCCTCTATGGCATCCACAAGGGGCATCCCACTGTCTGACATTTGTAAAGCAGCCACCCGGAAGACACCTTCACAATGTACTGTCTGGATATATTGCCTGGTTGGAATGCCAGCTTTGGAACTGCTGTCTTGCAGAACTTTTTTCCTATGTAAGTTATGGACCCAGCCTCCCAAGGTACTGCTGCAGAGTCTCCTTAGTGTAAAGCATCAGTGACGCATTCCTGGGGTTAGAAGAAACATTACTCACCGTAGTAATGTTATTTCTTCTCAGGGATCCCTCACTATGATTTGTACTCCCTAACCCTGCCCCCTTCCAGATATGAAAATAGGTTAACACAAGCAACAGTTGCTTTCATCAAGGTTTATTTATTTAAGAGTTTTACCAGGAAGACATACTGAGCGGAGATGCCGCTTGATTCCAGATGCGTCCTGGGGGAAGAGGAGTAAAATACAGACAATAAATATTATACAAGTATACAGATTGTGCAAGGTACATAGAACATTATATACATAGATTAATGGATCACAGAGCTTGCATGACTGTGAGCAGCAAGGTAAACTTAAACAACTAGCAAAAGCTGTTCAATGTAATAGTACTGAGTCACATTTGATATCTGATATCCCTACCACTGCTCGGGATGTTGTAGAACTAGGGTGGTGGTGGCAGCAGCAGAGCCAACATAAGTTGTTGGGCAACACAGCCCTTGTATAAGGTTAGGCGGCACAAAGCGTACAAGGTGCAAGGGGCCTGCGTAAGTGAGAAGTTAGCTTGTGGCGCGCCACTTGCTGGGCCTAGGTGCAAGCACAAGTAGAGGAGAGGTGGACCTTTAGGATGAGGTTGAGCTGCTGAGAGTTTGTGAGGAGTCTGATGTCTGTGGCAGCGTATTCCAAAGTTTGGGCATACAGTAACTAAAAGCAGCTTGGCCCTTGGCTGAACCCATGAATGGGACATGAAAAAGCCTGGGGTCAGTGCTCCTGAGGGAGTGGGTAGGCAGTGATTGGGTTGAGAGGGCGGATTCAAGATGGGAGGAGGGACTGTGTCCAATATTTCGCTATGGTCCTGGTGCAGTGAATCTGCCTGTGATTGTGGAGTGAGGGCAGGTCGAGGGAACTGTAGAGGTCACAGTGGTGAGTCATGGGGGGGCAGTCCAAGCTGTAGCAACAGAAGGAATGAAAGAGTGTGTCAAGACTAGCAAGAAAGGATATAAGAGCAGCGCCATAGACTACATCACCATAGTCAAGTAGAGGGAGGATCATCTTCTGAACAATTGCCTTCTGGGTAGACGGAGGGATGCAGTCCTTGTTGCGATATAAGGCTTCTAATTTTGGATACAGTTTCTTATGGATTGAGTCGATGCGAGTGGCATAATCAAGGTGCTGGTCGAGCCAGACTCCTTAATATCTGAAGGAGGTGCAAGCCTCTAAGGGAGTCCTGTCGATGGTGAGAAAGGTGGGGGGTGAGGGAAGATGGGCGAGTCTTTGCCGTGAGATGAAAGTCACGGAGACAGTTTTCTTAGTATTGAGAAACAGCTGGTTTGAGAGGAGCAGGTGCTGAATAGCACTGAAGTCCTCCTGGAGTGTAGAGGCCACTACAACAGGGGAGGAGCCTGAAGCATACAGGATGGTGTCATCAGCATACATGTGAAGAGATGTGCGTGGGCAAACATAGGGCAGATAATTCAGAAAGACGGAGAAGAGTATTGGTCCTAGGACTGAGCCTTGGCAGACGCCGGTAGTGACCGGGAGGGGGTTAGAGGTGTGAGGTCCAATCTTTACCACTTGGGATCTACCTGCCATGTACGATTAAACCAACTGGTGGCAGATCCAGAAAGTCCAGCCGTCATAAGTTTGGATACAAGTAGGTAGTGGGAGATGGTATCGAAGTCCTTTGCAAGGTCGACAAAAATGGCTGAGGTGGTGTGCCTTTTGTCCATGCCAATGAGGATGGCGCTAGTGAGCCTTAGAAGGGAGGTAATGGTAGAGTGGGATTTCCAAAATCCAGACTGGTAGGGGGAGAAAAAGGCAGAAGAGTCAAAAATGGAGGAGAGTTGGGCTAGTACAAGATGCTCCTAAAGTTTGACTAGGATGGGGAGAAGGGAGATGGGGCGGTAGTTACCTGGCGAGGAAGTGTCACCCCCTTTGGGAAGGGGTATGACTACTGCATGATTTCATCTAGCGTAAGAGAGAGATTGAAGAGAGCAGCCAGCAGGGAGGCGATGGCTGGTGCTGACAGGTAAAGCATTTTAGCGTTCAGGCCAGAGGGGCATTTTCCCTTGTTGTGACTGAGTGCCCACAGTGCTTTTCATACTTTGTCCAGGATAACCAGTTGGAATGAGAAGCCAGGGGTCAGGTAGGTGGGCAGCGTTATCAGAGCTGTGCTTGCGGAGGGGTGAGGGAGACTGGATAAAAGAGCAGACGCACTACTCGTGAAGAATGTATGGAAAACAGAGGCCACTTCGACAGGTTCCGAGATGGTGGAGCCTTAGACAGTTAGGATCTGGTGGGTGGCTGAGCGGGGGGGGGGTAGAGATTTGATTGTTTGCAAGAATTTTGTTGAGTGATTGTGGTTTGAGTTGAAAACGGCCTTGAAGTAATTTGTTTTGACCTGCTGGATGAGTCTAGTGCGGGAGAGTTTCGGAGTGCACGGTACCACTGAAGTGATACCTGGGTGCCAGTTTCCCTGTACATTTTTCAAGCCTGGTCCCTGGCATGGAATTTGTCGATGACAAAGGTGGAGACCCAGGGTAGGTGGCCACTCCTGACCCACGTCCTTCTGAGGGGCACGTGGAGGTCCCACACTGCTAGGAAACAGGACTTGAAGAGATCCAGGGCTGCGTCTATGGAGGGTGCTATAGGGATGAAGGATCAGTCGACATGAGCCTGGTCATTTAAGAGTGCTGCTTGATCTAGAGATTAGTAAGATCTAGTGAGCAATGTCCTTGGGGGTGGTGCTTTGGGCCTGTATACTTTCCTGACCATGAAGATCATGTGGTGGTCACTTAAGGAGTCTGGAAGGAGGCCTGCTTCAATTATCCAGTGGGGGTGGGAGGTAAGGGTCCAGTCCAAGAGTGAATGGTTCTGTGATTTGTGGTTTAGGCGGGTGGGTTGGGAAATTTGCTGGGTGCGGTTTAGAGCATTTATCTTGCTGCGTGGCTTGGAGTTCACGTTGGCGAGCCAATTAAAATTGAAATCCCTGAGGATATGTAGCTCACCTGCCGATGCGGGCGCCTTTAGGGAGGCCAGGTGGTCCAGGACGATGGGCAGGGGGTGTTGGGGGCACAATAGGTGCCCGCAACATAAACTGGGGCAGAGTGTGAGAGTAATAGTTTAATTAGTAAGGAGTCTATGTCCTGAGAAGATTTTGGAAGCAGGACAGGGGTGAACTGGAGCATGGAGGAGATGTACATGGCAATACCACCACCCCTTTTTTTCCTTGGCGATCGTGTCTAATGAGTGAGTAGCCCGGGACAGAGAATTCGGCGTCCATGTGGTGGGGCTTCAGCCAAGTCTCTGTAATGATTAAAACATCTGGGCTAGTTGACAGTGTGAACGGTTGCAGAGCTGTTATTTTGTTTATGATGCTGCAGATATTGAGGTGCACTAGCTTAAGCCCTTAAGGTTGCTTGAGCATTACTATTGCAATTCCTTGACAATTATAAAAGGTGCTCAATTCATCATTTTTTACTATTTTTAAATATTTTCCACATGATGTCTGTCTTAAATTTGTTTCATGTTTTTCAGAAATTTTGTTTACAAATTTTTGGTAGCCATTTAGCTAGTTTTCAAAGTCACAGCTCCCTCTAGCTCTGGAAACAAATCTGATGTTAGGGGCTAGAGTAGAGCAGGACATCAGTGCAGAGTCTGAACCTTTCCTGCAAGTTTCATATTTAGTATAAGGTTCAATTTCTGGGGCATCAATCTTTGCCGGGAAGATGATGTTTAGTGTAAATCATACTGAGGGGTCCATGAGAAGAAGCATTACTACAGTTAGTATTTTTTTTTTTTATCTGGCTCATATGTTGGCAGTGGTAAATCTGAGTTACGCTGTCCCTGTATTCATTACAGATACTATATAGGTGCCTTCCCTGCCCCAAAGTTCACGGGAGCTGAAATTACAATTTTCTTGTAGCCAGAACTCAGGATAGAAGAGATTGTAATTTGACTCTTGTGGAATCGATGGTCCAATCCCCAATGAAGCTTTCAAATCCATGCTTTATGCCCACCTCACCACCACTAGCAACTGTGACTGTGCTAGATAAAGACTACTCCTCCTCATGTCCATCCTCACATCTGAGGCCTCTTCCTCCCTGACTAATGAACCCTCTGGTACCTCTACTACTTCCTGTCTCCCACCCAAACTCACTCCCCCCTTTTTTCCTGTCCCCTCTCACTTACTCTCCCGCTCACCACCTTCCCTCCTCTCTAGCCTCCTTTTGCGCCTAATGATCACCCTCTCCTGGAAGTTTCCTTAACCTCGAAATTGTCTACTCGCTTGAACCTGTTATAGCTTGTTTTTCTATGAAACTTAAAAACGTTACTGCCTGAAACTGTTAATAGCAAATTTATGATGTAACTTTCCTGTCTGGTTTTACCTGTAATGTGTATCGTGCTTTGTTAAAAGTTCTTTGTGACGTGGAACCTTTGTAAAAGAGCCCTGGCTCAAAGGTATTAATTCCTAGACTAATAAACTAAACTAAACTAAACTAAACAATCCCTTCCAGTTTCCAATTTAAAGACATGCCCCAGTGCACTCATGATTTATGATGTAATACTATGGAGAGCACGGAGGTACACCCCAGAGTTGTATAGGGACTAATTTTCAAGTCCTTTTTTTTTGTGTGTGTAAAAAACATTTTAGCGTGCCCGTTTCAACAAATCAAGGCCACCTCTCAATTAACAAGGTCCTTTGTCTTTAAACAGGGAAGTGGAAAGGACAGGGCTCTGGCTCCACTGAGCCAAATTACGATCCTTTTGTCCCAAATTCTGGTTACAGAAAAATTGTAATTTGGGCTCCAGTGGCTTTTGGGTGAGGTAAGGCACCTACAGTGTCTGGGGACTTATAAAAAAACAGGAATGGTGCTGTTTAAGCATGACAAAATGCAGGACCCACATGCAAAGACACCTGCATTTCAGGCAGGCCCCTTGGTCAAAGGGGCTCCCAGCAGGCATGCGTGGATGTACCGGAGCAAGACAAAGATGCTCTTGCAGACCATCTATCCTCTCCAGTTTGTTTCTGGGCTCAGTTACTTCCTGCTGCCAGAAAACAGTAATTATTTTTTCCTGGTGATAATAGCTCTGTGACTCCACGGGTTCTGCTCTGCTGTAACTGCTGCCATATGGAGAACAGTCAGGCTACACCAATGATCTGTGCATGTTAAGACATCCCAGAGACAACGTGTAGCACTACAGAAATATATGCCCTGATAATCCAATAACAAGTGAAACTAAGGGCTAATTTAACCGATTCTTCATCCAGTACCTGACTATATAAGTAACATTGTAAGAAAAGGCAATTCCAAGGCCTGGCAGACATACGATACCCTGGGCACAGACAAAAGTAATGGAGTCAAGAACACAGGAGTTTTGTGGGCAGACTAACAGAACTGGGACTATTCTCCATGGAATAGAGTAGATTTGGAAGACATGGTTACAGTGTTCAAATAATCTGAAAGGGATAACACTGTCAGACTAAAAACACTCGTCAGGTATACAAGGATAAGAGGACAATGGGCCCGCAAGATGTTGGAAAGCAGCAAGTTTCAAGGGACATATCAGGAAGAACATCTTCAAAGAATTAGTGGTGGACACTTGGAACAGACTTCCACAACAGGTGATGTCAGTGAACAGTGTTTCTACTGTCAGGCTCAAACTAGATAAGTACTTTGAAAAAAAAAAAAAGGAGGCAGACAGGGTACTCCCATGCAGTTTGTAAGGGATGATCTCGATGGGCCAATGGACTGTCTTTACTACATTTCAATGTTCATTAAAAGAAAGGAACACTGGCTCAGCCAATAAGAGGTGCTCCCCCCATCCCTAGGACACAAAACAGCATTGGGAAGGCAAGTCAGTTTTTAGTTGCTCGAAGTACTGTACAGATGAATTCCATAATAGTGAAATAAATGTATACAATGTTTTCTATTTAATTACTAATACCTTGAAGACAACCCTGCAAGCCCACCGAGGCAATACCTGGCCTGCAGTTAAACAAAGGGCTTCCAGTTTTCTGGTGCTATCAGTCCCCCTCCTTTCAACTGCAGTACAGCCAATTATTCCAAACTCTAAAGCAGGGAGTATGTCTGATTTCCGTCTCTTGTTCTTATTCAGGATTATTATTCCAATGGTTCTTCCCCTTGGAGCTATTACCAGGGCCCTCCCAGCAATGGCAACCATGACATGCTGTGCTATCTGTGGCATTACATAGTGTCCATGAGTAACACTAACTTACGTTTAGGGGGGACTCTAGGCCTATCAGCTTCACCTTGCCCTCTGCTTCACAATAATAAGTATGTTTTGTGAACATGTACTAGTTTATAGGGATACCCCATAAATGTACTGAAAGCCATTACCACAACAAGCGTGTCTCCAATAAAGGAAGAGAATTTACATAGCTTTGGAACTATGTTAATCATTTTTCGAACCAAATGCCACCTATCCAAGTCATGAGTGCAGAGATTTACTGAGGAGTAGTGAGTTATAATAGAGGGTTTAGCCAACCCTCTTCTCTTGCACCATCCATTTATTTCATAGAAAATAAAGCACTTACTGCTTCAACTAGCGGGGACTGTTGCATTTGGGCCATTTCTGAGTGGTTTGACACACAGGCTGGATTTAAAACAAGAAAGAAGTGAAAGAGTAATGAGATGACAATGCATGGCTGTTTAAAATTGGATAGTGACTTGGTGCACGCTGTCCCTTTAGAACCAGATTTTTTTAAATCTCCTTGGCATTCTTATGAACTAACTTACTTGTTTGTTTCAATAAGAAGGAAACATAAATTGGCCAAGATGACTGACACAGAACAAGCTTTAAGCTTGGAAGAAACTGAAGGATTTGAAATGAGAAGACAGCAAGCTATCACTATGCTGGAAGACAAAACTGCAGCAGATGGTAACAGTGTAAAAGTGAGAGACATAAAGTATTTATTGCTCAAGATGGACAGGTTGCTAACCCGAGAGTTAAAATTGACCTATAACATCACAAAATCAGAAAAATATGCTGAAAAAGAACAGGTCCCATGAGGATTAATAGTAGTAAAAATGCCTTCTGGAGGGATGGACAATTTTGAATTTAGTGCTGATTGGGAAAAAATGACTTTAAAGTGTTCAATGATCTTTGTCAAGTTAACTATAAAGAATGACACAGTGAAAAGAAAACATCTGAGAGAAGAAATTAGTAAGTTAAAAGACAAAATTAACAAACAGAAAACCAATCATAAGTTGAAAGAACTAGATCAAGCACTGAAAGTTAAGATTAATAAATTTGAACGAATTTCACTGAAGGAAAGCAGAACAAGTTGATTAGAGATAAGAATGACTACCTTAATGGCACGGTGTTGAACTGGCTTATACAGAAATGAGCCTGGTCTCTAAGCAGAGGAAGATCAAAGTAAATAAAATGCAATGCCAATGATTAGAATGTAATGATTGGCAGTCCCCAAACAGAGAGAAGAGATGTACGTGACTCATGGAGGAGTGAAGAAGATTGACCTGGTACCTCAAATGATAATTCAAATGCTTTTTTAGCAAAAAGACAAGAGGAGGTGAAAAACTTGTACAATAAAACAAAACAGAAAAGATGGACAAGGAGAGATAAGAGGGGGAGAAAGTGCAACACAAAAGGAAAGGCATTTATGAAGTACACAGAAAACAATAGAAGATCTGGTAGCCAATTTATCATCAGTTGAATTAACTGCCTCAAAAAAATCAGTTTTAAATAAAGGGTTTTCTTTCATTCTAACGGCCCCCCACATCAATCAATTTGATATAAACGTGGACCTGTTCAAATTCTTTGAAAGATATGTTTAAAGCTGTTGTTTGCGAAGGATAGAACTAATAACTATGATAGTATGTTATACAGGAATCCATGGTTAATGATACTCAAGACGAAAGAAATCTGGACATTTTGATGGACTTAATGTGTCATGACAACCAGACAACTGCAGTAGAAAGAGGTGAACAAGAAGGTGATGTCATCCCATTAACAGATGAAACTGAAGATGGGGATCTGTCCGGTTTGTGGGAAGAACGTGAGCGTCTATTTAGACCACGGTCAGTGTTTATGCTAAATATAATGAATGCACATATCACTGCTTTTGAAAGATGTGTAAAGGAAGAAGTGGATGATTTGTTAAAAGAACAGGGAAATTGTATTGTTAAATATGATCTAACTATAAAAGACAGTCATTAGCAGAATTGATGTGCATAAAGGGAATAGTTATTAAGCAACCAGATAAAGGAGGCAGTATTGTGGTAATGGACGAAAACCAATATTTAAAAATGGTGAAAAACTTACTAGTGGATAGATATATAGAGAACTACCTCAGAACCCATATAAACTGTTTTAAAATGAAGTATTGCAAATGCTAGAAGAATCTAGATATGAGGGTTACATAACTGAAACCGAATTTAAATACCTCTGGCCATCACATCCAGTGTTTTACGCTCTCCCAAAAACTCATAAAAATTTGGAGAAGTCAACAGGCCACTCGATAGTCTCTGGGGTGGGATCCTTGACCAAGAATCTGTCCAGTTTTGTGAATTTCTTTTTACACCAAGAGGTGGTCAAGTTAAGACACTTTGCACCTATGAAAAAGCTCCATGCTAAGGGCAGCTGCTACAAATGGATAACCCATCCATTAAAGGCCCTGATGACTAACCGCGACAAGGCTTGGAAATGGTTCAAGCACTCCTCCCTACCTGCTGACCTCGTGAATTACAAAACCCTCAGGAAGAAGTGTAAACTTGCTATAAAAAGTGCCAAAAGGGAGTATGTCACGTGTCTCCAGAAAAAAATCTAGGGAACCCTAGACTTTTCTGGGCTCACATTAATGAGCTGTTAAAAGGGAAAGTCAGGTCCGAACCTGGTCCCATCGAAGTCAACGGACAGCTGTTAAAAGACGAGCTCCAAACTGCCACTTCACTCAACCACCACATCACCAACCTTGATGCGTACAAGGCTGGTCTACCACCCCCCAACACTGACTCCAATACGTGGGCACTTCCTAACCTAGGATGCCCATCCTTACACCTTAGGCTGGTCAAGCCAAAAGAGGTTCTCCTACTACTTAAGACCCTAAAAACCTTGGGTTCTGCGGGTCCAGACGGGATTCACCCCAGGCTGCTGAAGGACGGTGCCACTGCCCTGGCCAGACCACTGTCTTGGCTCATCAACTGCTCCTTGATGGAGGGCACAGTCCCTGAACAGTGGAAGCAGGCCCATGTGGTTACCATCCACAAGGGAGGCCGTCGGGAGTCCGTTGGCAATTATAGGCCTATCTCCCTCCTCTGCATCTTATCGAAACTCCAGGAAAGGTTGATCTAGGGACAACTCTGAGACTACCTGGAGGTCCATCAACTTCTGTCACCCTCCCAGCATGGCTTCAGGACCAGGCATGGGACTGATACTGCCCTGACCAAATTCTCAAAGGAAGTATCCAAGACCTGGACAAGGGGGTGCCCTGCTGCAGCAGTCTTCACAGACCTTTCCAAGGACCTTGACCTGGTCAATCACAACCTCCTCCTAGCCAAGCTGGGCAACATAGGCCTCGACTGCCACGCTCTAAGGTGGTTTGAAAGCTACCTACTCGGTCGCACACAGAGGGTAAAATGGAAGAATGCCATATCTGACTCACGTCCACTAAAAGAGGGGGTGCCTCAAGGATCGATACTCAGCCCCCTCCTCTTCTCCCGGTTCACTAACGATCTAAGTGACCACTGTGGCGCGAGTGCTGTCGTCAGTATGCGGACTACGCTGTCATCTATCGATCCACTGCCAACCTGGCAGACCTCAGTCCCTTACTCCAAGATGACCTATAATCCCTTGAGAACTGGCTCATTGAGAATTGAATGGTTCTTAACACGAACAAAACCAAGGCCATGTTGTTTGGTCCCAGAGCCCTCAATCAGGACAGAAAACAACTCCTACATCTCACCTCAGCGGCTGGCACCTGCATAGAAGTAGTGCCCTCCCTAAAATACCTTGGCCTCACCTTGGACCAGGGTCTCACCCTTAAGAACCATGTGGACCAAGTTACCAAAACTATACATGGGAAACTAGGCACCCTCTACCAATTAAAAGACCAGCTGGTACCGGAAGCCAACGTTGCTATCGCCACTAGTGTCCTCCTCCCGACACTCACATACGCCGCCCCAGTTATATATGGGCTGGCGAAGACCGAGAAGAACAGACTCCAAGTACTGTACATCAAGGTGGCGCACTTTGCCTCCCTGGTAAACCCCAGGAATCACCACTGCGACACCCAATCCCTACTCAACTGGCCCTCACTGGACGCCCGCCTCCAGTACCCTTTGTTGTGCCAAGCCTACAAGTTAATCAGCCCAGCTCCTCCCCTAGTCTCTCTGGACTCATCGCTTTAAAGGCCAATTCCCGGCCCCTCTGCACTGCAGGATGAACTCTCCTACAAGTCCCTAGAGTAAGAATCAAGGCGGGTGGCAAGTCATTCGCCCACACTGCTCCCACCCTGTGGAACACACTCCCTCCTGGTGTGCAGGAAGCACTCTCTATCAAAAGTTTCCACACTAGACTCAAGGCCCACATGGTGATAGCCAGTACCTGCCACTGTATCGACCCCTGAGACCACCCCTCAGATTTAAGGTTTCCCTGGACCTCTCCTGACTCTGGTTGGTCCAGAACCATTTATCAACTTTGCAGCTCCCCTTATGTACTTTTCATGTATCATGACTGTATGTTGCTGGTAAAACATATAATTCGTGCTCACTGTTTCACTATGCTGAACCATACTGTATCTTGCCTGTAATACATGTAAATCATGCTCACTATTTCACTTTCTGTTCCATGTAAATCCCAGGTTGCCAATGAAAAAGGGATCTCCGGGGCCCAGTGAGCTTACCCGGTCACTAAATAAATAAATAAGATCCTACCTCAGAGACGCGGGGGACCTACGTCAGAAAACTGAGACTTTAACTTGGGAGAAAGGGTACTCCAGGGCTTATGTCACTGAGGCACAGGTCAGGACACATAAGAAAACCAGGAGCAGTTACAAAATTTGCAAGTAGCCTTTCATCAATAACAGTAAAATAAAAAATAAAAATGGTTCAGTATAACTATTTACAAAGGTAGCACAAATAGAGATAAAGTCCTTCGTCTAAAGAGTATCTCTAATTCCAAGTTTCAGTCTCTCTTCAGCAAAAATATTGCTGCTCTTTTTATAACAAGTCTTTTCCTCACAATTAACTTCTTCATCATGGGCTTGTTAAGGAGACATCCTGTTTCTCACAAAATTGTATCAGAGTTCTTGTCAGTTTCTTTGCAGAGCAGGCTTGCAAATAGAACAAATGTCCCAAAATGGCCTTCTGCTGACAGCTCTGCAAGAGAGTTTGCAAACAAGCCTGACAGGAGCTCAAACTGCATCTCAGGTTAATCCCCTAAATTCCAAATAGCTTTTTGCAATTATTTTAACACTGTAACTATACATAGTTTCAAACAAAGGGATCCCAGTATCACTTACAGTTTCACACAAAGATTCACATATACTTTTATAACTGCAGATATGCAAGGGGAAAGAAAAGACTGAAACAGCAAGTGAAAGCAGAGAGATCGCGAGAGGCAGAGAATCACAAGACCATCAGAGTGATCACAAGGTCTCACAAGAACACTTGATTGCGATTGAGACAGAAAGGGGAGGATTGAACAGATATTTACATTTAACTCTTTCTGCTTAACAAATGGGGCAGGGCATTATTCAACCCTGTCACATACCATCTTTAAGAGGAAAGCTGTCTTTAAAAAGAGGTTTCCAAAACATTCTTTTTTTTTTGTATGATGTCTTTATTAAGATTCTAAAGTTGATTTTTCCACAACAACAGAAATAAGAAACAGATACAGAAAAAAAGTGTACATTTCATTCCCTTAAATAACACAATATTACCAAGCCTTTAAAAAGCATTAATACAAATAATATATGTCTGGCACACATGAGATCACTCACACGTAGGGTCCCCAACCCTCCCAGTTAATAATCATGTGGTAATTCCTGTAGCCCCCTACCCCTCACCCACTTAGGCCTCCCCTTAACACCTTTTGCTCCACTGGACTCCGTGAGGATAAAAACGGAGACCAGCTCTGGATAAAGCTTTCCTCTCTCTCCCGGATTACCACTGTGAGTCTTTCTAGTGCCAAGGTCTGTTAGGAGTACGCCACTGCTGTATTGTGGGTTTAATCTGGGAGACCCATGTATTTTGTATGCAGTGGTGGGCAAGCACAAATAGTGTTCTCATCTATCGAGGGAGAGGCACCCATTCACTTCCCTCCTCCTCCTCCACTCCAAATAAGCAAACCAAAGGGTCCCTTTCCAAATTCTTCCTCGACATTTTTGCAACCTCTGAGACCACATCCCCTCAGAAGCTCTTCAAGATGGAACAAACTCCAAAACAGTGTGTATATATATATATATATATATATATATATATATATGTGCCTCTCTCCACTCTGCACCTCCCACATATAGGAGAGATTGATGGATGGGCCCTGTGCACTATAACTGGAGGGTAATACAACCAGTGCGCAAACTTGAAAAAGGCCTCCTTAAATTTATTACAGACCATTATACCAGAGTGCACCGGGAGCACCACCTCCCAGTTCTTCTCAGAAATGGCCCTATCCAAATCCCTCTCCCATAATCTCTTTATTTTCTTGGTTAAATCCATGATTTGTTGTCTACCTTGCTTGGCCACCTTCCCAATAAACCCCTTGGGGTCAATCTTAGCTCAGTACACAAGGCTCTCCACTGGGTCTAATTTAACCTGTCTGGGCTCTTCCCTCCCTAAACTATTCACAAAAGCCCTAACCTGCCAGTATAGAAATTGATGTTGCCTCCCAAGCTTAAGGCTGTGCTGCATTTCGGCAAATGTGCACAGCTCCCCCTGTATTAGTAAACTGCCCACATTATTGATTCTACTTTTTTCCCCAATCCCGAAACCCTCCATTCTCCACCCCTGGAAGGAAAAAGGGGTTTGCCGCTATCGGCAGCAATACTGTCTCACCTTGGTGGGCAGCCTTCTGTTTCTTAAGCTGTACCCAGGCTTCCACACTGTCCCAACCAATGGATATCTATTACTAACATACTAAAATGCCAGCAGAATAGGCCTAACGGTCTTTCGTGTCTGCTCGTTTGGTCAGTCCCCAACCTGGGTGCTGACCTTGCTGTCCCCCTCGCCTTCTCTGGCTGTCCCCCTCGCCTTCTCTGGCTTCTCCCTTCCCAGTTCCAGATATTCTTGCTGCATTGGATTTTGCTTCCAGAACCCTTCCCCTGTACCTGTCCCACCCCTTCTTGAACCCCTCCACTGTCTCTGCCTCCACCAGCCCCCTAGGCAGTGCATTCCATGGCTCCACCACCCTCTCAGTGAAGTAGCACCTCCTCCTTTCTCCCCTGAATCTTCCCCCCTCCAGCTTCCAGCCATGCCCTCTAGTGGCCCCTTCCTCCTTCCTTCGAAGCACTCCGACTGTTCCTCCCCTATTTACCCTCTTCATGTACCTAAAGACCTCTATCATGTCCCCGGTCCTTCTCTCTTCCAATGTGTACATATTTAGCTCTTGAGCCTCTCCTCCTAGGTCCTGTCCCCAAGCCCCAAATCATTTGGTTGCCTCCTCTGGACCCTCTCCAGGAGGTTAATGTCCCGCTTTAAGTGTGGCCTCCAAAACTGCACGCAGTACTCAAGGTGCGGCCTCACCAAGCAGTTATACAGAGGGAGTATCACTTCCCTCCTTCTGGAGGTGATCCCCCTAGCGATGCATCCCAGCATCCTGTTGGCCTTGGCTGCTGCCCTCCTACAAGTCTCAGAGTTGTTCATCTTGACATCCACCACCACCCCCAGGTCCCTCTCAGCCATCGTGACTTGTAGCATTCCCCCAGGGTGTACACTTGGCCTGGGTTTCTGGCCCCCAGGTGGAGTACTTTGCATTTCCCTGCATTGAACCTCAGCTTCCACTTTCTAGACCATCTTTCCAGAGCCTCCAGGTCCCCTGTGGGCCACCTCTCCTCCTCCCCATCCACCACCGCCCCAGTTTCGAGTCATCTGCAAAGAGACTCATCTCATTCCTGATTCCTGTCCTTATGTCAGATACGTAGGTGTTGAACAGAAGGGCCCAAGGACTGATCTCTGGGACCCCACTAATGACCCTCCTTGGGATGAGACTATCCACCAACTATGACCCTCTGGGTCCGGTCCTGGAGCCAATTGCCTATCCATCTGATCATCTGGTTCCCCACCCCCATTTCTCCCAGCTTATCCAACAGGCCCACGTGAGGAACAGAGTCAAATGCCTTGCTGAAGTCTAGAAAGAGGACATCCACTGGTCTATCCAGGTCCAAGGCACTTGTCACCCAGTCATAGAACTCCACCAGGTTTGTCTGACACGATTTCCTCGGGATGAATCCATGCTGTCTATCGTCCAGGCACCCTGACTTATCCAGGTCCCCCAGCCTCTCCTTGACAATGCCCTCCATCACCTTGCTCACCACCGAGGTCAGGCTGACAGGCCTGTAGTTCCTGCCACCTCCCTTGATCCCCTTGTGGATACAGGCACCATATGCGCCCACCTTCCAGTCTTGGGGCACCCACCCCGTCCTCAAAGAGATGGTGAAAGCTCTGCCAGGTTTTGCCAGGACATCTGCAAGTTCCTTCAGCACTCTGGGATGTAATTATCCGGCCCCGGTGCTTTCTCCGTTCTTAAGGGGCTGAGGGCTTCCTCACTCTCTCTGTTGTGATTTCCACTTCGGTACCTTCTCCCTGCTAGCCCTCCCCACCTGCCAGTGATGCCTCCCCTCTCCCCAGACCTGCCCGATCGGTAAGGGTCCCCCCTCCTCAGTATCTCTGTCTCCTCCTATATGATGCAGCACCCCATTTTCCTGGTGAAACTGGGAGGTGAAGTACTCATTTAGTACCTCAGCCTGCTCCCCCGGGTCTTGTGCCCATCTCTCCCCTGATTTAATCCTGCTAATCTGCCCCATCACCCTTCGTTTTTCCCCAATGTATCTAAAGAACCCCTTGTTCCCTCTCCTAATTTACCTGGCCAGGTTCTGCTCCTTCCTTGCCTTAGCCGCCCTCACCACTCTAGTGGCCCTTCTAGCCATCAGCTCGTACTCCCCTCGATCCCTTTCACTCCTTGAGTACTTGAATTGCTTATAGGCTGCTTTCTTTCCCCGCACCACCTCCTGGACCTCCCTGGTCCACCAACAGGGTTTTTGGGCCCTACCGCATTTTCGTCTTACTCTTGCACAGGTGCTGGTAGCATCCTGCACCCCTCTCCTGATGATTTCCCACCTACTATCAGCGTCCATGTCTGACCCAATCCCATCCAAATGCTCCTTAAGGATCCTTCCCATTTCCTTAAAATCCGCCCCCTGAAGTCGGTTACTTCCGTCTTTGTGCAGCCCCTTCTGCCCCTCCTGGGTCCAGGCACAACCAGACCGTGTGCATGGTCACTCCCGCCAATGGGTCCCTTACCTCCAGGCCCCAATCTGGTCACTGTCTGCCAGGACCACATCCAGTACCCGTGCCTCCCTGGTCGGTTCCTCACCTGCTGAGTTAGGAGCGCGTCTTGAAGACATCCAACAACCTCTGTTCCCTGGTCACAGAGGATGTCATAGTCTCCCAGTCTGTTCCTGGCATGTTTAAGTCCCCAACACCACCACCGTTCCTCTGCCCAGTCTGCAGTGTCTCCTAACATCTGCCACCAGACTGTCCTCCAGCTCCTCCGCCAGGGGCAGGGGTCTATACACCACTCTATTTTGCTCTCTTGCCCCCTTAGTCAAGGTGACCCAATCGCCTCCACGGTTCCCTCCGCCTCCTCTACTCCCCCTATGCCAATGCAGTTTTGACTATCATTGCTACCCCTCCTTCCCTTCCCTCCCCTGTCCTTCCTGAACATAGTATATCCTCCAGGTTCAGGTCCCAGTCATGTCTTGCAGTGGCCCAAGTCTCAGTGACCGCTGCCACATCCACTGCTCCCTCAGTTAGCATCGCCTGGAGCTCAGGCATTTTATTGCCCAAGCTCCTGGCATTTAGCAGGACTACCTTCCACCCTTTCCATATAGTTCCATTTCCCCTGCTCATGTTCCCATGGGGATTCTGTTTTCCCCTGGTCTGCACTTTGCCAGTTGGCCTTTTCCTGCAATCCTCCTGGTCCCCAGGGGGGTGGAGACAGAGTCCCTCCTTTATCGGCACCCCTTGACAGCCTTTTCTCCCATCCCACCCCCCTTCACAAGTTTAAACCCCACTTTTCACCAATGAACCCCTTTATTTTCAACTTAAGGATTCCCTTCCCCTCCAAATTGAGATGTAGTCTATCTCTAGCATACAGCTCCTTATCCTCCCAGGTCTCCCCAATCCCCATCAACCCATACCCTCTGGCCTCACACCACCCCTGAGCCACTGGTTTATCTCCTAATTTTCCTTTGTGTTCCCCACTAGCCCTTGGCACTGGCAGGATTTCTGAGAGGAAACTGTGCATCCTATGTCATGACAGACCCTGGTGAGCTCCCTGAATCTTGCCTGTATCTCTAGCTCGCTGTTTCCCTCAATGTCATTTGTACCCAGGTGGACCAGTATGTCTGGGGAACCCCACAATCCTTTTCCAGTTGATATACCTCGTGGCTTAGCCCTGTGCACCAGTTAGTCCAGGGAAGCATCTTGTTCTAACTGGCCAGGCTTCTCCTCCTATCCCATTTGATACCCCTGATCATAGAATCCCCCAGCAGGAGCACTCTGACCCTCCTTTCCTCCATCCCCCTTCCATGTCCCTCATCCTTTCTACAGGCCCCTCCACCCAGCTGGCTCCGTGTTCCTCCTCCTTTCTGGGTGCCACATGCCACCCCTTCCTTATTTACCATGGCCACCCCTTCCCCTCCAATCCTATGCCTCCTCCTCCTGAGTATCCTTCTGTACCTTGCTAATTCCCCCTCACTGCTCGAACTGGTCCTTCTCCCCATCTGCTAAACTAGCCTGGCTCATCCTCCCTTCCTTCCTGTCTCCATTTAGTTCCTCCTTGCTCGTCTGCTCCCTGGCCTAAACCCTCAGCTCCCTTTACTGAATCCTCCTTGTACTTCTGGTCCTTCTCCTTTACCTTTCCTCCCAACTGGTCCTTCTCCTTGCGCTTCCTCCCTCTTCCCCTGCCTCCTGCTCTGATTCACTGCTCCCCCATTCTCCTGCATTCTAGGTCCCCCCCTGTTCTTCCTGCTATCTGGCCCCTGCCTCCTGCCTCCCACTCCCTTTCCATCTCTAACTACCCCTGTCGTGGCTACATCACCCCCCTCATCCTTGAGCAGAAGAAGAGAATTGAAGCGGATACTGAGTGTAAGGTCTGATCCACCTCCCCGCCTTGCTTCCTTCTGTCCAGCCCTGGCCATCTGCCTACTTCCCTGAGAATGTTGTCCCTCCGTCCCCCCTTTGTGAGGGCCCCCAGTTACCTGCCTGCTTCCTTGGTAGTGTCCTTTTGGACCCCCTCTGCCAGGTTCCCTATGTGACCCCTGAGTATTCTCCTGCACTCCTTTCCCTATGCCCCCACCCCCAGTGCTTGGTGCAACCCTGTGGGAGATTCCCAGCCCTCTTCCCCAACCATACCACCCCCCTTCCCCCAGCTTTCTCCTAATCCCCCAACCTCCTCCCGCTGTGCTAGCTGGTAGCACACTGGGCAACCACCGAACTTCCAAGCCCAGTCCAGTATCATGGCTGCTCCACCCTGTGCACCCCACCACCCTCCCAAAGATGCCGGCCCTAATGATGTGTGGTTCCATCCCTTCCAAATAGGTTTTCTTGGGTGAGCCACCGTTCCCCCTAGTCCAAGATACCCCTACTGCCTAATCAGGTCACCCATCAATCTTACAGACAGTCCACTGTACACCAGTAACCCTGTTACTAGGTGCAGTACAACACATTAAACTTATAAGGGAAATGAACAACTCCCAAAGCTCCTCTCTCCCAGCCTTAAAATCCTACCCCAGTGGCTAGAACTACATGAGCTGCACCTGCAGCCTTTTCCTCCAATTGCAGGGCAGGTGTTCCCTATAAATTCACAGACTTCTGGGGAGGGAGGTGGGTGGGTGGTATTGGGCAGACACCTGACTCGAGAGGATGTATCAGCCTGTGTCTCCCTCCAAGCCCAGCAGCCAAAGAACCAGGCCCAAGCAAATCCCACCAAATAGGTTTTAAATCAGAAGAAATAGGCCTCTACCAGCGCAGCCTGTTACACAGTGAAACATCCACAAAATGAGCCCCACTTATAGCCACCAAATCAGTTTACAAACATCCAGCAGCACCCAAAACAATACCCTGCTAGCCCCTTAGAAGAAAGAAAGAAAGAAAAGAACTAACCTACCAAGTAAAATCCACAAGAACCCTGTGAAAACAACAGCAGCAGCTACTGTCCTGGAACACAACTGATCCTGTCCCCTTCCAGTTCTTTCTATTCCTTACCATTTTAAAGGCTTTAGGTCCTTTAGTATGTAAATATATGGTAAGCCTGCCAGCATTGCCCATCTGCTCCAGGCCTACCCAACTAGCTACTTGTGGCTGGTGGACCCAATCTGCTAGGTACCATTGTTATATTGCCAGATAATAGTTACCCAGATCTGGAAAATTTAACCTACCCTTACTCTTCTCCACTTTCAGCCTTTGGAGACTAGCCCGTGGTCTTTTCCCTCACCAGATAAAGGTGGAGTAGACACACTCCACCCACTTCAGGTCCCCTTTTGTTAACCACAAATGGAGCATCTGCATCTGATAGAGGATCCGAGGGAGGAAGTTCATTTTAACAAGGTTGACTTTTCCGAGCCATGAAATTGGGATCTACGCCCATCTTCTAAGGTCCGCCTCTATCACCTTAATCAGAGGAGAGTAATTCAGATCATATAAAGAGCCCAGGGATCTGTCCATCTTAACCCCAAGATAAGTGAAGCTGGTTTGTACCACCTTCAAACTCCATCTCTCTGTGTTCTGTCCAAGGCCCTGGAAGTGAAGTAACTTAGACTTCCCAAGATTAATCCTGTATCCAGAAAAATCTGCGAAGTCCCTTATCAATGATAACAAAGGAGGCATCGATTTCTGCGGGTTTTGAACAAATAGGAGCATATCGTCCGCATATAGCGTGATTTTGGGTGGAATTCCCTTCTCCCCCTTAAGCCCCTCAATGTCATCATGCTGGCGAATCACCACCACAAGCAGTTCTATAGTCAACGCAAATAAAAGCGGGGATAATGGGCATCCCTGTCGTGTGTCCTGCCCAAGATGGAACTGATCCGACAAGGCCCCAGTCACCAAAATTCTGGCCCTAGGGTCAGCGTACATGGCCCGTACCCATCCTATGTACTGTTCACTAAGACCAGACCGAGACATGACCTCAAATAAATATTCCCATTCAACCCTATCAAACGCTTTTTCTGCATCCCTAGATACAATGCCCACACTCTCCTCTCCCCGGGATGCTTTCCAAACCACACTGAGGAGGTGGCGCATATTATGGTATGACTGTCACCTCTTAATAAACTCGGTCTGGTCTGGGTGAATCAGGTCCAGCAGGACATCTTCTAGTCTGGTAGCCAATACATTCGCCAGTATTTTCAAATCGCAATTAAGGTTCATACTAAGGTAAAGAAAAAGAGCTAGTAGGCCAAGGCCCATAATGCTCTTAAGCTAGGCCAAAGGATAGTATGATAAATTGTACCCAGAAATAATTAACTTGTCAAGACGATGTTTAAAAGTATCCTTAGTGTCACTCATAATTACAGCAGATGGAAGTTTGTTCCAAGGTCCAATGGTTCTCAAGGTAAAGAAAAACTTCCGATTATTGTGCTTAAATGATTTGCCAACCAGCTGAAGAGGATGACCTCTAGTATTATATATAGATGACCTGAATGTAAGACCTAACTTGGTCATGACATATGGATCATGGACAACATCATATAGAAATAAAAGGTCGCCTCTCAAGCAGCTAGTAGCAAGAGGCATAAGTTTTAGAGTGTTTAACCCGTGTTCAAAGGCTGCAGATTGAAGACCAGATATTTTTTTAGTGTACTTTCTCTGTACTTTTTCTTTTTTTTAACTATATATTTATGCCCCAACTTGCCTCCCTTCTCCACTCTCTCCGGCATCCTACTACCTGCAGGCCCCACTCCCCATCGAGATCTGCCCCTAGAGCACCCAACACCACACACAATCTTACCCCCGGGTAGAGGTGATGAGGAACGCCCCTTACCTCCCCAAACCAGCACACTGAAGCTTGTGGGGTCGGAGCAGCGGAGTCTGTTCGATGGGCCTGTAAACCTGCCAGCGAGGTGCCATCGGCTAGGAGAAGCCGAGGTGGTTTTCCGGTTTCTTTCCTCCCTTCCCCCGATGTTGGCATGCAATGAGGGGCTATGAGCTAGGAGGCACGCTGAGACGTACCTCTTTGCTCCGCCCCTCTGCCGACATCCACCTAATCCACTTGCAGCTGCTCCACCTACCGCGCTATCCACCTGGGCTTCCCTAGGTGGTAGCATTGCAGCGGAGCCTGCAGTTACCCCCGAGAAGGAGAGCTGCCGTCAGGTGCTCTATCCTTCTCCGCCTAGCCGACCCCCCAGTGACCTGAGCTCACTCCCGAACCCAGGTCACCGGTGTGGTACAACGTGTGGCGTCCAGCGCCTCAACCCTCAGTGCCACCGGGCCGGCGGTCTCTGTACTTTTTCAAGGGCACTACTATCAGATTTTTTAAATGGGCACCATAACTGCGATGCATACTCAAGATGAGGTCTGACGTAGGACCTAAACAAGGGCATTAACACCTCACGATCTCTAGATCTGATATAACGAAGGATCGACCAAACAAGCTTGCTAGATGTACGAATAACTGAATTCAAATGTTTTGAGTATTTTAAATCATTCGAAATCGTAATTCCTAAGTCTCTCTCATCAGTGGTGGCACAAAGCATGGAACCATATAGTGAGTATTGGAAGTTTAAGTTATTGGAACCCAAATGTATGACTTTGCACTTAGTAGAGTTCCATTTCATACCCCATGTCTCAATCCAGTTGGAAATGATGTCAAGATCATGCTGAATAAAAGATATCTGATCTGAGTTAGAACAAGGTCCCCCAATCTTCACATCATCTACATATTTTGTTGTAATGGAAACACAATTATGGGTTAAGTCAGCAATGAAAGCTTGAAAAAGACAGGGGCCAAGAACCCAGCCTTTCGGAACACTGCTCAAGACCTTACCAGTGTTAGAAAGAACACCACTGATGATCACCCTTTGTGTTCCATTACAAAGTCAATTTTTAATCCAAGCAATTATATAATTATTAATATTGAGTCCTCTAAGTTTATGAATTAGAGCCCAATGTGGCATGGTATCGAAAGCTTTACTGAAATCTATAAAAATTACATCACAAGGTATCCCACTGTCCAGGAAAGTACTGAAGTGTTCGTAAAAACGAAGCAGGTTGGTTGAACCACTTCTACCCCTCTTAAAGCCATGTTGCTGAGGATCATTTACATCAATAGCTGGAGCAATAATATCTTTGAGGAGACGTTCCATAACTTTACAGATAAAAGAAGTTAAGCTGATGGGCCGATAGTTTTCCCAAAGATGTTTAGAGCCCTTTTTATAGATTGGAACAACTGATGCCTCTTTCCATTCAGTAGGAATGTAATTATTCAGTAAGAAAAGTTCAAACAGAAGTTTAAGTGGAAGGGCAATTTGGTCAGCCAATAGATATAATAAATAACCCGCTATGTTATCTGGACCAGGACATAATTTACCTTTCAGTGTACGTAGTTTATTACTAATAAGTTCCACAGTGAAGGTAATAGGAGAATCAGAATGATTGTTAATGAGCTGGGGTATTAGCAAATATGATGCAGAAAAATTGTTACAGAATTCACTATTAAATACTTCGGCCATGGTTTTAGAATCATGACTGAGAATATTGTCTACTATAGGAGGCCCCACCTTGCATGCTGTTTTCCTAAGACAATTAATATAAGAATAAAATTGTTCAGTGTTGCACTTATTGGCTGTCTTGGCCAAATTCAGTTCCCATCTAGATTTAGCCCTTTTAATAACTGATTTACATTTCTTATTAGATTTTATATAAGACTCCAAATTAGATGTGGTCTTGTTTTTAAGAAAGTTACGATATTTTTTGTTTTTATATCTGATCAATCTTTTACATTTGAATTAAGCAACACTATAGGCCTATAAAAGGCACGCTCAGATTCATCTTTGCCCAGTTTAGGCACCAAGCATATCGTTGCTTCATAACAAGTAGTAGGCAATGTGAGGTCCTCTCCCTCAGGCTTCCTAAACACTTCACAAAATACCTTTGTTAACTGCCCCAGCAACAACTGATAGTACTCTATCGAGATACCATCTGGTCCACTAGCTTTACCCCTCTGCAATCTCTGTATGGCCTCCCCTATCTCCACTGGTGTGAGTGGCCTGTTCAGCAACTCTCTTTGGGCATGAGTAATGCCCGGCATCGGTATTCTATCCAAAAAGTCCTTTATCCGTTTCCCCTTCCCCAGATGCTCCACACTATATGGCTGACTACAGAATGTTTTAAAACATTCCCTAATCCCCTTTGTGTCCATACACAGGTTCCCTCCTGTATTCTTGACCCCTGTGACCCTAACTGGGCACTGCCCCCCCCTTCATGAGACGTGCTAGCAGGGGTCCGGGTTGGTTACCCCACTCAAATATCTGACATCTGCAATAAAACCAAGACCAGCCAGCTTATTCGCTTAGCAGGGCATTCGGTGCCTCCCTAGTTTTTTTCAGTGACTGCTCTGCCCTTCCCAGTTCACCACCTGCTACCCTTTTGTCTAAGTACTTCAGCCGCAGTTCCAACTCCCTCCTTTGCTCCTGCTTTTTCTTTTTGAGTCTCGCCATATATTCTATAATCCACACATATACACCTTTCCTGCGTCCCAAAAGATAGTTTTGGCCGTGTCCTGTCCTGCATTTATCTCAACATAGAGCCGCCACTGTTCCTCTAAATGCTCCCGGAAATCCTGGTTTCTAACCATGTAAGTAGGAAGTTTCGGGGGGGGGGAGGCCCTCTTGTCCATCCCTACAGAATATTTTAAGGATCACCATCGCATGGTCAGATATGTGTATGGGGCCATGCAATACATCCTGTACCCTCCCACACTAATTCCTAGGCATAAATATATAGTCAATACGTGACCATGTTTTATGTGGGTTAGAAAAAAACATATACTCCTTTGCCCCGGGATTAATCGAACACCATCCATCTACCAAGACTAGGTCAGCTAAACCTATCTGCCATTGCCTCACAGTCTCCGATATTCTCCCCCTGCCCTCTGAGTGATCCATATGGGGGTCCATTGTCCAATTAAAATTCCCACCTAACAGCAAGCCTGGGAACTATTCCTCAGTAAGCAAATCCAGCAAAGACATATAAAATAGTGGGTCATAGACCGCTAGGGTGTATGTGCTTCCATATGTAACTTTTTCCCCGTACAGTTCCCCCATATGAAAACATATCTGCCCTCTTTCTGATCTTTTACCACTTTCTTTATCTCAAATGGGAAGGCCTTATGTATGGGGATAGCCACCCCTCTTTTGTGAGATGAATTTAGATGCCGCATAGCACCTCCCAACCCAACTTCACACCAATTTGGCATGCTCCACTTCTGTCAGGTATGTTTCTTGAAGTAATACCACTTGCGCCCCTTCCCTTTTTAAAGCGGTTAACAGCGATGTAATTTTCACCGGATTTGCTATTCCCTTTACATTCCATGAAACCATATGAACACGTTGTGTCTTAGCCATTTATCAGCATACTCTCCCATTTGATTCCCCAACCGTATAAGCTGACATAGGAACAATCCCACATATTCTATTGGGACCCACAGTGATGTCCAATCAATCTTACAAGAGCCTGTAAAAATCTATGCACACATGAAACATCTAATGCACCTGAAAACATTAAAACGAGAACAGCTTGAACAAGAACCACAAAAACAGTAACAGTATTACACCCCAACTTTCCTTCCACCCCCCCCCCCCAGCACTCCCTTCCCTACCCACTCCCCGTAGTACCTGATTTGGTCTTGTCTGATTCAATTGCTCCCTTGGCCCACTCCACACCTCCTTAGCACCCCCCATTACTTATTCCACACCATTTCCCACTTCTACTCATTCCTAGACCTCTCAAACCCCGCTGCCTCCCCTCCTCCCTTTCTATTCCATCTATGTTGTGGTCTCCCATTGCCTCATTCACCAGCATCCGATACTTATACCAACTGTCTTCCGTCCTGTGCCTCCCTCCCCTTCCATCCCAAACCACGACACTAACTGCCACATAAGCATGAGTGTCATATTAATCCCCACTTTTGACATGTTCGCCCCACTCACCAGCCTAATCCACAATCGCTATATCCCTTTCTACCACCAAACAGTGCGTGGCATCTTTACAGTATTTGTGACTTCTTCATAGCTCCACAATCAGCATGATAGCCCCAGCCTAAATCCAATATTTAACTTCCCGTTACCTTCTCACCCAGACCCCATATCTTTTTTTTTTATTATTATAAAAAAAAAAAAAAACACAGAGGGGAAGAGAGACCTCTCTAATGAATCCCCTTTTGGCGTCCTTACCTAAATGCTGTTTACTCAACTTCTAAATCCAGTGTGCCCCCCCCAATCATGCAGCTCTCCCATCCCCCAGTCCAGCTCCCGCACAGTAAAGAAGCGACGAGAGGAAAGCAGGCCTCATCCAGCCGCACTTCCAGTGACCCATAACCTCACATCCATGCCCCTGCTTCCTCATTCAACCCACATTCCCACTATTGGCTAGGAGCCACAGGAGGGGACTCCCCCAGCAGCAACCCTCGAGACAGAGGAAGGGCGTACAGGAGAAGAACGAGGGCAAAGCCAAAACCTCCACTTCCAAATCGCATTAGGCCCATTTCTTCCACTGTTCTACCACCCCCACCCCCCCAATACATCCAGGGTGTGTGTACCTCCTCATAACATAAAATCCCACCTGGGGACCGCAAATTTAATCGGGATAAAAAGTTTCAAACAATAAGTCCTCCCCAGTCTCTTGAATCCAGGTCTTCATTGTCCATCTTTCAGGTCTTCAGCATCGAGAAGACTCGCCCTCCATCTCCCGCTGTCTGCACAGGCAAAGGCGAGAGCATGCCAAACCCATATCAACAGCAACCTAACATATCCAATGAGAGTAAAGTCAAAACAGTCTTAAAAAAAAAGCAAGTTAGGGAAAATGTTCACTCAGCCTGGCAAACCTCAGCCCACTTTTGACTGCAACGATTTAACATGTTGCTCAGCTTTAGCAACCTCCCAAAAACGAAAACATTGCCCCTTCATAGCGAATCTTCAGAGTTGCAGGATAAATTAAGAAATTCTCCACCTTCATGCTTCTTAGCTGGGCCATCGCTCTATTAAACTTTTTCTGCCACTGAAGTAGTCTGGCCGAGTAATCCTGTGATAAGAACAGGTGGACGCCATCATATTTCTGGCTCCCCTTCTCTGTGTATGCCCCCAAGATCTCCTCACGGTCTTGGAAATGATAGAACCTCATTATGATCTGCCTTGGAGGTTGATCAGGTAGAGGTCTAGGCATAACTGCACAATGGGCTCTCTCCAGTTTTACATGCCCATTTTTAGGTTGGAGGCCCAGTAACTCTGGCAGGATTTTTGCACAAAAGTCCAGGACACATGCACCCTCTTTACCCTCTGGGAGCCCCCTCAGGCATAGATTAAGGCATCTCCGATCATTTTCCTGGTAGTCGAATGCCTCTTTAAAATTCTCCAGCTCCTTTTGCAAAGCTCTTACTTGCCCTCGTACTGACGCCAGCTTGTCCTCCAAGTGGGAAATTCTATCTTCAGCCTCGGCCAGTTTGTTAACCTGGATGGTTTGCTGCTCCAGAACCTCCTGCAAATCTGAATCAAGCTTGCCTTCTAATTTTATTAGCCGTGGCTCTAGGACTGTATCACCTGCCCAGTAACTTCTCTGCCGAGCACCATCACTTCTGCAGTCGACAAGGAAACTAGGCCTGGATTTTCAGCTGTCGCAGTCGCTGCTGCTTTCTTACAACTTTTATTTGCCAGCCACTGCTTTTTGTTGGATTTGGAGTTAAATATTCATCCATGGCGCTTTCTGGTTCCTCTCCACACACTGATGACAGGAAATATGAGGTAGGCAAGTGTTTTAATTCTTTATTTTTCAGTTGTCATAGTGCAGCAGTGAAATGGCGCATCTGTCCGGCTAGCTGCTCATTAGGGCCCCCCCACCCAGACAGCTCTCTCAGCAGTTTGGGCATTCTGGTGAATCCAAAACATTCTAATAATTCTCTTCTAACATTAGCTTTTAGCATTAGTTTTGTATCTCCACTTGACATGGAACCTTTGTAAAAGAGCCTCAGTGCTCATAGGTACAAATCCGAATTGTTGAAATAAAATAAAAAACGTATAACCTTTACAGTTCCGCACATATGCATTATCCCTTTTTCCATAACAACCAGTACAGCAAACAGTGACGTTTAAACTCTCACCTTTTGTTTTTTTCAGCCTTTGGAAGTCTCAATTCCTGATCCATATCTTTTTTTTTTTCCTACTTATTTTTTATCCACTCCTACTGTCCCCACCAACCACCACTCCTTCCGTTCTACAAGGAATGACGACCTCCCAGCCTCTGCCGATCAGCTTGGTCTGCCCCTAGAGTGCCCCACTGCCATTGGGGGCCCTTTGACGGCCCGGATCCCCGGGCCGGGGCAAGGAGTGGATTCCTCCTTTACCCCCCCCTTCCCCCCTGTGGCAGCTGCACATTGGAGTCTTCCCCTGATCAGTGGGTGGTATAGCCGGCTCCAGAGGACTTCATCCAGGTGACTGGAGGCATTTTTCCTCAAGTAGTTTCCCCATTAACCCCACCCCTGAGATGCCGGCACAGAGAGTCTGCGTGCTGACGCACGCCTCCTCAAGCGCACGACGCCCCTCCCGCCCGCAGATGAAGCCACCGAGCCTCTCGAGAGTCGTGGCATCCACCGACCCCTCCTCCAGATGTCAGGCACTCAAAGTGCCCCTGGCATCCCACCCCAAGGGAGGACAGCATCCGTTGGGACGCTCCATCCTCCTTCCCCCGGCCGACCCCCGATGACCCAGGTCCGTTCCTGAATCCGGGTCGCCGGCGTAGCGCGAGGTGTGGCATCCAGTGCCTCAACCCTCAGCGCCACCAGGCCGGCTCCTGATCCATATCTTGACAGAAAATCAGTATCGACATTCTCTTTCCCAGATTTCTGCATCACATAAAATTTAAATGGCTATAGTGCAAGGTACCACTATGTGATCCTGGAATTTTTATCCTTCATTTGGTTAAGCCAACAGAAAGGATTGTGATTTATTAGAAGTATAAAGTCACCTCCTACCAAATAAAACATAAGTGGCTCCATGGCCCAGTTTGCCACAAGGCATTCCTTTTCAATGGTGGAGTACGTCTTCTCTCTGTCATGTAACTTCCTACTGATATATACAATTGGATGCTCCTTCTTATCTATATGTTGACTCAAGGCAGCCTGCCTCTCTTTTTGTAACAAAAATTGCTTCTCAAAGTTGGGGTTTCTTAAAACAGGGGTTGAACATAATAATAATCTTTATTTTTTACGTGCCTTTTGTTATATCAAGGCGCTGTACAGTGTGAATAATAAAACAGCAATAAAATCAGAAATACAAGCAATAAACATCAGTAGGGATAATGCAGCTTTGATGGCCCAGAAAGCTTCATTACACTCTGGGGTCCATTTCAAATTATTCAGGAACCATTTCTTCATGAGTACAGTGAGGGGAGTAGCTAGCTGGGCAGTGTTGGGAACAAATGTCTGATAATAACTAGGTCATAGGTTTCTGACTGTAGAGTGTCTATATTACTGTGGGCAAGTTGGGCTTTACCGGTCAGGTAAGGTACCAGCCTGATTGCCAACTGCTGTTTTGGCCACTGATAGGCTGCAGCAACCCTTTCAAAAGTTGTCTTGTATGCTTCGATATCATCTGAAGGACACAACTTTGTAAGTTTAATGTCTTTTAAGTTGTCTGTATTTTGTTGCTCTGCTGGACCTGTGCTGGATCCTCCAGCTTTGACAGCTTGCAAGGCATCCAGCCATCACTGCTCCTGTCACTGCATCTCTTCTCTGCTGCTCTTGTCACTGCATCTCTTCTTTTCTCTGCTTCTCAAATTGCTGTATCTCTTCTTTTCTCTGTGCCTCTAAACGTTGAATCTCTTTTTCTCTTTGCTTTGTTTCTCCATCTATTTTTGTTGTAGAGCCAACCATTTAAGAAAGGCAGTCAGGTTTTCAGGTTCTGGCACTACCTGTTCTTTTTCGATCACTGGTGCTGGCTGTACAGTCTCAGCTTGGACTTCTGTCTCTGCTAGTTTGGCTGCCATTCGTCTGGTAATCACTCCTGGGCTTGCTGCTGCAGAAGCCATACCTTTCTTCTATGCTTCCGTGGTGCCAGATCCAGTACCCACGCACAAAACTCCTGGCCTGGAGTATGCATAGTGTAAACCCTACTCTCTCACCATCTGTCACCAAGGCACAGGTCAGAAAGCATAGGAAAACCAGGAGCAGTTATACAATTTGCAAGTAGCATTTTATTATTATCAATAACAGTAAAATAAAAATCGTTCAGAATAACTATTTACGTAGGCAGTACAAATAGAGAAAAAGTCCTTCATCTGAGGGTAAATCTAATTCCAAGTTTCAGTCTCTACCCAACAAGAATATTTGCTGCTCTGTTTATAACAAGTCTTTGCCTGACAATTAACTTCTTCATCCTGAGCTCATTAAGGAGACATCCTAATTCTCAAAAAATTGAAGCAGAGTTCTTGTCAGTTTCTTTGCAGAGCAGGCTTGCAAATAGATGTCCAAGATGGCCTCCAGCTGACAGTTCTGCAACAGAGTTTGCAAACAAGCCTAAGAGAAGCTCAAACAGCATCTCCGGTTAACCCCCAAATTCCAAATAGCGTTTTGCAATCATTTCAACCGTATAACTATATACAGTTTCAAACAGAGGGATCTTAGTATCATTTACAATTTCACACAAAGATTCACACATATTTTTACAACTACAGATATGCAAGGGGGAAAAAAACAGAAACAGCAAGTGAAGGTAGAGAGATAGCAAGAGGCGAAGAATCGCGAGACCATCAGAGTATTCGGTCTCACAAGAACATTTGGTTGCACAATGAGAGACAGGAGACAGAAAAGGAGAGGCTAGAACAGATCCTTACATTTTACTCTTTCTGCATAACAAATAAGACAGGGCCTTATTCAACCCTGTCACAGCTTACAACTGATGTGAAAGCACTGTATGCTTCCATAAGGCATCCTGATGGTATTAATGCTTGCAAATTCTTCTTGGAGAGGTCAAATGCAGAAATGCCTGTAACCTTTCTGTTGGGAGCAATAGATTTTATATTGAACCATGGCGTGTTTGAATTAAAAAAAAATATATTATTTACAGACATGCAGAACGGTGATGGGTACCTGTATGTCCCCACTGTATGTGAACTTGTTAACGGGGTTATGGGAATTCAGGTCTTCCATGAGTTTTTCCCATAAGCAGACAATGCTTTCATGTGGTTTCTATAGACTGACGACATTGTCTGCGTATGGAAGGGCCAGAGGAATGAAGCTGAGGTATTTGTTAAATGGTTCAATGGGAATGAGGTCAACCTTACATTGATGCACAGAACAGAAGAATAATCCATAGACATTTTGGACCTTACTTTGTGTGGTATGCCAGGTCACATAGTCCAAACATGGGGTTATCGCAAACCTACTGCTGTAAACTCCTTATTACTAGCAAGCACCACACACCCATGTAAGCTGAAAGATTCAACACCATACTCGCAATTTTTAAGTGTGCACAGTAATTGCAGTGATGGGGAAAAGTTTAATACGCAGTCAGACAATTTGAAACAGAGGTTTTTACACAAGGGATACGATGAGCAAATTGTAAGAAATGCAAGGTTGAAAGTTTCAGACAAACCCAGACAAGAAACAATACAAGTGAAATCAAAATCTAAGTTGAAGGAACAACCTGTGACATTCTCAATCGAGTACAATCATGTGGCTGGGAAGATAGGGGCAGTTATGCATAAATACTGGGGAATATTGATGTCTGATGGCCTGCTCAAACAAAAGTTGGGCCAGAAAAGTACAGTTACGTAAGACGTTACCATAACAGTAGATCTTCAAGAGAAGATCTTACAGAAGGCCACACCAGTAAGACTATGCTGCCAGGCACTAGGGCCACATGGAAAACTTCTAGCTAGCAGTCTACCATAGCTAACCGCCCCCTGCCAACGTCAGTCAACTGACATCAGAATAGCCTATAACAGAGGGCGGTCCCCCACACTACCTCAGTTCTCCCACGGGAGACCCTGTACAGGCAGCTGAAGGAAAACCAAGAGGTTTCCTGAGAGTCATGAAACAGGCAGAAGAAGGTCCACATAGAAGGAACAGCAGGGCAGGGCCTGCTGTAAGAGCTTCTCTCAAAGATCTACTGTTACAGTAAGTTCTTACGTAACTATACTGTCTTACTTCGCGGAAGGGTCTTACAGCAGGCCACATCAGTAGGACTGAGTACCAAGCAGTACTGGTTATCACCAGGATAACATCATCAGGAGGAGGACAAGACCGCTGTCAAGAGCTCATGACAGAAGGCTATGAAGAACTGCCAGGCTGAAACTGACTCTACACCTAGAGGCAATGTCCAGACTGTAATGCTTGGTGAAAGTGTGGACTGAACTCCATGTGACAGCTGCACGGATGTCAGCAGCAGACACATTTCTGAAGCAAGCTGAGGAGACAGCCATACCCCTGGTGGAATGGCCCTTGACCACTCCCGGAAGGGGTCTGTTGTACTTGCAGTAGCAATAAACAATGCAATTAGCTAACCACTTAGGCAAACACTGTTTGGAAACAGGAGCACCCACTCTTTGGGGGTGAACGAAACAAACTGGTCAGTTTTCCTCAAACTCTTGGTGTGGTTCATGTAATACTGTAACATTCTATGAACATCCAAAGCATAGAGCAATGCCTCCCCCAATTGGAATACTCAGGCAAATAAACTGGAAGGTGGCTAGATTGATTTAAAGTAAACTCAGACACCATCTTAGGTAAAAACTTAGGATTAGTATGCAAAGACAGCCCTGTCTTTGTGAAAAACCAAATAAGGCTCTTTACACATAAGAACCTGTAGCACAGAAATCCTTTGAGCAGAAGTAACATCAACTAAAAAGAGCGCTTTATACGACAGAAAGCACAGCTTGCAACTCGTGGCCGGTTCAAAGGGAGGTAAAGCGAGTTTCTCCAACATAAAGTTAAGGTCTCATGGAGGGACCGGGTTCCGAATGGGAGGTTTCAGATGCAAAATGCCCCCCATGTGTGGGACACTTCAAGCTTCGGCGACAGACTTGCCCTCAATAGATGCTTGGTACACAGCGATGGTGGAAAGGTGCACCTTAAGGGAGAAGTACCCGAGGCCTAAATTCAAAAGGGAAAGGAGGCACTCCAACATCTGATTCACTGGGCAGGTGAAAGAATCCAAATGGCGAACAGTGGCTCAAATGGAGAAGCTCTTCCATTTCATAGCATAAGGCCCTGGTGAAGGGCTTCCTGGCTGCCACCAAGATGTCAGCAACCCTAGAGGATACCCTAAAGTGGACAATAGCTAGGTCCGCAGGAGCCACACATGGAAATGCAGACTTGAATCTGCAAGGACCAGGCTGCCCTGGTCCTGGTGGAGCAAGCCTGTGCACAGGGGCTGAGGAACCAGAGGTTCCACGGCTAGCTGTTATAGCAGGTGAAACCAAATCTGGCATGGCCTGAAGGGAGCTATGAGAATCATCTCCGCTCCATCCAACTAGAGCTTGGGAGGAACGCTCTGCAAGAGCGGGAAGGGAGGGAAGACATACAGAAATCTCCCCTTCCAAGAGAGGGACAATGCATCTCGCCAGAAAACTCCAGGCCCAGGATCGAGTGAGCAAAAAAGTGGCAGTTTTGCATTGAGTGGGGATGCAAAGAGGTCCAACTCTGGACGGCCCCATCTATTGAAGCTATCTTTGACCACTGAGCTTAGAAACTCCCACTTGTGAGCCCATGACCTGGAGTGGCTGAGACTATCAGCCAATAAGTTTTGGACACCAGGAACGTGCACGGCCAAGAGCTCCAGATTGTGCTCGAAGGCCCAGAACCAGACTCTCACTGCCTCCCAACACGGGGGATAAGAATGGGTCCTTCCCTGCTTGTTGATGTAGTATACCACGCATGTTGTCCATCTGCACCAGCAGCGGACCAGGAAGGAGACAAGCCTGGAAGGTTTGTTGGGCATAAAGGACCACCTACAGCTCCAGAATGTTGATGTGAAGACCCTGTTCCACTTGTGACCAGGTACCCTGGGTCTGATACTCAGCCAGATGAGTGTGCCAGCCCAGGCCGGACACATCTGTTTTGAGAACCTGTAAGGGGGTTGGAAGTTGAAAAGAGACTTCCCGAAGGAGTTCGGCCGGATCCAGCCACCACAACAAAGTCCTCCAGACCAGGTCAGAGACCAAGACCAATTGGTCCAGGTTGTCGGAACGTCAATCCTACTGGACCCTCAAGGTCCACTGAGGAACCCACATGTGTAACTGGGCCAAAGGGACTGTGGTGACTGCGACCACCATGTGGCCCAGAAGATGTAGGAAGACCCTGTCTTGGACCTGCCAATTGAAGGAAACCAGATGGGCTTGCATCATCAGTCGCTTCGCTCTGTCTTCAGGCAGAAAGGCCTTGCCCTAACTGGTGTCCAGGACCACCTCTATGTATTGGAGATGCTGGCAAGGAGAGAGGCAGGACTTTGGTAGATTTATAGTGATCCCTTGGGCCTGGAAAAGACTGAAGGGTCTGAACCAAATGTTTAATCCAGGGGGCTGCAAGCAGCCAATCATCCAGGTAAGGGAACACATAGAAGTCCTGTCTCCTCAATGTGGCAGCCACCACTGCTAGGCATTTAGTAAAGACCCGAGAGGCCAAGGAAAGGCCAAAAGGGAGGGCCCGAAACTGATAATGGGTTCCCTGAAAATGGAAGCAGAGGAAGCAATGATAGGCAGGAAAGACTCGGATGTGCAGGCAGGCATCCTGCCTATCCAGAGAACAGAGTCAGTCCCCCTGGTGCAACAGGGGTAACAGTCACTGAAGGCTATCCATCTTGCAGCACTTGTACTCGGTGTACAGATTCAGGTGACTCAGGTCCAGGAAGGGCTGCAGTTCCCCGGTCTTTTTGGGGATGAGGAAGAAGTGGGAGTTAAACCCCCTTCCCCACTGAGCTTAAGGGATGGATTCTATCTCTGTTTTTTGAAGAAGAGCCTGAATTTCCTCCCAGACCAGAGAAAGGTGTGCTGGAGGGTAGGAAGAGTGGACAGGAGGGTTTCTGGGTGGCCACTCTAGGAATTCTAGAGTGTGATCGTGAGTTATGATCTGGAGCACTCAGCTGTCTGTGGTCACTTCCCTCCACCCATCCAGGCGTAGGGAGAACCAACGCCCGACCACCTCGCTTGGATCCTTGGTTTGATGGGGTTTGGATAAGGAGTCAGGAGGTGGGGGCGGGTGTGGGCAGAAGGCCTGTGGGAGCTCTGGCAGTTGGGATGGCAGCAGTGGCAGGGGCTGTTGTGGCCTTGTGCTTCTGCTGACTTTTGGCAGGCTGGCCCAGAGTTTGCTTGTGGGAGGGCTGATGAAAGGACTGATGTTGGCCCGCTCTAGGCTAGGTGTGACAGAGCCAGTGGACCAATCTGAGGGGCGCCCCAGACTTCTGCAAGTAAAAATGATGTCCTGAACATCACTCCCGAATAGGACCCCCTCTTCCGGGCGGAAGGAGGCATCCAAAATACTAGCCAGTATGTCTGGGGCAAAACTGGACACCCAGAGCTAAGAATGGCGCTAGAGACAGACCACTGCCCCAAGCTCGGAGGCATCAACAGCGTCATAAGCCGCCTGGAGGACATGACTGCCAATGTCCGAGCCTGACCTCAGAAGCTGGGCAAGCTGCATTTTAGTGGCTTCTTTAGGCAACATCTGGACTAAGTCCCTGGTTTGGTCCCAGAGGACATTCTGATACTGGACTCTATGAGCCAAATAGCCAAAGTAGTAGAGGCAAAAACACGCTTGCCAAGGTGATCCAGCTGCCTGGATTCCCGGTCCACAGGGAAGAGTACTGAGGTGCTTGGGCTTCTTAGTACAACTGTGTGCTGCATTAATCCCCACATAATCCGCCTTAGGGGTGCTGCCCAGAAAACGCTTGCCCGCAGGGGCATGGTAGAGGCAATTTGTCTTCTTAGGCAGAGGAGAGGTGTAGAGGGGTGGGACCAGGCAAACTTTGTGACATCCTCATAGGAGTCAATCATAGGAGGCACCACCACAGGAAGGGAGTCCCATTGCCAGAGGCAAATAGCCAAATTTATTTATTTTATTTAAATATTCAGAAAACAACCTTTGAGCAACATGCTCTTTTACAAAGGTTCCACGTTAGGTAATCAAAATACATAAAACAGTGAACAAGATAATAATACAAATGATTCCAGTAAACCAAACAAAATGAGAGATTAAAACATAAAAAATGTGCCCCGGGCCAGAGAGCGAACATTGCAGTAGACAAGCATAGTGCAGTTGTCAAGGGCAACTCAGAGCTAGAACATTGTCAGAAAAGGAGGACAGGGAGATGGGAGAAGTTCGAGACAAGGTGAGGGAGGAGAAGTGGGGTGGATACTGAGGAAGGAGATAACAGAAAGGGAAGGGGCTGGGGAAGTTAGAAGGTATTGGCAGGGGGTAGCAGCAGGGGTGAATTAGCAGTTGTAGATGGGTGACTGTGGAGGAGATGAGGGAGGTAGGGTATCTGGGAAAGGGGCAGGGGAGGTAGGGTGAGGAGGGGGTAGTAAGTGCTAAAAAGGGCGAACTAGGAGTCGGGGGAGTATGAAATGGTAATTTACAAGGCTAGCCTGGGTTTAGCTAAAGTTGTAAGGTAAAGGGTAGGAGTAAGTGCCAGGAAGGGTGGACCCAAAATTGGGAAGGGAAAAGCAATGGTCTTTTACTAGGTTAGCATGGTTCTAGTGGACGTGTCCCTTATAGGCAGGCACACGCACTCTTATTGCTGAGAAACTGCTTTAATTCAGACTTGAAAGCCAGGAGGTCAGCAATATTAAGAATGGCAGCTGGGATCTGATTCAGCCAGAGTGGGGTTCTACAGGAGGAGGAGCGCTGGCCCTGTACTGTTCCCCTGAAAGGAACAAGAAGGGCATTCTGGCCTTTGCCTCTAGTTCAGTATTAAGATTGTGCCGCAGAGAAGGAACTGGAGATACATTTTGGCGGGGGGGGGAGGACACGAAGAAGATATTACTTACCATAGTAATCCTGTTTCTTCCAAGGGAATCTTACTGTATTCTGACATATGCAGTTATGGTCTCACCACAGTACTGCCCCAGAGCTGAAAAGCTTAATAGAACCTACGCAAATGACAGAATACTAGGCTTAAGCGCGTGTTTTCAAACCACTGTCTCTGGTAAAGAACCTTCTAACAGTCAGATTCTAATGAAGTGTGCATAGGAAGCTATCTATACTAACTAATAAGAAAAACAACAATTTGCCCCTCCTATAAACATCCCCATCTAAGGATCAATAGGCATTCATCTCTAAGACTCAAATCACAGATGGCCCAAGGAAAAAAAAAAAAACAGCCCAGGAGTCCACCACAGTAATCAGAGCTGTAGTGCAGTGCCCCCAGGTTCTAGTAGGGGAGGAAAGATGGGAGCTCAGAATACAGTAAGATTCCATTGGAAGAAACAAGATTACTATGGTAAGTAATATCTTCTAATCCCAGGAAATCTTACTGTATTTTCAGACTACCCAAGCAGTGCCTTTGGAGGTGGGTAAAGAACCTATTTAGGAAACAGGCTCTGCAGTACTGCTGTGCCAAAACCTTACATCACTCCTGGCCTGAGGATCCAGGTTGAAATGTTTGAAAAATGTGTGAACAGTTTTCCAGGTAGCTGCTTTATAGAATTCCAGCAAAGGTATATCCCTTGCAGCTGCTATGGAGGCAGCTGTGCCCCTTCTGGAATGGGCCCTGAGGCCAACAGGGGGTTCCTTGCCCACTGTGCTGTAACAAAACTGAATACAGGCAACAATCCATCAGACAATGGTTCTCTTTGAGGCAGGTTTTCCTTTTCGTATCACTTTTTATGTAAGGAACAACTGGGTCCTTTCCTGTCTATGATCCTTAGTATGGTCAAGATAATAGCTGATAGCTCTCTTGACATCCAAGCTATGTAACCTACGTTCCCCTGAACTAGAATGGTCAGTGAAAAAGACCGGCAAGGTGATGGACTGATTTAAATGGAAATCAAACACCACTCTGGGAAGAAACTTTCTGTTTGTTCTCAGGACTACCTTGTCTCTGTGAAAAGAAATGTAATTCAGTTCTGTACACAGGGCCTGTAATTCACTGATCCTTCTGGCTGGCGTGATAGCTATTAGGAACACAGTCTTCCATGTGACATACTTCAGTTCTGCTGAAGACATGGGTTCAAAATAGTGTTGCTCAAATAGTGCTTTTGTGGATCCTACCACTAACTGTCAGATAGTGCTGGTATCCTGACTTGGATCCTACCAGTTATCCTGCCAAATACAGATGCAGGATCCAAGGTCAGATAGTGATGGATCCTAAATAGGATCCATGGATCCTAGGGTAGGTAGATAGGATCCAGGGCCAGATAGTGATGGATCCTGGTTAGGATCCAGGTGTTCCAGTTAGGATCCATGGATCCTAGGGCAGACAGTTAGGATCCAGGGCCAGATAGTGATGGATCCTGGTTAGGATCCAGGAATCCTAGTTGGTAGGATCCATGGTCAGATAGCACTACTATCCTACCACAGCAACTATCTGGCCAAACTGGAGGTATCTGTTGGTATCCTGATTTCTAGGATACTATCTGAGCAAAACTAGTTCAAAAGGTGGCTGCATCACCTGTTCAATACAGATGTTAAGATCCCACGCAGGAGTGGGCTCCCTGTGTGAAGGATGCAAGCGCAAAGGCCCTTTGAAGACTTTTCTAAACACCTGATTGGAAACCAGGGAAGATTTCTTACCAGATGAGAGATAAGCTGAGACAGCTGCTAGATGCACCTTTAGCATAGAGGGCTTGAGGCCCAGGGAGTGTAGCGGCACCAGGTAATCCAGTACTACTGAGAAAGTAGCTTGAGTACTGATCACCTCCTGCTGCTGGCACCAGATGAAAATCCCTTCCATTTTGAAGAGTATGTTGCAGAAGGCTTTCTGGAACCCCTGAGCACCTGAAGGACTCTCTCTCTCAGACAACCTAAGGTCAGCACATTCTATGTCCTCAAGAGCTAGGCCTTGAGTCTGAGGGACTGAAGGCTGGGGTAAAGGATTCTACCCTGTGAGGATGTCAGTAGGTTGTGTCTCCTGGGTAAGGATACTGGTCTGTTCACCGACAGAATTAGAAGCAGGGAGTACCATGGCTGCCTGGCCCAGTCTGGGGCAATGAGGATCATGGTTGCTGGATGTGTCCTGAGTTTGTTCAGAACTCTGAGGAGTAGAGGGAAAGGAGGGAATGCATACAGGAACCTCCCTGTCCAATTCATCAGCAGTGCATCTATTGGCACTGTGCCCACTGCAGGAGGCCTGCAACAAAACTGTGGCAGCTGGTGGTTGTCTGGGATTGCGAAGAGGTCCACCTCTGGGGTCCCCCACCATCTGAACACTGTTAGGAGAACCCGTTTGTTCAGTGCCCATTCGTGGTGGTTCTGACTGCTTCTGCTCAGGGCATCTGTCAAGACATTGTCCTTTCCTGGAAGATAGACAGCTACCAGAAAGAGAGAGATTCAGAAAATAAGCCAACTTCCATATTAGCATGGCCTCTATGCACAGGGGGGAGGACCTTGTGCCCCCTTGCTTGTTTATGTAGTACACTGTGGTTGTGTTGTCTGTTTTGACTTGTTCAACCTTGCCTCTGAGCACTGAGGCAAAGGACAGAATCCCCAGACGTACTGCTCTGAGCTCCAACAGGTTTATGTGGAGCAGACTCTCCTTTCTGAGCCAAGTACTGTGGGCTGTCTGGTCTCCTGTGTCTCCTCCCCACCCTAGGAGGGAGGAATCTGTGGTCAATACCACTGAAGGTAGCTGTTTATTTATTTTATTGTCTTTGATAACTGGGTAAGTAGACTGATCCAAAGGAACGATTTCAGTCACGACCCGTGGCACAAAGTGATAGCAGCAGTTTTCACATGGAACATAGTCAAGCAGTAATACAAGTACATGTAAAACAATTTCAGCAGAATGGTCATGACACAGCAAAAAGCCATTAGGGTGGTACATGCAGTAAAATAGAAGGATACAGAAAGGCAGATCTTGATAAAAATTGGGTAGTACTAACTATTCAGGGAGACCAGAGCAAACAGTATTTACAAACACAAACAGAAGGTAGCTGTTGCATGAAGAGGTGCAGCAAAATAAAATTTTGCTGGCGAAATCAGCAATTTTGCCAGTCGCCGTCGACACACACACACAACTTGCCCACCCCAATTTGTTTTATGAAAAAAAAAAAAAAATTCCTCTCCTTCACTCCCTGGTGTCTAAGTGGCCCCCACCGGTTGTCACTGGCCATAAACAGTAAATAAGCACTCCCCTCCCCCTCAAAGTTACCCTGCCACCTCCCGTTTGTTTAAAAAAAATTCACCGTTCACTCCCTGGTGTCTATTGGCCCCCCCCACCAGGACAGCAGGACCCACCCAGCTCCCCCCCCGTACCCTAATCGGGCCTTTGGCACAGCCCTCCACTCATCTCCATGGCCGGTAGCCCGACTGATGGGGTGGGTCATTCAAGTGCTCACTGGTGCTCAGTCGGGCTGCCGGCAGTGGAGGTAAGTGGAGGGCCGTGCTGGTGACCTGATCAGGGTACAGGGGTGGGTTGGGTGGGTCCTGCTATCTACTGATGGGGGGGGGGTCCACTAGACACCAGGAGTGAACGGTGATTTTTTTAATCAAACGGAGGCGGCAGGGTAACTTTGGGAGAGGGGAGTGCTTATGTTACTGTTTATGGCCAGTGAAGGGGGAGAATCACTAGACACCAGGGAAAGAAGGAAGGTGAATTTATTTTTTTAAATAAAACAAATGTGGGGTGCAGCAGCAGTGTGTGTGTGTGTGTGTGTGTGTGTGTAGGGGTTACTTTGGGGAGGGGCTACTTATTTACTATTACGGCCAGTGATGGTTGGGGGCACTAGACACCAAGGAGAAGGGAGAACTTACAATTTTGCTGCGGAGGCGAGATTACTCCCAGGTGGCAAAAGTTCACAGCAGGTGGCAAAATTTCACCCGTGGCTGCGAAAGTTTGACCTCGAGCAAAACCTCAAGCGGAATTTTGCATTTCGCCCGTCGAAATATTTTGCAAAATGCTCTAATTACACAAAATATTTCACTGGGTGAAATTTTCCGATTTCGTACACCCCTAGTTTCAGGAGAGGTACCCCTTGTCTTACGTTCCCTTTTTCCTGCCACCACTGGAGTGCTAAGAGTAGAGACTTGGTGACTGGTACCAGTTTGGAGAAATGGTCTCCTTTTTTTCGACCAATAAGACCTGAGGTTGAACTGCATGTCCCTCATTTCAAACCTATCCCCTGAGACTGTTGCTGTTGTGGCCGCCATGTGGCCTAATAGTTGGAGGAAGTGCCTTGCTGGTCTGGGGTTGGACAGTTGAAAAGAACTGACCAGCTGAACCAGTGTTTCCACCTTCCCCTGGGGAAGAAAGGCCTTTCCAGCCACTGTGTCTAGCTCTGCCCCTATGAAATATAGGAGCTGGACTGGGGCAGCACTGACTTTTGGGGATTTAGCATGAACCCTAGAGACTACAGAACCCCCTGAATTATGGTCAGGGACTTTGAAACCTGCTGGGGGGACTGGCCCATTATCAGCCAGTTGTCCAGGTAAGGAAAAACTGCGACACCTTGCCTTCTGAGGTGTGCCACCACCACTGCCAGACACTTCATGAACACCCTTGGTGGTAAGGAAAGACCAAAGGGCATTGCTCTGAATTGTTAGTGGCCTGATGTCAACCAGAACATGAGATATTTTCGGTGTGATGGACTGATGGGAATATGGAAATAGGCATCTTTCAGATCTATCAATGCCAGCCTGTCCCCTTGTCTGTGTGTGGGAAGAATGGCTGATAGGGTAACCATCTTGAATTTTTGTTTTCTCAGGTATTTGTTTAGTTGCCTGAGATCCAAAATGGGACGTCACTCCCCTGTTTTCTTTACTGTGAGGTAGTACCTTGAATAGAACCCCTTCCCCCTTTTGAAGCAGGGGTACAGGTTCTACTGCCTTGTCCTGCAACAGTTTTCTCACCTTCTCCTCCAGTAGTTGAGCTTCTGATGGGGAGGAAGGACTGAATGCTCTTGTCCTCAGCTTGGGCAAAAACTTGAAGCTGAGGGTAAGGCCTTGGCCCACTACCTCCAGATCCACTTGTCTGTAGTTACTGACTGCCAGACCTGGAGGAAGTGAGCAAGCCTGCCCCCTACTGGGAGAGGAGAGGCGACCCTGACAGACTCTTCAGGGAGTCTGCTTCACTTGTGGGGTTGGTTGAGGACTGGGTCCAGACCTACCAATACCCCTTCTACCCCTGCCTCTGAAATAGCCCTTCTGAGGTTGACAAGTCAGAAGGGCTCGAGTTTGGAAGAATGGCCTGTAACGAGGCCTTGCTCTCCCACCTCTGTTCTACTGTTTCGGGGGGGGGGGGGGTAGCTGCTCTTACTTTGGCAGACGCACTCCTGTAGGCCACTTTGTATTCATCCATCTTTTTCACATAGTCCTCAGTCTGCAGGCCAAAAAGGGATGAAGGTTCGCAAGGGAAGTCCAGGGACTCTGTCTGTGTATCCTGAGAGAGACTGGTAGTCCTAAGTCATGCAACTCTCCTTAAGGACACAGAAGTAGCCATTAACCTGGTTGTAGTATCACTGGCATCCACAGTCATTCTAAATTGGAATTTGGATGCCCTGATGCCCCTCTTGACAATCTCTGCCAGGTCAGATGCCATGGGTGCTGGACAGGCCTTAGAAATTTCTGATACTGTGCTCCACAGGCCCTTCTGAAATCTGGCTACATAAGCCATGTAGCTGGCTTGTTTAAAGGCCAAGGAAGAGCCTAAATAGGCTTTTCTGGTCACTGAATCCATCTTTCTGGAATCTTTATCTGGACGATGGGAAGTCAGGGGTATACCAGCCTTGTCACAGGCAACAGCCTGTACTACCCCTTCATGGCTGGGGTGCCCAAAAATAAATTCAGCACCTGGTTTGGCCACCCAATACTTCCTGACCAGTCTTCTTCTGTCTACTGGAGGAATAGATGTGGGTGTCTGTAGGATTTTTAACATGTTTTCTTAGAGATTTATGGATAGGAAATAAAAGCTTTTTAGCCTAAGCCATATTCATCATCTCAACATAGTCTGGTTCTTCCTCCTCCTCAGTTGCCTCTTGAGTGGGGAAGTCATGAGTTTGAGCTACCTGCTGCATAAAAGCAAACAGGATAGTAAAGTCCTCTGACCCCTTGTCAGGGAAAATCAGGGCACTGGGGAGCAGGAGAAGTATCTGGTTCCAGAGGCTCCCCTCATCTTCATCATCCCTAAAGCCCTCCATGTCAAAGTCACAAGGGCCAGGAAACGGGGCAGAACCGTGGGGCTTTGAACTGAGGACTGCGGAACTGAACCGGCAGGAGACTGAAGGGATTGAATAATACGAATAGTGTTGGCGATCTCCTCTGCGGTCGGAACTGTTGGGTTTAACAGTATTGGTCCTTTTGCCACATACTTCTCCTTTCTCTTTTTCTTAGCTGCAGTTGCCGGTTCAGCGGCAGGTTCAGCAGTTCGTTTCTTTCCCTGCAAACCTGTACCCTAGTCAGATGGTGTTTCCTCCAGTTCTTCAGTTTCTTTTGAGGAAGGAGATTTTTCTGTGACCGGGTCAGCAGTTTTCTCAGACAACCTTTCTTTCAGTTGGTTAATTCACCTGTCCAGCGTCAACTGAGGAAAGTTTTTTCATAACTCGCATTCTGTCTTCAAGTGGTCAAACCCAAGACAGAACACACACATTAAATGGGGATCAGTTTTAGCAAAAGTTTCACCGCACTCAGTACAGCGCTGGAAGCCTGTTGGACCGGTTCTTTTCTTGGGAGTCTGAAACATGGTCAACAGGAAAATGTTAATCCCCGTAGACTAAAGCTTTTCTTTTTTTTTTTTTTAAAGGTCGATTTAATGACCTGAAAACAAACCAAGGTTTAGCCCGGTAACATTCATAAAAAAAGAACAAATCAAATAATTATTACCTTACAAGAAAAGGAAAAAGAAGCTTGGTTCTCGACCGGTGGAAAACTGGACAGAAACCGAGAACTTACCAAATATCTGCTAATCTAAACCAGTCTACCTGCAAACCAGAGACTGCTGTTCAAAACCAAATAATTTTAAACAGTACAAAACCAAGAAAATAAAATGATCTTGAGTGAAGATGCAGAGGATTCTCCGAGGCATCTGACTAAACAAGCGGAGATGGTTAGAAGGTTGTTTACAGTGGTTTGAAAACCAAGCTCGAGCCTAGCGTTCTATCATTTGCATAGGTCTATTAACCTTTTCAGCTCCGGGGCAGTACTATGGTGGGACCATACTGCATATGTCAGAATACAATAAGATTTCCTGGGGTTAGAAGGGCCTTTTTAGCCAGGAGGCATGTCTGGAACTTCAATCTAATGGGGAGATTATGCCAGTTTGTTAGTTCGCACAGGGTGCCAGTGTGAGTACATCTGCCTGCCCCTAGGGTAAGCCTGCATGCCTTGTTGAGGGCTATGCCTGCCTGCTTAAGTGCAGTATTGGAGGCTGCATCGTAGACAACCCGTCCATAATAAACTATAGAAAGGATAGAGCTGTTGACACAAAGTCAGACAGCAGTGGGCATGAGGTTATGCTTGTGTCTATAGAGAATTCCCAGCTTGGTATTTACTGCTTTAACCCCAGGTCAATGTGCTGCGAGAAGGAAAGGGTGTCTAACTCCAAGGTACTTGAAGGGACTGCACCTGCTCAAAGGGGGGGGCCATCAGATTATTGGTAATAATTAGTGAGGGGTGGATTTTCTTGAGTTGAGAATTGGAAAGGAGCATTGTTTTATTTATTTTTTTATAGTTTAGTAGCAGTTTACGAGATCTGAACCATTCTTCTAGCTGATGGAAGGTTGTCTGGAGTTCTTCTTGCGGGGTATCAATACTTAAGTTACTGCTGAGGATGACTGCATCGTCCACGTAAAGTATAATTTTACTCTTGCAGTCCTCGGGAAGGGTGTTCAAGAACAAGCTTAAGAGCAGTGGTCTCAGAATAGACCCTTGGGGACACCCAGCCGAACATCTTTGGGTCCAGAGACAACCTTACCACTTTTGAATCTCTGTGATCTGTGGGTTAGGTAGTCAAGGAGCCAGTGTAAGGGGTTTGTAGCCAATACCAGTGATTGAAGTCGTTCCAGTAGGAGGGGGTGATTAACTGTATCAAAGGCCTTTGTGAGATCAATGAAGATTGAACCCACAAGTTTACCTTCATCAATGGCCTTATGCGCATAATCTGTGTGCTCCACCAAGGCAGTCGCTGTACCATGGTTCTTCCAGAATCCATGTTGCTGGGGACATTGCAGGTTGTATTTCTGTAGGTAGCCTGTGATTTGATCAGCTACTATCCTTTCAATGGCTTTGGATAAGGAGGGAAAGGATGGAAATGGGTCTGCAGGTGGCAATGCATGCCTCATCTCCATTTTTATGGACAGGGGTAACTAGAGCTTGCTTCCAGACACAAATTTGGTTAGGGAGAGTGATTTGTTGAATATTATTGAGATGGGGACTGCAAGTTCATCCAATGCTAGAGCTACCAACTTCATATCAATGCTGTCACTACCTAGCCTTGTCTTCCCAAGGACCTCCAGGTGACGTCTCTCCGGGTCCTGTTCCTCAGTCTCCTAGCCCATGACAGACTGGATGTGAAGCAGAACATCCATGAAGGATGAGTCATGGGGGAGACTTGCGTATCTCCTTAGCCTGGTCCTCCCACTCCAAAGACTCACCCAGAGAGGAGGAAGACCCTAAGGATTCGGAGTCACCCTCAGTAGTAGTATCACTGCCTGGTACTAGCATCAATGGCCGACATCATCCCTTCTTGAGCCTGAACTGACGTCCAGTCGTGCCCCAGAAGACCCTGACGTACGAGGTTCATTGAGACCAGCCTGGTCCAAGTTCTGGGGCTGAGGGTTCTGCAGAAGGCGATGGTGGGGGGGGGGGGATGTCAGAGGTGGACCCTGAGGAGCGGGGCTCCGCTTTTGCATGAAAGACTACCATGCTGAAAAAAGGACGTTGTACCCTACCTGGGGTGCTATGTTGCACACCAGCAGGAATGAAAGAGAAGGTGGGTTCAGAAACATCGGCTAAGTTGGCGGCAAATGATGGCTGTGGCAGTGGTGATGATGGTGCCGGACCCAAATGCTGCGGCAGTACTGGTGGCAGCGGCCCTGTGGGTGTTGGTTTAGTGCGGCTGGGTGAAGGATCTGCTGTCATCATCACTAGAGGAGAAGCTGGCACCTAGGGGAAAGGAGACCCTAGGAAGGAGGCAGAGGCAACGCTGGTAATGAGGAGACAGTGGTGGCCTGCTGAGGGCGTTGCCTAGTCTGACTGGTGGCGGCCCGAGATGGAAGCCAATGAAGGCAGCGCTGGGGCCAGTGGGGTGATGGCAGTAGAACAGCTGCCCAAAGTACCAAGACTGACTGAGCCACCTGGCTGAGAACCCATGAAGGACAAGGGCCTGAGCGTCAGAGGCTGGGGGGCGGGAGCCGAAGTCCCCTGCCCTGAAGAGCCATCGCCCGAAATTGAGATGACGGTGGGCAGCGGACCCACCGGAAGCCTACCCCATCATGGTCGATGATTTGACCACAACCGAGAAGCTGACTGGGCCCTTTCCTTGTATTTGTCCTGGTGCTTATGCTTCTTGGATTTCTCTTTATGAGAAGAAGCAGAGGAGGCCCCAGAGGACTGGGCTGGTGAGGCTGAACAGCTCCTGGCCTGCAGCTCCTTTTCCATAGCGACCAACTTCTGCTTTAAAAGGTGGCTCTCCAGAGTTTTTAAATGACGTCTTTGAGTGGTCTGGTTTAATTTCTGGCAGACTTCGGTGTTGTGGTTGGGGCCTAGGCAGATCAGACACGCAGAGTGGCAGTCCTTTTCAGGAATTTGTTTGCCGCAGGAATGGCCCAAAGACGAGGTTGGCAGAGAAGGCATAAACTCGTAGAAAAAACATCCAAAATTCAATGTTTTACACTCAACAGAAATGAAAATAAAAAAGTGCAGTAAGCGTGGGAAATGGCAGTCGATTGGCGGGAAAATAACTGGGGTAGTGTGGTGGACCACCTTCCTATATAGGCTATGCTGATGTCAGTTGAGTGATGTCGGCGGGGGAGGGGGGGTGGTCCCCCATGGCAGCCTGCTAGCTAGAAGATTTCCATGTGGTCCTAGCATTTGGCAGCTTACTCCTACCAGTGTGGCCTGCTGCAAGAGCCCTCCTTGAGGTAAGGCCCAAGAATATCTTTTCGCAAAGCCTCAAACTTAAAGGACAAGCTAATACATAGCAGATTCTCAGGCACAGAAATGCATCAAAGTGAGGGGAACTGGTTGCCACTGAAACCAAAGGGGTTCTCTTTCAAAGCAAAAAATGTTATATTTGCAAATACAGTAAAATTATGAAGAAATTCCGAAATTCATGTGGGGATAAGAACCATAGAATAGAAGAATTTATTATGACTAACATGACTCTTGTGGTATATGGCATTAAATGTGGGTATGGGAAATTCTATAGTGGGCAAAGCGTGAGAATGTTTAAAACCCGCATACAAGAACATGTACGGGACATAATACTAGGGAGCATGGGCAAGCCGGTGGGAGTCCATTTTAAAGAAATGCATGGAGGGAACCCCAAGGGGATGCTATGCTTTGGTACTGAACACATCAAGTTGGATCCCAGAGGGGGAGACAGAGTTAGAAAATTGGTACAAACAGAAGCAGAGTGGGTATTTTGAATGGGGAGTCTGAAACCAGGGGGACACAATGATGAATTAGACCTCAGGTGTTATTTAACCTAATGAATGGCAACAAAGCTCAGTGACTGATTATATGATGCCTTTGATGTGCCATTGTGAATTTGCTGCAGTGTGAATTTTCTTTTATACACATTTTGACAACATATGAATTTGTGATACTTGATATTCTTTCTCTATCCTGTTTTATTGACAATCAAATCCTTCCTAAAAAGACTGGCTATGTTTGAAGAAAAGGAAGTTGAATGAAAAAGATGCTGTCACTCAAAGGAATGAAAAAAATAAAGTGAAAGAGAGGCACTCCATGTTTAGAACTGATAGCAATAGCAGTACATTATGGACTGAATTTGATAAAAAATATTTATCTAATTTCAAGAATAGTTCAGTGACAGAAAATGTATAGTTGCCAAGCTGAAACATTTTTGTAGCCACATGTGTGTACGTATGTATATACAGATATCTGATAATTTAATGGTAATGTACTTTCAAGTTTTTGTGTATGGGGTAGTCACCATGGTAACAGTATACAATTTCAGCACATGGGGTATGGGTTTTGGTTACACCCCCTAATGAAGTTCGAGAGGAACGAAGCGCTGGAGCAGTAAGCGGCAGCGTGGCATGTGGCTGGTATCATATTGAGCGTGCTATGTATTTACTGCACTGATGCACTTTGTATTTGACTCTGAAAACTGCATTTTATATCGAAAGTGGAGCATGTCTCAAATATAAGACAGATAGCATTTCAGCCTGCCTTAAATACATGTATGAGATACATGATAGAAACGTTTAAGTACCTCAGTGGAATCAACAAAGTCCAAGAGGGTAGCATCTTTCAGAAAAAGAGATGTGCAAGAACAAGGGGACACAATTTGAAGATAGAGGGGGGACGGCTCAGGGGCAATGTGAGGAAGTATTTTTTCACAGAAAGGGTAGTGGATGCATGGAACAGCCTTCCTGAGGAGGTCGTGGGGTCTAAAACTGTGGGAGAATTCAAGAATACATGGGACAGACATAAGGCAATTCTTGTGGGGGGTAGGAAGAAGTAGGCTGTTGGTTAACTAGGATCTGCAGCTTATCCTGTAGGTAGGGAAATGGGCAGGCTAAGTGGGCCAAGCGGACCGTATCTGCTGTCAGTCTATGTTTCTATGAGAAAGGACTGGACCACAATATTAACCCTGACATCATGGGGGAGCTTACTAAATTAATTCTGACACATAATAACTTCAGCTTTAGTGGGAAACATTATGTTCAAACTATGGATGGGTCCACAGCATTCTAATCTCTTTATGCCCAATTTGGGGGAGGACTTTTTAAGGCGCTGTACACACAAACCACTTGCTTACTTCCGTTACATTGATGATTTATTTATAATTTTGACAGAGGGCACTGACACACTTAAGGATTTTCATCAGGAACTTAATAATCTCCACCCAACCATTAAGCTTTCCCTGGAATATTCTGCCACCAGTGTTAATTTCCTGAATACCACTGTCACCATCAAGGATGGAACCCTACATACATGTATTTACAGGAAACCAACAGACACAGATACGTACACAGGAAAAGTAGTCACCAGTGTCACACAAAAAAATCTGTCATGTATAGTCAAGCACTTCGGTACCACCGTCACTGTTCAAATGAGGAAAACAGAGATAGAGATAGACATTTAGCTATGTTGAAAAACACCTTTATTGAGCAGGGACACACTTACAGAGAAATTGACAGAGCAGTGGAACGTGCTACACAAGTACCAAGAGAACACCTACTGCAATATAATGAAAGGACCGCTACTAACAGAGTACCCTTAGTAGTCACGTATCATCCTGATCTTGAACTTCTACGTAAGATTATTAAGGACCTACACCCAATAATCAGTGAGGATGAAACATTTAGATGTATTTTTCGGGAACTGCCACTACAATCTTTTAAATAACCACCCAATTTAGCCAACCAGATTATTAAGAGTAAACTTGAACCTGAACAGAGTGCCATGACATCATATGGCACACAACCCTGTAATAAACGCAGATGTAAAACCTGTGAGCACATTTCCACCTCAGACTGTGTGGTTATCTCACAAAACAGACAATTTAGGATATTGGGTTATTATACATGTATAACCAACAATGTTGTTTATCTTATTCAATGCAGGAAATGTCCTCGCACAGGATATGTGGGGGAAATCAAACGACAACTGTGCACTAGAATGAATTCACACAGGTATGATATTAATAGGAAGATGATTGACACTCCAGTGGCACAACACTCCTTTCAGGATGACCACTCAATCTCAGATGTGTTTGTGATGGTCTTGAAAGGACATTTCAACAGTATGCAACAGAGACGAGCCTGTGAGATCAGACTTGTGTTACTTCTTAATACGGTGGAAGATGGCTTGAACATTGATGTTGGATATATGACACATTACATGTAAACTTACATGGACCTTTACTTCAAAGGCTGGACATACATGTTTTAGGTTTTCAGCAAGCCTTGGACTTTGACTCATACTTACACAGTCCCTCTTAACTGGTTATCTACAGGTTTTCCTCTCACACTGGTAATGTGGGTATGTGTTTATGTGTGTGTTACGGGGGGAGAAGAAGTGTGGCACATTTAATTTTTTAAGATGGGTATTTGAGGCGAGTTGCTATACGGGTATAGTGGATGTGAATATTGTGATATTCTGGAGGACTCTGGACTCATATTATAGTGGATATTTACTTCCTTCTGCTAGTTCTGTAGTTTGAGTATATACTGTTACAGTATGTTTTTATATTCTGTACTTATTAGGATTCATTGTTTCATTTACTTGAGGGTTAATTACAGGGGTAATTCCTTTTTGGGTAACTACTGTAGTGACTGGTGCAACTGATGGTGTATTAGGATTCATGTACGTATATTTCATAATAAGCAGTCACTTTCCGGGGGGGGGGGGCGGATTTAATTCCTAGGAATTTTTGTTTAGATTCCTTGGACTGTTTCTGTATATGTATTATTTATTTAGTTTTTGTTAACCAGGTAGGTGCATTAGCCATGAAATTACTATTTTCAGGCACGACCTGGGAGAGTACAACAATCAAAGACAGGTACATAGCATGAGTACAATGACATTACAATAGCATAGGTCAAAACAGTTAGTAGTAGTGAATACATGCAGACAGAACAATATAACAATCAATACAATTCACATAGAATTTTTAGGCAGAGAAAACAGACACAGTCTAGGAAGAGATACCACAACATAGCAGCAAGAAATATTGTTAAAATTAGTCACACTAGTGAAGATTCAAACAGGCAGCGAAAACAAGGCAAGGGCAAATTCCTGACTGGGTAGGATACATTATCACGGCCTCTGAAACAAGGCTCAGGTGTGTGTATGTTGGGGGGGGGATTGGAGTAGATTAGCTGTCAAGGAGGTAGTAAGGGTAAGAAGTGCTTTGAGGTAGGAAGGTTAAAGTTAGGCCAGGCAGCATCTGGCGGGTGAGTGGATTAGGGAGGATTAAAACAAGTGCAGGATCAGCAAGGGATAGATGGAAGCGCAGCTCCTTTTTGAAGCTGTCATGGGATCCAGATATTCGAAGTGCTTGGGAGAGAGAGTTCCAAAGCTTAGGAGCAGAGTGATTTAAGGCAACAGAGCCTTTTGATGTTTTACATCTAGGTACATTCAGCAGGGATTTATCTACCGATTGCAGTCTATAGGAGGACGTTTGAGGTACCAGCAATGTTGCAAGCGCTGAAGGGGTCTGGTTTCTGAGTATAGAGTCAATCAGGGAGCCCAGAGAGTACTGACGGCAAGCTGAGGGGGATAACCAGACCAGGTCCCTGTACAGTTGGCAGTGGTACTTAAGCCGTGGTGACGAGGAGGCGTATCGACAGATATTATAAGTGACATCCCACTTATGAAGGATGGTTTTGTGTGTGGCAGCAACGGTCGCATGCCATAGGTGAGGGCAGGGAGTAATATGCCTCTTGCAATAGCAAGTTTAGCAGAGGGAGTCAACATGAAACTGGACTTGTAAGCAACCCCCAGTTTGGCATTCACTGCCTTGCAGGCAGATTGTATATGCAGGCTGAAGTCCAGGGATTGGTCCAGAATAATTCCAAGATACTTAAAAGATGTAACACATTCTATTTGTGTGCCACTGTGGTCTTGTACCAGTAGAGGAGTTTGACATGTCCTAAGTTTAGGGGCAGATCCAAGTAACATTGCTTGGGTTTTCTTAGCATTAAGTACACGTTTATGTGCAGAAAGCCAATTTTGGACCTTTGTGAAATGTGAAAAAAGGGATGCATTTATGCAGGAGACCTTATCAGAGCTTGAATAGGGTACAAGATCATCTGCATAGAGAACAGATGACTACAAAAGAAAAAACTCATCTACCTTATTGATAAAAAGTGAGAAAAGAAGAGGTCCCAGAATAGAGCCCTGAGGAACCTCAATATTGATGGTAGCACCATCAGATAAAGAGGAGTTGAATTTCACAATTTGAGTTCTGTTTGACAGATAGCTTCCATACCAGGCGACAACTGGGGGTGGAAAGCACAGATTGCAACGAGTGGAGAGGAGCAGGGGATGATCAACAAAATCAAAGGCCTTTGTAAGGTCTATAAAAACTGCCCCTGTCAGCTGGCCAGCGTCCATACTGGTAAGCACATCGGTAGTGAATTTGAGAAGCGCTGTAGAGGTACTGTGACCTTTACAGAAACCATGTTGTGTGTCAGAGAGAAGGCTGCACTTTGTGAGGTAGTCAACAGTTTGATTTGCAACAAGTTTTTCCAGAATTTTACTTAGGACCGATAGGATGGCTACAGGCCTGCAGTTAGGAATCTCCTTGGTATCACCTTTGTTAATGACCAGCGTTACACGAGCAATCTTTCAGAGGTCAGGAACTTTGCTATTAGAGAGAGAGAGAGAGAGGGAGAAAATTCTAGCTAGAGGGGAGGCTATGTATGGTGCTGCTAGTTTCAGGAGCAGAGGCTCAAGTGTATCTGATCCAGAGTTAGTGTTGTCAGAGACAGTCCGTAATAGTTTTAAGGCCTCAGTCCTTGAGATTGCCTTGAAAGAGAATGGAGGATTTTTAGACATTTGTTGGGAAGGATAGCTAGGGGTAGTGGACTGTGCTGATGTTGCAAGCAGAGAGGCTGCCTGGGGAGACGGGAAGGCAGCAGTATACTGACACAGGTTCGAGAACATTTGATTGAAGGAATTAGCAATGGTGTTGGAGTCATTGCAATGTACTCCATTTAATACCATGTCACTGGTGCTAGTGACTGGGACGCACCGAGAAAGGTTTTGACATTGGCCCAGAAGTTCCTAGGGTCCCCCGCAGAGCTTAGCAGCAATTCTTTACAATAGGCACTCTTAGCTGTTCTGACCTGTTTTTTACAGAAGTTACGTAGGGTTCTGTAGGTAGCCCCAAGGCTTTGTACTTTTTCCAGCATTTGTCCCTAGAGCGTAGATTTTTCAACAAGTCTTTGTGAAGCCATCTTGTTTGTTTAGCCCTCACCCTCTGTGTCACCTTGGGGGCTTGCTTGTTTTGGATGGCCGGGAATTCATTAAGAAAGATACTTGGTGCAGACTCAACATTATGGGAAAGGCAGATACCAGACCAGTTTATCCTCGAGACATCATAACAAAAAGCCTCGATAACCAGGTTGGTGAAATTTGTAAAGGTGACATAGCATGGTGTGGAGGGGATGGAGCAGCCTCAGTACTCCAGATGTAAAAGACAGGGGAATGATCAGTAAGCGAATCTGCCAAGATGCCTGCTTGGTGTACATGATTCAGATGATTTACCAGTACCCAGTCAATAAGGGAAGATAATTTTAGTGAAGGAGTAACTCTGGTATTCTCTGTTAACAGCTGGTGGAGGTTATAATTTTGTACCAGAGACCGCAGCATGCTATGGGCAATCCCTAGCCAATTTTGGTTAAGGTCACCCAATATAATGACCTCATTATGTTTGGAGTACAGAGGTCTGATCAAATAAGTCCTGCAGACCTACAGTGCCCCCATTTGGGGGATTGTAGGTGCAGACAATGTGGAGTTTCTTGTCTCCCAGGGTGAGAGTAGTGTGAAGGGACTCACAGGCGGAGGATGATGGGAACAGGGTGTCCATGATATTTAGATGATCTTTACAGAACATGGCAACCCCTCCGCCACGCTTTGAGGAGAGTCTATCCCTATGGATAAGACAGTAGCTAGTCAGGGAGCATACAGAGTCAGGGGTAGTTGGCTTTAGCCACGTTTCAGACAAACAGAGTACGTCAGGCTTACAGAGATCCACCCAAGCCTCAAGATCACAGAAGTTTTGGGAGAGACTTCTGATGTTCATATGAGCAATGAAAAGCCCTTTGCCAGAAATTGCAGAGATGTCAGCTGGGGAGAAGAGGGCACATGGACCTAGGTTCATTTCAACATCCCCTGCAAGAAGGATAGCTAAAATGGTGAGGAACCATAATTTTTGATAGCCAAACAGTAAAGGAACTGCTTGGCTCAGCAGGCGTTTTTTAAGTGTGGTCACCGCATAAAAGGTACAGCCCTTAGAGAATAGGAGGTGCTAAAAAACAAGCATAGGTTGAGATGCAGTAATTAGGTTAGAAAAACTGAAATCAGAATGTAGGGCATTCGAAGAACTAGAGGGATAGGATCTTGGGAAAGTTATAACAACCCAGTTAAGGCAAAGTAGGAGCAGAAGTAATAGGAGCACCTCAAACATGTAACGAAGAACCATGTTTACACAAATGAGTGTAATTATCACACAGAGGACTAGGCAGAGGCGCAAAGGTAGCCAAAGAGAAATTATTATATGGCTATAGAAATTTAGGTGGAGAGCTAAAAGACCAGTGACAGCCAATCCCAAGAGAGTCACTGGAGGCCTAAACCAATCAGTGATCAGGTGTCATAAGTTGAAACTCCTTTGTTGACTGAGTGGCGGATTTGGCGCTGAACGTACCTGTGGAGCAATGCTTTTCAGCTGAGCCAGTGACTTGGTTCAAGGCTTCAACCCAGTGTGGCAAGCTTGGTCTGCAGCTTTCGTTTTTGGCCCTGCTCCACCAGTATGGAATGAGAGTGGGGGCAGGTGTTCAAGTCTTGTGGCCTTAGTGGATGACCACGGTTTGGCCTGACAAACAGGGAGAAAAACCCCGGGGATGATCCTCAGAAAGAGAGGTATCCCAGGTCCACTGGAGCAGAAGAGCAAGGAGTAAATATAAAGTGTTTCCTTTTTAACAGAAAAGACACCTGTTGTAGCCCACTACTGGCTGTGTAGTATAATTTGCAACTGGGAAATGCGATTATACACTGACAACTTATTGAAATCTGTACATATCAAACTGCATAGTCTCAATTTCTTGGGGGTCCTTGACTAGTACTCCTTTGTATCTGGCACTTACACTGACAATTGTTATTATCATGTATAAAATCTTGTTACAACACTGAAGGCCTTAAGGTTTCTGGAACATAACAGCTGGTTGAGAGTATGCAGGGAATATATCTCCAGCCAGTTATACTTTCATCAGTGTGATACACTTACTCACTTTGGGTAAACATCACTTTCATCCTTTAATATACCATGTAAAGATAATTTCTGTTGTTGTAATTTTTGGGGCTTATTTTTCATTTTTTACTGGCTAATATGTTACATTTTGGCATGCAAGTGTTTTCTCCAGGGTCATTTTATTGTCATAGGCTATATTCACAAACAGAGTTCTGAGCAGAGTCGAAGCTGGCATCTACTGGTGTAATCTTACCTCACTCTTGAAGTATGTGTCTTTGAGAGGTTTTTTCACTTGATGTATAATTTAGTGAGTAGAGAATCTTAGTGTTTTGTTATTCATTAGACTGATATATGGTATAATATATGTAGGTTGAACTCTCTGCCTGCTGTTATGTCTGGACAACCTTTGACCTTTAAGTTTGGTTCAACTGAAAGCACACTTAAGATATTCAAGCTCTCTGATGCCACCTTGTGTTCTGAAGGCCTGTTTTAAACCAATGAGATTTCTGTTTTTTTCTGCATGTTCTAAGTGTTAATAATATGGGATTTTATAAATAAAGTACAGTTACATAAGAACTTACCGTAACAGTAGATATTCACATATAGGACTGACCCGCCAGGTGTCAGGACCCCATGGAAAAATTTCTAGCTAGCAGTCTCTGGCGGGGGGACCGCCACATCAGGTGGCTGCCGCATAGACGCCAGTATAAAGGGCGGTCCCCAATGCCCGCCTTCCAGTTCTTTCCCGCCAAAGGCCAAAAGAGGCAAGACGAGAGAGAAGAAGATATTCCCCCCATGGAAATGGAGCCAAAAAAGTTTACGGGGACAGAGGCCGGGAAGGCAATACCTACTGCAAGAGCCCTTCGACAGGGCTCTTGCAGTAGGTATTCACATATAGGACTGAGTCCCAAGCAGTCTGGAACAAGGAAAAGTACTCAGAAGGAGGACTGTCATCCATAGCACGGAACCTCAGGCTGAACGGGTCTCATGAAAGGAGACCTTGTAGGACAGCCAACCCGAAGCCTGCTCTACGGCGAGAGGCAATGTCCAAACTATAGTGTTTCATGAAGGTATGGACAGAAGTCCAAGCTACGGCTGCAGAGATGCCTGCCGCTGACACATTCTTGAAACAAGCCGCAAAGGCAGCTATTCCTCTGGTGGAGTGACCTCTGACCTGACCCGGCAGAGTCTTGTTGTACTTGTCATAGCAGAAAGTGATACAAAGACCCAATTATTTTGATAGGCATTGCTTAGAGACAGCACTGCCTTGCTTTTTGTATGCAAAAGAGACAAAAAGTTAATCAGTTTTCCTGAGATCCTTAGTCCGAGAGGTGTAGTATCTCAGTATTCGGTGAACATCCAAAGTATGCAAGAGATATTCCCCTTGATTGAAGTGTTGCATAAAGAAGGTGGGTAGCTCAATGGATTGATTCAGCGTAGATTCAGCCACTACCTTAGGGAGAAACTTGGGGTTGGTGCATAGAGCCACACGTTCCTTGTGAAAAATCAAGTACGGGATTTTGCACATCAAGGCCTGAAGCTCGGAAATGCGCCAAGCAGAAGTAATGGCCGCTAGAAAGAGTGCCTTCCAAGAAAGGAACTTTAAATCGGCTGTAGCTGCCGGCTCAAAGGGAGGCAGTGTAAGCTTCTCCAGAATGAAATTCAAGTCCCAAGGAGGGGCAGGAATGCGGATGGGGGTCTCAAACGGAGAACCCCTCTGAGGAAGATCTTGGAGACTTCCAACTGAGCAAAAGTCCTGTCTCCAAAGGGAATAAGGTAGGGTGAAATAGCGGCCATGTAGACCTTTAACGAGGAATGGCTGAGACCCAAATCGAAGAAGTGACGCATGTAGTCCAGGACTTTATTGGCTGGGCATAAGAAAAGTTTGAACTCTTTCGGAGTAGCCCAAATAGAAAATCGTTTCCACTTCATGGTGTAGGTGGACCTGGTGGGAGGCTTTCTGGCCTCTACCAAAATGTCCGCTACGAGAGGAGAGACTCCAAAGCAGGCTTTTGCTACGTCTGCAGGAGCCACGCATGTAAATGAAGGGATCTGAGACCTGGATGAACAAGGGTCCCCTGATCCTGGGTCAACAATTGTTGCGACAGAGGATCAGGAAGAGGAGGTTCCTTTGAAAACTATTGCAGAAGAGAGAACCAAACTTGCCTGGGCCAGAAGGGAGCAATGAGAATCATTTGCGCTCCCTCCAATCTGAGTTTGCTCAGGACCCTCGGAATTAAAGGAATGGGCGGGAAGGCATGAACGAATCTGTCCCTCCAAGCGAGAGACAGAGCAACCTGCCAAAAACTGTCTCACCCTGGAGCGAGCGAGCAGAAGGTAGGAAGTTCTGTGTTTTGGGTAGAGGCGAAGAGGTCTATCTGAGGTGTCCCCCATCGCTGAAAGATGTTATTTACGATTTGTTGATCTAACTCCCACTCATGGGACCTGGCTGAGGACCGACTAAGCTGGTCTGCCAGTGTGTTTTCCACTCCGGAAACGTGAACCACAGTCAAGTGAAGGCGATGCTGGGTTGCCCAATACCAGACTCTCATTGCTTCCTGGCACAAAGGGTAGTAAGGTGTTCCATCCTGCTTGTTGAGATACCAGACTACGCACATGTTGTCTGATCATATGAGGAGATGACCAGGGAGGATGGAGGAGTGTAGAGCCTGAAGGGCATAAAGGACTGCCCTCAGTTCAAGCACATTTATGTGCAGATTTGGTTCTAACTTGGACCAGCTGCCCTGAGTCCTGTGAGACCGAAGATGGGCACCCCAGCCTTCTCCTGACACATCTGTCATCAACATCAGGAAGGGGGTTCAATGCAGAAGTGAACTCCCAGCTATAGGTTCTCCTGAACCATCCACCACTGCAAGCCCCTGATTATGGGATCAGAAAGTAGTACCTCTTGGTCTAGATTGTCCATGGTCTAGTCCCACTGAGACTGAAGCGTCCATTGAGAGATCCTCATATGGAGCCGAGAGAGTGGGACTGTCGGAATGGCAGCCGCCATTAGCCCGAGGAGGCGGAGGACTGAACTGGCTCCAACCCTCCTGCGACCAGACAGAAGACTGGCCTGAGTCTGAAGGGTGTCTACCCTGTCCGGCGCCAAAAAAGCTTTGCCGGTGGTCATGTCCAGAATCGCCCCTATAAATTGGAGACATTGGCAAGGGACCAAATGGAACTTGGCCTGGTTGATGGTGACACCCAGGCTTGGGAAAACCTGCAGGGTAAGGAAAAGGGAGTGCAGGAGTTCCTCCCTGGACAGGGCTGCCAGGAGCCAGTCGTCCAGATACAGGAATACCTGAACTCCCTGGGTACGCAGGTGGGCAGCTACCACAGACAGGCATTTCGTAAACACTTGGAGGGCTGAGGAAAGACCAAATGGGAGGGCCTTGAATTGGTAGTGGTCCCCCTGAAAGCAAAAACTAAGGAATTTGCGTGGGAAGGGCATATGGGGATATGCAGGTAGGCATCCTGCATGTCCAGAGTGCATAGTCACTGTCCCTGCCAAAGGAGACGTAGAAGGCTCTGAAAGCAGAGCATTCTGAAGCATTTGTACTCTACGAACACATTCAGGGAGCTGAGGTCTAGGAGAGGCCTCAGGTCTCCAGTCTTCTTTGGAACTAGGAAGAAATGGGAATAGTAACCTGGTCCCCAAAGATGAGTGAGAACTGGCTCTATCGCCACCTTCAAGAGAATGGAGATGATTTTCTCTAGGACCAGAGGAAGATGTTGCGGGGAGTAAGACGACTGGGGGGTGGTCTTCGGGGTGGTTTCTGCAGAAACTCTACTGAGTGTCCTGCTGATATCAACTGGAGCACCCAAGCATCTGACATTATCCTCTCCCAACCTGGCAGATGGGAGGAGAATCTCCCCCCTACCGGTTCCTCTGGAACCTCCAGAAGCAGTGGGAGAGGCAGGGAGTCAGGAGGTGTGGGGCGGCACAGCAGCCGATGCTCCCATCGCTTTTTTGCTAGGGGAGTCTTGGTTGCTGGAAGGGCTCGACGTTTGTTGGCCCGTTTGCCCTGAGGTTTTTTTTGTTAGTTTTGTCTACGAAAAGGATGCCGCTGAACTTGAAGGGCCTGTACATAGAGTTAACAGACTTTAGTGCAGTGCCTTTCTCCTGCAGTTTGCTAATGATGTCCTTGACACTACCCCTGAACAGCACCGAACCCCTGAAGGGAGTATCCTAAATAGCGGATTGCACTTCAGGGACCAAACCTGACATGCAGAGCCAGGCGTGATGCCGTAGGCCTACGGCAAAGGCCAAGCTCCTTCCAGCTGTGTCCACTGTGTTGTAAGTGGCACGAAGCATGTGCCGACTGGCCGAACTAGCAGAAAGGATGAGATCTGCCAATTCCTGCTTAGTCTGTGACTCAGGAAGGGAGTCCAATTTAGATTCCGCCTGACTAAAGATGGTCTTCTGAAAATCCCCCATATGTGCCACATAATTAAGGGCCCCAATACCAACAGTAGAAGAGTAATAGATCTTCTTCCCGTATTGGTCCAGAAGCCAGGATTCCTTATCAGGCGGAGATGAGCCGAGGTGTTTGGGATTTGCGGAACAGCCGTGAGTGGCGCTGATGACTGAGTCTGCCCTGGGGTGGAGGCTAAAGAAGTCTACACCCTCAGGAGCCTGATATAGCCTGTCCGCCTTTCTCAGAAGGGGGGCCAACGCCTAACGTTATTTCCAAATGGTGGAAACAAGATCTGCGTGAGGCTCTATCTAGGGTGGAATCAGCGTAGGAGTGGTCTCGGGCAGATACAGATGAGCAGCGAGTTTCTTACACTGTGGGTCTGGCTCCACTGATTGCCACTGATGTACCTCCTGGATTTTCCTCAATAACTCCAGAAAGGATCCTCTGGAGGAGACTTCGGAGGAGTCCTCGGCCTAGGGTGTTCTGAAGTACATGGCTTGTCTTCGGGGTCAGAGTGGCCCGTCTCAGAGTCCTAGTTAGAAGTATCTGATGAAGAGGAGAAAGACTCCTCCCTGTGAGGGGCAGGGACGGCCCCTCTGGGAAGTTCCTTGGGGCATGTACCCTCCTCAGGTGCAAGAGGGTTCTCCTCTGGTGTCAGGAAGGGGGCGAGGGAGTCTCCGATCTTTGACATAGGGGATCCTGAATAGGGTTCAGCGTCGGTAGACAACTCCCGACCTCTCGAGTGAGCTAAGCCTTGGCCTCAGCCCACCAGGAGGCCAAAGTCTCCTTCAGATCCGCCAGCGGCTGGGGAGTGGGTGGCGGAGGTGGATACAGATATTGAAGCTATCCATAAAAGGAGTATCTGTAACCCGACGGCAGGTAGCCCAGCGTCGGGTACTGCTGTGCTGGATATTGTGGTGTCGGGTACTGGGGCGGTGGATACTGCGGAGCCGGCTATTGCGGCACCGGATATTGTGATGTCGGGTACGCGGGTGCCAGGGGCTCTGACGGAGCAGAGGTACCTGGCAGAGGCCCTGCGGGTGGGCCAGGCAGTGGTAACACTGGCCCCGTAGGCTTTGGGCCCGGCATGGGTATACCTTCAATAGAGTCCAAAGGACCTGATGGAAGGATACGCCAATCACCAGGTAAGGGGACGCCGGAAGGCGTCAGGTAGGCAGTCATTGGGACCAGCATCTGAGGGTCCGGCATCAGGGGATCTGGTCCAGAAGGAGGGTTTCCTGATGGCAGCATCCCAGTATCCTCAGTGATGACCGGGGAAGGAGGATTATAATCCCCGACAGTCAGTTGAGGAGACACGGGGACCTCAGACGGCAACTTGGGACGCTGCGGAGAGCCTGGGGAATCGCACTGTTCCTTGGGGTCCAGCGCAGGCTTCTTGGTAGGGCAGGCACTGGTGGAACCGGTGTCCGACTTATCAGCCGAATCCAGGTGGGCGTCAGAGGGGCCGGCATCCGACTCACCAGACTCCCTGCCTGAGGAAGGCTGCGCAGGAGATGCGGCTTTGTTGGGCGGAGTTTTAGCTGGTCACTCTCCCAAAGGGGTAAGCAGCTTAGCAGCCGTGTCCGGGCGAGCGTCGGTGGGACCGACGTCCAACTTACTGGACCCGCTCTGACCTGAAGGCCGCATGGAAGAAGCAGTCTTCATGGGAGCAGAGGCCTCCGTTGACCCAAAGGCTCCGGAAGGGCCAGAGTGCGAGCCAGACAGGAGGGATGATGCCTTCTTGGTAACCACCAAGACTGCCATTGTGGAGCAATCCCCCGGAGGGGACGTTACCTTAAGTGCCGCGACTCCAGCCGGAGTCACGGCTGCTGTGGAAGCCGGTTCCCACTCCCGGTGCTTCTCTTTGTTGTGTTTTTTCTTGTGACCTTCAGGGGAGTGGATGCCTGCCTGAGTTTCTTTAGCTCTTTTTCCATGGAGGCCATTTTCTTCGTTAGGATATGGGCTTCCAGGGACTGCTGCCTTCTTCTGCGTGTAACGGAGTTAAATTGCTGGCAGTGTTGGCACTTCTCCACAGGGTGGTCTGGGCCCAGAAAGAAGAGGCACAAGGAGTGGCTGTCCTTGTGTGAAAGTTGGGAACCACACGAGTCGCATTTATTCTTATGCGATTAGGAGGGCGTCAGGGACAACATACACAGAGAATCGTGAAATCAAATCGAAAGACAGAGAAAATAGGTTGAAAAGTTTGAAGACGTAGGGACCGACGATTGACAGACGAGCGTTGTTCTACTGCGAGGAACTTTCACAAGCCAATGGCGGGAAAGAACTGGAAGGCGGGCGTAGGGGACCGCCCCTTTATACTGTCGTCATGAAGCCGTCACCTGACAAGGGGTCCCCAGAGACTGCTAGCTAGAAATTTTTCCGTGCGGGGTCCTGACACCTGGCGGGTCAGTCCTATATGTGAATACCTACTGCAAGAGCCCTCTCGAAGTAAGATCTTTCATTAAGCTTCCGAAGAAGGACTTATTGGTTTGAAAGCTAAAGCTACTTGTTCTTTTTATAACATCCTTGCTGGTCCAATAAAAGGTATCAAACCATTTGTTCTTGATTTGTTTCAAATAAAAGAAGAGAATTTACATAGCTTCCGAACTGCCCGAAACATTTTTTTAACCAAATGCTACCTATCCAAGTCATGAGTGCAGAGATTTACTGAGGAGTAGTGAGTTATAATAGAAGGTTTAGCCAACCCTCTTCTCTTGCACCATCCACTTATTTCATAGAAAAAAAAAGCTCACTGCTTCAACTAGCTGGAACTGCAAAGTCACATATAAGTATGTTCCATCATGGACTCCATGCTTCGGACAGACTGGTGATTTTTCTGGTTACCTTGCATGCATCTTATCAGGGGTATAGCAGGTCTGATGCATGAAGTTCAACTGTATTTGTCTTAGTTTATTGCTCCTAGAGCATCCAGCCAGATGGGCAGAGGCCCTTTTCCATATTTTGTCAGAAAACTGGAGGTCAAGGTAACCTTCCCAATGAGCTCTTATGCCAGGTAGACAGAAAAGGGTTTGGTCAGGGGATGGGGGTGTATAATTATTCATCTAGCAGGCTATTATCTGCCTTACCCCTAAAGAGCCACTGATGTCTCCAGAAGAACTTTGAAAAACATATATTTAGAGGCAAAGCAGCTTATATTTTTCTTGAGCTCTGTATTTCTTCACAGCATTATATAATGCTGCAGCAGATGCAAGAAAACAGGATCTCTGTTCCTTCAGGATTCATCAGCTCCTATTCGTTGATCCCAACCTGATGTTATAATACTCTGCTTGTGACATCACAGTTATTCCCATGGCAACAGGCTGTGATGTCACAAAACAGCATTATAATTTCAAGTTGGGAATAAGGTATCAGGTAACATCCATGCCAGTCAGGGCCCACCACCAGTGTCAAACGCAGGGGGAAGCACGAGTAAAGGCCTGAAAGTAGCTGCACTGAACATCTGCAGCCTTACAGCAAAGCTTTACCTACTCCAAGCGTGGATGTCCCACCATGTACCTGACATTCTCTGTCTGAGAGAGATCTGGCTGCCAAGCAAGATAAAAGACAATTAAGTGATGCTCCCGGGATATCAAACATTCAGGAAAGACAGGTGTGGCAAGAGAGGCAGAGGAGTCCTTATCTATGCCAGGGATTACCTATGCTGCTTGGTCCTCCCTGTTACCAGGGTCGAGGATGATCATGAACTACTAGCAATAAAAGCACAGGTCAGACGGAACGGAAAATCTCTAATCTTAGCCTCGGTTTATCTTCCACTCCTTAAAGCCAGGGATGCCTCCCTTAAATACTGGATACAATTGCTACTCTTCCTAAGGGCACAGAGCTTCTCATAACAGGTGACTTTAACATCAACTGGGAAGGCAGGAAATCCACGCCTTTCAAGGACATGGTCGCTACTTCCAACCTGACCCAACTCATAGACAGCCCAACAAGGCGAAACCACAAAACAGGAAAAGACACCCTCCTCGATTGGCTCCTCTCGAGTTCCCCTTCTCGGATCTCTGAGCTTAAGGTCCTGCCTGACACCTTAAGTGATCACTCCCCAGTCATTTTCACATGGTCAAACAAATTGAGCAAGCCCCCGCCTATCATAATTAATAGTAGGGTCTTGGGGAAGGGCAAGCTTGGGGCCCTCTCCTCTGCCCTCTCCCAGCATGACTGGTCCCCCATCGATCATGTGCCTAATATTGACCAGGCCCTAAGTTTCTTTATAGAGGGCTTCAATATTTGTGATATTTTTGCACCACTGAGGAAAAGAAAAATTAGGGGTCAAGTTAATGGCTGGATCATAGGGGATCTCCTTGACCAGATGAAGGAAAGGGACAACCTCTGGGAAAAAGCCAGGTCCTCTCGCAGCAAACACAACTTCCAATGCTATAGAACTGCAAGAAACCATTGCACCAACCTTATCCGCCAAGCAAAGGCCAACTTCCACAAGGAGCAGCTTAATAAAACTTGGGGCAATGGAAAGAGTTTTTGGGAGAACATCAAAAACCTTTTTGGGAAGGATGAGAAGATGATCCCCCACTCACTCAACATTAACAACGACACGATTACTGACCCATGGCACATCACGGATTCTCTCAACACAGTGTTTACTGACCTGACTGGAGTGCTACCCCCTGAATACCTGCACCCTGCTGGGGAACAAACCAACTGCATACCTCAAGAGGGCTCAACCCCTGTCTTCTACTTCAAAAAAGTGTCAGTGAAGGAGGCCTACAAACACATAAAAAAAATACCAGAATGGGGAGTGATGGAGTTGATATGAAACTCCTATCCCTAACACTGGATGTCATCATCATGCCAGTTACAAAACTATTATTTTATTTATTTATTGGATATAATCGGAATTGCAATCCTTTGAGTCACAGACTCTTTTGCAAATATTTAACAAATTGTTGGCTCTTGCACAATTCCCCAGGATCTGGAAACGGGCTCTTGGGACACCGATGCACAAGAACAGTGATATGACATGCACCAACAATTATAGGCCAATCCCATCCTCTCTTCCTTATCTAAAGCCCTAGAAAAGATTGTGGCTGCTCAACCCACAGATTACCTCAACAAATACAACCTATTATGTTCCAAACAACATGGCTTCAGGCAGAATCATAGTACTTCCACTGCCTTGCTGGACTACACTGACCACTTGCACAAGGCACTAGACGAAGGAAAACTGGTGGGGTCAGTCTTCATAGACCTCACCAAAGCCTTCGACACTGTCAATCACTCTCTCCTCCTGACTCAACTACAGAACCTGGGGGTCGCAACCATTGCTGTCTGCTGGTTCAAGGACTACCTAACACACAGAAGCCAATGTGTAAAAATTGGGCACACGGTATCTAGCTCCAATGAGGTAACTTTGTGGTCCCACAGGGGTCAGTACTGGGGCCCTTACTATTCAGCCTCTTCCTAAATAATTTTCCTGAAGCCTGTGACACTAAACTGATACTTTACACAGACGACGCTGTACTTCTCACCAGCAGTTCATCAATAGCCACCCTCCACTCCGAGCTGCAGGCATCCTTCTACAAGCTGGAAGACTGGTTCTGTAGCCATAAACTTCTATTAAACTACAAAAAGACCAAAGTGATGCTCACAGCCAGCCCACGGCACAAAAAAAAGCTCCCTCCCCATGCCACCTCCAATAAAGTCAGTGAGCCGTTAGAACAAGTTCACTCCTTCAAGTACCTGGGGGTCACCATTGATGACTTCCTCACCTTCACCCAACACATCAACATAGTGGTAAAGGCAGTGAACACCAAGCTGGGTGTACTCTATAGGCATAAAAAGTATCTCATTCCAGAGGCCCTCCATCTCTCAGTCTCCAGCTCCATCCTTTCTACCATTGACTATGGATTGGTGGTCTATGGCGCAGCAACAGACACTGCACTAAAAAGGATTCACATTGCCCTCAACAAGGCATGTATGCTCACAATGGCTGCAGATCAAAATATCCACACTTGCTCCTTATACAAGCAGACCAATTGGCTGCCACTAAAGAACAGGATTATATTCCAAACACGTCTCCTTGGAAAAAAGGCACTAATGGGTAAAACCCCCCCCCCCAATGCATTTCTAGCATCCTAACACCAAGAGCTACTAGCTATACCACCAGAGGCAGGATGAGGGGGGCCCTATAAACACCTTTCTGTCGAACTGTGCAGGGACAGCATGCTTTCAGCTATAGGGCCCGCCAATGGCTCAATGAAATCCAAGTGCACATTCTAAACTCCGAATGCATCTCACAATTCAAAAATGGCCTAAGGCAACACCTTCTTACTAGGACAGTTTGTGACTGTCACTGGGACTCCAACACCCATAATGCCCACTCACCCACACTCTCCTTCCCCGTCCTTTTACCCCCCTCTTCCCCCTTGCCCTATACCTCTGCCTTCCTCTCCCCCTGTGCCTTTTCCCCCACTGGATCAACCTTATAACCAACCTACTACCACTATCTCCCAACCTCCTAGACAAAGCCACTTCTTTTGGCCGCCCTCCCCCACAGTCTCCTCCCACTCACCTTGACTCCTCCTCGGACTCTCACACTAGGTGTCACACCTCTTTATCTCCTTCGCTACATAAAAACACTATCCTTTACCCTAGTTGAATACTCTTGACGCTGTACTATCACCATTGGTACTATAAATGACATTGTAACCTTATTGTATACTAGCTACCTACTATTCGAGTATTGTATATAAACTGTTTGTTATTGTTGTCATTGTCACTGTTTGACATGGAACCTTTGTAAAAGAGCTCTGAGCTCAAAGGTATGGGGGGGGGACTTCCTCAGTAAGGGAGGAGAAAGCTACAGAAGTTAAATAAAACAATATGAATTGTGTCTAAATATTATGTTTTCCAAAGTTTTCCCAGAGGCATCAGCAGCTCTTTAAAAATGCAAAGTGATCTCCCACCTTTTGACCCCAAGTATTCTGCAGATCTAAAAAGGATTTTAGATGCTCACTTACGTAAAGCTGGTCAAGAAATTTAAGTCCTAGCTTCTTCCAAAAGATCTGGTGCTGAAACACAATGTACTGCGGTAAACCCTTAAAGGTAGCCCTAAATATGGTCGTCTCACACAGGCCAGCGGACCAGTGGATACTAAAATAATATCATCAAAGTACTGTGGGCCTGACAGATATAGAAAGGAGAAGCCATGAAAAAGGCATGTCACAACTCCATGAGAAGTCTGAGGAACTTTTTTATTCTAATGAAACATGCTGGCAGAAAAAAATAACCTATATTTCAGGTTTACAGGGATTTTTAGGGAGTTCTGCAAGTGATCGGCAGAGCAGCAATTTAACAGAATTGTTGAGGGGAATTTCAGGGTGTGGCAGTGGGAATACTAATGTTACTGCCGTGCGAGGCCCTGAGGGGTACTGGAGAAGCAACAAAACACTTTCAAGAAACAGAAAGCAGGCGAATGAATTACAGTAAAATAAGCTATTTCGGCAACAACGTAACACACAAACAGAGTGTTGAAAAAGAATCAGTGGGGGATTTAATTATTTCCAATAAAGTGAGGTTTTTAAGTGGCATATTATGCACTGTAATGTGGCAACAGAAAGTTATTTACTAGTACCTCCTGATCTTCTTGAACATCTCCTTCACACAACCACACATTTATATTATCCTGAAGACAACAGGACCCTGTGGGAGCCAGAACTTTTGTGGCCTGTAATACTGATTTTTGTTGAGGCACAGGTCAGGAAGCATAGGAAAACCAGGAGCAGTTGCAGAATTCGCAAAAAGTATTTATTTGTACTAGCAGGAACATAAAAAAATAAACTTGTTCTTTATAACTATTTACAAAGGCAGAATAAATAGAGAAGATCCAGCAGAGTTTTCTTTCAATCTCTGTGTCCCTTGCAAGAAACTGCAGCTTTGTTTTTATAAGTCTTTGCAACTCCCCTTCTTAACAAGCATCCTGTTTTTTTTCTAAAATGTTCTTGTAAGTGTCAGGCAGGAGCAGGCAGGAACACAGTGTCCCAGAACTGAGGCCCCTTTTCCACACCTTCTGCAAAAGGCTTAAAAACTGCATTTCAGGTTAACCCCCTGAGTTTCCAATATCTTTCCGCAATAATCTCAAACTATAATTATATACAGTTCAACAGTAACACTATATAATTTCTAAACAAAAGGATCCCAATATCAGTTACATTTCCACATAATGATTGCATATATTTTTATACCAGCAGATATGCAAGGGAGGAAAAGACAAACAGCAAGGGAAGACTGAGAGATAGCGAGAGGCAATTAATTGCAAGACTGTCAGGGTGATCAAGTTCTAGGTCTCACGAGAAAATTTGGTTGCGCAACCAAACAGACAAGAGACAGGAACGAAAGAACAGAATAGATCCCTGCATTCAAACTCTCCTTAACAACTGGAACAGCATCCTATTCTACTCCGTCACACTGATACATGACACCACAAACATTTTGCTGCTGTACATAATGCCACAGACCCTGACCTGATTTGCATCCATCTGAGAAGGGGGGGGCCACAGTGCTCGGTGGGAGGTTTACATGCTACTTGGATAAGCATTTAAACTAGCTGGGGGGAGGTGGAGAAACCAGAGGAGGCAGCACTTCCATCCCTCCAGATGACAGGAAGACAGAGGAGGAAATCCGGAGGGGTGACACCACCTCAAGGGCAGCATCACAAGGTGTCAGTGACAGTGGCATGGAAAAAAGGTAAGAGGACACAGTTGGAAAGGGGAAGATAAGTGGATCAAAGGATAGAAGGAACAGGGTAAGCAAAACGGGTAGGTTGGCAGGAACAGCAGGTGGCAGTACAGATAAAAAGAAAGCAAATGGCACAAGGCAGGGGGTAAGAAGGAGTGGAGAGCCACATGTTTTAATGCCAGGAGCCTCAGAAACAAAATCTGGGACCTGAAGGCTATCATGGCAGAGGCTCACTTGGATCTAGAGGCTGTTAGAGCCATGGTGCACCACGCCTGGGACATGGCCATACCAATACCAGGCCACTCATTGTTTAGGAAAGACAGGGCTGAAAAAAAGGGAGGAGGGTGGCACTGTACATGAGGGAGGGAATAAAAGCCACTGAAGTGCAGGTACAACAAGGTAAGGAGAGTCTAGAGGTGCTGTGGGTCACCCTGGAGATAGGCTGTGGGACTGCGATCCAGCTGGGGGTAGTTTACAGACCACCAAAAACAAGGGGAGGAGTAGGACAGATCCATAGGGGCAGCCATCATCAGGATGGCAGGAAAGGGTGAGGTGTTGATAGCTGGAGATTTCAATCTACTGGAGTGAAACCTACCAGCTGCAGCTTTGGCAAGTAGCAGGGCCATTCTTGACGCCCTACAGGGAGCTTTTCTCAGGCACCTTGTACAAGAACCTACATGGGTAGGCAGTCTTGGACTTGGTACTTACAAACAGGGACAGCATTGCAAATGTCACAGTGGGAAATCCCCTGGATACCAATGATCACAGTACTCTTTGGTTCAGCATAAGGAAAGAAGCTTGAGGTGAGCCACATGAAGACGAGGGTCCTAGATTTCAGGAGAGCGGATTTCAAAGAAATTAGTTAACTGCCTCAAAAAATGCACCAAGAAGAGGGACAGCCAGGGACAGGTGAAGGAGAAGTGGAAGGGAATAAAGGAGGGCATCATTAAGGCAATGAGCCTTTGCTTTCGGTAAGAAAAGGTAGGCGGAAAAGAGACCTTTATCAGTCTCCAAGGAGGTGGCAAAGGCTGTGAACGAAAAAAAGGGCAGCTTTCAAAAGGTACAAGGAAACTCAAAGGGTAAAGGACAAGAGAGTGTACCAGGCCAGGCAAAAGGAAGCAAGAAAGGTGGTTAGGACAGCTAAGGCACTGGCAGAGGAAAGGTTTGCAAGGGATGTGAGGAGGGGGATAAGTCTTATGTCCGATACGTCAGCAAGAAAAGAAAAGATAGGGGTAGGATAGTGAGGATAAGAAGGGTGTAAGAAGGAGACACTAGGTGGAGACCAAGAAAGGGCTGACATTTTGAAAGTACTTTTGCTTGGTCTTCACAGTAGAGGGAATGGGGATGGTCTACCAGAGAGAATTAAGAACAGAGGTGGGGAGGAGGAGAACACAAGGCCATTTTCTGAAGAAAGAGTACTGAAAGGATTTATAGCCTTGAAAGTGGATAAAGCTACACGACTGGATGGGATATATCCCAGGTTACTGAGGGAGCTCAGGGACGTGCTAGCTGTCCTAACGACAGCTTAGTTCAACAGCTCACTGGAAACAGGAGATTTTCTAGTAACTACAGGCCAGTCAGCCTAACTTGCATGGTGAGGAAACAAACAAAACCAAACTAAAGAACAGAATGTTTGATTACCTAGAAACCAAGGGCCTGCAGGACCACCGACAGCACAGGTTACACAAGGGAAGGTCATGCCAAATGAAGCTAATACATTTCTTTGACTGGGTGACCAGAAAAATACACCGGGGAGGGCAGTGGATATAGCCTATCTCGACTTCAGCAAGGCTTTTGACACTATACTGCACAGAAGACTGACTGGGATGCTAACCAATTTGGGGGTGGGGGAAAACTGGCTAATGGACAGAAGGCAGAGGGCTGTGGTAAACGGCACAGACTGTAAACATTAGGGGGTAGTGACCAGCGGGGTGTTGCTGGGTTCTATGCTGGAACCAGTCCTCTTCTATACCTCCACACGAGACACTGTGAAAGAACTGGAGAAGGTCTGCTTTTTTGCAGATGACACCATGATGTACAACAGGGTGGATACAATGCGTAGAGATCTAGGAGAACTAAAGGAGTGGTCAAAGGCATGGTAGTGGGGTTTGATGCCAAAATGTGTGAAATCATGCACTTAGTTCACAGGAACCATGGTGTGGAGTACAGGATAGGGAGGAGGCGTTGGCACTCAATAGGCAAGAAAGGGACATTGGGTTCAGAAGACCTCAAGGTGACAGTGCAGTGAAAAGGCCATGGGCAGGGCTAGTGGAATGCTTGGGTACACAAGGAAGGGCATGCCCAGCAGGAGGAGAGAGGTGGTGTTGCTACTGTACTGCAAACTGGTACACCCCCACGTGGAATATTGTGCCCAGTTCTGAAGACTGCATCTCAGGAAAGACAGACAGGGTGGAGGTGGTCCAGAGAAGCATAACCAAGATGCTGCAGGGGTTGTACAGGAAGCTCTAGTAGGGTCTTGGTCCAAAGAATTCAGGTTAAGAAAGTCAACATCACTATCCTCTGAGAAGATGAGGTCAGGGTCAGACTCGTCACCCTCCACATCCTCCCCTGGAGGGCAGAGCATAGGGAGGGGTGGATTGCAGGCAGAAACATGGCCTAGGCAATACCGATGACACTGGCCTCAAGGACAAGGGTCCTTTGCTAGGGATGGCACCAGGACCGGAACTGAATGTGGTGCCAGAGAATCTCTGGCACCGACACAATGCTGGCATGATGCCTACCCGGCACTGTGGCAAGCACCAGGACTGGTGCCAGGTCAGGCTCTGAGGGCTAAATCCGGCACCAGGAGAATCCAGGCAACTTAGCACTGACATGATGCCAGGACAACACCAACTCAGTGTCGACATGGCACAAACACAACGTCGACATGGTGCGGACACAATGCTGATGTGAGTTCAACACGACACTGACGCAGTGTTGACATGGCGCTGACCCGGCACTGGAACTAGTGCCAGACCATGTCCTGAAGGCTAGAGAGGGTTGAATCTGGCACCAGGAGATTCTGGGCAACACCAACTTGGCACTGACATGGTGCCAACACGATGCTGACCTGGCACTGATATGGTGCTGACACAACGCTGAGCCAGTGTCAATATGGCACTGACCCATCACCGGGACCAGCACTGGGACCAGTGCCAGGTCAGACACCTAAAGTCCCAAACCCGACACTGACACCAGAACTAGAACCAGCCAGCACCAAAGTGACTGGCAATGGTACCCGGCTGGTCCCACCAAGTGACATAAGGTAGGGGTGTGGCCAAGGGGACAGGAGATGGTGGCTCAGTCACTGACATGATCTAAAGACCACTGCCGGAGCCACAAAGCTCTATCCGGCTTGAGGGCCTTGCCCACGGCTCCAGTGCCACTGACCCTGAAGAGCTGCTGGTGGAGACGCACAGTCTTGATGCTGCACTCACTGCTCCATAGAGCTGTCCAAGGGTGGAACTGCCCACCGGGGTCCCCACTTAAAGACAGAGGGGTACTCTGGACCCCAAGACCTTGACATCTCAGTACCAGAGGCTCTCGGCAATGCCAATGGCGACGACGAAGGTCTACAGCCCCAGGAGACTGAGGGTCTCTTGGCAAACCTCCCAGAGTGTGACCCTGAGCAGTATTCATTTTTTCCACTTCCGAATGGAAGCGGAAAAACTAGAGACCGAGTAGTGCCGAGAATACGACCAGAACTGGGAAGAGGCCCGCCCTTTCATGCTTTGCAGGACTGTCCTTCCTCCCGGGCACAGGACCGCCCGTGTTTGGTACCCTTCCCCGATGGGGAAAGTGGACTGGAGATGGCCCCACTGCCACAGCAACCTGCCTGAAAGGCTCCCTATCGTCATCCTCCATGGGCATTGACCATAAACTTGGTAGAATTGAGAAAAAACTGACAAACATTTTTGTAAGATCATTAAACTGACACAAAAATAACAAACTCTAGCTTTAAACACTAAAACTGAGAAAACCTAAACGCTGTTGTATAGATGTGAAGGTCTGACTCCTGGCAGGTGAGGGACGTTGTAACTTACGCACACTCAACAGTGGGTAAAAATGGAACTGAAGCTGTTGAAGGTTGGTGCCAAGGTAAGCCTGGCACTGTGAGCCACTCTCATGGTGCCATACACACACACAGCTTGCCTTGGCACCAGCCCTCCTGAAAAAATCTGGCTCCTGCAGGGTCCTAGTGCCTCCAGCGAAGACTCATTAGTGTGAATCAATGGTGAAGATAGATTCATGGAAGATCTGTGCCCAACATAAAGCCAACACTGATTCCACGAAGTGTGGCATGATTCACTGCTGTAACGTAATGGACCAAGTTACAGGGGTACTGGAGGGACACTTTACATTAGTGACAAAATTAAGGTGATGGAAGTCAAGGATCTGGGAGTGAACAGGGGAGAGAAACAGTGTGGGTGCAGCTGGTAGTTGAAAAAAGGAAGCGTCTATGAGTCGGAGTAGCCTACAAGTCACCAAACCAGTCCAAAGATAACTACCACTTTAGGGAACGTGGCATTAGTGTGAGATCTTAATTTTCTAGATATGGATTTAGGCACATCATCAGCTAGGAGTTCAAGGAGCCAGGCCATTTTAGGCTTTTAACAGGAGGCCTTTCTTGTACATTGAGTAAAAGAACCCACCAGGGAGGGGGCTGTCCTTTACCTCTTTCTTTCGTACCACAACAGAGTAGAGGTTGGGGAGCCTCTGGGGACAAGTGTTCATAACATAGTTTGGTTCATCTCAGAAGCCCTAGAAGACAAAAGGAATAGGTCTTCGACAATGGTCTTGAGACTTTGTGAGGGCAGATTTTAGGAGAATGAGGGAGAACCTCTGCAACAAACTGAGGGTAATTGAGAATGTGTGGGAGCTTTTTAAGGCAATCTACTGGATATTCCTAAAACCTGCCAATCAGATAAGAAAAAACCACGAGAGACCACTCTGGTTCTCTGGGAAAGTGGGAGAGTCAGTCAGGACAAAAATGGCTGCATTCAAGAAATACAAGAGGGATCAATCTGAGGATAACAGAGAAGAACACTTAGTGAAAAGAAAGAAAGCAAAGGCAGTCATAAGGAGAGCAAAGGCAGATATGGAACAGCAGAAGCCAAGAGTGTGACATAAAAAATAACAAGGCCTTTTTTAGATGCATCAAACAAAAACAAAAATTATGAGAGGGTATTGTAAGGCCTGTAATTTCCTAAAATGTTTGCGTAGAGGAGTATGGGAAGAAGGCTGGCATACTCAGTGAGCCACGGTACAGGCAGGGGCCCCCTCCCAGGATGCGGAAGGTAGTCTGGGGGGGGCAGAGGGAATTGGAAATGGAACCCGTGTTGGAGGAACAGGTACTTAAGATACTACTGGCGCTCAAGGTGGATAAGTCTTTGAGACCAGATGGGTTGCAGCCAGAGTGACAAGGGAATAGGGAAGAAACTAGAAGGGCCTCTGATGGTTTTATTCAACCACTCCCTGGAGACTAGGGTACTCCCAGAGGAATGGAGGAGGGTGGATGTGGTCCCCTGCAAAAGAGTGGGTGCAGGGAGGACCCAGGAATCAACAGGCAGGTTAATTAGACATCTTATGTAGATGAGTTCCTGGAAACTATCATCAAGAAGCAATTTGTAGAATATCTTGAATCAAACAGGCTCGAAGACGGCAGGCAGCACAGCTTCATGAAGGGAAGGTAGTGTGAATTTTTGGATTATGTAATGAGGGCTCTGGACAAGGGCCAGGCAGTTGATGTGCTGTATCTAGATTTCAGTCAGGCCTGCAGTTTGGTACTCAACAGAAGGCTTACCAAGAAATTCTGGGGAACGGGGAGTTGGGGCAAAGCTGACATGGTGCGCAGAAAACTGATTAAGAGGTAGTAAGTAGAGGTATGCAAATACCTTTTTCCGAATATTCAGCAGTCAAGTATTCGGTATTCATACTGTTTTCTGTAAAACAAAAAGACCCCCCACCCCCGCTTCTTGTTAAATGTTACTACCGCCCTCTGTCCAGACCAAGACATGTCTACCTTACCCTGCCCCCCAGAGGTCTGCAGTGCACTAACACCACCCTCCCCACACCAATAATACTGTAATTAAATATTTATCCCACGGTGGATGACCGGCACAACCCTGCCCACCTCCACGTCCAGATGCTGTCTTAAAAATGTTTGTCTGCATTAACACAAAGTATCCTGCAAGTCCCCCTGTCCCCCAACCCTAGCAGCACCCTTATACCAACACTCCTCCACTGAAGCACTCGATTTATTAGCTTGAAAGGAAACTGTCATAACCTGTCCTCCTCCACGGTCGACCACCTTCTTATGAATAAACATGCTCACGCTTTCTGTAACAGTAAAATCAACTGATCTCACCTCATGTTACATTTCAAAGTGCTGAGGCTCGTTCCTTGGCATTGGATCATAAGTTTTGTACCTACCTACCTAGACCAGCAATACGCACAATGAAAACTTCTGCAAGCATGTTTTCTGTGACCTTGAAGTGCTTGAATTTTTTTGTTGTTCTTGAATTTTGTTGTTGTTTGAGCCTGCCTTAGTTTTTCAAGTACAGGGTTCTGCAGAAACCAGCTTAACATTTTTACAAAATTACAAACAGAAAAACACATTACAATCAGCATATGTAGTGTGAATGATTAAATGAGTCTTGAGAAGAATGTATACATTTCCCATGCCAAAACAAGCAACATTGTTAAACACAGGCTTTTACCCCAATGCAGTAAATCTACAGACAGGCAAACTGCCCTGGCACTGGCAAAAAACAGCTGTCAAGTTGTGACAAAGTACAACCGCATAGACTTCCCACACATAAGAACTGGGGTTGTCTACAGGCCCCCAGACCAGGGGGAGGACATATACACATTACTGTTAGAAGATATTCAAAACATTTATTTATTTAAGTCTAGGATTACAAATAACTTTGAGCCAAGGCTCTTTTACAAAGGTTCCACGTCAGAGGTAGGACAATACAGCAGTACACAGTTGTGAAAGGCAAATAAACAAAAGGCAGATGAAAACAGAGCATAATTAAACAGGTTTAACATAAAGTTGCATAATAATACACTCAAAAAGGTAAACAGAGCCTGCCAGTGGCAGTTGTCAAGTAGGACAGAGGTACAGGAGGTAGAGAGGGGAGGATTGGAAGCGTGGGGGGGTAAGGGTAGAGGGGAGGAAGTGGAGAGAAGGGAGAGGGTGCAAGGACGGGACTGGCGGCTAGGACTAAGGAACTGAGCTTGAAGTACCTGCTAGGTATGACAGTCGCAGGTGCTATAGGCAGAGAGGTGGAGACGGAGACTTGATTTGAAATGACCTAGTCTTTGGACAGAGGAGATCTCAGTGTTAAGGCTATTCCACCAATGAGGTTCCTGGTAGGCAAATGAACATTGTCCCAAGGAGGTTCTGCAGAGCGGGACCTTTAGGAGATGAGATTCTGAACCTCTTGTGAGGCGGGGGTTACTACATGGGCTGAGGAGAGATTGTACCCCAGTGGGTACCAGGCCCATAGTGATCTTCTTAGCCAAAGTGCAGGTTTGATATTTTATTCGACTTGATAGTTGCAGCCAACCAGATTGAGCGTAGAGGTCACATGTGTGGGTTAGGCGGTGAGACCCAGTGATTAAACGACAAGCTTTGTTCAGCAAAGTGGAGATGCGTCTGAGGGCCGTAGGGGTGGCCAATCCGTAAATGATGAGGCCATAATCAATGATGGAAACAACTGAGCTTTGCACTGCTATGCTCAAGGCAGCAGCAGTTAAGTTAGATCTGTGTTTGTAGAGAAGGCCAAGACGCACGTTGGTAACCTTAGCAACATTATCAATACGGGATACGTAAGACAGGTTGCTGTCAAGAGCGATCCCTAAGTATTTGAAGGTTAGGACCTGTTCGAGAGTAGGCCCATGCTGATTAGATATGATCAGGGGGGTGCCCTGTGCTTGCTGTAGGGGTTACGAAAAAGCAGAGTCTTGTTTTTTTTTTTTTATAGTTGAGAATAAGTCTCTGTGAATTAAACTATTTTTCCAATGAAGTGAACCCTAGCTGTAGATTGTTTTGCAGGGAGTGCAGGTCCTTGTGTGAGGCGAGGATTACTGCATCATCAGCATAAAGAATAATTTGTTCAGTGCTGGATTTTGGGAGGTTATCCAAGAAGAGGGAAAACGGAAGACATCCAGTATGGAGCCCTGTGGCACTCCCGAACGGACTGGCAGAGTGTTAGAGAGTTCCTGCAATCCTAACTCTTTGAGATCTGTTTAACAAGTAGCTTTGGAACCACGCAGTAGAGTCTGGGGCAAGTCCTATAGATGAGAGCTGGTTCAGAAGCAGGTTGTGGTGGACGGTATCAAAAGCCTTTGTTAAGTCAATGTAGACTGCCCCGGCAAGACAGCCATTGTCAAGGGAACTGTGGATGGCTGCGGTAAATTCCAAAAGGGCAGATGTGGTGCTGTGCCCTTTCCTGAAGCCATGTTGCTGAGAACACAGGATGCTGTGGGTGCCCAGGTAGTATGAGAGTTGATCGGCAACAATACATTCGAGTGCTTTTGAGAGGGGAGGTAGTATGGAGATTGGTCGGTAATTTCCATGGTGGGTCTTATCACCGCTTTTGTAGACGGAGGTGACAGTAGCGGATTTCCATTGGTTAGGGAACTGGCCAAGGCAGAGGGAGAGGTTAAGGATCTTTGTGAGTGGTCTGATAACCTCGTCGAGAGTGAGGGACAGCAGTTTTAAGTCCAATGAGTCCCTGCTATACCTTTTGTTGTCAATGGCCTTGACAATGTACTTGCGAGCTTTGTGCTGCTTGACTGCTTTGAAATAGAAGGGTGGGTAGGAAATAGAGTGAGGCGCATTGATAGGTTCTGCTGGGTGGGTGAGAGTCCATGAAGAAGTCCGGGGAAGAATGGAGCTGAGGTCAGTGAAAGCAGTATTGAAGGTATTAGCGATAGTTGTGGGGTCAAGTGTAATGTTTCCGTCGATGTTGAGCATATTTGGGGATGTTAGTGGCTGTTTACCAGTCACTTCATTTATATTGTTCTAGAAAGCTCTACCATTACCCCATGTGTTAGTGAGGGCTTCCTTGTAGTAGGTGCTTTTGTGTAATTTAATGGCCTTAGTGCAGTCGTTCAGCGCACACTTATAGTTCTGGGTGGCTGGGGATCCAGAGGCACGCAGAGCCAGAGCCGGTCCCTGGATTTTAGCTGGGCTATTAGTTCGGCGGTAAGCCAGGGATTGCTAAGGGACTTAACTTTACACTTTTTGATGGGGGCATAGGTATCACAGGCTGCATTAAACATGGAGATGAAGGAGTCCAAGGCTGTGTTGACATCATTTGTGCTGAAGATTGGCTTCCAGTCCAGGTTCCTGAGATGAGATTTGAGGAGCTTCAGGTTCCCACGGGGAAGGACTCTACTGGTGATGATGGTTGGTGGGGGTTTGCGGAATTCGTTGGACCAAGCACAGGTGACTGGGGAGTGATCGCTGAGGGAATCCAGAAGGATGGAGATGTCGGAGATTCAGGAGTTGTGACTGGCTAGAACCCAGTCAAGTAGCAAGCTGGTGCCAGTTCTGTAATTGTGCCTGGTTGGAGAGTCAACCAACTGTGAGAGATGAACAGAGGAGACGGCGTCCTTGAGATCTCCAGAATCAGAGGCAAGCCAGTTAATGTTAAAATCACCCAGCAAGATTAACTCAGAGTCAGGTGGTTGTAATCGGGTGAATTCCAGGACAGCGTTTAGGCCTTTCACTTGACCTTTGGGAGGGATGTATACTGCGGCAACACAAAACACAACAGCTAAAGGGGAGGTTCTAATAATGGGAGACTTCAACATGCCAGATACAGACTGGTCAATACCAGCAGGAACATCTGCCAGAACTAGACACATGGTGGATTCCCTGCAGGGGGAGAGCCTCAAACAACTGGTACAACAACCCATAAGAGACAGGGCTATAACAGATCTAGTACTGACTAACAGGGAAAAGATCACAGCTCTCCAGGTAGAAGGTCACCTGGGGGCCAGTGACCATCACATGGTATGGTTCAATTTGGCCACTACAACTAATTCATCCCATTCCAAGGCAAAATTATGGGACTTCAGAGGAGCTGACTTTGATAAGATGGCCAACAGAGATAAGCTAGCCCTGGCAAAAAGAAATACAGGTGAGGGGGTACAGGCAAAGTGGGAAAGCATTAAGGATGCAATACTGGAACCAACATCCCATTGTGTTAGAGAGAAAAGGAAGTGCAAAAGAAGAAGGAAACCACTTTGGTTCTCAAAAACAGTAGCAGAAAAGGTCAGAGCCAAAAGGCTGGCCTTCAGGAAATATAAGGGAACACAGCGGGATAAAGATAGGGAGGCATACCAAACTTCCTTAAGGGAAGCAGGGAAGGCAGTAAGGCGGGCAAAGGCCCAAACCGAGGAAACACTAGCACAAACAGTAAAAGAAGGTGGCAAGACTTTCTATATATACAATAGTGAAACAAGAAAGTCCAGAGGCGGTATTGCTAAGATCAAAGGAGATAAGGGGGTGTGTAAGGAGGACGAACATATAAAAGCATCTATCCTAAATAGATACTTCTGCTCAGTATTTACTGAAGAGAAGATAGGGCATGACCCACAGCTCAGCACCATGGACACAGGGGGAGGGAGGTGAGCACTACTCCCTTCACAAAAGAAAGGGTCCTACAAGAGCTCGATAAGCTCAGGGTGAACAAGGCAATGGAACCTGATGGCATACATCCCAGGGTACTAAAGGAGCTAAGGATGGAACTAGCAAAGACATTATCAGAACTGTTTAGTGAGTCTCTGAGCACAGGAGAGGTCCCAGAAGACTGGAGAAGGACTCATGTGATCCCACTCCACAAGAGTGGTAGCAGGGAGGAAGCAGGGAACTACAGACCAGTCAGTCTTACCTCAGTAGTGGGCAAGTTTATGGAAGCACTCCTTAAGGAAAGGATAGTGCGACACCTGGAATCCACAGGAGTACAGGATCCAAGACAGCATGAGTTTACAAAAGGAAGGTCCTGTCAAACTAGTCTCATAGATTTCTTTGACTGGTTAACCAGAGTGGTGGACCAAGGGGGAGCAGCTGATGTCGCCTACCTTGACTTCAACAAAGCTTTCGATACTGCTCCACATTGAAGATTGATTAATAAGTTGGGTAGGCTCGGGGTGGGTCAGAAGTTGGTCAACTGGGTGGCAAACTGGTTGACAGGCAGAAAACAGAGAGTGGTGGTAAACAGTATGCAGTCAGAAGAGATGCAAGTCACAAGTGGGGTACCTCAGGGATCAGTCCTGGGGCCAGTCCTCTTCAATATCTTCATCAGTGACACTGCAGATGGACTGGAGAGTAAGGTTTGTTTGTTTGCAGATGACACCAAGATCTGCAACAGAGTAGATGATCCAGATGGGGTGGGCAGAATGAGAGGAGATCTGGATAAACTTGCAAAATGGTCGGAAAAGTGGCAACTGGGGTTTAATGCAAAGAAGTGCAAGATCATGCACATAGGGAAGAGAAACCCTGAAGCCACCTACAGGCTGGGAGGGGAGTTGCTGGCAGTCACAAGGGACGAAAGAGACTTGGGCATCATCATCACCGATGACCCGAAATCATCCAAGCAGACCACTAAAGCAATAGGTAAGGCTAGGGGATGTTTGGGTGTATTAGTAGGGGTATCAAGTCGGAAGAGGGAGGTAATAATCCCTCTTTATAAGACACTGGTTAGGTCCCATCTGGAGTACTACATGCAGTACTGGAGGCCACACCTTCACAAGGACATTAACCAAATTGAGGCAGTCCAGAGAAGGGCAACCAAAATGGTGCAGGGACTGCATCAGAAAACATATGAGGACAGATTAACAGAGCTCAATATGTATACCCTAGAGCAAAGGAGGGAGAGCGGTGATATGATCGAAACATTCAAACACCTTAAGGGCATTAACAAGGTGAAAGAGACTAACATGTTTCAATATAAGAAAAATAGCAGGACAAGAGGACACAGCAAGAGATTAGAGTGAGGCCGATTAAGGGGTAATGTGAAGAAGTTCTTTTTCATGGAAAGGGTGGTGGATACATGGAACGGTCTACCTCAGGAAGTGGTGGATATGAATACAGTGCAGTGCTTCAAACAGGCATGGGATAGGCATAAAGGAGCAATACAGGTAATTTATTTATTTAGTTTTTGTTGACCGGGTAAGTGCACTAGATAAATCCTGCCTATTTTCAGGCACGACCCGGGAGAGGGGGATACAGATGAATGCCAACTGACCTTGAACCAGATTAAGCTGCTGCTGTTGGTGGTATTTTTAGTGAATGAGGGAAATTTGGGGAGGACACCAGGGAAACTCCCCTACTCTGTTGCGGTTGCGCTGTGACCAGTAGGGGGAACGGCCATTGGGATGGCCACTTGGGGCTCTGAGATGGAGCAAGAGGACGTGCGGTAGATAGGGGAGTTGGTCTCCCTCCCTATCTCCGTGCTTCAGAAGACCATGCCTGCTACACATATCGGACCACCGGAAGAAGCTTTGTCCAGCCAACAGGTTATTATTTTGCCTAGTGATTCTCTTGCCGTAACGATGGATGCTGTGGTATCTGGAAAGGACTTACCACAAGATTCAGGGGCTGGCGCTGTTTTCTCCTCCCCTCGGACAGTTCGTTCTCCTACCGCTGGTTTCTCTCCCTCGGAAGCAAGTAGCTGGCCTTCTCCTGGCCCGACTCCTGGCAATGAGGTCAGCTACCCTGCGCCACATGAGATGCTCAGCATTCTACGGGAGCCCAGCAGGAACCCGGAAGTGCTGGCGGTATCCTGTTGCAGTGATGATTGTTTGTTGGGAGCAGGGGAAACTGGCAGTGAATTGCAGACAAGCAAGTGCCTGAAGTCTTCCCTAGGCTCCTCCACACCGCTACCTTGTCACAGTTCTACACCTCAGGAGATGGGAAGAGTCGGGCAGAAGTGTAACAGCCGCCTCGGAGCCAGTGTTGTGTTGTCTACTCCACTTATCCCAGAGGATTCTGCCCATCTGGAAGGTACTGTACACCCTACGAGTCTTTCTTCTGATATTATGGGGGATCACCAGCCCGGTCTACTGGGCCTTTTCGTGTCCAGCCCAGTTGGTGGTGGGTTTGATTCCCACCTGTCGGCATCTGGGCTTACTATCGCAGCAGCACTTAGGGGTGCAGGGTGGGAGAAGTCCCCTTTGGATGATTCTTGGACCTCCCCTGCATGGCCTGGCCCTGCTCCCAGAGGGGATTTATTAGAATCACGGACCCGCTAGAGGTCCCTTCAGGATTTAATTTATCGCAAACACCCTCCTGGCAGGTTGGAGAGGGCAGGTTTCTACACCGAGTTTATTTCAACAAAATGATTTGCACACTGCTGAAACTGTATTGCATACCCCCATCCTGCCTACTACAGTTCCTTTGTCTCCTGCTTCTTCTCATGTTGACTTGGTGGAGACTGGGGTGCGCTCTGTTTCAACACCAGTATCTGATTCAATCCCCAAACCTTCCCCTACCCATGCACTGGATGGCAATAGGAACTCGGCTACTATGGATTCTGGTCCAGCCTTAGGACCTCACCGGACTAAAACTTTTGCTGGTTTGTTCCATTCCCCTCCTGAACAGGCCAAACGGCATAATGCTGTTCGCCTCTGTTATAGGGGTGGCCTGGACATCTTCCAGGATCGTCTTTATGTAGGGAAAAATTTGCTTAAATCCCATCTCCAATTCTCCCCCTCTGAGATTTATGCTTTAATTCATACATCTGGAGATAATTACTTTGATGTTAGTTTTAAGAATGCTTCTGGGTTAGACACTTTTTGGAATAGATATCAAGCTGTTCGTCATACTCCATTGTGGGCCCCTTTTTTTGCTATTCCCCTTACTAAACCAACTATAAAAACTGTTACGGTTTTGTTTAAAAATGAGGGGGTGGCAATACAAGATATTGTAAGGTGGTTGTCTTCTAAATGTTCTGTTTTAGGTTTGCCTGATCCGATCATTGATTCAGAATTTTTCTGGACAGTGGGGTGGAAATTACAGGTTAAATTACCTGTAATCAATGGGACTATTCAGCATTTGCCTAGTTGTTTTTATTTGGGTAGAGATTGAGGTTTTGTCTTCTATCCAGGGCAGCCGAAATCTTGTTTCGATGTGGAGCCAGACCCATCTCAGTAGTGCCTGTGACCAGATGAAATGTTCTACATGTCTTGGTTCTGGTCATGTAAGTCTAAACATCCTGAGTATTGTAATTTGTGTGAGGAATCCTCTCATTCTTTTAAAGATTGTCCATGGGCTTCCCATAATAACCCTGAACGGCCTGATTCCCAGCATGAGACGGTAACTCAAGCACAGAAGTCAGCTCAGGCCAGGCCCCAGTTTCGACCTTTTGATACTACAGTGGTACCTCCACCCCCTGCTGCTTCTCCTTCTTCCCTTGTGGATCCTGGGTTGGAACCTCCACTTCTGACTGTTCCTTCATCCAGTAAAGACTTACGGACTGAGGACTCTGGTTCACTGCCCCAGGCTTTCCCTTCTTCCCCAGTGGTGGAAGAGGTGCAGGCTTCCACCTCTTGTACAGTAGTTTTCCCTTCTATAAAGGAAAACATGCCGCCCACTGGGGATACCAATTGGGTCCCAGTGGGAAACAGGAGGTTAACGAGGAGCTCTCTGACGAAAAGAGTGCCTCTGCCTACTGTAGTTCCCCCCCCCTGACCTGATGGTTTCCAACCGGTTTGCGATTTTTTCTAGACGGAAGCAAACTGTGGATACTGAGGAAGATTCTGATGCTTCCTCTATTGCGTCTTCCCAAGTTGAGATGTTCACTGACTCTGAGCAAGTTTTGGGGGATGTCCAACTGAATAAAAAAAAAGAGATGTAAGCTTAAATCTCCCGGTAAAGGTCGAGGTAGGAAAAAATCTTGATTTACCCTCTAACCAAGATGGGGGACTCTATAACTTTTGGGAGCTTAAATGCCAATAGTCTCAAATATGATAAAAGATGCCGGGCCATTTTTTTCATTTCTTTTGTCTTTGCCCTCACACATTATTTTTTTACAAGACACTAGGCTCCATTCTTTACAGGAGATTGGCAAAGCCTCTAGGGATTGGAGGAATGGTCTGTCTTTTTGGTCTTTAGCTGAAGATGTGTGTTCTGGAGTAGGGATACTGGTTCAGGGGTAGAAATTCAGGTCACTAGGTTAATTGACTTAATTCAGGGTTGAGTATTGATCCTAGATATTGTTTTCCAACAACAAGAATGGAGACTTATTAATATTTACAACCCTCAAGTTAAGACCCAGAGGATTCATACGTTAAAACAGATCCAGCCATTTCTTCATTCCTCCAAATCTGTGATTTTTGGAGGAGATTTTAACTATATTCTGTCCTTATCTGATAAAACTGGCCTTACCCAAAAATTATATTCGGATTCCAATTTTCTCAACACTTTGTATGTTACTGCTAACTTACGGGATGGGGCCTCTTTTGGTATCACACCTCCAGGACACACTTTTCATCGAGGCAGATCTTCCACGCGAATTGATTATTTTTTTATTTCTCACTGGTTAAATAATGTACAGTATTCGGTTGTCCCTTGTGAATTCTCAGATCACTGTTTATTACTGTTACACACTGGTTGTCCCATTAACAAACCTGTAACACATACCTTTTGGAAAATGAATATATCTGTATTGGGGGATGAAGGTGGGTGGCAAGACCTGTTTCGGCTTCTGCAAGACAAGATTTCTGTTTTTGACTTATATGACAATCCGGCCTTTTGGTGGCAAGATACTAAAACTGAAATTATGAAATTTTGTAAACGTTTCTCAAAAAAAATATCTTCAGATCGTTATTTTAAGTATCTTAAGTGTCGGCGCAACCTACAAAGACTAGTGTCTTGGCAATCTGAATGGGGTTTAGACTATTCAGCCCAAATCCGGCAGGTTAAAACAGAGATGCGGGCTTCTCAGTATGAGAGAACGACATCGCTTTTCCTGGAACAGAAATATGGCCGGAAGGGTTCTGCTAAAATAATCAATCCTTATGATAGTAGCCACCAACAGGTGGCATCTAAATATATGTCTGCTTTAGTTACTCATTTCAGGATTACTGATAACCACAGGATTTTGGAGGAAGTTTCTTTCCATACTAAATCGTTATATGGACAGGCTTATGACTCACATTCCTGGGATGGATTTTTGGGTTCCTTAGAAGTTCTTCTTCTTCTCTCCCCAGAGTGTTTTATAAAGTCGAATCAACATGTTACATGTGCAGAAGTAGATTCTGTTATAAGTCATCTGAAAACTACGGTTACCCCTGGCCCTGATGGGATTCCAAACAAATTTCATAAAAAAGCTAAATCCTTGTTACTACCATATTTAACACAGGTTTATAATACTATTTTACAAGGCCTATTACCTATTCCCCTCGCTTTTACGGACAGTTGTTTGATTTTTTTGTATAAACAGAAACATGATAAAACTAAGCTGGATAACTGGCGACCTATTAGTTTATTAAATTCAGATTGGAAGATTTTGTGCAAAATAGTTTCTAATAGGCTAGCTCAGGTGGCAGCTCAAGTAATTTCTTCCACGCAAACTTCTGCAATCCCAGGTCGTTCCATGCTCTCAAACCTGAAAATTTTGAGAGAAGTCTTTGATAGGAATACCACTCAAGGTTATGTTTTTAGTTTAGACCAAACCAAGGCTTTTGACTGGGTTCCGCATGAGTATTTATTTTCTGTATTGCAAACATATGGGGTCCCTGCGGTTTTACTGGACTGGATTAAAATTTTGTATAGATCGGCTTACACCACACCATTGGTTAATGGTTTGTGAGGTTCCCGTATCACTATTAAGAGAGGGGTCCGCCAGGGCTGTCCTCTAAGTCCCCTGTTACACGTCTTTTCAATCGATCCACTTCTTCGGACATTAGGTGGAAGGGAGAATATTCATTATATGTCCATAACTCCAGACCTTGTTTTTCCGTGTGTTTTGGCCTATGCGGATGACATTTGCGTTCTGGTAGCAGATCCAGGTCTGGGGAACGGGCAATTGAGATTGTTCATTCCTTTTCCAGTTCTGGATCTGCTTTAATACCAAAAAGTGTGGGATGTGCTGTGCACATTCGCTATGAACATATTACCAATAATTGGAGGGACTGCTATTCATTCCCAGAAAATTTGCGTATTGGGGGTTATTTTTGGTCCAGTTGATGCAGCGGTATGCAGTTGGAGTTCGGCTATGGAGGTAGCTGAATCTAAAATTGTTTGATGGAAACGGTTTCCTATGACCCGGAAAAAACTGATTTTTTTACTTAAAACTTGTATTTTGCCACTCTGTTTACTAATTAGTTATATTTTTCCTCTTCCTTTTTCTCTTGAAGCTCGGCTGTATAATTTATTTTTCCAATTACTTTGGGGTAGTAGACTGAACCCAGTTAAGAGATCAGTCACTTACTGGCCTATAAAACAGGGGGGTCTGCAAATGATAAACCTGGTGCTATTTTATTTTTCTATCTTTGTGAATGCTAATATATTTCCTAGTTTAGCTAACCGGACAGATTGTTGGGCCCTTAGCCTTGCATCCTGTTCTCAATATTTTATAGATAAATGGCAAGCTCCTGTTTGGAAATCCTTTACAAGAATTCCATTCGGTTCATCAGTATACCTTATTGAATTATTTAAAAAACTTAAAATTTGGAAAGTGTCCCCTGATGTGGAGTTGTTGCAAAATAGAAAATGTTTATACTCCTCTATTCTGCACACCATGTTCTTGGTGCCGCCTTGTTTTACAGTACCTTGTGATTCACAGTATTTAATTAAGCAATTATTAGAAAACAGGATTCCAGCGAAGATGTGGGACATTTTATGGTTATGTTGTCACGACAAATTGAACGTCAAAATCAGAAACATAAACAATTGTCTGAGCGTTACTGTATTACAGTGACACATGTGTTTGTCAACTAGAATCTATGCAGCATCTTTTTGAGTGCCCATATATTGCCCCTTTATGGTCTCAATTGAGTCAGTCCTGGAGCTTACCTGTGTTCTCCAGGGTTGACATATACTGAATTGGTTTATGGGGACTTTGGACCAGGTTGGAAGATTTTCTTTCCAGGTACTTGCAGTGCTGTTTGCAGTCTGCAAATGGTGCATCTGGCACAACCGCTGTTTTGTGTTACAACAACAATCGGTTGCTTTGCCTGCACTCGAGAACATATCAGAGTGAAATCTCTAGAATTTATTGTTTGAGAAAAAAACTCTTCCAGCACCTTTAGTGGCATTTTGGTGGACAACATTACCGTTAATTTTGTTTAGAGGGGTTACTTGAATATAGAGTATTATATTGTCTTGCATTTTTTTCTTCCCTTCCTGTTTCACATATGTGGGGGGGGGGGGTGGTTGATTCTATGATGAACAATTTTTTTGTGTAATTTTCTTTTGTTTTTTCACCTGTACATTGGATATTGTGATTTTCCTTATTGGTTTTCTCTTTTTTGTATGTAGTAAGCAGTATGATTATAGTGTTATGTATTACCTTGGTTTTGTTTTCTTATATTGTTTTCCAATAAAAAAATTCCCCTACTCCTCCTGTAGGGGGATCCTTGGCCGTCAGCATTGCACTGGCCAGTCTGCGTGAGATGTCGGAGAAGATGGATGCAGAAGGTGCAGGAGAGTGGGCCTCCTCTTCTGTGCTGTCAGCCCAAGAGGCCGTTCAGGAAGCCTGTTCTGTGGCTGAAATTGTTGAGCTTAGTATTATTGACGCTACTGTTCCTACTGTGTCATCGTGTTCTGAGCACAAGTCAGTGCTCTTCCCTGGTGGTGATAAGGCTTGTTTGCTTGCTGCAAGATCTCAATTATTGTTGCAAATGGACTTACTTGATCGGGAGCTTGCTGCTTTCTCTGTGGACACTGAGCTTCCTGCTCCGGTTTCCCCTCCTGTTGTTTCCAGTCAGACTATTGCTGCGGCTGGACCTGTAGGTGCTGATGCATCACTGAATTCTGTCGTTCCATTGTCCACAGCAGCCTTACCTCCTGGTTCTGGGGCTGGCAGTTTGTCGGGTTCTGCTCCTGAGTGCCTACAGCCCTGACTCATTGACCTCCGAAATTAAGCATCTTAGCCGGCGCCGATGGCTCCTACAGTCCACTGTTCGACATCGGGAGGCGCTATGGTGGTCCTGTGTTTTTCTTTGCCTCTCGCTCACAGAGGCCTGGATGGAGTAAACTACCAGGAGAACTTTCTGCTGATTTGTCTAGCAAGGATCGTGGTTTGGAACCTGCTGATTTACAGAGTGGGTCAGTGTGGTCTCCCAAACTAGCTCGGAAAAACGCCGTCTGGGAACAGATGGACAGTGGTTCTTGGTTGCCTGATTCACAAGACCCCTCCTATATCAACATGTTGAAGAATGCAGCAGCACCGGTTGCCACCGAGACTTCTACACTGATGAGCTCCAACGTACCCCGGGGGTAATGTTTCTACTACTTGTGCTATAAACTCTAATGCTGCTTCTTGTACTGTTAATGAGGGTATCTCTGTGCCTATACTTGATGTGAATTCTGTAGGTAAGCTTACCACTCCCTCTGGTCAGGCATGTCCTGCTTCTACCTTGACCCAGCCGGCTCAGGCAGTAGGAGTGGACACTGTTCCAGAGGTACCGGTCCGCTTCGGTCCTGACCCTGTGTTGCTACAAGAGTCAGGTACTGATCCTGGTAAACCTATGGGCTTTAAACTTACTGATTTCTTTCAGAATAAGGGTGAGCCTCCCTCTAGACACAATGCTGTGCGTTTCTTATATAAAGGAGGGCTGGAAAAAAAAACGGATAGGGTCTATATCGACAAAACCTTACTTAAGGGTTCCATGCAGTTTTTTTTCATCCGAAATTTTTGTATTAATTAGTTTGGGGGACGCTAAATATGATGTTAGCTTTGAAAATGAGTCCAGTCTGGATCGTTTTGGGGCTCAGTGTGCTACTTGTAAAACTTTACCCGCTTGGTCTCCTTTTCATGTTCTTCCTTTGACAAAACCCACTGTAAAAAACACAACCATTATGTTTAAAAATGAAGGAGTGAACACTGAAGATATTTCATTTTGGTTGAAACAACGTTGTGAGGTTTTGAATAGGCAGACTCCTACTTTGGATAGTGAGCACATTTGGGATGGTGGGTGGAGGGTTAGAGTGAAGTTGTATTCTACAAATTCAGGACCCAGTCATTTGCCTAGTTTTTTTTTTTACCTTGGGAGGGATAAAGGGCTAATTTTTTATGCTGGACAGCCTAGATCTTGCTTCAAGTGTGGTGATCGGGCACACTTGAGCTCTGCTTGTGATACTGTTAAGTGCAGTCACTGTTTGGAGTTTGGCCATAATTCTAGTTCTTGTTTGAATCTTTTCAAGTGTAACCTATGTGAACATATTGGTCATGCCTATGGTTGATGCCCTTGGGTCTCGCATAATAGGGATGATTGTCCCTCTCATGAAGGCCTAATTAATCTTGCTCAGCAACAGCAGGCTAAAAGGATTGCAGAGCATCATTTACGGGTTGGTTTGGAAGCTTTGCCTCCTCCTCCCCAACAAAACAAAGCCCCTGGGACAGGGGACGTGGGGGAGGCTGATTTATCCCAAGGGGAAGTGGTGAATATGCAGGAGCAAGTAGACACTGGGGAGACTGAGGGTCCTAACCAGACTGCTTCTGTCTCTGAGGATCTTGGTGTAATGCCCCCCCCCCCGCCTTTGCCCCAAGCCCAGCCAGATTCGGAGCAGTCTGCCTTTATCACTGTGCAGCAGAAGAGGAATAGGAAGGGGTTGGCTGTCTCTGGACAGGGTAAGGTTTCAGGAGTTAGGACTTAGAAATCTGGAAATAAATTTGCTGTCCTGGCTTCTGATATTACGGATAGGGATTCTGCAAATGACGAAACGGATACTTCCTCAATTGTTTCTAAGACAGACACGGAAGGGGGTGGTGATATGGACCCAATGGCCAAAAGGACTAGGCAGTGTCGACGGAGTAAATCACCTTAGTTTTTCCCTATGGATTCCTTGACAAGCTCCTCTTTAAACATCAATTGTATTAAGGGAGACAGGAAGCTTGGGGGTGTCATGCTCTCTTTACAGGATATGCATTGCGACATTACCTGTTTAGTTGACACTAGGTTAAAAACCAGTTGGGAACTCCAGCATGCCTCTAAGGCTGGGCCCCCAGGACCTTTCTTTTGGTCCTCTGGGGTGGATAACTGTAACGGAGTGGGTATTTTGTTTTCTAATTCTGCCTTTAAAGTGTCCAGACTTGTGGATATTCATCCTGGGACGGCATTATTTCTTGACATATCCTTTCACTCTGAAAGATTTTGGTTGATTGCATTATATGCTCCTCAGACTAAGGCACAGAGGGCTGCCCTTTTTTGATTGGTACAATCCTTTTTGCATACTTCTAGACTGGTTATTTGGGTGGGGGATTTTAATTGTGGATTACATCAGGCAGATAGTGGGCTTCACACCTCTAAACTTTTCAGCGATACCACGGCCCTTAAAAATATAATCTCCACTGCTAATCTTCAGGACGCCTATAGGGTTCAGCATCCTACGGGTGGGTTTACTTATTTCAGGGGTGACTGTAGAACCAGGACAGATTTTATATTTCTTTCTCAAAGTCTTACTGTTGTTGACTGTAGGACAGTTGGGAGTGAGTTTTCAGACCATGCTGCCCTACGGGTTACGATCTCTTGGTCTAATGTTTCCCATTGTAATAAGAATAGGTGGAGACTTAATGATTCCATGCTTCAGGATCCCAAAGTTCAAAAATTATGGAGGTGAGAATGGGCAGCACGGTTGTCTGTTGCCGATCTTTATGAGGACGTTTTTGAGTGGTGGGAAGACACTAAGGTTAGATGGACACAGGTTTTACAAAAAAAAAAAAGCTGCTGACAACCATACCAGTCGATATAAGAAGTACTTGGCATTACGTCAGCAACTACAGGCTCTAATTTCGATTTCGGATAGCTCTACTCATGATTATAGTATGCAAATTTCGGTCCTCAGTCGTCAGATGCAGGATTTGCAGTATGATAGGGCCAAATCTTTGGGGCACGAAGCTAGGTTTGGGACTAAGTTACCCAAGGGTGGCTTAAATCCTTTTAAAGAATGTAAAGGCAGGGTTGAATCCTGGGTTATTTATCATTTGTTATCTTCCTCAGGGGATCTCGTTAGCTCCCCAGAGTTGCTTGTTAGGGTAGTTGAGCGTCACATTTTGGACATGTTAGGGACTGAATCTACCAGTGACGCGGCTGCTGATTTTTTAGCATCATTAACCTTGCCCCACCTTCACTCCGGAGGAATGTGATATGCTGACTACAGATATCTCTGAGGAGGAGGTGGTGCAAGCCATTGTTGGTTTAAAGTTGAACTCAGCTCCTGGATCTGATGGACTCACGGCAGGTTTTTATTCTACTTTTCAAAAAGAATTGGTCCCAGCTTTAACTATTTTGCTTAATGAGATGTTATCCAAAGCTACATTTTCTAAGTCGATGAAGGAAGCAATTTTAGTTCTAATCCATAAAAAGGGTTCTGTATCAGACATTAATAATTGGAGACCTTTGAGTGTCCTCAATGTGGATATCAAGATTATTGCTAAAATTTTGTTAGCCAGACTTGTTCGAGTAGCTAGACTTATTAGTCCTGCTCAGACATGTGGCATCCCAGGTAGATGCCAAACTGATAATCTCATTTTGTTGTGGGAATTATTTGCCTTGGGGGACCTGGATTACATTAAGGGGTGGGTGCTTGGGATTGACCAGGAGAAAGCTTTCAATAGGGTTTCCCACAAGTTTTTGTTTTCTGTTCTGGCAGCATTTGGACTCCCTACTAAATTAATGGGGTGAATTAGAGCCCTTTATCATGAGGCTGTTATTCTTCCCAGTGTTAATGGTCGGTTGGGGAATCGGGTTCTGGTTAAACAAGGGGTTCGACAGGGGTGCCTTTTGAGCCCCCTTTTATACACTTTTGGAACAGATATTTTGATTAGGACTGTCCTCCTATGCCCTGGAGTACTTGGCTTGCAAGGGGCATATAATCCCGCTCCCTTCAAAATCTTAGTTTATGCAGACGATTTGGTTCTTACTGTGGCAACCGACTCTGATGAAAAGGCCTTGGCTGATGTTCTCCAACAGTATTCTTTAGTGGCAGGTTCACAGATTAATTTTGAGAAAAGCTCTGGACTTCCCTTAGGGAACCCTACTGTCCCCGAGTCAGGGTCCTTTGTTGGAATCAGGCTTTCCTTGGAACCCATTAAAATCCTTGGACTTTGGTTTGGATCGGGTGATATGCAGTCTTTTAATTTGAACACTGCCTTGGGGAGAGCTGATAGGCTCATAGCTGGATGGAGACAACAGCAGACTGGTAAAAAGAAACGGGTTTATTTGCTTAAAGCTTTGATGGTCCCTATTTCTTTGTATCTCTGTTATGTTTTTCACCCGCCCATGAAATTATTTACCAAATTATATAGTGTTTTTTTCAGGGATTTTGGGGATCTCGGTTGAATCCTATTAAATGACATTTGACCTATAGACCTCTTGGTGAGGGAGGGGTGGGGATGTTGAATCCTGTGACGTTCTTTTACAGTGTATTTTTGAGTTATAATTTTGGTTGGGCTTTAAAACCTGGTGATAAGGGTTGGAAGCCTTTTCTTTTTTCTTGGCTTCTGCCTTGTCTTACCCCTTGGGAACAAGGAAAGAAGGGGTTGTTAGCCAAAGTCCCCGGTCTTCCAGCCTATGGTTTGGAGGCTGTGAAATTGGCTATGTCTTGGGGTTTTACACCTCATGATTTTTGTATAAAGAGCAGGAAGGCCTTCTATGAAGGGCTCTGGAGGCAGGGTGCTCAGGATCCTGTCGAATTTCCATTCTGTCCTCCTGATTGACAGGCCTGGACTGTAAAACAACCTTTGAACCCTAGGATACCACCTTATGTATGGGACATGGTGTGGCTTAGTAATTATGGAAGACTTAGTGTTAAGGGAAATCATAAACACAAAATGTTGCATGGTAGATATTGTCCTAGGGAGTCCTGTCCTTCTATTGTTGAATCTCAACAACATTTGTTCCTTGAGTGTAGCTTTAGAAACATAGAAACATAGAAGTTGATGGCAGATAAGGACCGCAAGGCCCATCCAGTCTGCCCATTTCTTTTTCTACCTTATAAATGTGCCATCGGCCTTTGCTCTGTCAGTGACCTATCTATTCATAGTCATTTGTATTGCTCCCTTATGCCTATCCCATGCCTGTTTGAAGCCCTGCACTGTATTCATAGCCACCACTTCTTGTGGTAAGCCATTCCATGCATCTACCACCCTTTCTGTGAAAGAATTTCCTCACATTCCCCTTAATCGGCCTCCTCTAATCTCATGCTGTGTCCTCTTGTCCTGCTATTTTTCTTATATTTAAACATGTTAGACTCTTTCACCTTGTTTATGCCCTTAAGGTGTTTAAATGTCTCGATCATATCACCTCTCTCCCTCCTTTGCTCAAGGGTATACATATTGAGCTCCGTTAATCTGTCCTCATATGTCTTCTGATGCAGTCCCTGCACCATCTTGGTTGCCCTTCTCTGGACTGCCTCAATTTGGTTAATGTCCTTGTGAAGGTGTGGCCTCCAATACTGCACGCAGTACTCCAGATGGGGCCTAACCAATGTCTTGTACAGAGGGATTATTACCTCCCTCTTACGACTTGTGATACCTCTACTAATACACCCTAACACCCCCCTAGCCTTACCTACTGCTTTAGAGGTCTGCTTGGATGATTTTAGGTCATCAGTGATGATGATGCCCAAGTCTCTTTCTTCCTTTGTGACTGCTAGCAACTCCCCTCCCAGCCTATAAGTGGCTTCAGGTTTCTCTTCCCTATGTGCATGATTTTGCACTTCTTTGCATTAAATCCCAGTTGCCACTCTTCTGACCATTTTGCTAGTTTATCCAGATCTCTTCTCATTCTGCCACCCCATCTGGATCATCTACTATGTTGCAGATCTTGGTGTCATCTGCAAACAGACAAGCCTTACCCTCTAGTCCATCTCTGAGGTCACTAATGAAGATGTTGAATAGGACTGGCCCCAGGACTGATCCTGAGGTACCCCACTTGTGACTTGCATCTCTTCTGACTGTATACCATTTACCACCACTCTCTGTTTTCTGCCAGTCAACCAGTTTGCCACCCAGTTGACCAACTTCTGACACACCCGAGCCTACCTAGCTTATTTATCAATCTTCTATGTGGAACAGTGTCAAAAGCTTTGCTGAAGTCAAGGTGGACATCAACTGCTCCCTTGGTCCACCACTCTGGTTACCCAGTCAAAGAAATCTATGAGATTAGTTTGACAGGACCTTCCTTTGTAAACCCATGCTGTCTTGGATCTGTCCCCTATGGATTCCAGGTGTTGCACTATCCTTTCCTTAAGGAGTGCCTCCATAATCTTACCCACTACTGAGGTAAGACTGACTGGTCTGTAGTTCCCGCCTCCTCCCTGCTACCACTCTTGTGGAGTGGGATCACATGAGCCCTTCTCCAGTCTTCTGGGACCTCTCCTGTGCTCAGAGACTCACTAAACAATTCTGCTAATGGCTCTGCTAGTTCCTCCTTTAGCTCTTAAGTACCCTGGGATGTATGCCATCAGGTCCATTGCCTTATCCACCCTGAGCTTAGCAAGCTCTTGTAGGACCCTTTCTTTTGTGAAGGAGTAGTGCTCACCTCCTCCCTCCCCTGTGTCCATGATGCTGAGCTGTGGGCCCTGCCTACCTTCTCTTCAGTAAATACTGAGCAAAAGTATCTATTTAGGATAGATGCCTTTACAGGGTCCTCCTCCTCACATGCTCCCTTTTCTCCATTAAGCTTAGCAATACCCCCTCTGGACTTTCTCCTTTCACTAATGTATCTATAGAAAGTCTTGTCACCTTCTTTTACTGTTCGTGCTAGTGTTTCCTCAGTTTGGGACTTTGCCTGCCTTACTTGCTTCCTTAGGGCAGTTTGGTATGCCTCCCTATCTTCATCCCTGTGTTCCTTATATTTCCTGAAGGCCAGCCTTTTGGCTCTGACCTTTTCTGCTACTGTATTTGAGAACCAAAGTGGTTTCCTTCTTCTTTTGCACTTCCTTTTCTGTCTAACACAATGGGATGTTGCTTCAAGTATTGTATCCTTAATGCTTGCCCACTTTGCCTGTACCTCCTCACCTGTGTTTCTTTTTGCCAGGGCTAGCTTAACTCTGTTGGCCATCTTATCAAAGTCAGCTCCTCTGAAGTCCCATATTTTGCCTTGGAATGGGATGATTTAGATGTAGTAGCCAAATTGAACCATACCATGTGATGGTCACTGGCCCCAGGTGACCTTCTACCTGGAGATCTGTGATCCTTCTTTGTTAGTCAGTACTAGATCTAGGATAGCCCTGTCTCTTGTGGGTTGCTGTACCAGTTGTTTGAGGCCCTCCCTGCAGGAGAATCCACTATGAGTCTAGTTCTGGCAGATGTTCCTGCTGGTATTGACCAATCTGTATCTGGCATGTTGAAGTCTCCCATTATCAGAACCTCCCTTTAGCTGTCATGTTTTGTATATCTTCTAACAGTAATGTGTCTATGTCCTCCCTCTGGTCTGGGGGCCTGTAGACAACCCCAGTTCTTATGGCTGTCCCATTTCCTGTTTCCAGGGTGACCCACAGTTCTTCTGGCTCCTTATGTGTATTCTGAATTTCTGTAGCTTTGATATTTTCATTAACATACAGGGCCACTCCTCCCCCACTTTTTTTTTGCACTTGATTTTTGGAGCACTAGTGCTATTGTCTGGACTGAACCTCTCTTTTCTAAATTAACATATGCAGATGTCATGTTCGGGTCTAATTTTGCCTTAAACAGAAAATATAATGCTGAAACTGTGTATATTGTTCTTGTTTTGATGCAATATTTTTTATGGCAGGCTAGATGCCCGTTGGTTTTGCATCAAAAGTGGATCTCTTTTCAGGAAATTGTACAAAATGTTGGGAATGCAGTACTTGCAGTGAAAAAGTCTGACTTTTCAAACTATTCCAGAATGCAATTTCGTGATTTATGGTCTAATTGTGACTTGTTGAATTTGGAATAATTTGCTGTTTTGTTTTCCTTGTTTCTATGCCTTTGTATTGTATTTGATTTTTTTTTTATGTATATCTCTTTGTAATGAAGTCCAATTCTTCTCAATAAAATTCCCCTACTCTGACTGCAGGGGTGCTGTCACTTCCTGTGGACAGGATGGAGGGGCACAGTTTGCAGCCGGATACAGGAGGAGGAAGTGCCGATGTGGCAGAGAAGCAGGATGTGCTGAAAGGAGGAGGCCTGATTTAAAGGCCTACAAACTTTCCCACTGTTGCTGATTCTGAGGATTTATCATCATCAGTGAATTTGGATTAAAAAAAATGTTCCTGAGCTTTTTTTCTCTACTGAGGATCTAACTTTGCCTAAAACAGCAGAAATTGAAACACTAACTTACTCTACAATTTTGACTACTTCGAGTAAACCAGTACCTTTATTACTGGATTCGTTGAAGCACCATGACATGGAAACAACTTCAGAAACATCCCCTGTCAAACACCCTGATTCGGATGTCAAATTGCAGAATGACATACTATCATCAAAGGCCCATCCGGAGCTCGGTGAGTCATTGTCAATTTAATTTGCAAACACAACTGTCTCTAACACAAATAATGTGCATGAAAAGGCTGGCAGTATAGTCGCTACAATGAGTGAGTGCCAAAAGCCTGCTATTATTTTGGAGGGTCATGGAAAAGTTTTAAATGAGGAAGTTTCACATTTACCTAGTAATTCCTCAGCAAACAAACCGGTAGCTGTTTCTATTCTTAACAAAGCTTCGACTCAGTCGCAACCCCAGTTCTAGCAAAAAAACTCGGAATTTATTTTTAAAGCTCCCGACTCTATTGCTGTAGCAGATTCAGCAATTGAGGCTACAATATATCAACAATCTTCCTTGTCAGAAGCGAGAGCAACAACTTTTTCATTTAATAACAAACGGCAAACCGAGGAATTGAAACAACCAGCAGAGCCGGCCTCTCTTAAAGCAACAGTACCATGTCATTCAGCTCAGATTTCAACAGAGACTACAGCTCCAAAACTGTTAGAAGAAGCTACCCTAAAAGAGATATGGACACCAAAAAATGCTCTTTTGGGATTAGGATGGATGCAATCACCCAAGGGCATTTGGTTACTGGATCCCTCCTGGGACTCTTCGTTCTCACTTTCTCAATCAAACCCGACTTGGAAACCAGAAGAAAAACAAGGGGTGGTTATTGAAAAGGACTTAAAAATCAACCGATATTGATTTAAAAAATGCTGGGGCACCAGTTTTACAGGACATATCAATTTCTATTATGGACTCTAAACAGGTTCCTTCCATTTCAACCCCGGAACTTGAATTATCAAACATTTCACTCCCTTCACTGGAGCATTCTTCAGGAGCTGAACAAAAATCCCTAATGTCTGAACTGTTTTCCAAAGCTAAGAAAGAACATGCTCCCAGAAGAAACGCTGTGCATATTCGGTATATTGGGGGGCCTAGCAGACAGACCGGATAGATATCACGTGGGGGAGATATTACTAAAAGACTCGCTACATTTTTCACCCAAAGAAGTCTTCACATTTATTAAAATCTCCGGAGGGGACAATTTTGACGTTAGCTTCCGCTCTACATATTACTGGATCTTTTCTGGGAGAGATACGGACAAGTAAAGTTTTCCCCTACATAGACCCCTTTTTTGGCGATTCCTCTTACTAAACCTTTGATTAAGAAGGTCACAGTTATGTTTAGGAATGAGGGGGTCCATGTAGAGGACATAACTTACTGGTTATCACAAAAATATGATGTTTTAAGCTCTCCTGAACCCATTCTGGACACTGAACTATTTTGGACTTGGGGATGGAAATACAAAGTGAAGTTAAGACAAACAGATTCTGGTACAGAGCATATCCCAAATTCCTTCTTGTTGCGTCGTGACAGGGGGGGTTGTTTTTACGGGGGTCAACCAAGGGCCTGTTATAAATGTGGTTCAAGAACTCATCTATCTAGCGTTTGCGACAGATCTCACTGTGACAATTGTGGAGAAATTGGGCATGTTACAATGCAATGCGCTAATCACACACGTTGTGATTTATGTGAAGAATTTGGGCGTATTTTTCAGGAATGTCCTTGGGCAGCAAAAAATAAGGCCTCCTGTATTAGCCCTGACTTACTAATTCAGCAAGCACAGGAAACTGCTGCCCCCCCCTCCCCTCCAAAATCAGAGGATAAACCTCCAGAACCCTCCCAGACCCCTAAAGGTAATGTTCCTTCCTCTCCCCCTTTCAAGGAAGAAATGTTGGTGGTAAAACCAAAACCAGAAGGGGACACAACTGTGGGACCCATTCCTTCCTTGCTGATTCCTGTCTGTTACAAAGAATCAGAAATAAAGGACAAAGGAGTGACAGATCCCCCCTCCTTCCTCTCCTCAGACAAGCAGGTGATCTACAAGAATTTCTAAAGTGAACCCTTCCCCACAATCCCGTTTCTGTTTCCTCACAAGAAGTTAACTTTGAGTCTCATAATTCCTATGCGGCACTTTTTTGGGGAGACTCAGAAATGGAGGTAGGAGATACAGATTCACAAAAATCCTCACAAGACCCTTCAATGGTGATTGTGGAGGAATACAAAGAAAAAAGAAAAAAAGGAGGAAAAAATAAAGGCATGTTTATATGGGTTCTCCTACATTCACCTGGGGTTCTTTAAATACTCGTAGTCTATTAAAAACTGATAAAAGGCAAGCAATTTTTCAATATATTCATGATGAAAAAACCCAAGTATGTTTTTTACAGGAAACCTGGATGTATACATTTGATCAGATAGCTTCTTTCAAAAGGGATTGGCCTTGGGGTCGATCCTTTTGGTCTTTCGGACCTGACAGTGTAGATGGGATAGGAATTCTATTTAATTCTTATGCTTTTATTTTACATAATCTGATAGACCTCATTCCGGGAATATTATTAATTCTGGATGGTAATTGGAGAACTGAGGCCTGTAGATTTATCAATATTTATAATTCTCAATCTAAAGCTGAAAGGGTGACATGCATGCAGCCGGTACAAAAATAATCTTTTGGGGTGGGGTCTTCAACTGCAGTCTCCCAAAGCGTCAAACTAGTGATTCAAAAAAGATTTACTGCGATCCTAATTCTCTTCAGAAAATTGTTAAAGTGGCAGGTTTACTTAACTGTTCCAAATTTAAAAAACAGGGACCTGATTTTACATATAAAAGGGGTAAATATCAATCTACAATAGATTATTTATTTATATCCTCAAATGTTCCTGTCAGAAAATTCACTGCACATCTCTCAAAATTTTCTGATCATTTGTTTTAAACTTTTCTCTAGTATCCACCTTGGCAATATCTAGAAAAACTCACAGATGGAAACTAAATACTTCCATCCTGTCTCAACAAATGGTAGTCAATACAATACAGTCACTATTTATGGCAAGGATTTCTGTAGCTTTTTTATACACTGATTTAGGGGATTGGTGGTTGGACACCAAAATGGGCATTAGTACCTGGTTTAAAAAATTTGGGAAAAATAACAGGAGGAATAATTTTCATAAGTATCTTACGCTTATAAATCAATTAAGAAAACTTTATACATTATCAAATACATCTCGGATAGATTATACATCTCAGATTAATAAAATTAAAAAAGAGATGCAGAAATACCAATATAACAGAGCAAATACCATACAGGCAATGTTAGTCAATCATAAAAAAAAAATCACCCTTGGGAGATCCTTTCGAAGCATGTAAACATATTAAAGAGTCTATGCAAACAGACTCTTTAAAGGATGAAGCAAGTAATATTCTAACTACCGAAGTTGATATTGAAGCCTTGATGAAACAACATTTTTGTTCTTTATCTCCACAGGCCTTCATTTCTCCTTCTCGCATAAAAACATATCTAGCCTCTGTGATGGTGCCATCCTTTCCTTTGGATACCCTGTCTTTACAACACCCCATTACAGAACTAGAAATAAAATCTGCAATACAGCAGCTTAAACTTAACACATCACCTGGCCCAGATGGCTTCCTAATAAGTTTTACAAAACTTATTCTACATTATTAATAACTTGTCTTCAATTGTTTTCAGTTTTCATGGAATCTCAGATAATGTCCCCAGCTTTTACTGAAGGACTTATGATATATTTATTTAAATCAGGTGATAGACAAGATATAAAAAATGGAGGCCTATTACACTTTTGAATTTGGATTATAAGATCCTTATGATCTTGATAAATAATAGGCTTAAAGCTTATGCTTTAAGAGTCAGTTCTCCCTACCAATTATGTGGTCTAACGGATAGGAAAATCCAGACAGCACTAATGATTATAAGAGATGTGATAGAATAGCTAACACTTCAAGGATCAACAGGTTGTATAATTACAGCAGACTTAGAAAAAGCATTTGACAGGGTCCATCTGCCATATTTATTTTAGGTGTTACTTAAATATGGGGTTCCAGCCCCCTTATTGAACTTAATTCAACTTCTATATAAATCTGCTAAAGTTTATCCTATAACAAAAGGTATAACAGTAAAGTTTTTTTTTTCTTACAAACAGGAGTCGGACAAGGATGCCCCCTAAGCCCTTTATTATACATTTTTTCATTAGATCCCTTCCTGCATTCTATTACAGAAGTACAAAAATGGCCAGGAGTTCTTAATACAGACACAGGGAAACAATTACTTTTACAGGCCTATGCTGATGATGTCTGTATGTTTTTAACAGCACTGAAACAATTAACATTGTTTTTGGCAGAATTTGAAAGAAACGTATCCATCTCTAATGCAAAACTGAACATTTCCAAAACAAAAGGTTTAATGGTTGGGTCTGGTATACAGAAAGATTGTTATTTTAGGGATATCTTTATTTCATCTACTACACTTTTAATATTAGGGGTTCTTTTCGAGCCAACTGAATTTAACAAATGAAAACTGGGATCTGGCATTGAAAAAAAATTGAAGGTAAAATTTCTACATGGAAACAGTGGAAACTATCTAAACAAAAAAGGATATTGATTTTAAAACAATACATTGTTCCTTGCTTGCAGTATATAGCAATGATTTTTCCTTTGCCTCAACAGTTTGAAACCAAGATCTACAGTTTTTTCCAGATGTTATGGTGGAATAGATTGAACCCTGTTAAGTGTTGTTATACATATCTGACAAAAAAGAAAGGAGGACTGGGTATGATTGACCCTGTTGTGTTTTTTCACGCTTTATTTTTTTCTCAAACTATTAAATTTGGCCTAAGATCTACAGTAAACAAGGAGAATGTCAAGCATGGGTTTACAAAGCTTTAAACAGATATTTTCATATGTGGCATAATATGGCCCAGAAATTATTCAGTCATGTTCATGTTCCTTCGTATTTTCGAGTTGCTGTTTCAAAATTATATAAATGGCAAATTACAAAGACACTGGTGCAAACCACTACGGTACGCACTTTATATGAAACTATTATTTCCACAATTTACCCTACCGAACCTAGCTTTAAAAACTGCCCTACAAAACAAAATAATTTTGTATTAACACAATTGAATAATAAAGACCCCCCCCCCCAATATGTGGGAAACGCAGTGGTTATTTATGTATGGAAGGTTAACTATAAGGGGAACACAAAATATAAAGCACAGTTAGAAAGGAACTGTCCATATCCTAGATGTATCAATCTGGAAGAAACAATGGAACATTTTTTTGCTTAATTGTTCTTATTCGAAATCATTGTGGGTTTTTTTAGGTACAAAATGGAACTTACCTTGGTTACATTACCTCACTTATGATATTTTAGTCTTAGGAATTTATCCTTTGGGATTAGCCCACTTTTACCAAGACACATTATCTCTCTTTTTCAGTTGCCTTAGATTTTACTTATGGCAGGCACGTTGTCAATAGGTAATTTACCAGAAAAGAATATCCCTTGAAGGTTATAGTCAGATTGTTTCTCAAGAATTAACAAAAATATATTTAAAAGATGTTCAGATGTTCACAACAGCAGCAGTAACACGGTGGTGGAAAGGTTTTCACAGAGTGATAACGTTTAAGTAGCTGTTTTTCTAGTATTTTGGCTGTATCTTGTTTAAAATGTATAAATCTATGTAGTGTTATTGACTATGTTTCATTTAATAAAAATCTCCCCTACTCTTTTTGATAAGTGCCATGGGATCTTGAACATCTACCTGAACTACCACCAATTCAGGCAGATGGGACCTCGGTTTAACATCTCATCTGAAAGACGGCACCTCAGAAGTGCAGCACCCCTCTCACGCTACACTACAGTGTCAGTACTGGAATATTAACCCAAGTGCCAGATGTGGTAACTGAACCCACAGCCTTCTGATCTCCCGGCTTCAGAGGCCAGTGTGCTACCTACTGAGCCACTGACACTAAGTATGAATAGATAAGCCATTGACAGAGCAAAAGCTGATGGCACATTTATAAGGTAGAAAAAGAAATGGGCAGACTGGATGGGCCTTGTGGTCCTTATCTGCCGTCAACTTCCATGTTTCTATGTTTAGATAGGGCTACTATCAGGTTATATTGGTCTGCCAAGCCAGTAGCATGCCCACACAGGGCAGAGCTGCATACAGCAACTAATAAGGATATACCCTATTTCAGTTTTTGTTTTCTTTTTTGTGGGCCAAAAGCCCTTGTAAGGAGGACAAACAAACAACAACAAAAAAAAAAGGCTGGGGGGTGCTGTTTCCCCTCAGAGTGGGCTGCCAGGCAGTAGCCGTGCTCTCTGAAAGGGGGGAACTGTAGGTGTGTGGGTGGTACACAATGGAGAAGATATTCTTGAAAATCTACTGTTACAGTAAATAATGTCTCTATCTTCCGAGAATCAGTCTTCTCCATAGAGTTCCATTCTTTGGTCAGATTAGCAAGCTCTCCTTATCAGGGAGGAGCGAGTTCAGTCCTGAGGTGCTAGGAGTCTCTGCCCTGAGAGAGAGAGAGAGAGAGAGAGAGTGTGTGTGTGTGTGTGTGTGTGTGTGTGTGTGTGTGTGTGTGTGTGCGTGCTCCTGGGGGCACCCACCTTGGTCAGGATTGACCAAGAATTGCACTGGATTAGGCGGGAGGTGGAGCCCCTGAACAGCAAGGGTTGGTGGAGTCCCAGGAAGTTTCAGCCTGACCCACACGAAGAAGCCAGCCCCACACCCCGTACTGTGAATTCAAAACTCTGGGGTGAGCAAGAGGTGCTACATTGGCTGCAAAGGGTGAAGCCAGGACATAGGAGCCGACTTTTGTTTTTCCGGTGGGGCTCAACTAATGGCTGGGGGTCTGGAGGCCACCAAGGCCCCCAGATGCTCTGGGGTTTTTGGTGTTCTTCGGTGCATTTTGAGAGTTATACTTATTGTACAGCATAGACAACACCATAAAAATATAGAATGGTACCAAGTTGGGCAACCTCCTTGGAGCTACACCACCCTATAGCTCAGCCTCTGCACTCAGGCGAGTCAGCGACCAACCTCCCTGTATCTGGACCAGCAGCATCCAGCCCCATGTCATGCAACCTCTATGTAGCTGGACCCCCCAAAGTCCCGCGACTACCCCCCAAGTCCCTCCCCTATCCCCAGTGCTCCACCAAGCAGGAATGGATTTTCTCCTTTTCAATCTACCCCCAGCATCTCTTCACCATCATTGGACACTTGTTTTGTGTGGACAAATACAACTGTACAGTTACAGTAACTTCTGTCACCCACCCCCGCCCCTCCAGTGTGTCATCTGGGTTGCTGGTAAAGAAAGTGCTGCATTCTGTGCAGCAAATGGTGGACAGACAACTTGCTTTAGTTACAGGGAAGAGAAGGCAGCAACTTTGGTTCCTGTGTTTTGACTATATAGCAAGCAAAACACTTATTTCCTGGCTAGTGACTGCTGCCTAGCAACCTGATCTACCAGCACACTGTTTCCTGATGAGTCAAGCAGATGGATGTCGAATGTGTCTGAATTTAACTACCAAGGCTCAGTTGGTACTAGCACATCCGCCTCTGGACCAGAAGGTCATGGGTTCTCATCCCACACCGGGATTGGACTTACACCTAAAACGCTGGTATCTGAGTGCAGTACTGCTGGGGTGTGCTTTACTGCTGGTGTGTGCCATCCTTCGGATGAGACATTAAACCAAGGTCCCTTCTACCCATCCTGGTGTTGTCCAGTTGGATGTCCAGGTGGAAGTAAAAGAACCCAGGGCACTCTTCGTAAAGGGGACATTCCCAGTGTCCTACTCCTGGCCAACATTTCCCTTCCCATAAACTGGTTCATGCAATTGTCCAGGCTGTGTGTGGGTGTTGATGTGCTATATGGCGGCCACTACACATTCAGTCACCTCCCTACCAGTCTAGCACTGCTTGTTTGTTAAGCACTTTGGGATACACTGTGTATGAAAAGCACTATATAAATGCTGATTATTGTTATTATTCTTTTCCCCATTTCCTAGACCCTCGCACCTCCCCAGTGCTGGGTGGTGCCCCATCAAGCCTTGCACCCATGCAGTGACATGATGACATCCCTGCAGAGGAGGCAAGCTCCTCAGTCCATGGCACGATAGAACCACAACACCATCCCGTCCCTGCTGGAAGTGTAGCTGTACGGCAGTGCTATGCCAGAAGGCACAACTCTTCAGTTCACTTCTGGACCACCTAGGTCACTGGTACAGAAGCTCAATACGTTACTTACTGGGTCATCAGGCAGCCCCTCACAATGTTAATTTTAAATAATAACTCACTTAAGGTCCACTAGCCAACACAATTGTACCCAAAATAGTACCAAAACATCAAAAGATCATGCATCTGTGTTGGAATACTGCAGCCAACCCAAATATGCATCCCAGAGCACCAATTTGCATCCTAAAACAAGTGTAACTAGATCTAATAATAATAAAATCCCCCGTGCCATGACTCGCGAGCTGTAAAAATTAGTGCAGATACACTGCTGCCAACAGCCCCTTACCTTTCTCTGATTCTCTCTATAGCAGGCGGGGCAGGGGAGGGAGGCAGACATGAAGCCCCGGGGAGTCAGCCGGGAGGGACTGGAGGGTGAGGGCCGCAAGGTTGCTGATGCTCCTCTGTCTGTTCTGTTTTGGCTGGACCGGATGCTATCATATTTTAATTGGAGACTAATGGGGTAGGTAGATTCACAAATCAGAACTACTCTGGACTTTGGGTTGTACAGCACTCAGGCTTTACGATCACCCCCTCTAGCAGCAAAGTAATAAAGCTGATTGTCCACAACTTGAAATTAAGTTCAAGGGCCATATAGCAAATCTATTTACAGCTCCCGCTCTCTTATGGGACTGGCAGGCTAGCAGCATAAATACCCAGTACAGATAACCAACACTGAGATGTAAACCTATTCAGGCAGTTTCCCAGATTACTGTGTACAGCCCGTGGGTACAGATCATAGGAAAAAGTCCTAAAGCTACACATATTCTCTGCACTGTATATATATTGATCTCACTCCAGATGGCAGTGGAACATACTGGCAGCTTCTCCCAACCAACTTCTGTCAAAATGACCGTGTACCCTGAATGAGGGTCCCAAACTCCACCACTCTTCACATACTGTCCTCCACAGGACCCCTTATTCCTGGGGGACCTTGGGACTCAAACTCTCTGAGAGGCAGCAAGACGGATGGGCACTGCTTATGGGTCTGGCTCAGGGCCCCCCTGACAGACAGCCCTTTTCTGGCACCCAGTTACATGGTGGCCACCGCACTTGATGAAAATGGGGATGACACTTTGTTAGAACTGTATACCCCAGGCGGATGCATTTCCACATTTCCAGTCATCCTTGCATGTAGGATCTTTCCACACACAACTGAAGTTTGGGCCCTTTCAATAGTGCTCAATCAATTTAACTCCAAGTTGCACCAGAAGACATACACCCACTCCTGCCTCCGTTCCTTCCATTATCCAAATAAAAGCAGCAGAGGCCTGCAAGGGCTTATTGAGGATCCCTTTGTCTGAGCATCCCACACCTTACTTATCTATACCTCTAAGCCACACCACACCATCAAAAAAAAGTGCCATGCTCCTCTTTTTAACAGTGGCAATGGTCACACGCGGCTAGAATCTGGCGCTGTCTGAAAACTAATAATTGGGTAACCAAAATACATGGTAATAGTTCACACAATTGACCCAGGTGTTGGGGGTTACGCTTAATTAAGGGTTACAAAACATCACAGAGCATATCGAGCAGAGAAACTGTTAATGGCGCTATAACATTCTGGTACATTCCTTTAGTCACAAAGTTAATATTTTCCACACCTACTTACCACAGTCAGTGCCTGGGCGGGCGTGCAACTGCGTTGCTGACCACCTGCTGTCTGTCTTCCCTATGGCTGGGTGGGGTGCTGCTGTGCTGTTAACTTGTCATTGACTTGTTGTTGGACTCGGACTTGTCGATGTGGGCCGCCAGTCTGGTCCCTCGGTTCGTTCTTGTTGCTGCGGTATGGAGAGGGAGATGGAGCGGACGGAGAAGGATTGAGCGAACTCGAAGGAATCGAGCGATTGAGCGAACTCTGCGAAGGATGGGAAGGGGATTGGTGAAGGAGGCTCAGGCAAGGAGCCCGGAGTGGCTGAGCCCCCTGAAGCAAAATTTGCGTGTCACTGGCACAGGGCGGCTGTCTCAGAAAATGATGGCTGCACTGGCTCAATCAGAGAGACAAACTGGCACCAAAGACGTGCTGCACTGTGTGGCGCATGCCGCATGATGGGAGTCAGGATTCGGGAGGGAGGGAGAACACGCCCCCAACCCCCCATCACCTGCCCTAACACAGCAATACGCAGTGGTTTAAGGCTCTCAGCTGCAAATCTGGTGACATCCAGCAGACCAGACCTGGGTTTGAATCCCACAGCTTCCACTTGCATACTGTGTGACCCTAAGCAAGTCACTTAACCTTCCTGTGCTCCCAGGTCGCTCCTGTAAAAAAGCTTTCAGCTTAGTGTGCTACTCCTGGTTAAACAATTAAAATAAAAAATCATGGCATGCCAGCAGCCCCCTGCCTGAGCCCGCCAAGAACCCCCTCCCAACGCCTCCCTAAATTTAAACAAGCAAGAATTCCGCCAGCACCGAACGGGCGGGCAAAGTCCCCCAGCAAGGCATCATCACTGCTGTAATGTGGTAGCCTGACTAACTGCAGCCAGATTCCAGTGGCACAGCCCTCACTTGAGCCCGTGGGGGGCCTCAGCCCCAGCCTCCCCATAGTCAGCGCCTGGAGCCAGGACATCCATCTAACACAGACAACTGAATCTGTGGCACGGGATGCCCTAGTTGGCATTGTAAGACACCTTCTACTGGTGCCAAGCTGCCTCTATGCCTCTGATGGTAATGTCCACAGCCTGCCTTGCAGATTCACTCATAGGCACTGCACAGAACAGACTGTGCACCTCCATTCACAGTTGACATTGGTATGTTGTCACATGGGCCTGCTGTGATACTATTGCCAGGGACAAGTTGGCAGAGGTAAACCCTTCCCAGTGCATCGAACCTGCTAGAGTCCACACTGAGAGGTATACTGCCCAGTCAGAGGCACAGTGCCTTTCCAAGTCTGGGGAACCGCTAATCCCACACTGGGATGAGGTGAGTCACCAACAAATCTAGCTGGTGTGCAATATGTTAACTGAAGGTCTGTGGAGACAGGAGGTATAGAAACACAGCTATATAGACAATGACGGCGGAAAAAAACAGATTACTCACCTGTAAAACAGTAGTTCTAGGAGTGGTATATGATGTTCATCCACACTTTCTGGCACTGCCTTTCCCCTTTAAGACAGGCCGGAACGTCTTCAGGCTGGCTCCTCCCAGCCACCAGGGTGGTAACTCCCTTGGCTCTGCCCCGTGACATCAGATCTTGCCCGCTGGAAGTCAGATTGATGTGCCACTTGCCAAGGGAGGTTGGACGGGTCAGGTGGATGAACATCATATACCACCCTAGAAAGTACAATTGCTATTGATGCGTGAACAGTAGATCTATGGGTATCTCTTGCAGCAGATAATACACTTGGGTAATCGCCAGAGGGTGCTGTGGTGCACGTTAGCTCTTTTCTAGTTGTCTTTCTCCAGGGGCTGCCCACACGACATCATCATCCTGCTTCCTACATAACAGTGGGCAGTCCCTGGTATTCTCAGTACCCTGCCAGATTTAGCTCGCTAAGCGAGGACTGAGGGGATCCGAGGTACCATAGGTATGCCTTCCCATATACATCTAGATCCAGAAATTGCTCTCTTAGAGAAGGAGGGGGATGGAGGGAGGGATCGTACCTGCTACAAGAGATACCCCTAGAAGATCTGCTGTTACGGTAAGGACGCAACTGTAATATCTTCCACAGGGATAATCTCTTGCAGCAGGTAATACACTTGGGATGAATCCCAAGCAGTAAACCCATGAAGGGTGGAAAACGTTATGAGAGAAGGTCTTGTAGGACAGCGCGGCCAAAGGCCATCCTATGGCGAGAAGCAATATCCAAGTTATAATGCTTCATGAATGCATGTATTGTGGACCACGTGACTGTAATGCATATATCAGTGATCAAAGCCCCTCTGAAACAGGCCACAGTAGCAGCCATGGCTGTAGTAGAATGGCTTGGACAGGTCCTGAAAATAGTTTGTTATACTTTGAATAACAAAACGTGATACAATGTGATAACCAACTGGAGAGGGTTTGTTTAGCAACTGGGGAACATTCTCTCGTCGAGACGAAGGTCACAAAAAGCTGATGAGTTTTTCTGACAGATTTGGTACAATTTATATAGTATCTTAGGATACGATGAACATCTAAAGCGTGTAGGAGATATTCTCCTGGATACCAATGCTCTGGGTAGTAGACCGGCAGTTCTATGGTCTGATTTAAGGTGTGTTCCGATACCACCTTGGCCACCCACAGCCCCAATGCAAGCGCTCCCTGGAGATGCCATGTTAGTGCCTAGTAGGCTGCCTGCTTCCTTCAAACATAATTACATCTGTTTTTCACTCAATTTTGAACCCGTCAAGAAAATAGCTGTATCACTTACTTCTGTCTGTCTGTCCTGATAGCGATACCTGGGCCTTGCCTGTCCTTTTTTTTCCTATGAAAATTACTGTAACAATATCCACCACTGTATCTCCATGGACTTGCCTGTTCCCACTGCTCACTGGTCTTGTTGATGCTCTAGAATCAACTGTTATGTCATGTATGTGTGTTCCCTGATTTGCACTTACGCTATGCTTTATTCCTACTGTAAATACTGATGCTTGTTTTGTATTACAATCTGGATTTAACCAGGTCCATCTTGTAAATGAGCTTGCTCAACGATGTTCACCTGGATAAATAAAGATTTGATTGATTGAACAAAGGAGGGATTGGGTACGTAGAATAACTCTATCCTTGTGAAAGATTAAGTAAGGTTCTCAACACATCAGAGCGTGAAGCTTGGAAATACGGCGAGCTGAAGTGACAGGAACTGAAAATACTGCCTTCCAAGAAAGGAAGCGGAGATTGGCAGTAGCTGCCAGTTCAAAAGGCTCAAGGGTGAACTTTTCCAATAGGAAATTCAGATCCCAAAAAGGGGTGGGCTGTTTGATGGGAGGTTTTAGGTGCAACATTCCTCTTAGGGATATCTTGGCAAGATGATGCTGATACAGTAGTCTACCTTCGGAAGGTTCGTGAAAGGCCCAAATAAAGGCCAGATGAACTTTGATAGAGGAATAACTCAGGCCAGCCTTGGCGAGTGAGGCCAAGTAGTCCAACAGCTTGGTTAAAGGGCATGAAAAAGGGTTTACCAACTGGGAAGCAGCCCAGATGGAAAAGCGTTTCCATTTAGCGTTATATGTTTCCCTAGCAGATGGTTTACGTGAGGCCAAGAGAATACTGACCACTGGGGAGGAGACTTGAAGACTAGCTATGAAAGCATCCTCAGGAATCACGCGTGAAGGTGTAGAGACTTCAGGTTGGGGTGAAGAAGGGTTCCCAGATCTTGAGTCAAAAGATCCGGCCTGACTAGCAATGGAATGGGATTGGCTACGGAAAGCTGTTGAAGTAGGGGAAACCACACCTGCCAGGCCACAAGGGGGTTATGAGGATCATCATGGCAGGTTCGAATTGTAGTTTCAGTAGAATCCGTTGCAGGAGCTGGACAGGGGGAAAGCATATAAGAAGAGTCCCGTCCACGGTTGGGACAGGGCATCTGCAGACAGTCCCCTTCTGTTTGGGATAATGGAATAGTATTTGGGGAGTCAATGATTGTCGGGGGATGCAAACAGGTCTAGTTGTGGGGTCCCCCACAAGCGAAAGATCACCTGAAGAACTTTGTTATGAAGAGTCCACTCATGCGTGGAGGGACTGGCAACTGAAAAAGTCTGCCAGGGTATTGTGGCATCCTGGTAGATGGACAGCTATCAGCGATAAGTGTTGAAGTATGGCTTCCTGCCAAACCGTCAGCACCTCCCTGCAGAATGCATGACTTGGTGTCGCCTTGTTTGTTCAAGTAGAACACCACAGAGGTGTTGTCTGATTGGCTCAGTAGAGGTCCTGGACAAAGATGGGGTGAAAGGCCAGAAGGGCCAGGCAAACCTCTCTCATTTCCAATAGGTTTATGTGGGGCAGCACAGAGAATTGAGGCCACCTGCTCTGTGTACTGTAGCAACCCAGTTGTGCTCCACAGCCGTCGAGGGAAGCATCCATTGTCAACATCCGCTGGGGGAAGGGGACTGGAAGGGTATGCCTTGAGATAGAGTTTCCCGATGGGTCCACCAGTCCAGTGTGGAACAGAGGGAGGGCGTGATTTTGATTTTGTCGTCGAAGTCCCCTGCCTTTTGATGCCATTGATGCTGGAAAGTCCATTACACTGGTCTCATATGGAGACGGGAAAAAGGCCACCATAGAAGATGACTGTATCCTGCCTTATTTGGGAGAACAGAGCGTCTGGCTGTAATTAATCACTGGGTTCGTATCTGGAAAGCCAGAGAAAGAAGTTTGTCTTGCCAGTCAGTAGGGAGATAGGCCCTGGCAGCGGTAGTATCCAAAACTGCTCCTATGTACTGGAGTGACTGGGTAGGAGTTGGATGGGACTTGGGCCAGTTGATGGTAATGCCTAGAGACTGGAACAGGGTTAAGGGCAGCCTGGAGGGACAGAAGCAGAGAAGCTTTGGAGTCCGCTTTTATGAGCCAGTCATCTAAGTATGGAAAGATGAAATGGCCATCCCATCTCAGGGCCACCGCCACTAAGGCCAGGCACTTGGCGAAGACCCTCGGAGCACACAAGAGACAGGAATGGAAGTGCCCAGAACTGGAAATGTTGTCCTAGTAGGTAAAAGCGTAGGAACCGGTGGTGGGCGGGGTGGACAGGGATATGCAGGTATGCGTCTTTCATGTTCAATGCGCATAGCCAATCCCATTGTCTTAACATCGGCATAATGTAGTGGCGTGACCATCCGGAACCTTTTGTACTGAATGTGTAAATTCAGTAGTCTGAGGTCTAGTATAGGTCTGAGGTCTCCCGTGCGTTTGGGCACCAGGAAGAAGTGAGTGTAAAACCTCTGATTGAACTCCAAAGAAGGAACAGGAGAAATGGCATCTTTGTTTAACAGTGCCTGAAGCTCCTCTTAAAGAATGGGGATATGCTCGGGTGGGTAATGGACAGAGCAGGGAGGATGGGGAGGGGGCACAGATGTGAGTTCCAGACTGTGCCCCAACCTGATGATTTGAAGTACCCACTCGTCCGATATGATCGCCTGCCAGGCCTCCAGATGAAGGGCAAGGCGACCACCCATGGCTTCCAAGGCCTGGTGGAGGAAGCCGGGGGAATGCCCTAAAAGGTCACTGGGCAGAGGGCTGACTGGTCTAACCGTGGGGGTGAGAGCAGGAGCTCTTGGAGGCTGGAGTGGTGGTCTGGGAGGAAGGTTGGGAGCATCCCCAGGAACTGCCTCTGGTGGTTCCTCGATTTTTGCCTCATCTTTTCGATTGAAAAGTCTGAGAAAAGTACTAGTAGGAGGGCTGTGAGGTGTAGTACATCCCATGCACAGTACACAATGTCTGTTCCGATGCCTGGAGATCATCCAAGAGTGTTTGGTTACCAGAGCCAAAGAGTTTAGATCCATTAAACGGGGCATTGCTACTATATGTTGTATATCTGGCATAAAAACTGATACACGGAGCCAGGCATGATGCTGGAGGGTAACATCAGTGGCAATCACACACGCAGAGGTATCCGTCACATCATATCCTGAATGGAGAAGATGCCGAGAGATAGTTTTACCAGTGGAAATCATAGCCAATAATTGGTCTTTCTCCTGAGATGGACGGAGTTTATTGACTAATTCTATAGCAGAGGACTAGAGGGTACGTTGATATTTAACCATGTGTCCTATATAGTTTAGAATGCTGAGATTTGTTGTGCCAGCCTGAAACGATTTCTTTCCAAGGGTGTCCAAACGGTGGGATTCCTTATCAGGAGGCAAGGAGCTCATGTGTTTCGGATGCTTTGTGCGATCATGAGCTGCAGTGATAACCTCTGAATCTGCTTCAGGGTTAGAGAAGAAAAAGGGATGGTCAAGGGGAGCCCGGTAAAGGCGATCAACTTTCTTAGGTATGGCTGGAACAGCAGAAGATTGGTTCCAAGCTGCTAATACTGCATTTTGGTAGGTTTGTACAAGTGGGGGTACCACTACTGCCGTGTCCTCAGGTAATTCAAGGTAATCTGTCATATCCTTTCTCTGTTGATAATATTCCGTGGTTGAAAATCCCATGATTTTTTGTATTTGGACCATCATCTCATGAAAGGATGGGTCATCTGGAGGAGAAGCAGCTGCATGGCTTGGTTAAGAAGGGGGATAAAACCTTTTATAGGTACATTAGGGAGCGTAGAAAGACAAAGAGAGAGATAGTGAGGCTGAATAGAATGGACGATGGGTGAGCAGAGAGGGACAGTGAAAAAGCAGGGATACTGAACGAATACTTCTCAGTATTTACAAAAGAGGAAGGGGGGGTACCTAATCCAATTAACAGAAGCACTCTTGGATTGGGGGTCGATCCCAGTACAGAACTCCTAAAACTGAAGGTGGACAAAGCAATGGGGCCTGACGGGATTCACCCCAGAATTCTGAAAGAATTAAGGGGAGAACTAGTGACACTACTGACTACCCTTTTTAGCAAATCATGGGAGGATGTTGTGGTACCTCAGGACTGGAAGAGGGCAGGTGTGATTCCCCTTCACAAAAGTGGGAGCAAGACAGAGGCAGGAAACTACAGACCTGTCAGTTGACCCCTGTGGTATGGAAAATGATGGAATCACTTCTGAAGGAAAGAACTGTTGAGTACCTAGAGGCCAGTGGGGCATAGGACGCAAGGCAGGATGGATTCACAGTGGGAAGGTCATGTCAGATGAATCAAATCAATTTCTTTGACCGGGTGACCAAAGTAGTAGACCAGGGAGGGGCTGTGGACGTGGCCTACCTAGACTTTAGCAAGGCATTTGGCACAGTCCCACACAAAAGATTAATGAAAAAATTAGCCAGCCTGGGAGTGGGTCTCAGGGTGGCAGCCTGGGTAAAACATTGGTTGGACAACAGGACACAGAAACTAATAGTAAACAGAGTCCACTCTGAAGAAAGGTAGGTTACTAGTAGGGTACCGCAGGGTTCAGTACTGGTCCAGTCTTTTTTAATGTCTTTATAAGTGACATTGCAGAGGGACTGGAAGGAAAAGTATGCCTCTTTGCAGATGACACAAAGATCTGCAACAGAGTTGATACACAAGGGGGGGGGTGGAAAGGATGAGAAGGGGACTTGGCAAGGTTGGAGGAATGGTCAGAAGTATGGCAGCTTGGATTAGGTGCAAATAAATGCAAAATAATGCACCTGGAAAACTAAAACCCAGAGGAAGAGTACACAATGGGGGGGGGGGAGGTAGTAACAACAACAAAAATGGCAAGGGACCTGGGAGCAATCATATCAGATGACCTTAAGGTTAACAAGCAATGTGAGAAGGCAGTAGGGAGGGCTGGGGGATACTGGGATTATAGGGAGAGGCATCACCAGCAGAAAACAGGAAGTTGTTATCCCTCTGCATAGACAGTTGGTGAGACCCCACCTGGAGTACTGCATCCAGTTCTGGAGACCCCATCTCCACAAGGACATAAACAGGATGGAGGCAGTCTAGACGAGGGCAACTAAAATGGTGCAGGGTCTGCAAGAGAAACCATATGAGGAGAGACTAAAGGAACTTAATATGTATACCCCTTGAGGAAAGAAGGGGGAGAGGACACGATTGAAACATTTAAGTACCTCAGTGGAATCAACAATGTCCAAGAAGGTAGCATCTTTCAGAGAAAAAAAGATGTGCACGAACAAGGGGACACAATTTGAAGATAGAGGGGGGGACGGCTCAGGGGCAATGTGAGGAACTATTTTTTCACAGAGAGGGTGGAGGATGCATGGAACCACCTTCTTGAGGAGGTTGTGGGGTCAAAAACTGTGGGAAAATTCAAGAATGCATGGGACAGACATAAGGCAATTCTTGTGAGGGGTAAGAAGAAATAGGCTGCCGGTTAACTAGGATCTGCAGCTTATCCAGTAGGTAGGAAAATGGGCAGACTAGGTGGGCCAAGTGGTTCTTATCTGCCATCAAAGTCTATGTTTCTATGGTGGGAGACATACTCATGCAGAGAAGAAATGGTGGAAAGAGAGGATGGAGGACAAGACTCCAGGTTCTGAAAATCGATATTCTCCAGATGACCCAGAAGACCATGCGGGAAATCTAAGTCCTGTGAGAAGTAGTCTTCCTCATACGGAGGGGGGAACTGGGTGGAGAAGTAGCCCTATCGCCAAAAAACATTTAGGTGGAGGGGTGGGAGACTGAGAAGGTCTCCCAACAGCACCTTCAGTGGGAGGTTGAGAATACCTCACTCCAGAACCTGTTGTACCACTGTAGCTACATCCACTGAGGCAGTAGGGGGAGGGTTAGGGGGTACCTGGGAAACCAGAGGTATAGTGGAAGGAACTGGATGCGACGTAAAAACAGGTCTGGTCACCGGGTGATACAACCCAGGGTCCCGGTCCCTATCAGACTGGCCCCTGTGAGTGAATGACCTTGAAGGAGGAGGGGCTGTTGAAAAAGGAAGATCTGCGGCAGTCTCCATGAGCTCCTGGCTCATCGTCAACGAGGCAGTAAATGGGGAAGAAGTAGAATGCTTAAGAGCCATTGTCGTCAATGGGAACTGAGTCACTGTCAACGGGGCACTGATGGAAGTAGCATAGGGTTCTGTAGAAACTGCTAAAAGAGAGCTGGAAAGCACCGTCAACAAGAGAGAGTAAACTCCCGTCGACGATGAAGCAGTTCTACAAGGCATTGTCAATGAGGATTTGTCAAGCGGCGAGAGGAAGATTTGCCCTTATCGTGATTTATGCTTCTTATATGAAGTAGTAGAGGGAGGGTCCTTGGGATGGGACCTCTGCTTTTCCAAGAGAGACACTTTCTGCTCCACAAGATGTGTTTTAATCTCCTGCAGTCGTCGTCGATGAGTTGCCTGGTTGAATTCCTGGCAAAGCGTGCAGGAGATGGTATCGTGTGTGGGTCCCAGACACCGAACACAAATGGTGTGATCGTCGTAGCGGTAGATCTTCCTACCTCAATGACAGGAGCAAAATAATGGTGACTTGGTTGAAGGTCCTTCTGACATTTGTTGATGAAGAATGGAAATGGGGAAATCCATTCCCTAGCTCAATTTCTCATCGATGACTGCTACTAATGCTAGCTGCTGCGTGTCAGCTGAAGGCAGTGGGAAAATGAACTGAGGATACCAGGGACCGCTCACTCATACAGGAAGCAGGATGATGATGTCATGTGTGGATGACCCCTGGAGAAAGACTGCTAGAAAAGAGCTGCATGCACCACAGCGCCCTGTGGCAGTTACCCAAGTGTATTACTTGCTACAAGATATTATCCCTGTGGAAGACCTACTGTTACAGGTGAGTAACCCATTTTTCTATGGATGTGGATCAGATGTTATATCCACACTTTATGGCAGACTCTTAGCAGCTATCCAGGAGGACAGCGCAAGATGCGCACACTCCTACTTGGGAGAGAGAGACTGGTGAACTGAGGCCCCAAAACTAGCATCCCGACATAACTCAAGGTTGATGTGGTAATGGGAAATGAAGGTGTGTGCTGACCTCCAGGTAGCAGACCTGCAGATTTCCTGGATAGGGACATCACTGGAAGCAGCCAGCAAGGCAGCGGTATGGCAGGTGGAATAAGCCCTAAGCCCTACAGAGGGGCTCCCTACCCACCAACCTGTACCACGTCGATGCAGGATACAATCCACATGCAAATCATCTGCTTAGCTGCCGGTCTGCCAGGTGTGGCTTCAGCGTAGGTGACAAATAGCTGGCTAACCTCTCCTTGAACTCCAGCTGTGCACTCCTTATAATAGGCGAGCGTTCACCACAAGTCCAAAGTATGGAGCCTGTGCTCAGCCTACAAGTTGTGGTTGGTGAAATATACTGGGAGATAAACCACCTAATTCAGGTGGAAATCGGACACACAACCTTTAGGAGGAACTTTGGGTTGGAGTGAAGGACAACCTTGTTCCTGTGGATGACCAGGTAAGGAGACTCCACCGAAAGCACCTGGCGCTTGCTGATCCTTCTTGCTGACGTGATAGTCACTAGGAAGGCTGTCTTCCACGATAGGTGAGACATATCACACCTGGGCATTGGTTCGAATGGCTTGCCCAAGAGCTTTGCCAACACCAGCAACAAGACCCAAGGTGGTGGTGGCAGTTCACGCACTGGAGGTGAAATGTGGTCGAAGCCTTTAAAGAAGCACAAGACCACCTTCTCCTACACCACTGCCTGCTGACCGATCCGTGCCTGGTAAGCAGAGATGGCTGCCAGGTGCACCTTGAGGGTCATCGACCAAAGGCCCGACTGAGAGAGAGAGAGAGAGACCACAGATAGTCAAGGATGCTAACAACAGGACAGAGGGTCCAGCCACTTGCCCTGACACCCGATGGAGAACCTCTTCCATTTGAAGTCATACCATTTCCTGGTCGACTCCTTCTGAGATGCCTCGACAACGTGGAGGACATCTTCGGAGAGACCCAAAGCCTGGAACTCTAGCCACTCAGGAACCAAGCAGTCAGGTGCAAGGATTGGAGGTCTGGATAGAGTACCTTTCCTCTGATTGAGAGAGAGCAGGTCTGGGCATAGAGAAAGACACCTTGGGAGCCTGCTGCTGAGGCTGAGGAGATTGGGGTACCAGTAATGGCATTGCCAGTCCGGAGCCGCCAGAATCACTTGTGTCTTGTCCCTCCTCACCCTGAGTAGCACTTTGTGGATTAAGGGAAATGAACGGAAGGCATACAAGAGGCCTGTGAACCAGTGCCTCGAGACTGCATCCCCCCTGCAGTGTTCCCTGCTGAGGGGGGAGCAGGCACAATACAGCCTCACCTTTGTGTTCTCCCTGGAGGCAAACAGGTCCACCAGAGGGGTGCCCCACTGGGAGAACAGACTGTGCACTACCTCCGGATGGAGAGACCACTTGTGAGACACCTCACCCACATGGCTAACAGCGTCCGCCAGTTGGCTGGAGACACCAGCCACATGGATGGCCAGAAAATCTGTCTCCAGGCTGCGCACAAGGGTCCACACATGGAGAGCTTCTCTGCACAGATGCAGGGAGTGCATCCCGCCCTGCTTGTTGAGGTAGTACATGGTCATGGTGTTGTCCATCTGGACCTGGACTTCTCGACCCCGAATGTGAGAAGCAAAAGCAATCAGTGCCAGCCGAATTGCTCGGAGCTCCAGCAGGTTGATGTGGCACCGGGACTCCTTGGGGGTCCAGAGGTCGTAGACTCTGTGTCCTCCCAGGTGAGCACCCCAGCCCACGAGAGGCGCTGGTCATCACGATGACCACTGGCTCTGGGCGGACAAACAGGATACCTTCTTGCAGATGTGTCGGGACTAACCACCACTGGAGGGCGTCCCACATCAGCTGGATTGCAGTGATCAGCTGGTCGAAGTGACCCTTGTGCTGGGACCATTGACGTGCCAGCTCCCACTGAAGAAAACGCATTCTCCAGTGGGCTCAACAGACCACGCTGATGCAGGCTGCCATGTAATCCAGAAGGCGCAGGAAGTCCCGGGCAGAGTGCAGTTGCCCAACCTGAAATGATCAGGCAAAGGAGGAGAGAGCCTCCACCCTGTCTGCTGGGAGCTCAGTCCTGGCTCTGCAAGAGTCAAACTCTGCCCCGATGAAGCTGCTCACCTGCGAGGGCAAGAGTTCTGACTTGGCCTCACTGACCAAGAGGCCAAGAGAAATGCAGGTCTGGATGGCCAGGTTCCTGGATCATTCCACCTCCTGCCTGGGTGGACCTGCAATCATCCAGTCATTTAGGTAGGGGTACACCCAGACCCCTTGGTGCCTCAGGTAAGTTGCCATCACTGCAATGCACTTGGTGAAGACCCTGGGGGCTGAGGACAGGCTGAATGGCATGGTCTGGAACTCGTAGAGGGTTCCCTCCACTCTGAAGCGGAAACCCCCATTGTGACGGACGGATTGGGATGTGAAAACACACATCCTGAAGATCCAAGGAGCAGAACCACCTGTTTTGCCCTAGAGATGGTATGATCTGAGACAGAGTTACCATCCTGAAGGTGTGCAAGCTGATAAACTTGTTCAGGTCGTGTAGATCTAAGTTGGAGCACCAGCCCCCCCCATCTGTTTTGGCACCAGGAAGGACCTGGAGACAAACCCTGGGTGTTCTGGAGGGTCCTCGACAGGAACCACAACCTCCTTACAGAGGAATTGGGGTGATGTCATCCCAAAGGGCCAACAGAATGTCTTCGGATACCATGTCCTCCCATGGGGCACAGGCTTGGCAAGGTAGGTACTGCTCAAATTATAGAGGCAGACCCTGACGGACCACTTCGAGAACCCACCAGTCTACGGAGACAGCAGACCAGGTGGAAAGGAAGTGGTGGAGCTGAACCCCCATGGGAGGACCCAGGGGTGGTGTGACGGGCATAAGGGAGGCACCCCCTCATTCCGTCACTGGGCAGGCTTGGAGGCAGAGAAGGGCCCGGCTGAGGAGCAACCGGGACCTCGTCCTCCAGGCTTATGGATGACCGAGGCCACTGACTTCAGCTGAGATCACCAAGACTGAGCTAGCTGCCCAGCTGATGGCTGGGCTGGTTTGGCCGCAGGAGTGGAGGTGGACCGAAAGGGCTCCTTTTTCTGCTGTTTGGAGTCCTTAGGGTCCCTCTGGGCGGATGTCACTGAGTCCAAGGTGACATTGGAATTTTTAATGTGGGTGAGGTGCCCCTTGACCCTGGGCCCAAATAGGTTGGTACCCAGGAAAGGGACATCCACCAGCTTGTGCTGTCTGTCATGAAGGTTGAGATCCGCAGTCAAGCCCTGCAGTGCATGGCCTTTGCAGCTGTCACAGAACGGGTGCAGGACTCCCCAATGTTCTTGGCTGTCTGGAGCTGCTGTTTGGCCACAGCCCGACCCTGGTCCCAGACCAGCTTGACCGTAGCCTGGAGGTCCGCTGGAAGATGAGGGAGCACCTCATCCAGAGTGCATAACAGGGCATGTGAGAAGTGGGACATCAGGAGGGCCTAGCTCACCTGGCAAAGCCCAAGCAAAGAGGCAGCATAAACCTTTTTTTACAGAATGGTCCAATTTCTTGGACTCCTTGTCAGGTGGTTTATCGACGTCTCCTATGTTGCCGGAGCGCCAGAACATGGAATTAGCCACCAAGCCCTCTGCCAAGGGGTGTTTTGTGAACCCTGAGAGGGAACCGGTGGAAACCGCATGCTTGTAGGCCATCTGAGCCAATGGCACTGGGCAGAAGGTGGGGTGCTGTCAGAGCTCCAAGGCACGGCCAAGGGTGACCTCTGCAACCGGGAAGGCTTCACCAGGGGAGTCGCCCCGGTCCAAAATCTCAGTAAGCGGGTGCCAAGCCCGCTTCTGAACAGGCTCCATCTTGAGACCCATAGCCTATGAGATAAGACGGAGAAGGCCCATAAAGGAGGTAGGACCTTTGTCCGTCGAGAGACTCCAGCCGACTCTGTGTCCACCGGACGAGAGTGCAAGGAGGAACCCTCCGATTCTGAGGAGTCATCAAAAAGGGGTCGACTGCCTGAATCTCCACTGACCCTCTGTGGACGGTCAGAGGTGACGGTGACTGACAGCCGATGGGAAAGACCCGAGGCCAGCCAAGACTCCATGGTCGTTGACTGCTTGGGGGGGTGGCTCCACCAGAATTGGGAGAGACACCAGAGGAGGCCAAGGCAGAACAGTTTTATGGGTCTGCTCCTGCAGAGGCGGAGAAGGCTTCAGCCTCTGCGGCAAAAGCCAGGTGATGGCTGCGGTAGAAACCAGATAGTGCTTCATACCGACGAACACCAGCTGCTGCCACATCAAGTCCTCATAGCATCGACACAATCCGTACTGAAGCCTCTCCTCACCCGAGGAGGACGAGGAAGAACAGCGGTGCTACCACTTTCCTGAGCATCAAGAAAGGTAGCGCCGACATTGACATGAGCCGCTCGACTCACGGGAATGTGATCAGGAGCTCGGCCACTGGAGGGACCGGTGGTGGACCTCAGAGGGGGTCAGTGAGAGCTGAGGCACCTCTGGTTCCTGGTCTATAAAGAGAGGCAGTGGGTCAGAGGGCTGATCCACCATCCCTGGGTCTGAGACAGAACCAGAATCCTGGGCAGAGAAGTATCGGCCTCTTCAAGCGACAACGGGTCAACCAGCTCAAGAAAGATATCAACTGTAGACTGACCTGTGTTTCAGGCTCTCAGCCAACTGGCCTGATGGGGGTACTGTGGAGCCGGAGGCCTGGGCCGAGGATTTGACCAAAGTCGGATCTGGAGAAGCACAGGAATTGAAAGTCCAAGAGCATTCCTGATCTCACGACAGATGGTGAGATAGGTTTTTGGCCTCTTTCTTAGATTTGGATTTGTGTGCTGACCAGGGACCCTGGCCATGAGTCAGGAGTGCCTGGCACAAATCCTTAAACACCCCCATAAAGGAGGTGCCCAAAAAGAGTGGCAAAAAGGCCAAAGCTGAGGAGAACTGAGCCACGCTGCCTCCTCGAAAGCTGCAAGTTGTTTGTCGGACCCCGCAGCCACGGAGATTATCAAGGGCGACAGCAGCACCAGTGCCAGACCCCCTCCATGCTGACATCATCCCTGACTTCGGTGTCACTAGCGGCACTGAGTTCACCACAGACACCCCAAGCGATGTCAGCACAAGTGCTGGCAATGATGGTGGGGTCACTTCCAGAGACAGCATCGCGAAGGGAAACAACTGCAGAACTGACACCAATGTGAGGTGTGGCGTCCAGTGCCTCAACCCTCAGCGCCACTGGACTGGCAACTGTTTGGTCAAATTAGGTCAGGTCCTCCTTGAGATGAAATCTTAATGCTTCCATAATCATCCAGTGAACTTAAGTAAGACAGGTGCGAACTGAGTCATTTTTGTAACTGACAGAATAATAAGCATTTAGTCAAGACAGCCACCAGTTGTTTAGCATTAATGTGATCCACAGAAAACTGCTTACGTCAGTAAGACAGTTGATTATTCAGTAACACTGAAGAGAAAAATCTAATTTTTTTTTTTTTGAGCAACAGAAGCAATGTGAGTTTAAGAAAGATTCACCAGATGATTATGGAAGCAAGAAAGTCCCATGGGGAGACAAAGCAGCAGTGCCAAACTGTGACAAGAATACGTATACACACTATAAAGGGATACCTATTTACTGTCATGAACACAACAAAAACAACGGACAGATTAGGTGGGCCAAGAGGTTCTTATCTGCTGATAGAATCTATGAAAAAACTTCAACATCTAATCAGCACTGGAGCTGGCTGGAGGTCAGAGGGTATTACAGAGGAAGGGTGCGGCTGCCCTGCTTTTGTACTCTCGTTACTGACCAGTTACACAGCAGCACAGGCTGTGAAGGCAGCTGCTTGGACAATCTCCTGGATGGGGAGGAGTGCGGCAGTGGTGGCCTGAACTTGTTGGGGTGAGGAATACAGGAGGTAAAAACAGAAGGTTTAATTATGAGTGAGAGTTTAGGAAACCCATTCAGCTACTTCTGAGCAAATGTGGGAAAAAGATTTTATTTGATCCAATATACAACAACTCTTTGTTTATTTTTTATACTGAATGACCGGTGAGCAAAAAAATGCCCATTTTCACTGGTGACCAGTAACAAATACATACCACAAGACACACAAAATTAACATACAAATGCAGTGTACAGACAAATAATAAAATCATTTAAAACACTGACATTTGGCTTCGAAAGACAGAGAGCACGTTTGAAGATCGAAATGTTAGCACAATTTGTAATTATTTTAGGCAAAGCATTATAAAGTTTTACTGCAATAAATTGTATTGAATTTGGTGCCACTGCTGTATGAAAAAACAGAATCTGAAATGTATATCTTTTCTGTGACCTAGTTGTAATAGTATTTATCTGTCTAGGAAATAGATCGACAATAGTAGCAGGTAAGTTACTCAGATGTAACTTGTGGAGGAAAATAGATACCCAAAATCTAAATCTGTCAAAAAATGACAAACACCCAAAAGAGCTATATAAATGACAGTGATATGTCCTTTCGCTTTGTCTGATAACAAAACGTATGATGATATAAGTAGTTTTTAGCTTAGCAAGCATTCTATCAGTAGAAGAATAATATATAATCAATCCGTAATCAATTAATGAAAACAAAAAACTATGTGCAAGTATAACCCTCGTTTCACAAGTTAAGTGTCTATTTAACTAAAACAACATGCCCAATCTTTGGTGAATTTTACTTACCAGTTTTGCAATAGGTAATTCAAATGAAAGATGAGAATTGATAATTAGACCCAAATATTTAGAATCTGAGACATTTTCAATAATATTACCATAATTGTCACAAACAGACAATTCAGGTACAACACTGTTCCTGGGATTTTTTTTTTAAACTTTATTTATTAAAGAGTCAGTGGATTAGGAAAAGCCTTTATAAATAGGGAAAGACTTGCATAAATACATTTTGTTACATGTGCAGAGAATAGAAGTACATCTCGAAATCTAGCAGTAACCACTTCGTAAGCAGCGTAACATAGTATCTATATCCCATTCTGGCTTCTTTTTTTTTTTTTCCCCAAACACATAGCCACCCCTTGACAAACTGCATCACCTTACTGCACCCTACTGCATCCCACTCCACACTCCAGAGCCATCGGATCTACTAATTCCAGGAAAACCAAAGTCTTTACAACATTAAACTTCTTGAAAGAGAGGGAACCATTCCTTACCCAGTGCCTTTTCAAGGGGGGACCATATCTGGTCATATTTATCCAGGTGTCCCAGGACTTTATACTGTATATGTTCTAATTTCATATTATTTAAGAGGGTTTTCGCCCATTGGGCAATAGTAGGTGTAGCCTGAACCATCCAATTTTGGGCCAAAATCTGCTTGCCCACCACCAGGGCCAATCTTCTCAAAGGGTGTGAGGCTTTCAATTGGCTCCTCCCACTTCCACCTACCCCCAATAAAATATCTACAGGGTCTAACAGGATTTCACATTCCAGAACCTTATTTAATATTTGATTTATCCCGTTCCAGTCAGATCCTACTTTTGGGCATGCCCAGACTAAATGGTAGAACGAACACCCCTGTAGGAAACATCTCGGGCAGTGATCCGAGATCTGGGGATTTATCTTATGTGCCAAAGCTGGGGTATAATAGACTCTATTCACAATATAATTAATAATTCTTAGCCTATTATTTACCGAGACAGCCATTCCTGGGATGTTTAAAAAACATTAATTTTGCTTTACTTGAATTAAGAACTAATTTATGCTTGATAAACCAAATGTGCATTAAACTAAAATCTTTCTGTAGATTATTTTCTACCAGAAGAGAAGATGAACCTGAACACATTAAGGCTGTGTCATCCACATATAAAATAAGTTCTGAATTGTTATAAACTTCAGGTAATGAGTTAATAAAAAGTGAAAACAACAGGGGTCCAAGAATGGACACCTGTGGAATGCCACAATTCAGCTTACCCTCAACAGACAGAGAATCCTTAATAAGTGCTTTCTGTACCCTACCAGACAAATAGTTATTTAACCAGAAAATCATCTTGTCAGAGAAATTAACCTTAATTGAGCTTTTCAATAGCTCTCTATGATCAACAAGATCGAATGCCTTGGTGAGGTCCACAAAGGCCGAGGCCACTACTTTATCCTCATCTAGGGCTTTATGGACCCGGCTTGTGAACCTCACCAAGGCAGTCTCAGTATAATGTCCTGATCAAAATCCATTCTGTGAAGTGGACCAAAGTTTGTTTTCATCAAGATGTTCTGTAATTTGGTCTGAAACAATCTTTTCTAGAATTTTGGACAAAGGCGCCAACAAAGTAAAAGGTCAATAATTGTTAACGTTAGTCAGGCCACCTGATTTACATATTGGCCTAACAATGCCACATTTCCATTTGGTGGGGAAGATGTTACTACAGAGAGAGAAACTGGAAAATTTAGTCAACTGTGACAATGACGAGCTGACTTTTTTCAAAATACAGTAGTCTACACTATCAATTCCAATACTTGGTATCGGGTCCATCTTGAAAATGTACGACGGTATCTTGTTAGGGGATAGTACATGGAAAATAAAGCTTAGGAATCCCTGAATATTGTACTGTATGTTGACGCTCTCCTCAGCAAGTACCTCCTTCAGATCAGTATTCTGAACCCAGCCTACTGATCTCTACCTTTCAAGGTTCACAAAATATGAATTAAACACATTAGCAACCTATTCTGGGTCATTAACAGTATGTCCCTCCACCTCAACTGAGATATAGTCTAATTTATTTGTTTTCCCCCATTAAACAATTTAGTTTTCCAAACAGCTTTAGAGTTGCCATTCTCTGAAAGTAATTTCCTCTTATAATAGTCAATTTTTGCTTTTCCTACATCTGACTTACACCTGTTACGTAGTTGTTTATATTCTTGTTGTAACTCTGACATTTTATTCTTCCTATACCTGGCCTAAATCTTATTTCTAACTTTCATTAGTTTAACCAAATCTGCGTTAATCCATCGTTTACTTTCTACTCTGACTCTGGCTACTTTTATTGCTAAGAGTTTGTTGCAGATATTAATAAAATGTATACAAAATTTCTCAAATGCCCAGTTTATATCTTCAACAGTGTCCAAAAAGGACCAGTCAATTAACTGAATCTCATCAGAAAAACTCTGCAAATGGAAGTCCTGTAATTGACGATACCCATCAACCCTGGGTGGGGGGGGACATTTACAACCCTTAACTGACCACCCACAGAATAACGCGCAATGGTCACTCAGACTATAAGATTTGATGCCCACAGTGACCACATGCCCATGATGGTTGGTAACGACCCAGTCAATAGTCGACTCATAACCAGTTTGATAATTATATAGAGTAGTGTCAACTATTAACTGGGACATTCTAAGACCAGAAATAAAATTTCGAACATCTATTGCTTGCACTGAAGACCAATCTAAATTAAAATCTCCTACTAACAGAAGTTCCCTTGAGGGAGAAAAAGACAAATTATGAAAAAGGTATCAATACCTATTTTAGCATACATCGGGGGAACATGCACATCAATTATAGTCAAAATTTTATTGCTTCCTAAAACCAAATTTATTGATAGTGACTCATAATACATACTATCTACCCTATCCTGATTCTCTGTAGCTGATAAGTGATTCTTGACATAAATTATACAGCCCCAACCCCTCTTTCCCTTCCTAAAAACTGAATAACCCTCCAAGTAAACTTCATCATTAGACACTTTATCCGTGAGCCAAGTCTCTGTAAAGGCCAATGCATTAAATGAATTGTCCACCAACCAACATTCCAGTTGGTCCTTTTTAGCGAAAACGCTTTGAATATTTAAAAGGCCAATACTTAGTGTAGTTTGTGAGTCTAAAATGATCTTATTTGGCACATAATGATTAGAGACAGGGCCAGGATTTGGAGGGACTGTACCAGATAACAGCAATAATAATAATAGTTGTCTGTGCTTAGATTAATTAAAACCATGCTTCATGGTAAGAGTAAGGTGCTTAGCATTACAATTAGCAATAAAGTTTGTTTTCACCAACAAAAAAAAACATGTTTGAAGACCACAGAGCTTGTTGACCATAGATATTTTCAGCTCATGAGTGGTACCAAATATTCTGTTGGCAATATGGGTTGGCAAAAGTGAGTTGGCAAAAGTGAGATGGCAGAGTAAAACTTACCATGTAATGTACCAGCATAAACAATTTTAACCTCACTTGATAAACTATCTGAAGTAAAGCATGTATAAGCAGTTTCATATTTCGCCACCCATTGTAGGGCACAGATGGTAAGTAGCAACAACATTTTTACCATATTTAGCCCAAATGTTACTTACAGATTTGCTAAGCAGCCTCCTTGTAGCCTCTCGCTGGTGACTCTCGCCACTCATGCAGAAAGCCGCTAGTAATGAGAAGCTAATATAGTGTAAAGCCCCCCCTCCTTCCCTCGTCACCACCAGCTGCTGTCCTGGTTGCCGTTACTGACCGCTGCCACCAGGTTGGATGGGAGATGTACCCAAAGTTCAAGCAGGCAGGAGAGGAAGGGGACCTTCCAGGAGGGAAGAAGCAAAAGCCCCAGTCAGTTCACCATGGAGAACGGTGCCGCACTGAAGATGCAGGAATCAGCCAACCTTCGGAAGCATATAGCCTCGCTTTCTTCCCACGTCACCAGCTGCTGTCCTGGTTGCCAGTACCGACCGCTGCAACCAGGTCGGACTGGGAGATGTAGCCCAAAGTTCAAGCAGGCAGGAAAGGAAGGTGACCTTCCAGCAGGAAAGAAGCAAAAGCCCTAGTTTGCCATGGAGAAAGGTGCCGAACTGAAGATGCAGGAAGTGGCCAACCTTTTGAAGCGTGTAGCCCCACCTCCTTCCCACGTCACCACCAGCTGCTGTCCCGGTTGCCAGTACCGACTGCTGCCACCAGGTCGGAAAATCTATTTTGCACTCATGTATGTGAAGGGTCATTAATCTGTAAAATTTACAGACTGGGCTGGCAGTATATCCTAGAGGTGAGGAGTAATGAGCTGTGAATGAGCTTGGTACATTTCAGCAGACTTGGGTTTGATTCTCACAACTTCCACTTGAACGCTGTGTGACCCCGAGAAAGTCACTTAACCGCCCCTGTGCTCCCAGGTCACCACCCCAAAAACAAGCATTGTGCCTAGTGGGCCTTGCCCAGTTACCAAGGAATTAGAAGAAAAAAAATGTGAAGTTTATTCAGTGGAGAGTACTGGAAGTAGAGTGGTAATGAGTATTTTCTGGATCTAAGTGTCAGCTGGGTATACTGGGTAGAACATCACTCTGAAATAATTTATAACTTCTACTTATCAAGGCAGACTCATGTAGGTTCATAACCCAGTTTGCAAGACAGTTCCATGGGGAGAAAAAGCAGCATCGCGAAACTGTGACAAGAAGACAACACTATACAGGACTACCTATTTACTGTCATGAACAAAACAAAAACAAAGGGCTTCATTTACAAACTGTACTTGAACACATACTAACACACTTTGTAAACAGAACTCACTGCTGATTATTCATACTAAATTTGTAAACACGTCCTACATTACAAAATCTGACATGTTGTGATGTATAACTGGTGTGTTTTATATTCGCTGTTTGAAATTACAAAAAAATCGAATACAAACAGAAACAAAAAAGAGTGGCAAGCTATGCATATTCAGTAGTATGAGAACCTGCACAGCAACCAGAATCAGGTAACCCTATGTGCACAAATGAGCTAATAGTAAAGCATCTAACACAGTTACTCAGGAGAAGACGATTCTGAAGTTGAGGAAATTCAGAATCAGTGGAAACAGATAACGTAGGTACAAAGAATTTGTCAGCAGAAAAAGACTACTTGTTCCACCCAGATGTCCTCTGCCTATTCTGCCTCCACAGACTCTAACTGGTTTCTGGTGACCCTCCCTCCTCCCTGCGTTCTAATATATCCCATGTCTATACCAACGCATGTTTAAATCCCCCCCCCCCCACTCTTCCAGCCTCCACCACATCCACGGGCAGTCTTTTCCAGGCGTCCATCACCCTTTTAGTTACAAAATATTTCCTCACATCACTCTTGACCCCCGTTCATGCCTGCTGGTGCTCATTCTCATATGAAAGAGACTCTCCACATGCATCCTGTTCACCCCTTTGAGGCACTTGTAGGTTTCTTTTTTCTTTTGGCAAGTTTTTATTGCTTCCACATTTTTTGTGATACATTGTTCTTAATACACTGTAGAGATGACCCGGCCACAGGGATTTACAGGAGAATCCCTCCTTGGCATTACAGCATTATGTTGTTTCGGTATTCAAAACACTGGTTACACTTTCTGACCTCCGCGCATATTCCTTGCATTAAACCACAGAATAAAGATATCATTTTCATTATCACTCTCACTTTGGTACCACACAGAGAGTTGACAGCTGCTTATTCATATAACCACATCTAGGTGGGGAAAAGATAACCTGGGTAACTGGATAGTGGGATTTATCTCCACTGCTCAGTTATTTAAGTGTACTGAAATGTTTTACTGTTTATTGACATTAAGCAGCTGTTATGCTTTCTAGATTGTCCATACAAGGGTTCCAGATGACGAATATCTACGCAGCAAAGCTTCTGTCTACTTCCATTATATAGTGGATCCACTGTGCCCATCTGGCAATGAATAAATCTGTGTTTTCATTCAGGCTATGCGCGATTCTTTCCACGCTGCATATCTGGTTAATCAGGGTGTGCCATTCCATAAAACGCTGGGAGGTGTTGGACGTAGCCAAGCTTCTGTCATGGTCTTCCTGGCCATGATAGTTAGGATGCGTAGTAGGTATTTCACCTTGGATTTCCTTATTGCAGGAGGGAGGAACAGCAAGACAAAAGCCTGGCAGTTGTAGGAGAGGTTAAGTGATAATGTTTCTGTAAGGATGCAGTGTCTGTCTGTCCAGTATGTTTGCATTATTGGGCAATCCTGAAAGGCGTGTGTGTAGTGGGCTTCCTCATTCCAACATCTTCTCCAAAAGGCTGCTGAAAACTGGGTCTGCTATTCTGTCTGTATTATGGGGTTTAAAAACAAACAAAACAATCTGGTTTCAATGAGAACTCCCTAAGCGGGGGCTCCGAAGTGGGGGGAGGGGGCTCTGTGCGACTCCGCTGCCGCCCTTCCACACTGCAGTGTTGCTATGAGTGTATTAGTCTTTTGTGCCCATTTTGTTTTCTATTGGGAGTGTTGTGTTAGGCTATTGATCCTGTAGGGCTTGGTAATACTAAACTAGATGGGGGTGGGAGTGATATAGTGTCTGTTTTATTAGTTGTAGAAGTGTTGAGGGTTGCATTTGTTGTTCTTATGTCTTAGTTGTTGCTGCACGCAGTGTCTGACCTGTAGGTATCTGCAGTGATCTGTATTTCATAGCTGACATCTGTCTTTAAGGGTTGCAAAGTCTGGTACCTGTCCACTGCCAAGGAACTGATGGGACTAAGTTAATCCCAGCTGTGACCAGTATTGGTACCATAGGTCTATGCTGGGGGGTGGAACTGGGCTGCATGGGACATGGCAAATAGTAGGGTAAATTGTGGTTTATTCTGAGTAGCTAGTCAGATTCTGTGCCAGCAATGTAAGATGGCATATATGTATGGTAGCTGTTCTGAGAGGGAGGTGTGTTTCAGTGAGTCGAAGAGGATGCCCTCTAATTGTTGTACTTGGTCTTGGATCAGTTTCACCCATTTCCAGTGGCTGTCATATGAGGGAGACAGCCAACAACAGACAGTGTGTAACTGTGTGGCTAGTACAGTGTTTGGTTGGGGAGGATGACGCCACCTCTCCATCTGGGGAGTTGGAGGGTTTCATACTTAACTCTCGTTTTTGACCCTGCTTTATGAATCTGGATAAGGCCTCATCTCATCTGGATCGGCAAAGTTTGAAACAGATATAATTTAGGAAGACTATTCATCTGTATCACTGTGATTCTTTACAAGAGTCCAAGGGGGAGTGTTTCTCAAGTCTGGAGATTAGCTTGTATTTGTCTTATGGTTGGCGTGTAGTTTAATTTGTGTAGCTGCTGTGCAGTTCCAGATAATTTTATTCCTAAATATGTAAAGTACTTGTAGGTTTCGATCATGTCACCTCTCTCTTTCATCTCTTCCAGGCAAGGCTTCTCGTACCACCCGTGCATAATTTTAGTTACACTTCTCTGGGTTGCCTCTACTCTGTCAATGTCCTTTACATGTGGTCTCCAAAACTGGAAACAGTACTCCAGATGGGGTCAAACCATCGAGTGATGCAGCGGCAACCCCACCTCCTACTGGAGGTATCCCTCCCTTTGTACCCAAACATCCCACTAGCCATATCCACTGCCTAGTCACACTGCCTTGCTACCTTGAGGTCATCAGACGTGATAACCCCAAGGTCACTTTCCTGTCTGGTTACTGTCAGTACCACCACCCCCAATTCTATACTCAGTACTGGGGTTCCTATGCCCTAGATGCATAATTTTGGACTTTTTTGCACTGAACCCCAACTGACATGTTTTTGGCCACTCCTTGAGTTTCCTAAGATCCTTGTGCATTTTATCCACTCCCTCGAGTGTCTGTCCTACTGCAGATTTTGGGGTCATCAGCAAAGAGGTATACCTTCCCATCCAGTTCATCTGCAACATTCCCTATGAAAACACTGAAGAGGACTGGTCCCAGTAAAGAGACCTATGGTACCTCAGTGATCACTCACCCATCATGAAAGTAAGGCCATTAACCAGCAACTTCTGTCTCCTATCTGTTAACCAGCTTCTAACCCCAGTTCAACACTGAAATTCCACTCCTAGGCTGGTCAGCTTTCTAAACAGCTTCCTGTGCTGCACAGTGTTAAAGGCCTTGCTAAAGTACAGACATGCCACATCCACTGCCCTCCCCCTTGATCAAGTTCCTTGGTCACCCAGTCATAAAAATTTATCAGATTTGTTTGGCATGACCTCCCCCCCACCTCCAGTGAATCCATGCTGCCTGTGGTCCTGCAGCCTATGGGATCCATATACTCTACCAGTCTTTCTTTCAGTAAGGTTTCTTTTAATTTCTCAACCACTGATGTAAACTGACAGACCTATAGTTACTAGCCTCCTCCCTGCTGCTGCTTTTATGTAGAGGGACCATGTAAGCCCTTCTCCAGTCCACCAGAATCGGACCTGTTTCCAGTGAGCAGTTTAAGAAGGCTATCAGTGAGTCAGCTGGCACCTCCCTTAGTTCTTTGAGTACCCCAGGGTGTATCCGGTCCCATAGCCTTGTCCACCTTCAGCCACATTCAGGGCTGCAAGTCCCTTCAGGACTCTTTCCTCTGAAAATTAACCTGCGTCCACCTCCTTCCCCCCCTTCTTGCTTCTTCCCGATGGTCCGTCCCCTCCACTGTGAAGACTGTTGTATGAAATATGTTATATGAAACACAGTATAATGGATAGAAAACTGATGAAGCAATATTGCACAGGGGTAGTAACGCATGGCACAGTATCAGACTGGAGGCAAGTTACCTGTTTGGTTTTCCATTAATCAGTATTGGCACCCCTACTTTTCAATATTCTTATTGATGATCTGTCAGGGGTCTCAAGCTAAGTAATTAAAATAGCTTATATAACCGTAAGATAAAATAGCTATAACTGGTGGACACCCATCACATGACAGTCTGGCAATATTGCTTACTGCACAGTCACATGTTTTTGCTTCTTTGTTAGCTGCTGTCAATTCACTCCATCTCTGCTGTCGCTACATGCGTAGAGGGAGCCTTGTTGAAAGATATAACTGTTTGCCAGAAATCATTTAGAGCGACTGAGAAAATGTAGTTTGTCTAACCTGTCTTCATTTCAGCACAAACTGTTTCAGTGTAGCTCTTTCATTTTGGTCCTGAATTGCTGAGTTGGACCAATCAGGATAACAGGGAGACCTTAAGATGGAGCCTGTGGACGAATCGGAACTTGGACTCTCAATTTTGAGCCAGCCACAAGGGGATTGTATAGGCAGTGACTCTGGGAAATGTAGTTTTGACCTTGGCGCCTTTTTTCACCAACAGAGGGAGTCTTATTGTGAGTGACAGCCGAACCAGCCAACAGAATGGTGTGGAGCTAAAGGAAATCCCCTGCTCTGTTACTGGAAAGCTCAGATCAGCTGTGACAGTGAAAAGAGAAGGAGCTCTGTGCTTCTGCAGTGTATAGTTTCGCAAGGGGAAGCACGTGTGAGGCCCTGAGGTTCGGCCTGCAGCCGTTGTAAGTGCCAGTTCGGACTGAATCCGATTTGTGAGGAGAAAGAAGGAAGTCTGAAGAGTGGAAACCAGGCTCACCCTGTAGAAGACTGGAGAAATTGCTGAATCGCGCTCGGTCTGTCAGGAACTGAAGCTGCTGTGTGTGCTGCCAGGTATTTTGCAGTAAGTGCGATTGGGAGCAAGGAGCAGCCTGCCTGGTATAGTACTTTCCTTTTACATATGAATGTGCGTAGTGCTTGTGGGGAATCGCCATTTCCAATCTCCTGTACTGTGCGCTGTGTGTTGAAGCTGGAAGCAAACCCCAGCTCGTCTTGGACTAAATTCGTTTGCTATCAACTGTAGTGGGGTTCAGTTACAAGGACTTTGTCTCTATGCCCTGTTGTTTCTGGGAATCCAGAAGAACATCCACCATCTGGTTCTCAGCTTGGGTATTATGAGTACAAATCAGGGTATTCCCCTGCAGCCTGCTATCAATTACAAGTGTGTCATCTAATTGTTGTTGTTTCACTTCTTTGTGGACTGAGCCATCCGGCTCCGGATTGCAACTGGGTGTTGTGCATATATTTTCTTCTTACAGGGCCCCATTCATCTGCACCTGCCAGCCACCCCGAGCAACGGACCTGACTAGCCCCCTTCCCCATCCTGGGTACCCAGAGAGTGACATTTTGGACCCTCTATATATATATGTGCCCAGGACTGTGATTTGAACTTGGCCAAAACTAATCAACCTGATTGCCGCCTCCCATGTTACTGTTCCCTAAATAAATCAGATTTGTTGTTATTATACTATATACTGTCTGTGGCGTTGGTACTTATGGAAACAGTATTGCCTTTTGCTGTGTATGTTGATTAACCTTGTTTTACAGGGGGTCCTCAGAGACGTGCTGCAGAATCAGTCTCGAGGGTAAGTGGTACCTTATGAGTGAACAGTGTGTATATGTGGGGTATTGGGACTGTAACTCCTGTGTACTGTGTGAGGCACTAGAGGGAATAAAAGGGGTCTCAGTGTCCCAGAGGGCTGTGACCAAGCTGGTCTAACCCCTACCAACCCTGACCTCTGGGTGGAGGCACCCGTTATAAAACCTAGGCCCCTGAACCTGTTAGTAGTCAAGCAGACAGGGGTAGTAGCCCTTGGGATAGCGCCACCTGGGGGTTACATCAGTTTTAACCATCAAGCTAAAAATGTCAAACTGGTTAGTGCCACAGGAGAGAAAGGTCACGTGCTCTCTTGCTACAGTACTGCTTCTGTTTTTTTGCATCAAAGTTTAATCATGGGATTACACCACAGCTTGAAATCACTTATTAAATGAGATTCTGGAATTTCTCCTCCTCATTTGGTAATACAGCATATCCTGTTGTGTTATTGCTTATGGATAACAGAGCTAGTTAGAGTGGTACATTCCAAGGAAAAGGAAGGCAGACTGCAATGGGACTTGACGTAGTGAATATTGTAATTTAAGGTTGAAAGGGACTCTACGTCCAGCATGGGACTTGACGTAGTGAATATTGTAATTTAAGGTTGAAAGGGACTCTACCTCCAGCATGCCCCCCCCTCCACATCTGAAGCAGGACAGAGTTAGTAATAAGCCATTTCTTCTGTTCATCTGGTCACCCAAAACTCCTCACAGCTGTATGTTTACTTCTCTGATATGTAAGCAATAAGACACAACAAAGTGTGTGTTGAACAGATATTACCGCACGCCCAGGGGCGTAGTAAGGCACGAGGCCCTGCCAAGTGCCTTCAGCCCCTGGAAGTGTGGTAATATCTGTTCAACACACATACCCTGGAGTGTTTTATTGCGCTTATAAAATGGTTCTTTTTTTTTTTTTAAATATTTGTAACCTTAAAAAATATTACTGAACTGAAGAAAAACTGAAATCATTGTGCTACTTTGAGATAAAATAGTCCTTCTGCCTACTAGGTGATGACATCATTGTCTTCTAACACATTGACATTTCTACTTTTGTTGCCTCCCCCCCAAACCTCAGGTCCCGATCAAGAGAACAAGTGTGGTTAAGAGAGGAAGTAACAGGTTCTCCCTGACAGGTTGCACCACTTTTGCAATAAAAAAAAGGGAACAAGGGATGCAGATTTGTTTTTGTTGTTTTAGTTAAATGTACTGGAAGGGAAGTGCAGTTTACTATGGGAGGGTACCCCGTTCTGGTCTATTTCCAGTTTCGTGAGGCAGCAAACTTCAGTCTCGCCAAACTACAAGAATGCTTTATGCATGATAAAAGCTGGCACGCTGCTGCTTTCCAATTTTTACTTCTAGCGGAGACGAGGTTTGGAGTGGGACAGTCAGCATGACATTCGCTCCCTCGCTTACCGAGACTAAAAACAATGCCGGCCATTAAAAAATTAAAGTTCCACTGACACATCTGAACATTCCATTTGGGTGCATTGATTTATTTGCCTGCTCTTTTTTTTTCCTATGTGTAATACCTTTTTGACACTTCCTTTCTGGCCAATCATGTTGCTTCTTTTGACATGCCCATTTTATAAACATTATTGTTACTCATCACTGTTGTGTTTTTCTTCTTTTCCAGGTATTTTTTTCTCTGATATAATTTGCGTATGTTCTTTCATAGTCATATTCTTATTTCATCGCACATGTAGCTACCTCCTATATCTGTTTTTTTCCTCCTTACTGTTTTCAATGTCACTGCATATTGTAAGTTATGACTGCACCTGCTGCAGTTTTTGCGTCAATATCTTTTCCTGATATGATGCCGCTGTATGTGCGACTCCTTACAGATGTCTTTTTTCAAACTGTGTTTTATTCATTATTGTACTGATGATGTGTGATGTAAGTTTCTAGTTCTCCCAGGTCGTGTGTGAAAACTGCCATTAGTGAGCCTAGTGTTATGTACTGGTATCAAAAATCAATCAATGAATAAAGTAGTATGCTAGTGAATCGTGCGGGAGGACCACAGTGGCAGTCAGGGCATATGTTGTAATATTTTCTCAAAGAACTTGTAATTAATTATCGTAAGCAACTTGCCCACTGTAAGAGAAGAGAGTGGTGTGTAATTTGTGGAGAACAGATTTGTAATTTGTGGAGGAACAGTTTAAACTGGGCCAGCAAGTGCAAAAGGAGCTGCTACTACAGCAAATGGACAAGAAAGAAAAAACAATCAAGAGTAGAATAAAATAACAAAAATAAAGCCCATGGAGTGTAGGAGATGGGCACATATGAAGTTTTTTAGAGGGCACTTAAAAACAACAAGCCAGATGGCCACCCAGGGTACAACAAGTTAACTGGTCTAGTGGACCAGACAAAGGCTGGGAGGAGGGAAACTTGTACAGGCTTACTGGAAAACTAGCTAAGAAGGAGCATCTTCAGGTCCTGCGAGAGCAGGAAGTACAAAAGGGACACTTCTACGATCTGTAGTGAGCAGTGTGGTGTGACTAATGCTACTTGTCAAGATTCAGGGAATTAGGAAGAAGAGGGGCAGGGACAAAAAACTCAGGTGGTCTGAATGTTCTTCATGTCTGCAGTCCACACACTAACAGCATGTTTATTTTATGCTACAAATAATCAGGGCCCCTGGTGTTCTGCGGCAGAATTTTCTGATTTCTGCGTCAGGGCTCCTTGACTTCTGCGGCAGCATTTTCTGATTTCTGCGGCATGATTTATTCATTTCTCTGGCAGAATGCAGTCCTCTCATTGGCTAAATATGATGTGATGTCATCGATGACATCATATGCTGCGCATAGAGGAGGAGCTTCAGGATAAACGAGGTGGGAAAGAAAGCCTGACACTATGAAAAAACAGTATATTTATATGAAAATTCATCAAAAACAATGAATTCTGCGGCACTATTTATATTCTGCGGCATGATGCAAATTCTGCGGCAAATTCCGCAACCGCAGAACTGCAGAATTCCAGGGGCCTTGCAAATAATGGCTGCTAATGGCACACTGAGCCAAAGCTTATTTATTTCTAGGTGCATCACATGAGCACAGGGAGGTTACCTGACTTGCCTGTTTTAAATCTGAGCTCAAAACATTTTTGTTTCATAAAGCATTTGCAGAATGATTTCATTGTTATTTAATTATTGTTGTTTTAAAATGTTGTTTTAAATTCTGTACAGCGTTTGGTTTTGAAAAGCGCTTAAAAATAAAATGTACTTACTTACTTGCTGAGGGTCACAAAGTATGCAAGTGGAGGTTGAGAAAATCAAACTCAGGTCTGCTGGAAGTACCAAGCTCATTCACAGCTCACTGCTCTAACCTCTAGGTTATACTGCCAGCCCCAGCATGTACAAACAGCCAGGAGGCTGAGGTGGGCAGTTGGTTAGCTGTAGAGGATGTGGCTCAACCATCCTCCAGATGGCACCTTGGGAGAATGGGGGAATCTCAGTGTGCAGGAAGTTTATGGTTCTAGATGCCGAGTTAGCGTACCTAAGAGCTTGAGTGTAGAACCTAAGAAGCATCACAGCAAGGTATCACTGCAGAAAGCAGTATAATTAACCCAACAGGCACCAGGTGTCTGCACTAGTGCATGGACAGAAGTGCGAAAGGTAGGAGGAGGAGCATGACTGACACAGGGGGGAATCCTCAGAGGTGGGAACCCAACTGGGATGTGCCATACTGGAGCAATGGGGTCAGGATGACTGTGATGGCAAGGACACAGTAGTCAATACCCTGGTAGGAATGGCTTTGTCCAGATAAATAGGTCTGCCAAGGGTACTGCCAGGGCCTGCCTTGTCTGCACCCTTGGGTGCATCCTGTCAAGTCCCCGGGATATACAGAATGCACCCAAGAGTGCAGACTATTTAATGATCTACAGCAGGACTATTGGGGGGGTTAACTAGATAGATTAGAAATTGGTTGACAGGGCTCAGAGAGTGGCTCTGAATGGAAAGTTCTCTGAAGTCGGGGAGGTAAACATAACTCGTGGCTCAGGGACCTATCCTGGGGCTGTTTAACATGAACATAAGTGATATACCAGAGTGTGGTTGCAGGCAGTGGAGCCGGAACGGTTTGAAAAGTGGTAGGGCCAAGGATGTAATGGGTAAATTTTCCCCTATTAAATATATTACCATGATAGCAAAACGTGATAGGACCACTTATTAAATGGTAGGGCCATGGCCCTAGTGACCCCCCCCCCCCCCCCGTTCCGGCACCTATGGTTGCAGGCGAAAAATAGTTTGCAGACGACATAACACGCTGCTAGAGAGTGGACAGTGAGGTGAGAATTAGTAGCATGAAGAGGGGATGTAGAGTGGCTAAAAGGTGGGCTAGTATTTGGGAACTGAAACTCAATGCCAAGAAATGTAAAGTATTCAACCTTTAGCAGAAATCTGCATATGGATTACTGCATTAATAGGGTAAGGGCGGAGCACTCAAAAAAAGAAAGGGACCTAAGGTGATACTTAGCAACAGTCTAAAAACCTCTTTCAAACACAATTTGTCAAATAAACACAGGATATGTTGGCAGAAAAGCACTGTTTAGCTCACCCAGTCTGCCCAGATGGTCATACAAACACACGGCACAGTCAGCAGAGTAAGGCCATTAGGTCCGTCTAGTCTACTTGTAATGCAGGGTCCTCGGCATACGCTACTGTATCTGCCCCCCGCAGTCCACTCTCCCGCTCTGTCTACCCCTTCCATGACCCTTATTTTCCCTTTATCTCTATCCCAGCCTCTCTTGAAGCTGTTCACCGTCGTCAACGAAACCACCTCGTCCAGAAGCACATTCCAACCCACCACTACCCTCTCTGTGAACAAGTGCCTCCTTGCCTCTCTGCTAAACCTCCCCAACTTGAAACTGTGTCCCCTTGTATGTTGGTTCCCACTAAGCTTGAAGAGGCCCTCTGTATCCATCCTATTTATTCCCTTCAAATACCTGAAGGTTGTCACAAACCCACTCTGCAGGTCAGCCCTCCACTCCCAAAGTGCCAACCTCCAAGTGCAGTTTTGTGAACAGTTTAACAGAACAAGGTAACCATCTTGTCTGTTTTGTGAGTTCGGATCAAACTTTGGTCTCCAGTCTTGGAGGGATTCAAACTGTGAACCTCTTGTTAGCGTACCCAATGCACAGGCTCAGATATTTCTGTCTTTTGGGGGGGGGGGGGAGCCAGATATCTTTGCCTACGGGCACCTAACCAGGTGTACAGAGATGAACCATTAAAAACTTTATAATAAAGACCTCAGATTTAAAACGCTTCTCTTTCCAGTTTGGTATCACCATTCAAGCTTATGCCTAGTGTCAGCTATAACCATATATATGTTTCTTAAAAATGAAAGAAATTCAAAGACAGACCAAGTATGCTCTAAAAAGAGTTTTACTAAAATAGATAATATGCAAAACATACAATACAGAACTATTGTATCACAAGACAGATACATCTATTAAAAGAATAAGGTTTTAAACAGTGCAAGTCCTACTACAATACTTAGTCTCTAAATACCTGTTTAAAGTGCTCACAGATGTTTCTTTGTCAGAGTCTAGATAAAAGTGTCTCTGAAGAAAAACAGAATAATCTTTAAAAAGCTGGTTTTCCCCACCTATTTTGCATGAGATTACCTAGCTCCTCCCTGTCAGAATATATATAAAAAAAAATACATGTATATAAAAAAAATAGGATGTCTTTTCCAAGTGTTAAATTCTGTAACCTCAGCATGACTCATGTTGTTCAAATGACATTTCTTTGATCTACTGATCAGCATACCTCTCAAGTGTACCGGATTGTGCGTGATGTTCCGGATTCTGGACCCAGTAGACTGCCTGTACCGTTGCCCCGCATTCGCCCGTTCTTTTCCTCTAGGATGCCAAAACCACGTGGTTGCACCGTGTGCAGCAACTGCAGCATAATCTCCTTTGTTTGTGGCTTGTGCAGCTTGGAGTCCTGCCTGGCGCGGCGGCGCCTGGGCTCTCGTCATCATGCCTGCAGCACGTCTCGCAAATGATGACGTCAAGGAGGAGGGGAGGCTAGTTGGAGTCGTGGACTACTGGCTGGGAGTCGGGACTCGAAAAGCGGCGGCTGATGTCAGGCACGCCTCCCCACAAGGCTACCCTACACCCCGGCCCCCCAAACAGAGATTAAGCTAATTAGTGTCGTTTCGTCACTCGTCTCAGGTCCCCTGCCCCACTATAAGCAGCCTGACTCCACTGAGGGGAAACCATAGCGTCAGGAGGAGCATTTCTGGAGGACACTGAGCGCGAGAAGAACCACTGCCAGCAGCTACCAATTGCCGTGCAGCAGCGCCTGGAACTGGAAGAGGAAGCTGCCCCGAAACAGGCTGAGGCTCTGAAGCAGAAACGCAATTCGGAGGAACGTGGAGTATTTGGAGAAGCCAGGCACCGCACCACGCACCACAGCTGAGCGAGCGTCCCGACTCCCGAGCAAGCAACGCAACAGACAAGTAAGTTACCAGCTGCAGAGGTTTGTAATCAGCAGCCATCGCAGGGCTGTTGCTGTGCTTGTGCTGCCTTTTTGTGGGTTTGAGAGACAGTTTGTGGCATGATCATTGTTGTCCCAACCAGCCAAGCCATTGTTTAAGTCCGACTGTCCGAGTCGTACGGTCGGTCAGGTGTGTGCGGCTGTGCGCTCACTGCGCTTACTTTTGGTCCCTATGAAGAGCGGGATTGTCTTTTCTGTTTGGTTTGTGAATTCTTCCACTGAGAATCAGGTCCGTACCTGCTACACCTCTCTTGAAAAGGGCCAGGGTAGCCGCTTGTTGAGGGCTGACGTTAGAGTTTGTTTGCGGTTGTTGTGAAGTTTGAACAGTTTTTTGAGATAAGGCTGCTTTGCATCCCCCCGTGTTACTGAAGGGGCGGGTAGCGGATAAACAGTGTCCTGAAATAAGCTGTCAGGCAGCAATGATTGCCTTTTGTTATGGCTTGTAATACACTTTGAAATACAGAGTGATACTTTGGAATACTGAGTGATTGAAAAGTGGTATACGCAAACCTACCTACCTTTCTCCCTCCCTCCTGGATGTATCACTTGGTTACAGAACTGTTGCTTAAGCCAGTATTTTACATATATTTATATATGTTCTGGCAGTAGATTTGAGGTATTATTGTACCAGGTTCATGTGTCTGTTTTGCTTGAATTATACCTGAAAATGGGCCCCTGACTCAATGTACTCACTCTGTTATCAAATTACTTGCCTGGCTATCACATATTTCCTTGTTTGTCTTTAGATTATCAACAGGGGACTGGAAGGTAAAGGAGAGATGTACAGTGTATGAATAGGTATAGGATCTGTAGGGAATAGGAAGCTGAGTGACAGATGTACTGTATGCTTGTATAGGTGCGGAATGTGTACTGTAAGGGATGGAAAGGGAGGGAGAGAAGCACTGTGTGTGTTGATTGGTATAGGATTTAAAGGGTACATGAAGGTGAGGGAGATGAGGTACAGCATCTAGAAGGAAGACGAGAAGGGAGAGATGTGTTGTGTGTGTGGGAATAGACATAGGGTCCATACGGGACAGGAACATGAGAAAGCTATAGTGTGTGTGTATAGGTAAAAGATCTATAGGGGACAGGAGAACAAAAGGAAAATGTACTGTACTGTGTGTGTGTGTGTGTGTGTGTGTGTAAAATGATCTGTAGGAGGCAGGAGTATGTCTAGGGGTGTGTGTGTCTAGGTACAGGATCTAAGGGGTAGGAGAGTGTTGGGGGAATATGTATTGTGTGTGGGAATACGTAACAGGAACTATATGTGAGTAGGTAGAGGATATGTAGAAGACGGGAGAGCGTCAGGAGAATATGTGCTGTGTGTGAATATGTACCGAATCTGTAGGATGAATGGCAGTAAGCAGTAACATTGTTTACAGACTCTATTACTGGTGCTCTGAATGCTAGCTATATGTTGTCTAGTATCCGAGGATAAATCTTGCCATCGGCATCATTTGCGTGAGTCCTGGCTGCCCGACTGCAGGGCAGGCCCTAAGTCCAATCCAGGACGTGGGTCACCTGTATGGAAACATGACCTCCTTCCTCTGGGCCCATGATGGGCCTTGATTTCTTCCTTTGGTATTTTCTCGTTTATTGTTTCTAAAAAATTAATTGCATGGCTTTTATTACCTGCGACTGACCGCTACTGGCTATTCGCTCCTTTTCTGTTTACGCTGCCTGTTCTGTGGTTCCTGGGCATCTACAGTGTAAGTGGCACTGAGCAGGCAGTTCAAAGGGTCAGTGTAGCCAGTCAGGGAGTTCCACTGTTAAGTGCTACCCACTCAGCAGGGCAGTTCTTTGAGTCAGTGCTGGCCATTTAGGGCAGTTCCACTGGACAGTGCTAGCCACTTGGTGCATTTCCACTTTTAAGTGCTAGTCACTCAACTTGGCAGTTTGCTAGCCACTCAGCAGGGCTATTAGGGTGGTACCCGAGGACTGGAGGACAGCAGATGTGATTCCTCTTCACAAAAGTGGGAGCAGGACAGAGGCAGGAAACTACAGACCAGTTAGTTTGACCTCGGTGGTAGGGAAAATGATGGAATCACTTCTGAAGGAAAGAATTGTTGAGTACCTAGAGGCCAGTGGGGCACAGGACCCAAGGCAGCATGGATTCACGATGGGAAGGTTGTGTCAGACGAATCTAATAGATTTCTTTGACTGGGTGACCAAAGTAGTAGACCAGGGAGGGGCTGTGGACATGGCCTACCTAGATTTTAGCAAGGCATTTGATACAGTCCCACACAAAAGATTAATACACAAGTTAGCCAGCCTTGGAGTGGGTCCCAAGGTGGTAGCCTGGATAAAAAATTGGCTAGACAACAGGAAGCAAAGGGTAGTAGTAAATGGAGTACACAGTGAAGAAAGGAGGGTTACTAGCGGGGTACCACAGGGTTCAGTACTGGGACCGGTCCTTTTTAATGTCTTTATAAGTGACATTGCAGAGGAACTGGAAGGAAAAGTATATCTCTTTGCAGATGACACAAAGATCTGCAACAGGGTTGATACACAACATGGAGTGGAAAGGATGAGAAGGGACTTGGCAAGGTTGGAGGAATGGTCAGATGTATGGCAGCTCAGATTCAATGCAAAGGTGCAAGGTAATGCACAGGGAAACAAAAACCCAGGGAAGCGTACACAATGGGGTGAGATATTGACAACAGTAAAATGGAAAGAGACCTGGGGGTAATTATATCAGATGACCTAAAGGTGGGCAAGCAATGTGAGAAGGCAGTAAGGAAGGCTGGGGGATACTGGGATGCATAGGAAGAGGTATCACCAGTGAAAACAGGAAGTTGTTATCCCTCTGTACTGACAGTTGGTGAGACCCCATCTGAGTACTGTGTGCAGTTCTGGAGACCCCATCTCCATAAGAGCATAGAATGGAGGCTGTCCAGAGGAGGGCAACCAAAATGGTGCAGGGTCTGCACCAGAAGACATATGAAGAAAGACTAAAGGAGTGTAATATGTATACCCTTGAGGAAAGAAGGGAGAGAGGGGACATGATAGAAACTTTCAAGTACCTCAAGGGAATCAACAAAGTCCAAGAGGGTAGCATCTTTCAGAAAAAGAGATGTGCAAGAACAAGGGCACAATTTGAAGATAGAGGGGGGACGGCTCAGAGGTAATGTGAGGAAGTATTTTTCACAGAGAGGGTTGTAGATACATGGAACAGCCTCCCTGGGGAGGTAGTGAGTCAAGAACAGTGGGGGAATTCAAGAATTCATGGGACAGACACAAGGCAGTCCTAGTGGGGGGGTAGGAGGAAGTAAGCTGTTGGTTAACTAGGATCTGCAGCTTATCTGTTAGGTAGGAAAATGGGCAGACTAGGTGGGCCAAGCGGTCCTTATCTGCCGTCAAATTCTATGTTTCAATTCCAGTAGGCAGAATTAACCACTCAGCAAGGCAGTTCCATTGGTCAGTGCTGGTCACTCAGTGCAGTTCCATCGGTCAGTGCTAGCTCAGCCCAGCAGAGCAGTTCACCAATTAGTGTTAGCCATTCAGCAGAGCAGTTCACTGACTAGTGTTAGCCACTCAGCAGAATAGTTTCACTGGTCAGTGCCAGCCACTCGGCAGGGCAGTTCCAGTGATCAGTGCTAATCACGCAGCCTTTAGTGAATATTGTTCCCGTTCTTTATTGTTGCCTGCTCCAATCTTTGTTTTGCTGCCTGTACAGTGGCAGAGCTGTTCTTGCCTTGCTGGTGTTCATGTGTCCTGAGCAAGGACAGAGAAAAGCAGCACCCCCGCCCAGTGGAGGAGCTGACTGGCCAGAAGGGACCTCTACTAACTTCCCTTATGCTGCTGCTGGGCTATTGGAGAGAGAAAGTGTGGTGCATGGCTGCAGGTGGCCAGGGCTGTGTTTTTGTGTGGGTCTCGATTGTGCGCAACCATGGTATTGCCACTGTCACTTATGTAAGTGTGCTAATACTTCTTTTTCTTCTTCACCAGATACATCAGCTGCGACTGTACTGGAGGTTCTGTGAGGGAACTTACACCAACTCAAAAGAAGCCCAACCAGCAACCCCCACTAATCTGGCCAGGAACTGCATCACGGACTACACCATTATGCAGGCATTCATCAGTAGCAAAAGGAGGAGGAGCAGAAGCAGCTGAACAGTGTCACAGGTATGTTGCTGGGGATTTTTGGAAATTGCAACTGTTTTTGTACATGACGTTTAAGGTAACTGGCTTTTTGTGGGGTAGGTTGTTGCCTGCTACCAATCATATTTCTGGTTACTTTATAGAACTGGCTGTGCAAGTAGTACGTACGGTACGCCTTGTTTTATGCGTGGGGAGGAGGTCAGCTTGCTGTGTGACACCAAGGTGGTATAATTAAGGAATGAGGCACGACAGGGTGTGGTATATCATGGGATTTCGTCCAAACAATGGCTGTTGTGTCTTTTTCTTCAGTGACTGTCGTGGTAGATGGTGATGGCGTGGTTGGCAGGCCTCACCTCCACGCCACTGGGCCAGCCTGCCACACAAGAGAAGAAATAAGTATTTGAAGTTGAAACTTATTGTCTTATTATTGTCTGCCTGAAGGGATCAGTCTCTGAGAGCGGAGGCAAAGTCGAGGAGCATTGCCTTTCTTTTGTTTAGATGTTTGCCTTTTATGTTTGCATAGATTGCAAGGGTGACTCAGAATCACATAATTCCAGTGTGCACAGCCCAGTGAAGAAGCAAAGACGGTACACAGCATTCCAGGCTACCTGGAAAATCTTCATTTGATTGGGTCAATGACAGCAGGAAAGGGAGAACATATGCATTCTGCAAGATATGCTCCTGTGATTTCACCATACGCCACGGAGGACGCCATGATCTGCGCCATGCAGCTACGGAGAAGCACTGCAACAATGTCAAGCATGCCACATCTGGAAGAAGCTCCAACTTGTTTGCAGCACAAGCAAGCTCCAAAGTCATAGAGGCAGAAGTTGCTTTCGTTGCAATGCTTGTAGAGCACAACTTGTCATTTTCATGTGGTGATCACATTATTAAATATATGAAGAAGTACTGCTCTGATCCTGAAGTACTAAAAAAGATGACTTGCAGTGCCACAAAAGCAACCTGCATAGCAAGGGATGTCATGGGGTCTATGTACCAGGAAGATGTTGCAGCAAAGTGCCGAAAAGTACCATACTGTGTCTACATGGATCAGAGCACAGACATGGGAGATGAAAAACTGCTAGTTATTCTTGTGGGTTATTTTGATGACGAGCAAGGAAAGCATGCGATCAAGTTCTTGGATATGCCTGAGTGTATCTCAGGAACTGGACAAAGCCATGTTTGACTGTCTTACGGAAACACTAAACCGATTTCACATCCCAACAGACAATCTTGTTGCACTGTCATCTGACAATGCTGCCTCCAAGATTGGCAAGAGGAACTCTGTTTTATCAAGGCTCCAAACCCTAAATCCACATATTGTCAACATGGGGTGTCTCTGCCACCTGGCAGACTTCTGCAGCAAAGCAGCAGTAAAGACTCTGACAAAGATTGAAGAGCTTGTGTCAGATGTCTACTGCCACTTGCACTTCTTACACTGAATAAAAGTTGATGTAGCAAAACATTTGTGGTGGTGGATGGTGCTGTCTTTTTGGCTCATAGTGCACAAAGACAACAGAAGTTAAAAGAATTTGCACTGTTTGTGGATGTAGAACCACTCAAGGTTATAAAGCATGCACCAACACGGTGGGTCAGCCTGAATAAAGTTGTCAAGAGGATGCTAGATCTGTGGATTGCACTCCTGTAATATTTCCGGTCAGCAGAACAAAGACCAGCAAAAGTGGAGAGCATCACCAAAGGACTGGAGAGCCATGAAATCCGAATGCAGTTTATGTTCCTGAAATATGGACTTGAACCTCTGTGCCAGTTCAACCAACAGATGCAAAAGGTGACAGCCAACTAATGACTTTGCACTCTGACATCTCTCGACTCCTCCACATATATGCCGGCAGAGTTTTGCGGCCTGAGATGGCCAGGCAATTGCTAAATGACAATGATGCTACCATTCTGGACAATCCTGACAGTTTTCTATGCCACAGTGACCTTCATCTAGGGGCAGAAATACGACAGTACGTGATGGAGCAGGAAGACAGCATTGCTGGAACAGTCACAGAAACCAACATCTACCAGAAAGCAGTTGTGTTTTATTCTACTGTCATATCCAAAATACTGAAGAAATTTCCTGTGAACAACAAGTTTGTGCAAAATGTAGGACTTCTCCTCAATCCTTCATCAAAGCTCAAGGTAACACCCTCTATGGTAACAGACATGGCAGATCATCTAGGAATCTGTAAGACAATAGAAGAGAAGGAATTTTCTGTGTACCAGTTGTCTGATACAGGGACCCTAACTGGACCAATAAATGGACCCCATTCAGCCCTCCCACAACATTGGGCCGCAGTCCTCAAAACTGTTGGTGGAGATGGTTCACTGCAGTACTTTAAAAGACTGATGATGGTACTACTTTGCTTGCCGCATTCAAATGCAGACGCAGAGCGCGCTTTTAGCATGGTGCGTAAAGTTAAAACAGAACTAAGACAGTCCCTGCATCTCAAAACGCTGAACTCTTTGCTGGCAATCAAGATGAACGAAGAGCGAGACTGCTATGAAGTTCAGTATTCGAAGGAGACTCTTGCTGCTGCCAGAAAAGCAACGTCCGCCTATAATAAAGAACACCAGACCACAACGTAGACAGAGACATGCCCCACACTCCCACAGTGTTTTGAAGGAAGACATTGACATTTTGTGGTCCGACAGCTGTGACTTATAGGTTTGCAGTTGCACAGACTGTTTTTTAGTGTCCAGCTGCCAGCAGGTGTTTGTGGTTGCATGTGAATATGTTTTATTATTTAAGTGCAATAATTGCTTATTGGGTTTTTAAGGTTTAACTGTCAAGCAGTTTGTAATTGTTTTATTCACTGGTGCATTTATTTAGTATAGTTAGTATGTAATAGTATTATAGTTGCAGTATTCAACTCACATTTTTTTATATATTATAGTGTAGTATTAGCGTAGGTTCAAATCAGAACACATTTAGTGTTATAATAGCTGCAAACGCTCTACAAATAGTTTTTTCTTTCAGTACTGTTGCATTAGTATAGTTTCAATAAACTGTCATGATTTCAAATGAATAAGTGGTGTTTGTTTCATTCTTTAGAGGTGTATTTATAGATTACATCGATAAAATGTTAACACACATTTAGGATTTGCATCACTCTTTATTTTAATTAAGGACACACACACATATAGGATTTGCATCACTTTATTTTATTCAAGAACACACACAACATTCTCTTTAATTTGCAACACAAACCACATGCCAAGCATACAAACAATAGTTTTAGTGTGGTAAAATTCATTTTACGTGACAACGCCAGTGCGTGACTCAGCGCGCTGTGAAAAATGAGGTGTACCACATTTTTGGCATTTGTCACACATTTTGTAGCCCTCTGTCACACACTGGCAAGTTGGGAGGTTGAGAGGTATGCTGATCAGTTTCCCCTCTCACACAGACATCAGCATTTATGATTTCGCACCAGTTTACTAAACCTGGCTTCCTCCTCTTGAAACATCATAAAATGGATATGCTCAACTCAAGCTTCTGCCAGCCTGTAATTAACTTAGATAAAACAGGAGATCCTTGATCAAGGTCTGTAATTAGCTTCAGGCCTGCCATGTAACACCTGGTATCTAAAACCTGTGTGTGTGTGTGATCTCACATGCTGTTTCTGCAGTTTCTCATGGCTTTCATCTTTCTCAGCTGAGACGGGGGGGGGGGGTGAGCGAGGTTGCTCCAAGGGCACCAGATTTCTCAGCATCTCTCATGACATACAGTCCATAACCCATTTTCATTTTACAAAAACTGGTACTACAGCACTCAGAACTGGCTGTCCACGTCATAAAGGTCTCAATCATGTTCCCTCTCTCGCCTCTCCTCTAGGAAGTACATGTTCAGTCCTCTAATCCCTCCCTGTACGTCCAATCCTGCTGGACCGTGATCATCTTCACTGCCCTCCTTTGGACAATCTCCAGCAGGTTAATGTCCTTTTTAGGAGAGTATTTCCTAATAACGACACTCTGAATCCCAACATTTAGGATCCCAAGTTTGGTAGCCCGACACACACCTGCCCGACAGGGGTAAGGTAGCAGATGTGACAAACTGCTACCAATCCCTAGTCGGGAACCACAAGGAAGGACTAAATGGGGAAGCTGGCTGAGCTGCTCCTGTGGCATGGAGGGCAAGGCCACCAGCAGCTCAGCGACCGTGGCACTCTTGACCCGGGTTCTGTTCCGGGGATGGAAATTTTTTGTTCCCGCTGTTATGGCCCCCGTAACCTTTTGACCTACCCTGAGGTCTGATCCCCCTCAGAGTTGGTTATTTTATTTTTTTTTTAATTTTTATTTACTTCAGGGTTTAGCTTAAAGTAAATGTGTGATTTGCTAAAACCACACTTTGGGCTTCATAGCCCGCTACCTTGTGGCAACGATAGCCCCATTGTGTAGAAAGAACAGGTTACTCACCTGTAACAGTAGTTCTAGGAGTGGTATATGTTGTTCATCCACACTTCTTGGCATGTTCCCTTCCACTTTAAGTCTTGCCAGAAGTCTTCAAGCTGGCTCCTCCCACCCACGCGGGTGGTATATACCTCGGCTCCGCCCCATGACGCCAGATCTTAGCCTGCTGGAAGCAAGGTTGTGCGCCTGAAACCGGGGAGGTCGGGTGGGTGTGTGGATGAACAACATATACCACTCCTAGAACTACTGTTACAGGTGAGTAATCTGTTCTTCTAGGAGCATGGATATGTTGTTCATCCACACTTCTTGGAAGACTCCAAGCAGTTCTGTAGGAGGAGGGAGGCAAGGCACACACCCCATTCTTAGAAAATAAAAATTGGAGAACCGAGTCCCCAAAACCAGCATCCCAGCATGACTCAAGGTCGATGTGGTAGTGGGTAATGAAGGTGTCTGCTGACTTCCAGGTAGCAGCCCAGCAGATTTCCTAGATAGGGATGTCCCTGGAAGCAGCCACCGAAGCAGCAGTATGGCGGTTAGAATGAGCTCTTATCCCTCTGGGAGACCACCTGCCTGCCAACTCATAGCACAGACCTATGCATGATGTAATCCATCTTGCTATGGTCTGTTTGGCTGCAGGTCTGCCAAAAGCGGCTTCAGCATAGGTGACAAACAGCTGGCAAACTTCTCCACGAATTTCTGCTGTCCTCTCCTTGTAGTAGGAGAGAGCACGTCTCAGGTCCAAGGTATGGAGCCTGTACTCGGCGTCTGAGGTGTAATTAGGGTAGTAAACAGGAAGAGTCAACACCTGGTTAAGGTGAAACTCTGACACCACCTTCGGAAGGAATTTCAAGTGGGGGCGCAGGACAACTTTGTCCCTGTGAAAGACCAGATAAGAGGAGTCCACCGAAAGTGCCTGGAGATCCCCTGTCCTTCTGGCAGACGTGATAGCCACCAGGAAGGCCGTCTTCCACGACAAGTGTGAAAGCTCACATTTGTGCATGGGTTCGAATGGCTTGCCCATGAGCTTTGCCAAAACCAACAACAGATCCCACGGAGATGGAGGTTCACGCACCGGAGGGGATATGTGATCCAGGCCTTCGAAAAAGCTCCTGACCACTGTCTGCTGCGCCAATGTCGGCTGACCGGCCCACGCCCGGTAAGCAGAAATGGCTGCCAGGTGCACCCTAAGGGTCTATGACCACAGACTCCCTTTGGAGGGAGACCAAAGGTAGTCGAGAATGTTAGCCACAGAACAGGATAAGGGGTCCAGACCCTTACTCTGACACCAAATGGAAAAACATTTCCATTTGAAGGCATAACATTTCCTGGTCAATTCTCTTCTGGATGCCTCCACCATGGCGTAGACATCTTCTGAAAGACCCAGAGCCTGGAACTCTAGCCACTCAGGTACCAAGCTGTAAGGTGCAGGGATTGAAGGTCCAGATGGAATACTTTCCCCTGGTTCAGAGATATTGGGTCCGGGCGTGTACAAAACCGCTCCAGGGGCCTGCAGCTGAGGCAGAGGAGATCTGGGTGCCAGAACTGGCGTGGCCAATCCGGGGCTACCAGGATCACCTGTGCCTTGTCCCTCCTCACCTTAACACCTTGTGGATCAAGGGAAATGGAGGGAAGGTGTACAGGAGGCCTGGGGTCCATGGCCCTGAGAAGACATCCCCTTGCAGCGAGCCCTGCTGAGGGGGGCGGGCATGAAACAGCCTCAGCTTGGTGTTCTCTCTGGACTCAAACAGGTCCACCATCGGTTTTCCCCAATGGGAGAACAGACTGTAAGCTACCTCTGGATGGAGAGACCACTCATGGGATGTTTGCCCTATGCGGCTGAGAGCATCCACCAGCTGGTTCGAGGCTCCTGCCACATGGATGGCTAGGAGATCCGCCTCCAACCGGCTTACGAGGGTCCAGATGCGGAGCACCTCCTTGCACAGCAGACGGGAGTGCGTGCCGCCCTGTTTGTTGAGGTAGTACATGGTCGTGGTATTGTCCGTCTGGACTTGACCCCGGCGCTGAGGAGTGAAAGCTGACAATGCCAGTCTGACTGCTGTGAGCTCCAACAAGTTGATGTGGCATCAGGACTCCTTGGGGATCCAGAACCAGTGGGCTCTGTTGTCCCCCATGTGGGCTCCCCAGCCCATGAGATAGGCATCGGTCATAAGGACGACCATCGGCTCAGGGCGGACAAACAGGATCCCTTCCTGCAACCAGTCTGGGATGGTCCACCACTGGAGAGCATCTCACATCTTCTGGGTTACAGTGATCAGCTGATAGAAATGACCAGGACACTGAGTCCAATGGGTAGCCAGCTCCCATTGGAGGGGGCGCATGTGCCACCGGGCCCAATGGACCACTGAGGAGCACATCGCCATGTAACCCAGAAGGTGCAGAAAGTCCTAGGCAGGGTGTAAGTGCCCAACCAGAAATTATTGGGCAAACGAGGAGAAAACCTCCACCCTGTCTGCTGAGAGCTGAGCTCTGGCCTGACAACAGTCTAGCTCTGCCCCAGTGAAGCCCATTACCTGAGAGAGCACAAGTTCCGACTTGGCCTCGTTGATCAAGAGGCTGAGTTGGGAGCAGGTTTGGAGGGCCATTTCCCTGGACCTCTCCACCTTCTGAAGAGAGGAACCTGCCAAGAGCCAGTCATCGAGATGAGGGTAGATTCTGACTCCTCAACACCAAAGGTGGGCTGCCACCACTGCAATGCCTTTTGTGAAGACCCGAAGGGCAGATGACAGGCTGAACGTCATGGCTTGGCACTTGTACAGGGTCCCTTCGACCCTAAAGTGGAGAAACCGCGGATGGGATGGACGGATTGGGATGTGAAATAATGCGTCCTGTAGATCCAGTGAACAGAACCACATGTTTCGCTCCAGGGGTGGTATGATCTGGTTCAGAGTGACAATCCAAAAGGTGCGGGACCTGAGATATTGATTCAGTTCGTGGAGATCTAGGATGGGGTACCAACCCCCGTCCGCTTGGGCACCAAGAAGTACCTGGAAACAAAGCCTGGGTCTATCGGAGGATCCAGCACTGGAGCTACTGCCTCCTTGCAGAGGAGCTGAGCCACATCATCTCGAAGAGCCGACTGGGTGCATACGGAGATCCGTACCCCACCCCGAGGGGCGCGGGCTCAGCTGGGAGGGTATTGCTCGAATTCCAGAGGCAGTCCCTGACTGACCACTTCGACAGCCCACCTGTCCAAAGTGATAGCAGACCAGGTGGAAAGGAAGTGGCGGAGCCAACCCCCCACGGGAGGACCCAGAGCTGGTGTGATGGGTGTAGGGGTGGCAACCCCCAACCCGTCACTGAGCAGGCTTAGAGGAGGAGGCAGCTCCGGGACCTGTGCCTTGGTCTCCTTTACAGGGCTGTTGAGGATCCTGCTTGGGCCACGGGTGCCAAGCTTGAGCCTGCTGTTGTTGCCGACCTTCTTGATAGGAGGACTGCCTGACCGGAGGGGAAGAATGCCAAAATGGCTTCTTCTTTCTCTTCTGCTGGTTCTTGACTGAAGAACCCTTGTCAGAAGCAGCATCCAAGGTGGCACTGGACTGCTCTATACGGTGAAGGTGACTGGCCACTCCTGAACTGAACAAGTCGGTACCCAGGAAGGGCACGTCAGCAAGCTTATGCTAAGTATCCACCAGGAAAGAGGAAAGCCTCAGCCAAGCCCTGCCAGGAGAGGTCACTGTAGCTACCAGTGAGCGGGCACAAGAATCTCCTATATCCAAGGCTGTCTGGAGCTGCTGTTTTGCAACAGCATGGCCTTGATCACAGACCTGCTTGACAGTAGTCTGCATGTCTGGTGGGAGATGAGGGAGGACCTCGTCCAATGACCCCAGAAGGGCATGAGAGAAGTGTGCCATAATAACAGCCAAGCTGGCCTGATGAAAGTCCAGAGAAGAGGCTGTATAGACCTTGCAGGCAGAGTGGTCCATATTTTTGGACTCCTTATCTGGGGGTCAGTCAGTGTCGGTCGAACTACCAGTACGCCTGAACACAAAGGTGGGCACCAGGCTCTCGGCCGAAGGGTGGTCTGTGAACCCCACAAGGGACCCCATGAGCACCGTGTACTTGCAGGCCATTCGGGCAGATGGCACTGGGCAGGAGGCAGGATGCTGCCAAAGTTCAAGGGATGGGCCCACAATGGCCTCGGCCTCTGAAAAGGCCTCCGTTGGGGTACCCCCTCTCTTGAGTATGTCAGTGAGAGGGTACTCCACCTTTTCCTGGATTGGCTCCAGGGCAATTCCAGGGGAATCGGAGATGAGGCAAAGGATGCCCTGGAAGAAGGAAGGGCCTTCCTCCATTCCTGCGCTGACCGACGACTCATCATCCCCAGAATGTGAGTGCAAGCCGGTGACGTCAGAGTCCGAGGAGTTGTGATAGAGTGGTCTACCACCTAAGTCACCGTCGATACGCCGAGTGTGGTCCGGGGTGACTTACTGACAGACGTCGGGAAGCCCAGTGTCTTGTCGGTCCTCTTTCGAGGGCGCCCATCCCTCAGGCTGTTTAGGTAGTGGTTCCACCCAAATTGGTGGAGAGACCGGGATAGGCCAAACTGGGAGATGGAACGGCCTCACGGGTAGAGGAACCAGTGGCTTCGGTTCCGGAGGAGTTGGTGTCGGCCTATGAGGCGGGAGCCAAGTCATGGCCAGGGTAGGTGGCTGAGCCGGCTTCTGCCCGGTCAGGATCAGCTACTGCCACATGAGATGTACCGCTGATGGAGCTTCCGACGGAGCCTCTCCTCATCCGAGGAGGATGAAGACCTGTGCTGTCACCTCTTTTTAGAGCACTTGTGGCTCTTTCTTGGTCGTTTGGCTGAGGGGGTTCTGGACCTTGACCGAGATCGGGAAGGCCGACTCGGTCGATCAGGAGAAGCTGGGTTCGGTGAAAACTGAGGGTCCGGAACCGGGTCCTCGATGGGGACACCATCAGGCTAGGTCTCCTCATCAGAAAATAGAAGGACCGGAGTCCTTTCCAAGGAGTCGTCGGGGTTAGCTGGTGACAAGGGATCGATCGAGTTGAGAATAATTTCAACCTTGTGGCCACTTCCTCGGTCCCCTGGCCAAACGGAGGATCCATGAAGCCAGCGGCTGAGGATGTGATCTCGACTGAAGTTGAGGCCGCGTGTTCCTGGGACTCGGACACCTCTCGGTCCCAAGAATGTTTTCATCGAGATGAAGACACAGGGTCCTTAGCTCTCTTTCGAGGGTGCATCGTCCCAAGTGGGGAGAGACTGGCACAACTCTTTAAAGAAGCCCGTAAAGGTGGAGCCAAGGTTCCGTGGAACAAAAAAGCTTTGACTGGCTAAAGTGCGAGCTGCTTCCTCCTCGAACACCTTCTTCTGTTCCAGCTGTTCAGCAGATCCAGCAGCCGTGAAAACTGCCCACCTCGCCTCCTTCGATTTCACCGGTGGGTTCCTTTTCTCTGGTCTTCCCAGCTTCAAGCGTGCCTTGTGGTTGTCCAGGATGTTGGGATGGAAAGCCAGGCAAAAACTGCACGACGAGGTGTCATGGCCGACACCTAGGCAGTAAACGTACGTGAGGTGAGGATCGGTGCGTGACCTCTTCTGGCCTCAGGGGCACCGGCGAAATCCGGGATAAGATTTTTCCTCTATGTTAGATGCGATGAAAGCGTGATCGCTAACTCGAATGAGTTTCATTTTCGGTAAAAACGATGGTTAGAATCCAGGGCCTACGATATGCTGAGAGCACGAGGGAACCTGTACCTTCCAGCAGAAAGGAAGATCTGGCATCATGGGGCACAGCTGAGGTATATAGGGTATATAGAGGGAGGAGCCAGCTTGAAGACTTCTGGCAACATTTAAAGTGGAAAGGGACATGCCAAGAAGTGCGGATGAACATATCCATGCTCCTAGAATAACAATTTTTTACTCACTGATCAAAGTTTGGAAGGGGATCGTAATTTGTCCAAACCACGAGCTAGCCGATCCCTTCTCACTTCCTGGACTGCCTACTCCGCCCCCGTGCTCCCCCGTTTTGTTACGTGATACCAGGAAGAGCGTGGGGACGCGCCCCATGCAAGTTTATGGGGCTTATTTTCAGAACTTTTTTGAATACTTTAAACTACCTTTTGATAAAAAAAGAAAGACACCAGGGGGGAGGGACATAGGGCTGTCTGAACCCCCCCACAAAGCGAACAAAAGGATCTGCCCCAAGAAACGTCATGTCACTAGTGTGGCTGATCCGGACTGAGTTGAGAGATACCGAGAAACCAGGTGTTCCCGCGATTCATTAATTCTGGGACTTTATTTTGTAGCCTGGCTGTCATGTGTTCCAGTTTGTACACATCATATACTGTGTCTTCCCAGACTGAGACAGTAGGAGGCTCTGGAAGAAGCCATAGCCTAGTGATACATTTTTTTGGTTGCGCCCAGTAAAATGTTAAGGAGATATATTTGGTGCGGGTCCTTGAAGTGACGTGGGTAGTGAAGAAGAATCCTCATAGGGTTCCCAGGTTGGGGGAGGAGGTCTAGTACTCTATTCTTTATCAAAGACCAGCAAGATGCCAGTACTGGGCACAGCCAGAGGATATGTGCATCTGTAGCCACCTCACAGCCACACTGTCTCCAACAGGAGGAATCTCCTCTAACTGAGGATGTGGTAGTAATCTGAGGACTGTAAAAAAATCTGTACACCACCTTCCAGGAAAATTCTTTCCAGGTATAGAAATTTGAGGTTTTATGTTGCCTTTGTCATATCCGGAGCCAATCCTTTTAGGTGAATTTGATCTGAAGCTCAGCCTCTCAGTGAAACTGCACCAGATCCATGCTCTGTGAAGGGGCCCCCCTGTAGGGCTTTGTAGAATCGGAAGACTAAGTGGCTATGCTCTCTACCTGCCGCCATCTGGGGCAATAAGGGGCACAAGGGAGGGATAATCTGTGTAGTAACATCTAGGCCAATTTTAGTATCCAAGAAGTGACAGAACTGTAGGATCCTGAAGAAATCGCTTTTGTTTAAGGAGAATTCTTGTTTAATTTAGTCAAATGACTTAAAGATGTCTTTATCAAAGAATTTATATGAATGTTTTAGACCCCTACATGCCCAATTCTGGAAGGTGGCATCTAATCGTGTTGGGGCCTACGATGGGTCTTCTGCCGGAATACCCAGCCAGGGCAAAAGGAATTTGTTAGTTGGTCGAGTAAGGAACTTGGTCCAGCTCTGAAGCAGCCCCCTAGTAAATCTGGACCCGTGTCGCAACTGAGGTATGTTATGAGACTGAAACACTCATGAATAGTTCAAAGGACAGTCCACTAGGGCCCTCTCCACTATAAGCCAGGGTGGGGCCAGGGTCTGGAGTAAAAGCCAAGTTGTTATATATGTCAGCAGGACGGGGGACAGCTAGACTACCCCTCTCCTTGGGGCACTGGAGCTTACTAAGTGCTAGTCTGGTTCGTTGATTTGCCCAAAGGAACCTGCTAACAGAGCAGTCCCAGTCCTGGATATCCTTTATTGTAAGGGGTAGAGGTATATTTTGCATTGTATCTTTGGAAGGGTATTCATCTGAATGGATTGGACCCTAGCCAGCAGGGAAAGAGGGAGAGGGGTCCACCTCGTTAAGTCCAAATTTATTTTTGAGAGTGTTGAAGAATAATTCAGGGAGTATAAATCATAAACGTTCTGAGGGATCTTAACTCCCAGGTAGGTTATATAGGGTTTGTCCATTTATAAGGGTATCTTAGGTAAGATCCAGAGGTGTGGGGGGTTTGTATAAATAAGGCTTCTGATTTATTTTGGTTAATGGTGTAACCTGTGAGAGAGTACAGTTATGTAAGAATTTACCGTAACAGTAGATCTTTGAGAGAGGCTCTTGCAGTAGGTAATTACGTATAGGACTGATGTCGGCAGGTGGCAGGACCCCACGGGAAGATTTCTAGCTAGCAGTCTCTGGCGAGGGACTGCTCCCACGTCAGGAGACGTCGGTATAAAGGAGCGGTCTCTCACGCCCGCCTTCCAGTTCTTTCCTGCCACAGGCCACAAGAGGTCAGATGAGAGAGAGAGAGAGAGAGAGAGAGAGAAGTGGATATTTCCCTCACTGGAAAAGGAGGTGAAAAAGGTTAGGGAGATGGAGGGCGGGAAGGTATTACCTACTGCAGGAGCGCCTCTTAAAGATCTACTGTTACAGTAAGTTGTTACGTAACTGTATTATCTTCCTTCGAGAGGGCTCTTGCAGTAGGTAATTACATATAGGACTGCGTCCTCAGCAGTCTGGAAGAAGAAGAAGTGCACGGGAGGAGGAAAGCTACTCAAGTAGATCCTCTAGCTGTGAAGGACTTAAGAAAGGAGGACTTGCAGAACAGCAAGCCTGAAGCCTGCTCTACAGCGAGAGGCAATATCAAAACTGTAGTGTTTTGTAAATGTGTGGACAGAAGTCCAAGTGGCGGCAGCACAGATGTCTGTCGCTGACACGTTCTTGAAACATGCTGCTGAGGCAGCGACTCCTCTGGTGGAGTGTCCTCTTACTTAACCCAGAATGGTCTTGTTGTACTTGTCATAACAGAAAGTGATGCAATGAGATCACTATTTAGACCGGCATTGCTTGGAAACACCATTGCCTTCTCTTTTGTGTGCCAAAGAGACAAACAGTTGATCAGTCTTTCTGAGATCCTTTGTTCTGTTAGTGTAGTATCTCAGGATCCGGTGAACATCCATAGTGTGAAGCAGATACTCCCCGTGATTGGAATACTGCATAAAGAAAGCGGGTAACTCTATGGACTGGTTCAATGTAGATTCCGCTACCACCTTGGGGAGAAACTTAAGATTGGTGCTCAGAGCCACACGTTCCTTGTGAAAAATCAAGTACGGGATTTTACACATCAGGGCCTGGAGCTCGGAAATCCTCCGAGCACAGGTAATGGCCACTAGGAAGAGCGTCTTCCATGAAAGGAACTTCAGGTCTGCTGAGGCTGCTGGTTCAAAAGGACGCGAAGTAAGTTTCTCAAGAACGAAGTTCAAATTCCAAGGAGGGGCGGAAACTCGGATAAGAGGTCTCAAGTGAAGAAGCCCTCTGAGAAAAGTCTTAGAAACTTCCAGTTGAGCAAACATCCGATCTGCAAAGGGAACATGGTAGACCGAAATGGCCGCCATGTGTACCTTCAGAGACGAGTGACTAAGACCCAGGTCGAAGAGATGGCGCAGGTACTCCAGCAGTCGCCCAACCAAGCAGGAGAAAGGCTCGAAGCCTTTTGAAGTGGCCCAGATTGAGAACAGTTTCCACTTCATGGCATAAGTAGACCTAGTGGAGGGTTTCCTAGCCTCCACCAAGATCTCAGCCACCTGGGGAGAAACCCTAAAGTGGGCTTGAGCTATATCTGCAGGAGCCACGCATGTAGCTTAAGGGACTTGAGACCTGGATGGACCAAGGTCCCCTGATCCTGGGTCAGTAAAATTCGTGACAGAGGAAGAGGAAGTTCCTCCGAGTATTGTTGCAGAAAAGAGAACCAAACTTACCTGGGCCAGAAAGGAGCGATCAGAATCATTCGTGCTCCTTCTGAGCAGAGTTTCTGCAAGACGCGCAGGATCAGAGGAATCGTGGGGAAGGCACAGATGAATCTGTCCTTCCAATCTAGAGACAGAGCATCTCTCCAGAAAATGCCTCGCTCTTGAACAAGCCAGCAGAAGTCGGGAAGCTTTGCGTTTAGAGATGAAGCGAACAGGTCCACCTGAGGTGTTCCCCAACATAGGAAGATATCATCTAGGACCCCACGATCCAGTTCCCACTTGTGAGCTTGAGCAGACGAGTAACTTAGTTTGTCTGCTAAGGAGTTCTCGACCCCCGGAACATGAATTGCTGTGAGGTGAAGGTCGTGTTGTGCTGCCCAATCCCAAACTCTCATCGCCTCCCTGCAAAGAGTGTAGGACTGAGTCCCGCTCTGTTTGTTGATGTACCATACCACACACACATTGTCCATCTGGACGGCTAGGTGGCCTGGAAGAAGATGCAGGTGGAGAGCATAGAGCACCGCCCGAAGCTCGAGCACACTGATGTGCAGGGATTGTTCGAGCTTGGACCAAGAGCCCTGGGTCCGACATGCACCGAGATGGGCTCCCCAACCTTCGCCCGAGGCATCTGTAGTCAGAGTCTTGGAGGGAGGAGGAAGGAAGAATGGAACTCCCCAAAGAAGGTTCTCTCGAACCATCCACCACTGCAAGTCTCGAATCATGGGAGAGGAGACTAGGACCAACTGGTCCAAGTCGTCTACCAACTAATCCCATTGAGAGCGGAGCGTCCACTGAGAGACCCTCATGTGGAGCCGAGCGCGAGGGACTGTTGGGATAGCAGCCACCATAAGCCTGAGGAGGCAAAGAACTGACCTTGCACTGACCTGCCTGTGGCTGGACAACAGGCTTACCTGAGTCTGGAGTGTGGCCACCCTGTCCGGTGGCAGGAAGGCCCTGCCTAGGGTCATGTCCAGTATCGCCCCAATAAACTAGAGCCTCTGGGATGGGATCAAGTGAGACTTGGAATGGTTGATGGTAATACCCAGACAGGCAAAGACCTGCTGGGTGAGGGAGAGGCAGTGCAGGAGTTCCTCCCTGGACGAGGCGGCCAGGAACCAATCGTCCGGGTATGGGAAAACCTGTACCACCCGGGCATGCAGGTAGGCCGCCACCACCGCTAGGCATTTGGTAAATACTTGGGGAGCTGAGGAGAGGCCAAATGGAAGTGCCTTGAACTGGCAGTGGTCCCCCTGGAAAGCAAAACGGAGATATCTGCGGTGAGACGGGCGGATAGATATGTGCAGGTGAGCGTCCTGCATATCCAGAGCGCACAGCCACTGGCCTGAGCAGAGGAAGGGCAGAAGGCTCTGCAGTGAGAGCATCCTGAACCTCTTGTACTCCACGAAAATGTTCAGGGAACTGAGATCTAGAATAGGTCTTACATCTCCTGTTTTCTTCGGGACCAAGAAGAAGTGGGAATAGTAACCCATTCCTTGCAGGGGAAGGGGGACAGGTTCTATTGCCTCTTTCAGCAAAAGTGCTGAAATTTCTTCCTGGACCAGAAGAAGATGTTCCTGAGAGCACGACGACCTTGGGGGAGGGTGATGAGGTGGTTTCTGCAGAAACTCTATTGAGTGTCCTTCTGCGATTAGCTGGAGCACCCATGAATCTGATGTTATCCTCTCCCAGCCCGGAAGGTGGAGGGAAAACCTCCCTCCTACCGGTTCCTCTGGGAAGTCCGGAGGCTGTGGGAGAAGGAAGGAGTCAGGTGGTGTGTGGCACGCTGCAGCTGAAGCTCCACTGCTTTTTTTTGGGCGGGGGCTTGGAAACTGGGGGTGGCGTTTGGTGGCCCTCTTTCCTTGTGGTCTCGCTTTGGGCGAACCAGTCTATGAAAGGGATGGCGCTGCGATTGATGGGGATGATACAGAGAGTCCACAGACTTTAGTGCCATCCCCTTCTCCTGCAGGTCGGTGATGAACTCCTTGACATCACCCCTGAACAGCACCGAACCCCGGAAGGGCGCTTCCTGGATGGCAGACTGCACTTCCGGGACCATCCCTGACACTTGGAGCCAAGCATGACCCCGTAGGCCTACGGCGAAAGCTGAGCTCCTACCAGCAGTGTCCACTGCATCGTAGATCGCACGAAGGATGTGCCGACTGGCCAAATGTGCAGAGCGGACAAGGGCAGCTGCTTCCTGCTTGATCTGAGAGTCCAGAAGGGAGTCCAATTTAGATTCCACCTCACTGAGAATCACCTTCTGGTAATCCCCCACGTGGCCGACATAGTTCAGGGCCCTAATACCCAGAGTGGAAGAAGCAAAAATCTTCTTGCCATACTGGTCCAGAAGGTGGGATTCCTTGTCAGGTGGAGACAAGCTAAGGTGTTTGGGTTGAGCTGACCGGCCATGAGCGGCACTAATGACAAACGAGTCAGCTCGAGGGTGGGAGTCTAAATAGTCAACACCTTCGGGAGCCTGGTATAGCCTGTTCGACTTCCTGGGAAGTGGGGCTAAGGCAGATGGCTGTTTCCATATAGTGGTAATAAGGTTGGCATGAGGCTCGATCCAGGGTGGCACCAAAGTGGGAGCTGTCACGGGCAGATCCAGGTGCTCAACTAGTTTTTTATGCTGGGGTCTGGCTCCAAGGATTGCCACTTATGTACTTCCTGGATCTTTTGTAGCAACTCCGTGAAGGAAGTATCCTACGGAGACTTCGGAGAAGTCCTTGGCTGGGGCTTGGACGGAGAGCGTGGCTCGTCGTCTTGCTCAGAACAACCATCGGACGTGTCAAAGTTGTCCAAGGAAGAAGAAGAAGATGAGGAAGAGGTAGACTCCCTCTCCTGACAAGGGAGAGGAATGGACCCCTTGGGAAGCCCTCAGGGAAACATGCCCTGCCCCTCTCTGGACCCAGAGGGTTTAGCCCTGGTGTCCAGAGGTGGGGAAGGAGTTTGTCATTGTGGACGTATGGGAACCGGCACCATCGTCGGAATACGGCTCTCCACCTCTCTGGTGAGCTGAGCCTTGGCCTCAGCCCACCAGGAGGCCAGAGTCTCCTGCAGGTCTACCGGTGGCTGGGGTGGGGGCAGTGGAGGAGGAGGATACGTGTATGGACTATACCCATAAGGCACGTATCCATAACCTGATGGCGGGAAGCCCGGCATCGGGTATTGAGGCACCGAGTACTGCGGCGTTGGATAGGTCAGTGCCGGCTACTGTGGACCCGGGTATGGCGTCGGATACAACCCAGGAACGGGGGCTGCGGAGCAGATGGCCCGGCCTGAGGCCCCACAGGCAGTTCTGGAGCAGAAGGCTGGGGGGGGCCGAAGGGCCCGGCATCGGGGCAGCATCCAGGAACGGGATGTCGCCTGAAGTCTGCAACACCGGTGTCGGAGCCAGCGTCTGGGGAGTCGACGCCAGATCGGTCGGACCAGCAGGTGGATGGTCTGACGGAGGTGGAACAGGAAGCTCAGCATCGCTCAGGGATGGGGTGGTGATATCCTCGGGGTTGGGCTGAGGAGACTCAGGGTCCCCAGAGGGCAGCGAAGGCTGCAGGGAGCCAGGAATGACAGACATGGGGGGTCTGGTGTTGGCTCATCCGCTCGCGGACATCGGGCGAACTGCGTGCGGCTTAGCAGCAGGATCCGGGGCGCGGAGGGCCAGCGTCTGACTAACGGACCCAGGCCCACGATGGAGGGCAGCCTGGTGGGCGGAATGGGGGCGGCGCGCCCGAAAAGAGGTCGGGCAACGCAACCTTCTACGTGCGAGCGTCAGAGGCGTCCCCCTTCAGTGAGCCGCTCCCACCAGTAGGCCATGAAACCATGGCTTTACTGGGGCGGAGGCCTCCAAAAAGCCGGGCGCCTGAAGGAGGCCAGCGACCAGGCCAGGCGGGGCTGACACACCGCCAAAGCCTCTAAGGCAACCATCTTGGAGTGGTCCCTTGGGGGGGGACGTTACTTTAGTACGGCGACTCCCAAGGAAGTCGTGGTGGGAGAGGAGCCCTTGTCCTGGTGCTTTTCTTTGTCCTTTTTCTTGCGATGGCCTTCGGGGAAGTTGACGCCTGCCGAAGCTTTTTCAATTCTTTCTCCATGGAGCTAATTTTTTTTTTAAATATGGGCCTCCAGGGACTGCTGCCACCTTCTCTGGGTGGCCGCGTTAAAACTAAAGCAGTGCTGGCACTTCTCTACTAGATGGTCGGGTCCTAGGCAAAAAAGGCACAGGGAATGGCCGTCCTTGTGCGGGAGTTGGGCACCGCACTTGTTTTTGTGCTCGGTGGGTGTAGGGGAAAACATACACCCACGAATACCTGACGGATGATAGGAAAAAATTGAAAATACTCTGTTAAAATACCGACAAAAGAGCCTGACAAGCAGGGAACTTTTCCACAAGGCACTGGCATGAGCCAACGGTGGGAAAGAACTGGAAGGTGGGTGTGAGGGAACGCCCCTTTATACCGACGTCTCCTGACGCCGGTCACCTGACGTGGGGGCGGTCCCTCGCCAGAGACTGCTAGCTAGAAAATTTTCAGTGGGGTCCTGCCGCCGGCCGACGTCAGTCCTATATGTAATTACCTACTGCAAGAGCCCTCTCAAAGTAAGAGCTTCTATTCCTGTCAAGAGGGAGGTTAAGGTTTGTAAATGATGGGGAACATGAATATGCCAGATGTTGACTGGAGCACCTTTGCTGCAGCCACATCCAAGAGCAGGGCCATTCTCGATGCCCTACAGGGGGCATGTCTCAGATAGCTAGTGTCGGAACCCGCTCTGGAAGGAGAAATCTTAGACCTGGTACTCTCAAATGGGGATGGAGAGAGGATCTCTGATCTTGAAGTGGGTAGCCATCTGGGAACAAGCGACCACCAAACAGTGTGGTTCATGATAAACTTAGCTGTAGAGTCAAGCCATATAAAAGTGAAGGTACTGGACTTCAGGAGGGCTTACTTTGTCAAAATGGGAGAGTGCCTTAGAAAAGCACTAGCAAACAGGCAAGAAGGTGGGGTGGAGCAACAATGGGGAAACATCAAAACCGCATTACAGAGGCAACAAGCCTTTGTGTGAAGCAATTAAACAAATCAAAACGAAAGAAAAAATCACTATGGTTCTCAAAAGAAGTGGTGGGGAAGGTAAGGGAGAAAAAGATAACATTTAGGAAGTATAAGGAAACACAGAAGAAGCAAGACAGAAAACTGTACAAGTTGAAGCAGAAGGAAGTGGGTAAGGCAGTCAGAATAGCAAAGGCCCAAACCGTGGAAAAGATAGCCAACTCAGTTCAGAAGGGGGATAAAACCTTTTATAGGTACATTAGGGAGCAAAGAAAGACTAAGGCAGGGATACTGAGGCTGAACAAAGAGGAAGGTGGTTGTGCAGAGAGCAACAGTGAAAAAGCAGGGATACTGAATGAATACTTCTGCTCAGTATTCACAATAGAAACGCAGGGGGAAATACCTAATCCGGTCAACAGAAGCACTCTGGATAGGGGGGTTGATATTAGTCCTTTCACAGAAGAAAAGGTTCTGAAAGGACTCTTAAAACTGCAGGTGGATAAAGCAATGGGGCCTGATGGGATTCACCCCAGAATTCTAAAAGAACTAAGAGAAGAACTAGTAACACCACTGACTACCTTTTTTAATAAATCATGGGAGGATGGTGTGGTACCCGAGGACTGGAGGAGGGTAGATGTGATTCCCCTTCACAAAAGTGGAAGCAAGACAGAGGCAGAAAACTACAGACCCGTCAGTTTGACCTCAGTGGTAGAGAAAATGATGGAATCACTTCTGAAGGAAAGAACTGTTGAGTACCTAGAGGCCAGTGGGGCATAGGACCCAAGGCAGCATGGATTCACAGCAGGAAGGTCATGTCAGACAAATCTAATTGATTTCTTTGACTGGGTGCCCAAAGCAGTAAACCAGGCAGGGGCTGTGGACATGGCCTACCTAAACTTTAGCAAGGCATTTGACACAGTCCCAAACAAAAAAGATTAACAAATTAGCCAGACTGGGAGTGGGTCCCAGGGTGGTAGCCTAGGTAAAACACTGGGTAGACAACAGGACACAGCGGGTAATAGTAAATGGAGTACACAGTGAAGAAAGGAGGGTTACTAGTGGGGTACCGCAGGGTTCAGTACTGGGACCAGTCCTTTTTAATGTCTTTATAAGTGACATTGCAGAGGAACTGGAAGGGAAAGTATGTCTCTTTGCAGATGACACAAAGATCTGCAACAGGGTTGATACACAAGGTGGGGTGGAAAGGATGAAAAGGGACTTGGCAAGGTTGGAGGAATGGTCAAATGTATGGCAGCTTAGATTCAATGCAAAGAAGTGCAAAGTAACGCACCTGGGAAACACAAACCCAGGGGAAGCATACACAATGGGGGTGAGATACTGAACAAAAATGGAAAGGGACCTGGGGGTAGTCATATCAGACAACCTAAAGGTGGGTCAGCAGTATGAGAAGGCAGTAAGGAGGGCTGGGAGATACTGGGATGCATAGAGAGAGGCATCACCAGTAGAAAACAGGAAGTTGTTGGCCCTCAGTGCAGACAGTTAGTAAGACCACATCTGGAGTACTGTGTACAGTTCTGGAGACCCCATCTCTGTAAAGACACAGACAGGGTGGAGGCTGTCCAGAGGAGGGCAACCAAAATGATGCTGAGTCTGCATCAGAAGACATATGAAGAAAGACTAAAGGAACTAAAGATGTATAGCCTCGAGGAAAGGAGGGAGAGGGGGGGACATGATAGAAACTTTCAAATACCTCAAGGGAATCAACAAAGTCCAAGAGGGTAGCATCTTTCAGAAAAAGAGATGTGCAAAAACAAGGGGGCACAAGTTGAAGATAGAGGGGGGATGGCTCAGAGGTAATGTGAGGAAGTATTTCTTCACAGAGAGTGTTGTGGATACATGGAACAGCCTTCTTGAGGAGGTCGTAGGGTCAAAAACAATGGGGGAATTCAAGAATGCATGGGACAGACATAAGGCAGTTCTAGTGGGGGATAGGAGGAAGTAGCTATTGGTTAACTTGGATCTGCAGCTTATCCATTAGGTAGGGAAATGGGCAGACTAGGTGGGCCAAGCAGTCCTTATCTGCCGTCAAATTCTATGTTTCTATGTAAAGATTCATTGGGGTGGGTGATATAAAGGAGAAGATCATCGGCATAATAGGCTATTTTGTGGTAGGATAACTCAAACTCTGTACCCATAAAGATTGGGAGTTTGTCATAACAGCTGGGCTATGGGCTCCACAAAAAGAGCAAACAGATACGGGGAAAGGGGGCAGCCCTGGCGGGTACCCCTAAATAAAGGAAAATGATCAGAATGTGACCCATTCAGTCGTACGACTGCCTCCAGGTCAGAGCAAATGCCTCTAATGGCATCCATAAAAGGTCCAGGGAAGTTACATTTTTGTAGGGCAGCCTGAAGGAACCCCCAAGAGACCATATCAAATGCCTTTTGGGCATGAAGACTTAGTATCACTTAGTATTGAGGGGGGGGATTTTGTGGATTGGGCATGGTCAATTAAACATAGGGTATGTTTAATGTTGTCAGTCTGATTTTAATGAACCCTGACTGATCCGGATGTATTAATAACAGGAGGATGTGATCAAGTCTATGGGCCAGAATACTCGTATAGATCTTGTAGTCTTGGTTAAGCACTGAAATGGGGCGATAAGAATTACATAAATGTTGGAGTTTCTGTGGTTTCAAAATCCCTGAAATTGTTGCTCATCTCCATCAGACAGGGAAGAAGGACATGGTATGGCTGGTTTGTAAAGCTTGCAGGAGGGGGGAGTCCGTATCAAATTCCATGTGCCTTTACAGAACTCTGCTCCAAAGCCATCTGGGCCTAGTGATTTCCCATTTTTGAGTCCTCCGATGGTAGTCTGGCGCTCTAATTCAGAAACCGGGGCTGCTATCTGTACCTCTTAGGAGGCGGAAAGGGTAGGTAGGTGGAGCTGGGAGAGAAAGGCCAATATTTTATGAGGGTCAGGTTGTTTCGGGAAGGAGTACTGGGACTGATATTTCTTGAATGAGTCAAGGATATGCTGAGTGGAGTACCGGGTCTGTCCAGATATGGGGTCCTTGATTTTAGGGATAGTGCACTGTTGTATTTGATTTCTAAGGCGGTAAGCCAGGAGTTTGGATGCTCGGGCCCCGGCTTCATAGTAACGCTGCCTTAACCAGGCCAAAGCTTGCTCTGTTTTCGCTGTCAGCAGGCGGTGGATCTCAGCTTGTGTCTGAGAAATTAAAAGGAGGAGTTCTGAGTCACCATGAATGTGTGCGCCTCCTGAAGGAATGTAAGCTTCTCCTGTAAGGCGTGCAGACTGGACTCGGCCTGTCTTTTCTTATGAGTAGCATGAGCTATGATATGACCTCTGAGCACAATTTTAATCGTGTCCCAGAGAGTCTGGGGGGAAACCTGGGGAGATGTGTTGTCTCGGATAATTTCCGGGATTCGTGTTTCTAGGAGGTCCCGAAATTCCCTATCTCTATTCCTCTCCTTTTGAGTGTTGAGTTCTAGGGTGATGGGAGCACGGTCAGACAGGCAGATGTTAAGAATATCTGCTGACCTAACCAGGTCTAAATATTCCTTTCCGATACATATATAGTCAAGTCTGGAGTAATGTTTAAAGACATTGAAAAAAATAACTGAATTTCCATTGCGACGGGTGGAGCTGTCTACATGTGTCCACTAGTCCGACATCTTGGAGTAAGCACTGGGGATGCTTTTGTCCCGAGGACTGGGGGGAAGGGCACACTGCAGATGAATCAAGCTCAGGGCTAAGTTGCCAATTTAGGTCTCCTCCTAATATTAGGATCCCTTGTTGTCTCGTCAGAATAACGACTATTAGGTGTTGGATGGTGGAGGCATCAGAGCCTGGTGGAATATAAATACTGCATAATGTCAGAGTCTGCTGGTAGAGTTTGACCACAGCTAGCACCAACCTGCTATCTTTATCAGAATATTGGTCAAGAATTTGTAGCTGGAAATGTCTCGGGATCAAAATCACCGTCCCCCTCCTCCTATCCCGCTGGTAGGAGGACTGCACCAGACCAGAGAAGCCAAATTTGAGTAATTTCTGGTGCTCAACAGAGGAGAGGCGAGTCTCCTGTAGTAAGATGACGTCCGGGTTTAACCTCTTGAGTGCTCGAATGATGCAGTACCTCTTGATAAGGCTGGCCAGCCCATTCACATTGTGGGAGATAATTTTAAGTGGACACTGCATATCCAAATCTATCAGGAACCATTTCGCGCCCCCTCCCCCCACTATGAAACTCTCAAGCATCACAAACTTTAATTTTCTGCAAAATTGAATATTTACCACCTGAAAAGTTTACATTAGCCTGATGCTCTGCGTCCAATGTGGTAGGGTTTAACGGCATACAAGTAAAAACTGTGGGATAACTAGTATGCCATCTGGGCATAACTGCAATACTGTATATAATATACAGCACCTCAGAAGAGAAGTATAGGGAGATATGAACTATATACAGGCCCCAGTGGAGGGGATTATCTGTGACTTCCAGCAATATGTATTCAGGTGGGACATGTATTGGGGACAAGTCTGCGGACTGTCCATAGGTGGGCACCCAATCACCTATGTGATATGGGGAAACTCTTGCCCCTAAGTTCAGAGAAGGGAAGGACTGAGACAAGGGAACTCCCTCCAAAGGACTGCAGGCTCTACCGCCGACCCACTCGGCCCCCGGACCGACGGCGTTCCTCAGGTCGTCACCTGAGGCCTCCTGCCCAGATCCTCAGTCTTCCAGCTGGGATCTCCCTCCAAGGGACCACAGGCTCTACCGCCGACCCACTCGGCCCCCGGACTGACGGCGCCCCTCAGGCCACCGCTCGCATCCTCCTGCCCGGATCCTCAGCCTTCCAGCTGGGACCTCCCTCTGAGGGACTGCAGGCTCTACTGCCGACCCGCTCAGCCCCCCAGACCGACAGCACTCCTCAGGCCACCACCCAAGTCCTCCTGCCTGGATCCTCAGCCTTCCAGGTAAGACACTTGCTGTGCGCCAGCTCTCCACCCTCTCCCCCACCCATGGTCGACACTTTAACTTATAGTCACCACTGATCACCTGACTGGCTTTTTTTCCTATCTACCCAATTTCCCACTGGCTGCTTATCCTTCTCCGCCACTAGAGGCATCAGGCTGTGGTGCCCCCTCTTGTACTGCTGCTCACTAACTCTAGCTATAAACCTCCTGTGCGCTCTCGCCATCACTGGGTGTATTACGGAGTCCTGGCAGACTCCAAAATTGTGGCTCATCCTGTTCATACTACTGTCAATCTGTACTCAGCTGCCGTCAGACTAACCTAGTCTGCAGGCGTCCCTTATGGTGTTTGACAATTTGACATGCCCCCTGGAACAATGCCCTACCCGATTGCTACCTCCCTACCCCACTGCCATATACTCCCTTGTGCCACGATCACGTCGGTGCACACTCAGCTCATTAGCCTCCTTAAGATAGCATCCTCGCCTATCATTATGACCCCCCCCCAAAACTAGTAGACGACTTCTCTATCGCTCTCCCAAGGGATGCAGGCTCCCACAGCTCCTTATTCACCTGCTCCTTTAAGCATCTGGCGACATACACCCAAACCCTGGTCCTGCACCTGCCCATCCACCTGCCGGTGCCCACCCAGGCACAAATCCACTCTCTCTACCAAATGGACTTAAAATCATCCACCTAAACATAAGAAGTCTTGCTCCCAAATCTCCCTTTTACAAGCCTTAGTCCAGGACTATGGCCCAGATATGACTGTGGTCACTGAATCCTGGCTAGCCAAATCCATTTCTGATCAGGCAATAGCTATCCCTGGCTTTACTACAACTAGACAACACAGGACCGGACGAGGTGGCCATTTATACCTCCTCCACACTCCAAATCGCTCCCTCCTTCACCACATCTGTCCAGTCATCTGACGAGGCTCTCCTTTTAAAAATCTCCTATCCTCACACAGTCCTCATTTTTATTGCAGGAGTTTACTGCCACCCTGGTCAGCCACACTCCAATGTCACTGACTTGGTCTCTAAGCTCTCCTCGCTCGTCAGCGGTGGCGAACTCTTCATTTTGGGTGACTTAAATCTAAACTGCCTGGCCCCTTTACTGGCTAAGATTCGCTCCACCATCGAAGCCTTAACCCTCGCTCGTCTAACCACAAAACACTAAACCACTCCCTGCTGGACCTGCTCCTCACCTCCCACCTACACACCGAGTAGTGGCCTCAGGGCTACTTCCTGACTCTATTAGTGACCATTAATGACATTCATAGTGCGGAAAATACACAGGCCTAAATTCCCTCCTAAAATTATTCTCAGTCGTCCCTTCGCATCCCTCGACCTGCAATCCTTGCTTCATGACCTAACGCTAACTGACTGGTCCCCCTTTATCACAGCAGTTTCTGTGGACAATGCCCTTGCTTACTTCACCTCTAAGTTTCTGCAGGTTTAGAACTCCCATGCCCCGTCCCGCAAAACCAGGGTTCAGAGCGGCCACCTCCCCTGGGTCACTCCTGAGCTTCTGGCCTGCCAACGTGCTCGCGACCTAGCATGGCGCAAAGCCAAAGCCTCCAACTGCCCTGTAGATTACCAATGCTACCGTGAATTGTGGAATGGCTGCACCAAAGCAATCCACCTTGCCAAAGCTGAGCATTTCAAATCCAACTTCCAAACCAATACAAATAGCCCTTCTAAATTCTGGAAGGTTGTTCACTCCCTTTTCTCGTCATCCTCCACCCCCCTCCCTCAGGCACAACCATTCTGTTCTCTCAGAACCTATCAATATTGCTGATTGCTTCAACTCCCACTTCGCCTCCTGTGCCTCTTCTCTGCTATGTACCCTCCCTAGCACTTCCCTTGGCCCGCTGGCCCCCTTGCACTGTCCCCACCCTACACCTACTCCTCCCGCTCCCATGTCACCCTCCCCCTACTCCTCTGCCCTTCCCCTTCTCCGACCCCTTACACCTCCCCCCCTTCTCCTTCTCCCCTGTCACCCCTGCTTCTACCCTTCAAGCTCTCCGGCCCTAAACCCTACCAAAGGCTCCTCGCCTGATGGCCTTGACCCCAGGCTCCTACACATCTCTGCTCCTGCCATAGCCTTCCTACTCTCCCTGTTACTAAACCTCTCCTTTGTGACTGCCAATGTGCCCTCTGTCTGGAAACATGATGTTGTCCTCCCCCTCCCGAAGGGTGGCGACCCCTTCTCCCCTGGTAACTACCGTCCTATCTCCCTACTGCCAGATTTAGGTAAACTACAGGAGCACATAGCACTTGAACAACTCTCTCTGTTTCTCTTAGACTCCACTTTTTTCACCCCCTTCCAGTCTGGCTTCAAGAAATTCCACTCTACCACCACCTCACTCCTAAGATTAACTGACACCATCTCTTCATGCTTCGACAAAGGGCATATTATATCAGCTATCTTTGCAGACCTGGCTAAAGCCTTTGACACTGTTTCCCACCCCCTCCTTCTTCACAGCCTTTCAGCTGCTGGTCTATCCCCGTCTGCCACAGGATGGTTCAGTGTCTACCTGTCCGGCAGGTCGCATTCAGTAAGAAATTGCTGATGCTATCTCTTCCCTCCCGCCTATAACCACTGGAGTCCCACAAGGTTCTGTGCTAGGCCCCATTCTGTTCTCCATCTTTTTAAATTACCTTCCCCGGGTTTGCACCTCATCCAGCATTCACATGTATGCGGATGATACAGTACTGTTTACCTCTGGTAATACTGTTGCTACCAGGCTTCGGTCCAACTTCACTAAAGTCCAACTCTGGTTTGGTTCTCATCAACTCTTTCTAAATGCCAAGAAGACGGTCTCCATGATCTTTGGCACAAGGCAGAGACTCGCTAGGCTAACTCACCTCCCCTCCTTCCTTGCCCTCGATGGGCTGCTTTAGAGGACTCTATCTCTTTCAGGTATCTTGGCATCTGGCTGGTCAGACAACTTGACTTCTCTGTACATACTGATGCCGTTCTGAAAAAACTAAGACCTAAGCTTGGGGCACTTTACAGAAACCACAGCTGTATCCCCACTCGCCACCAGGCATGAGCTGGTACAGATAATCTTGCCCATTTCTGACAACTGCGACAGACTATGATGCTGTCCCACAGTCCGCCCTATCCAGACTGGACTCTCTCTTTAACTCCTTCTGTTGTTTTGCTTTTGATGCCCCCTCCCGTACCCATCACTGTGACCTCTGCTGCACTCACAACCTTCTTCCCTCCACTCCCGGCGAACACTTCATGGTGCTAAATTCGTCTCTAAATTATGGCTGGGTTCTCTCCCCTCATATATCTCCTCCTCTGTTGGCACTCCTGCCCTCTCCCTCTATTCTCTGAGATCCCATGCAGACACTTGCACCATCTCTCTCCCCTGCAGAACCACTACCTCTGGCCAAAAAGCCTTCTCCTACCACCTGCCTAAAATGTGGAATGCTCTTCTTCCACAAATCCGCCACTCCTCCTCCCTCTATTCCCTCACTACTGTATTGCACAACTACCTTACACCCACTTGCACTTGCTCCTGACCCCCTTCCTTATCTGTTCTCCCTCTCTGTCTTTCTCTCTCTCTCTCCCTCTCCCCCCCCCACTTATACTTATAGACCAGCTCTTAAACAGGGGTGACTGGTTCCTATGTGTGCACCCTACTGCATATTGCACTAGTGTACAGTCTGTATATTATGCATTGTCAATCATATATCCTATTGCTTGTATGCTGCTCCTAAGATCTGCTTGCAATGAATCTCTACACAGCCTATATTGTCTCATGTGCCATGTTCCTGGTTTATAACTGTTTGTATAATTACACCATCTGTATGTATTTACCTGAACTTGTACTCTGTATATCCCTCTCCCCTTCCCCCAGGATGTACCGTGAGACGAGCATTAAGTTGCTCAGTGTATCTTTCCTGGTGAAACAATTCAATAAATAAATAAGAAAGAAAGGAGTACTGGAAAGGAGGTATCACGTGGAAGGAAAAAGTGCTGTTCCATTAGGGCCTAGTACACGGATGGCACATGAGCCTGTGACTCGCCCCCCAATATATAAGAGGGAGAGGGAAAAAGGTGGTGTATAGTGGATCATCCCGGAGGTGTTCATACCAACTAGCCGTGGTGTCAGGTATTTGGGGGGTTCCGAGCCCCTCAGGAGCACTCAAAACTCCTCTCAGTATTGCTAGATATTGGGACCAGGTACAGGATCAGGTGTACCAGACTTCAAGAATATTTCTTGAGATGGAGGTCCCAATTGTGCCCCAGATGCGACCATTAGTGAAATCCTAAGTAAAATCAGACCCTTCATTTATAGCCAGTAAAGTCCCAAAAAAATATCTGTCCACATGCCACAGAGTTTACAAAGTGAGATGTTTCTGGTAAGCAGCTGAGGACTAGCAGGAGAATGAGAGGACTCCGGGGCCACCCTGCAGGTCCAAGTCAGAGAGGGACAGGGAGGAGGACTCCCGGGGGAGGCAGCAGGAAGGATAGGGCCCAAATCCATCCGGACAGCACCAGCAGTTCTGGCTGCACCCCAACTCTAGGGATGACCGCAATGAGGTCTGAGCTACACTCCAAAGAGCCCTTGCAGAAGGGAGAAGGCGCCAAGGGTGACCGTCCCTCAGGCCAAAAACACAATCCTCCCAACCACAGCAAGGCCAAAAGCAGACAGTTCAACTCTCCATGTCATTTGAAAACCCTGGATATGAGCCCCAGACAGCATAGAGGATTACTCCTGGTTCGCCTTTAAATCTCATGTGTACTCTAATACCGCCAGGTCGTCCGAGGCTGAGAAGACCTCATACCTGCGCCCTATTTAACGGGCTAATGCAGTGAAGCCAACCTCAATTCAATTCGAAGGGATGTAACCCCGGTCTTAGGGAGGGCATCCAGGCCCAGACGGGCGGGAAACGTCCGTTCGGGACCTACCAGACCTACCCCAAGCAGGGACATGCCTGAAAGTCCCTATTTAACACGGCCGCCTCAATGTATGGTTAATATTCTCCTATCTCAGACAGCCCGTCGGTGGTCTGCACACTCATAGGATCCAATTCTGGCGACATTCTGTTGAAGCTGGCAAGTACATGCCTCTGTCTGTATCCCCTAGCCACTGCAGGAGGAGGAGGAGGAGACCCTGAGGTAGATCCCCCCGATCCATTCAGGTGTCAGTGTCCGAGCTGGGTCCCTCACCCAACCCGCCAGCCCACCCCACAAACCTCCCACCAACTCTCGAAGCAAGAATGACAGCAGGGCCGCCTCAAGCCCCCCAGTACACTCCCGCATTAGTAATCACTGCAACCCATGGTCGTGGTTCAGAGAGGCTTTAGCTGGATTGCCTGGAAAACTGGGCCAGCATTTTTTTTTTTTTTTTATTTTTATTTGTAGTATTTAGTACATAAACATACAAAGTACTCAATTATTGAACAGGCATACATATTATAGACATTGCAGTACATTACTTAGGATTGAGACTATTCGGTTGGTACATCATCGGGAGGTTAGACTATTAAGATAAAGAAAGAAATGGGGACCGGAACATATAATTCTGGGCCTGTATCCCCCCGAGGTTGTAGGTAAGGAGGCCAAGTATCTTTGGAACATTTTGGTGGCGGGAGCCTGTAAGGTGATATCAAGGAAGTGGCTGTCCCCCAGCCACCCACTGAGACGGAGTGGAGGGACCTAGTAAACAATGTCAAAATCTATGAGAGGATTTCCTTCTCGCTAACTCTGAGGTCTCCACAGTTTGTGAATCGATGGGCAAGATGAGAACTACTTGGTTAGGGAACCTTGAGGAGGATTGCTCCTACTCTCCTTCTCTCATCTAGGTGTTGACCTTGATTTCACCCTCACATGGGTTAGATCTAGTTCCCCCACGCCCCTAATTCTATACCCTTGTTTCTTGTTCCCTACCTTTCTCTTTAATTCCTTACTGTTTAAACTAGTTTAGTAAATAGGGCGTAGTCTATAATTTTTCTTTTTCTTTCTGCCTGTACTCTAATGCTGTTGAAAATGCATATGTACTATGACTGTGATTTAACACGATGTAGTACCAGTTGAAATTATAAGAAGTTTTTACAATTCCATTGGACCTTTTAAGGTCTTTACATAAGCATGTATAAAATAATGATGTTGATATAACATAAACTCTGTACTGGAATCTGTGGATACCAATAAAAATGAAGTATAAAAAAAAAAAAAGATAAAGAAAGAAATGGATTAACTCTTTCAGAAGCTATAGTGCAGCCAATGCCCAAGGTAGATTGTTTAATAATAAAGTGTAACAACAGTTTAAACCGACCAGAGGTCATTTTTATGTTGCGTGCACGCATGTGCAAGAAACATTGTGCCATCATCGGAGATTTCGGAGGTGTGTCACCTCCTCCTCCAATTCAGTCAGTGAGCTGGCAGGCGCGGCCTGTAAGCCAATGCATTTTGGAGCTATCTGTAACACGCTCAAATCTCGGTAACTCCCATTGAAAAGGGAGCTACGGCTTTGGTGAACACCGATAAGCATAGCTCCCCCATGACGCAGGCGCTGCGCCTCAAGACGCCCTCTGGTAGCCGACTGGGTGCCCAATCTGCGCCGGCTGAGCTGCTGCCGCTCCCATGAGCTGGCGCCACGCTGAGGCCCACCCAGCGTGGCAATCAGTTCTTTGGCCGACGGGGTGCCCAATCCCCGTCGGCTGAACGGCTCCGTCCTTGTGCCACGCTGGGAGCCCACCCCAGCATGGCAAGCGGTCCCATAGCGTCTTTTTTGTTTTAAACTTGTAAAACAAAACGGTCCCATGGCGTCTCCGACACCCCTCCCACAACCCGCACCCACCCACTGCGCACCCAGCCTCCCACACCCCCACCCCATACTTACCTCCGACTCCGCGCGACGATCTTCGTGGAGCGGGAACACGTCTGCACTCTTCAAAGCCGACCGCGAACTGAGAAATGCTGGTAAGCTGTATAATGGGCTAGATAGGAGGGTTCAACTTTATTGCATTTCTCAGGCATTTTGGGAATTTTGCACATTTTCAACATGGTGTTTAGGACCCCTTCTCATGAATGATGTCACTGTCATGGCGTTATTAGGGCCGAAGGAGTGATTTCGCAGTGACTGCGAAATCACTCTTGGGCCGAATACCTCCCATGACAGTGACATCATTCATGAGAAGGGGTCCCAAAACCCATGTTGAAAATTTGGTCGAAAAATGACTTTTACGGCGTATTGCGCAGTTCATCGAGCTCGTGAGTTCGCAAATTTCAATATTTTCACTCCAGATTTTCAACATTGCCATTTTACCACACCTTCATATGAGTAGTACAGCTGTCATTTTTCATCTCACCCAAAATGTGTTTCCGCCCTTGTAGCGCAGAATGGCGCAGTCGGTGTTCGAAATCAATGTATGGGACAAATTAAGAAAATCACAGTGACACTGTTCATGAGCAGAGGTCTTAAAATGGCTATGTTGAAAATTTGGTGAAAAAATTCCTAAAAATGACTGTTTTACGAGTGTGCGTTGCGCAGTTCCTACGCAGCTCGTAAGTTCACAAATTTTCAATATTTTCACTCCAGATTTTCAACATTGCCATTTTACCACACCTCCTCATGAGCAGTACAGCTGTCATTTTTCACATCCTGCTCAAAACATGTTTCCGCCCATGTAGCGCACAATGGCGCAGTTGGTGTGCTAACTCAGTGTATGGGACACATTAAGAAAATCACAGTGTCACTGTTCATGAGCAGAGATCTTAAAATGGCAATGTTGAAAATTTGGTGAAAGAATTCCTAAAAATGACTGTTTTACGAGTGTGCGTTGCACAGTTCCCACGCACGCTCGTAGGTTTGCGAATTTTCAATATTTCCACTCCAGATTTTCAACATTGCCATTTTACCACACCTCCTTATAAGCAGTACAGCTGTCATTTTTCACATCCCGCCCAAAACGTGTTTCCGCCCATGTAGCGCACAATGGCGCAGTCGGTGTGCAAACTCAATGTATGGGACACATTAACAAAATCACACTGACACTGTTCATGACCAGAGGTCTTAAAATGGCTACGTTGAACATTTTGTGAAAAATTTCCTAACAATGACTGTTTTACGAGCATGTGTTGCGCAGTTCCTATGCACGCTCGTAAGTTCGAAAATTTTCAATATTTGCACTCCAATGACTTCCAAATACCTAAACAGCACATAGAAGCAAGCAACATTCGGCATTGACAAATGCTTGTTATAAATTAACATCAGCATGTTCACAAGGAAAACTCCGATCTGGAGTGCCCTCTAGTGGAGAGGAGGTGCTGCCTATAGCAGTTCGGGAAATAAGCCCCTAGAAAGTAAAAGTAAAGTAAGGCATCTGGTGCCTATAAGAGAAACCTTCCACTCGCACCAAGACCAGCTTGTGCCTTTGGTTGATTTAATACTGGCACCCAAAAAGAGGAGAACATGTCTCCAGAGCTCCCAGAACTAACTGCAATAATGTTCACTTAGAACTGTGTTTAGGCAAAAAGCATTTCCCTCCCCTGTTAATAATTCAGAACTTTAAATTGTTAGACGCTTAACCCAAAGGTAATAATGAAGAAGTCACTGATGATGAGGAATATCTAATACATGCACATTTCAAAAATTAACTGTCCCATAACACTGAAGTGAACTGAAGATGTTCACTCATCAAAAATTCGCTAGAATACTCTGTTCAGTGCTTTACAGATGGGAAACTACATGGACTGACCACATAAAGAAAAGCAGTGCAACTCAGATACCAAATTCAACCAGGCTCACTGTCCCTTAGAGACAAATCAGTCCTCATCTGATTCTTCTCCTGCCGAGGAGGGTTCTTCACGATGCCGTTTAGCAATCAGTCTCTCTACACAGTCCCCCGCTTCTTTAGGATCAGTGAAGCGGTACTGACGGTGGTCCACCATGAAACACAATCTGGCAGGAAAGGCCAGGGAGTAGGTGACATCCAGCTCCCTAAGGCGTTGCTTCACTCCATTGAAGGCCTTCCTCCTCATGCGAGTTGCGTAGGACACATCGGGGAAAAAACAGAATCTGGGCCTCGTCTAGATGAACTGGACCCCTATTTCTCAGGGCACCCAACAACTGATCTCCTTCTCCCGATGAACGCAATGTAAAGAGAATAGTGCGAGGGTTAGACAGTCCATTGGAGGGTCATTTGGGTGTAATACAGTAGGCTTTGATAATTTTAAAATCTGAGATCTCAATCAGACCCTCCAGCCAAGAATGGAGATACAATAGTAGGGAGTCACCTTCAGTTTCCTCGGGTACTCCGAGTATCCTGACATTGGCAGCTCATGTTGCAATCTCAAGTTGTTCCACGCAGCTTCTCAGGGCCGCTTGTTCCTTCAAGGATGTAGCCGTGGCAGCGAGTGCCTTACCCGCTGTTCCCTCCGCCGATTTTGTGGTTTCCCCCATAGCGTCCAATCTATGTTCCATCGAGAGAAACTTTTCAGAGAAATTGTCCAATTTCTGATCCATTTGCTGGACTGTTTTAGTGAGTGCTTGTACTGCTATTTGCAACGATGACAGGGTAGCTGCGTTAGAGCTGGAATTTAACACTTGAGACGGGCTTGGTGGGTCTCCTGGCTGTTTAGCATTGGAGGAGCACAGGAGAAAGAAGTCTTGTTTTGTTGTTTTTGTGCACCCCATTTCAGCTTAAATTGGTGTTCTCGATGTAAAATCTCCTGTTCTGTCAGCGACTTGTGATAAGTAGTGGTTCTAGGCTCCGAACTATATATTAGTTTAAATAGCATCTGAGTAGGGAGCTCCAGAAATCTGCTACTGCTGGCTAGGCTGCTAGCTTCATCCCCTCTCCCTCCCCGGGCCAGCATTCGTTTGATTGAGTTTATTGTGGATTGCTGGTCTGGCTGTAATTGGGAGGGGGCTGCTTGAGCAGGGCAACGTTCATCCGAGGATCTCTGAGGAAGGCGCATCGAAGTTGGCAGTGTGAAGCCACGTTTCTTCAGATCTACACAGGCATCTTCTGCATCGTCGTAGGTCAGCTGTCCTGAGGGAAACTGAATTACTAGCGTGCTGGGGTAAGGGGTTCGAAATTTGAGTTTTTGCTGCCTCAATACTGAAAATAAAGGGATGTACGCCTACCTCCTCTGCATCGAGGCTGGAGCGTAATCACTGTCCACAAATATGCGCATGTCTCCATAAAAGATTTGAGTTTTAGCCCAGGCCTGCTTCAATATTAGCTCTTTTGTCTGGAACCGGAGGAATCTAATAATTATTGACCTGTGGCATGCTGATGGCAGTGTAGGCTTTGGGCCCAGCGTCAGATGGATTCTATTTCAAATTCAAAGTTCTCTACAGCTTGAGAGCTCCACAAAGGAGAGTTTCTGCAAAAGTCTGTAGGTTTGTGCCCTCGCTGTTTTCAGGGACTCCGTATAGTCGGAGGTTGTTACGGCGTCTGTGGTTTTCAGCATCCTCCTGGCATTCAACAGTAAGTTGACAGAGGTGGGCTACCTGGTTAACGGTATTTTGCAGCTGGGAGGTGGTTGAGGCCTGTTCCTGTGCACGTTGGTCTAATGTGGAAACTTAAGAGTGAAGCTCAGTTAGGTTCTTTTGAAAAGATTCTTGGGTTTGTTTAAATGAGTAGAAATCAGATTTAAATTCCTGAAGTTCAAGTAGAATTTTGTCCAATTTGTTGTCCATCTTGTTCAACTGTGCCGACTTGGGTATGTTTTTTCTGCATGGTTTAAATCGGGTTGTTTGGGTGGAGAGCTCAGAGGCCCCCCCCCCTAGTCGGTTGCATCCCCGTCAGAAATCTCGGTCTCCAGACAAATTACAGAAAATCTCTTGGTTCCCCTTCGAAGTTTACTGGAAGCCATGTAATCCGGATGACGGAGTAATTAATTCTATGTGGTTTACAGCCAATTTTGAAGGTTTAAAGAGTGGGAGTGGGTCAGGAGCTCATGGGCTAAGCTGTCATATCACCAAAGCTGCATCAAGTCCAGATTGGTTATTTTTAGTTACTGGGGTGGGGGCTTGCCCGCATTGCGCTAAATGCTGTCGTCTTAAGACAGTCGGTCTCCTGAACTCAGGCTTATGAAGTTCAGGAGACTGACTGTCAGGATTTCATAGTGAATCCCTTTTTAGGGTATGAGCACCAGTACTGTACACTGTACTCCAGATGTGGCCTCACTAATGACCAGCAAATGGCAGTATTACCTCCTCCCACCCGTTGTTGATCCCTCTGGCAATGCAGCACAACATTTTATTTGCCGTCGATGCTGCTTTCATATGTTATGTGGCGTGTTTTAGGTTACTAGTGATCATCACCTCCAAGTTCTTCTCCTTCTCTGATACTGATACCCAAACCCCTTCCAGGCTGTACTCAGTTCTCAAGTTATTGGCTCCAGTGTGCATAACTTTGCATTTCTTTGCACTGAAACCAAGCTGCCAAATCCTGGACCACCTTACTAGTTTTTCCAGATCCTCCTTTAGTTCTTGTATCCCTTCTGCTGTTTCCATCCTCCCACAGAGCTTGGTGTCATTCACAAATTCTGCCCTTAATACCATCTCCAATATCGTTGATGAAGACACAACGGTCCAAGCACTGAGCCCTGTGGGACCCCACTGGTGACCTCCCTAGTACTGGATGGCTTACCACCCATCACCACGCTCTGGGTCCTGCCCTCAGCTAGCTTTCCACCCATCTAGTCAACTTCTCCCCAACCCTACGATCCACCAACTTCCTGTTCAACCTTGTGGGGTACAAGGTCAAAGGCCTTGCTGAAGTCCAGGTAAAGGATGTCCACCACTTGGCCTCTGTCCACTGTTTTGGTGACCCAGTCAAAGAAGTCAACCAGATTTGCTTGACACAACCTCCCTCCTATAAACCCGTGTTGCCTCTCATCCTGGAGACCATGCTCATCCATATACTCCACTAACTTTTCTTTAAGTATGGTCTCCATTAGCTTGCATACGATTGAGGTCAGACTGACTGGTGTGTTATTCCCTGGGTTGTCCTTGTGACTGCTGTTATGGTGGGGCACTACATGTGCCGTTCCTCAGTCCTGTAGTACCACACCCGACTCCAGTGATCAATTAAACAGGCCAGCCCAGGGATCTGCAGGCTCCTCTGTCAGCTCCCTCAGCCCCTTGGGTGTATGCCGTCTGGGCCTGGGGATTTATCTACTCTCACTTCTAGCAGCCCTGTTTTCACACTACCACTTCTATCAAAATCTCTGTGACCCCCGCCTCCCTTCTCCTCTCTTTCCCCACAGTGATACCAGTCTGTCTTTCTCCCTTATGAAGACAGAACAGAAGTACCTGTTCAGTACCTCTGCTTTGCCCCCACTCTCCTCCACCCCCGGCCCCTTTCCTGAGCCTAACAATCCCATAATTCTTGTCCTTTTCTCACTAATATAGTGAAAAAGACCTTCCCCCTTCTTAACTCCCTCAGCTAGCTGCAGTTATTTCTGAGCCTTATCCTGCCGGACTACATTACCTGCTACACTAGCCATCTTTAGGCAGTCCTCCCTGTCTTCCTCCCTCTGGGTCCTCCTGAATTACTTTGAGGCTGACGTCTTCTCCCTTACTGCCTGGGCAACATCATTACTAAACCAGCTGGGTGCTTTGGCCCTCGAGTTCTTCCCTCCGAATCTAACGCACTCCCCTGTGGGAAGTATTATTACCTCCTTGAAGATGGATCACCTTTAGTCAACCAGATTTATTATGAAAGACAAAAACTCTGTTGCCCGACTTTCCGAATCCCGATGCCACATTCCGGACACATGGTTTCCCCGATATTTAACTTTTGCCTGTGGCAGAGTTTATTTCATGTTTTGGGGGCTTGCCCCAATCCCCTTAGTTAATACTACAAACTCCGCCGCAGTCAAAATTTAAAAGACAGGCAATCATGTGTCGGGAATGTGGTGTCGGGGATTCTGAAAGTCGGGCAGCAGAGTTTTGGTCAAACAAAAGTATACCCACACTGGGCGGACGCTTTAAGCTGGCCATCCCAACGAAATCTACCCATAATGCGGTCGCTGACAAGATGGTGATTCCCTTCAAAAGGACAAAACTTGCCCAGAACTCCATCCTGTATCGAAGACCGAAATGGTACAATGAACTACCTGCTGACCTCACTGATACTACCGAGATTGGTACCTTTAAAGCTGGGCTCAAATTTCTCCTTGGCTCTATAATGAATTGTACTTGCCAGCACTTATGTGGTAGTACCTCGCCCCTAGTTTTCCATTTACCTACCCCCCCCCCACATCTTTCTGCTATATACGACTTTTTTCTTAACCCGCTCCCCTACCCCCAATTACCTGACGATGGCCTGACTTGGTTGAAAGCTCCACCTCTCTCCCACCTCAGATGATGCCACCTCCGGCTGACCCCCCAACCCCCTCTTATCTAATCAGTCTATCTGTTAGTATGTACTAATTTGATGTGTATCAGTTCAAATTTTACTATTACTGCCTGTGTATATGCTTCAATGTTTTTCCTTTTTTTTCCCCTCTGTAAACCTTGTATTTTTGTAATGTTTGTTCGACACTGACGTGGAATCTTTAAAAATGAGTCCTTGACTCAAAGGTATTAATCCCGAACGTAAATAAATAAATACCAGTCCACCTCCATATCTATTCAGATGCTTTCCAGCTGACTCCTTAGCAGCTCACCCATCTTTCTGAAGTCCACCTTTTTAAAATCTAGGATTTTAGTTTCAGTGGTGGGCTTCTCCCCACCCATGTCCAAAAGGAAAGACTGTGCAATGGTCACACCCACCCTGGGGTTCCTCAGCGCCTTTATATTCTAGATGTGGTCCCCATTTGTCAGTACCAGATCAAGGACTGCCCGCTCCCTAGTGGGTTCTGTGACACCCTGAGTCAGGAATCGACTTTGTAGCACAGCTCTGATTACCAGATTCCTGGCACAGGTTGTAGCCGGTACCCTCAGATTCGCCTTGGGCAGGTTGAAAACGTCTCCTACTATTACTGCCTTGCGCTTCCCTGCAACAGTCAATATCTGTGAGTTCAATTCGCTTTTTCTTTTCTTCTTCTTCTGGCTGACTGGTCTGTAAATCACCTCCTACCTCACCTTCCTCCCCCTATTAGGCAGTAACTGAATCCACACTGCTTCTGCCCTCTCCTCTTCAGACTCCTCCCTTGTACACGTTATGCCCTCCCTGATGTAAACCACCATCCCTCCCCCTTTTCCTACCTCCCTGTCCCTCCTCTATAATTTATACCCAGGGTTGAAGAGGTCACAGCCATGGTTAGATGTGGCCCATGTTTTTGTGAATGCAGCCATGTCCACTCCCCTCTCAGGTAATCCATCTTGTTTATAAAACTTTGTGCATTCAGGGACACTGTCTTCCACCTTGAGTCTAAGCCTCCTTCTCTTCCCTCTCATACACCTTTCCCGTTTCTCCCCGTTACCTGTGCCTCCCCACCACCCACTGCTAACCCCTTTGCTCCACCTCCACCTTCCAGCCCCCACCCCCCACTGGAAATGGGAAGAAGTCTGCTGACCTCCTCCTCCTCCAGGAGTCTGGGGGCCATTTTAAGTTAAGTTTTTGGTTAATGTACACCCCAGCTTGTACCCGAGGGCCCTTGACCTCCCACTACTAAGGTGCAGACTGACTAGTACAAGAAGTGCTTTATCTGTCCAGGTCACTACCCACCCCCAATACAGTTGTACCATTCCTCCTTGCACCACTCCCTTAGCCAGTCACTTAACTCCTCTATCCTTTTCTTCCTGACTGTGCTGGCTTTTCGTACTGGCAACACCTCTGAGAATGCCAGCAATCTGGCTACCCCACTGCAGGTCCTCCCTACCACCCTGAATCTTTCCTGTACTACCCCCTGCCTCCTCCCTGCTAGGTCATTGGTACCAAGGTGTATAATTACAATTGTTTTTCCTCAAGTCCCCTTACCAACTCCCAGTTTTTGGGCACACCCTCTCCGCTGTCATCACTGGCATAGACATAGAATTTGACGGCAGATAAGGACCGCTTGGCCCACCCAGTCTGCCCATTTCCCTACCTAATGGATAAGCTGCAGATCCTAGTTAACCAACAGCCTACTTCTTCATACCCCCACCCCCTAGAATTGCCTTATGACTGTCCCATGCATTCTTGAATCCCACCACTGTTTTTGACTCTACAACCTCCTCAGGAAGGCCGTTCCATGCATCCGCAACCCTCTCTGTGAAAAAATACTTCCTTACATTACCTCTGAGCCGCACCCCCTCGTTCTTGCACACCTCTTTTTCTGAAAGATGCCACCTTCTTGGACTTTGCTGATTCCCTTGAAGTACTTGAAAGTTTCTATCATGCCTCCCCTCTCCCTCCTTTCCTCGAGGCTATACATATTAAGCTCCTTAAGTCTCTCTTCATATGTCTTCTGGTGCAGACCCTGCACCATTTTAGTTGCCCTCCTCTGGACTTCCTCCATCCTGTCTATGTGTTTGCGGAGATTGGGTCTCCAGAACTGCACGCATTACTCCAGATGGGGTTTCACCAGCTGTCTGTACAGAGGGATAACAACTTCCTGTTGTCTACTGGTGATGCTTCTCCCTATGCATCCCAGTATCCCCCCAGCCCTCTTTACTGCCCTCTCACATTGCTTGCCCATCTTTAGGTTGGTCATCTGATATGACTACCCCCAGGTCCCTTTCCATTTTTGTTGTTGTTAGTATCTCACCCCCCATTGTGTACTCTTCCCCTGGGTTTTTGGTTCCCAGGTGTATTACTTTGCACTTCTTAGCACTGACTCTAAGCTGCCATACATTTGATCATTCCTCCAACCTTTCCAAGTCCCTTCTCATCCTTTCCACCCCACCTTGTGTATCAACTCTGTTGCAGATTTTTGTGTCGTCTGCAAAGAGACATACTTTTCCTTCCAGTCCCTCTGCAATGTCACTAATAAAGACATTGAAAAGGACAGGTCCAAGTACTGAACCCTGCAGTACCACACTAGTAACCCCCCTTTCTTCAGAGTTCCTACCTGTACTTGGGCCCCCCTTATTTCCCCAGTGAATATTCTTATGGAGTCCCCAGGATTGTCACCCCACCACCCCCCCCTCCATTCCTGCCTCCATCCTTCCCTTCTCTGACTGCCTTACAAGCTTCTCATTCACCTACCTGCTCCCCCTCTGTCCTGGTTACTACCCCAGCTATATTCTCACCATGCCCTGCTTGCCTGACTCTCCCACAGCCTCTAATCGCCCCTCCATTTGATTTTCTACCCTTCCGTGTCCTTCTCCTTCTGAACACCAACACACACCGTTTCCTTCCCCTCTCCTCCTGTCACCCTCCCCCCACCCCCTACTCCACTCTCCAAGTTCTCTCTTCCCCAATAATGGGTTACTGTATTTAAAAACCCATTACCAAGTTAAGCAATGGCTTTCACTTATATCAAAGGTTGCTCTAATTAATATAAAACAATTCTGAAACTTTCCTCCATTGACTTGTATGTGGCGCTCCTCTGCGCTCTCCCTGCTTAGATGTCACAAAACATCAGAGCACGAGGGCGGGGCCGGCAGACCACGAAGTGGAAGGGAACGGCTGGCCATCTGTTCTGTGCAAATTTTGATCCCTTCCCTCCAGTTGTGGACTTCACAAAAACATTCCTTTGTTGCCTCACATGACTATCGCCAGCATATGGTAATGGGTTAATATATTTAAAAACCCATTACCATAATTTTAGAACTTTTCTTTAACAACGGCCAGTGTTGTCATTCCTTTTGTAAATTCAGTCATGTATGCAAGAACTGTGGGGAAGACCACAAGGTCATCAGCTACAAGGGTTTGGGTTCAAAACAGCACTGGTCAGACTCCAGCACCACAGATAAAAATAAACAAGGAGCTGGTAACTCTGGCTGGTAACTCTGACTAACAGGCCAGTTCAGCTACAGAATTTAACCCCCGGCTTTCTCTGTACCCAGACAATTATGAAGCACAATTTCTGTTAGATGGTTTCACCAAGGGCTTTGAGATTTTCTACAAGGGCCCCAGAGTAGCCACAGGGGCCCCAAAAATTTAAAATCTGCCAAGGCTCTCATAGAGATACTCAAGGCAAAAAAACAAAAAGAGGTAGAAGCCAGCAGGATGGTGGGTCTTTTTGGGAACCCACCAAACTGAGTGCCTCAGAGTATCGCCACTGGGAACTGTCCCTAAGAAGAGACCGGAAGAGTACCATCAAATACATCACCTATCTTACCTAAAAGGAAGGTTGGTCAATGACTTAATCACTTCAGAGGACAGCACAGTCAGATATGCGTTCTTTGACACTGCGGCTGAGCTGGTATGCAGCTTAGGCCATGGAACACTGATGGCGAAAAGTGACATCGTGCTGTCTTCTATCTCCTTCTTCTTGTAAAGCCAAGAGATTTTTTGACCTCCTGGACTTCACGGCTCTAGGACAATGGTACTATGACAAAGCAATGCCAATGGGCTGCTCTGTGAGCTGTGCCTCTTATGAAGCCTTCATGTCTTTTGTGGAGTGGTCCACTAAGTTGTGCATGGGGAATGGGCACATTATGCATTACCTGGATGCCTTTTTTTATGTCGGTCTGCCCAACCTGGTAATTGTCATGCTATACTGGAAGGCTTCTGTAGTCTCATGAAGTGTTTTAAGTACATAAGAAAATAGCCAGCAGAAGGAGACCTCTCAGTCTACTGTGTCTGCTCGAAATAATAAGGATCCGTTCTGGCCTTAAGTTTACATCTGTGGCTAACCCCCGAATTTACTGTCTTTTTCCCCTACGAGGCCACCTGACATTCCTTTATGCGTGTCCCAGGCTCTCTGGAAGGCACCCACCGATTTCGATTCCACTACCTCCTGCGGTAGCACGTTCCATGCTTTCATCTTTCTTTCTGTAAAAAAGTGCTTCCTTACATCCCTCTTGAATTTACCCCACCACCACCACCAGTTTTAGGTTGTGCACCCTGGTGGTGGTGGTGGCCCTTACATTGAAAAGGCTCCCACAGTCCACTCTGTTATTTCCCCTTAAGTACATGAATGTCTCAATCATATCCCCCTCTCTGCCTCCTCTCCTCCAGAGTGTACATCCCGAGGACCTCCAACCTCTCTGCATATGATATATCCTGCTGTCCCTCTGTCATTTTCGTCGCTTTCCTCTGGACCCTTTCCAGCATGTTTATGTCCTTCTTCAGGTGTGGATGCCAATAGCTTACTCTGTATTCCAAGTGAGGTCTCACCAATGATCTGCAGAGCAGCAGAATAACCTCACTCTTCCTACTGCTAAATCCCCTTGCAATACACCCAAACATCCTATTTGCCTTTACTAGTGTTTTTTTGCATTAAGTCGAGTGTTTCAGGTCATTAGAAATTATCACCCCCAGATCCTTTTCTTCTTCCGATGCCGTAACCTGAACTTTTCCAATGTAGCACTCTTGTTCTCGGGTTCTTTGCCCTTATGTGCATCACCTTGCACTTTTTGGCACTGAACCCCAGTTGCCATATCCCCGACCATTTCTCTAGCTTGGCTAGGTCCTTCCTCATCTCCCTTATCCCTTCCTGGGGGTCCACCCTCCCACAAAGCTTGGTGTCATCTGCGAACATACACATTTTTCCCTGAATGCCTTCCCCATGTCGCTAATGAAGACATTAAACAACAACGGCCCCAACAACGACCCTAGAGGAACCCCACTGGTAACCTCCCTTGTACTGGACATACCCCCCACTACCACCCTCTGTGCCCTGCCACTCAGCCAGTTATTAACCCATCTAACTACCCCCCAAGTCCTTCAGCTTCATTATCAGCCTTTTGTGCGGCACAGAGTCAAAGGCCTGGATATATGATATCCACTGCCTCCCATTTGTCCACTGTCCTAGTGACCCAATCAAAGAACTCAATCAAGTTTGTTTGACATGATCTGCCTGCCAGGAACCCGTGTTGTTTACTGTCCTGCAGGTCATTTTCCTCTAAAAAGTTGACCAGGCCCTCCTTCAATATTGTCTCCATTAATTTACACACAGTCGAGGTCAGGCTGACCAGCCTGTAGTTACCAGGGTCCTCCTTTGGGTCACTCTTTTTTTCTGAAAACCTTATTTTATATATTTTTCATACTTCACATTCGTACAGCATTTCTAGAATGAATTATACATTTACATATGTGGAAGGTAAACCAGTGATATACTCTAGTATCCAGTGCCATATATAGAGACATTACCAAGATTTAAACATATTTTTAAACATACAGTCAAGTCAATGGGCTCCTGTTGACATGACGTGCTGTTCTCCATTCCCCTGGCACCACCCCCGTATCAAGAGATCTACTGAACAGTATTGTCAGTGGGCCTGCTAGATTCTCTGCCATCTCTTTTAGTGTCCTGGGGTGTATTTCATCAGGCTGTGGGGATTTATCCACGTTCACGAGCCACTCCCTCACCCATTCACTCCCTACGGCCCCTAACAGGTCCTCACCAGCCTCCTCACTGCTCATCCTACTGCGTGGTATTGGGCCCCCTTTTTCTTTGGTAAAAATGGAGCAGATGTATTCACTTAATACCTCCGCTTTCGTCCCATCTTCCACCACCACACTTTCCCCTTCCTCAGCCTGACTATGCCATCTTTTTTGTCTCTTTTTTCTTTAATGTTGTGAAAGAAGGCCTTATCCCCCTTTTTTATCCCTTTTGCTATCTGGAGTTCCTTTTTCGCTTTTGGCTGTATTACCTCTCTTTTTGCTAGTTTAACCAGCCTTTGGTACTCCTCCTCATCCTCTACCCTTGCTGTCTTTCTACTTTTCCTGTACGCAGCCCTTTTATCTTTCACTACCTTCACCACCTCCCTGCTAAACCAGCTAGGTGGTAGAGTTCCTGCCTTCTTTCCCCTAATCTTTATGTAGGTGTTTGTAGCCCTCTGTATGGGCCGTCTGATTGTGTCCCATATTTCCTCAACACACAAGCCTTCCTCTAAGTTCCCTAGGTCTTCTCTGATTATCTCTCTCTCATTTTCTTGAAGTTAGCTTTCCTGAAGTCTAGTGCTCTTGTCTTTGTGTGGATGTCTTCCCAACCCATGTCCAGGCTGAACCACACTGTGCTGTGGTCACTTCCACTCATGGGATCTCCAATGTCTATGTCCTGCACATGTTCGTCATTGGAGAGCACTAGGTCCAGAATTGAGAATTGCTTCCCCCCTAGTGGGACTGGTCACATAATGCATCATGAAGCCAGTCTGGATTGCGTCTAGGATTGCTTGGCTTCTGGCACACGATGTGACTGGACTACCCCATTCAATTTTGGGCAGGTTAAAGTCGCCTACCGCAACTATCTTCCCCCCTCTCTGCTGCATTTGTTAACTGAGTGCATAACTCTCTGTCCTTGTCCTCTTTTGCTGTACCCCTAGCTCCAGAAAAGATGGAGGGCCCCGTTACAAGGCTATCTTTCGATGGAAGTGAACTAGAGTAGAACAAAATGGTGCCCTGCCTACCAGCAGACACAGGTGCAACCCTACGACAGTTATTGGGCGAAATGGTCATAGCAAGGAAAGTTACACTAGCACAACTAGTCTTTAGTGGGACACCAGAACTTTGAACATAAAGCAGTCAACCTAGGCAGACTGTTCCTTAGGAGCTTGGTGGCTGCAACATCTGACCCCTAACGACCCTACCATCAACATCACGGTGTCCCATGGGATGAGAGAACACTTAAGAGTATGGAAGTTGCTTTTAAGGGATTTCAGCAGGGTGGCAATATGGTCAGTCAAACAAGGGGAACACAAGGGACTTTCATTCATCACTTTGGGAACTCTCTCTCGTTTATCCTTTTGCTCAAGACTTTGGGAATGAAGACAATTGAGCTGCTCTGCTATGAGACCATTTCTTTTGCTCTGTTAATTTTTTCTACTGGGGGGCCTGAGCGGGAGGGCAATAGGGGCTAACAGGTGTCTTGGGTAGAGGATTCAAATTAGGAATTGATATCCAAGCTGGGACAGAGAATTTAAATTTTGCAAGGTTGGGGGACATGGCGGCAGACAGATCTGTCACAGGTGGAGGACTGGTTTGGGAGAGGAAAAAGAAAGAAAACTTTGAAGTTTATGTCTAAGGGCAGGGACAGTGGGAAGTGGCAAGTGGGGATTGAGCACCATTATGCAATGAAGAAGAAAAAGTCTTTTTGAATCACTGCACGAACACCAGACTGCTTCCTAATGCAGGTAGACTGAGTAAATTACGTCGCTCATGTCACTTCCAGGGGTCACTGAATGAGCTGAGGGATCAAATGCAATACAAAGGGGAGGGTACAGCGAACAGATGATCAAAAGTAGAATTTTCAGGTATGTAAACACTTGAAGTGTTTTTAAAAAAAGCTGTGTAACCCCTTTGTTACCCAGGGTTACTAGAATCCCAGTAAGACCTAGTGGTAGGCAGGGAAGGCAGCTTGTAAAACTCCAGTTAAATGGGTTTCACACTGTCTCACTCTGTCCTCAGTCACAGCTGAGACTGGAGAGATGACATCATTATAGAATTGTTACAGCTGCATGAGCCACATTTGGAATCTTCAGCTCAGAGTAGTTCTAGAACCTTGGGAATTTGAAAAGCCAGTCTTCCGTTTGTCCTTGAGCAAGAAGGAAGCATCAGACTGTAGTCTGAGTTTTGCCTCCACACAGAAGGAAGTTTTTCTGTGTTTCACCATTCTTCAAGTGGTGGAGACCGTCCCCTCGGTCTCAGTGCCCCCTCCCTCCGGGGGGGGGATAGGAAAAGGTCTCTGTGGGTTCCAGGGCAGCCCCTTTTCCCACCAAGGAAAGAAGCTGCCTGAAATTACTTTGTCTGTTTGGGTATACAGAAAAGGTTAAAGGACTTCGCCTGTGGGGCCCTGCAACGATTGGGTGAGTGTTTGGCTCTAGTGTAAGGGGCAAACAACTGTTTTTTCAGTCAGGTAATGTTATTGGGGACTGCTGTTTGGGAGGACTATACACACTAGAATGAACAAATGGAGCAGTCAATTCAGTTCAAGTTTCAAATGGTTTTATTGGGGACTGCTGTTTGGGAGGACTATATACACTAGGACGAACAAATGGAGCAGTCAGTTTAAAGTTTAAATGGATTTAGAGTTCACAGTAGAGGGGGTGCATCAGTTCATCCACCATGCAATCTACAGTTTTACAGTCCTGAAGTTTGTGTGTGTTCAGAGAAATGGCCGGGTATGGGCTGTGGGAGCTGGAGGTGGATAGATCCCTATCTTTAGTAACCAGGTCCACCTCTACGGATTTCTTCTGTTTTTGCTACTCGCCTCATGCGCTTGGCCAGTGATGGGGTGGGTACCCAGACGTGGGTCGCAACTTGAAAATCTCTCTAGGAGTCGCAGACTTCAAGTGGTGTGGGGAGCCACAGGATGGGAACATTACTCCTTGCTTGATGGGATGTCTTTCCAAGTAGAGTTTGGGTTCATTCGCCAAGTGGATCGTCAGTAGAGTGGCCGGCAGGGGAGCCGGGCCAGTCGGGCTGTGTATCCAATGCGCATGCAAAGTCCGGGCTGAGTGCCTGGTGGGTCCAAAGCCAGACAACTGTTGTAAAGTGTTCATTCCTCAAATGGACCGCTGTGTTTTAACCTCTAATCTGCATTACAGTTACGTAGCCCTGTGGGGGACCATACAGAGCTTTGTTTATGTTCAATGAGTTAATAAATAAAGCCACACTGAAAAATCCCAATTCTGGTTCTGGACATTACAGTTATTGCTTCCTGTAGTTGGATTTACTTGGGTGCCCCTGTGCAGAGTAGTCAAACCTAGGCCTCTTGTGCCAAGTAGCCTCATCCTTCCCCGAACCCGTAGATATACAGCTCCCCACCAGGTATTGCTGCCAAATGCCAACAGCATGCCACCTGTCGTTGTTTTGGTAAAAGGACAGGGGTGGGGAGGGTTACAGCTGTTTATTGTAACTGATGTACATCACGGGGCCACTGGCCTGTACTGAGCCGTAACTGTTCCCAATAAACAAACAAAACACAATCCTAACAACAAAATAACTTCCATGAGTCAATCCCACTTTTGTCTATGCCGGTTATTACTCAGTCTAACCCTTTCCACAAAGTTCGAAACTTATATGACTCTAAAACCTTAGTTATATTTAGAGACAGTAGTCAATTCATGCTGTACTTTATACTGTAGTCCATCCACAGTATCCAGTTTTTTCTGTAGTGAGAAATGCCAGTGGGTGGGTGGTCCATATGCACCACTTAAACATGCTAAAATGAAGCAATAATGCACAGCAGGGCGTGTGTTGTGCTGAGATAACGTCACACCATGGGTGGTTGGGGAGGAGGTCACAAGCTGAGTGCATCTAGCACCCAAGTTGTGACATTATCCCCATGACACACGCCTTGGAGTGCATTATTCTAATTATAAAATGGATTGCTTGTTAAACAAAAAACAAAAACAAAACACTAGAGTATTGTGTACATTTCTGGAACCCACATCTGAGGAAGGACAGGGATAGGTCAGAAACCATACAAGAAAAATTCAGAAAGGATGTTAGCAGGTATTCTTTTCACAGAGCTGGTGGTGGATGCATGGAAAAGTCTAAAAAGCAATGTGATGCATGCTGGAACTACAGCTGGGTTAAAAAGAGACCCTTGCCTCCTGCCACACCAGCAACCCTTGTTTGAGACCGGGTACAGGATGCTGGGCATTGGCTGGGTGCAGAGAGGATTAACTGCCCCATGGACTGCTCTCCTCTCCTGGAGTGGGACGGCATATCAGCACCACCGCAAGTCTGCCACCACGTGGAGGCCTGGTGATAGTGTGAGACAAGACCGTCAAGTAAGGGAAAGGAGCTGCGGGACTCTGATGCATGCATGCATGCCTCCACACGAACAGACCAACGTGTGCACCCCAGCTATGGAGAAATAGGGAGAATAGAGGAGTAAGATGGATGACATGGCAGGCTTCTATGATGCTCTCTGTGCTGACCTTCCACCAGTGCCACCACTGGAACCCCTATTGGTGGGGACAGAGCCCAGGGGAGCTAGCCTGCCCTGGCCGAGAAAGATAAAATGTATACAGAAAAATCAGAATGAGGCACATTTAAAGTGGTTTGTAGCTAGTAATAGATTATAGGGCTTCGGGACAGACAATAGACTGAAGGCCTTTTTCTGTCCTTATTCTATGTTTCGATGTTGTGCAATGGGCTTAAAGATGATAAACCAATTTAAACGTGTACATTCAAATGATTCCTTGTTTCTTTCAGTTATATTCAATATTCTGATCTGCAGCGTCTGTTTTTTTGCAAAAATAAAAAGGATCTATTACTTAATTTACTGCATTGAATTCTGCCTTTTCCATGTTTAAACTGGCTGTATTTTAGCTTTCCTGAACATTCTGTGATGTTAGTTTACAGTGTCCCACACTGGTAATGGATCAGTGGGAAACAGTAGGAGCTGATGTCACGGAATTTCCTGGAAATATTGCAACAGCAGGTTATAACAAGTACAGTTTATGAGTGTAAAACAATTCTTTGGCAATAAAAATAAAAACAATTCTAACTGAAAAATACTGTAAAACAGCCAAAACATGTTGGAACAGGGAATAGCATTAAGAATAGAAAACTATTTCAAATAGTTTACTATGTACTGTGGAAGTGGGCCAGCGATTAACGAATGAAATTCCATGCGGGTGAGTGTAAGATCCTCCATTTAGGCACAAAGAATTAGGACTGGTGGTACCACTTAAACACACCTCTCAACGGTCACACATTAGAGGCACGTTACTCATTTTACCTCTCCGAAACCCTCTGGCCCGCATGAAGAAGGCAATATTCTACTCTGACCACTAAGACTTCAAAGTAGGATTCGTAAACTAGGATACTCAGTTATCAGCAAACATTATAAAGATTAGTGCACTCATATCCACAACGTCCAGAGCTTGCAATTCTATGTTTGATGCACACATCTTATAACACATTTGGGTAATGAAAGGCTGAGATGAATGTATGTAATTAGCAAACAGCTAGCAGCAACAGATCATAAACTCTGGTCAGAGCCAATACGACTACTAATGCATTAACTTGATAAGTGATATAAAATCCACATATGGGCTGTGCATACATGATGTACATCGTACATATCAATGCACAACTACATACCAGACATGTATTGTGTTTTAAGTACAACTGTGTGCTGAGTTATATCTGTATTCTTGCATGATTGCTTAGTACTTGAAGCTACCAATGATGACACACTTCAGATGTTCAAAGGCAGTACTGTAGCAAGCATTCTGGATTTTTTTGGTATAAATAGCACAAGTGTGTTTTTTTTATTTATTTAGTTTTTGTGGACCGGGTAAGTGCACTAGACAAATCCTGCCTATTTTCAGGCACGACCCGGGGGAGGAGGATACAGATGAATGCCAACTGACCTTGAACCAGATTAAGCTGTTGGTGGTATTTTTAGTGAATGAGGGAAATTTGGCCAGGACACCAGGGAAATTCCCCTACTCTTATTGATAAGTGTCATGGGATCTTTAACATCCACCTGAACTACCACCAATCCAGGCAGATGGGACCTCGGTTTAACGTCTTATCCGAAAGACGGCACCTCAGAAGTGCAGCACCCCTCTCATGCTGCACTACAGTGTCAGTATTCGGATATGAACCCAAGTGCCAGATGTGGGAACTGAACCCACAGCCCTCTGATCTCCCGGCCTCAGAGGCGAGTGTGCTACCTACTGAGCCACTGACACTGATCTTGAACAAGAATAAATAAGGAAAGAATTGAGAGAATTCCGAGGGTGTAAATAACAGAACTGCATAACAGTCAATACATAAAAAAAAATCTAACCCTGATCACACGCGAGTTGTAATGTCTATGTAAAATTACATTATTATTCACCCAGAAGGAAAACCAACGCATTTATCTGATGCCTGTCCTGCTCAGGGGCTGCTTTTAGGAATCTGCTGAGAAGTTCACCTTTGTTTCCCTCGTTATCTTCCTCTGTTGCTCTCCACTAACATCCTCCTCCCATGAAACAAACATGGCAGTTTGGGACAGGCTGCCAGTGCCTCTCGATCCCCCAGTGCTCAGGAAGATTGCTTGGAGATTTTAGTTTACTTTGTAAATACAGTCTCAGTAACTCAGCTGCAGTGTGGGGAGTGGAAGAACTACTGCCGACAAGTGTGGCTCCATTGTGGAGGGTGGAAGAAGGTCCACTGATGAGTGCGACTCCACTGAGGTGGTATCAGGGTGTGGGAGTGGAAGGAATACTACCAATTAGTGCAGTTTCAATGTGGCTTTGTAAATAACAACCTGGACATTCAGCTGCGGTTTCTACCAGTTCAAGTGAGGGACTCTGGACCAGAAGCTGGGACAGGAGAGAGGCAGCCGGCTCTCTGTTGCTGGGGGAACAGTGGAAGGAGTGTTGTCGAAAAGTGTGGCTCCAATGTGTGTGTGTGTGTGTGTGTGTGTGTAGAAGGGGTAGTGGAAGGAGTGCTGCTGATGAGTGTGCCTCTGTTGCGGGGTGTGGGGGTGGATGGAGTGCCGTCAATAAGTATGAGCCCATTGTGGGGTGGGGTTGAAACTAGTACCCCCGATGAGCACGGCTCCACCGCGGGGAGACAAGGGCATGAAGAAGTGGATCTGAGAAAGCTTGGTTGCTTGGGGCGTGATCAAGAACAGTTACGTACTTATCATAACAGCAGATCTTCAAGAGAATCTCTTTCCTTAGGCCACACCTCTGGAAGTATAAGCCGCCGGGTTCTAGAACCACATGGAAACTTTTGCAAGCAGTCCACCAGGGGCAGCCCATGACGATGTCAGATGTCGGCTGCTACATAAATGTGGGCAGCCCCTTCTCTCCTGAGTTCCCCGCTGGAGTCCATGCTCTGGGGACCTCTCTGTAGGGAACCAGGAGAGAATCTAGGGTTCTGCCCACCAGGTGAGGCAGAGAGCTACAGGTAGACCATCATGAAAAATGAGATAGCACTGATTAGGGACTCAGAACCCTGTAAAGGGAAGGAGGGTGGGACAGCATGGCTTGATGAAAGTGATTCTATCGAACATCTACCATGTAAGTACAAAACTGTACTACCTTCTTCGAGGATATCTTTTTCATCAAGCCACACTTATGGAATGAGTGCCAAGCAGTACTGACCAAAAACAGTCTGGGTGACTGGAACCTATAGGCCTAGGAAAGCAAGCCTTGAAGCACAGCTAGGCCAAAGCCAGTGCTTTTTCAAGAGGCAATGTCCAGACTGTAGTGCTTAGTAAAAGTGTGGACAGTACTCTAGGTGGCAGCTGCACAGATATCTGCAGCACACACATTTTTGACACAGGCAACGGATGCGGCCATGCCTCTAGTGGAATGACTGCGAACAACTCCAGAAAGTTCCTTACCGTACTGCCTGTAACAGAATGTAATAGTTTGCTAACCATTTAGACAGGCACTGTTTGGAAACTGGGGCGCCCTCTTTCCCTGGGGTGAATGAAACAAAAAGCTATGAGAACTTTCTGTAGTCCTCTGTGCACTGTATAGTGCCCAAGTATTCGATGTACATCTAAAGTACATAACAGTGCTTTCCCTGGATTGGCATGCTCAGGAAAATAAACTGGCAGGTGGATGGTTTAATTCAAAGTAAACTCAGACATTACCTTTGGTAAAAACTTAGGACTGGTATGCAAAGACACCCTGTCTTTGTGACAAATCAAATAAGGAGGCTCACACATTAAACCCTGTAGCTCTGAATTCCTAAGAGTAGAAGTAACTGCAACTAACAACAATGCTTTCCAAGAAAAAAGTGTGAGCCACAAGTCGCGGATGGCTCAAAAGGAGCCAAAGTAAGCTTTTCCAAAACAAAATTCAGGTCCCAAGCTGGGACTGGATTATGGATGGGAAGCTTCGGGTGTAGAATTCCTCTCAAGAACAAATGGGCCACCTCCAGCCCAATATATGACCCTCAATAGGCACATGGAAAGCTGAAATGGCAGCCAAGTGCACACTGATTGAGCAATACTGCAGGCCTGCATCTGATAAGGACGGCAGATACTCCAGAATCTGGTTAACTGGGCAGATTAAACGGTCCAAGTGATGAGAAGTGGCCCACAGAGCAAACCGCTTCCACTTCATGGAATAAGTGGATCTGGTGGAAAGTTTTCTGGCATCCACCAGGATGTCCGCCACCTTTTTGGAAACCCCAAACCTGGCAATGGCTATGTTCTCTGGAGCCATGCATGAAAATATGAACATTCGAAATTTCCCAGCAGATAAAGGCCTAGAGGTCTACCAAGTCTGCTTGAATGTGCAGCTAGCACCCCTTATTCTGCAGCTGCCCCTCCCTTCCACCCTTCCCCTTCATTAACCCTCCCCCTTGTCCTGTCCCATCCTTGTTTGAAGCAGTCTACTGTTCTACTGCATACCACTTCAGCAGGTAACGCACTCCACCCAGCCACCACCCTCTCTGTAAAACAAGTGTCTCCTCATCTCCCTCCTGAACCTTCCTCGCTCCAGTCTCATATCATGACCCCTGGTGGCCCTCCCCTCCCTTACTTTGAACAGCCCCTCTGTACCCATCTTGTTTATTACTTTCATGTATTTAAAGGTTTCAATCATGTCATCCCTGTCTCTCCTCTCCTCCAGTGAGTACATGTTCAACTCCTTCAACCTCCTCTCGTATGATAAGTCCCCCAGCCCCTTGATCATCTTTGTCACTCTGCTGGCTGCCCCTCCAGTAACCTAATGTCCCTCTTCAGATCGGACGCCAGTACTGCACACAGTACTCAGGTGTGGTCTAACTAATGACCTATACAGTGGCAGAATCCTCCTCCTCCTCGAGGATATACCCTTACAATACAACCCAGCATTCTGTTGGCCTTTGCACTGCCTTCCTACATTGTGCAGAGTTGTTCATTGACCCTGTAATGAAACACACAGATCCTTCTCCTCCTCTGTCTGGGCTAGCTGCACTCCCCTAGCTAGTAACTCCTCCTTGGGTTCTTCATCCCAAAATGCAGCACCTTGCACTTTTTGGCATTAAAGCCCAGTTGCCAGGTGTCTGACCAGGTTTCAAGCTTGCCAGATCATCCTGCAACCCCTGCCATCCCCTGAGTCATCCACCACCGCCTACCTCGGTATCATCAGCAAACAGACTGATTTTGCTCTTGATGTCCCATGATATGTCTGCAATGAATATCCCAAACAACACACTGGTCCCAACACGAGCCCTGTGGAATACCGCTCGTCACTGCCCTTAGGTGTGAGCTCCCACCACCACCATCCTCTGTTGCCTTCCCTGCAGCCAGTTTCCTACCCATCTCACCAGCTTTGCACCGCCCGATGCCTACTAACTTCCAGCCTTCCATGTGGCACTGAGGTCGAATGCCTTGCAAGTCCAGATACAGGACATCCACTGCATGCCCTGTCCAGTTGCCTAGTTACCCAGTCATAGAACTCGACCAGGTTGGTTTGGCAGGATCTACCACGTATGAAGCCATGCTGTCTGCTGTCCTGTAGTCCTTTGGCCTCTAGGAGGGCCACCAGCCTCTCCTTCAGGATAGTCTCCATTAGCTTACCCACGATGAATGTGAGGCTCACTGGTCTGTAGTTTCCCGGTTCATCCTTGGGGCCACTCTTGTGGAGGGGCACCACATGAGCCATCCTCCAGTCCTGAGGTACACACCCCGAATGTAGTGAGGCATTAAATAGGTCTGCCAAAGGTCCTGCAAGGACCTCTGCCAGCTCCTTCAGTACCCTGGGGTGGATGCCATCTGGGCCAGGGTTCCTCGTTCCTGTGACAGCAGGCTCTTGCACAGGGGCACAGGCATTGGTGGATCCACTTCCAGCTGTTGTAGTGGCGGGGTGGGGGAGGGGGACCAACTCTGTAAAGGCCATAGGATAGCAAGGAGAATTAGAGTTGTCCCTTCCATCTGAAGCTTGAGTAGCACTCTCTGGATCAGAGGTAAGGAAGGAAAGGCATATAGGAACCTCCCTTTCCAAGAGAGCGAGAACGCATCTTGCCCAAAAGCTCCAGACCCTGGAGCGAGTGAGCAGAAAAACAGCAGTTTTACGTTGTGTGGTGATGTAAAAAGGTCCAACTCTGGATGATCCGATCTGTCGAACAGGTTTTTGACCATGGAGGCCAGCAGTTCCCACTCTATGTATCCTGGACTGGGACCTTTTTAGCCTGTCTGCCAAAACATTTTGGACACCTGGAACATGTACTTCTGACAGTTCTAGACCGTTTTCCACAGCCAAATACCAGACTCTCATTGCTTTCCCTGCACAGGGGATATAAGTGAGTTCCCCCTTGCTTGTTGATGTAAAGCATCACGCTGACATTGTCCATCTGTACTAGCAGAGGATCCAGGGACAGATGAGTCTGGAAGGCTTGTAGCCCACACAGGACAGCTCACATTTCTGGAACATTTATGTGCAGGGTGCTCTCCACTGGGCTCCATGTACCCTGTGTCTGATGGGGCCCCAAGTGTTCATCCCTGCCCATCCCAGAGGCATCTACTGTTAAAATCTGGTGAAGGGAGGAAATCAGGAAGGGAACCCCCTTTAAGAGATTGCTGGGTTCCATCCACCACTTGAGCACTTTGCGTACAGGAGAAATGAGTAGAACTCTTTGTTCTAAATTGTCTGTGAGCTGCTTCCATTAGATTCTCAGGGTCCACTAAGGGATTCTCATGTGCAGCCTGGCCAAAGGTACTCTGACGATGGCCACTGCATAAGGCCCGTCCTGGCTGAGACATACTTGCTGTCATGTATCAGCTAGGCCTGGGTAATCAGGCGTTCGACCCCGTCCAGGAGCAGGAAGGTTGAGCCGAGCTGTGTCCAAGACTGTTCCTATGTACTGCGGGCACTGACAAGGGGTCAAGACAGATCTGGGTAAGTTGAGTAACCCCCAAAGCATCAAACATCTGCCTCATTTGGGCTAAGGTGTGCAGAAGCTGATCCTTGGAGTGGGCTTTCAATAGCCAGTCATCTAGGTAGGGAAACACATTGAGACCTTCCATGCAAAGGGCTGTTGCTGCCACCACTGCCAAACATTCGGTTAAGACCCGTGGTGCAGAGGACAAGCCAAAGAGCAATACCTTGAATGGGCAGTGTACCCCCCGGAATAGGAACCTCAAATACTTTCTGTGAGGTTTGGGAATTTTTATATGACGGTAGCAGGCATCTTTCATGTTGAGGGAACAGATCCACTCTCATACTTGTTGCAGTGGCAACAGGCCTTGCAGGGTGACAATTTTGAACTTTTTGTACTCTAAGATGAAGTTCAGGTCCCTGAGATCTAGCATGACCAAAAGGTGTCCTGTCCATTTCGGAACTACGAAGTAGCAAAAGTAGAACCCCGTGTTTCTTTGTTCAAAGGACACAGGCTCTATGGGCCTTCTTTTGAAGTAAAGACTGAACTTCCTCCAAGAGCAGAGGAAGATGGTCTGGAGGATAGAGAGTTAGCACTGGCAGATGATCTGGAGGGGTGTTCAAAAGTTCCAGAACATAACCTTGTGCTATGGTTTCCAGAACACAGGCATCTGTTGTCACCTCCTTCCACTGAGTTAAGCCAAAGGAGAGATGACCCCCTCACAACCACCCCTGGAGGTAACGGTGGTTGGAGAATGTACATGGAGACAGGCAGAGCTAGTTGTAGTGGCTCCTCCTGTGCCATCACCTCTAGAGGCTTCTGAATGTGTACCTGGGGTGGTGCCTGAGGTGGGCAAGATTTCTGCTTCCTTGTCCTTACCTTGCTGTCTGGTGGCTGGATGTTGTCTCGCACCAGCTGGACAAAAGGGTACCCTTTGCCTACCACTTGGTTGGGTATGGTAGAGAGAGTGCACAGACTTCAGGGTCCTGCCTGAGGCTTGAAGGTCAGAAAGAATGTCTTGGACATCAGAACCAGATAGTTTATGTCCTCGAAAGGGGGCACTGAAAATGGACTGTTACATGTAATTCGCAAACCCTGCCACCCCGAGCCAGGAGTACCTCCTTATAGAGATGCCCAAAACAGCAGCCCTGGCAGAAGCATCTGAAACATCATAGGTCGTGCAAAGCAAATTCTTTCCCACATCAGCGCCAGATGTGAGATCCTTAAGGAGCTCTTCTTTGGGGGTATCCTCTGGTAAGGCTTGTGGGACTGCCTTGGCCTTTCTCCAGAGAGTGCTGTAGTACTTAATCATGTGGGCCTGATAGTAACAATCCTAAGGCCCAGGGAAGCTGAGGCAAAAGTCCTCTTACCTAGCATATCCAACCTACTGGACTCTATTGGGGGAGTGAGCTCAGGTGTTTAGGTGCCCTTGACCTATCGTCGGCAGCATTAATAATCACAGAGTCTGCCTCAGGCTGGGTGGCAAAAAAAAGGGCATCCCAGAAAGAGTCATGTACATTTTGTCCACCCTCCTTGGTATGACTGGGATGACATTTGGCCTGTACCAGGCAGTCAAAGTAACATCCTCTAGGGCAGGGAGGAGAGGTGGTACCACAACAGAGAGAGAATCAGGTAACTCCAGGAAATTGATTACATTTTTCTTGGTGGTGTCCTACTTCTCTAAATCAAAATCCATGGCAGCCTGTAACATTGCATCATGGTGAGGAAAGCTGGGTCCTCTAGTGCGGACCTTGGAGTGTGGGCCACCAAGTCTTCACTGCAGGTTGACACAGTAGAGCTGGTGCCCTCTCATAATGGCTTTCGGCATAGTCTCCAGGTTCCTCCTCATCATTCTGCATTATTAAATCAGGATTACATTCAAAATTGTCGTCGACCTGGTCGACGGATGATGAGAATCATGGCGGAGTCGATGGTGCTCTGGAGGTGGCTGAGGCATGGTTCTGGTTTGTGTTGTCATGGAGGGTTGGTGGAAAGCCCCATCCACAGGCCCCCTAGAATGGGGGGAGGAGGTGGCAGGCATCTGAGCATGTCTGTGAAGGAAGACAGAACCGCCTGGATGTCGATGCACATATGGTCGCCAGGTGCACCAGTAGAAGTTGCCGGTGGAGGCACAGTCCCCAACATCAATGGCACTGTACCAGTTGTACTAGGCCTGGTAGCACCAGCACCATGCCCTGACCTAGGAGCTGTGTAGACAGTTGAGGGGCATTACTGCTGTAGCAGTCGACGTTGCAGAGGAGGTCATACCTGCAGTATGTATGGACGACCTGGAGTGCACCGGGGAGGTTTTCTCCTTCTCCAGGTGTGTGTGCTTATGGCTCCCGGGCAATTTTTCCTGGGATTTTGAGGGCCTGGACCCAAAGAGTAGGCCAGTGACACGGCAGTGCTCTTCTGCTGGAGCTTCTTCTCCACATGGGCTATCTGTTGCTTCAACAGGTGCTTCTATAGGGCCCCTTTCTGGCATTGCCGGGTGGCAGAATTGAAATCCCTGCAGATCGGGCACGCTTTCATGATGTGGTCTAGGCCAAAGCAACAAACACAGATGTGAGAATCGCTGGTGTAGCTCTTCTGACCGTATTTACAGTACCAGAACAATTCTGATGGTTCCTTTGACGACATAAAGGTAATTGAAAATCACTTGTAAAAGTGATTACTGCACTATAAAGAAACAAATTAAGTGGCGGCAGTTGCAGCGGCATTTACAGCAATGGTCCTACGAGTATAGTCAATGGTGGGAAGAGAACTAAGAAGGGAAGCGCTGCCCACATTTATGTAACAGTTGACATCTGACACTGTCATGCGTGGCCCCTGGTGGACTGCTTGCAAAAGTTTCCATGTGCTCCAAACGCTTGGTGGCTTATAGTTCCATAGGTGTGGCCTGATGAAAGCGATATCCTCGAAGAAGATCTGTCAATTCCGGTGTTTGGGGGCAGGGGCAGAGAAACCAGAAAGCGTTGAGCAGAAGAAAAAGTAGGTATAGGGGAAAAGGGAAGGAAAGTTACAGAGGATGCATAGGGATCTCATGCACATCAGTGATGTAAAGAGAATCCACTGAGGAGGTACAACATGATTAGTGCTGGATCTGGTGACATACTTCTAGACTTTGCTGTCTCCTCCTCTGTTGGCAACATGTAAGCATAGTTCTTGCAAAGCAGCAAAAAAAAAAAAAAATGACTTGAATATGAGATTCTGGAATCTAATGGCCAAAGAAATAATCGCTGCCAAAATACTTTTGGCCAAGAGATTCTAAAGTCTAGTGGCCCAGCTGATGACTAGCCCAGAAAGTGATCTTTCTCATCCTAAGGCTGATGGTGTGGTCCCCTATGACATCAACGCTGCTGCAAACCTAACTAAAAGAGGCGCACAAGTGACATGGTGAGCAATCACCTCCCCATTGAATCCGAGTGTACTGTCTGTGCAGCCCAATCTGGACTATGCAGGACCAGAGTGGGAGTCACACACAGGATTCAAACCAAGTCACCATGCCACCGCCACCAAAAAAAGCATTCTTTATAAACTGAAAAGAATAAATTAGTTCTTGCCAAGTGTCCACTCACATATAGCTGGTGCCAGTTTACTAAATTCTAATCAAACCAGTCAAAAATAATAAAAAAAAATATTGGAAAAATACTTAGTCACAGATGTAAATAAAGTTTGTTTTACACTTTTCCTTTTTGCTACATCCCTAGGTGCTCGTATCCGCCATCTGACAGCCGCACCAAAGGGATACAGCAGTACTGAGGTACTGTCCCAGCAGTAACTTGTTGAGGTTACGTCTTAGCATGGAGGGATCATAACCTTTCATGCTGAGCGCCGGTTTTCTACCTTTCATTATGTCTTCCTCCTCATTATGGATATGACTGTGCGTGCCCAAGGATGGAGGAGTGTATACACCATGTACATGTGTATTACACAAGTTTAGATATGTTTACCACTTATCTGCCCAGGAGAGAACAACATCGTGGTGTCCTACTTCTACTGTGCTGTACAGCTGGGATAACTAGAGCTCAAGGGGCAGTGATTTGTTTGAGGTCACAGTGATCAGTCACCCTACAGCACAACAGGTAGCACAAACAGTATTAGTTATTCCAATTTCCTTAGCTCGGCTCTTTTATTAATTTTTCTTATGTTACATAATTGCATATTTTCACTCTGACAACTCTGTACCTTTCCCTAATGCAAAACATGTTTGTGCACTTTTGTACAAAGGACACTGTAGAACAGAAAAAGAACAGTTATGTACTTACCGTAACAGTAGATCTTCCAGGGAATTTCTTCCATTAGGCCACACCTTTGGAACTACATGTAAGTCAGCATTAGAACCGCATGGAAACTTCTGCTAGCGGGGGCTACTGCTGCCAATGTCATGCATCAGCGTCTACATAAACGTGAGTGGTCCTGTCACTCCTCAGTTCCCTGCCGGAGAGTAGACTCGGAGGACCTCCAACCATGGGATCAGACCAGCACCGGGTATACAAAGTGTGATATGATGCTGAATAAAGCAAGCCATGGATTAGTATCAGGCACAATACCCGATGCAACCCTCTGTGAAGCAGAAGGGTGATGGAGGGAGGGATGGCACGGCCTAATGGAAGAGATTCTATTGAAGATATAGTGTTATGGTGAGTACATAAGTGTTCTTCGAGGATTTCTCCACCATTAGGCCACACTTTTGGAACAAGTCCCACGCAGTCCCAAAAGTCAGTGGGAGGATGGTACAGTCTGATATACATTCAAGACAGCAAGCCTTGCAGTACAGCAAGGCCGAATCCAGCACATCTATGTGAGAGTATGTCCAGACTGTAATGCTTAGTGAAGGTGGCGACAGTGCCCTACGTGGCTGTAGCACAAATGTCAGCAGCAGAAACATTTCTGAAACAAGCAACAGAAGTGGCCATATCCCTCATGGAGCGACCAAGAACCATACCAGGAAGTTTGTTACCATATTTCCTCTAACAATGTATACTACAATGTGCCAGCCATTTAGAGAAGCACTGTTCAGACACAGGGGAGCCCTTTTTTCCTTTTCTACCAAAGGCGAATGAAACAAGCTGAGAGGACTTTCTGCATTCTTTGGTGCGATTCACATAGTATCTCAGTATTCTTTTTTTTTTTACTTTCTATTTATGCTTCCCCCACTCCCTGCGTACTGCACCACCGGGAGTCGCCTATGGCATCTGCTCCCCTCTGCCTTACCTGGAGCCCGTGGATGATCCCCCATGTAGCCTTGGCTGTTCCCCCCAGGCAAGGACGAGGTGGGGCCTGCACACCCCAAACTTCTAGTTTCATCTGGACATGCCTATGGGACAAGCAGGGAGAGTTGGGAGTCTGTGCCAGGTGCTCCATCTTCCTGGCACACAGGGAGACAATTTTCCAGTGTTCTTCGGGCGGAGTGTGACGTGCGCCCAGACATCAAGGCGCAATCGCCAACATCCATCATGCCCCTTCCCCTCGGTATGGCTTGGTGCTTGCTGTGCCTCCGGCCTCCGCCAAAGGACAGTCTAGCGCTGAGCCTCATCCCCCACTCCCTCCCAGAGAAGGCGAGCAGTCCTTGGACGCTCATGCATCCTCCCTGTCTGGCCCTCCCTCTCCCTGGGCACGTTCCTGAACCTGGGTCGGCATAAGCAGTAGTGCTACTGCTTCACCAGCAGGGTATCTCAGTATTCTATGTACATCCAAAGTATGGAGCAGTGCTGCACCCTGGTTGGTATGCTCAGGGTAGAAAACAGAAAGCTGCATCGTTTGATTCAGCGTAAATTCAGATACCACCTTCAGTAAAAATTTAGGATCTGTAAGCAAAGAGACTGTGTTTGTGAAAAATCAATTAAGAAATGCAGATAGGAAGTTTCATATATAAAATATCTCTTAGAAAAGTACAGACACCTCTAATTGTGCTATTGTATGACCATCAACAGGGGTATGAAAGGGAAAGGATAGCAAAGGGAAAGGGGAAATTGTTTAACCAGGAAAGGCACATTAAGCTGGAATTTGTTTCCAGGTGGGACCTGGGAGCACAAGGAAGTTGAGTGACTTGCTCAGGGTCACACAGTATGCAAGTAGGGGCTGATGAGATTCAGACCCAGGTCTGCAGCTCAGTGCCCTTAATCACTATGCTATACTGCCCCCTAAAAAGGCATGAAAGGCTGATATAGCAGCAGCCAAATGCCCCTTGAGTGAGAAATGCTGTAGACCAGAGTCTGACAGTGACAGCAAGTACTCCAGCACAGCATTTAAAGGACATGTAAGATAGAGGGGGGACGACTTGGGGCAACGTGAAGCAGTATTTTTTCATGGAGAGGGTGGTAGATGCATGAAACGGCCTTCCTGAGGAGTTTGTGGGGTCAAAAACAGTGGGGGAATTCAAGAATGCATGGGACAGACATAAGACAATTCTGGTGGGGGTTAGGAAGAAGTAGGCTGTTGGTTAACTAGTATCTGCAGTTTATCTAATAGGTAGGGGAATGAGCAGACTGGATGGGCCAAGCGGTCCTTACCTGCCGTCAAAGTCTGTTTCTATGTTTATGTAAATGGGTTCAGATTCCTGGAAGCAGCCACAGAGTGAACAGGTTCCATTTTAAGGAATGTGTATGCCTAGTAGAAAGCATTCTAGCCACAATCCGGACATCAGCAACTTTAGAGGATACTCCAAAAACATGCCACAGCTGTCTTCAGGAGTCATGCATGCACATGAAGGGACTTCAGGTCCGGAGTAGAACCCTCTGTATTAGAGAAATGCATAGAGAAATTTCCCATTCTAAGAGAGGGACGATGCATCTTGCCAGAAAAAAATAAAACAGGTTACTCACCCATAACAGTAGTCCTAGGAGTGGTATATGATGTATATTCACGCGTCTGGCAGTGTTCTTTTCCCTTTAAGGCTTGCCAGGATGTCTTCAAGCTGACTCCTGCCACCCACAGAGGTGGTAAATCCCTCGGCACCGCCCCGTGACATCAGATCTTACCCGCTGGAAGCAAGACCGGTGTGCCACTTGCCAGGGGAGGTCAGGTGGGTCTGGATGTACATCATAAATCACTCCTAGAAAGTACAGTTAGTAAGAACTTACAGTAGATCTTCGAGAGGAGCTCTTGCAGCAGGCTATAACAATTAGGACTATGCCGCAGGCACTAGGACCCTCCGGAAAACTTTTCAGCCAGCAGTATACAGCAGGGACTGCCCCCGACGTCAGCCCTGGTACAAAAGGGGGCGGACCAGCTCACCTCAGTTCCCCCGCCAAGGCCCGCGAACAAGCCTGACAAGAGAAGGAGACTAAGCACTCAATGAAGATGTAGATGAAGATCTGCACACCTCGAGGGGGAAGGCGGGTGGGAAAGTAATGCCTGCTGCAAGAGCTCCTCTCGAAGATCTACTGTTATAGTAAGTTCTTACATAACTGTACTATCTTACTTCGAGTGGGAGCTCTTGCAGCAGGCTATAACAATTAGGACTGAATACCAAGCAGTCCCACGCCAAAGAGGTAGTCGACCCCAAGAGGTAGAATATACTGACTCCAGAGGCCTAGGACAAAAGTCCCTGCAAAACAGCCAGACCAAAACAGGCAAGGCGTCTGGAGACGATATCCAAGCTGCAATACTTGACAAAGGTATGCACCGAATTCCAGGTAGCGCCGCACATATGTCCCTTATAGAGACATTTCTCAGGGTGGCAAAAGAAGCAGGCACTCCCCTGGTGGAGTGACCTTGACCAGACCAGGTAGGGGTTTATTGTGCTTTTCACAGCAGAAGGATATGCAGTGGACGATCCACTTCGAAATCGTCTGCTTGGTCACCGGTTTGCCCAAGCACTGTGGTGCAAAGGCCACAAAGAGTTGCTCCGACTGACTGTGCGTAGCTGTCCTTTTGAGGTAATATCTCAAAGTCCTGTGGACATCCAATGTGTGAAGGAGAGCTTCCCCTCTATTAGATGGGGAAGGAAAATAGACTGGAAGGTCAACCGACTAGTTGAGGGTCAACTCTGAGACCACTTATGGAAGAGACTTAGGATTTGTTCTAAGGGAAACCCTTTCCCTGTGGAAAACCAAATACAGCTCTTTACATATCAGAGCCTGATGCTCAGAAACTCTTCGAGCTGAGGTAATAGCAGCCAAAAAACACACCTACCAAGAAAGATAACGCAGCTCACAATCCGCTGCCAGCTCAAAGGGAGGGAGGGTGAGCTTCTCCAACACAAAAAGGAGATCCCAGGATGGGATAGGATCCCTAATGGGAGGTCTCATATGCAAAATTCCTCTCAAAAAGGTGCGGGCTACATCCAACTATGCTAGCGCCTTGTCTCCAATCAGAGCATGATAGGCAGAGACAGCCCACATGTGCACCTTAATAGAGGAGTAACTCAGGCCATGTTGGTACAAGGAGAGGAGGCACTGTAACGCTGAGTTCACTGGACAGGTGAGGGGGTCCAAATGCTGTGACGAGGCCCATAAACAAATCCGCTTCCATTTCATAGCACAGGCGGAGTGAGTGGAGGGCTTCCTCGCCGACACTAGGACTGCTGCCACCTCCGGGGAAACCCCGTATCTCTATTGGGCTACGTCTGAAGGAGCCAAGCATGCAGATGTAAGGAACAAGGATCCGGATGGACCAGCGACCCCTGTTCCTGGGATAGCAACTGCGAGGATATGGGCAGTGGAGTTGGAGGTTCCGTGGATAACCGCTGCAGGAGTGGGAACCAAATCTGCTGAGGCCATCTGGGGGCTACTAGAATCATTCGAGCCCCTTCTGCCTGTAACTTCAGCAGAACTCTCTGAATGAGAGGGAAGGGCGGGAAGGCATAGAGAAACCTCTCTGCCCAGCAAAGGGATAACGCGTCTGGCCAGAAAACTCCAGGCGCGTGCTCTCTCGAGCAAAAAATTGGCAGTTTGGCATTGTGTGTTGACGCAAAGAGGTCCAGCTCTGGATGACCCCACTTGTCGAAGAGCTGATCTGCTACAGACTGTAGCAGCTCCCACTCATGTGCTCTGGAACAAGATCTGCTTAAGCTGTCAGCCGGATTGTTCAGGACGCCTGGAACATGCACTGCGGACAGCAGAATGTGCCGCTGCAGCGCTCAGTGCCAGACTCTCATTGTCTCCCTGCAAAGGGGATACGAGTGAGTACCCCCTTGCTTGTTGATGTTGAAGATGACCGCCATATTATCTGTTTGAATTAGAAGAGAGCCCAGCACCAGGTCCTCTTGAAAGGCCTGTAAGGCACAGAGAACCGCTCGCATCTCCAATACACTGATAAGGAGAGATCGCTCCTCAGGTGTCCAAACCCCTTGCATTTGATGAGCACCCAGGTACGCTCCCCATCCCAGATCTGATGCATCTCTCGTAAGAGTCTGACCTGGTGGCTCTGGATGAAACCTGACCCCTTTCTCCAAATTCCAGGGGTCCATCCACCAAAGCAAAGTTCTCCTGACTGGCTCGGTTATCCTGACCAGAAAGTCTAGATCGTCGTAGCCCTGGTCCCACTATACCCTGATCATCCACTGTGGGACCCGCATGTGGAGACGGGCCAGAGGAGTGACTGGAATAGCCACCGCCATGTGCCCCAGTGGCCTGAGGAAGTTCCATGCTGGAACTTGAGGAATTACTGAGATCCATTCGACAATCTCTCGCAGCCAATCGTCCCTGTCTAGGGGTTGGACAGCCATGCCCTGGATAGAATCCAGGACTGCTCCAATGAAGATGATTCTTTGACTGGGCTCGGGAGACTATTTCTGAAGGTTCAGGGTGATCCCTAGCTCTCAGAACAGAGTATAGGTATGTCCGAGTGCGTGAAGTAGGCTTGACCTGGACAGGGCTGTAAGCAGCCAATCGTCAAGGTAAGGGAAAACGTAGTGCCCCATACACCTTAGAGCCACAGCCACCACTGCCAAGCATTTTGTAGACTCACAGAGCAGAGGAGAGGCCGAACAGAAGAACTCGGAATTGGTAGTGCTCCCCTTGGAAGTGGAACCTCAGAAACTTCCAGTGGGGAGGGAAGATCCCGATATGCATGTATGCATCTTGCATGTCTAAGGAGCAGAGCCAGACTCCTTGGTGCAGCAGGGGGAGTAGCCCTGGAAGGGTCACCATCCTGAACCTTTTGTACTCTATAAAGAGATTGAGAGAGCGGAGGTCCAGAATGGGATGAAGGTCCCCTGTCTTTTTCAGGACCAGGAAGAAGTGGGAATAAAACCCTTTTTCCCGCTGATGCAAGGGGACTAACTCTATTGCCTTTTTCTGCAAGAGGGCCTAAATTTCTCCTTCTACAAGTGGGATGTGAGAAGGAGGACATCAGGAGTACTTTGGTGGAGTAGCTGGAGGGAACTCTGTGAACTCTAGTGTGTGTCCTCTCCTGACAATATCCAGGACCCATTGGTCCGCAGTTATCGATCTCCACCCTGCAAGATGAAGGGAGACGTGGCTCCCGACCGTCTCCCCCCCCCTCGAGTCTTCCTTTGGAAGGGGGGGTGGAAGGGAGTCATTGGGCTGAGCTGGGCATGGACAGAGAGGCCTGGGAGGACTTGGGCCCACGGTTAGGAGTGCCTCCAGGTTGCTGGTTACTGGCTCTCCTACGAAAGCCGCCTCTGATCCTGCTGATTACCACGAGCTTGTCCACCTTGACCACCTGAGGGCTTGTGAAATGGCCGTTTCCGTTGCTGGTCATCGCGGTACATTTGGCGGACCGACCAGATGGACTTGCCAGACTCCTGGAGACGAGAAATCAAAGCTTCCGTCTTTTGCCCAAACAACACGGTACCCTAGAATGGCAAATCCCTGATACCAGACTGCAGATCCTGGTGAAAACCCGAAACTCTTAACCAGGCGTGGCGCTGAAGGCACACCCCAGAAGCGGCTGCCCTGGCTGCCATATCTGCAGTGTCATACGAGGCTCTCAGGACATGAGAACCTATGTCGGAGCCTGATTTAACAATGTCCAGAAGTTCCATCTTCTGCTCGGAATCTGGCATGGCTCTCAGTAGCTCTTGTCCCCTCTCCCACAGTGCATTCTGGTACTGGACCATATGCGTCAGGAAGTTAAGAGACTGGATGGAGCAGGTGGAGGCAGTGAAAACTTTCTTGCTCACCTGATCCAAATACCGAGACTCTGGATCGGGAGGCTGTGAGCTAAGCTGCTTCAGCTGCCTGGACTTGTCATGGGCAGCCGTGATGACTGAAGAGTCCGCCTGAGGGTTCTCTGCTAAAAAGGCTTTTGCCCTCGGGGCTTTATACAGCCTGTCCGATTTTTTGGGAACAGCCAGGATGGAAGCCGGACACTTCCAGGTAGTCCGAGTCAGGTCCTGGAAAATGTCCATTAAAGGAGGGACCACCAATGGTTTCAGCTCCTTTTGCCTCAGGTATTTGGCCAACCTTCGGCGCTCCGGATCCAGGTCCTCAGTTTCCCACTCATTGGAGGCCTGGATATGCCTCATTACGTCCATAAAGGTAGGATTGTCTGGAGGCGAGCAAGGCTGGTCCTTCTCTCCCGGGGACCGCTCCAAGTTGAGAGAGGAAGAAGATGTTGACGAAGAAGAGGGAGATCGACTACTAGGTCTGGAATAGTCAGATCTCTCATTATGCCCAGACTCCCTCTGTTGTCGGTAGCTGGGGGACCGACGTCGGTCCGAAGACTGACTCCAGTCCTGAGACTGGCGACGGAGCAAAGACCGACATCTGTCAGAGGGCCAACATCAGGAGCGCTCTCATCTAAGAGATCAAGAAGGGCTGTGAGTGAGAGACCTGGATCGGCGACGGTCTCGAGTCTTTGGACCGGGCACGGGAACAAGCCCTAGATGGAGGTGTAGGCGGCCACTCTGGGGACTTCCTCAGGGAAGGCTCACCTCCAGGCTGTGGTTTGCTCGCCAGGTCCGGTACCGGTGTCTCGGCCAGTGACGGGGGGGGGGGTCTGCCTCTGGACCTGTCCCCACCAGAAGGAGAACAACTCCTGCAGCTCATCATTTGAGAAAACCTCAGCAGCGCAGCCCAGAAAGGTAGTATGTGGTACGTCGGCCCGCGGAGAGCCCTCTTGGGAGCCCAGGGGGAGGAGGACTTGGGAGACGGGGACGTCGGCTCTTCCATGGCCGTGCCCGCACCCTTCACCCCTTCAACCGGTGTTGGTGATGGGACCTATGACGGGGTGCCACCAGAGAGTCCTTCGGCTCAGGAGGTGCGCCTTTAGCAGGCGGGCCAGTAAGAGAGAGGTGGGGCTAGCTTTTACCTCCAAGGGCTTGGTGGTAACCTTGGAGGCTACTTAGGCTTGGTCGGCTTCTCCCTGATGGCCTTAGAAGATTTCGGATGCTCGCCTGAGCCCGGAAACACGCCTTCTTGGAGGCACATGAAGGAACGTGACCGTGCCGGGACCAACTACAGTCTTTACCATGGCGCTTGGTCTTCTCCTTGCGCTTCCCCTCAGAGGAGTGCAGATCCATCTTCTTTTCCAAAAGGAACGCCTTCAGGGCCTTGAGACATCAGATCCAGGTCCGGCTGGTAAACACCTGGCAGGCTGAGCAGGCCGCGGTGTCGTGGTCCGGCCTGAGGCAATAGACGCAGCACTTGTGCCTGTCCTTAGCATCGATCTGCCTCCCGTAGTAGCACTTGTTCTGATGTGGCTCTGGAGAAACAGATGATGCCGAAGACATCCATCAAGAACTTTAGAAAAACCGTCGAAAACGGTACAAAAACAGGTAGAAAAATAGATACTTAGCTATTTCTGGCAAGCTGAAACGAAGGCTTCTTCTCACGTGCACGGGACACGGCGGGAAAAGAACTGAGGTGGAGCTGAGTCCGTCCCCTTTTGTACCAGGGCTGACGTCAGGGCGGGGCCGACGTCGGGGGAGGTCCCTGCTGTATACTGCTGGCTGAAAAGTTTTCTGGAGGGTCCTAGTGCCTGCGGCATAGTCTAATTTGTTATAGCCTGCTGCAAGAGCTCCCACTCGAAGTAAGATCTACTGTTACAGGTGAGTAACCTGTTTTTCTAGGGACATGGATATGATGTACTATCCACAACTCTTGGCAGACTCCCAACAGTTCTCCAGGAGGATGGGGGAAGGCACATACCCCCTATTTAGGGAACAGAGATTGGAGAACTGAGGCCCCAAAACCAGCATCCAGGAGTGACTCAAGGTCAGTGTGGTAGTAGGAAATGAAAGTGTGTGCTGACTTCCAGATGGCAGCCTTGCAGATTTCCTGGATAGGGACATCCCTGGAAGCAGCCACCGAGGCAGCGATATGATGGGTGGAATGAGCCCTTAGCCCTACGGGAGGCTCCCTACCAACCAACCTATAGCACAGGTCAATGCAGGATACAATCCACCTGCCAATCATCTGCTTAGCTGCCAGTCTACCAGGTCTGGCTTCAGCGTAGGTAACAAACAGCTGGCGAACCTCTCCCCAGACTCCAGCTGTGTGCTCCGTGTAATAGGAGAGTGCTCAGCACAGCTCCAAATTATGGAGACTGTGCTCGGCCTCCAAGGTGTGGTTGGTGAAGTATACCAGGAGCTTGATCACCTGGTTAAGATGAAAATCAGACACAACCTTCAGGAGGAACTTTGAGTTGGGGCGAAGGACAACCTTGTCCCTGTGGAAGACCAGGTAAGGAGACACCACCGAGAGTGCCTGGAGCTCACTGATCCTTCTGGCTGACGTGATAGCCACCAGAAAAGTGGTCTTCCACAACAGGTGAGAGATCTCACACCTGTGCATTAGTTCAAATGGCTTGCCCATAAGCTTTGCCAACACTAGCAACATGTCCCAAGGTGGTGGTTGTTCACACACCGGAGGATAAATATAGTCAAAGCCTTTGAAAAAGCACCAGACCACCTTTTCCTGCGCCACCAACGATGTACCAGCCTGCGCCCGGTATGCAGAGATGGCTGCCAAGTGCACCTTAAGGGTCACTGACTGAAGGCCCGACAGAAAGGGAGGAAAGGTAGTCAAGAATGCTAGCCACCGGACAAGATCAAGGGCCAAGCCCCTTGCCCTGGCACCAAATGGAGAACCTCTTCTATTTGAAGGCATAGCATTTTCAGGTCGACTCCTTCAGAGAAGCCTCGACCACAGTGAGGACATCTTCGGAGAGACCCAAAGCCTGGAACTCTAGCTGCTCAGGAACCAGACTGTCAGGTGCAGGGATTGAAGGTCCGGATGGAGTACCTTCCCCTGACTACAAGACAGCAGGTCCAGATGGAGAGGAAGACGCCATGGGAGCTTGCTGCTAAGGTTGAGCAGATCGGGGTACCAGAACTGGCGGGGCCAGTCCGGAGCCACCAGGATCATCAGTGCCTTGTCCCTTCTGGCTTTGATCAGCACTTTGTGGATCAGAGGAAATGGAGGGAAGGCACAGAGGAGGCCCGGGGTCCAGGGCCTCAAGAAGGCATCCCCCAGCAGCGTTCTCTGCTGAGGGGGACAGGCACAATACTGCCTCAGCTTTGCATTCTCCCTGGAGGTGAAAAGTGTGACAAAAGCCATCTGCTTGTTATTATTTGTATTATATTTTTGATAAATGCATGTTTAGACTTCTGCTTAGAAACATAGGCCAAGCAGCAAAGCCACATGGGATTTTTGAACAGAGAGAAAACAGGGGATCTGCACTATCCCTGACTCGGTGGAAAATCTAATTAAGAGTTTCATTTAGACACCAGGTTGTAACAGATTGTAAAACCAGCATTTACTTTGAATCTAGGAAACTGGCCATAACAGACTGTGTTTTATGACCCATCAGGAGGAATGCAATTTCTGACAGATACCTGTGAAAATCCTCACACAGATAGGAGAAACAGCTTTCAGGATGTCCTTCTGAAGATCAAAATGGTAATTCTGACCTGCCATAAAACTGTGGCTCACTAATTGAAAAGTATATATATATATTTTTTAAGTGGGATGCTTGGCAATATGCAGATGCCTGAGACTAATTCAGTATACAGGAATGTGAGTGACCTGATAGTCAGCATCACCACACAGCTGTGACTTCACAAGCTGGGTGGGACCCTTTTCCCCTCATAAAATTGTCAAGCTGCAGAGGGAACAATGCATACTTGGTGTCTGGACTTTCAAGAGACACTTTTTACTTCTGGACTCTTAAGAAGCACTTCTACCAAAGTTAGGTAATTTTAGCACCACTATTTACTAACTGAAACTGGGGTAGGATCAGTACAATAAATGAGGATTTACAGTACCTGTGCTGCTAGTTTGTCCAGCTGGGACTTGGACAGGTGGCTGCTGGCCAGTGGGGAAAATACCTTCTAAGGCTTGCATCACTTTAAAAGCCTGAGCTATTTCTTGAAGAGAAGGAAGAGCCAGAGCACCCTCAGAAGTCCCCCTTTTTCCCGGTAGGGGGTTCTGTGTGCTTTACTTTCTTTGTCTTTTTAGAGGGAACCAGGGAGTCAGATGGTTCAGCAAGCATCTTAGTGCCCTCATCACCTGTTTCAGGGGTGGAAATAGTAATTGCAGTGGTTTCACCCATAGCAGAAGAGGGTGTCGGCTAGTCGGAACCAGAAGGACCCTTAGGTGGAGGACGTTTTTTCTTAAGCTGTTCCAGGCGTTTCTCCACTGTTTTCTCTGGGAAGGTTTTACAAATATCACATTCTTCCTTAAGGTGATCATAGCCCAGGCAAGCAACACATAAACTATGCTTGTCTGCCTTATCAAACACTTACAATTGGTACAATTTTTAAAAATAGGTTCACCGGTTTTCTTTTTAAGTTTCTCTGACATTTTATCAGGAACTGATAAAAAGTTAAATAATCTTTAAGTTTTAACAAAAGTTTAGCAGTTGCGGTTGGTTCCAGAACCGATGGGAACTGGAACTGATGGGAAAAATGAACCAAGGCCATCTGTTCGGTAACCGATAAAGCGGTTACTAAAATAAAGTATTTAAAATAAAAATTAAATTAAACTAAACTAACAGGGTTTTTTTTTTTTGTTTGTTTTTTACTCAGAAAACCCCAGAATTAACAAAACTAAGTCGGTTCCCCACCGGTTATACTGAACCGGGAGGAACCGATAAAAATACACAATTTAACACTAAAATTAAGGTTTAGCTAAAAATAACAATGAGTAAAAGGCAGCAAATAAAAGAAAAAGATACTTATATAAATTTATAAGTTTCTTCACGTCACAGGTACAAGTAGAAGAGTGGAACTCCGAGCGACTAGACTTTACAGGCAGCGAGTGAAATCTGAGGGGGGTTTAGAACTAAAGCAGTTAAGTTCAAGGCAGCATTTGAATAGTTGTTAAGTGCAAATAGTTCCATCATTTGAAAGTGTTCTATCCTCTCCAGGCAGTTCTGGCTTAAAGGAACATTGCAGAAAGTTAGGAATACCTGAGTATTACTGGGGTTAGAAGTGCAAGCAAGGCAGTAGGGAGGTGGGATGCTGGGGTGCACAGGGAAGGGTATGACCAGCAGAAAGAGGGAGGTGGTGTTGCCTCTCTCTACGGATCGCTAGTAAGACCTCACTTAGGGTATATTGTGTCCCGTTCCGGAGACTACATCTCAGAAAGGACATAGCCAGCGTGGAGGTGAACCAGAGGAGGGCAACTAAAATAGTGCAGGGTCTGCATCAAAAGCCCTATGAGGAGAGACTAAAATACCTCAATATGTACACCCTGGAACAGAGGAGGGAGAGGGAAGATATGATAGAGACCTTTAAATATCTCACAGGGGTAAAAGGTACAGGAGGGGAGTATTTTTCATAAGAAAAGGTGCTCAAGAACAAGGGGATGTACTATGAAGCTGGAAGGAGATAGACTCAAGAGAGATATGAGGAAGAACTTCTTCAAAAACAGAGTGGTGGACTCCTGTAACAGCCTTCCAGTGGAAGTAGTGGTGGAAAAAACTGGTGGGATTCAAGAATGCATGGGATAAGCACAAAGGAATCATAGCGGAAAGGAAGGAGGGAAAAGAACTGTAGATCGGGTATGGTCTGATGTAATATTGTAGGTAGGGAGAAATGGGCAGACCGGATGGGCAAAACAGTCCTAATCTGCTGTCAAATTCTATATTTCTATGTACGTTTCTCAGAAGGATTAAATGCTGAAGTGTAAAAGGTTTATAAAATGCTCACTTGGACATCAAACTCCACAACATTTTGTGGAGTTATGCCACTTTCTCAGGGGGTCTGCCACAAAGGCAGTTGTGGCCATGGAATGCAGCACCTCCCTGACTGAGGATACTTTGCCTCTGGTATCACTCCCTGACCATGGCTGTCCAATCGCAGACTACTCAAATGAAGCCAGCCCACCGGTGCAGTGGTAGCACTACCACTTGCAACGCCGCCGAACTGAGTTCCTAAGTGAACCTAGATGTCAGAGGGCTGGCCGGGAGAGGAGGTGGAGAACAGCCTGATGCTTGCCTGGCCCCTGGTGGAGGCAAGGCACCCAAGCCAGTAGGTTGGAGGTGGGGTAGACGGCATGTAATGTGTGGGAACACATGGCACGTGCCCCGATGCCATAGCATGCCATGCCTCCATGGAGCTGGGAAACTGGAAGAACACCCTGGCAGGTAGGATGAACGCCGTCTGCCGCAGAACCCATACCCAGCCACTTCGGCTCCTCCTGGATCCAGTCCTGCTGGTCTGAGAGGACTTCCTGCCACCCGGTCGTGCTGTGTTGAGAGGACTTCCTGCCATCCTGCCATGGAGGGCAAGCCTGAAAGAAGTTCAACATACCAGGATACCTCCATGACCTGAGTAACACAATATATTGGCAAGATTTCTACCTTACAACCTCAGTGGAAACAGCTCTCCAGATCTTAAAGGACATTATCACTAATGCTCTCAATATTCATGCACCATTCACCAATATCAGAACTAAAGCAAGGTCCTGCCCCTGGTTCACCACTGATGTTAAAACAGCCTTGCTAGCCAGAGACAAACTGTGGAAAAAGGCAAGAAAAACTAAGGATTCCAGAGACTGGCTAAATTTCAGAAAAGCAAGAAATTCATGTACAACACAAATAAGATCTGCCAAAGCTGCCTATTATAGAGCTGAATTGGATGCCTCCTACAATAACCCAACCAGGCTCTGGGAACTATAAAGGTATCTTGGGCCAAAACTCTACTCCTGCCTTAACCTGCAAACTGCTACTAAATAACACAGAAATTACGGACAAACAAGAAATCCTAAATACCTTCAATGACCACTTCACCACAGCTGGACTAGCATTTGACTCTTCACCTGCAAATCTCCTGAGAGCTTCCTTGAATCTTCAATCCACCATGGGTCAAAGGCTACATCAACCTTCTCCTTCAACCCAATATCCTTGAAAGAAGTGGAAGATCTCCTCTCCAATTTAGATACTTCAAAAGTGCAGGTACAGACTCCCTGGACCCCTACTTCCTCAAGATTGCATCTCAAGTCTTATCTGCCCCTCACTCATCTCTTCAATCTTTCCCTCACCACTGGATCCATTCCTCCACTTGGAAAACAGCTCAAGTAGTTCCTTTACTCAAATCTTGTGATCCCATGGACCTCAATAATTACAGGCCCATTTCCATCCTATCAGTTCTATCCAAGATGCTCAAAGTTAGTAAACTCACAATTGAGGACTACCTGGATAACAATAACATCCTAAATACAGCACAATCAGGATTTAGATCAAGGCATAGCACCATTTGGCCCTAGCCAAAGTAACCAACGACTGGCAGATTGCTATGGATAAGAAGAACAGTACCTGTGCTGTGTTCCTGATTTGAGCAAAGCATTTGACACAGTGGATCATGAATCATTAATCACCTCCCTTGGCTCACTAGGTTGGATTCCCTTCACTCAATTGGTTCAAGTGCTATCTATCAGATAGGTCACAACTGGTAAAAGATGGAAACTACCTATCCACCTTAAAACCACTGTTAAGAGGTGTACCGCAAGGCTCTATTCTTGGCCCCATCCTCTTTGCCATCTATATTAATAATATTGATGCTAACCTCACTCAATCCAACATCCATCTGTTTGCTGATGATACTGTATTATATGTTAGCAATCCTTCATTATCTAAAGCCTGTGAACTGCTACAATCTGAATTTTCCATCCTACAACACAACCTACTGGATAAAAAACTACTTCTAAATGCAAAAAAAACAAAAGCTATGTTCTTTACCTCAAAGAGTTGCTCTGCCACTACCCCACCATCCACCACCCTACAACTAACCACCTTACTTGGAGAAAGCTGGAATTGTTGATAACTTCAAATACCTTGAGTCTGATTGATAATGTAACCCCTGCAAATGGGGGTTCCAAAAGACTTCAGGAGCTTGCTTGAATGCTCCAAGCCTGAATGGTGTTTGGCGTTTAAGCCATTTATCAGTGAGTGTTTTTAGAACCTCTGGTACTGTCTCTTTAAGAGCTGTCTGCTTGCAGACATAATTAGTTTGTATGGGGACTGTGTGTTTCTTTGATTGAGTACCACTCAAGCTGCTGCCAATTCACCCCATTTTTGCAGTCACTAGAGTGCAAAGGAACCTGTCTGAAAGATGTAACTGATTGCCAGAAATCATTTACAGTAATAATAAAATTACAGTTTGTCTAACCTGCTTTCTTTGCAGTCAGAACTGTCTGCCTAGTTCCCCATTCTGGTTTTGAACTGCTGAACTGGACCAATCAGTGTGGGGTAAACTAGCTCTAAAATGATGCCTTGGACGAATCAGAACTTGGGACTCATAATCTGAGCCAGCCACAAGAGAGGATTGTATGGGCAGTGACTCTGGGAGATGTAGTTTAGACTTCGTGCCTTTTGGACCAACAGCAGCAGTCTATTGTGAGTGACAGCCAATCCAGTCAAGAACTGGGAGGAACTCAAAGGAAGTGCCCGGTTTTTGTCTGTTGGGAGTTTCAGTTTGAGATCTGAAAGTGAAGGGAAAGAAACCCTGTGCTCCTTCAGTGCACAGTTTCAGTCAAAACGTGTACAAGGCCCAGAGTTCCGGTCTACAACTTGTGTAACTGCTTGTTAGGACTGAATCCGTCCTGTGAAAAGAATCAAAGGATCTCTGAAGAGTAGAAACCAGGCTCACCCTGTAGAAGACTGAAGAAATTGTTGAATTACACTCGGTCTGTCAGGAACTGAATCTGCTGTGTGTTCTCCTGGTTGTGTGCAGTAATGCGATTGGGATACAGATGCAGCCTGCCTGGTATAGTGCTTTCTTTTTTACCATATAAATGTGTGAGGAGTCTCTTGGAGATCAAAGTAGCCCTGCTGACATTGAAGGACCATATCTTCTTTGGAGGTCGTGAGTACTAATTCGGTCGCTCCCTGTTGAATTGCCACATTAAATCCAAATGGAATTACTGTACTGCTGACTGTTTAATTTTCCTTTTCTCTGTGTGAAAGGGCCCCTACCAGCTGCCACGGTTTGGACTAGCCACTAGGGCCTGGGTACCCAGGGACAGTAACTGGTAGGGATAGGCCTGTGCACAGAGCCATAGGTAGATAGTAAAGTGATAAGCTAATTAACCTGATTTCCCCCTGTCCTTGTTATATCCCCCTAAATAAATCAGAGCTGTTTGTTTCAACAAAGTTATACTGCCTGAGGTATTTGTCTATGTTAAAGTACTGTACTGTGATTGTTGCACTGTATCTTATTTTACAGGATGTCCCGGTGCCTGAACCAGCCTTGGGGGTAAGTGTATACTGTGAAGGTAATTCTGCTATATTGTGTGGGCCACTAGTGGGAAGAAAGGGGGGTTGCAGTGTCCCAGAGGGCTGTGACCAAGTAAGTTTAACTATTGCAAACCCTGACCTCTGGGTGGAGGCACCCGCCATTGGATCCAGGCCCCTCAACCTGTTAGTGGCAAATCAGGCAGGGGTAGTAGCCCTTGGGATAGCGCCATCTAGGGGTTACAATAACAAGCTTGACTATTCTGTCCATATTGAGGAGCTACTAAAGAAACTGAGACAAAGGCTTGGTTTATTTTTTAGAATAAAGCACTACCTCAACAGAGACTCCAAAAAAAGATTAATCCAGGCTTCATTCCTATCCCTCATTGACTATGCTGACTTTCTGTATGGACATTGTTCACTCCCCCTCTTAAATAAACTGGACACCCTATATCACAGGTCCATCAGATTCATTACTGACCTTCCCTTCAGCACCCATCATTGCTCCCTATATAAGGCAGTTAACTGGACATCATTACAACATAGAAGAAATAGGAATGCTGCAATTTGGATATTCAAAGCCTTATCAGGCAAGCTACCTACCTATATCTCAGACTGTTTTACTCAAATTACTTCTAGGCCATACAACCTAAGGATCAGCAAAATTATCATTCTTAAGGTCCCCAATGTCTGCACCCAGTTTGGGAGGGCTGCTATCAGCTACTCACTAGCAATTGTTTGAATTCACTCCAAAAACCATGAAGCTAAATAACCTCCTACCCTTAATATCCTTCAAAAGATTATTCACCACCCTATTCCCAGAACTCTGCAACTGCTTCCACAAGGCCTAAACCCCGGCCCTACCTACCCCCCCCCTTTTTTTTTGTGTTCCTATATGCTGATAAAACTCCCGTTTCCAGTCCCAAGATTCACCCTCAAAATGCCTGCTAGGTCCTATAATCTACATATTACTCCTGATGTGCCCATTGCCTTCTGTCTCACAGATTAAAAGTTTTAATGTGCCGTGTACATATGTATATTGTTATATATTAGCACTTATGTCATTGTATTACTGTTTATGTTACCCCTGTCATTGTATTACTGTTTATGCTACCCTTGTCAATGTAATAACACTTGCACTTTTGACCACTCAGGTCCATCTTGTAAATGAGCTATGCTCAATGATGTTCGCCTGATTAAATAAAGATTTTGATTGATTGATTGATTGATTGGGGGGGGGGATTGCAGGAGAGGTAAGTCCTAGGGGAAGCCGGGGTAACGGGGCTGGGTGGAGCGGCAGGAAGGAGGGCCAGCCAGGGAGGGAAGGATAAGAAGAAAAAAACAAAAAAAGAGACCACGCAAATGAACACCTGAATCTGGGTCACCTGCACAGTAGCACAATGCGCTACAGCTGTGCTATCCGACAGCTCTTAGGCAATACAGTACGCAAATTATGTTGTGATTTTCTTTAGAACTGGCATGAACCCCCAACATGGGAAGACTGCAATAGAGGAGTTTACTGCCTTCCCTTTTGTTTGTGAAGCCCAAATTTCCCCCATCGTTAAACCAGGTATACCAAAAGAATATGTCCCCTCCTACTGCACAGTCTGTTTAATTGATAGTGATACAAAAATTCTTTCCAAATTACTCGCCCTGGGTCTTGAATCCATCCTTCCTAAAACAACTTCCTTGGATCAATCAGGCTTTGTCAAGGGTTATAATGCAGCCTATAATTTTAACCTTGCTTTGCTGCTTTTGTCCTTAGCACCTCAACAAATAGGGGTAGAAATATTGGTCTCTCTTAGTGCAGAAAAGGCCTTTAACTACGTTAAGTGGGGGCCTCCACAGAATACTCTTAAATGTTTTCAGTTTGGGAAGGAGTTTCCTTCTCTTTTGCAGTTAGTCTACAAAACTCCACAAGCTGCTGTTCAGACCAATAACTTCATCTCACAACCTTTTTGTCTCACGCACGGTACACATCAGGGGTGCCCGCTTTTTCCCCTACTTTTTGAACTTGCTCTGGAACCCTTGGCTCAAGCTATCCACACTCACTTAAGGATCCACAGGATGTAGTTAGGAGCTGCTTCTAGTGTTTTCTATTCTACACAGATGACATGCTCTTGTTCTTAATCAAGCCTATGAAGTCTCTCCCAGCTCTCCTAAACCTGACAGAATGTTCTCCGTTCATCATCTGGTTATGAAATAAATTGGGATAAATCTATGATGCTCCCTCTTTCTACATGTGATTTTCGTGTTCTGCACAATTTCCTCCCTTTCCAATGGGCCACAGAACAGTTTCAGATACCTAAAAGTAACTATAACACTGAAATATGAAGACCTATTTCAAAAGAAGTATCCTCCACTCTTGGGACTTTTGAGGACAAAATACATCACACTGGATGGAGCTCCTTCCTTGGGTCAGGTAAATGTAGTCAAAATAACTATACTGCCAAAAAGAACAGTTATATACGTACCGTAACAGTAGATCTTTGAGGGAATCTCTTTCATTAGGCCACACCTTTGGAACTATACGCAAGTCAGCATTAGAACCACATGGAAACTTCTGCTAGCGGGGGCTGCTGCTGCCAATGTCATGCATCAGCATCTATATAAACGTGGGTGGCCCCGTAACTCCTCAGTTCCCTGTTGGAGATTAGGCTCTGAGGGCCTCCAACCATGGGGAAAGTACAGTTATGTAAGAACTTACCGTAACAGTAGATCTTCGAGAACAGCTCTTGCAGCAGGTTACACCATTAGGACTGAAACCAGCAGGCGTCAGGACCCCACGGAAATTTTCTAGCTAGCAGTCTTCATGGGCTCCACATCGGGTCCCCGCCTCGATGTCATGACATAAGGAGGCGGTCCCACCAGAATCCCCAGTTCTCCCACCGGAGAATTCCGGCCGCTGGATGACATCAGAAGAGGAGACCGAGGACCCACCATCAGATGGCCAAGACTAAGGACAGACCTTTCCAATCTGAAGGATGGGTGTTAGGTTAGAACCTTCTTCCTCCAAGGGAGAATGGTGGGCGGAAAGGTACCTGCTGCAAGAGCTGTTCTCGAAGATCTACTGTTACGGTAAGTTCTTACGTAACTGTACTATCTTCTTCGAGATACAGCTCTTGCAGCAGGTTACACCATTAGGGACTGATTCCCAAGCAATGGCGCCTTTGTAAAGCCATCGGGAGGAGGAAAGACTGAGATTAAGGCCTCTTCTGAGCCTAAGACAGAAGTCCCTGGAGGACGGCTAGGCCGAAACCAGCCCTTCGCCTTGAGGCAATGTCCAGGCTATAATGCCTGATAAAAGTGTGCACCGAGCTCCAGGTGGCTGCAGCACAGATAGCTGAAGTGGACACGTTCTTCAGTACTGCAAAGGAGGTAGCCACTCCTCTTGTAGAATGGCCCTTGACCACTCCTGGTAAGGGTTTCTTACGTTGGTCGTAACAAAACGAGATACACTGAATGAGCCAGTGTGAAAGAGTCTGCTTCGAAATGGGGGCCCCTATCATCCTCTCAGCGAAGGATACGAACAGCTGCTCCGCTTTCCCGGTGCTGTTTGGTTCTGGTCAAATAATATCTGAGACACCTGTGAACATCCAGGGTGTGAAGCAGTGCTTCTCCTCGATTGGTGTATTTAGGAAAGTACACTGGCAAATCAATCTCCTGGTTAAGAGCAAGGGCTGAAACCACCTTAGGCAGGAACTTAGGATTTGTCCTCAGGGATACCCTATCCTGACGGAAAATTAAATAAGGCTTCTTGCACATGAGAGCATGTAATTCGGAGATTCTTCTCGCCGAAGTAACAGCAACCAAAAACAACGTTTTCCACGACAGAAAATGTAGCTCGCAATCTGCGGCTGGTTCAAAAGGTGGCAGCGTAAGCTGCTCCAGGACAAAGGGTAAATCCCAAGGAGGGACGGGATCCTTAATGGGCAGCCTAAGGTGGAGGACCCCCCTTAGAAAGGCATGAGTAGTATCCAACTGGGCTACCATGCAGTGGCCTATGGGGGCATGGTAAGGTGCACTTTGATAGAGGAGTAAGCTAGCCCGGATTGAAAAAGGGAAAGCAGGTACTCCAGAACCAGCTTCTCAGGACAGTTTAAGGGCGAGAAACCGCGTGCTTGAGTCCACAGGCAAAACCTGCGCCACTTCATGGCATATGTTGCGTGTGTTGCTGGTTTTCTGGCGGCAGAAAGTACATCTGCCACCTCTTGCGAGACCCAGTGTTGCAACATGGCTATGTCTCTAGGAGCCAAGCATGCAGGTTCAATGAGCGTAAGTCTGGGTGGACTAGTGAACCTGCCTCCTGAGACAACAGGTGGGAGCTGACTGGCAAGGGAAGCGGAGGTTCCCGGGACAACTGTTCCAGAAGCGGGAACCAAATTTGCCTGAGCCAAAAAGGCGCTATTAAGATAAGCGTCGTGTGCTCCATGCGAAGTTTGAGAAGGACTCTCTGGATCAACGGGAAAGGAGGGAAGGCATAGAAGAATCTGCCCGCCCAGGAGAGGGACAACACGTCTCGCCAGAGAACACCAGGCCCTGGATCTAGCGAGCAAAAACTGGGCAGTTTTGCGTTGGATGGGGATGCGCATAGATCCAGTTCTGGAGTGCCCCATCTGTGAAACAGGTCCTCTGCCACCTCCTGTAGAAGTTCCCACTCGTGGGTTCTGGCCTGGGAATGACTCAGGCTGTCTGCGACAGTGTTGTCCACCCCGGGAACGTGAACTGCAATGAAGTTTGCGACGTGTCGTATTACCCATTCCCACACCCTCATCGCCTCCCTGCAAAGGGGGTAGGAGTGTGTGCCTCCTTGTTTGTTGAGGTAATACATCACCGCAGTATTGTCTGTTTGTAACAGGAGAGTACTCGGTGGAATCTCCGACTGAAAGGCTTGCAGGGCATAAAGGACCACCCTCATCTCCAATATGTTGATATGGAGATGAGATTCCTGAGTAGTCCATGTCCCCTGAGACTTCACCCCATTCAAGTGCGCTCCCCACCCCAACCCTGAGGCATCTGTGGAGAGGGTAATCACCGGGGATGGCGCCGAGAAAGGAACCCCCGTAGAGAGGGTTCCCAGATCCAGCCACCATTGCCAGTCCCGAACCACGGCCCTCGTAATTCTGACTGGGTGCTGCAGATGGTCTTGCCTTTGGTCCCATTGCACTCTTAACATCCACTGGGTTACCTGCATGTGGAGTCTTGCCATCGGGACTGTAGGAATGGCCGCAGCCATGTGTCCGAGCAGGCGAAGGACCAATCTGGCCGGGACGGTCTTCTTCGCTGATAGGTCCCTTATGAGGGATTGTATGCGTTCCGCTATGCCTTTGGGAAGAAAAGCTTTCTCCTTGACGGTGTCCAGAACTGCCCCTATGAACTGCAGTTTCTGGGACGGTACCAGGAGAGACTTCTTGTAGTTGATTAAATGCCCAGAGACTGAAATAGAGCCTGAGTGTGCTGAATGGCCAAAAGCAATGCCTCCTCGGAGGAGGCCATGAGAAGCCAGTTGTCCAGGTACGGGAACACGTAGTGGCCCTGTCTCCTCAGAGACGCTGCCACGACTGCCATGTACTTGGTGAATACCCTGGGTGCTGATGACAGCCCGAAGGGAAGCGCCCGGAACTGATAGTGGCGGCCGAGAAACTCGAAGCACAGGAACCTCCTGTGCGCTTGAGCAATAGGGATGTGCAGGTAAGCGTCCTGCATGTCCAAGGACACCAGGAAAGCATCTTTCTTCAGCATGGGGATTAGTCCCGGGAGGGTCACCATGAGGAAGTGCTTGTAAACAACTGACATATTGAGGTCGCTGAGGTCCAAGATTGGACGGAGGTCCCCTGTTTTCTTCGGAACCAGGAAGAAGTGTGAATAATAACCTGCTCCTCTCTGGTTCCCTGGAACATGCTCCAAAGCTTCTTTCTGTAGAATCGTGAGCACTTCCTGCTGTATGAGCAAAGCGTGCTGACCCGAATAACAGGAGAGCAGAGGAGGCCTTGTGGGGGGATTGTCTACGAATTCTATATAGTGGCCTTTTTCGACCAACTGTAGCACCCACCTGTCGGTGGTGATTGACCGCCACCCTGGCATGTGGTCTGCGATACGACCGCCGACCTTTGTTTCCCGTTGATCCTGAGGTGGGGGGCAGGGCCGGAAGGAGTCTGGCAGCAGCGGTCCTGCAGGTTGGGCCGACTTGGTAGCACGTTGGCCTCTACCTGAGGACATCTTGGCCTGGGCTTTCCGAGAGAAGGAGCCCCTCTGTTGCTGGCCGGAACGAGGTTGTTGCCTCTGGGTCTGGCTGCGAAAGCGACTCTGGTTCCTACGAAAGGAACTAAATCTAGATCTGTACATGGCCTGGACAGATCCAACAGCCTTCCCAGCTTCCTGCAGTTTGGTGATGACCTTTTCCGAGGCTTCACCAAACAAAACTTCACCATGAAAAGGAGCGTCCATAATATTTTTCTGGATGTCAGGCGTAAACCCGGAGACATGGAGCCAAGAGTGCCTCCGGAGACATATGCCTGAGGCTGCCGCTCTGGCCGAAGAGTCCACAGAGTCATATGCAGCTTGGAGCACCTGGGTCCCCACGTCTGAACCCGTGCGGAGGAGCTGTAGGAGTTCCTCCTTTTGGCCACCGTCTGGCAGTTTCTCCGCCAGATCCTGTCCCTGTTCCCACAGTGCGTTCTGGAACTGAACCATGTGGGTCAGGTAATTCAATGATCTAATGGCGCAAGTCGCGGCCGCGTAAGTGCACCTGCCCAGCACGTCCAATTGCTTGGACTCCGGGTCTGGTGGCTGCGTGCTCAAATGTTGCAGTTTCTGAGACCGGTCATGAGAGGCTGTAATGACCAGGGAGTCGGCCAGAGGATGTGCGTTGGGGTGGTGGCGGTAGGGAGACTGACCGGATGTCGAAGGCCGAGTGCCGGGAAGACAACTTGTGGTACTCCCCAGACCTGGATGAGGCCTTAGCCGAGGAAGCGGGCCTGGAGGTCTTGGCAGGCCGCAGAGTAAAAGAACCACTGGCCGATGTAACCACAACCGGGGGAGGTTGAGAGTGGGCTCTCGACGGGGAGCGGTCTGACCTGGAGCCGGAGCTGCGGGAGTCCGAGGCCCTGAGGGGGATCTGGGTCTCGCCTTCTCCGTGCTTCTCATGATGCCTGTGTGACTTCCTGAAGATTCCCTGGAGGAAGGTTCCATGGCCTTAAGCTTTTCTTCAAGGAGGAAAGCCTGCAGGGCCTTCTACACGGATTCTCGTTCGGCTGTTAAAGCCCTGACAGAAGGAGCAGGCCTGGGTGTCGTGGTCCGGGCCCAGGCACCGAACGCAGGCCGAATGAGGGTCTTTGAAAGGAATCTGCTTCCTACAGGTACACTTCGAAGAATGGCCCTCCACGGAAGTTGGGGAGGACATCAGACAAAAAAACGGCTGAAAAGTAGATTTTTTACGAAGTTTGGAAAGATTGGAAGAGTTTTCCGGTCGTGTAGCGCTAGACTTAACCGAGAAGTCGAGACATGCAAAAGTCGGCAATGAGGGAAGAATGAGGATTCTGGCAGGACCGCCTCATGTACTACGCCTGATCGGCCGGGGCGGGACCGACGTCGGAGGCGGTCCCCACTGAAGACTGCTAGCTAGAAAATTTCCATGTGGTCCTGACACCTGCCGGCTTCAGTCCTAATGGTGTAACCTGCTGCAAGAGCTGTATCTCGGAAGAAGATCCAGATCATCAGACCAGCACAAGATATACAAGGTGTGATATGGTGCTGGATAAAACACACCATGGGTTAGTATCAGGCACAATATCTGATGCAACCTTCTGTGAAGCAGAAATAGGATGGAGGGAGGGAGGGAGGTCACGGCCTAATAGAAGAGATTCTATTGAAGATCTATTGTTACGATAAGTATGTAACTGTTCTATCTTCTTCAAGAATATCTTTTCCATAAGGTTACACCTTTGCAATGAGTCCCGAAAGTCAGTGGGAGGATGGTAGTCTGATATATACTTAAGATAGCAAGTTCAAATCCAGCACGTCTACAAGAGACTACAGTATGTCCAGACTGTAATGTTTAGTGAAGGTGTGGACAGTGCTCCATGTGGCTGCAGCACAAATAGCAGCAGAAACATTTCCGAAACGAGTAACAGAAGTGGCCATACTCCTTGAAAAGTGACCATGAACCACACCAGGAAGTTCCTTACCGTACTCCTATAACAGAATGTAATATAATGCGCTAGCCATTTGGACAGGTACTGTTTAGTCACAGGGGACCCTCTTACCCAAGGGAGAATGAAATAAAAATCTGGGAGGACTTTCTGCAGTCCTCGGGGGTGAGTCACACAGTATCTGGGCATTCTATGTACATTCAAAGTATGGCGCATATTCAGGGTAGTAAATAGCACAATGTACGGTTTGATTCAAGGTAAATTAATATCACACTTTGGTAAAAACTTGTTTTGTTTCATTTAAAATCTGTAACATCCATGGGCTGAAGAACCATTATTTATAGGTAACCAGAACATTTAACAGATATACAATACAAGAATAAGACAACAGAACATATAAATTAGCAATAATCCATGACAGAGTATGAGGTAATAGGCATTTAATCCACATCTCGGGTGCGTTGTGAGGCCCATAACCACATATCTTGGAGTGGGTTACTGTGCTCATAATATGCGTACTATGCAAAACAGGGGAAAAAAGCACTGAAAGGGGTTTTCCCGTTTCAAAAGCATGAAAGGTATTGTATCCTGCCACCTTGCAAAGTAGTCCTTAAATGGTGTGTATGTCAATGTTCTTATGTACATAGAAATGTCAGAAATACAGTACGCAGAGGATTCCTGACATTTCTTCTGCATGTTATAGTTCCTGACACTTAAAGCAGCCTGTATTTTCTTCTCTGCCCCCCACCCCACACACATATCTACTTCGCAGACACACAGCTGCCAATCGAGCTTACAAGCGAGCGGTGCAGCGCCGCACTATTACACTTAATGGAGCCCCCAGCACCGGCCATACTTCCGGTTCACGGACTTTTACAAAATAAACTGAACTCCTTTGTGGCGCAAGAAAAATGCCGCTTTTGTGGGCTAAAGCTAAACTGGAGGGTAAGCTTTACGGGGTAAGAAGCGAATCGTTTGCTACAGTTCTCCTTTAACCAGAAAAGGCACACTAAGCCAAAGCTTGTTTCCAGGTGCAGCCTGGGAGTACAAGGAAGTTAAGTGACTTGTTCAGGGTCACACAGTATGCAAGTGTGGGCTGATGGGATTCAAACCCAGGTCTCCAGTTAAAAATAGCGTGAAATTAAATTGGAACTCTAACATTACTTTTATAGCAGGGATACCTAGTTGGAATAAATACCTCTGATCAAGTGGAAGCCATCCTGCATGTTTCTACAAACTGCAGTGAAGGGTATGATATAGCAAATGAGCAGCAAATCTTATCTGATTTAATAATGTAACCACCCAGTCCCCTGGGGTTACCAGAATCCCATCAGTATTAGACCAGGTAGCTCTCTGGGCAGCAAGTAGGGAGCTTTTTAGAAGCTCTCTACCACATTACATCATTGTTTACCTAGTTAGGCTAGGTGGAAAATGAATTATGTCATTTAGAACTGTCGCAGCAGCATAAGCCTTTTAGCTCAGCTTCAGGGGAAGCAGTTTAGAATCTTGGGAGTTCAGTGTGTGAGTTCCAGTTTGGAGCGTGATGAGGAAGGAGCTCTCTGTTCAGCAGAGGGCAAGAGGTGCCTGACAGCCTCCCCTAGGCTGGGTGAAGGGCCTCTGGTCATCATTTTCTCACCCTAGTGTGTGGAACAACAATATGCCTAAAAGAAGTGGTGGAGACCTGTGTCAGTGGGACCCCAGTGGGTTAATTTCTTTTGAAACATGAACAGGGATTGAGAAATCCGTGGTTCTAAGGGGCAATCCCCCCCCCCTTTTTTTTTGCAATTGCTTAACCAGGAGTGGCACACTAAGCTGAAAGCTTGTTTACAGGTGCGACCTGGGAGCACAAGGAAGTTAAGTGACTTGCTCAGGGTCACACAGTATGCAAGTGGGGGCTGTGAGATTCAAACCCAGGTCTCCAGATTTGCAACTCAGAGCCTTAAACCACTGCGCTATACTGCTATACCCCTGATGGACTTAAGATTGTCACAGCTGTCCAGAAAAAGAGACTAAAATAGTTTCTGGTAGAAGCTGTGGATTTCAAGGTAGGAATGTTTCTTCAAATATTGTCAGATGCCTGTAACAAAGTTCAAAATTTGTCAGATGCCTGTAACAAAGCGAATACCAAATTGTGAGTGCAGTAGCATTTGGTAAAGACTTTTGGATTGTCTGGTGGTGTATGTGCCCTATGCTGGCTAGATTACACTTTACTCAGGACCCAGTTCACCACATATATGTGCTGAAGTAAAGCATCAAAATAAAGGATGTCTCCAGCAATCCAGGAGGGGTTGGGGAATCCAGAGTAAAGGATGCCATTAGCAATCCAGGAGGGGTTGAGGAATCCAGAGTAAAGGATGCCATTAGCAATCCAGGAGGGGTTGAGGAATCCAGAGTAAAGGATGCCATTAGCAATCCAGGAGGGATTGAAGGATCCAGTTGTGTGGCCTGGATGCAATGGCAGAGACTGACTGAGGCTATGGTGGGCAGAACCTCACTTTTAGTCGCAGTTCAGGGCTAACTGGTTACCAGATAGGGACTGCTGCCTGCAGGTGTAACCTAGTCCATCTTTTCAGGAGTTTCAAGTTAAGCGTGTGGTAACCCCCGCTACTTGATAGAGCTTCTGATTCCCTATTGCCCCGAGCAACAGCTCCGTTTGGCCAGCGAGGGGTTGCTGGAGATTCCGCGGGTGTTTCTGAAGTTATTTGGGGTGCGTGTATTTATGTATGTTGCCCCTACTCTCTGGAATTTTCTACCCTGTCGGCTATGGGAGTGCACGACAGTGGGAGGCTTAAAACTTATTTATGGTGTCAGGCTTTTAATCACACTTAGTAAATGAACCCGGTTGTATTTTTTTGTTTTTTATATTGTATTCACTGTTTTATTATTTTTAATTCTTTTGTAAAGCACCTTGAAATCTGAAAGGCGCTTTTGTGAAATAAAATTATTATTATTATTACACAGACACTTGGTCAGAGATCCCTAAGCAAAGGGGTGGATAGTTAGTGTTTTGGAAAAGGTTCATGATTTAATGTACAGTGCTACTTCTGTGTGAAAATAAATGTTTCCTCTACTGCAAGTTGTGTCATCTGTTTGGACAGCACAACCTTGGGGGACCACCCTAGTTCTGTTTAACATCTTGTCAGTAAATAAAGCCATATAATACACTCCCAATTTTATTGTTGAGGACAATCCATCTGTGAGTCCGAGTGAAATGTTATGGGGCCTCCTCAGACTGGAGACATATCATAGCCCTGGCACCTCTCTCCCAGACTCGGAGTAAATATAAATGTTATTTTGTGCCCTGACCCCCCCACCCGGATCTCTTAGATGCTGGAGCCGAGTATTTACCCTAATGCCAGGGGTGATACTTATTGTCTGCCAACTTGTGGTTTGTTGCCTTGTCTGTGTAACAAGTTAGGGAAGTCCTGGTTACAAGATGCCACTCTTGACCGGGGTAAGGGTTGCAATAAGGTCCTCACCCTGGCCAGCAGCCCTTTGCAGCAGAATGATAAAACAGTATCCCATAGTCAATTACCAGAAGGAGAAAGCTCTGGGACAGGAGCAGTCTTAAAACTTAGGATTTGTACACAGAGAATTTTTTTTTTTTTACTTAAATTTTTATGAAGAAAGTTCTATAATACAAGCATATAACAAGAAGACATAACAGCACAGAAGTTGCCATGTTATACAAAAATAAAAAGTGCATACGATCATAGTCCACAAACTCAAACCATATCTGAGACTTGCCCAGAGAAATAATCCAGGTGTTCTCTTCCTTGAAAGTAAAATGGGGTCCAGGTTACAGTCCAATCCTTTAATAATTTTTCATGGGATAAAAGTCCGTTTTTTTTTCATAATGTATACCACCCATCTGCCCCACCTTATTCTGAAAGCTGAGTAGGAATGATTAAGAGTGGCCGTACTCTTTTCCATATGATAAATGTTATTTACTAAATTATGCCAGGTTTCAATAGAAGGAACTTGAGAAGTCAGCGAAAGCTTAGTAATTACATTCTTAGTAGACGCTAATAAGATAATCAATAATTTTCTTGTGTCTGAGTTGCCACTGGAATATAACAAAAAAAAAAAAAAAAAAAGAAAGAAAAAGGGCATAAGTCGCAGGGTTTGGCTCCAGATCTCTTCCAGGGTCAACTACAATTGCTGAAAAAATGGCTCTGATGTACACATGCCAAAATGCATTGTCCAAGGAGGCGCAGCAGTTCCACGGTCTCCCACAGTGATAGCGCCTAAGTGAAGCAAGTATTTCCCTGCCTAGCTGGGCCACAAATACCGTGTGCTGTCTTGATAAATTCAAGCCACTCAACACCAAGAATCCAGAGCTCACAGGATGGCACAGTAGCTTCCAGTAGCGGGAGGTCACTCTGGGCACATCACCAAGAGCCCCACACAGAAAACGGAACTGCCTCTGCAAGCCCTTTCAGCAGGTACCTGTGACTGACTGGGCAATCCTCAGCCATTTCTCCTGCAGCTGGCTGTGTTCTTGCCCCGGAGAACCTTTTGATCGCCTTTTTTCTTTAACTGCACAACCCTGGACTGGAACCTTATGACACCTTTTATTTTATTTTAAACTCAGACTGCTATACTAAAAGTCTCCTCAAGACTTATGACTTTTAGTCGACCTACATGTGGCGATAGTTTTTATTTCACTCTCTAGCAATCCTTTTTTGCAATTTACCATTTAAAGTGTTGCATCTTTAGTCTAATACCTCCCTTAAAGTTACCAGTCAAGCCTAGCTTTAGTATTTATGTGCCATTATTAGCCAAGTTTCAGTCTGCCTTACTTTCCAGTTAAAGCTTTGCATTTTCTAGCTTAATACCTTCCCTAAAGTTACCAGTTAAGCCTAGTTCAGTATAAATGTAACATAATTAGCCAAGTTTCAGTTTGCCTCTGTTGCTTTTCCCCGTCGTTTCTGCATAATCCTGAAATCTTACTCCCTCCCCCTTCTCAGATAACCTCCACTGGTGTCTTATTTAAACGCTACCTCTCCGTCTCTCCCCAGTGCAGCACAGGAATCCAGGGTTACGGCATGGCACAGCGCGGCTCCCCCCCATAGCGGGAGGTTACTCTGGGGCACCTCACCGAAGAGCCCCAAACAGAATCGGAGCCCCACACAGAAAATGGAATCCACCTCCGCAAGCCCTTTCAGCAGGTACCTGTGACTGACTGGGCGATCCTCAGCCATTTCTCCTGCGGCTGGCTGTGTTCTTGCCCCGGAGGATCCCCGCGGCCCCCACCACCACCCTTAGCGGGCATTTGCTTTTATAGGCGCTGAGAGCCAATCACCCGACTTCTCCATTTGCAGCTTTTCAGAAGCTGCCACAAGAGGTTGTATTTTCATTTCTGTGCTCCAGCTTTACTAACACCTCACCGGTAACTCTCCTATATGTAAAACAGGATAAAAATAAATCCACCCTCCTTTCTAAATTAGTTTTCTTCCTCCTTCTCCCTCAATAATGCCATCCCCGGGACCTACTGACCCCCGCATTTACTTGGCACACACTTATATGCCCATACGGCAGCACCTCTCAGGGCCATCAATTAGAGCCCCTTTCCTGGTCTCTCTATACATTTTGTCTCTTGTGTGGGTTGACAGACTTATGTGTCTTCCCGAGACAGGGTACCCTGATCCGTGTCATCACACACACACATCCCGTCATTCAGAGCTACTCAGCCGAATATAAGGTCCAGCCACTCTTTCTGTCCCATATACTCACTAAAAAGGGCACCTTCTACCTGGCCCTGCATTTCAATACTAAACACCATAGAGAGGACTTTCTCCCTCTATCCCCTTCAGCCCTACTGCTTCTATCAGGCGACATCGAACCTAATCCAGGCCCTCCCATTACCAACATCGCTCTCGGCTCACCCCATGACTTACACTGGGCATCTACCAAGGGCCTAACAATTGCCCACATGAACGTCTGCAGACTCTGCCCAAAAATGCAGGAGGTACAGGGCTGGATGTCTCTCTACAACCCTGATATTCTGGCTGTGTCCAAAACATGGCTTAAGCCTCACACCCTACCCGACGAGGTAGCACTGACTGGCTACACTACCTTCTGCAAGGACAGGGAGGACAAAAAAGGGTGTGGGGTTCTCATATATGCTATGGACTCCCTTGATGCTGTCCTTACCCAAATACCCAGCATTGCTCATGCGGGAGGTGAATCAGTCTTTATAAAAATTACTTTTGGCAATGCTAAACACCTTACAGTTGGCTGCCTGTACCACCCTCTGAAGGTGTCCCTACTTGCCTTGGAAAATATCACCAATGCTCTTGCTGATTCAGTCACCTCTGAACTCCTGATTCTGGGGGATTTCAATCTCAACTAGGCAAAGGACTGAGCAGTCCCTCAAAGCCTTGCTTCTAGACGCTAACCTGGAGCAAATTATCACTGAAAAGACCAGGGCCAACTACAAAACAGGTAACCACACTACCCTCGACTGGGCTCTGGTGTCTCACCCCTCCAACACTGCGAATGCAGGTATCTTGGCTGATGCTCTTAGTGACCACTCACCCATCTTCTGCATCTGGAAAAAACGCTCCCCTCGGGTCCCTCCAAAGATACTCTCTGCCTGAGACTATTCCAAATTCTCGGAGGATGCCTTCAGTGCATACCTCGGCAACCTCAACTGGTCTCCAGTACGGCTCCTCCCAACTCTTGAAGAAGCCCTGGACTTCTTCCAGAACTCCTTCAACTCCACAGCTAACCTGTTCGTCCCACTTAGAAAACTGAGCTAAGGGCAGCTGCCATAGATGGATCACCACACAGAGCTCAAATCTTTGATGATGAACCAAGACAAGGCATGTAAGCATCACAAACAGTCCACCCTGCCTGCTGATATTCTGACCTATAAACAGCTAAGGAACGAGTGCAAACGTTCCTCTAAGATGGCAAACAGAGACTTTTTCAAGCGCCTCCAGCAAACCACTTTAGCCAACCCTCGATCATTCTGGTCCCACATCAATGACCTGCTAAAGGGCAACAAGTCTCCCTCCCCTGGCCCTATTGAGATCAATGGCCTTATGACTGATGTCTGTCATGAAATTGCTGCTGCCGTCAATAGTTACTTCACCAACCTCGAGGATTATAAGTCTAACCTTAATTCTACCTCTACTCTGCCCCCTTACTCAGAAGGTCCTTGCCCTGCAAGGCCTCTCTTTCACCTGTGGCTAGTTAAGGTCAAAGAGGTACTGCCACTCTTAAAGCACATCAAACTCAAAGGCCCTGGAGGACCTGATGGCATATGCCCTAAACTACTGAAGGTGGCAGCACCTGCCATTGCTCTACCTATTACATGGCTAATTAACAGATCACTGCTCGAAGGCACTGTACCCAATACCTGAAAATGGGCCATTGTTGCTCCTATCCCCAAAGGGGGTCCCAGGGATTCCCTCAGTAACTACAGGCCGATCTCGCTGCTGTGTGCTCTGGCCAAGATTCAGGAAAGGCTTGTATACTGTCAGCTCAGAGACTACCTGGAGGCTAATCAACTACTAGCCCCCACCCAACACGGCTTTAGGCAAAATCATGGCATTGATACAGCCCTCATAAAATTTACATTTGATGTACTGGGAGCCATGGACAAAGGGCTCCCCACAGGTGCTGTTTTTATTGATCTTTCAAAGGATTTTGACCTAGTCGACCACAAGCTCCTGCTAACCAAACTGGCCTCCTTTGGGCTGGACCAGCATTCCCTTTCCTGGTTCACCTCCTATCTATCCGGTCGTTCCCAGCAGGTCAGGTGGATGAGTATGACCTCAGGTCCACCCCCTCCAAACAAGGGGGTGCCTCAAGGTTCTATCCTTGGCCCCCTCCTCTTCTCGCTATTCGTTAATGACCTTAACTCCCACTGTGGTGGCAGCCTGGTCATTCAATATGCAGAAGATGCTGTTATCTACCGGTCCCCGTGTAATCTCTCTGATCTGGCACCCCATCTACAAGCTGACTTTTCTAAGTTAGAGACCTGGCTTACAGAAAATAAACTGGTCTTAAATGCCTCAAAAGCCAAGGCAATGCTATTTGGACAGAAAAAACTTTGGCCCTGACTGGAGTGCCTTGCTCCCTTTGACATCAGCCTCTGGCAGCCGTATTGAAGTTGTGAGTTCCCTCAACTACCTGGGGCTGAATCTTGATCAGGGGTTCACTCTAAAGACTCACTTAGACCAGGTAACCAAAACGGTGCACTACAAACTGGGTCTCCTGTACCGCCTGAATGACCAGCTAATTCCTGAGCCAAGAATAACCATAGCTAACAGTCTCCTCCTTCCTATCTTGCCCCTATACTTCAAGGGCTGGCCAAACAGGAAATGAGCAGGCTGCAGGTTCTTTACAACAAAGTAGCTTGGTTTGTGACTCAGTCTCACAAACGAAGGCACCACTGCGATGCACTTGCTTCTTTGCATTGGCCTTCCCTAGCTGGTCACCTTCAGTACCCCCTGCTTTGTCAAGCCTACAAGATCCTACACTGCAAATCCCCTGATAGTCTGTCCAGTCTCCTGGTCCTCAAGCACTCAGTGCGCACCCTTCACTCCTCTGGGCGTAACCTACTAGAGAAACCTAAGGTTCGAACCACTATTGGCAGCAAGTCCTTTGCCATGTCTGCCCCTGCCCTATGGAACAAGCTTCTTCCCCTCCTCCAGGAAGCCTCCTCACTCGGAAATTTCTGTAAGGGACTCCGTGCTCACTTACTAGAAGTGAACATCTGCTCTTGTCAGTGAAGGGGCTTACCCTATCTCAAACGCTAGATCCCTGCCAGCCTAAAGTATGACTACTGTATTAAGTCTCACCCGTCCCCTGTACTGTCTACCCTTGACTCTTCTTATTGTAGTCCTCTCCAGCGTATTGTACTGCTACCTCTTATGCTATGTTATCTGTCTTTGCTGTAACCAATTTTGCTGCAGTATCTGCATGATTTCTGTACTTGAATTTCTTCCTGTTGTCATGATGTACCATGTAATGTCCACTTTTGTACCTGTATCCTCTGTAACTAAATTCTGGTCGCTCCTGAAAAAAGGGACCTTCGGGGCTCAGTGGGCCTATCCGGTTAACAAAACTGAATAAATAAATAAATAAATATGAAAAAGTTACTTTCTGAATCTTTTGTAACGATGATGCCCACTCTTGTTCTATCAGAGGAACTCCAAGGTCATTTTCCCAAGACACTTTAACATGATCCACAGAGTCATCAGAGAGAGCCTGGAATGCCTGGTAGAGCTGGGAGATAAGATATTTTGTAAGACTGTCCCCCATTAAGGTTCAGACCACCAGGTCGCCAGTGTAGGTATATCCCAGAGGGGTGGTTCTGTCTGCCTACGTGAGGTCAAATAATCTCGAGTTTGCAGGTAGTGGAAAAAGTGTGCTGGGGCAGGTAGTCGTCGGTCATTAATTCCTCAAAAGCATGGACAGCCGAGCCCTGTAAGAGCTGCGGCCAGCATTGAAAGCTAGTATCTAAACAAGAAGGATGAGAATCTGGGGTCCTGGAAAAATATAAAAGTTGATAAAGATAAGGGTGCAAAGTGAATTCGTAGTATATGAGTTAACAGTGTATTCAGGAAGTTATAAAGGCGCCACCGTTAACAATGCTCTGTCTTGGGGGTGTAGAGTCCCCTTGATCAGTTCAAGGATCTTCCAATATGCCACACAGTTATCAGTTAACCAATGCAATATGATGTGGAGTTGTGCTGCTTTATTGGAGAAAACCAAGCCCCCTTTTGGTTTGGGGAGTTGCAGAACTGAATAACGGACATGCATTTTTTTGCCCTGCCAGATATAATGGGCCATAAGCTTATTCCAGGTGTGTAAATAAGTAGGTGATGGGGTAACAGGAAGGGTTAGTGCTAGGTACAGCATCCTAGGCAAAGTGACCATGTGGAAACTGTCAATTCTTCATATGAGGGGTAGGGGATGGTGTGACCAGCATTCAAGGTCTCATCGTGAGGCTTGTGTAAAGGAATCATAGTTTAGGGAACAAACCTTATTTGAATCTACTGAAAGTAAATCTCCTAAGTATAAAGAGATTCTGTTTTTAAGAAAAATCAAGTAAGGAGGCTCACACATTAGAGCCTGAAGCTCTAAATTCCTTCCAGCAGAAGTGACTACAATCAAATATAACATTTTGTATGACAGGAAATGTAATGCTGCAACTCGTGGCTGGCTCAAAAGGAGCCATATAAGTTTCTAAAGTACATAATTCAAGTCCCAAGGTGGAACTGGAAAAGAGGTTTCATATGTAAAATATCTCTTAGAAAAGATGGAATACCTCTAATTGCTACTGTATGACCATCAACAAGGGTATGGAAGGCTGCTATAGCGGCCGAATGTACCTTGAGTGAGGAATACGGAACCGTAGACCAGAGTCTGACAGTGATGGTAAGTATTCCAGTACTACATTTACACCACATGTAAATGGGTCCAAATTCCTGGACGCAGCCCACAAAGTGCACCGCTTCCATTTTAAGGAATATATATGTCTGGTTTAAAGCTTTCTAGCTGCAATCAGGACATAAGCAACCATAGTGGATACTCCAAACATGCCATGGTTATGTCTTCAGGAGCCATGCATGCAGATGCAGAGACTTCAGGTCCAGATGGACGAGGGAACCCCCCCTGCCCTGTGACAACAGACCCTGACACAGAGGGAGGGGTACCAGAGGTTCCACTGCCAGCTATTGTAGAAGGGGGAACCATATCTGGTGAGGCCATAATGGAACAATGAGGATGAGGGTGGCACCCTCCATCCTCAGGCTGAGTAGAACCCCCTGTATTACAGGAATTGGGGGAAATGCATACAGGAATGTCCCTTTTTAAGAGAGGGACAACACATCTTGCCATTAAACTCCAGGCCATGGAGTGGGTGAGCAAAAATGTGGCAGTTTTTCACTGTGTGGGGATGCAAAAAGGTCCAACTCTGGACAATCCCATCTTGTGAACAGGTTGTCTAGCATGGAGGTCAACAGTTCTCATTCATACATCTGGGACCGTGACCTGCTTAGCCTGTCTGCCAAGATGTTTTGGGTACCTATGAGATGCACGGCTGACAGTTCTAGGCCATGTGACAGCACCCAGTACCACATTCTCATTGCTCCCCCTGCATAGGGGATAGGAATGAGTGCCCCTCCTCCACTTGTTGAAATAATGCATCACGCTGGCATTGCCTGTCTGTATTAACAGAAGACTCAGACTCAGGTGCTCCTGAAATGCCTGAAAGCTGAACAGGACAGCTCTCATCTCCAGAGCATTTATGTATAACTTGGCCTCCACCTTGGTCAAGGACCTTTTTGCCTGGTAAGGTCCCAGATGTGCACCTCAGCTGAAGCCAGAGGCATACTTGATGAGGATCTGTACAGCAGCCGGTACGAGGAATGGAACGCCCTTTAATAAGTTTGTGTGCAATCCATCCACCACAATAATGCTCTGTGCAACACAGTCGTGATGAGCACCATTTGGTCCAGCTCAGTCAACTGATCCCATTGGACTCAGAGTGCCCATGGAGGGATTCTCATATGTACGTGGGCCAGTGGCACAGTTACAACGGCCACAGCCATGAGTCCCAGAAGATGTAACATGGTCTTAACTGGGACAGAATGACTTCTGTATACCAGCTATGGTTGGGCAATCAGATTTTCTGCTCTGTTTAGTGGCAGGAGAGCAGACCTCTTCTCCAAAACTACCCGTGTACTGCAGTCTCCAGCAGGGTATCATAACATACTTTGACACATTCCCCGTGTTATTACATTGCCAAAAAGCTGCCATGTCTGAGACAAGGTAAGCAGCAGAGCTTCACTGTAGCTGGCCTTCAAACTCCAGTCGCCCAGATTCGGGAAAATATGTAGGCCTTCCCTGTGAAGGACTGCCGCCACTACTGCCAAGCATTTGGTAAAGACCCGTGGCGCAGAAGACAAGCCAAAGGACAATACTCTGAATTAATGCTCCCTTTCAGCACGAAGTGGAGATACTACCTGTGAGCTTTTCTATTTTTGACATGAAGATATGCATCCTTCATGTCCAGCAAACAAAGACAGTCCTGTTTGCAGAAGGAGAATCAGAGCTTGCAGGGATACCATTCAAAATGTCTTGTATTCTATGTAGTAGCCGAGATCCCTGAGATCTGAAACAGGACACAGGACACAGATCCCCTGCCTATTTTGGGACCAGGAATTATCTGGAATAAAAAAGTACAGTTATATAAGAACTTACCATGAGAGTAGATCTTCGAGAGGAGCTCTTGCAGCAGGCAACACCAGTAGGACTAAGCCGCCAGGCGGTAGGACCACACGTAAAACTTCTAGCTAGCAGTCTACAATGGGGGATTGCCCCCAATGTTTGCATGCCGACATCTCTCCTATAGTATAAATGGGGCGGTCCCCCAGCCCAACCGCAGTTCTCCAGCTGGAGACCCTGGCATGGCCAGAAAAAAGGAGAACCGAGGCAGTTCCTCAGAATTGAGGAAAGCAGAGTAGCTGAGAAGGAAAAATAGCAACCAGGGGGTAGGAAGGCGGGGAAAGCAGTGCCTGCTGCAAGAGCTCCTCTCGAGGATCTACTGTTACGGTAAGTTCTTATGTAACTGTACCATCTTTCTTCAAGGGGGCTCTTACAGCAGGCAACATTGGTAGGGCTGAGTCCCAAGCAGTAATGGAACTGACCTGGTCAGCAGGGAGGAGGAAGGAAACAGGCAGAGCACACTTATGAAAGAAGGCCCTGAAGGACTGCAAGTCTGAAGCCAGCTCTACACCTAGAGGCAATGTCCAAACTGTAATGCCTAATAAAGGTATGGACAGAAATCCAAGTGGTGGTTGCGCAAATGTCCGCAGCGGACACATTTCTGAAAGAGGCAACTGAAGCAGCCATACGTCTGGTAGAGTGGCCTTTGACTGCTCCCGGCAGAGGTTTGTCATACTTGTGGTAGCAGTACACAATACAATTAGCTAACCACTTAGACAAATGAAATAAACTGGTTCGTTTTTTGCATAGGGCAGGTGCTATCTAAATAGTACCAGAACACCCGTGAACATCCAAAGTATGAAGACCCCAGGATTAGAATACTTGGGATAATAAACAGGCAGGTGGATGGATTGATTTAATGTAAACTCAGACACTACCTTAGGCAAAAACTTAGGAATTGTATGCAAAGACACCCTGTCTTTGTGAAAAAACAAATGAGGCTCTTTACACATCAGAGCCTGAAGCTTGGAAATCCTCAGACCAGAAGTAATAGCAACCAAAAACAAAGTTTTCCATGACAGGAAGCATAGCTCACAGCTTGCGGCTGGCTCAAAGGGAGGCAGAGTAAGCTTTTCCAACATAAACAAAAGATCCCATGGCGGGACAGGATCCCTAATGGGAGGTTTCAAGTGCAACATACCCCCCAAGAAAGTGCGAGAAAGATCCAGTTGGGCAACAGCTTTGCCCTCAACATGTGCATGGTACGGAGAGATGGCAGAAAGGTGCACCTTAAGTGAAGAGTACCCAAGGCCTGAGTCCGAGAGTGACAGGAGGTACTCCAGGATGAGATTCACCAGACAGGTGAATGGATCTAAGTGCCGAGCAGTGGCCCAAATGGAGAAGTGCTTCCACTTCATGGCGTAAGTGGCCCTCATGGAAGGTTTCCTAGCAATCACCAGGAAGTCTGCCACCCGGGAAGAAACTCCGAAGCGGGCAATAACTAAGTCTGTAGGAGCCATGCATGGAGATGCAGAAACTTGAGGTCTGGATGGACCAGAGTGCCTAGCTCTTGGGAGAGCAAGTCGGAGCACATGGGCAAGGGGACTGGGGGCTCCACTGCCAGCTGCTGCAGTAATAGAAACCATATCTGGCATGGCCAGTAGGGAACTATGAGAATCACCTCCGCCCCCTCTGTCTGAAGTTTGAGCGTGACTATCTGCAGAAGTGGAAAGGCTTACAGAGGCCTCCCTGTCCAAGAGAGGGACAACGCGTCTTGCCAGAAAACACCAGGCTCTGGACCGAGCGAGCAGAAAATGGGCAGTTTTGCGTTGAATGGTGATACAAAAAGGTCCAGCTCTGGATGACCCCACCTATCAAAGAGGTCATCGACCACAGAGGACAGGAGCTCCCACTTGTGAGCCTTCAAACTGGACCTGCTTAAGCTGTCAGCCAGGACGTTTTGGATGCCTGGAACATGTACAGCAGCTAGTTTCAGGCTGTGCCCTATGGCCCAGTAACAGACTCTCATGGCCACTCTGCAAAAGGGATAGCAGTGAGTCCCCCCCACTTGCTGACATAACAGACCACAGACATGTTGTCTGTCTGTACCAGTAGTGGGCCTGGAAGAAGATGGATCTGGAAGGTCTGCATAGCATACAGGACTGCCTGCATCTCCAGAATATTGATGTGGAGATGCTGTTCGCTCTCTGACCAGACCCTCTGAGTCTGCTGGTCGGACAAATGGGCTCCCAAGCCCAGGCCCGAGGTGTCCGTTGTCAGAATCTGCTGTGGGGAATCTGCCTGTAAGGGAACTCCTTTGAGGAGATTGGAGGGGTTCTGCCACCATTCCAAAGTCTGCCTCACCGGGCTGGAGACTAACACTGTCTAATCTAGGTCATCAGTGTGTTGGTCCCACTGGACTCGCAAAGTCCACTGAGGCACTCTCATATGCAGGCGGGCAAGGGGAACCATGGCTATAGCTGCTGCCATGTGCCACAGGAGATGCAGGAAGAAACTGGCTGGGACCTGATGGGAGGATGATACCAGCTGGGCCTGTGCTATCAGATGTTCCGCCCTGTCCTGCGGCAGGAAGGCTCTGATCTGCAAGGAGTCTAGGGCCGCTCCTATGAATTGGAGGTGCTGGCTTGGCCAGACACAAGACTTGGGATGGCTGAGAGTAATCCCCAGTAGCTGGAATAACCGAAAGGTGGACTCCAGGGTCTGAATTAACTGAGTTCTGGAGGGGGGGCCGTCAACAGCCAGTCCTCCAGATAAGGGAAAACATAAAACCCTGGTCTCCAAAGAGCCACAGCCACCACTGCTAGGCACTTGGTAAAGACTCGAGGAGCCGTCAGTGAGGTGGGAAAACCAGGATATGGAGATAGGCATCCTACATGTCCAGTGAACAGAGCCAGTCCCCTTGGTGAAGAAGGGGCAGTAACCCCTGTAGGGTGACCATCCTGAAACACTTGTACTCTATGTACAGGTTCAGGCAACTGAGATCCAAAATCGGTTTCAAGTCCCCAGTCTTCTTAGGGACTAGAAAGAAGTGAAAATAGAACTCCTTCCCTCTTTGGGCTGGGGGGACAGGGTCTGTGGCCTTTTTGCACAGAAGTGCCTGACTTTCCTCCTGGATGAGGGCGATGTGGGCCTGGGGGTAATGGGAGTGCAAGGGAGGGTTACCTGGAGGGACCTCTAGAAACTCCAGCGTGTGCCCCCTTTTTATAATCTGAAGTACCCACTGGTCTGAAGTCACAGCACGCCACCCGTCTAAGCACAGGAAAAGTGATCCCCCCCCAACTGCCTCCCCCAGTGGCTCTGCTGGGGGGGGGGGTCAGGCAAGGAGTCATGTTGTGGCTCCAGGGGTGGTCAGAGCAGCTGAGGATGCTCTGGGAGCCCGGCTGAGGATGCTCTGGGAGCCCTAGAGACAGAAACTCCAGCTGGCTGGGTAGCAGCCTTGCGTCTGAAGGCGCCCTTCGGCTGCTGTCCCTTGGACTGCTATCTAGAGGGCCGACGAAAGGGATGGCGTTGGGCGGACCTGGGACGACAGCAGTACATGGAGTGGACCGATCTCAATGCCTTACCTGACTCTTGGAGGTGGGAAATGATGTCCTGGGCATCACCCCCCAAAGAGGGCAGAACCCCAAAAGGGGGCATCCAGAATTTTTATTTGCACATCGGGTGTGAACCCCGACCCCCTATGTCAGAAGTGACAGCGGATGCAGACTCCTTCTGCAGCTGCTCATCCGGTTGCGTCAATGGTGTCATAAGCAGTCCTTAGTACATGGTTGCCCATGTCTGAGCCCAGCTTAAGAAGCTGGACCAACTGGGCCTTCGCAGGATCCTTGGGAAGAGCCTGCACCAGTTCCAAGGCCTTGTCACATAAGGCATTTTAATACTGGACCATATGGGCTGGATAATTTGAGGTCCTGATGGCCAGAATGGAAGAAGCGTAGACACACTTTTCAAACTGATCGATCTGGCAAGACTCTTCATCGGGGGCTGGGTACTGAGGTGCCTGGGTTTCTTGTGTCGTCATGGGCCGCATTCATGACCACCGAGTCCGCCTCTGGCTGTTCTCCCAGACAGGGTTTGCTGACTGGCACATGATACTGACGGTCAGCCTTTTTAGCCAGGGCCGGAGTGGAAAAAGGACAGTTCCAGGTGGCCTTAGTGACATCCTCATATGAATCGATGAAGGGCAGCACTACCAGAGGGAGGGTCTCCTTCTTGAGAAGACAGATTGCCAGATGGTGGCGTTCAGGGTCTAGCTCCGCAGTTTCCCACCCCATCAGAGACTGTATGTGCCTCAGGATGCCAAAAAGGTAGTATCATCAAGGGGAGACCTAGGAGTCTCCTTGGGGGGCTCATTATCTTGGGAGGGGCCCCCTGGAATCCTCTGAGTCTTCAAAAGAGGAAGAGGAAGAATCCTTACCAGATGGGTCACTCTCAGAGACCAGCACTGGAGGGCATCAATCCTCCATATGATGGTCCGTATGACCAGGACGGCTAGGGCCTGCAAAGTCATCTCAGGGTGGAGGGTCATGAGGAGGTGGAGGAGAGGCAGGCCTCCTGGGGGCATCCTTATCTTTCATAAAGGTCCACCAGGCTGAAAAAAACACATTATTGTCCACCGGAGGAGGTGGAGTATATGGTGAGTAAGGGTATTGAGGAGGCGGTGTCGGATATCCCGGCATTGGGTAACCTGGCATCAGCCCCTGGGGCATCGGGTACCCTGGCGTCAGTCCCTGAGGTGTTGGGTATCCAGGCACTGGTCAATCTTGCGTTGGCTGGGGATTGCCCGAAGGGCCAACCAGTGTTGGCTGAGATGGAGGCGACAACAGCTGAGGCGTCGTCAGGACAGATACTGGCAGAGCAGGCATCTGCAAGACAGGCGAGGGCTAACGCCAGTCCAGCGAAACAGGTGCCACGGGCCCTGAAGGAGAAGCGGGCGTCTGCACAGGGGAGCTTGATCCCGACAGAGGCAGAGGTGTCACCTGTGTGAATGAGGAGGTGAGCGCCTGCTCTGGGTGTTGCTTAGAGGCGCCAGTCCTGGAGTCACAGACTGGCATTGGCAATGGCAGGATTGGGGGAGCAACGGATAAAGAACCACCACCCGAGGAGGTAACCCCAGTTGAGCCAAATGGCTGAAGACCCGCAGGGAGTAAGGGCCTAAGCATCAGGGGCTGGAAGGCAGGGGACGGAGTCTTATGCCCCGAGGAGCCGCTGCCCGAGATAGAGATGAGGGCAGGCGACTGAGAAACTGGCAGCCCTGAAGGGGTAAGGACTGCCAAAGGAGGAGGGGTCAATCTCCCACAGGAGGGAGACCTAGAGGCAGCCACCAGCTTATGTGGTGACTGAGAGTGTGAAGCTGACTGGGGATGGTCCCTGTGCTTATGCTTCCTGCTGGACCTCTTCTCCTTCTGGGCAGGAGAACTGACCCCCCCCGAGGCTGGGGAAGAAGAGGAATTTTTGCCCTGAAGCTCCTTCTCATTCACAGCTAACCTGCTGCAGCAAGAAGCTTTGGAGGGTCTTCAAGTGGCGTCTCCATGTGGCCTGGCTGAAGTCCTGGCAGAGTTGGCAGGCCTTGGTGTTATGGACAGGGCCTAAGCAGAGCAGGCAAGAAGAATGGCCGTCCTTGGAGGGAAGCTGTTTGCCACAAGCACACTTCGTAGGCCGGTCTGAAGATGAAGTTTGAGAAAACGACAAACAAAATCTGAAGAACACCGAAAAAAACAGGTTACTCACCTGTAACAGAGTTCTAGGAGTGGTATATGTTGTTCATCCACACTGTTTGGCATGTCCTTTCCCTTTAAGATTCTTGCTGGAAGGTCTAAAAGCAGGCTCCTCCCACCCAACAGGTGGTATATGCCTCGGCTCCGCCCCTTGACGCCAGATCTTGCCCGCTGGAAGCAGATGGGTGGGTTCGTGTGGATGAACAACATATACAACTCCTAGAGCTACTGTTACAGGTGAGTAACCTGTTTTTCTAGGATCATGGATATGTTGTTCTATCCACACTGTTTGGCAGACTTCTAGCAGTTCTCTGGCGCACACACCCTACTTAGGGAACAGAGATTGGAGAACCGAGGCCCCAATACCAGCATCCCGGCCTGACTCTAGGTCAATGTGGTAATGGGAAATGAAGGTGTTTGCTGACTTCCCGGTAGAAGCCCTGCAGATTTCCTGGATAGGGACGTCCCTGGAAGCAGCCACTGATGCAGCAGTACGGTGGGTGGAATGAGCTCTTATCCCAATGGGAGGCTCCTTGCCCGCCAACCGATAGCAGAGATCAATGCAAGATGTAATCCATCTGCCAATCATCTGCTTTTATTTATTTATTTATTGGAATCTCGGATAACACTTTTGAGCTAAAAGCTCGTTTACAAAGGTTCCACGTCATAAGGCAATAGACAAGGTATGTAGACATTACAAAACAGCTAGGGGTACATACAGCAGGCGAGTACATTATGGTATATACAGATACAGAATCAAGCAAGTACAGTTAAAATACATCAGGTAGGAGAGGTCAAATTTATTGCAACAGTACTAAGAGCATACGTAAGGTGGACAAGCAATTTATAGTGGTAGCTGAGCTTTAGAGCGTGCAGGTAGAGTTATGGAGGGTCAAAAGTGGTGGTGACCAAAGGAGGGGAGGACAGAATAGATGAGAGCAGGGAGAGGGTGGGGGCAGAGACAAAGGGGTGACAGAATAAGGGGTTGAGTAGTCAGAGGGGTAGGAGTGGATAGGAATCTACCCAGGGTTAAATCAATCGTTGATTGGGCAGGGCTAGGTGATGTGGGGGAGAGAGGCATAAGGAAAGGGCTTTAAAGTGGGGGTGAGGCGAGGGGAACTGGGGAAGGGGGTGAAAATTGGGGAGAATTAATATTTGCGAAGATAAAGCAGGAAGGCGGGGGGATAGAGAGGTTACGTGGGGGTAAGTGCTCAGTGTGTGCTTTGCTGCAGGTCTGCCAGGTGCGGCTTCAGCGTAGGTGACAAACAACTGGCAAACCTCTCCCCGAACTTCAGCGATATGCTCCTTGGAATAAGACAGCACCCATCTCAGGTCCAAAGTATGGAGCCTGTACTTAGCCTCCGAGGTGTAAGTGGAGTAGTACACCAGCAGAGTTATCACTTAGTTCAGGTGAAACTCTGACACCACCTTTGGAAGGAACTTCAGGTTAGGGCGCAGGATAACCTTGTCCCTGTGGAAGACCAGATAGGGAGAGTCGACAGAGCGCCTGTAGTTCCCCAGTCCTTCTGGCTGACATGATAGCCACCAAGAAGGCGGTCTTCCCCGACAGATGTGACATATCGCACCTATGCGTCGGTTTGAATGGCTTCCCCATGAGCTTTGCCAGTACCAGTAGTAGATCCCACAGTGGTGGTGGTTCTCGCACCAGAGGGGAAATGTGGATGAGGCCCTTAAAGAAACGCCAGTCCACCTTCTCCTGTGCCACCATCTGCTGACTGGCACATTCCCAGTAAGCAAAGATGGCTGCCAGGTGCACCTTAAGGATCGTAGACAGGAGATCCCCTCTGGACAGAGACCAAAGGTAGTCGAGGATGCTAGCCACTGGACAGGATGAAGGGTCCAAGCCCTTGCCCTGACACCAAATGGAGAATCTCTTCCATTTGAAAGCATAGCACTTCCTGGTCGACTCCTTCCTAGATGCCTCAACTACACTGAGTACATCGTCAGAGAGACCCAAAGCCTGGAACTCTAGTCGCTCAGGAACCAGGCTGTCAGGTGTAAGGACTCAATGTTCGGGTGGAGGATCCTCTCCTGACTGACTGAAATCAGGTTCTACATGAGGGGTGTGCTGGAAGATGCCTTGGGAGCCTGTTGCTGAGGAGATCGGGATATCAAAACCGGCAGGGCCAGTCTGGTGCCACCAGGATTACTTGTGCCTTGTCACTCCTGACCTTGAGGAGCACCTTGTGGATCAAGGATAGTGGAGGAAAGACATAGAAGAGACCTGGGGTCCACAGCATTGAGAAGGCATCTCCTTGCAGTGAGCCCTGCTGAGGGGGCGGGTATGAAACAGCTTCAGCTTGGTCTTCTCCCTGGAGGCAAACAGGTCCACATGAGGGGTGCCCCACTGGGAGAACAGGCTGTGTACTACCTCCGGATGGAGAGACCACTTGTGGGACGCCTCGCCCACATGGCTAAGGGTGTCCGCCAGCTGATTTGAGGCTCCTGCCACATGGATGGCTAGGAAATCTGCCTCTAGTTGGCTCACGAGGGCCCAGATGTGGAGCACTTCCCTGCACAGAGGCTGGGAGTACGTGCCGCCCTGCTTGTTGTGATAGTGCATGGTCGTGGTATTATCCGTCTGGACCTGCACCACTTGACCCTGAATCAATGGAGCGAATGCAGTCAGCGCCAGCTGAACTGCTCGGAGCTCCAGCAGGTTGATGTGACATTGGGATTCCTCAGGGTTCCAGAGCCCGTGGACGCTTTGATTCTCATGTGGGCATCCCAGCCCATGAGAGCGGTGTCGGTAGTAAGAACGACCGCTGGTTCGGGGCAGACAAACGGGATCCCCTCCTGCAGATGTTCTAGGATTATACACCACTGCAGAGTGTCCCACGTCTTCTGGGTCACCATGACCAACTGGTCGAAATGACCGTGATGCTGAGTCCACTGGCTGGCCAGCTCCCATTGAAGGGGACGCTTATGCCACCGGGCCCAACGTACCACAGAGGTGCAGGCCACTATATAACCCAGAAGGTGCAGGAAGTCCCAGGCAGAGTGTAAGTGCCCTACCAGAAATGATTGAGCAAAGGAGGAGAGAACCTCCGCACTGTCTGCCCGGAGCCTGGCTCTGGCTTGTCAAGAGTCGAGCTCTGCCCCAATGAAGCAGATCTTCTGTGAAGGCACGAGTTCCAACATGGTCTCGTTGATGAGGAGACCAAGTTCAATGCAGGTAAGGAGGATCAGATCCCTGGACTTCTCCACCACCTGTTTGGAGGGACTCGCTATGAGCCAATCTTCGAGATAGGAGTACACTCTGACCCCCGACACAAAGATGGGCGCCACGCTGCTGTGGGTACAGTGACGACCGGGGTGGGGGTGCGATGACAGGCCGAACGGCATGGCTGGCACTCAAGAAGGCTCCCTCTGCTCGGAAGAGGGGGAACCTTCAGTGTGTCGGACAGATCGGGACATGAAAGAACGGGTCCTGCAGATCCAGTGAGCAAAACCACATGTTCTACTCAAGAGATGGTATGATCTGAGACAGAGTTACCATCCTGAGAAATTGGTTCAGGTCGTGCAGATCTAGAATGGGGTGCCAGCCCCCTCCCCCCATCCATTTGGGGACCAGGAAGTACCTGGAAATGAACCCTGAGTTGACAGGCGGATCCACGACTCTGACCACTATCTCCTTGCGGAGGAACTGGGCGATGTCATTTTGGAGAGCTGACTGAATGTTCAAGGAAACCATTTCCTCCTATAATGCGTGGGCCCAGCTTGGTGGTTACTGCTTGAATTCCAGAAGCAGTCCCTAGCCGACCACTTCCAGGACCCACTCGTCCGTTGTAACAGCAGACCAAGTGGAAAGGAAGTGGCGGAGCTGGCCCCCCATGGGAGGACCCAGAGTGGGTGTGATGGGCATGGGGTTGGCAACCCCCATCCCATCACTGTGCAGGCTTGGCGGAGGATGATCTGCTTTGGGGACTGCCGGGATCCTTTCCTCTGGGTTTACGGGCCGCTGAGGGCCCTTGCTTGGGCCGAGGGCACCAAGGTTGAACCTGCTGCTGCTGCTGCCTCACCACCCCCCGGGCTGGAAGTGGGGCTATTTGGCCGCAGGGGCAGAAGGCCAAAAAGGCTTTCTCTTCTGCTTTCTGGAACCCTGGGATTCCTTCTTGGCAGATGTGGCTGAGTCCAATGTGGCACTGGACATTTCTGTGTGCTGGAGGAGACTGTCCACTCCTGGACCGAAAAGATCGGTGCCCAGGAAGGAAACATCCGTTAGCTTGTGCTGAGTGTCCGTTATAAAGGTCTAGACCCTCAGCTATGCCCTGCGGTGCATTGCGACCGCGGCCACCACTGAGCAGGAGCAAGAATCCCTGACATCCAGAGCCATCTGGAGTTGCTGTTTGGCAACCTCCCGACCCTGGTCGTGGACCTGCTTGACTGTGGTCTGAAGGTCTGCATGGAGATGAGGAAGAACCTCATCCAAAGAGCCCAAGAGGGCATGAGTAAAATGCGCCATGATGATGGCCGAGCTCGCCTGATGAAGGTCAAGCGAAGAGGCAGCATAGACCTTTCTGGCGGAAAGGTTCAGCTTTCTGGACTCTTTGTCCGGAGGTCTATTGGTGTCTCCTGAATTACCCAAGCACCAGAACACAGACTCGGCAACCAGCCCCTCAGCTGAGGAGTGTTCTGTGAATCCTGAAAGGGAGCAGATGGGAACTGCATATTTGCAGACCATCTGGGCTGAGGGGGCAGGAGGTTGGGTGCTGCCACAGCGCCAAGGCCGGGCCAGCAATGGCTTCGGTCTCAGGGAAGGCCTCCGTCGAAGAATCCCATCTTTTGAGGACATCAGTGAGGGGATATCTGGCCCATTTCTGAACAGGCTCCAACAGCATCCCCATAGTCTTGAAGACAAGATGGAGGATGCCCATAAGAGACCTTCCTCCATCGAAACACTCCTAATGGATTCTTCATTCAGGGGACGTAAATGCAAATCGGAGTCCTCGGACTCTGGATAGATCGGCCAACCACCTATGTCACCTTGGACCTGCCGGGGACAACTGGGAGTGAGGGTGACAGACAACCTGTGTAGGAGGCCCTTGATGGGCCGAGACTCCTTGTCGGGAGCCCTGAAGGGAGACTGCTTAGGCGGTGGCTCCACCAGGATCAGTGAAGAGGCCAATTTTGGCCGAGCCGGGAGGGTCTTCATTGGCTCTGCAGGCAGACGGGTGGTGTTGACTGGCTCCGGAGGGGTCGGCATCGGCCTAGATGGTGGCAGCCAAGTGATGGCTGGTGTGGAAGCCGGGGTCGACTTTAGACCAGACATAATTAACTGATGCCACATCATAGCCTCATAGCGTTGGCGCAGATTCCGTCGAAGCCTCTCCTCTTCTGAGGAGGACGAGGATGAATGGCGTCGTCACTTTTTCGACTGCTTCTGCGACTTCTTCAGCCTATCAGTCGAAGGAATCCGAAACCTCAACCTAGACCATCAGGGGAACCGATGGGGGTGCTCAGAAGGAGCCGGAGAGAACTGCAGCTCCTCTAGGTCAGGGAAAGAAACCATCAAGAGGTTCCCAGCAAGCTGGGTTGCCTCTTCAGTGGGTTCGGTCAGGACTGGGGTCCTGAATAATGAATTGTCGGCCTCACTGGGTGACAACAGGTCAACGGGGTCAAGAACAATTTCGACCAGGTCATTATTCCGAGTCTTGGCCAGGCTGGCCTGATTGTGGTACCGTGAAGCCAGCGGCCGAGGCCGCAATCTCAATCTAAGTCGAAACAGCAGATTCCCGAGCTCGAGATCTCTCTCCATTCCAGGAAAGTCGTCGACGAGTCGAACCTTCCTTTGACGCCTTATCCCTTTTGCGGGAGAAGTGCGCACCCGAAGGGCCCTCCCATTTGGTTGGGAGAGACTGGCACTTCTCCTTGAAGGAGCCTGAAAAAGCGGAGCACAAATTGAGCGGGATGAAGTCCAACATGGAAGAGGACCAATCAGCGGCACAAGCTGTCTCCTCCTCGAAGACCTTCATCTGCTCTAGCTGTTCAGCGGACCCTGCAGCCACAGAGATTGCCCAACAGGCTTCTTTCGATTTGACCAGCAGGCTCTGTTTCTCTGGTATGCCAAGCTGAAGACGTGCGACACAATCATTCAAAACAATGGGTTGGAACGCGTGACGGAAGTCGCAGACCTGGGTGTCGTGGGCATGGCCAGGCAGTAGATGCACAAAGCATGCGGGTCGGTGTGGGACATCATCTGCCCACACAGGCAGCGGCGGTACCTGGGCGAGGACTTGTCCTCCATCATGATTGTGATCGCACAACGATGTGGAGAAACTCGAATGACTTTGATTACGGGTAATTAAGATTTGTTCGCCAGGGCCTACTCAACGCAGGAGTGATAAGGAGGGAACCTGAATCTTCCAGCAGAAAGGAAGATCTGGTGTCAAGGGGAGGAGCTGAGGCATATACCACCCGGTGGGTGGGAGGCGCCAGCTTTTAGACCTTACGACAAGAATCTTAAAGGGAAAGGACATGCCAAACAGTGTGGCTAGAACAACATATCCACAATCCTAGAAAACAATGTTTTTTGCAGAAAATAAGAAATCATAGAAACACAGAATTTGACAGCAGATAAGGACTGCAAGGCCCATCCAGTCTGCCCCTTTCTCCCTTCCAAGCTAAAAGACTCAGATCCTACTTGACCTATCTCCTCCCTTGACCCACTGGGGTTCTTCTTTGTCTATCCCATGCAGTTCTGAACTCCTCTACCGTCTCTGCTCCACCACCCTTTCTGTGAAGAAATAATTATTTATGTTGCCCCTTGGTCTACCCCCTTCCAGTCTCATGTTATGTCCTCTTGTTCTACAGCCTCTTTTCATCTGAAAGATGCTGCCCTCCTGTACCTTATTTATTCCCTTTAGGTACTTGAAGGTCTCAGTCATGTCACCCCTCTCTCTCCTCCATGGTATAGATAGTGAGTTCCTCTAATCTTTCCTTGTGTGATCTCTGGTGAAGGCCCTGCATCATTTTTGTTGCTCTTCTTTGAACTGCCTCCACCTTATCTAAGCCCTTTTGGAGATGCGGCCTACAGAACTGGACGCAGTACTCCACATGAGGCTTCACCAATGACCTGTACAGTGGCATTACCACCTCCTTTCTTCTGCTGGTGATCCCTCCCCCTATGCACCCCAGCATTCCAATGGCTCTCCTCACTGCCTTGGCACACTGCCTAGCCACCTTTAGGCCATTAGATATCATCATCCCTAGATCTCTTTCCTGTTGTGTGGTCTCCAACAACACCCCCCCAATCATGTAATCCTCCCCTGGGTTTCTGCGTCCCAAGTGCATGATTTTGCACTTTTACGCATTAAATCTCAGCTGCCACACTCTGGACCATTCCCCCAGCTTAACCAGATCACTTATCATCTCCACCCCTCACGGGCTGTCTACCCTATTACAGATCTTGGTGTCATCTGCAAAGAGGCATACATTCACCTCCAACCCCTCTGCAATGTCAGTGATGAAGATATTGAATAGTACTGGCCTTAGGACTGATCCCTGTGGCATCCCGCTCGTCACCCTCCTTACCTCGGCTTTAGCTCTGTTTACCACTACTCCTTCTTTGTTCTATCCCACAACCAGTTCCCAACCCAGTGACCCAGTCCTAGGTCGCCAACTTGTTCACCAGCCTCCTATGTGGAATGGTGTTGAAAGCCTTACTGAAGTTAAGGAAGGCTATACATCCACCGCTCCTCCCTGACCCACTTCCCTGCTCACCCAGTCAAAGAAATCTATTCAATTTGTCTGACATGACTTTCCTGATGTAAATCTGTGCTGCCTCAGATCTAGTGCTCCGCTGTCTTTAAGGTGCTCCATTACCCTATCCTTTAACAGTGTTTCCATTATTTTCCCCACCACTGAGGTCAGACTGACAGGTTTATAGTTACCCGCCTCTTCTCTGCTCCTACTCTTGTGGAGGGAGACTACATCAGCCCTACTCCAGTCCTCAGGAACCTCCCCCGTATCCAGTGACTTATTGAACAGTGATGTCAGTGGTGCAGCCAGTATTCCCTTGACTCTTTTAATACTCTAGGATGTATCCAGTCTGGTCCCATTGCCTTGTCCACCTTTAGTTTAGCAAGTTCCTTTAGGACCGACTCCTTTGTAAACGGACTGTTGTCCACCTCTCTACCAACCCTGAATGTTAACTGTGGTCCTTCCCCGATGTAAACTAAACAAATATTTTTTCGGGATTGATGCCTTATCCTGGTCTTCTTCCACCCCCTCACCTTCCTTCCTTCCCTTTTAGCCTAACAATACCCCCCCCCCGTCTTCCTTCTTTCACTTATGTATCGATAAAAGGTTTTGTCCCCTTTCTTCACTTCTTTCGCTATCTTCTCCTCTGTCCTACCCCTGGCACCCCTGACCACTTTCCCTGCCTCCCTTTGCTTCTCCAGATACTTTGCCCTGTCCTCTTCCTGGTTACAGAATCACGGTGGTGCCCCAAGTAATAAGTACTGTGTCCGCTAGAGGCCCCCCGTCTCACTATACCCTTAGATTTAACATGAAGAGAAGTAAAATCACAAAAGCATTCAGGAGGACAACTGTTGTGCTGAATCTCTCAGCCGATGTCTGCCAGTAGTAACTTCAAGATATAAACCCCCCCCCCTTCCAAGGGTGCTGCTACTGGAGGTAGTGTATTATCTCTTAGGCACCCGCGTAGGTCCCGCTCTAGGAAGGAGCTCTGCGTGTGGGCTGGGTATCTTGCCGGCATCTGGTGGGGCCGAGGATTGTAGGAGGCCTCTTAGGCAACCATGTAGGTCCCGCTCCAAGAGGGAGCTCTGTGTGTGGGCTGGGTATCTTGCCGGCCACCCCACCACCCACCCAATCTGGCTCAGCATTTCCTATATAGGCAATGTCTTGTGACATCACTTCCTGTCTGCGTTTTACTAAGTCCCCACTTTTCCATTTGCAGGTTATACCTGCTAGCCACTAGAAGGGCCTTATGACTATACACCTCTGTCTCTCCACCTGATCTCCCTCCTCCTCCTACTTCCTGGAACCCCTCTACCTACATACGCTACTTCTCTCCCCTACTCTCATTTCTGCATTTTGCCATCCATCCTCACACCCAGACTCCTAGCTAGCCCTACGTACTGACCCCCTGCCGTACCACCGGACCCACACCCAGCCTGCCACTAACTCTCAGTGACCACTAGGAGTCGCTATTTCCACCCTGAATTTTGGCCCAAACCCAGCCTGCTCTGAGTCCCCCAGGTCCTAGTTCGACTGCCCTACCAGGGTCTCGAACCTTGTACCCTGTCCACCAGAGTCCGTGACACTACCACTACTCCAAAGTGGTATCCATGCTTTCTGAGGGGCAGCCAAGATACTTGAACCTTTTCTGCCCTGCTGCTACCTTAGACACTATGTTTGTACACCTCTTCCTCAAATGTCTCCCGCTCATTTACATGCTAGTACCCACATCCCATCAGCCAGACATCTCCCCAGGCCCACTTGTACCAGCACCCCCAACTCTCCCTGACTTAGTCCGATCCCACCCTACACCGACCATGTACCCTGGCACACGGCACCCACCCCCTGGACGCCCCCCTGTTGCCTACCCTGGCTCCCCATGGTTGCAACACATCCTCGCCCTCCCGACCCTTCGAACCCTGCCCATTCCTTGTTCCCCTATGGCCTCCTCCCCATCCCAGCGTACCCCCCAAGGAAACTGACATACTACCACCCCCTCTGGTCAGAGCCTTGGTCTTCCTGCTACTCCTATCTGGTAATATACATCCAAACCCAGGCCCTGCCCCCTCCAGCCCACCTACGGGGTCCACTGGTCTCCGCATAGCCTCCAAGAACATATGCAGCCTACTAAAAAAATTTGATGCCCTCCAGTGCTGGGCCATGTTACGTCAACCAGACATCATAGCCCTGGTTGAAACCTGGCTGTCCAAATCCACCCCTGACTCCTTTGTCTCCCTCCCAGGCTATACCCTATACCGGGAGGACTGAGTAGGCAAACGCGGGGGTGGCTGTACAATCTATACCAGGGACACAATCATCGGACAAGCGCTCCCTGCCCCTGTTCTTGTTCTTGTAAATAGGGCCCAGGCCCTTACCCTCAAACTTACTCCTGATCCCTCCAGGGGGCCCTCTATATCTCACCACTGCCTACGTTTCCCCAAAGAACCAGAACCCGGCGCTGATATCAATAACAGAATATCTTGCCACCCTCCACCACAAGGCAGAACAAATCCTAGTGGGGGGCCTCAACGTGAACTGGCTCAGTGCCTCCTCTTCCACTACCCGAGATTCTTTCACTGCCCTAGACCTGACACAACTCATCTCCCAGCCCACTAGAGTAAACCCAAAGAGAGGAACCAGTACCCTTCTGGATGTAATTATCACCAACTGCCCCCCAAAAATCCATAAAATCCAGGTCCTTCCTGAGTCCCTAAAGTGACCACTCCCCTATCCTATTTCTTTGGGTGGCCCCCACTCCCAAACCCACAGCCCCGACCACACTCCGCAGGCGCCTCCGACCTGGTGGGCTGAAAAAACTGAAACAGTTTCTGTCCCAGATTAATTGGTCCCCCATTCATCATGCACCCGACACAGACACTGCCCTCGCCTTTTTCTCCCAAACCTTTAACAAGGCCTGTGACCTCTGTGCACCCCTCACCAGAATTCGATCCAAAAAACATAATGCACCCTTGGTTACCCCTGCCCAACTACAAATACTCAGAAATAGGGATAACCTCTGACACCTTGCCACTGAAACGGGTTGGATGGCTGATAGACAGGCCTATAATGCTGCTCGGAACAGGTACACATGGGCCGTCCATAAAGCCAAGGCCGACCATTACCAGGCCACCCTCACCTCCTCCTGGGGGTGTGCCCAGACTTTCTGGGACAATGTTAAACAGCTTAATGGGAAGTCACGCTCCCTTCCCCCATCCCAGCTCACTATTGATGGCTCTACCTCCACCAACCCTGCCTGCATTGCTAACTGCCTTAACACCTCCGTTACTGACCTTAGCTCTATCCTTCCCAGTAATTTCTTTGACCTTCCCCACCTCCCCCTGTCCTCCAACGCCCCAGCTTCCACCTACATGAAGTATCTGCCCAGGAAGCCAGACCTCTCCTAATTAAAGCATTAAATAGCAATAGTCCCGGCAGCGACTCCCTAGACCCCAGTATTCTCCGGCTGGTGCAGGATGAAGTCCTTGCCCCTCTCACCAGCTTACTTAACCAATCCCTCTGCCTGGGGCAATTCCCCACTGCATGGAAAACAGCCATAGTCACACCCATTCATAAAGGGGGCAACAGGTCCTCCGCCGGGAACTACAGACCAATCTCCACCCCCCAAAGCCCTAGAAAAAATGGTGGCCATTCAAATCACTGAATATCTGACTAAGCATAACATCTTATGTCCAGAGCAGCACGGTTTCCACACTGGTCACAGCACCAGCACTGCACTAGTTGAGTTCTCCAATTTCCTACACTCCTCCCTGGATGCCAGCTCCCTAGCTGGTGCAGTGTTCATTGACCTCTCAAGGGCCTTCGACACTGTCTCCCACCCTCTTCTGCTTGATGCCCTCTGCCACACTGGTTTCTCTGCTGGCCCTCTCGCCTGGTGCACAAGCTATCTATCTGCTCGCTCTCAATGTGTAAAAATCAATGGGACACTCTCTGAAACTCGTCCCATCTGCTCAGAGGTACCCCAGGGCTCCATCCTGAGCCCCCTACTCTATCTAAACACCCTGCCCAGTGCATGTTCTGGCAAAATTCTTATGTATGCAGACGATGCTGTCATTTTTGCCACCCACCGCAATCCCATCTCCCTCCAGGACACCCTACAACAATCCTACAATGATGCCGAAAGAGCACAGACTCATCATTAATCTCAAGAAAACCAAAACAATGCTTTTTGCCCACCTCCAAAACAAAGCCTGCAACTTCCCACTCCTTATCCTCCCTAGTACCAAACAACTGCTTGAACAAGTCTGCTCTTACAAATACCTTGGGGTTACTTTCGATTCAGCCCTCACCTACCACACCCACACTGATACCCTAGCATCCGCCACTAATACACAGCTTGGCATCCTCTACCGCTACAAAAACTGCCTCCCCCGGATGCTCTCTGACTTGCAGTTACGTCTTCAGTACTGTCCCTTGTAGACTATGGTCTGCCAGTCTATGGTGCTGCTGACACTACTGCCCTCAACAAAATTCGTCTCACCCTAAACAAGGCCTGCAGGCTGATTATTGGTGCCCCCAGGCTCACACATATTCGTCAACTCTATGACAAGGCAAATCTACTTAACCTAGATGAACAGCTAAGCTATCAAACCTGCCTCCTCACAAAAAAAAAAACTCTACTCGGGCTCTCCTCTCCTGGGGTGACAGCCTCCATCCGCCTCACCCAACCCACTATCGCAACCCGAACCTCCAACAAGTCCACTCTACTGGTCCCCAGATCCAGGATCACCCATAGTCAGAGGTCCTTGTGCTACAGAGCCCCATCCTGGTTTAACTCTCTCCCTGCTCCCATCTCCAATGTCCCACAATCTCCAACTTCAAAACAGCCTTCAGAGCCAACTGTTTAACACTTTCGCGGCTGCTCCTGTCTCTAAATGTGCCGACCTCTCCACATGACGCGCCCACTGGGCGGCATTCCCTCCCCACTTCTCCCGTTGCATCTTTCCTCTGTTGTTACCAGCATTTGCTCAGCTGTATTTACTGTAATTGCTACTAAAGTGTTTAAATGTTATGAAACCATTCTGTGTAATGCTACTAAATTGTATAAATGTTATGAAACCATTCTGTGTAACTCTAAGTCAGTGACTTATGCTGTAACCTAAATTTGTTCTGTCTGTCCTCAATGTGATGAGGTACCTTTGGAAATGAGCCTCTGGCTCAAAGGTTGTAAACCGATGTAAAAATAAATAAAATAAAAAAATTGGGATTTGACAGACCTTAGGGTTATTTTGGATGTCTAAAGCCTCTAAGTGCCTCTTCAACATCACAGCAAAAGAGTTTGGTCCCTTTAAAAGGGGCATTTAACCTTGGGCTGCCAGAAGATTTAGAACGTATAGGTTTTAAGGACATGTATACATGCCAGAGGCACAGCAATGGTTAAAACTGCTTGCTGCACATCATTTGCAAAACCGGCAACCCTCAGCCAAGAATATCTTCTCATGCAAATACCAGAAGCATCAGATACATCATATGTTGCATACCTCTCAACTGCTATGAATTCTGCATAGCACTATGATTTTTACACTCAAACTTACCTTTGCTCCGCATAGGTTTGCTGATGTTCCTCATAATGTTAGAGCTATTTCTGGACACACAAACTATTAAATCATTGAAATAAGTTGATAGAAACATTCCTTATCGCTAACTATATAGGGCCCACTATCTGTAGACATCATATTGCTTAAAATAAGAAGGTGCTACATGCTACACATTATGGCCCTCTGCTATGATTTTTGAAGGCCAGTGCTATGATTTTTAATACTGAGAGGTATGTTATGCTGGGCAGAGCAAATGTTTGCAAATCTCAGCCCCATCAGTTAAAACTGCAGTCAGTTCATTCTTAGCACAGCTTTCAGGCAACACCTGGACTGTAGCTTTGGCAAACTTGCAACTTTCTAACAAAATAAAGGATATCTGGCAATGGCTAATTGAAGACGTTTCTAAAAGTACTGAGAAGTGATGGAGACGCCCATGTTTATAGAGATGCTGCAGCATGATGTCGTCATGGGCAGCCCCGGCCAGCAAAAGTTTCCGTGTGGTTCTAGCACTGACACGGGTATAGTTCCAAAAGTGTGGCCGAATGGAAGCGATAGCCTCGAAGATCTGCATTGTACTCTTGGATTTAGATGGCTCAAAAAGAAAGGGACAGCCTGGCTAAAGGCAGACAGGCTTGTCCTGGTCTGACTCCTGATACTAGACACAGTAAAATGTAATAATTTTTAGAGCACAGGCCAGCCTGGTGGCGCTGAGGGTTGAGGCACTGGATGCCACACCTCGCACTACGCTGGTGACCCATGTTTGGGAACGAGCACAGGCCACCAGGGGTTGGCACGGGAGGAGAAGGATTGAGCATCCAAGGGACTGCTCTCCTTCTCCGGGAAGGGGGGAAGACAGTGGTCGGTTCTTGTCTGGTCCCTAGCGGTGGCTGGGGGACAGCACACCGACGCTGATGGGAAGGGGTGGAGTTGGGGTGGATGCCTGGAGGGACAGCGTGCAGACCATGTGCGCTCCCTCCATTGGCATCATTGCATGCCTCACTCCTGGGGGGAAAGAAAATGGAAAAAGTTGCTCCGGTCAGGCAGCATGAGCTTCCGACCCCTGGGGCCCGACTTGAACGGCGCCTCCTAGTCCGTATCCTGTCTCGGTGAGTCAAGCTTGAGAGGGGAGCTCCTCACCACCCCACCACAGGGGGTAATCCGTGGGGGAACTGAGGAGGTGGCCTGATGTCGGGTGTCGGGGCTTGGGGTTCAGTTGGGATGTCCCAGCTGACCGGAGCCCTGGGAAGAAACTATGAGTGAGAAAAAAACAATTTTCAGAGCACAGGTTTGGTCAGATGTAGACGCTCAGTTAAATACTGTGGAAGTTTTCCACTGACAGTGGAATATAAAAAAACTCAACTTGTTGATTCCCTGTCATTGAGGCACAGGTCAGGAAGCATAGGGAAAAACCAGAAGCAGTTGTAATTTATACTAGCAGCAACATAAAAAAATAAAATTGGTGAGTATAATTATTTACAAAGGCAGAAGAAACAGAAGATGCATCTGAGTTTTCCTTCAACCGCTGTGTCCCTCTTTTCTTGCAAGCAATTGCAGCTTTTTCGTTTTATAAGTCCCTGCAAACCCCCCTTCTTAACAAGCATCCTGTTTTTTTGTTCTAGTATATTTCAGGCAGGTGCAGGCAGGAACACAATTTCCCAGAACTGAGACCCCTTTTCCACAGCTCTTCTGCAAATGGCTTAAAAATTGCACTCAGGTAACCTCTTGAGTTTCCAATAGCTTTTTGCAATCATCTAAAACTATAATTATATACATTTCAAAAATGAACACTATATAATTTCTAAACAAAGTGATCCTAATATCAGTTACATTTCCACAAAATGATTTCATTTATTTTATATCAGCAGATACTGTATGCAAGGGAGGAAAAGATAGAACAGCAAGTGGAGACTGAGAAACGGTGAGAGGCAGAGAACTGCGAAACTGTCGGGGTGATCATATCCTAGGTCCCACAGGAAAACTTGGTTGCACAAACAAAGAAGAGACAGGAAAGAATAGAACAGATCCCTGCATTCAAACTCTCCATAACAACTGGGACAGGGTCCTATTCCACCCTGTCACATTCCCCCATTATTCTCCAAGACCTAGTTAAGGGCAGCTAACAGATCATAGTGATGGGTAGCTACCCTTCAGTGAGACACCTGGGCTTTAGCAACTAGTCTGTATATCACTGTATGCGAAACAAGAATATAAGTGTTACTTTGGATACAGAAAGCCAGTTTCAGGCTTAACCTTTAATTTTGCTACTTTCTACCCCAAAAAAAACACTTGGCTTACATTTTGAGTCTGGTCTGCCTTTCTGCATCCTGCACCTAGTCTCCACCTGCTAACCTCGTAACCCCTCACCTGGAAATGTCAGTCACCCCCCACTGTTGGACAGCACAGACTTACTCTCTGGGTGGGGTATTTTTATCTGCCTGGTTAGGGCATATTTGGAGGGGTACATGGATCACACAGATATCCGTGTTGACAGGGGAGGAACTTAGCACTCTGAGGAGCATGGGTGGCCACTGAACCACACAATCACCCTGCAGCTAATCTCCCAGCGTAGTTCAGGGCAGCTAGCAGATCACAGGGATGGGCAGTTGCACTTAGTGAGGTACCTCCCTTAGCCACTAGTCTGTATATTACTGTAGGCAAGAGGATAAGGAAGAATGCTTTATCAGTGTTACTTGGGATCTGATGTCAAGAATACTTATTTTGATACAAAAAGACAATTTCGAGCTTCACCTTTCATTTTGTTGCTTTCTTTTTCCTCTCCAACCCCACCATCCTTTTGGCTTTCTTTTCTGTTTGGCCCTCTTACCTCCATTCTAGTCTCCACATACTTACCTTATAATCTCTCCGCTAATTCAGTCACCCTAACTATCAGACAGCACCGAGTTACCCTCTGGGTGGGTACTCTGTTCAGTCTGGCTAGGGCTTATTTGGAGGGGTACATGGATCACACAGACATCTATGTTGACAGAGGTAAAACTGGGTGTTCGGGGGGAGCATTGGTGGCCAGTGGACCAGACAATCACCCTGTAGCTAGCCTTCAGCGTATGCAAACATGCTTCCAGTTGTCCTCCTCCCCTATTGTCCTGCGCACAGCGTAAGGCACAGTACAGGCACAGAGCCCAACAGTTTTTCTCATTAGAAGGACAACCGGCTGGGAAGGGGGCAGGAAATTTTTTTTTGTTAAAGACAGAAGGTGGGGGGAGAGACAGACGGAACTCAAATAAATCTCCCTCTTCATTCGTTAGGAGCCACAACCGGCAAAGAGGGGGAGACTGCATATTTAGAAAGAAAAAAAAGAGAGGCAGGACTGGGGGCGAGGGATAAGGGACATGAAGCCCAAGTGAAGTGCCGCCGATGAGCATAGCACAGTTGTGGCGGGGGAGAAGTCCTGCCTATGAGTGAGGCATTTAAAAATAAGCACTCACCTTCCCTGCGTTAGGCTGCTGCTGCAGATGCCACTCTGCTCAAGTAAGTCCATCAGCGCTGCTGCCGACTTGCCATCACCTCATCTCCCCATCAATTGTGCATTGTGTTCTCTCTCTCTGACAGCAGCAGCATAAGGTGCAGTGAGGTCGAGACACAACACCTAACTCAGGGAGAGGGGCTGATAAAGGACCTCACAGTCACTGATTTGGGCAACCACAGGCTCACTACCAGCTGTTAGGGAGAGCTGGGTCTGTGCAGTGCAGTTCCAGCTCTTCTCTCAAGTCCCACCTGGCCAAAGACAGGTGAGCTGTGCCAGAGTCCACTGCTTTGAGGCTGGGAGTTTGTAAACCAACCTCCCCCCACCAGAGCATGAAACATGGTACACCCTTGTTACTTCGAGCATTTCTCTGTTCTACCTTGTGGAGGAGGACAAAGCGAGAGTGAGAGAGAGAAATGAACCACACTGATTCATGCACACTTATTATGTGCTTCAACTTCACCGCACAGAGGAAACATTAATAATGGGTTTGGTATCCAGTCACGCCCATCACACCGCCTATATTCTCTCCTCCGCCATTCGCAGTATGTCAGCACAGCTCTCACTATGCAGCCATAGAAAGATCTGAGGTCATTAGTGATGGGAAGCAGAAGCTGTCACAGCAACGTGCAGCTGCAAAAGGAAGGCAAACTGAATGCTAGGCTATATTAAACGAGGGCATACCATGTGGTAAAGGTGATACGATTCTGCCCTTTATGGGCACCCATAATGCCATAGTTTGGAGTAATGTGTGCAATTCTGGTTGTTGCAATACACAAAGAATGAAGCAGCAACTGAATGGATGCAATAAAGAGCAACTAAAATGATTAAGGCAATGAAGAGGTTTAGTCCGGCTATGCATGTTTTCACTGAAGAAACACATGACTAACAGGAGTTATGATTTCAGGTTTTAAAAAGGGGACTGGATGAGGTGGATCAAGGTACGTTTTTCAGTTTGTTCAGGGCAGTAGAAGTTACTAGGATGAAGAATGTTTTCACTTAGAAAACAAAACCAATGGAACAAGTTCCCAGAGAAAGTGATACAAGTAGCAGTACTGACTTAAGCTGGAACAATCAATCTGAATCATCAAATGGGAAAAAGACCATTGAGAAGACGACCATTAACAATGGTATCCCAATCAGAAAGAGTACAGAGCCATTACATGGTGCCTTAAAGTTGATGCGCTTAAATAGGTACTTTAATTCCAATAATTAAATATTACAAACCTGAATAATACCAAAACATAAAGATACTGAATCAATTGCTTTATTAGTTAAGATACTCTTCCTTGGTATGTGGATTACTTAAGGGACTGCACACAGAGGGTTAAAATAAATAGTTGATCAACAGCAGGGGGTCCCCACAGGGTCCATTTTAGGTCTCCTGCTGTTTTCTACTTTTATAAATGATTTCCCAAAAGCCTGTGATGAGTCAGAGTCCCTTCTGTATTCAGATAACACTATAGTGTTTGGTTGAATGTTGCACTGTATGGAAATCCATGCCTAGATTAGGGCTGATGTGCTGCAGTAGTGATGTCACTACCACAGCAAAGTACAGTTACATAAGAACTTACCGTACCAGTAGATCTTCGAGAACAGCTCTTGCAGCAGGTTACACCATTAGGACTGAAGCCATCAGGCGTCAGGACCCCATGGAAATTTTCTAGCTAGCAGTCTTCAGCAGGGACCGCCTCCAACATCGGTCCCACCCCTGACGTCAGGCGTAGTACATAAGGAGGCGGTCCCGCCACAATCCCCAGTTCTCCCGCCGGAGACTCCCGGCCGCTGGCTGACATCAGAAGAGGAGACAGGATCCGCCATCAGATGGCCAAGACTAAAAAGAAATCTTTCCATTTCGAAAGATGGATTTTAGGCTATAACCTATCTCCTCCAAAGGGGGAATGGTGGGCGGGAAGGTACCTGCTGCAAGAGCTGTTCTCGAAGATCTACTGTTATGGTAAGTTCTTACGTAACTGTACTATCTTACTTCGAGATACAGCTCTTGCACCAGGTTACACCATTAGGACTGATTCCCAAGCAATAACGACAACCTTACGCCATCGGGAGGAGGAAAGGCAGAGATTACAACCCTGCTCGAGCCTAGGACAGAAGTCCCTGGAGGACGGCTAGGCCGAAACCTGCTCTTCGCCTTGAAGCGATATCCAGGCTGTAATGCCTAATAAAGGTATGCACCGAGCTCCAGGTAGCTGCGGCACAAATAGCTGAAGTGGACACATTCTTCAGTGCTGCAAAGGAGGTGACCACTCCTCTGGTAGAATGCCCCTTGACCACACCTGGCAAGGGTTTGTTGTGCTTGTCATAACAGAAAGAGATACACTGAATGAGCCAACGTGAAAGGGACTGTTTAGAAACAGGGGCTCCTTTCATCCTCTCAGCAAAGGAGACAAACAGCAGATCTGCTTTCCGGTACTGTTTGGTTCTGGTCAGATAATATCTGAGACACCTGTGAACATCCAGGGTGTGAAGCAGTGCTTCTCCTTGATTGGTGTACTTGGGAAAGTACACTGGTAGGTCGATATCCTGATTAAGGGTAAGGGCTGAAACCACCTTAGGCAGGAACTTAGGATTTGATCTCAGGGATACCCTATCCTGGTGGAAAATTAAATAGGGCTCTTTGCACATGAGTGCATGTAATTCGGAGATTCTTCTCGCCGAAGTAACTGCAACTAAAAACAACGTTTTCCACGACAGAAAACGTAGCTCGCAATCCGTGGCTGGTTCAAAAGGTGGCAGCATGAGCTGCTCCAGGACAAAGGGCAAGTCCCAAGGAGGAACCGGATCCTTGATAGGTGGCCTAAGGTGGAGGACCCCCTTTAAAAAGGCACGAGTAGTGTCCAATTGAACCATCATACGATGGCCTATGGGGGCATGATAAGCCGAAATTGCGCACAAACGCACCTTAATCGAGGAGTAATCTAGTCCGGATTGGAAAAGTGAAAGCAGGTATTCCAGAACCAGCTTCTTGGGACAGTCTAAGGGCAAGAAACCACCGCTTGAGCCCACAAGCAAAACCTGCGCCACTTCATGGCGTATGTTGCGTGTGTTGCTGGTTTTCTAGCAGCGGAAAGAACTTCCGCCACTTCCTGCGAGACCCCATGTCGCATCATGGCTATGTCTCTAGGAGCCAGGCATGTAGATTCAATGAATGCAAGTCCAGATGGACTAGTGAACCTTCCTCTTGAGACAACAGATGGGAGCTGATTGGCAAAGGAAGCGGGGGTTCCCGGGATAGCTGATGCAGGAGCGGGAACCAGATTTTCCTGGGCCAGAAAGCCGTTATCAAGATAAGCGTTGCATGCTCCCTGTGAAGTTTGAGGAGAACTCTCTGGATCAACGGGAAAGGAGGGAAGGCATAGAGGAATCTGCCCACCCAGGAGAGGGACAACGCGTCTCGCCAGAAAACACTAGGCCCTGGATCTAGCGAGCAAAAACTGGGCAGTTTTGCGTTGGATGGGGACGCAAAAAGGTCTAATTCTGCAGTGCCCCATCTGTGGAACAGGTCCTCTACCACCTCCTGTAGGAGCTCCCACTCGAGGACTCTGGCCTGAGAATGACTCAGGCTGTCTGCAACGGTATTGTCCACCCGGGACGCATGAACTGCAATAAAGTTTGCGCCGTGTTGTATTACCCACTCCCACACTCTCATGGCCTCCCTGCAAAGGGGGTAGGAGTGTGTGCCTCCTTGTTTGTTGAGGTAATACATCACCGCAGTGTTGTCTGTTTGCAACAAGAGAGTACTCAGTGGAATCTCCGACTGGAAGGCTTGCAGGGCGTAGAGGACCGCCCTCATCTCCAGTATATTGATGTGGAGATGAGATTGCTGGATTGTCCACGTGCCCTGAGACCTCACCCCGTTCAGGTGTGCTCCCCACCCGAGCCCTGAGGCATCTGTGGAGAGAGAGTTACCATCGGAGACGGCGCTGTGAAGGGAACCCCCACGGAGAGGGTTCCTGGGTCTAGCCACCATTGCCAGTCCCGAATCACGGCCTTCGTGATTCGGACTGGCTGCTGCAGATGGTCTTGCCTTTGGTCCCACTGCACCCTTAACATCCACTGGGTTACCCGCATGTGGAGTCTTGCCAACGGGACTGTTGGAATGGCTGCAGCCATGTGTCCAAGCAGGCGAAGGACCAGTCTGGCCGGGACGGTCTTCTTCGCTGACAGGTCCCTTACGAGGGACCGAATGCGTTCCGCTCTGCCCTCGGGAAGAAAGGCTTTTCCCTTCACGGTGTCCAGAACTGCCCCTATAAACTGCAGTTTCTGGGACGGTACCAGGAGAGACTTCTCGTAGTTGATGAGGATGCCCAGAGACTGAAAAAGGGTCTGGGTACACTGAATGGCCATCAACAATACTTCCTTGGAGGGAGCCATGAGAAGCCAATCGTCCAGGTACGGGAACACGTAGTGGTCCTGTCTCATCAGAGACGCCACCACAACTGCCATGCACTTGGTAAATACCTGGGGTGCTGATGACAGCCCGAAGGGAAGCGCTCGGAACTGATAATGTTGGCCCTGAAACTCGGAGCGCAGGAACCTCCTGTGCGCTTGAGCAATAGGGATGTGCAGGTAAGCGTCCTGCATGTCCAGGGATGTCAAGAAGGCATCCTTCTTCAGCATGGGGATTAGACCTGGAAGGGTCACCATGCGGGAGCGTTTGTAGACGACCGACAGATTGAGGTCGCTGAGGTCCAAAATTGGACGGAGGTCCCCTGTTTTCTTTGGAACCAGGAAGAAGTGCAAATAGTATCCTAACCCTCTCTGGTTCTCTGGAACGTGCTCCAAAGCTTCCTTTTCTAGAAGTGCGAGCAACTCCTGCTGTATAAGCAGGGCATGCTGACCCGAGTAGCAGGAAAGCAGAGGAGGCCTTGTGGGCGGGTTGCCTACGAATTCTATATAATGGCCTTTTTTGACCAACTGTAGCACCCACCTGTCGGTGGTGATCGACCGCCACCCTGGCAGGTGGCATGCGATGCGACCCCCGACCTTCATTTCCCGTTGATCCTGAGGAGGGGCGAGGGCCGGAAAGGAGTCATGCTGTGGCAGCATTGGATCCTGCAGGTTGAGCCGACTTTGTAACTCGTTGGCCTCTTCCTGCAGATGTCTTAGCCTGGGCTTTTCGGGTGAAGGAGCCCCTTTGTTGCTGGCCGGAACAAGGTTGTTGCCTTTGGGTCCGGCTGTGAAAATGACTCTGGTTCCTGCGAAAGGAACTGAGTCGAGACCTGTACATAGCCTGCACAGATCTAACCGCCTTCCCGGCATCCTACAGTTTGGTGATCACCTTCTCCGAGGCCTCGCCAAACAAAACTTTGCCATGGTAAGGGATGTCCACGATATTCTTCTGGACATCTGGGGTAAAACCGGAGACACGGAGCCACGAGTGTCTCCGGAGACACATGCCTGAGGCTGCAGCTCTGGCCGAAGAGTCCGCAGAGTCGTATGCGGCTCTAAGCACCTGAGTTCCCACGTCCGAACCCGTACGGAGAGGTTTAACAGCTCCTCCTTTTGGCCACCATCTGCCATTTTTTCAACCAGGTCCTGTCCCTGCTCCCACAATGCATTCTGGAATTTAGCCATGTGGGTGAGGTAGTTTAACAACCTAATGGCACAAGTCGCAGCCACGTACGTGCGCCTACCCAGGACATCAAGCTGTTTGGACTCTGGGTCCAGTGGCTGTATGCTCAAGTGCTGTGGTTTTTGAGACCGGTCATGTGAGGCCATAATGACCAGGAAATCGGCCAAAGGATGGTTCGCCAGGTACTGGTCCTCCCTTGGGGCCTTGTACAGGTGGTCAGCCTTCTTCGGCATTGCCGGAGTCGATCTTGGGGCCGCTTCCACACAGCTTTGGTGGCGATCACAAAGATCCACCAAGGGTGGCACTACAGGCTTTGGGTCTTTCTGCGAAGGTAGCGGGCAAAGCGTTGTCTCGGGGTCTAGCTCTTCAGCGTCCCACCCATATTCTCCTGGATATGCCTCATGATCTCAGCGAGCGAGGATCATCCGGAGGAGACCTGGGAAGATCACGTGGGTCTGGAGAAGGGACGTTGATTGGAGAAGGAGATCTGAAGCACCCAGAGGTGTCAGATCTGGAGTCCTCCACGGACGGGGTATACTGACGCCGTCTGGGTCTCTTGGGGCTGGGGGACCTTGAAGTGGATCTTGAAGGAGGCCTTCTCCTGTCCGAAGATCTGCCCCTAGGAGGAGATGCTGGCTCCATGGGGGTCGATGAACGTCCTGCTGACCCCCTGGGTGGGAGTGGGGGTGCAGGCGTTGTAGGGGTAGGAGGAGGAGGTTGTGCGGTGACCACATCCTTCTTGATGGTGTCCCACCAGAAGGTGAAAAGCTCCTTCACCTCTGTCAGATTCAAACCCGACGACGGGCCGGGGACGGGTGGTCTGTCGCCGGGGCCGGGGTCGGGCGTGTCGGGTCCCGGGGTCTCCCGCTCGGGAGTGTTCCATGGGAGCTCGACAGGTTCCGGAGTTGCCTGCCTGGTCTTGAGCTGGGTAGTGTCCTCCTCCGGCGACACCTTCTGACCGGCGTTGGTAGGCGGCGGTGTGGTCCCTTCCCTCTGCAATAGCCGGCGTTGGTCCCCTGGCGGCGTCCTCGGCCGAGCGCCTGACCGGTGGCGGGTGTTGTGCGGTGGCCGGTTCCCGGGAGTGCCTATGGAGTTTGGCCGACGTCAGATCCGACGTCCGCTTCAGGGAGGTCAGCTCCTTAGTCTTGCGCTGGGGTGGCGGTGGTTGGGAGACAGACCTGACGTTGGAGTCCGGACGATGGGAGGAAAACTTGTGGCGCTCCTCAGACCTGGATGAGGCCTTGGGCGGAGTGGATGAAGCCGCAGGCCTGGAGGTCTTGACAGGCTGCAGAAAGGAGGAACCGCTGGATGATCTAACCAGAACCAGGGGAGGCTGAGAGCGAGCCCTAGTGGGAGAGCGGTCAGACCTGGAGTCGGAGCTTCAGGAATCCGAGGCCCTGGAAGGGGATCTGGGTCTTGCCTTCTCCCGGTGCTTTATGCGATGTTTATGGGACTTCTCAGACGACTCCCCCTTGGAGAAAGGATCTCTATCCATAGCTTTGAGTTTTTCCTCAAGAAGAAAAGTCTGAAGGGCCTTCTGGCGGCAGATCCTAGTGCGGCTATTGAAGCCCTGGCAGAAGGAGCAGGCCTGGGTGTCGTGGTCGGGCCCAGACAGCTACAGGCAGTGAGGATCCTTGAAAGGGATCTGCTTGCCGCGACTGCTTCAATGGATGACCCTCCAAGAGGTGTTTGGAGAGACATCAGGCGAATCCAGTGACAAAAGAAGAAGCGTTGAAGTTTCCTAGTGGGTAGATAAGCTGGGGGAGCCGTGAGGCCGATGCTGCGATGTCGATGGCGGGAAAAGAACTGGGGATTGTGGCGGGACCACCTCCTTATGTACTACGCCTGACATCGGGGGCGGGACCGACGTCGGAGGTGGTCCCCGCTGAAGACTGCTAGCTAGAAAATTTCCGTGGGGTCCTGACGTCTGACAGCTTCAGTCCTAATGGTGTAACCTGCTGCAAGAGCTGCATCTCGAAGTAAGATCTTACCGTACCAGTAGATCTTTGAGAAGAGCTCCTGCAGCAGGCTACATCTTAAGGACTATGCCGTCAGGCACTAGGACTCCACAGAAAACTTCTAGACAGCAGAAGCTAGCTGGGGCCTGTCCCTCACGTCGGTCCACCCACCGACATCACCCTGTATAAAGGGGGCAGTCCCCAGCCCCACCTCAGTTCACCCGCCGGAGACCCGAAGGTTACTCAGCAGGAGAAGTCTGAGGCAGGTGCCAAAAAATTCCCAGAAGGAGAAATGTAATGGGGGATAGAGGGAGGGAAAATAGCGCCTGCTGCAGAAGCTCTTCTCGAAGAGCTACTGTTACGGTAAGTTCTTAAGTAACTGTACTATCTTACTTCGAGTAAGAGCTCCTGCAGCGGCTACACCTTAAGGACTGAGTCCCAAGCAGTGTCCCAAAAAGAAAATACAGGGTGAAAGGTAATCTTCCCATTAAAAGATTAGGAAATTAGGCTTTGGAGCACAGCTAGGCTGAACCCTGCTCTTTTTCTGGAAACAATGTCCAGAGTGTAGTGCTTAACAAACGTGTGCACAGAATTCCATGTTGCGGTAGCGCAGATGTCTGCCACTGAAATGTTTTTCAAAGCTGCAAAAGATGCAGCCATCCCCCTTGTGGAATGAACTTTGACCGGTCCTGGCAAGGGCTTTTCGTACTGGTCATAAATGAAGACAATGCAATTTTTGCACTAATTTTACATGGTCTGTTTTGACACAGGTTTCCCCAGAGTCCTGTGAGCAAAGGACACAAACAACTGATCCGACTGTCTGATTGATTTAGTATGGTTCAGACGGTAATGATGGATCCTATGAATGTCTACAGTGTGAAGAAAGGCCTCTCCCCGATTTAAATACTCGGGGTAGTAAACTGGAAGGCATACATCTTGATTCAGTGTCAGTTCAGACACTACCTTCGAGGAGAAACTTAGGATTAGTTCGGAGAGACACCTGGTCTCTGTGAAAAATTATGCAAGGTTCTTTACATATCAATGCTTGCAGCTCTAAAATCCTTTGAGCTGAAGTGATGGCAACTAAAAATAACACTTTCCAAGACAGAAAGCGGAGGTTGCAGTCCACGGCTGGTTCGAAGGGGGGCAAGGTCAGTTTCTTTAGAACAAATAAAAGGTCCCATGGTGGGGATAGGATCCCTGATTGGAGGCTTTATATGAAGCATGCCCTGTAGGAATGTGCAGGTAAGATCCAACTGGGCGATATTCCTACCCTCCACCAGTGCATGACAGGCTGAGATAGCACAGAGATGCACCTTAATGGAGGAGTGCCACAGCCCCATATCCAAAAGCGATAGGAGACATTCCAACACAGATTTCAACAAGCACGTTAAAGGGTCCAGGGAATGTGCGGCTGCCCATATGCAGAAGCATTTCCACTTCATGGCGTATGCAGCTCTTGTAGACAGCTTTCTTGCCTCCACTAGGACTTTTGCCACCCTCTGTGAAACTCCATGCCTGAAGACAGCTAAGTCTGCAGGGGCCAAGCATGAAAGTGTAGGGACAAAAGATCCGGGTGGACAAATGTGTCCTGGTCTTGGGATAGCAAGCTGGACGACAGAGGTAGTTGGAAAGGCGGTTCCACAGCCAACTGCTGCTGCAAGAGAGGGAACCATATTGGTCGCTGCCAAAGCGGAGCCACTAGGATCATCACTGCTCCCTCTGCCTGTAGCTTGAGCAACACCTTCTGTAGCAGAGGAAAGGGAGGGAACACACAGAGAAACATCCCTGTCCAACAAAGGGACAACGTGTCTCGCCAGAAAACACCAGGCCCTGGATCTAGTGAGCAACTGGGCAGTTTTGCACTGTGCTCTGCATGCGGCCCTAGTCTGCAGAACCCACCAGGTCTGCCTTCATTACCAGATGGGGCCGCCCCATCTCAAAACCCACTTCCCCAATCCTTGGACCCACCTGCCTTATTTAATGAGATTGCCCCAACAGATCAGCCTACTTCACCACTGGACCAGACTAGGCCCGCCTTATTGCCCACACCTCCTGCATTATTGCCAACTCCAATCAGGCCTAGCCTCCTGAGCTTACTCCATTGCCTCCTCCACCATTTCACGCCCCTTGGAGGCAAATGCGTCCTCCATTGTTTCATATCCCTTGGGGAGGCCGGCATTGGTTTGCCCAGGTCACCAAATATCCCTATGGCACCAAATTATTATGGCCCATGGATGAGAAGCCACCCGAGGCCACTTACCCCATAGGCTTCTTATGCCCCTTTACCCCCAGTAACTGAGGAACTGGAACCAGAGGTCAAGGACATGATAAATACTTGTATTCAGCCTGAATAAAAATTAATGCGCCAGCAAGGTTTAGGTTTCTGCTCTCTATTTTTCTGATTAACAATAAGCAGTAAACTTTTGTATGCTTGACACTGTATTAATGGACTGATAACCAATTTATAATGGGATAACTGCTAATGGATTCTGATACCTTTGCTTAGCCAATAGCTAACTTGTACCTCAATAGATTATATTTTGCAAAGTTTTAAAACCTGTGTATTCAGCTTTTATTTTTATAACTTTAAGTATTACTGAGCACAAACTAGTAAATTTCCAGACAAACTGTGTCTTCACGAGTCCCGGAGTGCAACCTCCGCAAACCTCAAACACCTGTGAGGGACTTTGCACCAACAGACATAGCCACTATATTATTAACCAATTAAGTTTGGCTGTATGGGGTCAAAAATCGGTCAACCCTGTTCTATTCTTGACTTTACCATGCACTGTATACCAATTGAATAAAAACAAGGACACCACGTTGGAGTTTCTGACTGCTTTACTCCATTGCTTCTCGTGCACTGTTACACCCACGTCCTCAGGCGTGGTGACGTCATTACGCATATACGACATCCCCCCTTTACTTAGATTTAAACTTGTTATACATCTTTTATTCCCTTCATCTTGCGTATATTTATTTACTATTTTTTTTTCATATATATATATATATATATATCTATAGGTGGTTACTCTATGGTATAACTACTTAATAATAAAGTCCTTAAGTCTCTGAGGTAATTTAATTTGCCTATGAGGCCTGTCTGTTCTTGGTGTTATAGGCCTTTGTGGCGATTCCTGGGTGGATTCACCCGATCTCTGTAACATAGGATTCTGCCCTCCAGTTTCTCAGGTTGGTTATTCTCATTCATCTGTAGAGTAGTCTCCTCAGGCATGTATCTTTTCACGAATGTTGTGTTCCTGCAATATCTTGCTCCCGTTGGTGACTGAACAACCACTTGGTTTCCCTCCTTGCTGATCACCGTATGTGGTATCTTATTAAAAGGTGTTACGAACTTATCTACTTGGTCTTGTCTCACAAGGACTTGATCTCCAACGTCCACCTCCGAATATTTGGCTTTGCGTTGGTTGTCAGCATAGGCTTTGAACTTCCCCTTTTTCTCAGCGTCTCTGTCTCGTACCTCTAGGTCACTCTCCAGTGTGGATATATCTGGAAGTTTCCCCCTTAATTTTCTCTTGAAAAGAAGCTCAGCCGGGCTCCGGCCCGTAGTAGAGTGATCAATGGATCTGTATACAGTCACATATTTGCGTAGCTCTCGTTTCCAGTCCAGCCCTTCAGCCCGAACAATCCGAATCCTCTTCATGAGGGAGGCATTCTGTCTCTCTACCTCACCGTTCGCCTGTGCCCATTCTGGTGTCATCCTCACGTGCTGTATTCCGTTCTCCCGACAGAATCTCTGGAATTGAATCGACATAAACTGCGGACCACAGTCCGACCTGATTGTTATGGGAAGGCCATGGCGACTGAAGATGGTCTCCAAACTATCAATCACCTTTTTCAGCCGTTGTGGATTGCATCACGTCATATTCATAATACCTGCTGTAATAATCGACAACTACCAATATTGACTGTCCTGTGGGTAGCGGACCTAGTAAATCAGTGGCAAGATCCTGCACGGTCCTTTGAAGTAACATCGTTGGTCTCAACGGTTCTGTGAGTAAATCTGGTGGCTCACAATCAGCAACCATGGCATGATTTGACATATTTCTCTGCGGCCTTGTCCATTCCTGGCCACCATACTTTGCTCCTGAGGTGCTGTTTGGTGCCCACAATACCAAAGTGTCCTCATGGGCTAAAGTTATAGCTCTCTGGTGAAGTCACGGGGTAACACAACTGGCGTCCCCTGAGAACTAACTGTCCAATTGTGCTCAGCTCACTTGCCACGGGGGCATATGCCTTGCACCTCTCATAGCACCCCATCTCAATGGCACTTCTCACCTCTCTCAGTTCCTCATCAATCGCCGATTCTTCCTCGACCTCTCTTGTGGTCAATGCACCCGGAGTTGCATTAACGGCTATGAACCGTATGTACTCTTCTGCTCCATGTGTGTGTGATTCCTTCATTGCCGTCTCTCCCAATAGACGAGACAAAGGGTCTGCTATGTTATATCTCCCCGGTATGTGCACAACTTTCGGGAAGTCGTAAGGTTGTAGTCTCAATACCAATGCTCCATCTGACACCACGGTTTTATGGCGGACTGTAGATAGCCTCTAGCGCCTTATGGTTAGTCATTAAATCAAATCTCTTGCCGTACACATATGGGTGAAGCTTCTCACAGGCCCAAACCAATGCAAGGGCCTCACACTCCGTTTGTGAGTACCTGCGTTCGCACTCCGATAGACTTCTGCTCACATAACAGACTGGAACCATCTCTCCGTGTTGTTCCTGCACCAGTACAGCTCCTATGCCTACCGGTCCCTCGTCTGCTTATCACTTTAGTGGCGCATCCTTGTCGAAGCTAACGTTGCCACGCGGCTAACGCCTCTTCAGTGCTTGGACGCCATCTTTTGCTCCGGTCCAAAATTGAATATTGTGTCCTTCTTTGTCAACTTCGCAGAGCTCCGTAAGCATGGAGAACTGAGCGATAAACCTACTACTATATCCCACTAATCCAGGAAGCTGCGAACCTCTGATGCTGTCTCAGGCTCCCTGGCCTCGACCACTGCTCTTACTCTTTCAATCGTGGGCCTATGCCCTTTGCGAGTAACATATCCATGAAGACCAGTTTGTCCATATTGAACTGGCATTTGTCTGGATTAAGCGTCAGGCCAGAATTCGCCAATCTGTTCAGCACCTTGTGCAGCCGCGGTCATGCTCTCCTTGTCTGGGCCATGGACAATGATATCATCTGAAATGTTCTCCTCCCTCAATGCCAGCCAGTGCTGCTGCAATTTCGTGCTGATACTGCTCGCTGGCCGATGAAACTCAAAAATGAGTCTTTTGTATCTATGCGTCCCATTATGCACTCAAATGTTGTTATACCTCTTGATTCTGGTGTCAGTTCCAGTTGATGGTAGCCATTTAAGATCCAACTTACTGAATATGGTAGACCTGTTCATGCCTTGCAACAGTTCATCCACCGTGGGGATTGGGTACCTGCCACACATAATCGCTATGTTAAGCTTGTCTCATGTCCAGGCACATCCTGATTTCTTTGTTTGGTTTCGATGCGATCACTACGGATTCACCCATGGTGTGGCCTCAACCACCCTCTCGATTATGTCCATGTCCAGTAGTTCCTTAATTTTGGTTTCCGCTCCTCTCAGGTGAAAGGGTATACGCCTAATGGGCTGTGCCACAGGTACCACCTTCTCATCTATGTGCAGACTTATTTGCTTTGTGTTAGCTTTCCCACACCTTGAAACAATCCAGGGTATTGTTCCTTATCTGCCCTCCCACATCAGACACTGCTGCTACACTGACACCTAGCCTGAGTACCCCCAGTTTTACAGCGTCTCGCTTCCCAGCAGCGGTTCGCCATGTCCACATATCACTGTGAATTAAGCCTGCAGCCTTTCGATTGCCTATGGCTACTGTACATGTGAAGATCCCTTTACGGCCCAGTGGTTCAGTTGCTGAATATGTGTACAGTTTCTTGTCGGTCTTTGACGATCGACACTTGATTCTTTTACTCTTCAGCATTTCCCAGGTCTCCTGGTCCACAATATTGCTGGAAGCCCCTGAGTCTATTAGCATCAACAGGTTGACTCCCCCCACCGAGAACACTGTCCTGTCCGTGCCGCCTTTTTCCTTTATCACAAATGCATAGTCTCTGTCTGGCTTCTCTGAATCGACACATTTAACTGTATGCTTCACATTTCCTTTTGTTTTACACATTCTAGCAAAATGATTTCTACCTTTACATTTCTTGCATGCCTGTCCTCGCGCTGGGCAGGTAGGGTCTTTTGCCAAATGATCTGCGTGGCCACATCGATAACACACTTTCTCCGTTTTGTCTTTTCCCTCTTCTCCTTTTGGCTTTCTTCTGCGAAGCTTTTCCTCATTTTTGAATATGCGATTAACTGTTTCAGGTTTTGGGCCTCTGAGCTCACGTGCATCGCGGACATTTGCACCTCTATTCTCTCACACTGTGCGGACAGCTCAAGTAATCTCGCTAATGTCAGCCCAGACCCCTCCTCTAACAATCTGCGGTGTACATATTCAGAGTTACATTTACTCAGTATTGCATCCCTTATCTGATTGTCCTTATCGCCTGCAAAGTCACAGTCTTTGGCTGATTGTCTCAGACGGGTGACAAATTGCTGTACGGTCTCCCCTGTCTTCTGTCTTAGCTGGTAGAAGGCCTGCGGCATAAGCGCAGTGTTCACTTGTGGCCTGAAGTAGGCATTTAGTGCTGTTACCGCCAAAGCATAGTCCGTTGGCCGCCAGTGTCCCCAAGCGCCGAGAAAATATCTTGTACATCTGTCCCTGCATGATGTAGTAATAAAGCTCTCCTCCGTTGCTTTGTAGCTGCACTCACATCATCAGCTAATATCAATCCTTTCCCATCAGCAAACAGTTCAAAAGATGTGAGCCATCGTGTCCATCTCATTAGCGTGGCTGGTTCACTGTAACAATCAAACTTTGGAATAACACTTTCCATTTCTCTGTTTTATTTATTCTTTTTTTTTTGTTTCTTTGTTTTTTCAGTTCCAGATTTAACCAACACTTCACTGATCCCACCACGTAAGCCATTGTTCTATTCTCGACTTTACCATGCACTGTATACCAATTGAATAAAAACAAGGACACCACGTTGGAGTTCTGACTGCTTTACTCCATTGCTTCTCGTGCACTGTTACACCCACGCCTCACGTGGTGATGCAGACGTCACATATATTGACTAAACCCCATTACATTTGTTTTCTGCCCTAGCTACATGAGAGCACAAGGCAGTCAACCTTACCTTGCCTAGACTAATGCTTTATTTTGTCTGGTAAACAAACTAACCACAAGGAATGATCATATGCTTGCCTTGCTATCAAATGTAACTCTAGAGCCATGTAACTCACTCTTAAAAGGGCACTGTCAGCTTTTTGCATGCGGCTATGAACCGTATGTACTCTTCTGCTCCATGTGTGTGTGATTCCTTCATTGCCGTCTCTCCCAATAGAGCGAGACAAAGGGTCTGCTATGTTATATCTCCCGGTATGTGCACAATTTCGGGAAGTCGTGAGGTTGTAGTCTCAATACCAATGCTCAATACGAGCACCACGGTTTTGGCTGGACTGTAGATAGCCTCTAGCGCCTTATGGTTAGTCATTAAATCAAATCTCTTGCCGTACACATATGGGTGAAGCTTCTCACAGGCCCAAACCAATGCAAGGGCCTCACACTCCGTTTGTGGTACCTGCGTTGCACTCCGATAGACTTCTGCTCACATAACAGACTGGAACCATCTCTCGTGTTGTTCCTGCACCAGTACAGCTCCTATGCCTACCGGTCCCTCGTCTGCTATATCACTTTAGTGGCGCATCCTTGTCGGCTAACGTTGCCACGCCCGGCTAACGCACTCTTCAGTGCTTGGAGCGCCATCTTTTGCTCGGTCCAAAATTGAATATTGTGTCCTTCTTTGTCAACTTCGCAGAGGCTCCGTAAGCATGGAGAACTGAGCGATAAACCTACTACTATATCCCACTAATCAAGGAAGCTGCGAACCTCTGATGCTGTCTCAGGCTCCCCTGGCGCACACCACTGCTCTTACTCTTTCAGTCGTGGGCCTATGCCCTTTTGCGAAAGTAACTATATCCATGAAGACCAGTTTGTCCATATTGAACTGGCATTTGTCTGGATTAAGCGTCAGGCCAGAATTCGCCAATCTGTTCAGCACCTTGTGCAGCCGCCGGTCATGGCTCTCCTTGTCTGGGCCATGGACAATGATATCATCTGAAATGTTCTCCACTCCCTCAATGCCAGCCAGTGCTGCTGCAATTTCGTGCTGATACTGCTCGCTGGCCGATGAAACTCCAAAAATGAGTCTTTTGTATCTGTACGTCCCATTATGCACTGCAAATGTTGTTATACCTCTTGATTCTGGTGTCAGTTCCAGTTGATGGTAGCCCCATTTAAGATCCAACTTACTGAATATGGTAGACCCGTTCATGCCTTGCAACAGTTCATCCACCGTGGGGATTGGGTACCTGCCACACATAATCGCTATGTTCGCTTGTCTCATGTCCAGGCACATCCTGATTTCTTTGTTTGGTTTCGGTACGATCACTACCGGATTCACCCATGGTGTGGCCTCAACCACCCTCTCGATTATGTCCATGTCCAGTAGTTCCTTAATTTTGGTTTCCACCGCTCCTCTCAGGTGAAAGGGTATTCGCCTAATGGGCTGTGCCACAGGTACCACCTTCTCATCTATGTGCAGACTTATTTGCTTTGTGTTAAGCTTTCCCACACCTTGAAACAATCCAGGGTATTGTTGCCTTATCTGCCCTCCCACATCAGACACTGCTGCTACACTGACACCTAGCCTGAGTACCCCCAGTTTTACAGCGGTCTCGCTTCCCAGCAGCGGTTCGCCATGTCCACATATCACTGTGAATTAAGCCTGAGTCTTTCGATTGCCTATGGCTACTGTACATGTGAAGATCCTTTTACGGCCCAGTGGTTCAGTTGCTGAATATGTGTACAGTTTCTTGTCGGTCTTTGACGATCGACACTTGATTCTTTTACTCTTCAGCATTTCCCAGGTCTCCTGGTCCACAATATTGCTGGAAGCCCCTGAGTCTATTAGCATCAACAGGTTGACTCCCCCCACCGAGAACACTGTCCTGTCCGTGCCGCCTTTTTCCTTTATCACAAATGCATAGTCTCTGTCTGGCTTCTCTGAATCGACACATTTAACTGTATGCTTCACATTTCCTTTTGTTTTACACATTCTAGCAAAATGATTTCTACCTTTACATTTCTTGCATGCCTGTCCTCGCGCTGGGCAGGTAGGGTCTTTTGCCAAATGATCTGCGTGGCCACATCGATAACACACTTTCTCCGTTTTGTCTTTTCCCTCTTCTCCTTTTGGCTTTCTTCTCGAAGCTTTCCTCATTTTGAATATCGATTAACTGTTTCAGGTTTTGGGCCTCTGAGCTCACGTGCATCATGGACATTTGCACCTCTATTCTCTCACACTGTGCGGACAGCTCAAGTAATCTCGCTAATGTCAGCCCAGACCCCTCCTCTAACAATCTCACGGTGTACATATTCAGAGTTACATTTACTCAGTATTGCATCCTTATCTGATTGTCCTTATCGCCTGCAAAGTCACAGTCTTTGGCTGATTGTCTCAGACGGGTGACAAATTGCTGTACGGTCTCCCCTGTCTTCTGTCTTAGCTGGTAGAAGGCCTGCCGCGCAAACGCAGTGTTCACTTGTGGCACGAAGTAGGCATTTAGTGCTGTTACCGCCAAAGCATAGTCCGTTGGCCCGCCAGTGTCCCCAAGCGTCGAGAAAATATCTTGTACATCTGTCCCTGCATGATGTAGTAATAAAGCTCTCCTCCGTTGCTTTGTAGCTGCACTCACATCATCAGCTAATATCAATCCTTTCCCATCAGCAAACAGTTCAAAAGATGTGAGCCATCGTGTCCATCTCGGCCCAAGCGTGGCTGGTTCACTGTAACAATCAAACTTTGGAATAACACTTTCCATTTCTCTGTTTTATTTATTCTTTTTTTTTGTTTCTTTGTTTTTTCAGTTCCAGATTTAACCAACACTTCACTGATCCCACCTCGTAAGCCATTGTTCTATTCTCGACTTTACCATGCACTGTATACCAATTGAATAAAAACAAGGACACCACGTTGGAGTTTCTGACTGCTTTACTCCATTGCTTCTCGTGCACTGTTACACCCACGTCCTCAGGCGTGGTGACGTCAGTACGCATATACGACAAACCCCATTACATTTGTTTTCTGCCTAGCTACATGAGAGCACAAGGCAGTCAACCTTACCTTGCCTAGACTAATGCTTTATTTTGTCTGGTAAACAAACTAACCACAAGGAATGATCATATGCTTGCCTTGCTATCAAATGTGTAACTCTGGGCCATGTAACTCACTCTTAAAGGGGCACTGTCAGCTTTGCCCTTCGGTTTTTTCCTGATTTCAGCAGTGTGCCTCTAGGCACACATTTATCACCCATGTTCTGTATAATGTCCCTATATATGTCAAAAGTGATAATTCTTACCATTTTTCCACATTTCTGCCATCTTGTACTTTTCTACGGTCCCACCTTAATACCCTGTCACGGGCTTGTATGCATGCGAGCGTCGTCGGACACTGGTGGCGCGCAGTGTAACTTTTTACATGCCCATAATAAATAGCTGCTTGTAGTATGCATTTTAGATCGCTGGCTAAGATTTGGCATTTTGTAATTAAAACCGAGAACTGACAGTGACACAAAATATATTCAAAAGCAAGTGCCGAAATCCTGCGCGTGTGTATGAGCAGCCAGAGCACAGATCGTGCTCGTGTGCAGGAGCGTCTCCCTCTTTCGTGTGCGCGGGATTTCAGCACTTACTTTTAAATGTATTTTGTGTTACTATCAGTACTCGTTTTAACAACAAAATGCCAAATCTTAGCCAGCGACCTCAAATGCATACTACAAGCACCTAATTATTATGGGCTTGTAAAAAGCTGTACTCATACCAGCCAGCCCAGTGTCCAGCGCGCATTCTCGGCATGCATATGCTCGTGTGGACAGGGTATCAGGGCTGGACCGTAGAAAAGTAAAAGACGTCAGAAATGTAGAAAACTGGCAAGAATGATCACTTTTGGCACATACAGGGACATATACAGAACATGAGTGATAAATATGTGCCTAGAGGCATACTGCTGAAATCCGGAAAAAAACGAAGGGCAAAGCTAACAGTGCCCCTTTAAGTGTAATGTTAGATTGAGGTCCAATGTTACTTTTAACACCTATCAGAGTGTTCTGTTCCCCAACTGTCTCTTGTGAGAGACACTGTAACGTCAAGTTAAATGTCATGGCTCAAATGATATCCTATATTAACTACATGTTTGGATTTACTGACAATAATTCAACATCTGATCAACAACCAGTGCCTGATTAGTTAAAAAAGGTATCTAAAACTCCATGGGCTGGATATTCAAACTGCGCCATTCTGTGGCGCAAGCCCTTGCGCTGCTCAAAAAAGTTGCGATGGGGTGTGGCTGGGGTGATATTCAACGGAGTTGCGCTATTGAGCAACTCCTTTGAATTTCACCTCTACCCGCCATAGTTCACTGTGTATGGTAGTGAATCTTGTTTCACCACAAGTGGTCACAGTGGAGCATTCAAGCGGTGGCATTAAGTTCCATGTTGGGACGCGCAAATTTCCATATTCAAAAGGTGACATGCAAATAGGGCCATAATTCATTGCAAGGCGGGGGGTATTTGCATCTACTTATGGTTCATTTGCATGCCATTAGCATGCAGGTGCGCTGATCCTCACCATTTGCGCTTGGCGCTTGCCAGGCAGCAGCCATCGGGACCGATGCCCCTGCAGCCCAATCGCTGCCATGAAGTAAATCTCTCTCGACTGGCCCGAACAGGCAAAATAGTGTAACTTCGATTGGTCTCAATGCTGGCAAACTGTAGAATTTCTTTATTGGTTGACAGGGCAAAACTGTAGTAATATTTTCCTTGATTGGAAGCTCGATCAAGGCAAAAACTAGTATCTCCTCTCTTTAGCTGGGTCTTATCATGGGAAAACAGTGGCTCTCATTTCCCACTAGCCCCATCAATGGCAGAACATTAGCTCATCCCTCAAAGATTATTATCTTCTTTGGTGGAACTAGTACTGCGGAAGTTTATCACCGCTGGCATTAGAGTCATCTCTTCAGGTTCAGTAGCCTTGTTTTAGAGCTTACTTACTTCCATCATCCACAGAGCCTCACTGCCTTGTACGTATGGCGCTGCATGCCCATTGGCTTGCTGTGAACCAATGGGTGTGCAGCCCTACCGAGCAGTCAGTCGGGCGGTGGAGGTGCAGCAGGCGGTGGTGCTGCCGCCCGCCGCTGACGGGGGCAGGTGGTGGGCTCGCGGGTGGTGGGTGGGGACACCAGATCACCAGGGTACTGGACCTGGGGTTGACCTAATGCCCACGATCGGGCTCATGTCCACTGGACCACCAGGGATATTGGTCTGGGGAAATCGCCAGTCGGGGATTATTATAGTTTTGCCCGCAATCGCCAATCGGGGTTATTATAGTTTTGCCCGTGATCGGCCAGTCGGGGTTATTACAGTTTTGCCCGCGATCGGGCCAGTCAGGGGGGTTGTTCTGTTCTGTTCTGCCCGTGATCGGGCTACGGGACTTATTATGCCCGCGATCGGGCTACGGGTATTCTTATGCCCGCGATCGGGTGCAAGGGGGCACAGGAAGAAGTGGAGGGCCACCCACAGGTGGCAGCTGTTGCACCTGTATGCGGCAGCTCACCTGTGGGTGGCCTCGACTTACCTTTTTGCTCAAAGTTGTGCAAGTGTAGGTTGGGGGTTGCACTCAGCATACTTCGCACAGCCCGGCTGAATATCGGGCTGTGCAGTTTATACATGGTTCCTCCCTCCGGTTGAGCATGCCTCGGTAGCATTGGGCTGTTGCTCAGCATGACTTGGGGCGCACTACCTCCTGCTGAATATGGCAGAATGGCGCAATCTCGGACTTGCGCAGGTGCAACCCTATTGCGCATGGCGCAACCCTTTTGAATATCCAGCACCATAAGCCCATTTTCTACTTTGGCAAAAAGTATATAAATCCTCAACCACCCCAGGCAAGGTGAGGAGTCTCAGAGGAGTAGCTGCCTTTGCTCCCAGGGTCTCAGAGGACATCAGGTTTTACAAGGTCTGGTGGGTGTTACCACACTTTAGGCGTGGGACCTAAAGAACTAGCACTCTGGCTTAATTTTTTATTTCTTTATGCAACTACTCTGCGACGGGAATATTATTTTTTTTGCTTTGCACTGCTGATCAGAAAAGGTTATAATTGTGTTTTAAGAGTTTATTTTAATTTGAAAGATAGTGCTTGCCTATCTATGTAATGCCAAAAGCTGCCTCACAAATGTTATGTTGGCAGTACAGTTCAACAGTATGATCAGTACTTTGAACTTATGATTGCTTATTTATGTTGTCATCAAGACTAATTTGTAAACATTTGAAAGCCAACAAAATCAAAAGTAAATACCTTTAACTATGAATACTGGTACTAGTTTTCATTCTCTACATATTATTAAACTTAGAGCTATGAGTTTAGAACAGGATAATCTAAAAAGTAAAACAGGCTTAGATTTTTGCTTTCAGGGCCACGCTGGTACTCTCAAAGTGACAGTTAAGGGCTATATCCACATGTTAAATTGTGCAGACTTGTCATGCACTGAGCCCTTACACAAATATTTGGGGTGGTGCTTTCTAGACCATAAAAGGAATCACTGGTGCAAAATATTTGACTGTCCTAGACATCAGGCAACAGATGGGTGTAAGGTTCATGTGAAAATATTACAGGAACTAGGGAAATATCACTGTCTCCTAGTACATAACCATGACCACAAAGGTAATTTAGATTTTAACGAACATACAGCCTTTGCAGACCAAGACCAAATAATTTTGGTCAGCTAGGTATCAGATGAAATAATAGTGGCAGGCGTCTTAGGTAAAAACTTAAGAGGACACACTGCCTGCTCTTTGTGTCTCGAACCCTAACAAACTTTATCCCAACCTGACCAAACTGGTGGATGAACTGCAAAAACGTCATTCCCAGTCAGTGGTATGCACAGAGGAAATGTCAGGCTCTGCCAGTCTTGGTGAAAGCCAGGTACATGAGCCTGACAAGGGCAGTTACCATAGGGAACCCGACAGCACCTCTAGTAACCCCCACATATCAATTGCACAGGGACGCAAAGAGTTCCAGCTCTGGACGGCCCCATCTTTCGAAGAGGTCGTCCACCACTTCTTGAAGCAGCTCCCACTCGTGGTTCCTGGACCAAGAGTGGCTGAGCTCGTCTGCCAGGATGTTTTGGACGCCTGGGACATGAGCCGCTGTCAGCGTGAGTCCGTGTTCCAGAGCCCAATACCACTCTCTCGTGGACTCTCTGCACAGGGGGTAGGAGTGCGTCCCCCCCGTTTGTTGATATAGAAGACCATCAACATGTTGTTGGTCTGTAGAAGCAGGGGACCCTGAGAAAAGTGAGTCTGGAAGGCCTGCGAGGCATACAGAATCACCCTCATCTCCAAAATGTTGATGTGCAGAGACACTTCTATGTCTGACCACGTGCCCTGAGTACTGTGATTCTGAAAAAGAGCTCCCTATCCTAGACCCAACGCATCCGTGGTTAGGATTTGGTGCGGTGAGTCCGATTGGAATGTGAGTCCCGTTTCCAAATTGGGAGAAGTCAGCCACAATGATAGTGTCTGTTGGACAGCCCTCAACACACTTATGGGATGTTCAAGGTTGTCGAACCTCTGGTTCCATTGAACCCGTAGGTTCCATTGCGGAACTCTCCCATGCAAGTGTGCCAGTGGTACTGTGACACGGTTGGATGCAGTTATATCGTAGGCCTGGTCTCTCAGCCGACTGGCTCTGCTGGGTGAAAGAAAAGCTCTTCCCAGCTATGTGTCCCGAATGGCTCCTGTGTACTGCAGACGTTGGCAGGGCCAAGGACAGGGCTTTGGAAGGCTGATGGTTATCCCCAGCTGCTGGAACATCAGGAATGTATCAGAGAGCATGCAAATTAACTGCGACCTGGAGGGGGCAGTTAGGAACCAATCATCCAGGTAAGGATAGATGAAATGACCCTGTCTCCTTAAAGCGGCTCCCACCACTGTGAGACACTTAGTGAACACCCTTGGCGCTGAGGAGAGACCGAAAGGTAGAGCCCGGAATTGGTAGTGGTTCCCCTGAAAGACAAACAGTAGGTACCTCCGGTGAGCTGGAAACACTGGTATGTGAAGGTATGCATCTTGCACATCCAGGGAGCATACCCAATCCCCCTGACTTAGCATGGGGATCCGACCGGGTAAGGTCACCATCCTGAACCTCTTGTATTCGATGTGCTGGTTCAGCTGGCTTAAGTCCAGTATGGACCTTAGGTCTCCCATCTTCTTGGGGACTAAGAAGAAGTGGGAGTAATACCTGGTTCCTTGTTGGGAGGGCAGAACAGGCTCAATGGCTCATTTTAAGGGCAAGGCCTGGATCTCTTCCTTGACGGGGGCTGTGTGGGTCAGGGAGTATCGAGGGGGGACTGAAGGATTGTCTGGGGAAGTTCGACGAACTCCAGTGTACAGCCTTCTTCTATGATGTCCCGAACCCTAACATCTGTTGTAATGTTGGTCCACCCGTCTAGGTAGAGGGAGAACTGACACCCTACTGCCTCAGCTGGAGGAGAGGGGGCTGGCAGGGAGTCATGCATGGGTGTCTGAGGTGGGAAGCGAGGGCTGGGAGCATTTAGCATTCCTAGGCCCACTGTTCCCAGATGGTTGTGAGGGAGCCTTTCGCTTGAAGGGACCTTGGGGCTGTTGGTCTCTCTGTCTGTTAGCACTCGGGTGCCGAAATGGCTTGCGCTTAGGTTGCTGAGGGTCCAATTGGTACATGTGGTGAACGGACTGCACTACCTTCCCCGAGTCTTGCAGATCCATGATGATCTTTTATTGCTTTTAACATTCATTTGTACAGCGCCTTGGTGCTTGAAAGGCGCTTAATAAATAAAGTTTTATTATTATTAAGCCTCCTCTCCGAAGATGACGGACCCAAGGAAAGGAGCATCCAGGATGGAATCCTGGAGGTTCTGTCTAAACCCAGATACCCTCAGCCAAGACTGAGATGGAGGCAGATTCCAGTGGCCACAGCTCGAGCAACTGTGACCGCTGAATCATAGGATACCCTCAGCATGGGCTTTCCACATCCAGTCTGGACTGAAGGACGTCCAAACGTTCTGTACGGGACGGGCCTTCAGGCCATCTTTGGGCTAGCCCCAGGGCTTTTTTACAAAGAGATTTTTGGTAGAGCACCACATGTGCTAGAAAATTTAGGGACCAAATGGAACAAGTGGAAGAAGCGCAGACTCTCTGCCCGAACTGGTCCAATTTCTTAAGACTCCTTGTCGAAGGGGTTGTGAATTCATGTGTTTCGGTTGCTTGGTCCTACAATGTTCTGCTGTCAGGACCATGGAATCTGCCCTAGGATTTTCTCCCAGGGAAGGCTTGGCTTTAGGGGGCGTATAGTCTGTCTGCCTTCTTGGGAACACTGAGAAAGAAGAAGGGTATTCCCAGGCCAATCTGCTTAAATCCTGAAAGGGGGGGGACCAAAGAGGGAATGATCAGAGGTTTTGGATCACTCATGCCCAAAAAGGTGTGGAGCCTTTTTCTCTCCAGGTCCAATTCCTCCATATCCCATTGATTCAGGAATTGGATGTGGCGCGCATAACATCCAAGAAGGCTGGGTCATCTGGAGGAGACCTGGGTGAACTGTGAGGACCTTCTGGCTATGGGGAGTAGCCCCTGGAAGAGGAATCTGAGGAGTAAGGGCGGCCTCTGGAGGAAGAAGAGGAGGAGCTGACCTGGAACGTTTGCGACTGTGCCGGCATCTGCTCCCGTCATCCGAGGAAGACAACCTAGATGAGGAGCAGCGACATTTGCTCCTGCGCCTGTGATGCTCTGGATCTGACCCAGTAGATGGGCTCCTAAGTAAGAGCGGAGACGACGATCGAGGGTCTGGAATGGATGTCTTGTCTGGAACCGAGGTGGGGGGGCTGAGGCAGTGGAGGAGGTGGAGGGGCACCTTTCTTGAACAAATCCTCCTTAACTGTGTTCCGCCAGGATGTGAACAGCTGTCCTACATCCACCAGGGGAACCATAGGTACATATGGAGGTGGTGTACCCTTAGGCTCCGCGGGGGTCTTTGGTGGGTTGCTGGGCCCTGGCGTCTTCCATGGGCGTTCGTTAGGGTCCATCGGCTGGTCCCCTGATGCCTGGTCATCCAGTACTGGAACAGAGGGTGTATGGCCTCTCGCTGTGTCGGCAGGCACCTGACTGTCAGGCTGACGGTCCGTCGGAGACAGAAGCTCTGTCCTCAGCTTCTGAGGTGGTAGACTCGGGGGCATCTGGGCTGAAGTAGCCGCCGCTGATGTCTGGTTGCTTGGCGCCTTACCCTGTGGCATTTGCCTCTGGTCCTTCACCTGTCAGAAGGCCGGTCATCTGAGACCTGCGTCAGGGTTTTTACTTTCGCAAGCTGACGTGTCTCGGGGGAGAGCGTTCCCTTGAGCGTGAATGCTCTCGGCATCTGCACCTGTCATCTGCCGATGATGTCGAACTGGAGTAGGAGGAAGACACTGCAGCCTTATCGACTGAAATCCTGGTCTTAGGCCCCATTGGAGGGGGGCAGAGTTTGCTCTCTTGTCAGAGTGCAAACCGGAAGGTTTATCCTTAGTATGAGGAGATTTAGAGTGGGACTCCAACCTACTGTGTTCCTTGTGGTGGTGCCCCCCCGAGTGTTTCTCCTTGTGAGAAATCAGTGACCTGGAGGATGAAGATCCGGCCTTTGATGAACGCTGAAGGGCGGCGAGCTGCTGCTCCATGATGTAGGCCTGGAGTGTTTCACGGTGATGGATGCGGATCCGTTGATTACATTTTCTGCAGTCTGGGCAGCCGTCCACATTGTGGTCAGGCCCCAGGCAGAAGAGACACTGCGAATAATAGTCTTTCACCGGAATCTACCCCCCCCCCGCATGGACACTTAGATTTCCGTCACTTGGTGGAAGAAGATGGAGATGACATAAACTGAATTAAATCGATGATTTGTGAAGAAAAAAATGGGTATGTTTGGCTGAAGTACAAAGATGGCGGTCAACAGATGCAACGAGGCGTCCGAGAAGCTGAAGCACACAGGTCGACGGTGGGAAAAGAACTGAGGTGGGGCACTTTCGGTGATGTCACTGGAGATGGCAGTTTGAGTCAGAGCTCCGTGACCATGGTGTAAAATCCTTCAACATCTGGCATTCCACGACTTTCAAACGCCCACCAAAATAGAAGTCCATATGTATAATGAGTCAATTAGCTAAAATCTGTGGACGATCTGCAGCGACAAATGCTGGACGACAGCGATTTAGGCTGGATCAAAGTCCCAGCGTGTCCCTCTTGCAGGCCTCAAAGTCGGCAGTGGGCTCGGGTGGAGAGGAGGAAGATATGCCCTTGTGCCAGGGTTCTTTGGACAGCAGGGCTACAGCTCATATTCTGAAGATGCTTCAAAGAATTGGCACGAATGTGAAGGACATTAAATCCGACCTTAAACATCTTGAGCGGAGGACCACTGATCTAGAATCTAACCTTGATACGCTCAGGGATGACTCACAGAAGCTTAACCGCGTAGTACTATACCTAGCCAAAAGGGAGCGGGAGTTCACAATCAGAGCTGAGGATGCCAAATCGAAGGGTAGAAGAAAGACTATTCATATAATTGGCTTCCCGGAGGAAAGCGAGCAAGATGACCCCCTTGAATTTGTTCAATCCTGGTTAAGGCTTGAATTAAGTATTCCAGACACGAAGCCACTAGAGCTGGAGAGAGTGCACCGTGCGCTGGGCCCACATTCCAAAAGCAATGCCCCCCGATCAATATTAATGAAGTTCAATAGATACCCCGTCAAGGAGATGGTATTGAGGAAAGTGTGGGCCAAAAAAGATCTGAACCTTAATGGGAAGAGTGTTCATGAACCATAATTTCCCACCCACCACGATGCAGCGGCGTAAGAAAGTGTTGGCTGTGATTAAACTACTCAGGGAAAGCAAATCAAAGCACAACTGCAATACCCTACGAAAATCCTGATCCACTGGGAAGCTGGGAGCAAGCTATACGAGACCTTAACCCAGGCGAGCAAACCATTGGCAAAAATCATCATAGAAGTTCCCGATTGTCAGTTTAAGCTTGCAGAACAAACCCTTCTTCAATTGCAGTGGGACATGGCAGGCCAAAAAGGTCCAAAGACCAAGACTAGAGGGCATGCGGAGCCGGATGAGCAGCTTTGCAAGGACTTAGTCCAAATCAGCAAATCCTTACTCAAGCAAGTAGCTACCCGACTTTGAATGTCTGTTGCTGTCTTTAATATTGCTTCACTGAAGTGGAAGTTGGGTTGTGGTGTATATACAACAGACCTGCCCAACCATTAAAAAAAATGGGCGGGAAAATAACTCTGAGACTGTATTTGTTCTAGGGATGCCCGCGTTTTGTTGTTGCAGATCCAAGATAAACCTACACTCCTGGTTTACTGATCTTTTGGACTTTTGAGTGACTCTTAAATTTAGCCTGGTACCCTAGGGAAATCTGATTATTGGGACAATGGTACCTAGTTGAGACTGTTTACTTTTCTCTTCCTTTCTACAACCGATGTTTAACTGGCCCCACTGATGGAATTCCTGTGGCTACGCCCAAATTGCTGAGGGGGCGCCTGGCCCTTCCTAAGTGGGTGGGTGAGTACCCCACTCCCTCCTCCTAGTGGGGGATATGGTGGATTACTAGACCAGACTATTGGTGATAATGGACAAGGAGCGGAACATGTCTCACAAAGTAAAAATAATGTCCCCTTACTGGCTCCAATTATCGGGAGACCGAGGAAGGGGAAGATGATAGTAGTGAGACCAGTGTAACAGTAGGGCATTCCTAATCTCTGACAGAGTTGTACATGACATTTTCTTTTTACAGTCTAATGGCTTAAAATGCCAGATGTTTGCAGTTTGTTAAGGGGGAGGAGACTGGAGGCTAAGTACTGCCCGGGGTCGGCCTCTCCACCAGTCATACATACCACCAGTCACTGGAGGTTTGCGCATTGGGTCTGGTTCTCTCTCATCAAGCTTTCCCTGTGGTTCTCTGAGGAGGGGAGGGAGTGTCCAGATAGCTGGTATGCACACCCTTGGGGACCGCATTCCCGAGGCCCTGGTTAGGGGGTCAGGGAAGCGAGGAGCTTCTGTAGCTCGTATTCCAGGTCAGAAGGAGCTTCCTTCTGTCAATGACCTTTGTGGAGATCGACGCTGAGATGGGGGGGGAGGAGTACTGGGGAGATTACTCTGTAAATAGTTTTTATTTGTCATTGGGGGAGGGAGGGAGTTGTTGAGCGGGGAGTTACTGTTTGGATAGGGTTGTGGGGGGGGTGGACATGCAGCAAGAGCACCTTATGTCAGTCCACTCACTGGTCCAGATCACAGTCAGACACAGAGTTAATACTAGACACATGTTGTTGAACATGGTGGCAGATCACTGCAAGGTTGAGATGCAAGACTGACTGGTTCTTAACCTACATGCTGATAAATGGGGTCAAGGGACTTAATATCCCTGCAAACAGGTGTGCCATTTTGAAAGACCTAGCTAAGTCAAGATGCGATATAGGATTATTGCAAGAAATGCATCTATCCTACCTCAAACATACATAGTTAAGGCGCTTATGGGTGAGCGAGGTGATAGCATCGTTGCATCCTAAAGCAAAAAAGGCAGGAGTCATTATCCAGTTAAGAAGCTGTCTCCACTTCACAAAGCTAAGCATGCACACAGATCTCAAGGGCAGATTGGCGGCTGTGTCTGGGAGGACTGCAGACAGGACGCTCCATATTGTTAATGTGTATGCCCCCACACCATGCAATCCGCAATTTTTCCAACAGGTATTTGGATATCTGGCATCTTTGGGGGAGGGCCAAATCATTTTAGGAGGAGACTGGAACTGTGTGGAAAATGTGAATCTGGACAGATCTGGAGGACGGAGGGTATTGGACAGAGTGGGTTCCAGGACCCTTTCCAATCTAAAAAGTGAGGCAGGTTTGGTTGACACCTGGAGAGAGAAGTTCCCCACCACCCATGACTATACTTTCTATTCACACCCTCAGAACTCCTACTCTCGCCTGGACAGGTTTTACACCCAGAAATCCTGGTTACATACAATTTTGGACCAGGAGATATACCCGATCTGCCTGTCGGACCACGCTAAAGTTGGGCTGAAGGTAGAGTTAGGCCCTGTAGCTAAGCAGTCAGTCTGGCACCTTAATGCTGGCCTGCTGAAAGATCAGGCATTTAATAGTAAATTAAAGAAGTTATTACTAATTATCTGAATGAGAACACAGGTTCGATTTCTAAAGTCAAATATTTTTGGGATGGCCTGAAGGCGGTAGTGAGGGGTGAGGTCATTGCTTATGCAGCGTACAAGAAAAAATCCATGCAACAGCAGCAAGAAAGCCTGGAGCAGTGGCTCAAAGACCTAGAAACCCTACATAAACAGGGAGGTGCGAACTCAGCATTGGAGGAACTTAAGAAGGTCAGGAACCAGTTACACCAAATTATACTAGCTAAGACAGAGAACTCCTTGAGATTCTTAGCCCAGAAATATTATGAAGGAGGGAATAGAGCCAGCCGACTACTGGCCTTCAGACTTCGAAAACAGATGGCCGATAGATTTATTCCCTTAATTAAAAAAACCCAATTCCCAACGACGCTTGAGACCAAACCACAACATATAGCCCAATGGTTTTATAAAAACCTCTACACCTCCGAGGCTAACTCCACCCAGAAAGGGAAAATTAAAATCTTCCTTGAAAGACTGGATTTACCAAAACTTTCGAACTCCCAGGGACAATTATTAGACCGCCACCTTCTCTCACGAGGAGCTGAAAGTTGCTGCTAAAAACCTAAAACCCAATAAATCCCCGGGACCAGACTGGTTCATTGGCAAATATTACCAAACGTTTATGGGAGAACTTTCTCCTCTCATCCTACAGGACTGCAATATAGCTCAAGAAGCCCCAGAGTCCTGGACCAGAGCCCTAATATCAGTAATCCCTAAACAGGGTAAGGACAACACCCTATGTAGTAGCTATCTGCCCATCTCGCTCTTAAACGTAGACATTAAAATTTTCTCCAGAATAATTGCCAAACACCTCCAGACAGTAGTCACACAATTGGTGCACTCTGACCAGGCTGGTTTTATGCCAGGGAGACAGTTGCACAACAACGTTAGGTGCATGTTGACCATAATGTCCTCGTCACTGGGGGGAAATCTACGGAGGTAGTCGCATTAGATGCCAAAAAGGCATTCGACCGCCTAGAGTGGCCGTTCCTGGCAGAGGTCCTGCAAACATTTTATTTTGGCACAAAGCTGAGCGCTTGGGTTGCTGCACTTTACTCTAACCCTCAGGCCCAGGTCAGGTTGAACGGGACACTCTTATAACCCTTTTCCATTTGCAGGGGTACAAGGCAGGGATGTCTTCTGTCACCCCTGCTAGTCACACTGAGTATGCAGCCTTTGTCTGAGGCCTTTAGGTCCTCACCTGATATTAAGGGCATAAAGATAGGTTCAGTTGACAACTGCATTTCACTCTATGCTGATGATACCCTCCTCTACCTTCGGGAACCAGAGAATCCCTCCCTAAAGCCATGGCCCTGTTGGATGAATACGCGCTATTTTGGGCTTCAAGTTCAATTAAACTAAATCCGAAATAATGCCTATTGGACATGATGTGCCCCAAAATGTTAAATCTCTTACCAACTTAAAATGGGTCACAGGGAGTTTCAAATACTTGGGCGTTCACATACCCAAAGACACTAGTAAATTATTTATTTTTTTATTTTTATTTAGTTTTTGTTAACCGGGTAGGTGCACTAGCCAGCAGTGTGACTATTTTCAGGCATGACCCGGGAGAGTACATAACATCAAGACAAGTAGGTAAAGAACATATCTAACAATGAGAACAGAACGTTACATATCAGGGTAAACAAATCCTTATACATAGTTTGTATGGAGATTAGAGCACGAAGACACAAGGGCAGCAGTATAATTAACATATACAGAGTAGGAGTAGCACCCTATGGAGGAAGAACACCATCACAGCAGTTAAACAAGCATTGATAGCGAGTTGGTTGCAGGGCAAGTACAAACATATAATACAGCATTAAACAAAAGAGCTAGGTGGTGATTAAACAGTATAGGTTAGTATATAGGTGAGGGTAGAGGGAGCAGCCAAGGCAAGGAGACAAGCTGTCTACCCGAGCCTGAGGGGAACTGTAGGGTTATGGATAAGTGCTTGGGGTACTGACACAGGGGACGGGAGACTGGGGCATGACAGGAAGGAATTAGGAAGGATCAAAACAGATGCAACGGTCAGTCTGCATAAGATAGCTAAGGAGCAAAGTTTTGAAGTGAAGGTGGATCCCTGTCTGTCTGACCTCCAGTGGGAGAGTGTTCCAGAACTTAGGATCCACATAACCAAAGGCACCTGTACCTTTAGAGGTAAGACATCTGGGGACTTTCAGCAGGGAATTTTCAACTGATCTCAGTTCACGAGGAGAGGTGAGAGGAAGGAACATCTCCACCAGTGAAGTTGGTGTTTTCAGCCTGATAACAGAATCAACCAGAGAGCCCAGGTAGTCTTGCCTAGAAGCCATAGGGGAGAGCCAGCCCAAGTCATCATGAAGTTGACAACGGTGCCTAAGTCAAGAAGAGGAGGATGCATAGTGGCATACATTGTTGTAAGTAACGTCCCACTTCTATAGGCAGGTTTTGTGGGCAGCACCAAGAAGGGGGGCACAGTAGTTGAGGGTCGACAACAGAATTCCCATTGAAATGGCCAGTTTAGCTGATGGTTTTAGCATGTAGCTAGTGTTGTATGCAGCATCCAGTTTGTTGTCAACTGCTTTGCAGGTAGATTGAATGTGCAGGTTGAGATCCAGGGATTGATCTAGCAAGACCTCAAGATAGTTGATTGATGAGACAGATTGTAATTGAGTTCCACCCATGTCGAGGACCGTCAGTGACGTGGGCCCAGTTCTGAGTTTAGGGACAGAACAAAACAGCATTGACATTGTCTTCTTTGCGTTTAGGACCAGCTTGTGATCATTGAGCCAGTTTTGGATGTTCCTGAAATCGTGGGAGAGGGCAGTGTTAAGTTTAGTTTAGTTTATTAGTCTAGGAATTAATACCTTTGAGCCAGGGCTCTTTTACAAAGGTTCCACGTCACAAAGAACATTTAACAAAGCACGATACACATTACAGGTAAAACCAGACAGGAAAGTTACATCATAAATTTGCTATTAACAGTTTAAGGCAGTAACGTTTTTAAGTTTCATAGAAAAACAAGCTATAACAGGTTCAAGCGAGTAGACAATTTCGAGGTTAAGGAAACTCCAGGAGAGGGTGATCATTAGGCGCCCAAAAGGAGGCTAAGAGGAGGGAAAGGTGGTGAGCGGGAGAGTAAGTGAGAGGGACAGGAAAAAGGGGGAGTGAGTTTGGGTGGAGACAGGAAGTAGTAGAGGTACCAGAGGGTTCATTAGTCAGGGAGGAAGAGGCCTCAGATGTGAGGATGGACATAAGGAGTAGTAGTCTTTATCTAGCGCAGTCACAGTTGCTAGTGATGGTGAGGTGGGCATAGAGCATGGATTTGAAAGCTTCAAGCGAGGATGAGGATAGAGTAGGTGGACTAAGCGCATTGAACCATGTCGGGGCCCTGTATGCGAAAGATCTTTGTCGCTGTGCAGTCCGCATCTCGAACCAGGAAAGGTTGGCTCAGATCTGGTGGAGGGTCGAGCCAGGATTCAGTCGGAGTAGGTTTTGAATACATAATGGAGTCAGTCCCAAGATAGATTTTTTTGCCATTGTGCAGGTGAGATAAATAAGATGATTTGATAGGTTCAACCAGCCTGATTCATAGTACAGATCACACGTGTGAGTCAGTCTTTGAGCCCCCGTGAGGAGCCGGCAGGCCTTATTTAGAGTGATTGAGATCGCCTTAGAGCAGTGGAGGTAGCTGAGCCATAAATAATAACGCCATAGTCAATGATTGAGATTATGGAACTCTGTATAGCTGTTCTCAATGCCGCTTGATTTAGAAATTGACGGTTACGGAATAGTATTCCACATGCTGGTTCACTGTTTTCGTAAAGTTGTCAATGTGGGTTGCAAAGGTGAGCCCTTGGTCAAAAGTGATGCCAAGGTATTTGAAAGTATTTACTTGGTCCAGTGTAATTCCCGCAGAGGTTTGTATGGTGAATGGAGTATGCCTATTTTTGTTTTGGTGATTGGAGAAGAGCATGGCTTTTGTTTTATTGTGGTTTAGCACAAGTTTACTATCCAGGAACCACCTTTCAACACTAGAGAAAGCAAGTTGCAGGTTTTTTCGTAGGGAGTTTGGATCCTTGTGGGAAGAGAGAATTACAGCATCATCAGCGTATAAGATTATTTTCTCCTGGCAGATATCTGGGAGGGAGTTAAGGAACAGGCTAAAGAGGAGCGGTCCAAGAATTGATCCCTGTGGTACACCCAAGAGAACTGGGTTGAAGTCGGAGAGTTCATTAGAGATTTTTTACAGCCTGTGACCGATTGGACAGGTAACTTTTTACCCAAGCACAAGGACCTTCAGCCAGGCCTAGGCTAGAAAGTAGGGAGGTAAGTAGGCCATGATGGACAGTGTCGAAAGCTTTTGTAAGATCGATAAAGACTGTACCTGTTTGGCACCCTTTGTCCAGGGCTGAGTGGACTTCTCCAGAGAAATCAAGTAAGGCTGTTGTTGTACTATGTCCTTTCCTAAAGCCGCTGTTGATTACAGAGTAGATTGTATTTGTCCAGGTAATCAGAGAGTTGGTCTGCCACTATTCGCTCAAGTGCTTTGGAGAGGGAGGGAGTATTGATATTGGTCGATAGTTTCCTGTTGAGGTTTTGTCCCCCCTTGTGCACTGGCATAACTATGGCAGATTTCCATTTGTTGGGAAATTGACTTTGGCAAAGTGACAGATTAAGAATTTTGCAAGGAGTGAATTACTTCATCCAGGGTGAGAGACAGGATTTTTAGATCTAGCGTGTCACTACTTGTTCTGGATTTGGAGCAGGCCTTTCTTATGTACTTGAGTGCTTCGTGCACTTTGATTTTCTTGAAGTAAAATTGTGGTTTGTCACGAGGGGTGTTTTGTGATACTAGGCTAGGCACAGGTAAGTCCGAGAAGAAATCTGGGGGGAGGACCCCACTAAGGTCTGTGAATGTCTTATTAAGCGCATCTGCAATAGACTTTGGGTCAAGAGTGGTGGATCCATCAACCTTCATAATGGTAGGTGACGATTTTGATTGTTTACCCATTATGTTTGGATGTTGTCCCAAAAAGCTCTTCCATCACCCCAGGTGGATTCAAGGGCATTTTGAAAAGCGCTCTTCATTTGCCTAATTTGTGAGGTACATCTATTTCGTGCCTGCTTGTATTTTAGGGTATCATGAGGTGAGCCTTGTGTCTCTGGCAACTGCCCAGAGGTGGTCCCGAACCTTGAGCTTGGCAAGTAGTTTGGCAGTAATCCATGGATTTGATAGCGCTTTGATTTTACTGCTTTTACTGGGGCATATAAGTCGCATGCAGAGTTGAAAGATTTAATGAAGTATTCTAGTGCGTATTAAAATCAGTTGATTCAAGGATTGACGCCCAGTCCTGTTGTAGGAGATGGGTTTTCAACTTGATAAGATTCCCATAAGGCAATACTCTGCTTGTTATAACTTTGGGGGTGGCTTGAGAAATTTATTAGACCAGGTACAGGACACTGGGGAGTGGTCATTGAGGAGTCAGGAGGACTTTAATGTTTTTATCCGGTCAGGGTGATTTGTGAGAACCCAGTCAATAAGGGTGCTTGTACCAGTTTTGTAATTTTTCCGGGTGGGGAGGTTACCATCTGAGTCAGGTTTGCTGCTAGGATGTCATCTTTGTAAGAGCCAGTGTCAGAGGCGAGCCAGTTTATGTTGAAATCCCGAGGAGGAGGAGGAGCTCATTTTCAGAGGGCTGCAGACTAACAAAAATCAAGTACAGACTTAATACTGGCACGGTGGTCTTTTGGAGGGATACAGACTGAGGCCACTGTGAGAACTTTGTTTTGTGCACCAAGAAGCAGTTTGATAGGGAGGAGTTGCATCTGCGTTTTTGTGGGGGTGAAGCTGCCGCGTTGACAGGAGAGGTTGTCCTTTATGTAGATAGCACAGCCCCCACCTTTCTTGCTTGCCCGGTCGAGTCTGAAAATATTGTAGGCTTCAAGCGAGACCGCATGATCCGGGGTGCTGGGAGATCCAGTCCTCTTCAACATCTTCATTAGTGATCTTGCAGATGGACTAGAGGGTAAGGCTTGTCTGTTTGCAGATGACACCAAGATCTGCAACAGAGTAGATGATCCAGATGGGGTGGGCAGAATGAGAAGAGATCTGGATAAACTAGCAGAATGGTCAGAAGAGTGGCAACTGGGATTTAATGCAAAGAAGTGCAAAATCATGCACAAAGGGAAGAGAAACCCTGAAGCCACCTATAGGCTGGGAGGGGAGTTGCTAGCAGTCACAAAGGAAGAAAGAGACTTGGGCATCATCATCACTGATGACCTAAAATCATCCAAGCAGACCTCTAAAGCAGTAGGTAAGGCTGGGGGGGTGTTAGGGTGTATTAGTAGGGGTATCACAAGTCGTAAGAGGGAGGTAATAATCCCTCTGTACAAGACACTGGTTAGGCCCCATCTGGAGTACTGCGTGCAGTATTGGAGGCCACACCTTCACAAGGACATTAATCAAATTGAGGCAGTCCAGAGAAGGGCAACCAAATGGTGCAAGGACTGCATCAGAAGACATATGAGGACAGATTAACGAACTCAATATGTATACCCTGAGCAAAGGAGGAGAGAGGTGATATGATCGAGGCATTCAAACACCTTAAGGGCATAAACAAGGTGAAAGAGTCTAACATGTTTAAATATAAGAAAAATAGCAGGACAAGAGGACACAGCATGAGATTAGAGGGAGGCCGATTAAGGGGAATGTGAGGAAATTTTTTCACAGAAAGGGTGGTGGATGCATGGAATGGCTTACCACAAAAAGTGGTGGCTATGAATACAGTGCAGAGCTTCAAACAGACATGGGATAGGCATAAGGGAGCAATACAAATGACTATGAATAGATAGGCCACTGACAGAGCAAAGGCCGATGGCACATTCATAAGGTAGAAAAAGAAATGGGCAGACTGGATGGGCCTTGAGGTCCTTATCTGCCGTCAACTTCTATGTTTCTATGTTTCTATGAGATAGCCAGGTTTCCACAATGGCTAGTATATCAGGGTTTTTTTGTCCAGCGAGAGTTTGAAGAGCTGCCAATTTGGGAAGGAGGCTGCAGATATTTAGAGTGATAATGGAGAGACCACTACCAACTTTCCCTGTTTTTGTCGGCTTCAGTGCAACAGGACCAGGGTTTGGGTGTATCCCACCAGATATTAAAAGTAGGAGGAGCAGGAGTTTCCAACGATGCCATCTCGTAGTTCATAATAGGTTGGAGTGAGTTTCTGCTTGTACTTTTAAGATGCTTTGGATTGTCTTCTGGAGTCCCAGTAGAGGGTGATCGTTAGTGAGTTATAATGATGTGGCAGTTTCAATTAGAAAATATGGCTCTTTGCACCCAGGTATTAATTGGGTGATGTTTGTTTAAGACTTCCAGAGTAAAAGCCATGGTACAATGTTTCGGTAGTAGTATAGAAAGGTGAGAGTAGGTGGAGGGTAGGGTAGGCGGAGGGGGAGTTGGCATAAAGGGAAAAGGAGGGTGAGGGTGAGCAGGAACAGGTGGTGGGGACTAAGCCAAAGCATTTTTTAGCGAGGCAGGAGAGCCAGAGTAGTGTGGGCTAGGCAGTCGGGGTGGGGGTGGCGAGCAATAGGAGGGTGGTGGGGTACGGATTTTAGTGGGCTAAGGTGGATAGCTAAGCACTATGGCGAAGTACAGAAAAAATGAAAAAAAAATACTGGGAGGGTTTGGTGCCAGAGGGTTTAAGAAAAGTACTATAGTACTGTTGAGCTCCAGGATTAAGGTCATCAACTTTGTTTGCGCTGGTATATATGACCAGGTCATCTGCATACAGGAGAGATGAGCAGTTTCTAAGGGCACAAGGAATATTATTAATAAAGAGTGAGAAGAGGAGTGGACCCAAGATGGATCCTTGGGGTACGCCAACACTTCCTGCTGCAGGGGCAGATATAGCAGAGTCAAATTTCACCATCTGATACCTGTTGGATAGGTAGCTATTAAACCAAGTTACAACCGGAGTAGAGAAACTCAGGTTTATGAGGCCAGACAGAAGCAAAGGATGGTCTACCAGGTCAAAGGCCTTAGATCGATAAAAACAGCTCCTGTAAGGCGCCCTGCATTCATATTTAAGAGAATGTCAGAGGTAAGTTTCAACAAGGCCGTTGACGTGCTATGGTTCTTTCTAAAACCATGTTGAGCATCGGAGAGTAGGTCAAACTTAAATAGTCAAGTGTTTGTGAGGCAACAACCTTTTCAAGAAGTTTAGACAAGGCAGAGAGAATGGCAATGGGTCTGTAGTTATTTATGTCCTTTATGTCACCCTTTTTAAAGGCCGGAGTTATCAGAGCAATTTTCCAGATGTCAGGGACAGTTCTGCCAGAGAGGGACAGGGTAAATATTTTAGCCAATGGTGAGGCAATATAGTAGGCTGCAAGCTTAAGGAGGCAGGGCTCAAGGCGGTCTGACCCAACACATGTATTCTCAGACACAGAGTGAAGGAGTTTTAGGACCTCCGGGGCTGTTATAGCTTTGAAATAGAAGGGTAGCCTTTGACCAGAATTTGGGGAGAGAGTGACAGCATCAGTCACATTTATCAAACTCCCCGGGTGGTGCTGATTTGCCAGAGGTTTGAAAGAGGAGGCATATGGAGATAGCTCAGAGGACATCCTGTTGAAAGCATTAGCAATTGTATCAGGATCATTACAGTTCGCCCCATTTAATAACATGTCAGTTGGTGTGTTGTGCTTAGAGGACCCAAGGAAGGATCTGATGTGTGCCCAGAATTTCTTGGGGTCACATGCAGAGCTGGTAAGCAGATCCTTACAGTACTTGCTTTTGGCTATTCTTATTTTTTTCCTGAGGTACTTCTATGGGTCCTATAGTTGTGGTAATCAGAAGCATGCCCAGATTGTTTAAACTTCTTCCAGAGTTTGTCCCTAAAACGTAATTCAGCTAGCAGTTCCTTATGAAGCCACCTGGTTTGTTTTCCTCTGACTCTTCTGGCAACCTTAGGGGCATGCCTAAACTGTACATCATTGAAGTTAGTAAGAAAGATGTTCAGTGCATGCTCGATGCAGCTTGATTGATATATTTCAGACCAGTCTATGGTGGAGATGTCATGAAAGAAGGCACTTACGTTCAAATTAGCAAGATTTGAGAATGTGATGTAGCATGTAGGGAGATGAGGAGCTTCAGTGGCCCATATACCAAAAATAGGAGCATGGTCGGTAATGGCATCAGAGAGGATTCCAGATATGGGTAGATGTTCCAGATGGTTTGTGAGTGACCAGTCTATCAGGGTACCCATTTGCTCTGGATTTGGAGTCCTTATAGGGTCATTTATTACCTGGTTCAGGTTATAGCTGCTGGCCATTGACAATAGCGATCTATGGGTTGGTCCCAGCCAATTTAGGTTTATATCACCAAGGATTAAGGTCTCATTATCGTTAGCGTTGGACAGAGTTAAGTCCAGTAGTTCTTGTATACCAGTGACACCCCCCGAGGGAGGGTTATATCCACAGATGACTTGAAGTTTCTTTGACCCAAGTGAGACAGTAACATGTATGGGTTCACATAATGATGGAGAGATCTGATCGCGGATGATAGTTATGTTAAGATGATCTTTGTAATAGATCGCAACACCACCTCCCCGTTTGGCAGTAGGCCTATCCCTGTGGATGAGGAAGTAGTTTGCGATAGCGCATGTGGAGTCAAGTATCTTGAGTTTCAGCCACGTCTCAGTGATACAAAGAATGACAGGGTCATAATCCTTCATCCATATCAGTTGAACTACCATAAGTTGCTAGAGGACATTAGGAAGGACTGAAACAGATGGTCGGTACTTCCCTTATCTATTTCAGGTCGGGTTGAAACAGTTAGAATGAACATCCTGCCCAGGGTGCTGTTTCAATAGGACTCGGTCCCTGTAAGTCCACCCAGAAAGTACTGGGAAGACATGCACAAAATACTTATGAAGTTTTTTTTTTACTTATTCTTTATATTCCCCCTACCCGCAGCACTCCCACTCTTCGGGAAACACCTATGGCCTTCTAGTCCCCACCCTCTTACCTGGAGCCCGGTGCAGTCCGTCCCCCATGTAGCCGTAGTTATATCCTCCAGGCGGGCACAGGGCCAGGCTACCCCCGAAGTCCTTCTTGTCCTCAGGACGCTGGTATTGGGACAGGCAGGTGCACTGGGGATCAAGGCCTGGTGCTCCATCTACCGGGAGCACTGCGTGGTGATTTTCCCTTTTTCTTGTGGGAGTGGTGTGTGCCCCAACGTCAAAGTGTCACCGCTGACGTCAACCACTCCCAACCCCCTCTGTACACTCATGTGCTTGCTGTGCCTCCGGCTTCCACCAGAGGCCAGTCAGGCGCAGAGTGTGTGTTCCCCTCCCTCCTGAGAAAGGAGAGTTGTCCTCTGGATGCTCAATCCTTTCCCTCCCGTGCCGACCTCCTGGGCTCGTTCCCAAACCCGGGTCGCCGGCGTGGAGTGACATGTGGCGTCCAGCACCTCAACCCTCAGCGCCACCAGGCCGGCTCAATACTTCTGAAGTTTATATGGGCAGGGAAGATTGCCAGATTAAAGTGAGCAGTACTCTAATTAGATAAAGGAATGGGGGGGTCTCAGAGTACCAGACCTCCGAAGATATTACAAAGCAGCCCAGTTGCAGCATTTGGCCACCTTCCAGACATCTGGGATGAAACCCAGCTGGGCTAGAATGGAAAGGGAGTTATTACTGAGATGTGGTGCTCTGAGTCCTATTCTTTTTAATGAGGGGTCCTCTGGGGCGCTAGGAGCTCTACCCACACCCTGGCTTAAGAACACAGTGAAAGCATGGCACTTATTGATTAAAGAATTAAAACTGGCAGAGGTCATCCCCCTGTACGGAGAAATAACAAATACTATAAAGTTCCTTCCGGGGAGGGACAGCCAATTTTTAAGAACTGGAAAGACAGAGGCTTTAAGCTCTTCACTCAAATGTATGAGGGATCCAACCTGAAGAGCTTTGCTCAATTATGGCAAGAATTTTATTTGCCACAAAGAGTTTTTTGCCTACCTACAGTTCCGGCATTTCTTACAGTCGGGGACCTTGAAGGGCCATCCCTTGCCACATCCAGAACACCAGTTAATAGAATTTCTTCTGAGTATTGCAAAGGGCTCAGTCCCGAAACTACAGCTGATTTCAGCAATTTATACAGTCTGTAAGGGCCCACAGGACCAACATAGACTACCTATCCAACAAGCTTGGGAAAAAGAACTACAATTACCCCAAAATCTTATAACGTGGGACCTGGTCTGGGGGTTGGCACAGAAAACGACCTCCTCCCCTTTCTGGAGAGAGTTTAGATGGCAGATATTAACCAGATATTTCAGAACCCCAGTAATTACAAAACACTATGGTGGGACAGCCTCGGAGCAGTGCTGGAGATGCTGTGGCTTGAAGGGGTCACATAAGCATATTTCTGGAGCTGTCCCAAACTCAGTAGATTCTGGGATGAGGTGTCTGACCATATTAGCACTATCCTGCAGGTCCAGGTCCCCAGGAACCCTCGCTATTTGCTACCCTATTCCCCTAGACTCCCGGTGGAGTCGGCCGGGGGGGGGGGGCTGATCTGGCCTGGAGTTGTGGTGCTGGGTCACCATTATAGCCCGGTAGTTGCCTCTTAAAATAACTGTCTGGAACCTGCGGCTTGATGTGTGGCTCTCCTTGGAAATCTGGAACTTTTGAACCTCGAATTCTGTTTGGAATTTCTGGCTTACTGGACGTATTAAGGACCTGGGGCCAGTACTGTTGGATCTTCTAGTGTGCTAAGAAGTGACCTGAAGAGTGCCTGCAAGATAAGTGACTGTGGAAACACCTACTGTTTATATAAATATTTTTGAGAAACTGACTTTATTTATTAGTTGGCTTGCATTGGTCCGGTGGTCCTGGGTTGGTGTCTCACACAGTGGAGGGGAGTGGGGTTGGCTGGAAGGCCAGTCCTTAATTTTCCCTCCTCTATACTCCTGGGGCGGCTGGCCAGGGGGTTGTCCTCCCCTGGAGTAGAAGTAGTGGGCCACCGATCCTTTTGGACTGGCTGGTTCCTGCGGCCTGCTGGCGTTTTTTATTTTCCGTCCAGCCTAGGTGGATGATGAATGATGGTCTATTGTTTTTCGAATTTCATTTGCTGATGTTATTTTATTTTGTATTTTATAGGTTATGTGCTGTTTAGTTATTTTTGAGGAATAATTTAGCAGTGAGAGTGCTTGTTTCCATCTTATATTCCACCTTCTCTGGTTCAGTGAGAGAGTCCCGGAGGGTGGTGTTTAAATTATTCCTTCCTTTTATTTATTTATTATTTTATTATTTTGTTATTAGTTTTGTGTTATTATTTTATTGTCCCCTGGCCGTGAAAGGGCTTGTGGATATAAAATAGTTTAATTGAGTTTATTAGTTGTTGTATTAGATTATCGGTTTATTCTTCATTTTTTGTTTTAGTGGTGGGCGGTGGTGTTGTTTATTTATTTTATTTGTGGTTTTAATTTTTGAGCAGCCTGATGTGCTGGCCAGCTCCACCTGTTGTTCATTACTCGGCCTCCGCTCTCCATGCTCATCGCCCCTTTTTCTTGTCCCCCTTGCCAGCCCATGTTTACCATCGGTGTAGGGCATTAGGGATTGTGCGAAGGGGGAGGAGGAATTGGGGGGCATGGGGGGTTGTGGACAGCGGAGTGAACGGTGCTCTCCCATAGGGGTGGTTAGGCCTCGAAGACGCCCTAGGGCAAAATGGCTTCTGAAGCGTGGTAGTCCTGTTCTGGTTCCCATACCTAAGGGCACCTCCTGTTCCAGAGGGCAAGTGGTTGGGACAACTCGTCAACCTCGTCCAACCCGGGCGCTGTTGTGCAATGCCAGATCTGTCTGCAATAAGACTGGTCTTATTGCGGACTTTGTCGCAAGAACGATCTGTCTTGCATTACGAGGAACCAGTTGAATGAGGAATCACTGACCCGTTTTAGAGGCCGCTGTTCCTGCCGGGTTCTCAGTTATACACCACCGAGATTGGATTGCGGGGGTTGGTGATCTGTTTTAAGACCGAATTGGGCCTAACTGGTGTTCCAGTTGAGGAGGCCAGATCATTTGAGTGTACTGTGGTAGCTGGTGTAGGGTGCAGGATTGCTCTCATTTACCGTCCACCAGGGGATGAGAAGCTTTTCCTGCAGGAAATAGCAGATTTTGCCGCCGACATGGCCTTGGAATCGCCCAGATTGATGGTGCTGGGCGATTTCAATGCGTGGGTTGATGACGAATCTTCGCTTTTTGGTCAACATTTCCTCCAGGTGATGACATCACTGGACTTCACACAGGTTGTTTCCACAGCTACCCACAAAGGTGGTCACTCTCTTGATCTGATTTTCCTCCTGGGGATTGAGGCGTCCGATTTGGTGGTGGAACCAGTCGGTTGGTCTGATCATTACTCAGTTGGGCTCAATTTTGAGGCCCCCCTGGGCAGGTCGGCCCCTGTGGAGTTGGTCAAGTACCGCCCATTGCGGGACGTTGTCCCTGAAGACCTGATGGCGGTTATTGACCTCTCATTGTTTGACGATTTGTGCTCTGATCCTGAGCAGCTAGTGGTGAACTATAATGAGGCCATCTCGGCTGCTCTTGATCAGATTGCACCAACCCGTGTTCGCCCCCTCCCGCGCCGTTCCGTTGCCCCTTGGTTCGATGGGGCGTAGGTTGGAACGTCGTTGGAGGAAGACTGCCTCTGAGGCCGACCATCTTATTTTGCTAGAGCATTATAAGCTCTATCAAACAGAAATTTCCCATAAGAAGGCAGAATTCCTGTCCAGGGAAATTTCTGTCGCTCAGAATCGACCGGCTCAGCTCTTCAGAACTGTTGACAGACTGTGCAACCCAGTCTGTCGGCAGATCGGTCGAGTTTTTACGCACAATGACTGCGAGGAGATCGCTCGATTCTTTGCGAATAAGGTGGAAGACATTAGGAGGCAGTGTCCCCGACCCCACTCTAAGGTTGTTGCAGTCGATCAATGTTTTGTCGATGGAGCCCGAATTTCCTGGAGTTCCTTTAATCTACCGGATTTGAGACACTATGAGGATTGTCCGTGAGATGCGCCAACATGCTGTAGTTTGATCTGGGTCCTACTTCCCTGATTATGGGATGTAGTGAGTCTATTGGCCCAGTCCTTGCTCGGATTATCCGGTGCTCTTTAGAGATGGAGTTTTCTAGTTTTCTGAAGGAAGGGTGGTGACTCCTTCTGAAGAAAGTTTCTTAGACCCGATGACCTAGCAACTATCGCCGATCTCTAACCTCCCTTTGTGGGAAGGTTATTGAAAAAGTTGTGGCGGCTCAATTGGATAACCATTTGACCATCCATAGTTTATACGAACCTCTCCAGTCTGGTTTTCGTAAAAGACATAGCACCGAGACTGCTCTGGTTCGGGTGCTCAATGATCTCCTGATGGCGAGAGATCGGAGACACCACTCTATTCTGGTTCTCCTTGATCTGTCATCAGCTTTTGATACTGTGGATCATGGGGTTTTGCTCGAACGTCTGAGGTCCATTTGTGGACTTTCAGGTGTGGTCCTCAGATGGTTTTCATCTTACCTCAAGGGGAAAACGCAGAGAGTGGTCTCGGGATTACATTCCTCCAGGGCTTTCTCTCTGCCTTGCGGGGTACCACAGGGTTTGGTGCTTTCCCCCATGTTATTCGCAGTATGCATGCTACCCCTTGGAGACATTGTAAGACGGTATGAGCTGAGGTTTCACTGCTATGCTGATGATACCCAGCTCTACCTGTCCTTTGCACCTGACCAGGTTAGTGCTGTCTTGGTGCTGAATAACTGCCTTGTAGATATCCAAGACTGGATGAATACCAGTGGTTTAAAGTTGAATCCAGGAAAGACTGAGGTTATGTTAGTGGACCCCGGCCGCAGGGTTGAGGGTCTAGGGGCGGGGTCTCCCTCTGGATTAATTCTAGGGGGGGACCAGATCCCTACCTCTGAACGGGTGCGTAACCTGGGTGTGGAGCTTGACACTGGTCTGACCCTCCGTTATCAGGTATCTGCAGTTGTCAAGACTGCATTTTTTCATCTTAGAAACATCACCAGGATTAGGTACCTGGTTCCACCTGGCGATTTGCCGGTTTTGGTCCACGCTTTCGTGACATCTCGTCTTGATTACTGTAACTCCCTGTACCTTGGGGTTGATATCCGCCGCTTGCAGCTAGTGCAGAATGCAGCAGCAAGTTTGTTGACTGGGGCTTCAAGAAGATCTCATATTACCCCAGTGCTGCGCACTCTGCACTGGCTGCCAATACAGTGGTGGATCACCTTCAAAGTGGGTCTTTTGACCTACAAAGTCCTACATGGGCTTGGTCCTGACTACTTGAAAGAGCTTCAAGTGCCTCACCTTTGAGATAGCTTCTCACTGGCTGACGAGGGGTTGCAGTGATTCCCGAGGGTAAATTTGAAGTCCTCTGGAGCCTGTGTCTTTGGTTTCACGGCTCCTTCCCTCTGGAATTCTCTGCCTCGTCTGCTCCGAGAGAGTACAACGGTGGACAGTTTTAAAAGGGCCTTAAAGTCCTTTTTATGGGATAAGGCTTTCCCTGTTATACCGTAATTGGCTTTTTATCTGTTATATTTGTTGTTCTGTTTTACTGTATTCTTTGATGCTGGTGTTTTATGCTTTTTGTACAGTGCCTTGAAAATCTGAAAGGCGCTTAACTAAATAAATTTTATTATTATTATATTATTATTGTTACTTGGGGAGCCACCCTCAGGGATGCGAGGCTCCAAAGCAAAATACCCGTTCCCCTTTCTGAAAGTAATGGCGCAGAAATCAATCACTAAGTTATGGCTTACTAACAGGTCCCCGACTGAGGAACAGTAGTTGACTTGATGCAACCAGATAAAAACAATGGAGAAACTTACTGCCAGTCTGCACCTCCAACCCGATTTATACAAGTCCTGGTGGCTGTCTTACTATGAGTTCGAGAGTCTTAGGGAAGGAGTTTCAATTGTAGAGATTTTAGGTAGGGAAACCCTAGATAAACAATAAGTTCAGATCTCACACAGAAACATTTGCCCTGCCTACACAGGAGGGGGAGCTCTGCTGCATTTGGGGGGGGAGGTTTATTTATTGGTTTATTCTTTCTCTTTTATTTAGACAGATTATTTTAAGAGTTTGCTGTTACTGTAACTCTGGGGGTTAAATTAGCTCCCTCTCAGATCTATTTATCAACTTAGCTGATTAGACATACGGCTATACCAGTATTTTATTTTATACACACAGGACTGTTATAGTACATTCGCTTATGTATGGTATCCTGCAATGTTTGTCTGTCATTGTTAAAGTTGTGTAGTATGAATTGTTTTTCTTTGTGGAAAAATTTGGAAAATAAAACTGCAATTTAAAAAAAAAAAAAGAACTGAGGTGGGGCTGGGGACCGCCCCCCTTTTACACAGAGGGTGACGTTGGTGGGTGGACCAATGTGAGGGGCGTGCTTCAGCTGGGTACTGCTGGCTAGAAGTTTTCTGTGGAGTCCTAGTGCCTGGCGGCATAGTCCTTAAGGTGTAGCCTGCTGCAGGAGCTCTTACTCGAAGTAAGATCTTGGAATGCTGCCACACAGCTGCTTTACTTCAGCCAATGGAGCTAGAAATTGATTTTTATTATTTTTTTGTTTAAAACTCTGAACTTACAGAAACAACTAGAGCTACAGTTACTAGCCGCACGTTGAATCAGTAATTTAAGCCCCCCACCAAGCTCAAGTGCCTCCCCCAACCATCAGTTCAATGAAAAGAAGCAAAGTGTCTGAAATGGGCATGGATGTCCATACACTATAAAAGATACTGTATGGGTATCCATACACAGTGGTGGATCTAGGGGCAAAAGTTGCAGTAAAAACAGGTTACTCACCTGTAACAGTAGTTCTAGGAGTGGTATATGTTGTTCATCCACACTGTCTGGCATTGTCCCTTTCCCCTTTAAATCTTGCCGGAAGTCTTCAAGCTGGCTCCTCCCACCCACCAGAGTGGTAAATACCTCGGCTCCGCCCCATGACGCCAGATCTAGCCCGCTGGAAGCAAGGTTGTGCACCTTAAGCCAGGGAGGTCGGGTGGGTGCGTGTGGATGAACAACATATACCACTCCTAGAACTACTGCTACAGGTGAGTAACCTGTTTTTCTAGGAGCGTGGATATGTTGTTCATCCACACTGTCTGGCAGACTCCTAGCAGTTCTCTGGGAGGAGGGAGGTAAGGTGCACACCCCCTACTTAGGAAAAAGAGTTCAGAGAACCGAGGCCCCAAAACCAGCATCTCGGCGTGACTCAAGGTCGATGTGGTAATGGGTAATGAAGGTGTTTGCTGACTTCCAGGTAGCAGCCCGACAGATTTCCTGGATAGGGATGTCCCTGGAAGCAGCCACCGATGCAGCAGTATGGCGGGTAGAATAAGCTCTTATCTCTCCGGGAGGCTCCTTGCCCGCCAACTCATAACACAGACTTATGCATGATGTGATCCATCTTGCAACAGTCCACTTGGCTGCAGGTCTGCCAGAAGCGGCTTCAGCATAGGTGACAAACAGCTGGCGAACCTCTCCCCGGATTTCCACCATCCTCTCCTTATAGTCGGAGAGAGCACGTCTGAGGTCCAGAGTATGGAGCCTGTACTCGGCGTTCGAGGAGCAGTTAGGGTAATATACCGGCAGAGTCAACACCTGGTTAAGGTGAAACTCTGATACCACCTTCGGAAGGAATTTTGGATGGGGGCGCAGGACAACTTTGTCCCTGTGAAAGACCAGATAAGGGAGTCCACCAAAGTGCCTGAGCGCCCGCCCTCTGGCTGAAGTGATAGCCACCAGGAAGGCAGTTCTTCCACGACAAGTGCGAGAGCTCACACTTGTGCATGGGTTCGAATGGCTTGTCCATGAGCTTTGCCAAAACCAGCAAGAGATCCCACGGAGGTGGAGGTTCACGCACCGGAGGGGACATGTGATCCAGGCCTTTGAAAAAGCGCTCGACCACTGTCTCCTGTGCCAATGTCGGCTGACCGGCCCACGCCCAGTAAGCAGAGATGGCTGCCAGGTGCACCCTAAGTGTCAATGACTGAAGACCCCCTTTGGAGAGGGACCAAAGGTAGTCTAGAATGTTAACCACAGAGCAGGATAAAGGGTCCAGGCTCTTTCCCGGACACCAAATGGAAAACTTTTTCCATTTGAAGGCATAACCTTTCTTGGTGGATTCCTTTCTAAATGCTTCCACCACGGTGTAGACATCCTCGGAAAGACCCAGAGCCTGGAACTCTAGCCGATCAGGAACCAGGCTGTGAGGTGCAGGGATTGTAGGTCCGAGTGGAAGACCTTCCCCTGGTTCAACGATATCAGCTCCGGGCATGTACAAAGCTGCTCCGGGGTCCTGCAGCTGAGGCTGAGGAGATCTGGATACCAGAACTGGCGTAGCCAATCTGGGGCTACCAGGATCACCTTCGCCTTGTCCCTCCTCACCTTGAGTAACACCTTGTGGATCAAGGGAAATGGAGGGAAGGCGTAAAGGAGGCCTGGGGTCCACGGCCTCGAGAAGGCATCCCCCTGCAGCGAGCCCTGCTGAGGGGGGCGGGCATGGTACAGCCTCAGCTTGGTGTTCTCCCTGGAGGCGATCAGGTCCACCAACGGTTTGCCCCAATGGGAGAACAGATCGTAAGCTACCTCTGGATGGAGAGACCACTCGTGGGATGTCTGGCCTATGCGGCTGAGAGCATCCGCCAGCTGGTTTGAGACTTCTGCCACATGGATGGCCAGGAGGTCTGCCTCCAGCCGTCTGACGAAGGTCCAGATCCGAAGCGCCTCCCTGCATAGCAGACGGGAGTGCGTGCCGCCCTGTTTGTTGAGGTAGTACATGGTCGTGGTATTGTCTGTCTGGACTTAAACCACTTGACCCCGGAGCTGAGGAGCGAAAGCTGACAATGCCAGTCTGACTGCTCTGAGCTCCAACAGCTTGATATGGCATCAGGACTCCTCGGGGGTCCAGAACCCGTGGGCTCTGCTGTCCCCCATGTGGGCTCCCCAGCCCATGAGGAAGGCATCGGTCATAAGGAAGACCGTCGGCTCGGGGCGGATGAACTGGATCCCTTCCTGCAAATGACTCGGGACGGTCCACCATTGGAGAGCGTCCCACATCCTCTGGGTGACAGTGACCAGCTGGTCGAAGAGAACCTGACGCTGAGACCACTGGGTGGCCAGCTTCCACTGAAGGGGGTGCATGTGCAATCTGGCCCAACGGACCACTGAGGTGCATGCCGCCATGTAACCCAGGAGGCGCGGGAAGTCCCGAGCAGGGCGCAAGTGCCCAACCAGAAATGATTGGGCAAAGGAGGAAAGAACCTCCGCCATGTCTGCCGGGAGCTGAGCTCTGGCTTGACGAGAGTCGAGCTCTGCCCCGATAAAGCCCATCACCTGAGAGGGCACGAGTTCTGACTTGGCCTCATTGATTAGGAGGCCCAGGTGGGAGCAGGTTCGGAGGGTCAGGTCCCTGGACCTCTCCACCTCCTGTAGGGAGGAACCCGCCAGGAGCCAATCATCTAGATAGGGGTAAATACGAACCCTTTGACACATAGATGGGCTGCCACCACTGCGATGCATTTGGCGAAGACCCATGGGGCCGGTGACAGGCCGAATGGCATGGCTTTGAACTCGTCGAGGGTCTCTTCGACCCTGAAGCGGAGGAACTGCTGATGGGATGGATGGATTGGGACATGGTAGAACGCGTCCTGAAGATCCAGTGAACAGAACCACGTTTCACTCCAGAGATGGTATGATCTGGTTCAGAGTTACCATCCGGAAGGTGCGAGACCTGAGATATCGATTCAGGTTGTGGAGATCTAGGATGGGGCACCAACCCCCCCTTCCACTTGGGCACCAGGAAGTACCTGGACACGAAGCCTGGGTCTGTAGGAGGATCTGGCACTGAAGCTACCGCCTCCTTGTGGAGGAGCTGAGCAATGTCATCTCGAAGGGCCGACTGAGCGCCAACTGAAATCCTTCCCTTCCGTGGGGCACAGGCCTGGCTGGGGTGGGGCTACTGCTCGAACTCTAGAGGCAGTCCCTGCCCGACCACTTCCAGAACCCACCTGTCTGAAGTGATACCGGACCAGGCGGAAAGAAAGTGGCGGAGCCGGCCCACCCATGGGAGGACCCAGAACTGGCGTGACGGGTGTAGGGGAGGCCACCCCCGACTCGTCACTGTGCAGGCTTGGAGGAGGAGGCACCTGGACCAGCACCTCAGTCTCCTTTGCGGGGCTGTTGGGGACCTTGCTTGGGCCTAGGGCGCCAAGCTTGAGCCTGCTGCTATTGCTGACCTCCCTGGAAGGAGGGCTGTCTAACCGCAGGGGAAGAATGCAGAAAGGACTTCTTCTAGCGCTTCTGCTGGTTCTTGCCCAAAGAACCCTTAGCAGAGGTGGCATCTAAGGTGGCATTAGACTGCTCAATGCGCTGCACATGACCTGCCACTCCCAGACCGAAAAGGTCGATGCCAAGGAAGGGCACGTCAGCCAGCTTGTGCTGAGTATCCGCGGGAAAAGAGGATAACTTCAGCCAAGCCCTGCAGCGAGTGGCTACTGCAGCAGCTAGTGAACGGGCACAGGAATCGCCAATGTCCAGAGCCGTCTGGAGCTGTTGTTTAGCAACAGCACGGCCCTAGTCCTGGACCTGCTTGACCGTGGTCTGCATGTCAACTGAGAGATGAGGGAGGACTTCATCAAGTGACCCCAGAAGGGCGTGAGAGAAGTCTGCCATGATCACTGCTGAGCTAGCCTGATGAAGGCCTAGGGATGATGCCACGTAAACTTTCCAGGCCGAGTGGTCCATATTTTGGACTCCTTGTCCGGAGGGTGGTCAGTATCCGCAGAGCTGCTCGTGTGCCTAAACACTGAGGCAGTCACAAGGCTCTCGGCCGAAGGATGCTCAGTGAAGCCCACCAGGACCCCATGGGCACTACTGCGTGCCTTAGGGCCATGCGGCGACGGAGCCAGGCAAGAGGTAGGATGCTGCCAAAGTTCCAGTGCCGGACCAACTATGGCTTCGGCCACTGGGAAGGCCTCCGGTGGGGTATCCCCCTCTCGAGAATATCCGTGAGAGGATATTCTGCCTTCTTTTGTATGGGCTGCAAAGGCATACCTGTGGACTCCGAAATGAGTTGAAGGATGCCCTGGAAGGAAGGAAGAAGGACCTTCCTCCAGGCCTGTCACTGACAGCTCATCATGTGAGTGAAGGCCAGTGGTATCCGAATCTGAGGAATCCGGATACAGGGGTCTCCCACCTAAGTCCCCCTCAATGTGCCTAGGGCGATCAGGAGTGACTGTATTGGACAACCTATGGGGCAAGCCTGTAGTTGGTCGATCCTCCTTAGAGGGAGCCCCTCCCTGAGGCTGTTTGGGTGATGGTTCCACCAAAATTAGTGGGGAGCCCATAACAGGCCGACCAGAGATACATACCGGTCCCACCGGAGGGAGAACCGGAGTCCTCAGAACCGAGGGAGTCGGTGTCGGCCGAAGAGGCTGGGGCCAAGTAATGGCCGGTACAGCCGGAGTAGACGGCTTTTGACCTGTCAAAAGTAGTTGCTGCCACATGAGGTCCTCATAACGTTGACAGATTCCATCTAAGTCTCTCCTTGTCCAAGGAGGATGAGGAACAGTGGCGGCGCCTCTTCCGGGAGTGTTTGTGACCCTTTCTTGGTTTACCGACCGACGGGGTCCTACTCCTCGATCGAGACCGACGGCGTTGGCTCTGTCAGTCGGGAGAAGCTGGATTAGGTGAAAACCGAGATTCCGGCTCTTGTCCCTCGATCGGGATGCCCGAAGGACGGGTCTCCTTGTCTGGGAAGGAGAGAATGGGAGTCCTCTCCAAGGAGTCATCGACAGGAGTCAGTGACAACGGCTCAATCGGATCAAGAGAAATCTCGGCTGGTTCTGCCGTATCCTTGGCTTCGGTGCTCTGGCCTGACGAAAGGTCCAAAAAGCCAGCAGCCAAGGAAGCGTTCTCGACCGTGGCCGAGACCGCCTGCTCCTGAGTGTCGGGCCGCTCTCGGTCCCAGGAATGTCTTCTTCGGCTAGAAGAAGATGATTTGAGGTCCTTATCCTTTTTCTTGGATCAGGAGGAGTGCGAGCCCGAAGGCGCCTCACCCTTGGTAGGGAGAGACTGACACAACTCCCGGAAGGATCCCGAGAAGGTGGAGCCCAGGTTGAGCGGAAAGAAGAAGCTTCGGTAGGCCGAAGCTTGGGCAGCTTCCTCTTTGAAGGCCGCCATCTGCTCGAGCTGCTCAGCGGATCCCGCAGCCGTGGAAACCACCCACCTGGCCTCCTTCGATTTCACTGGCGGATTGCGAAGCTCCGGTCTCCCCAGCTTAAGGCGCGCCTTGCGGTCCTCCAGAACGGCAGGATGGAAGGCCGAACAGATGGTGCAAGCCGAAGTATCATGCACGACGCCTAGGCAGTAGACGCATGAGAGGTGGGGATTGGTGCGAGACATTTTTTGTCCACAAGGACACCGGCAAAACCCGGGGGATGACTTGTCCTCCATATCCGGCGCTTGATCCGAATCATAAACTCTTGACGCGTTTTAAAGCAAATAAGTGCAGCGAAAACCGTCGATTTGACTCCAGGACCTATAGTACTTGCAAAGTAGCATGAAGGAACCTGTATCTTCCAGTGGAAAGGAAGATCTGGCGTCATGGGGTGGAGCCGAGGTATTTATCACCCGGGTGGGTGGGAGGAGCCAGCTTCAAGACTTCCGGCAAGATATAAAGGGGAAAGGGACAATGCCAGACAGTGTGGATGAACAACGTATCCACGCTCCTGGAACGTAAAATTCTGCATCCTGGATACAGAGTGGATGAGATGGATAGCAGAATAATTCGTCTTGCGTACATTGGACGCACAGGGGTTTTCTCGGGTTGGTGGTGGCACTGCATATGTGTGAGGGTGGGAAGACGTCCTGCTGAACAGCAGGTGACAACTGGTGTGACAGCATAGCACAGAAGTATCTCAGGGTCGGTGGCAGCTCTACACATATGTGGAGTAGGAAGGCCTCTCGCTGCACAGTTGGCAGCAGCTGGTGTGATGGCATGACACGGAGGTTTCCCTGGGTCAATGGTGGTACTGTGAGTGTGCAGAGGTGGGAAGGCCTCCCACTGCATAGTTGGCAGCGAATGGTGTAACGGCATGGCAGTGTGCCATACAAAATGCATACTGTTTGTTGGCCTTTGTGCAGACAAAGAGACGAATCATTCTGGTATTGAGGCGCAGGTTCTGAAGGATGGAGAGCAGGGTTTTTGGCATGTGCATTTTGGGGATGCATGGGCAGAGGGACTAGCGCAACTTCTGTAGGGGGTGCAAGGATACGGCCGCACCCCACATTGTAACTTTCTTGCTTGCTGCTGCTGCATTTCACTTTGCTGGAGAAGTCTAATATACTGATTGTAAGGATATACATTCGAAACTATAGATTACATTTGTATTTTCTGTCAAAAATGTAGTGAAAAAGATAATATAAAAGATTAAAATAAATTAAAAAGTTGCCTATCAAGAATGCACACCACCACTGCACCCCCATTGTAAAATCCTGGATCCGCCACTGTCCAAACACAGACAATTCTGTGTCTTCATCTTGAATTTTCTATGGCAACCAGGAAACCTCTCAAGCTTTGCTCGAGGTCCCTGGTTGCCATAGAAACCTCTCGATGCAGACACAGGCTTGTTGTGTATGGCTGCCCATACATTATCCTCTATGTTGTCTGGTGTTCTGATAGTTCCTGCCAAGCAGTGGTATATGTTTTTCAGAAGGACTTCAATGCCTTGCTGTAATGGTTAAATACAGATAGATTCATTTTAAACAGTAAGAAAACTGAGTTAATGTTTTTTGGTTCCCCACATAAAATAAAATTTATTGACAACTCACCTGTAGTTGACAGGCAATCCAATCTATTATAATCCAACTGAAACGGTAAATTCTTTTAAATATCTTGGGGTTACCCTTAATAGTGGGCTAACATTTCATCCACATATTTATTTGATTTCAACAAATATACATGAGAAGTTAGGATGGTTTGTGATAATAAGCATTACCTAACTACTGCTACAAAACATATTATTGCTAAACAGATACTTGTTCCCATGCTGCAGTATTTCAGCATTATTTTCTATGGTGCCAGTTGTGCGGTTCTGAGTAAATACCAATCCATTTTCAATAACACCTGTAGATTTGGTAGAGGTCTGACTCAAAGAACCAATCGCTGTAATTTGTATGAAAGAATGGGTGTTTTGTCATAATTAAACTGGATAAAATGTAGTTATCCTCCTTTTCTTCATCTTATCATTACTTTACAAACTCCTTGCAGTCTGGCTTCATTGCTACAGCAACGTAACCCGTCTTACTGTCTTCGAGCAGTATGTTCTGAAGTCATTTTTTTATTTCCTCTTTTCAAATAATTTTTTTTTTGAATTGTTCCTTTTCTTATAAGACCTCTATCTTGCTGAATCATACTGTACTACCTGACTGGCTGAACTGCAGTACTGCCAGTTTAAAACTGAAGCTACAGAGAAATGAAGCTACAGAGAAACGTTGAATCTGACAGCAGAAAAAGGCCCAGCCGCCCATCCAGTCTGCCCACCCTACCCAACTACTCTGGTAGGCCCTGGTGGCCATCTTTTACCCTTACCTCTGCCCTCTACCATCTTACTATGGCCACGTGCCTGCCCCACACTACCTTGAAGCCCCCACAGTGTTCTGGCCGTCCCCACCTCCTCTTGCAGTCTGTTCCACTTGTCCACCACCCTTTTGGTCAAAAAGTGCTTGCAGACATCCTTCCTGAACCTTTCCCCCAACCAACATCACTGATCTTCCCCACATTCCCATATTCTTATTTAGGATGAATATGTTGTTGCAAGCAACCCTATTTATCCCATTTTTATATGTTTCTCTCATGCCCCTTCCCCCTCTAGTCTCCAGGGTGTACATGTCACATTTTTGCAGCCCCTCCTCCATAAATGTATGCCCAATAATGTTGCTGGTCTTTGCTACTCCAATGTATAACTGCTTTTTAGGGCAAGCTGTACTGTTATTATTGTCTTTTCTATTATACTGTATTATTGTTACAATGGCTTAGCAGAAAAGAGGGGATTTGAGACTCAGTCTAGTTTACTGGTTTACCAAACACATCAAATCAGTTAGCCTTCTCTAAAACAGGCGTATGCTTCTCATGAAGAATATTTTTTTTTTTTTATTACGAACGTCATTTTCATTGATACTAAATGTTGTCCCCTTAGACTTCATCTGTTCACATTACTTATCCTGCTCTGAAGTCATAATCCTCTGCTCATAACTTCACAGCCAGATGCCATGAAAATTATGCTGATGTCACCAGACTATGATTTCAGGAAAGGCAACAGAACAGCTGAAGTCTATGGGGGAAAGTCTAGTCTCATGCCAATGTCTTTGGCAGACAGTATGGAATAATCCTTAAGGGAACCATCAGCACAAAGAGCCCCATGTCCGTACTTAGGTTGGGTGTAAAAACATTTCTTTTACTTACTGTTTACTGCAGTATGGTAGACTGCATCAAACTAATTCAGCTGACTTCCAAGATGCCATTTTCTGTAATTACAAATCCCAACATCCCCTGCAGCTGACAGAGCAGGGCTGCAGCAGCAGGAGACTCAACAGCCTGTAGTACATGTTATAGTTTTCATCAGCTCTGATCCAGAGACAGCGCTAACATGCACCAAAAGGGCAAAAGTTGCACCCTGCCCAGAAATGACCCCTCTTCACTTTGCCAGTGGGTTCAAATTGATGCACCTACTTTATAACAGTATCTAAAGGAAGTGAACATAAATGGTTCAAAATCTGACACCAATTATATGTTGACCCACACAATTCCTCTTTAGACCCACATTTGTTACACCAGTGGGTCCAGTTTGACCCATGTTTTAAAGCCCCCAGTGCTGTCACCACTCTGATCTTTAGTTTGCTGGTCCCCTCTGAGCTAAATACAGTCAGAGAGCCCCAGGAGAACAGGACAGGCAAACATTTGCTCTGAGCTTATAAAAGCTCTGGCCTGCACTGCCTGCAGGCTACTGAATCCCCCATTGTTGCAGCCTGCTCTATTGTCAGCTAAAACAAAAACGGCAATTGAAGCTCCACTCACCTGAGGTGCAGTGTTTAAAATGTACGTCAAAATGCTAAGCAAAACACTGCACTCTCACTGTTCGGTAACATCCATTATATTTATTGATTAAAAGGTATCGCCAAACGCCACAATCAACTGCAGCAATGGACAAAAACCCCAACCGGTTTCATGGTTAACACGTCATCAGGGGGTGTTACTATTGTCAGCTGCAGAGTATTCTGGGATTTGTAGTTACAGAAATGTGACCTTAAAAGTCAGCAGAATCAGCCCGATACAAATCTATAATATTGCAGCAAACATTATGTGCAAAAAATTTTTTTTGCACACAAAGTGTAATTTTTTTTTTTAGTGTTGGCTGTTCCCCTTCAAAGTGATTTTCTCACATTATTTAATTAAAAAATGACTTACACCATTCAATAGCTAAAGGTGGCAAAATTCATCTTGTCCCACTTTTGATATTTGATGCAGTACCTGTATTTAGATATAAGAGAGTGTACTTTTGCCAACAACACTGGGCAGCAGATTCCTTTACTCCCCATTCATGAACACACTGCCGCACTATGATGTCCAGCAATGGACAGCATGGGGGCGTGCCCCACTGAAATAAATGGGGTTCGATTCTGTGTCGCATTTAATACCTTATGATGGCCAATTGGAGATTAACGAAGGACATCACTTGAGTAACAAGGGTCTTGTTAGTTGAGCGGTGTCCTTCATTAATCTCTAACTGGCTATCACAAGGTATTAACTATGATGCAAAATCGAGCCCCATTCATTTCAATGAGGCGCGCACCCACACGTTCCCTTGCTGGACGTCATAACATACCTGAGCACAGGGGCATGGTCATGAATGGTGAAGTAAAGGAATCGGCTGCCCAGTGTTGTCAGTGCAAAAGTACGATCTCTCATATCTAAATACAGGCATCGCATCAAATATTAAAAGTGGGAAAAGATTAATTTTGCCACCATTAGCTATCGAATGGACAAGTCAGTACTGAATATAAGAAAATCTCTTTAAAGGAGTGGCCTGTGCACTCTGCATTGGTGCAGTAAATGCAAACTTCAAATGTGACACCTTTGCTTCTAACAAGCTCCAGCACAGGTATGCAGTGCACGTCTATGCTGTAAGAATTCTGAGGCCATGTGCTGTCAGCTGACAAAAGATGACTTGCTCCTCTAAGGTCTCCACCGCAGTCACCCAGGAAATGAAGCAGCTGCGACAAATAAATGATGATGTCACAAAAACCACAAACCTCTTTGATAATAAAAAGTAAAACCCCATATGACCTTCCTACAGATTCTGTGCTATTATCTTTGGCAGACTAGTCAACTTCAAAAAGAAAGAACTCCAGGCGGGAAACAAAAATCTTTATACAACTGTTTACCAAAGATAAACTTAACCTAGTTTTCAACAAGGTTGAGATAAAATGATAATGACATGGAGGCATGGCACAGGGAAGGAGAAGCTGTATACTTAAAGTCAACGTGAAAATGTTGAGAAACCTTTGAAAAACACAATATTTAGACACAATTCTGCTCATGTTTCGTATAGTGTCTTCATTTCTTCATCCTTTATTCTTCATTACCAGATCAATTTTCTTGAAAACAGGAAGTTTGCCTCCTAGAGTTTATCCATTTCTACTGTCTACTCTTTTGACAAAGCCACAATCCTCTGTTTATGATGTCATAATACAGTGCTGTGGAAACGGTTATGATGTCATAAACAAAGGACTTCAACTTCGGCAAAGAATTAAGCAGGAGGTGTTGATTAACTCTGGGAACCATAATACAGAGTCCATGTACAGGAACCTAGTAAATGTAGAATTAAAGGATGGGGAAGTGTGTGATACAAGAATTTAACGCATTCCCGACGTTGAGGATGTTACATAAACTCCGAGGGCAAAGCATCCTACACCTATGCCTAACAGATAGCTCTGCAAGGACCAAACTACTATCTCACTTGATATTGTGTGTCATTCTGGTTGCACAGTCTGTGTAGATGTAACTGTATACATAAACAGCTTCTCCTCAAAATCCTTTCTAACAGAACCACAGATGTTTTAGCTCCGATTATGCAGCTACAAGGGTAAATGGTAAGTAACTCAACCTTAATTCCCAATGCATACATACAGTAGAACAGACCACAAATGCCAGCTATGCTGTACGGGATCCTTGTAATACATGGATTCACCAAGCATAGTAAACTGATCTAATATTATAAACACAGGTAAGGACCCATATTTCACAAAATCTTCTTTGCATTGTCTTTCATGGTCCTATATGGGCAAAGGCAGGTTCTACACTTAGCATCCCATAAAATTCTGCTTTGTTCCTTAAAATCTGGATGCAAGTATGGGGCAATTTTGAAAACTGCCTTCTGCATAAGCTCTCCATCAGTGATATTTTTGCCTGTATGAAGCAACTGCAGGGCTCCAATGAAGGTGGCTAGATGCAAGCCACAAAGTCAAAGCAATTTTCTCTTGGCTCATTTTATTTCCAAGTGCAGAAAAGGCTTCCCAGCATACCTCTGTTTCATATTGTTAGCATATATAGAATGTTTGGTTGCGACATGCTCCTGGAATTAGAATTATTTATTGAGAAGACTTTGCCTGAAAATCACATGGAACATACGTCCATCCCTGTTGATACCCAAACACACCAACCTTCTAGAACTGCTAAGCTCTCATCGACTATTTTTCTCTTCTTTGCAGGATGCGCCACGTTATCATAAAATGTATTACTGATTCACTGGTACCTCTGCCATCTTAACGCAGAGCAATATTTTTTTTGGAAAACTTACTATCTCTTTCAGCTGTATGACCTTGCATACCTTGGCTCAGTCCTCCTTCCATCTCCACAGTCTCCTATCCCACTGCCTTCCTCATTGTACAACCTCTACATAGCATCCTGATGTAACTGTGGTTGTTTCTCCACCCCACCCTTCACAGACAGTGGCACAACTGATGATACCTAGCTCCAAGTGATGTGTGGAATATCCCAAAACAGTATACAGAGTGATCAGCATTTGATACGGGACAGAAAAAGATGACAAAAGAATTGGCTGGATCATCCTGTGTGGTGGGGGTATGCTGGCCAATCCTGCTACATTTTCCTGCCTTTTGTTTCAACTCTGGCCCTCCAACATGGGGTACAAATGTCTTAGTGAGTATGGTGGCTGGGTACAGCAATCCACCAAGCCCAGCCTGCTCCACATAAGCACATGTAGCTGGATATCTGGTGCCTCTGCATTAGATGGCAGGTGTCAAATTCCCTGCTGACATCTGTCAACATGTCCAGCACTGCTGATTCCTCACAACCTGATCCCTCCCCCTGGGCTACCAAGGAGCATGTGTGCATAGTCAAGAGGCATCCAAAGTCCATTCTCGTCACTGACGTTGTCACTTGATGTACAATCCCAGGCTTCAGTACTAAAGTACAGTTACGTAAGAACTTGCCGTAACAGCAGATCTTCGAGAGGAGCTCTTGCAGCAGGCTGTAACATTCTGCACTATGCCGCAGCCACTAGGACCCTCCGGAAACATTTTCAGCCAGCAGTAAACAGCAGGGACCGACGCCGACCCTGCCCCGACATCGGCCCTGGTACAAAAGGGGGCAGACCCAGCTCCACCTCAGTTCTCCCGCCAAGGGCCGCCAACAAGCCCTGACAAGAGAAGGAGATGAAGCACATAGAGGAGATGTAAATGAAGATGGATCTGCACACCGAGGGGGAAGGCGGGTGGGAAAGTAACACCTGTTGCGAGAGCTCCTCTCTAAGATCTACTGTTACGGTAAGTTCTCACGTAACTGTACTATCTTACTTCGAGTGGGAGCTCTTGCAGCAGGCTATAACATTCAGGACTGAATATCAAGCAGTCCACGCCAAAGAGGTAGATGACCCCGGGAGGTGGAATATGCTGACTCCAGAGGCCTCAGGACAAAAGTCCTTGCAAAACAGCCAGGCTGAAGTCGGCTCGGCATCTGGAGACGATATCCAAGCTGTAATGCTTGACAAAGGTATGCACCGAGTTCCAGGTAGCGGCCCCACATATGTCCCTGACAGAGACATTTCTCAGGGCGGCGAATGAAGCAGACACTCCTCTGGTGGAGTGACCCCTAACCGGGCCGGGTAGGGCCTTATTGTGTTTTTCATAGCAGAAGGAAATGCACTGGACTATCCACTTCGATATCGTCTGCTTGGTCACCGGTTTGCCCAAGCACTGTGGCGCAAAGGCCACAAAAAGTTGCTCCGATTGATGGTGCGTAGCCGTCCGCTTGAAGTAATACCTCAAAGTCCTGTGGACATCCAGTGTGTGAAGGAGAGCCTCCCCTCTATCAGATGGGGAAGGAAAATAAACTGGAAGGTCAACCGACTGGTTGAGGGTCAACTCCGAGACCACTTTCGGAAGAAACTTAGGATTTGTTCTAAGGGAAACTCTTTCCCCGTGGAAAATCAAATATGGCTCTTTACACATCACAGCCTGAAGCTCGGAAACTCTTCGAGCTGAGGTAATAGCAACTAAAAAAACAAACCTTCCAAGAAAGAAAACGCAGCTTACAATCCACTGCCGGCTCAAAAGGAGGGAGGGTGAGCTTCTCCAACACAAAAAGGAGATCCCAGGGTGGGATAGGGTCCCGAATGGGAGGTCTCATATGCAAAATTCCTCTTAAAAAGGTGCGGGCAACATCCAATTGTGCCAACGCCTTATCTCCAATGAGGGCATGATAGGCAGAGACGGCCCACATATGCACCTTGATAGAGGAGTAACTCAGGCCATTTTGATACAAGGAGAGGAGATACTGCAACGCTTAGTTCACTGGACAAGTGACAAGGTCCAAATGCTGTGATGAGGCACATAAACAAAAACACTTCCACTTCATGGCATAGGCGGAGCAGGTGGAGGGCTTTCTCGCCGAAACCAGGACTGCCGCCACTTCCGGGGAAACCCTGTATCTATGTTGAGCTACGTCTGAAGGAGCCAAGCATGCAGGTGTAAGGAATGAAGGTCCGGATGGACCAGCGACCCCTGTTCCTAGGATAGCAACTGCAAGTATATGGGCAGTGGAACTGGAGGCTCTGTGGATAACCGCTGCAGGAGTGGGAACCAAATCTGCTGAGGCCATCTGGGGGCTACGAGAATCATTCGGGCCCCTTCTGCCTGCAACTTTAGTAGGACTCTCTGAATGAGAGGGAAGGGCGGGAAGGCATAGAGAAACCTCCCTGCTCAGCAAAGGGATGACGCGTCTGGCCAGAAAACTCCAGGCACATGCTCTCGCGAGCAAAACATTGGCAATTTGGTGTTGCATGGTGACGCAAAGAGGTCCAGCTCTGGATTACCCCACTTGTCGAAGAGCTGATCTGCCACGGACTGTAGCAGCTCCCACTTGTGTGCTCTGGATCGAGACCTGCTTAGGCTGTCGGCCAGATTGTTGAGGATGCCTGGAACGTGCACTGAGGACAGCAGAATGTGCCGCTCCACCGCCCAGTACCAGACTCTCATCGCCTCTCAGCAAGGAGGATACGAATGAGTACCCCTTGCTTGTTGATGTTGAAGATGACCGTCATATTGTGTGTTTGAACCAGAAGAGAGCCTGGGACCTGGTCCTCTTGAAAGGCCTGTAAGGCATAGAGAACCGCTCGCATCTGCAGTACATTGATGTGAAGGGATCACCTCCTCGGGTGACCAAACCCTTTGCGTTTGATGAGCACACAGGTGCGGCCCCTCACCCCAGGTCTGATGCATCTGTCGTAAGAGTCTGACCTGGTGGCTCTGGACGATAGCTGACCCCTTTCTCCAAGTTCTGGGGGTCCATCCACCAAAGCAAGGTTCTCCCGACTGCCTCAGTGATCCTGACCATGAAGTCTAGATCATCGAAGCCTTGGTCCCACTGTACCCTAAGCATCCACTGTGGGATCTGCATGTGGAAGCGGGCCAGGGGAGTGACAGGAATGGCCGCCGCCATGTGCCCCAGTAGCCTGACGAAGTTCCATGCTGGAACTTGAGGAGTTATTGAGATCTCTTCGGCAATTTCTCGCAGGCGATCGCCCCTGTCCTGGGGGAGGAAAGCCATGCCCTGGATAGAATCCAGGACCGCTCCAATGAAGACGAGCTTTTGACTGGGTTCTGGGGACGATTTTCGTAGGTTCAGGGTGATCCCCAGCTCTCAGAATAGAGTATAGGTGTCTCCAAGGGAGTGAAGTAGGCCTGCCCTTGACAGGGCTGTAAGTAGCCAATCGTCTAGGAATGGGAAAACATAGTGTCCCATGCGTCTTAGAGCCACAGCCACCACTGCCAAGCATTTTGTAAAGACTCGCAGAGCAGAAGAGAGGCCAAACGGAAGAACTAGAAACTGGTAGTGCTCCCCTTGGAAGTGGAACCTCAGAAACTTCCTGTGGGGAGGGAAGACCCCGATATGCATATATGCATCTTGCATGTCTAGAGAGCAGAGCCAGTTTCCTTGGAGCAGCAGAGGAAGTAGACCTGGGAGGGTTACCATCCTGAACCTTTTGTACTCTATAAAGAGATTGAGAGCGCTGAGGTCCAGAATGGGACGAAGATCCTGTGTCTTTTTTGGGACCAGGAAGAAATGGGAGTAAACCCCTTTCCCCGCTGACGCAAGGGGACTACCTCTATTGCCCTTTTCTGAAAGAGGGTCTGAATCTCTCCTTCTATTAGTGGGATGTGAGGAGAAGGATAACGGGAGTACTTTGGCGGAGTATTTGGGGGAAAACCCAGTGAACTCTAGCGTGTGTCCTCTCCTGATGATATTGAGGACTCATTGGTCCACAGTAATCGACTTCCACCCTTCGAGATGAAGGGAGACGCAGCCCCCGACCGTCTCCCCTGTGTCTTTCTGTGGAAGGGGGGGCAGAAGGGAGTCACTGGGCCGAGCTGGGTGTAGGCAGAGAGGCCTGAGAGGACTTGGGCCCACAGGTAGGAGCGCCTCCAGGCTGCTGGTTACTGGATCTCCTACGGAAGTAGCCTCTCTGCCCCTGCTGATTACCACGGGCATGACCTTGGCCACCTGAGGGCTTACGAAATGGCCGCTTACATTGCCTTTGCTGGTCGCCGTGGTACATCTGATGGACCGACCAGATAGACTTGTCCGACTCTTGGAGACAAGAAATCAAAGCTTCCGCCTCCTGCCCAAACAACTCAGTACCCTGGAAAGGTAAATCCTTGATACCAGACTGCAGATCCTGGTGAAAGCCAGAGACTCTCAACCAGGCGTGGCGCCGTAGGCACACCCTGGAAGTGGCTGCCCTGGCTGTCGTGTGTGCAGTGTCATACGAGACTCTCAGGACATGGGAGCCTACGTCTGAGCCCGATTTCATGATGTCCAGAAGTTCTGTCTTCTGATCAGAATCTGGCATGGCCTTCAAAAGCTCTTGTGCCCTCTCCCATAGAGCATTCTGGTACTGGACCATATGTGTCAGGAAGTTAAGGGACCGTATGGAACAGGTAGAGGCAGAATAAACCTTCTTGCCCACTTGGTCCAAATACTGAGACTCTGGGTCAGGAGGCTGTGAGCTAAGGTGTTTTGGCTGCCTGTGCAGTCTTTAATTGCTGCAAATTTTATCTTGGCTTGTCCGACTGCCCTGTAGCTGGGTGAAGGGTGTTAATTGTCTGGCCTCTGACCTCAGCCACGTGATAACTGGAGGTGGGGCTTAGTCAGAGTTAAAGTAACAAGCAGAGGTTTATTTTCTCAGAAGAAGCCAGAAGGGGAAAGAAGGAAACATATTCAATTCAGTGCTTTAGAGTAACTGGTAATTGCTATTTTTCTTTTAAACTTAGATTGTAGGCTTGTAGTGACACTATACTTTCTTTGTTGTCTTTACTTATAATTGTTTTTGGGCTGTTGAAAATTTAAAACATAGTGGTGGTGTAATTCTGTGCTGTCTTTAATTGCTGCAAATTTTCGCCTCCCTCCCCCCTTCCCCCAACTCTTAATTATATGCCCTGATAAATCTGATTGACAGGAGCTAAACACAGGGTATAGTAAGGGGTGTGATGTAGGAGGGGCATAAGGGGGAAGAAGCCCACCCTCAGCACAAGTGTTTTGACTCATTTATTTATTTATTGGTTTCTTTTTCCTTAAAAAAAAAAATTATCTGAGGATCAGTGACAGGATTTTTAGTACAGTAAATTAATAAAAAGAGAACTAGGAGAGCTTCAGTAGCAGACAAGTAGTGGAATTGCAGTATAATGTGGGGAGTGGTGCAATGCAGTGGCTGTGGGGCAGCCATATTCAGGCATACCTTCTGGACACTGAGGTGCTGCCCTATCTGCATGCATCTCTCTGGACTGCGGGATGAGGTAGCCAGACTCAGAGCGGAAGTAAACTGGGTCAGGGTACCATCACCCTATCCAGGGACCACCCAGTCCAATGCAGCTGCCTCAAAGGATGCCGAGACGAGGGCACTTGGATGACAGTGGGCTCAGGGAGGTTAGAGCAGTCAGCAGGCACATCCCAGATCCTATTCCACTCAAGAACTCATATGCCACACTGGCAAATGAGGACAACCAAATAGAGGTACCCAGAGAAGTGGAAGGAAGGATGTGGAGGTTAGCCAAGGAGGTGACCTCAGCGGGGAAAGCAGTGGACCCCAGAGGAGGAGGAAGCGAATCCTGGCTGGGGACTCCATCGTAAGAGGGATCCAGCTAGGAACACAGGAGGGGGAGGACAGGGAGGTGAGGTGCCTACCAGGTGCCACGGCATGGAAGGAAGATCCTGGGGATCACTGGGAAGGCAAGACGGGAGGGTGAGCTGGATGTCATTATCCACCTAGGTACTAATGACCTGGCAAATGGGGAGCCAAAGGAAGTTCAGGAAGAGTTTAGGAAACTGGGGAGGGTCTCAAGCAAGTAGCTACTTCTGTCACTTTCAGAGTACTACCTGTGAGAGGCAAGGAGAGCATGGGAGTCGTGCACCAGAACTTTAACCTCATGGTTGAAGAACTGGTGCTGTGGGAGGAAGGGTTTGATTCATTGGTGACTGGGGACCCACCTGGAGGGATGGAGGTTTGTTCAAGCTGACGGCCTGCATCCATCCCGGACGTGAAATCCAAGACTCAATGATAAGTTTAAATGCTACATTGACAAACATTTAAACTAGCAAAGGGGGGTGGCAGGCCAGCAAAGAGGGTACCTACTTGCTCACCCCCCACAGCTAGCAGTGGAACCAGTGAACCAGAGAAGTGGCTATCTCTGCAAACAGTGTGCAAAAGATAGAGATTAGTGCCCAAGAGGTGGATAAGCAGAAAAGGGGCAAAATTCAGCAGAAGGGCAGACAGCAAGGAGAACCAGGGATAAATGACAACCAAGGAAGGGGCTGGAGAGAACAGTGAAGCAGTCTAGGAGGTCAAATCATGGAAAGCCATGTGTGCAAATGCCAGGAGCCTTAGCAACAAGATGGAAGATCTGGAGGCTGTCATGGTACAGTCAGAACCTGGACATTGTGGCCATCACTGAAACCTGGTGTAATGATAACCATGACTGGGAGATGGCCATACCTGGCTACAACATATTCAGAAGAGACAGAGAGACAGGAAGGGAGGAGGAGTGGCACTGTATGTGAAAAATGACATAAGGGCCACAGAGATCCAGGAGGAACAAAATGGGGGAGACATACTGTGGGTTAAGCTGGAAAGGAAAATGGGAACAGCCATCCGCACAGGTGTGGTCTATAGACCACCAGCCCAGGAGGAAGGAAGAAACAGATAGGGAGCTGATGCTAGCCATCCAAAGGATGGCAGACAAGGGTGAGGTAGTACTGGTTGGAGACTTCAATATTGCAGACGTGGACTGGAGCATCCCAGCAGCAGCATCAACTAGGAGCAGATTTATCCTGGACTCCCTTCAGGGTGCCTTCCTCAAGCAACTGGTCATGAACCAACTCGGCAGAAGGCAATAGTGGACCTTGTGCTCACAAACAGCAACAATGTGATGGGGGTAACAGTGGGGGAGCACCTGGGTAACAGTGACCACCAGTCATTGTGGTTTGAAATCACAGAAAGAGCAGAACCAACCCACACAAAAACACGTGTCCTGGATTTTAGGGGGGCAGACTTTGGGAAAATGGGGAAATACTTGAAAGAGGCATTAAGGGGAATGGGACAGGAATCAGGGGTTGAGGAACAGTGGGCAGTATTTAAAATGGGGATTACAAGAACAACAGAATTATGCATTAAGCAGGTTAGCAAGAGGAAAAGGAAGAGGAGACCATTATGGTTTTCCAAAGAGGTAGCAAAGAAAGTGAAAGCCAAAAAGATTGCATTCAGGCAATACAAAAAGACACAGGCAGAAGGGGATAGGGAGAAGTACCAGGAGAAGCAAAGGGAGGTCAGTAAGGGAAGCCAAAGCTCAGACAGAACACATTGCAAAATCAGTAGGTAAAGGGGACAAAACCTTTTACAGGTACATGAGTGAAAAAAGAAAGACAAAGGGAGGGATAGTGAGACTGAAGGGGAGGATGGGAGCCAAGGAGGATGACAACAGTAAAGCTGACATATTGAACAGGTATTTCTGCTCAGTCTTTACTGAGGAAGAGGGGTAATGGGTCTGAAGGAGTACAAGGGTGAGAATGGTGCAGAAATGGACACAAGTCCCTTTACACGAGAAAGGGTCCTGAAGGAACTGGAAGTAATAAGAGTTGATAAAGCAATGGGGCCAGACGGGTGCACCCAGGTCCTTAAAGAACTAAGAGAGGTGGTGGCTGAACCTGCCATATCCTGTTTAGCCGATCACTGGAAACAGGGAGGTACCCAAAGACTGGAGGACAGCAGATGTAGTCCCCTTATACAAAAGTGGGAACAAAGAGGAAGCAGGAACTACAGACCAGTCAGCCTCACCTCGGTAGTGGGAAGATCATGGAAGCACTACTGAAGGAGAGATTGGTGGAACATCTGTTTGTCAATGGACTACAGGACCCAAGGCAGCATGGTTTCACCAGGGGGAGGTCATGTCAGACCAACCTCGTTGAATTTTTTGACTGGGTGACTAGGGAGGTGGCTCAGGGGAGGGCAGTGGACATGGCCTATCTGGACTTCAGCAAGGCCTTTGACACTGTGCCACATAGAAGACACAAACTGGGGAATATGGGTGTGGGCAGGACAGTAGTGTGGTGGGTAGGTAATTGGCTGGGTGGCAGGACACAGAGGGTGGTGGTAAATGGCTGTCACTCCACAGAGGGAAGAGTGACCAGTGGGGTACCACAGGGATCAGTGCTGGGACCGGTCCTATTCAACAACTTCATCAGTGACATTGCGCAGGACCTAGAAGGCAGAATTTCACTGTTCGCTGATGACACAAAGCTCTGTAACAGAGTAGACACACCAGAGGGTGTAGACAGAATGAGAAGCGACCTGCAGAAACTTGAAGAATGGTCAGGGGTTTGGCAGTTGAAATTCAATGCAAAGAAGTGCAAGATAATGCATATGGGGCACAAAACCCTGGCACAATATATCAGTTGGGGGTGAGGATATAGCATGCACCAAGCAGGAAAGGGATCTTGGGGTTGTCATCTCTGATGACCTCAAGGTAGGGAAACAGTGTGACAAGGCAGCAGGTAAAGCAAATAGGATGCTGGGATGTATAGGCAGGGGCATCACCAGCAGGAAAAGGGAGGTCATAATTCCGCTATACAAGACACTAGTGAGGCCCCACCTGGAGTACAGTGTACAGTTCTGGAGACTATACCTACGTAAGGACATAGACAGGGTAGAGAAGGTTCAGAGGAGGGCAACAAAGATGGTGCATGGATTGCATCACAAGTCCTATGAAGACAGGTTGAAGGAACTGAACATGTACTCCCTGGAGGAGAGGAGGGAGAGAGGGATATGATAGAGACATACAAGTATCTTACAGGGAGGAACAGGTGCAGGAAAACACTATTTTAGCGTAAAAGATGTTCCAGGACTAGAGGGCATGGGATGAAGTTGGAGGAGGATGATTCAGAGGAAACATGAGAAAGAATTTCTTCACAGCACGGTGGTGGACAAGTGGAACACCCTGCCAGAGGAAGTGGTGGGGCTGAAACAATCACAGGATTTAAGAATGCATGGATAGACATAAAGGAATTCTAGAGGTCAGGGGTAAGGGGAAACAGACTTCTAGGAAAACAAACTGAACTTACAAGCTCAAATGGGCAGACTGGGTGGGCCATAGGCCCTTATCTGCCGACACTGTCTATGTATCTATGTATGTATCTATGATTTGTCATGGGCAGCCGTGATTACTGAGGAGTCCACCTGAGGGTTTTCTGCTAGCAAAGCTTCTGCCCTCGGGGCCTTGTACAGCCTATCCAACTTCTTAGGAACAGCCAGGATAGAAGCTGGACATTTCCAAGTAGTCCGTGTGAGGCCCTGGAAAGTGTCCACTAAAGGAGAGACCACCAGTGGTTTCAGCTCCTTCTGCCTCAGGTACTTTGCCAGTCTCCGGCGTTTCGGATCCAGGTCCTCCGTCTCCCACTCGTTGGAGGCCTGGATATACCTCATGATGTCCATGAAGGTTGGATCATCTGGAAGCGAGAGAAGGTGGTCCTTCTCTCCTGGGGACCGCTGCATGCTGAGAGAGAAAGATGACGAAGATGAGGATGAGGGAGATCGACTATAAGATCTGGAATAGTCTGAGCTCTCCTCACGACCAGATTCCCTCTGTCGTCGGTAACTGGGGGACCGACATCGGTCCGAATACCGACTCCAGTCCCGAGACTGGTGATGGAGCAGAGACCAACGTTGGTCAGAGGACCGACGTCGGGAGCACTCTCATCTAGAAGACCGAGAAGGGCTACGTGAACGTGACCTGGACCGACGATGGTCTCCAGAGCCCTTGGAGTGTCGTCAGTGGTCTCTAGACCAGGCACGGGAACGAGCCCTAGAAGGAGGTGTAGGTGGTCACTCCGGGGACTTCCGCGGGGAAGGCTCATCTCCCGGCTGTGGTTTGCCCACTGGGTCCGGTACCAGTGTCTGGGCCGGCAACGGGGCCGGGGTCCGCTTCTGGACCTGCCCCCACCAAAAGGAAAACAGCTCCTGCAGCTCGTTCTTTGAAAAAAGTTCAGCCGCACGGCCAGGAAAGGGAGTATCCAGAATGTCGGCCTGCAAAGGAGAGCCCTCTTGGGGGTCCAGGGGGGAGAAGGACTTGGGCGACGGGGATGTTGGCTCTTCCACGGCCAATCTTTCACCCTTCGCCCCTTCAGCCGGCGTTGGCGATGGTACCGATGACGGGGTGCCGCCTGGGAGTGCCGGAGAGTCCTTGGGCCCCGGAGGTGTGCCTTTATTAGGTGGCGCCTGTGCCTTGGAAGGTGGGGCCGCAGCTTTCACCTCCAAGGGCTTAGTGGTAACCCTTAGCAGGGTTACCTTCGGCTTGGCCGGCTTCTCCCCCAAGGGGCCGGCCTTGGCCTGCAACGATTTAGGACGCTCTCCTGATCCCGAAGGGCAGACCTTCTTGGGAGAGGGCCGCGAGTGAGACCGCGACTGGGACCGGTGCCGGGACTGACTATGGTCTTTCCCATGCCGCTTGGATTTTTCTTTGCGTTTCCCCTCAGAGGAGTGCAGATCCATCTTCTTCTCTGGAAGAAAGGCCTTCAGACGACAGATGCAGGTCTGGCTAGTAAATGCCTGGCAGGCGGAGCAGACCGAGGTGTCGTGGTCCGGCCCGAGGCAGAAAATGCAGCTTCTATGGCCGTCCTTGGCTGGGATCTACCTCCCACACTCACACTTGTTTTGATGGTGTTCAGGTGAGGCCGACGACGGGGAAGACATCCGTCGAAGAACTTCAAAAACCGTCGGAAACGGTCTGACGTCGATATACTAGAAAAAAACATAGAAAACAGTAAGAAAAAGCAGGTTTTCAGAAAAATTCTTGTTGTTCCTGGCAAGCTGATTGTAGATCTTTCTCTTCACGTGCTGGACGCAGTGGGAAAAGAACTGAGGAGGAGGTGGGTCCGCCCCCTTTTGTACCAAGGCTGACGTTGAGGCGGGGCCGGCGTCGGGGGCAGTGCCGGCGTCGGGGGCAGTCCCTGCTATTTACTGCTGGCTGAAATGTTTCTGAGGGTCCTAGTGCCCGCGGTATAGTCCAGAATGTTATAGCTACTGCAAGAGCTCCCACTCGAAGTAAGATCATGGGTTGTTGATGTATTCAGGTAAAGAAAGTCTGAACTAATCATGGCAGTGAAATGTAACTGAAGTTAACCACTAGGATTGTGTTTGTCACAACGGAGTTTGAGGATGGGGTGGGGGTGGGTGCAATCACGATAAGTTATTTGGCTTTATTGATTACATAACTGAAAGCCGGCAACCAATACAGAAGACTACAAGCAAAAATGAGGCCAGACATTTTGCTAACTAAAAGAATAAACGATGCACCTTGAAAGTGTAAGGAGTTGCTGAGCCATATGAACACAAACAGCCACAGGTGGCTCTTGAGCCTCACAATGCAGACCTTTGGTCTACAAGTATTGAGCTCCAAGTATTGATTGATACTGAACCATATTATGCTGTTGTTGGTTTTAGTGAATGGGTGCAACTTTGGGGAGGACACTAGGAAAAGTCCCCTACTCTTTTTTTTTCTCAAATTTAATATGCTTTATTTGAATATGAAATATCATCCAGAAAGAACAAAGCCAGTAAGATGACACTGATCAACAGTAGGTAGGAATTACAGGAAATATTATCCAAACTCTGTATATGATTAAAATTGACATTAAATTGGTTTATCTACAGTGTTAACAACCACCCTCACAAGGAAAGGACCCCCCTTCCCTCACCACCCGAGGAAATAAGCAAAAAAACAAAAAAGGAAAAAATGATTATGTAAAATCCTCTTTAAAATGATCACTAAGGTGTAACAGTGGAGAGTACCAGACATATAGGGGTTGTAGTCAGAAGTAAGAGGAAAAATAGAAAACTACTAAGAGTTCTAAAGGTTATATTGTTAGCAAAGTATACAAGGGTGCCCGAATCCTTTGTTATATGTGGTCTCGACTCTAAATACTAGCTAGAGTTTTTCCAGCTTGCAAGGCAAAAAGGATTTCACGAAATCATTCAGTGACCATAGGGCCGTGCTAATCCAGTCAGTGGGGCATTATAACTTTCTTCGCACATATCAATACAAAGGCCATGTGTTTGCACCAGTTACCATTCAGGGTATTCTCACAAATTGCCCAGTATACAAATTTCTGGGAGTAAAGCCTCAGATAAACTAAGTAGAGGGTCTAAACTGAATTGGATAGCTTTCCAAAAAGGGCAAACTTTTTCACATCCCCAGAGGATATGAAACAATATTCCAGGTTTTTAGTCACATCTGGAGCAAATGTTTGATCGGATTTTTCCCATTCTGCAAAGCTTGTTGGGAGTGTAGTAAAGATTGTGTATAACCTGAAATTGAAGTAACCGGTAGCGATCCCATTTGATATCCTTAAATAGGTGTTTCCAGATCCGTGGGTTGTGAAGGTGGGTGGCAGAACCTGATCCCAGTGGTATTGTGGTTGGCCTTCCATATCCCCTACCAGGGCGCAAGGATGGCGATAGAAGAAGGAGATAATGTGAGGTGTGGGGGCTGCAGAAACCGTAGAGAGTATGGGACCTACTTGATACTGGTTCCATGGCCCCGCTCCAAAATGATGGAGTAGCATATGTGAGAGTTGGATGTATTTACAACAATAAGAGGGGGATAATTTGAATTTTATTCTTGCCTCTTGAAATGACAGTAGTTTCTGGTCCTTAATCAGGTCAGCTACTGCTGTATCCTTACTGAAGGGCCAGAAAGATACATTAAGCGTGTTACCCCCAACCTTAAAGTTCGGGTTACCTAATAATGGTTGTGAGGTATCCTTGAGCAAAGTAGTACGAGTTATATGGCTTAATTGTGAATGAACCCATAGGGCCACTGCAACTGGGGTATCCCTTAACGATCTGGGGATGTTTTTTAAAGGGAATATATAACAAAGCACGTATATTCAGACCATGCTGGGTGTAAATGGTCTGCTCTATTTGCAACCATAAGGGGGAGTATAAATTTGAGCTGGTCGCATCTATGGGCCATAGCCATTGAGAGAATATGGAGCAATTGATAGAAAGGTAATATAAATATAAGTTTGGAACCTGCAGACCTCTCCTTTCTTTGGAGCGCTGTAACTTAAAAAAGGGCCCTACATGGAGATTTTCCCTTCCAGATAAAAAAAGATATGAGTCTACTGACTTAGGAGAACCAGGTTCTCGGGAGGAAAAGGTTGCACATGTGTAGGGGGTATAAGAGGTGAGGCAGGACATTCATCTTCACAATATTCAGGCGATCCCAAATAGAAACGGGTAGTAAGGCCCAGGGATTTAGGTCAGATTTAAGTTGGGCCATTACCTTATCCAAGTTGCATTGTTTCATCTTGGCCATAGACAAGAAGAGGTATATGCCTAAATGTTTCATTTTCCCCCAGACCAAAGTCAGACCTAAATGCTGAATGTCCGAGCGAAGAGTAAAAATGTTAAGGGGCATAACTTCAGTTTTGGTGAGGTTCAGTTTGTAGTTAGATATCTGTCCGAAGTCCTTAATGATGCCTAAAGTAGCAGGTAGTGACGCAGTAGGTGGGTAATGTGTAGTAGTATGTCATCAGCATACATCGAGAGTCTATATTGATGAGGGCCTATAGAAATACCAGAGACTAAGGGAGAGGCATTAATTTTTCTTATCAGTGGTTCCAAGAACAAATTAAACAGAAAGGGTGAGAGTGGGTAGCCTTGTGTCTGGTGCCCTGTTGTAGGACAAAAAGAGAGGAGAGAACTCCGTAACACAGTATGCGGGCAGAGAGACGGGTATAAAGTATTTTCACCCATTGAATAAATTGGGGTGGGATGTGATGTTTAAGAAGCAAATTAAATAAGTAGTCCCAAGATACCCTATCGAATGCTTTCTCTGCATCCACGGCCACCAACACAGGAGTTTGGGAGTCCCTGGATGCAGAGATTAGATAGGCTAGTTTTCGCATGTGGTCTGCCGAGAGCCTCCCAGCAAAAAAGCCAACTTGCTCTGGACTTATAAGGCGTGCCAGACCTGGGTCAACATATTGGCCAACACTTTTACGAGAATTTTAAGATCGACATTAATAATAGATATAGGCCGATAGTTTGACACCATTAATGGGTCTTTATCTGGTTTGGGGAGCACCACAATGGTGGTTTCTGTAAAAGAAAAGTCAGATAGGCCATGACTATTTATATAATTAAAGGTATCAAGGAGTATTGGGGCTAACTGCTGTTTAAATGCTTTGTAGAAATTTGAAGTGTAACCGTCGGGGCCCGGGGCATTGTCCACAGGCAAGGCATCAATAGCTGTTATAAATTCCGTCACGGTCAGGGGGGCCTGCAACAACTCGATCTGATATTGTTCTAGACACGGTCATTTTATAACTTGTAAAAAAATCAATAGAGTTGGTTCAAAATGGGGAGGGGGGCCAGCTGTATAGTGTTTGGTAATATTCCTAGAAGCATGAGACAATCCCTCGAGGGGTAGTGATTAAATGACCAGAAGAGCTGCGAAGGGAAGAAACAATTTTGTCTGTGGCCTATGCTCTTAGGCGCACGGCTAGAAGTTTACCTGCTTTTTTCCCCTGATCAAAGTACGTAACTTTCGAGTGGAGAATGAGGTGTTTCCGCTTTATCGCTTAATATAAGGTTGTAATGGGATCTAAGGGATTCTAAATGCTCGAGATCAGAAGGGGAGGGGAGAGTGGAGAAAGGGTCCCCTCTAGTACTCTGATCTGATCCTATGAGGAGGATGATTCACAGGAAATAAGATTTCTTTCTTATAGAAGCTAAGCGAATGATTTCCTCTCTCAAGGAGCATTTCAGGGCCCCCCATAAAAAATCTATTCTGGGCATGGAGGAAGAATTAAGGTCCAAAATGGAAGAGATAAATGTCTGGAGGTGAGTAACTAGGTGGTGTGATTTTAGGAGTTGAGCGTTAAATCTCCAGAACTTATCCCTTTCTGATGAGGAAGAAAGACTCCAATGGAATAAGTTGGGATGATGATCGGAAATCACTTTAGACAAATAATTGCAAGACAAAACAGTAGAGAGGTGCTCAATACCCAACATTAAACAGTCTATTCTAGAAAACGTGTTATGGGAGAGCGAGTAAAAAGAGTAGTCCCTTTGGGTTGGGAATAAGGCCTGCCAGGGATCTAAGAGGCCTAGGGAGTCCATCATATCTCTGGCAGCCAATTGTGCTGAGTTTGGGGGGTGGCGGTTGGCGCTAGACCTGTCCAGTGTGTTGCAGTAGACCAAGTTCCAGTCGCCCCCAAGGAGTATAGGAAGGGCAGACCAGGGGGCAAGATGGGTCTTGAGCGTAGTTAAGAATTGAGGGTCTTCAGTTGTCAGACTGTAAACTGATCCTAGTATAATTTCAGAGTGACCCAGTAGAGACCTTCAGAGTAAGAACCTGCACTGAGGGTCTGCGACTGACTGTAGCAATCTAAAGGGCACCCTACTAGCCACAAGTATGGCCACACCACATTTGCCTGAGTCCACTCCCATGCCAATTGCTTGTCCTACCCAGAAATGCCAAAGACTGAGAACCTGGGAAATGGGCAAGTGGATTTCCTGCAGGAAAGCAATGTCTACATCTAATTTGTGGAGGTGAAGAAATATCTTAGCCCTCTTGGAGGGGGAATGAGTACCTTTTACATTCCAGGAACAAAATGTGTGAGTTAATGCCACTGTTCATGTAAGTATCTAATACAGTCAAACACTACAATACTATAACTTATCATTTTCAAGCCCCAATCAAGGACAAATATGTACCTCTGGTGGTGATAACCCTCCCCCCATTTGCACAAATAAAGAACTAACATTGAAGAGCAATTATGTCCTGATGTCAGAAAACAGGTAATGGTCACATATCCCTCCTTTGCCCCAATATCCCTCCAACAATCCCCCCTTGCTTCCCCCCAAATGACTAGATATAACACTAATGAACAAGAACCCTTATTACTTAACAACAAGAACCATGTACTATCCCCCTACCCCAAAACTTCCTGCAAAACACCCAAACAATCCTTTCCAAAACTTGAAAAAAAAAAAAACTCCCACAGACTAAAAAAAGTGCAAATTGAAAGAATTTTGGCTCAGAGGTGTCAGCACAGGAACACAGTTAAGAGAACACAGTACTAAACCCATGGCTGAAATAAAACAGATTTATGTTGTAACCCAAATAAAATGATTAAGCTGGTTTAGAGTTATAAACAAGAACCGACCCCCCCAATTCCAGCTCGTGACAGACCTCCTCTGAAGCAGAGTTATACACTCACCTCCCCCAGCCCCTGCCATGTGCAGCTTGAGATCGCTGTAAGCAGCAGAAATGAGGTTAAAAAAAAACAAACCACTACATAACAAATATTCCTCGGTAATCTGCTGAGGGTGGGAGTTTTATAAGATATAATTCGGCTCCTTTAACCTGATGGCCCTGCAGACAGAAGGAGAAAAAACAACTGTAAAAAAAAAAAAAAAAATCTCCCAAAGTCCAGCTGATTCGGTGCCCCTCTGTGTCTCGTTGGATAAATGATGGATAAGGGGGACAATCTGCAGATGATGGAGCACAGGTAGGCTGGAAGAAGTGAGGTGTAAAAGCTTATGGTCTTATAGAGGATTAGGCCAGGCAAGGTGATCCAAAACAAGTCAGGAGGTACCAAAGGAGGAGCCTTTTACAGAACAGATTGTTCACATAGATAAGAGGATTGGAGAGTGGGTCTCATTAGCCGCATAGAAACATAGAATTTGACGGCACAGAAGGACCGCTTGGCCCACCCAGTCTGCCCATTTCCCTACCTACTGGATAAGCTGCAGATCCTAGTTAACCAGCAGCCTACTTCTTCCTACCCCCACACCCTAGAATTGCCTTATGACTGTCCCATGCATGCTTGAATTCCACCACTGATTTTGACTCCACAACCTCCTCCGGAAGGCCGTTCCATGCATCCACAACCCTCTCTGTGAAAAAATACTTCCTTAAATTAGCTCTGAGCCGCCCCCCCATCTATCTTCAAATTGTGCCCTCTTGTTCTTGGACACCTCTTTTTTTGAAAGATGCTACCCTCTTGGACTTTGTTGATTCCCTTGAGGTACTTGAACGTTTCTATCATGTCCCCCCTCTCCCTCCTTTCCTCGAGGCTATACATATTAAGCTCCTTTCGTCTCTCTTCATGTGTCTTCCAGTACAGACCCTGCGCCATTTTAGTTGCCCTCCTCTGGACAGCTTCCATCCTGTCTATGTCTTTGCAGAGATTGGGTCTCCAGAACTGCACACAGTACTCCAGATGGGGTCTCACAAGCTGTATGTACAGAGGGATAATAACTTCCTGTTTTCTACTGGTGATGCCTCTCCCTATGCATCCCAGTATCCCCCCAGCCCTCCTTGCTGCCCTCTCACATTGCTTGCCCACCTTTAGGTCATCTGATATGACTACCCCCAGGTCCCTTTCCATTTTGTTGTTGTTAGTATCTCACCCCTCATTGTGTACTCTTCCCTGGGTTTTGTTTCCCAGGTGCATTACCTTGCACTTCTTAGCATTGAATCTAAGCTGCCATACATCTGACCATTCCTCTAACCTTGCCAAGTCCCTTCTCATCCTTTCCACCCCACCCTGTGCATCAACTCTGTTGCAGATCTTTGTGTCATCTGCAAAGAGACATACTTTTTCTTCCAGTCCTTCTGCAATGTCGCTATAAAGACATTGAAGAGGACCGGCCCTAATACTGAACCTCCTGTTCTCGCTTAGTAACCTTCCTTTCTTTCTGAGTGGACTCCATTTACTATTACTCTGTGTCCTATTCTCCAGCCAATTTTTACCCAGGCTGTCATCTTGGGACCCACTCCCAGGCTGGCTAACTTGTATATTAATCTTTGTGTGGGACTGTGTCAAATGACTTGCTAAAGTCTAGGTAGGCCATGTCCACAGCCCTCCCTGATCTACTACTTTGGTCACCCAGTCAAAGAAATCTATCAGATCTGCCTGGATGACCTTCCTGCTGTGAATCCATGCTGCCTAGGGTCCTGTGCCCCTCTGGCCTCTAGATACTCAACAATTCTTTCCTTCAGAAGTGATTCCATCAGTTTCCCTATCACTGAGGTTAAACTAACAGGTCTATAGTTTCCTGCTTCTGCCTTGCTCCTACTTTTGTGAAGGGAAAGCACATCTGCCCTCCTCCAGTCCTCGGGTACCACCCCATCCTCCCATGATTTGTTAAAAAGGGTAGTCAGTGGTGTCACTAGTTTCTACCCTTAGTTCTTTTAGAATTCTGGGATGAATCCCATCAAGCCCCATTGCTCTGTCCACCTTCAAGTTTTAAGAGTTCTTCAGAACCCTTTCTTCTGTAAATGGGCTGGTATCAACTTCTGTATCCAGAGTGTTTCTACTGTTTGTTTTATGCACCTCCTCTTCATTTGTAAATACTGAGCAAAAATATTTGTTTAGTATCTCTGCCTTTCACAGTCTCCTCTGCCCACCCTCCCTCCCCTTTATTAAGCCTCACTATCCCTCCCTTTGGTCTTCCTTCGCTCCCTGATGTACCTATAAAAGGTTTTATCCCCCTTCTTAACTGAGTTGGCTATCTTTTCCTCGGTTTGGGCCTTTGCTGTTCTGACTGCCTTCCTAGCCTCCTTTTGCTTTAACTGATACAGTTCTCTGTCCTGCTCCTTCTGCGATTCGCTATCTAGTAGAGAAAAGGTAAACTGCACTGGTTCGCACAGACAGTAACACACACATTCGAGAAGCTTAAACCTGGTTGCTATTGTGCCCTCTGAAAGAAAGCCTCAGCAGTCTTTAAACATGTCAGGGAAAATGGCCTTAACAGCTGGAGAGGCCTGTTCAGCCGAGCCATAATTGGCCAGGTGCCAAGATGCAGAAACGACAGGTGAGCGGGGTAAGCAACTCTGAATTTAATTCCTGCCTCAATTAACTTAGACACGAGAGGATGGTATGCTGCTCTTTTTTGTCTTGTGGCTGCTGGCAGATCCTGGCGAAGTGGAACTTATGGCCCTCACAGAGGATGTCTCTGAGCTCTCTGGTTTTACTTAAAATGTGTTGTTTATCCAGATAGTTTAATAACTGTAGAATGAAAGGTCTGGGAGGGGTGCTGTCTGCTGGCTTAGGCTTCAGAGACCGATGGTCCCTCTCCAGGGTTTTAAATAATTGATTAGCAGTTTTTTTCTTGGGACTATACTAACTGTACAGAAAGTATTTATATAGATTTTCTAGAAGTGCTGTGTTTGTTAAACACAGTGAGGCAAGAGCTATGCATTTTCACAAAGATTTAGCACTTTTATGAGCAAAACGCTAATCAATTTTTAGAGTTATATAAATCCCTGCTCTCAATAACATAGATCAGATTGTTTGGAGATGGACCTACAATTTTAGCTAGCAGCTTCTGCATGAATAATATTGGAGAAGTCCCTTCTGCTTCCTCTGGAAGGCTGAAGATAATGATGACGTTCCAATGACTTCGGCCTTCCAGATCCTCCAGCTTGGTTTCTAGTTTGCTGAGTTTGTGCCTAAGAGATGTGACCTCCGGTTCCAGCATGTTACGCCAGCCCTCTAGAGGAGCACTGCAAGCCGCTACATCTGAAATCACCTTCGTGGCTTCCCTGAGGTCTGCCCTCATTGATTTCAGCTCACTGGTCAAGTCCTGAAGGGCAGATTTAAAAGGCTGGAGTTCCTCTAGAAATTTTTGCTCCATAAGAGGTAGTGGTGGCGAGGAGGTAGCTGAAAATTTTCCCCTGGTAGCTGAAGGGCCTTTAGGCCATTTGGAGTTCTTTTCCAGAGTCTGCGGCGGCGTATGGTGTGGCAGGGCTTGGCACATGTCAGCCTCCATGAAAGCTGTAAAATTCTGGGCCCCAGGAAATTACTGAATTCTCCTTAATACAGAATGCATTATACAGGAGCAAAAGTGCGCAATTTTGAGATCCAAAAGGTAAAACTGCAGCAGTAGAGAGAATTAATAGGCAGGTAGAGTGGGAGCTTGATCGTGGAGCTGCTACTCTGGGCTAGGCATCACGTGACTCCCCAAGTTTCCTACTCTTTTTGAGTAGTGCCATGGGGTCTTTAATGTCAACTTGAACAAGCAAAAGAACAGGCAGACAGGACCTCAGTTTAATGTCTCATCCCAAAGATGGCATCGTATAACAGCACAGTGTCCCTCTAACACCAAGCTGGGGCATAAATACAGGTTACTCACCTGTAACAGGAGTTCTAGGAATGGTATATGTTGTTCATCCACACTATCTGGCAGGTTCCTTGCCGCTTTAAATCTTGCCGGAAGGTCTTCAAGCTGGCTCCTCCCACCCACCCGGGTGGTAAAACTCTCGGCTCCGCCCCAAGACGCCAGATCTAGCCTGCTGGAAGCCAGGTTGTGTGTCGAGGCCAGGGAGGTCAGTGGGTTATGTGGATGAACAACATATACCATTCCTAGAACTCCTGTTACAGGTGAGTAACCTGTATTTCTAGGGACATGGATATGTTGTTCATCCACACTATCTGGCAGACTCCTAGCAGTTCTCTGGGAGGAGGGAGGCAAGGCGCACACCCCCTATTTAGGGAATAAAGACTGGAGAACCGAGGCCCCAAACCAGCATATCGGCATGACCCAAGGTCGATGTGGTAGGGGGTAAAACGGTACGTGCCAACTTCCAGGTAGGAGCCCTGCAGATATCCTGGATAGGGGCATCCCCGGAAGCAGCCATCGATGCAGCGGAAGGGCGGGTAAAATGAGCACTTATCCCTCTGGGAGGCTCCATGCCCGCCCACCTATAGCGGAGACCTATGCAGGAAGTGACCCACCCGCTCATCGTCCACTTGGCTGCAGGTCTGCCAGGTGCGGCTTTAGCGTAGATGACAAACAGCTGGCGAACCACTCCCGAACTTCAGCCCTACGCTCCCTGAGAAGGCGAGCGCTCAACTAGGGTCCAAAAGGAGCCTATATGCGGCCTCCGAGGTGTGAATGGGATAGAGCCCTGGCAGAGTCAACACCCGGATAGGGTGACGCTCCGACACCACCTTCGGAAGGAACTTCGGGTGGGGCGCAGGACAACCTTGTCCCTGTGGAAGACTAGATAGGGAGACTCGAAGGAAGCACCTGGAGCTCTCCCATCCTCCTGGTTGACGTAGTAGCCACTGAGAAGGTGTTCTTCCACAACAGGTGGGAGAATCGCACCTGTGCATTGGTTCGAATGGCTTGCCCGAGAGCTAAGCCCATACCAGCAGAAGATCCCACGGAGGTGGAGATTCTCTCCCAAGAGGGGAAGCGTGATCAAGGCCTTGGAAAAGCACCAGACCACCTTTCCTGCGCCACCAACTGCCTTCCGGCCCGCGCCCGGAGGACAGAGGTGGCTGCAAGGAGCACCTTAAGGGTCGTCGACCAAAGCCCTTACTGAAGAAGAAGAAGAAGAACGGACCACAGGTAGTCCGGAATGCTCGCCGAGGAACAGGAGAAGGGACCAGGCCCTATCCTGACACCAAATGGAGAACTCTTCCATTTGAAGGCGTAGCATTATTTGGTCGACTCCTGGCAGGACGCCTCAACAACGTAAAGGACCTCGCCGGAAGACCCAAGGCCTCGCAACTAGCCGTACAGGAACCAGGCCACCAGGTGCAGGGATTGAAGGTCCGGATGGAATACCTTCCCCTGATAACAGAGATCAGGTCCGGGCAGGCTGGAAGCCGCCTCGGGAGCCTGGGGCTGAGACTGAGGAGAGCTGGATACCGGAGCTGGCGGAACCAGTCTGTGGCTACCAGAATCACCTGCACCTAGACCCTCCTCGCCTTGCCTGTGGGTCAAAGGAAATGGAGGAAAGGTGTAGAAGAGGCCCGGGGTCTGCAGCCTCAAAGGCATCCCCTACAGCGAGCCCTGCTGAGGGGGCGGGCATGAAACAGTCTCGGCTTCGCATTCTCCCTGGAGGGAAAAAGGTCCGCCTGAGGCATGACCCAGTGGGAGAAAGATCTTGTGCTACCTCCGTCAGAAGAGACCACTCGTGAGGCGCAGCCCTGGCTTAGGGCATCGGCCAGGGCGTTGGAGGCTCCTGCCATCGAAAAGGCTAGGAAACCGCCTCCAGGCTGCGCACAAGACCATATACAGAGAACCTCCTTACTTAACGGTAAGGGGCGCGTCCGGTCCTGGCGGGTTAGGTAGCACATGGTCTTGGTATTGTCCGCCTGGACCTGAACCACTTGACCCCGTACAAACGGAGCAAAAGCGGTGCAAGCTAAGCGGACCGCATGAAGCTCCAGCAGGTTGAAATGGCATTGGCATCCCGGGGGGGGGTACCAGAGGCAGTGCGCTCTGCGCTCCCCCTGATGGGCACCCCAACCCATCAGAGATGCATCGGTCGAAGAAGACTGTCGACTCGGGGTGGACGAATGGGATGCCCTCCTGCAGATGTGCTGGAACAGTCCGCCATTGGAGAGCGTTCCACATCCCCTGGGTTACTGTCACGGGCTGGTCCAAAGGATTGCAGCGTTGTGACCACTGACTGGCCACTCCCCATTGAAGGGGATGCATGTACCAACCGGCCCAATGGACCACGCTGGCGCAGGACGCCACAAGGCCCAGGAGGCGCAGGAGTCCCGGGCAGGGCGCGATTGCCCAATCAGACATGATTGGGTAAAGGAGGAAGAACCTCGGCCCTGTCCGCCGGGAGCCGAGCTCTGGCTCGAAGAATCGAGCTCTGTCCCGATGAAAGGGTCACCCGCGGCACAAGTCTGACTCTGGCTCTGCTTGAGAGGAGACTGGTCCGGAGAGGAACCAAAGGGCTCAACTCGACTGCGCCACCTCCGCTCTGGAGGGGTTGCAGTCAGCCCGCCATCCGGGTAGAGGTACGCCCAGACCCTTCGGCGCCGCAGGAATGCTGCTGGGAGACGCCGAAGGGTATGGCCTGGAACTCATAAAGAGATCTCCCTGCTCTGAAGCAGAGGGGTCTCCAAAGAAAGGGACGGATCGAAATGTGAAGAATACATCCTGGAGGTCCAGGAACAGAGCCACCCGCCTCGTTCCAAGGATGGGGTATCTGAATCAGAGTGACCATCCAGAAGGACCGAGACCTTAAGAAGTTGTTCAGGTCGTGCGGGTCGAGAATGGGGCGCCAGCCCCCCATCCGTTTGGGGACCAGGGAAAACCTGGACACAAACCTCTGGTCTGGAGAAGGATCCGCACCTTCCTGATCACCTCTATTTAGAGGAGCAGGGTAATGTCAGCTCAGTAGGCCGACAGCGTAGCTGCGGACCCCATAGCCCCCCCGAGGGGCGACGGCTCAAAGGGGTAGGGCCTGCTCGAACTCCAGAGGCAGGACCTTTCCTAGCACCTCCAACACCCAATGGTCCGTGGTGATAGCGGACCAGGCAGAGGAAGTGGCGGAGCCATCCCCCCACGGGGGGACCCGGGTATGGGGTGACGAGGCCGGGGGCGGCACCCTGCAGCCCGTCACTGAGCAGGCTTGGAGGAGGGACTGGCTGAGGGAGCTCCTGAGCCTTTACCTCCCTGCTTCCCTTTAGAGGAAGCCTCTGGCTTGGAGTCAGGATGCCCAGCGCAAGCCTGCTGGCCCTCATGCTGGTGTTGATGGGCCGGTTGCGCCGCAGGGGCTGAAGGACAAAGGGGCTCACGCAAAGGTTGCCGGCGGCCCTTGTCCCTCTGGGCAGGGGTGACCAAGTCCAGAGTGGCATCGGGCTTCTCAGTTCCCTGGAGGTGTCCCTCCACTCCAGGGCCGAAGAGGTCAGTCCCCAAGAAGGGGATGTCCGCCAACTTGTGCTGGGTATCCGACGAGAAGGTGGATATCCTCAGCCAAGCCCTGCGGCGCATGGCCACCGCGGCCGCTACTGACCTGGCACAGGAATCACCTATGTCCAGAGCAGTCTGAAGCTGCTGCCTCGCCACCACCCTACCCTGGTCCCGTATCCACTGGACCGTGGTCCGCAGGTCAGCCGGGAGATGAGGAAGCACCTCATCCAGGGAGCCCAAGAGGGCGTGGGCGAAATGTGCCATCAGTGCAGCCGAGCTGGCCTGTCGGAGGCCTAGGGAGGAAGCAGCGTAAACCTTGCGCCCGACGTAGTCCATCCTTTTGGACTCCTTGTCGGGGGCCTATCCACATCCCGAGCGCTCACCGAACGCTGGAAGACGTTATCGGTAACTAACCCTCGGCAGAGGGGTGCTCCAAAACCAGGCAAAGAACCTGGATAGGGACAGATACTTCCTGGCCATCCTGGCCGAGGGTACAGGACAGAAGTAGGCCGCTGCCAGGCCCAAGGCTGGGCCGACAATGGCCTCAGCCACCGGGAAGGCCTCCGAGGGTGAACCCCCTCGGCCTAGGATCTCCGTCAGGGGATAACAGGCCCGCTTGAACACGGGTTCGAGCTGCATCCTGGTGAACTCCAAGATGAGCCTAAGCAGACTCAGGAAGGACGATCGGCTGTCATCCAAAGACCGACCCGGGGAGGACTCCGGGCCCTCCCTCCTGGGGAACAGGGAGGAGTCATCGGACTCCGAAGGGTCTGCAAAGAGCTGTCTCAGACCTGAGCCACTCTTCACCCGCCGAGGGCAGGCGGGAGTGAGGGTGGCTGACAACCTGCGGGACAGGCCGTGACCCGACCGAGGTTCCACCACAGTCAGTGGGGCAGCAAGATTTGGTCGAACAACCGGCCCAAAAATGGGCACCTCGACTGCAGCGAGCGGTTGCATCGGCCATTCAGGCGGCAGCTGCTTGATAGATGGGGAATGAATCGGAGTCGATTGATTCCCAGACAACAGCAACTGCTTCCACATAAACTCCTCGTAATGTCAATGCCATCTGCGTCGAAGCCTCTCCTCATCCGAGGAGGAAGACGAGGAGGAACGGTGTTGCCACTTAACTCGGTGCCCCGACCGAGACCGCCAAGGCGGAGCGGTTGACTAAAAAGGACCGAGATCGAGACCCAGATCCTCAGCGAAACCGAGGGTGGGTCTGAAGGAGCGGGGACTCCGCCTTCCCTTGCTCGACATAATGACCGAGAACTGCCGCCAAGAGGTGCAGGCAGAACCTCGGCCTCCACCGGGGAAACTGGCAAAGGGTTGACGGCTCTGGCAGTAGACCGCCTGGGTGACGGGTCGAGAGAACACTCGACAATGTCGAAGGGAGTCTTGGCTGGCTGGCCTGACGGGGACACCGTGAAGCCAACGGCCTGAGCCGCAACCTCGACCGAAGTCAAAGGTCAGCAGACCGGGGAAGGGGACCTCTCCCGTTCCCATAAACGCCGACGATGGGACTTACCCTGCGACTCCCTGGACCTGGGCCGAGAGAGAGAGGGACTGGCGAAGCTCCTTGAACGAAGCCAAATTTGAGGAACTCAAAGAGAGCGGATAAATGCACGACCGAGGAGGAGGGAGATGCAGTCTTGGACGCTGCCTCCTCCAGAGAGGTAGAGAGTTCGAGCTGCTCAACCAAGACAGCCGACGCAGACACTGCCCGACGAGCCTCTATAGATTTTACCAGCGCGGAAAAAACCTCGGGCGCCCAAGCCTAAATCGAGCTGCACGATCCTCCAGGGCGTTGACCTAAAGGGCGAGTACAGTTCGCAAACTTCATGGGTCATGTTCCAAGTCATAGTAAGTATACGAGGAGTTGGATCAGTCCTGGAGATATTCCGCCCACCAGTGCGCTTCCGACAGCCGGGGAATGAACTGTCCATCGCAGCCGCGAGGGAAAGAAGACCGACGTTTTGGAAAACTTCACAACTAAATTCAGACAAACCGAAGAATAAGGAACCAGTCGAAAAATGCAAAGCGCTAAGGAGGGAACCTGAGCTTCCAAGCGGTAAGGAAGATCTGGCGTCTTGGGGCGGAGCCGTGAGTTTTACCACCCGGGTTGGTGGAAGGAGCCAGCTTAAAGACCTACTGGCAAGATTTAAAGCGGCAAGGAACCTGCCAGATAGTGTGGATGAACAACATATCCATGTCCCTAGAAGTATGGTTATTTAGCTTTTCTCCCCCTACTTCCCTCCCTCTCTTCCCCACTACCTTCACCTCTACCTGGTGTATATTTTTATTTTTAATTTTTTCTTCCGTTACTTCCTCCTGCAACCTTAGATAACCTGCTTTATCTTCCTATAGACACTTCTATGTATGTAAATACCGTGTAATCTGTACAATATCTGTATAATTCTATGTACATATGAACTTCTTTTTCTTCCTCTCTGTAAAGAGTATTATCTGTATTGCCTTGTAAATACCTGTGTTGACCTGTAAATACAATTGTTCATGCTCCACCCAGGTCCATCTTGCAAATGAGCTTCTGCTCAACGATGAACGCATGGTTAAATAAAGACTTGATTGATTGATTGATTGATTATAAGCAAGGGGAGAGTGCCCCCCGCAAAGCTAGCAACACCTCTTTCTGTAGCAGCTGGTGGTCATTACAGGTCTCCCATCTTACTAGAGACCAGACCCGACCGTGCTCAGCTGCTAAGATCTGACAGGCTCAGGCTTCAAGTTGGTTTTTATATGTACTGTTTTGATATATTTGGATGCAATTGAAAAAGAGAGAGTGTTATCTCAATTTGTTATCCAATAAAGTTGAAGTTGAAGTAAGGCAGCAGGAAATCTAGGTCTATCAACTCCACCCTCCATATTTCATAAGCAGAGACCCACAAGAATGCTGTTCAAATGTGCTAACTTTAAGGGAGCTCCCATCCAACCTACTACCTAGGGTACTCTGAAATTCTGTAGGTAAGCAGAAATTTTACCCAAGCTTACCTTGAAGACCTGTACTGTCCATATGTCCACCATCTCTGCTGGTAAACTATATCAATAGTTCATCATCCTCTGGGAATAGAAGTGTCTCCTAACATTACCCCTGAATTTACCACTTTAGAGCATCGCGGGATGTCCCATTCTGCTACGCAAACAAGATCAAACATTACTGTCTGCCCGACCTTGTCAATACCTGTTAGCTGGTGGAAGAGTGAGATCATGCTCCCCTCAGCCTCTGTTTCTCTAGGGTTACTAGGTTAACGGCTTCCACTCCTTCCAAGATTACTACAAGAAAGAAAGGAATGGAATTTCTATAGAGCTTTCATCCACACTGTAACCTAAAGTGCTTTACAATCCAGGAAAAGGAGAGGGGAGAATGCTCTGCTATTTCAGGAGCATAAAGAGATGTAAATATCACATAGATCAGAAACAATTATAGAGAGGTTAAGAGACTTGCTAAGGGTCACACAGTGAGCAAACTGGGGTTATGGGATTTAAAAGTACAGTTACATAAGAACTTACCGTAACAGCAGATCTTCGAGAGGAGCTCTTGCAGCAGGCTATAACACTTAGGACTATGCCACAAGCACTAGGACCATCCGGTAAAATCTTCAGCCAGCAGTACACAGCAGGGACTGCCCCCGACGCCGGCCTAGCCCCGACGACGGTCCTGGTACAAAAGGGGGCAGACCCAGCTCCACCTCAGTTCTCCCGCCAAGGCCCACAATGAGCCCTGACAAGAGAAGGAGACTAAGCGACTGTAGAAAATGAAAATGAAGATGGATCTGCACATCTCGAGGGGGAAGGCGGGTGGAAAGGAACGCCTGCTGCAAGAGCTCCTCTCGAAGATCTACTGTTACGGTAAGTTCTTACGTAACTGTACTATCTTACTTCGAGTAGGAGCTCTTGCAGCAGGCTATAACACTTAGGACTGAATACCAATCAGTCCATGCCAAAGAGGTAGGCGACCCCAGGAGGTGGAATATACTGACTCCAGAGGCCTCAGGACAGAAGTCCTTGCAAAACAGCTAGGCCGAAGCCAGCTCGGCGTCTGGAGAGGATATCCAAGCTGTAATGCTTGACAAAGGTATGCACAGAGTTCCAGGTGGCGGCCACACATATGTCCCTTACAGAGACATTTCTCAGGGCGGCGAATGAAGCAGATACTCCTCTGGTGGAGTGACCCTTGACCAGGCCCGGTAGGGGCTTATTGTGTCTCTCGTAGCAAAAGTAGATGCAGTGAACTATCCACTTCGAGATAGTCTTCTTGGTCACTGGTCTACCCAAGCAATGTGGTGCAAACACCACAAAAATTTGATCCGATTGACGGTGTGTAGCTGTCCTCTTGAGGTAATACCTCAAAGTCCTGTGGACATCCAGTGTGTGAAGGAGAGCCTCCCCTCTATTGGAAGGGGAAGGAAAATAAACAGGAAGGTCAACCGACTGGTTGAGGGTCAACTCTGAGACCACTTTCGGAAGAAACTTAGTATTTGTTCTGAGGGAAACCCTTTCCCTGTGGAAAACTAAATATGGCTCTTTACACATCAGAGCCTGAAGTTCGGAAACTCTCCGAGCTGAGGTAACCGCAACTAAAAAACAAACCTTCCAAGAAAGGTAACGCAGCTCACAATCCGCTGCCGGTTCAAAGGGAGGAAGGGTGAGTTTCTCCAACACAAAAAGGAGGTCCCAGGGTGGGAGGTCTCATATGCAGAATTCCCATAAGAAAGGTGCGGGCGGCATCCAATTGAGCCAATGCCTTATCTCCCAAGATGGCATGATAGGCAGAGATAGCCCACATATGCACCTTGATAGAGGAGTAACTCAGTCCCGTTTGATACAAGGAGAGGAGATACTGCAATGCTGAGTTCACTGGACAGGTGATGGGATCCAAATGTTGTGACGAGGCCCACAGACAAAAACGCTTCCACTTCATAGCGTAGGTGGAGCGGGTAGAGGGCTTTCTCGCTGAAACTAGGACTGCCGCCACTTCCTGGGAGACCCCGTATCTGTGTTGAGCTACGTCTGAAGGAGCCAAGCATGTAGGTGTAGGGACCGAAGCTCCGGGTGGACCAGCGACCCTTGATCCTGGGACAGCAACTGCGAGCATATGAGCAGCGGAACTGGAGGCTCCGTGAATAACTGCTGCAGGAGTGGGAACCAAACCTGCCAAGACCATTTGGGGGCTACGAGGATCATTCGGGCCCCTTCTGCCTGGAACTTTAAAAGGACTCTCTGAATAAGAGGGAAGGGCGGAAAGGCATAAAGAAACCTCCCTGCCCAGCAAAGGGATAACGGATCTGGCCAGAAAGCTCCAGGTGCGCGCTCACAAGCAGAACATTGGCAGTTTGGCATTGCGTGGTGACGCAAAGAGGTCCAGCTCTGGGAGACCCCACCTGTGGAAGAGCTGGTCTGCTACGGACTGTAGCAGCTCCCACTCGTGCCCTCTGGATCGTAACCTGCTTAGGCTGTCGGCCAGATCATTGAGGACGCCTGGAACGTACACTGCGGACAGCAGAATGCCTCATTCCCAGTACCAGACTCTCATCCCCTCCCAGCAAAGGGGGTACGAGTGAGTACCCCCTTGCTTGTTCATGTAAAAGATGACCGCCATGTTGTCCGTTTGAACCAGAAGAGAGCCTGGTACCAAGTCCTCCTGAAAGGCCTGTAAGGCATAGAGAACCGCTCGCATCTCCAGTACACTGATGTGGAGGGACCGCTCCTCGGGTGATCAAACCCCTTGCGTTCGATGATCACCCAGGTGCGCCCCCCATCCCAGGTCCAATGCATCTGTTGTCAGAGTCTGACCTGGTGGCTCCAGACGAAAGCTGACCCCTTTCTCCAAGTTCCTGGGGTCCATGCACCAAAGCAAAGTTCTCCTGACTGGCCCAGAGATCTTGACTGTAGAGTCCAGATCATCGTAGCCTTGGTCCCACTGTACCCTGAGCATCCATTGCGGGACCCTCATGTGGAGGCGGGCCAAGGGAATGACAGGAATGGCCGCCGCCATGTGCCCCAGTAACCTGAGGAAGTTCTGAGCTGGAACTTGAGGAGTTATTGAAATCCGCTCTGCAATCTCTCTCAGGCGATCTCCCCTGTCCTTGGGGGAAGAAAGCCATGCCTTGGATGGAATCCAAGACCACTCCAATGAAGACGAGCTTTTGACTGGGCTCCGGGGACTATTTTCGTAGATTCAGGGTGATCCCCAGCCTTCGAAATAGCGTATAGGTGTCTCTGAGGGCGCGAAGTAGGGCTGTCCGCAACGGGGCTGTAAGCAGCCAATCGTCGAGGTAGAGGAACACGTAGTGTCCAATGCCCCTTAGAGCCACAGCTACCACTGCCAAGCATTTGGTGAAGACTCAAGGAGCGGAAGAGAGGCCGAACGGAAGCACTCAAAACTGGTAGTGTTCCCCTTGGAAGCGGAACCTCAGAAACTTCCAGTGGGGAGAGAAGACCCTGATGTGCATGTATGCGTCTTGCATGTCTAGGGAACAGAGCCAGTCTCCTTGGTGCAGAGGAAGAAGGTCTTGGAGGGTCACCATCCTGAACCTTTTGTACTCGATAAAGAGATTCAGAGGGCTGAGGTCCAGTATGGGACGAAGGTCCTGTGTCTTTTTTGGAACCAGGAAGAAATGTGAATAAAACCCTTTTCCTTGCTGATGCAAGGGGACTAACTCTATTGCCCTTTTTTGTTAGAGGGTCTGAATCTCTCCTTCTATTAGTGGGATGTGAGAAGGAGGATAACGGGAGCGCTTTGGTGGAGTATTCGGGGGAAACTCCGTGAACTCCAGCGTGTGTCCCCTCCTGATGATGTCTAAGACCCATTGGTCCGCAGTAATTGACTTCCACCCTTCGAAGTGAAGGGAGAAGCGGCCCCCGACTGGCTCCCCTGGGTCTTCCTGCGGAAGAGGGGGGACAGAAGGGAGTCACTGGGCCGGGCGGCCTGGGAGGACTTGGGTCCACGGGTAGGAGCTCCACCAGACTGCTGGTTACCGGACCTCCTACGAAAGCCGCCTCTCTGCCCGTGCTGGTTTCCACGGGTGTGACCTTGACCACCTGCGGGCTTACGAAAAGGTCATTTTTGTTGTCTTCGCTGGTCACCACGGTACATCTGGCGGACCGACCAGATAGACTTACCCAACTCTTGGAGATGAGAAATCAAGGCTTCCGTTTCCTGCCCAAAAAGCACGGTACCCTGGAAGGGTAAATCCCTGATACTGGCCTGCAGATCCTGGTGAAGCCAGAGACTCTCAACCAAGCGTGGCATTGCAGGCAGACCCTGGAAGTGGCTGCCCTGGCTGCCGTATCTGCAGTATCATATGAGACTCTCAAAACATGCGAGCCTACATCTGAGCCCGATTTCAAAATGTCCAGGAGCTCTTTCTTCTGGTCAGAGTCTGGAAGGACCTTCAACAGCTCTTGTCCCCTTTCCCATAGCACATTCTGGTACTGGACCATATGTGTTAAGAAGTTGAGGGAACGTATGGAACAGGTGGAAGCAGAATAGTCCTTCTTGCCCACCTGATCCAAACAGCGAGACTCCGGGTCGGGAGGCTGTGAGCTGAGGTGTTTCAGCTGTCTGGACTTATCATGGGCAGCCATGATCACCGAGGAGTCCGCTTGAGGGTGTTCAGCAAGGAAAGCTTCTGCCCTCGGGGCCTTGTACAGCCTATCAGACTTCTTCGGGACAGCCGGGACTGAAGTTGGATGTTTCCAGGTAGTTCGGGTGAGGTCCTGGAAAGTATCCACCAAAGGAGGGACCACCAAAGGTTTAGGCTCCTTCTGCCTCAGGTATTTCGCAAGTCTCCGGCATTCTGGGTCCAGGTCCTCAGTCTCCCACTCGTTGGAGGCCTGGATATGCCTCATGACATCCATAAAGGTAGGATTGTCTGGAGGCAAGCGAGGCTGGTCCTTCTCTTCCGGGGAGCGCTGTAAGCTGAGAGAGGAAGTCGAGGAAGACGAGGATGAGGGAGATCGACTATAGGATTTCGAATAGTCTGACCTCTCCCTATGACCAGACTCCCGCTGTCATCGGTAGCTGGGGGACAGACATCGGTCTAAAGACCGACTCCGGTCCCTGGACCGGCGACGGAGTAGAGACCGACGTCAGTCAGAGGACCGATGTCGGGAGCGTTCTCGCCTAGAGGACTGAGAAAGACTCCTAGAACGTGACCTGGACCGACGACGGTCACCAGAGTCCTTGGAGCGTTGTCGGTGGTCCCCGGACCGGGTGCGGGTACGAGCCCTAGAGGGAGGTGTAGGCTGGCGCTCCAGAGACTTCAGTGGGGAAGGCTCACCTCCCGGTTGTGGTTTATCCGCTGGGTCCGGTACCGGTGTCTGGGCCGCCAATGGTGTGGGGTCTGCTTGTGGACCTGCCCCCACCAAAAGGAAAACAGCTCCTGTAACTCGTCCTTTGTGAAAATATCTGCCGCCCGGCACGGAGGGGAAGTATCCGGGATGTCGGCTCTGGCGAGAGCCCCTCCTGGGGCCCGGGGGAGGAGGAGGACTTGGGCAGCGGGGACGTCGGTTCTTCCACAGCCAATCCTCGCCCTTGCTCCGTCACCAGCCGATAATTGCTACCGACGACAGGGTGCCACTTGGGGAGCCAAAGAGTCCTTGGCTCAGAGGCGTGGCTTTAGCAGGCGGCGCCAGTGCCTTGGGAGGTGGGGCCGAACCATGCACCTCCAAGGGCTTCATGGTGACCCTTAGCGGGGTCACCTTCTGCTTAGCTGGCTTCTCCCCCGAAGGGCAGGCCTTGGCCTGAGTCGGTTTTGGGCGCTCTCCTGATGTGGGCCTTCTTTGGAGAGGGCTGCGAGTGAGAACAGGACAGACTACGGTCTTTACCGTGCCGCTTCTTCTCCTTACATTTCCCCTCGGAGAAGTGCAGATCCATCTTCTGCTCCAAGAGAAAGGCTTTCAGGGCCTTGAGGTGGCGGATGCGGGTCCTGCTAGTGAAGGCCTGGCAAGCGGAGTAGTTCCACATGTCGAGGGCACAGCGGCGATGGCCGTCCTTGGCTGGGATCTGCCTCCCACACTCGCACTTGTTGAGATGTTCCGACGAGGCCGACGCCCGAGAAGACATCTGTTGGGACTGCACAAAACCGTCTGACAATGGCCTGACGTTGGTAACTTATGAAAAACAGTAGAAAAAAAGGTTTAAAGAACCAGACAACGGCCTGATGTTGGTAAACTTATGAAAATGTGTCGAAAAAAATGGTTTAAAGTGGGTTTTATTGAAGATTCTTGTTGTATCTGGCAAGCTGAAGCTGTTCCTCTCTGTTCACGTGCGGGACGCAGAGGGAAAAGAACCGAGGTGGAGCTGGGTCCACCCCCTTTTGTACCAGGACTGACGGGGTGGGGCCGGCGTCGGGGGCAGTCCTTGCTGTGTACTGCTGGCTGAAGATTTTACAGGAGGGTCCTAGTGCCTGTGGCATAGTCCTAAGTGTTATAGCTTGCTGCAAGAGCTCCCACTCGAAGTAAGATCCTGGGTTTCCAGATTCACAGCTCTATTCCAAACTGTCCTCCTTCCCCCAACAAGCATCAACAGACAATCTGAGCAGCACAGAGCAAGAAACACCAGCAACGAGGTTTTCAAAGAGGTTTATCCTCAGTAAAAGTTGTTGAAAGCAGTGATTTTTGCATTGGTTGCATAATCTTGTTGATCCTATTAACCCTCACCTTCTTCAGTCAGAGCACTTGTCTTACTAACCACATGGTGGTTTGTCTTCCTCAGCAGATAAAGGGTTAACATTTTCTGCCTTTCAACAGACAATGTTATTAGCTGGATGTCTCACTCACACTCCTGTCACTGAAGGGCATCACTGCAGCGGGCTACCTTGCAGCAGCACAATGCCTTACTGATCTAGATCCCGGGGTGTGCGCTTTAGTAGCAGGAAGCATGGTGGAATGTCACACCATGAGTGCAGTAATGCAGAGATCCTTTCCCACTTCTCAGGGCCTGTGGCTGAATTCAGAGCCCACAACACTGATATGCATTTGTAAGGCTGAGCTGTACCAGGGAATAGAGTGACAGGGTCCCTTACTGCAGGGGTGTTTTCACAGGTTTAGGTTTTGATTTACTGAGTGGCTTAACTGGGATAATTACTCCTTAAGAAATAAAATGGCAGAGTTAGAAGCCATGATAGCAGATGAGGCAACAGACATTGTGGCTGTAAGAGACCTGGTGGTCAGAGCACCACACGTGGAAAGTGGGTATCCCAGGATACAGAATCTTCAGGAAGGAAAGGTCGGGAAGAAAGGGGGGAGGGGCTGCGCTGTATTGTCAGGGAGGACATCAAAGGAACGGAAGGGCAGAGGAATCATGAGGAAGCGGTCCTATGGGTTACGCTGGACAAAAGGTCTAGAGAATCCTTGAAAATAGGAGTGTTCTACAGGCTCCCAGCTCAGAGTGAAGAGGTGGACAGACAGATACTGCAGGAGATCCAGAGGATGGCACTTAAAGGGGAACTTCTGCTGGTTGGGAACCTCTACCTTCCAGATATTGACTGGGATTATCCCATCAGCAGGTTCAGCCAGAAAGAAAGAAATCCTAGAGTCCATCCAAGGAACTTTTCTGCAGCAACTGGTCAGGGAACCCACAAGGTGTGACAATATATTAGACGTGGTCCTAGGGGAAAGCGTGGAGGAAGTGGAGGTGGGGGATAACCTAAGTACAAGTGACCACAACACGGTGAGGTTCAAGGTGAGGATGGGGAGGGAAAAGTGCCAATTGAGCACTAAGGTTATGGACTTCAGGAGGGCGGATTTCGACAAAATGAAAGTGATATTCAGGGAGGAAATGGAGGGTAAGGGACAGCTGGAAGACATGGAGGAGTTATGGAGGCCAATCAAGGAGGGGCTGCTAAAGGCCACAGAAACCTGCATCAGGAAGGTTACAAAGAATAAAAGGAGGAGGAGGAGGAGGCCATTATGGTTCACCCAGGAGGTAGGGAGGGCAACTGGGGATAAAAGAAGGGCTGTTGCTAAATATAAGAGGACCAAGAGGGAAGAGGACAGGGAGTCCTACGGGGGAAGAGGAGGAAGGTGGCAGGGCAGAAGATAAGGATGGCTAAGGTAGAGACAGAAGAAAGGACAGCTAGTCAGACCAAAAGGGGAGACAAAACCTTTTTTAGGTATGTAGGAGAGAGAAGGAAGACCAAACAAGGAATAGTTAGGCATAAGGGGGACGAGGGCATACAAGTGGAGGAAGACTCTGAGAAGGCGGAAGTACTGAATAAATATTTCTGCTCGGTCTTCACAGTAGAAGGGGAAGGAAATGGACCAAAGTTAAGGAAGAGAGGAAGGAAGGGCATAGGTGTCGACAGGGTAAGAGAGGAGCAAGGGAAGTTATGAGTGAATAAGGCCATGGTACCAGATGCCCTACATCCTAAGGTGCTCCAGCAGTTGAGAGAGGAACTGGCAGAACTGGCAGCACTGCTGGCAAGGTTGTTCAACTTGTCCCTGGACACTGGGCAGGTGCCTAGGGATTGGAGGAGGGTGGATGTGGTACTGCTCCATAAAGGTGGTAGCAGGAAGGAGGCAGAGAACTATCATCTGGTCAGCCTCACATCAGTAGTGGGTAAAGTGATAGAGGCACTGGTCAAGGAGAGGATGGTAAGTTACCTAGGGGAAGAGAGACTGCAGGATGAGAGGCAGAATGGCTTCACTGCAGGGAGGTTGTACCAGATGAACCTCACAGAATTTACTGACTGGGTAGCAAGAGTGGTGGATCAGGGAGGGGCAGTGGATGCTGTCTACCTGGATTTCAGGAAGGCCTTTGACTCCGTTCCTGATAGAAGGGTAGTCAATAAGCTGGAGAACATGGGGGTGTGGCCAAAAAGGAAAAATTACTCACCTTAGTAATGTTGTTTCTTCTAATGGAGTCTTGCTGTATTCTGACAAATTGCAGTGAGGTCCAACCTTCGAGCTGCCCCGGAGATGAAAGAGTTAACTTTCCATGCCAGGCATGGAACGCTGAGCTCGAGCTCGGTTGAGACTCTGTCTGTTGCTGTTTGAACTCAAACCGTCAGATCTTTACGAGCTAAACTCACTGAGTGTACTGTGTGGAAGCTGTAAACCTACACTAGCCAACTGGCTACTAAGTATAATAAACAGATTTTTTGGTCCCAAAACAAAGACTCAAGTCAGGAAACCCCAAAAATGAAATAAACACAACACCCACTCACCCAAAGACAAAGGGGGTGATAATAAAAAGACAGGGCACCTCTTGAGTGCCAACACTGCTACTGCCCACCCACATCCCAAAAACAAAGGTTCTGAGAGGGGACGGCGGGGGGGAGGTCAGAATACAGCAAGACTCCATTAGAAGAAACAACATTACTAAGGTGAGTAATTTTTTCTTCAAACAACATGAAGTCTTGCTGTATTCTGACAAATTGCAGACTACTAAGCAGTACCTCCATGGAGGAGGACAGAACCTACCTAGGAAATAGGCTCTGAAGCACTGCTGTGCCAAACCGAGCATCACTCCTAGCCTGGATATCCAGAGAGTAATGCTTGGTAAAAGTGTGAACTGTTTTCCAGGTAGCTGCTTGACATATCTCTAAGATAGGAATATCCCTGTCAGCAGCCAGGGAAGCAGCTGTACCTCTGGTAGAGTGAGCCCTCAGGCCTGAGGGTGGAATCCTGCCTACTTTTTCATAGCAAAATTGAATGCAAGAGACAATCCACCTGGCAATGGATCTTTTAGTGGCAGGTTTTCCCTTACCAACCTCACCGTAAGTGAGGAATAGTTGGAGGGAGTCAAACCTGTGACCCTTGGTACACTCTATGTAGTAGCTAAGGGCTCTTTTCACATCCAAACTGTGCAGCCTCCTTTCACCAGAGGAGGAATGGTTAGTGAAGAACACAGGAAGAGACATAGACTGGTTAAGGTGGAAGTCTGAAACCACCTTAGGCAAAAACTTCCTGTTAGTCCTGAGGACCACCTTATCTCTATGGAAAGAGATAAAATCAGGCTCCACTGACAGGGCTTGTAACTCGCTTATGCGCCTGGCAGAAGTGATGGCCACCAAGAAAACAGTTTTCCAAGTCAAGTACTTAAGCTCTGCTGAGGACAAGGGCTCAAAAGGGGGTTGCATAAGCTGAGCAACGCAAACATTAAGGTCCCAAGCAGGGGCAGGGTCCCTGAATGGCGGATTGGTATGAAGCAATCCCTTGAAAATCTTAGAGAATACAGGATGAGCTGAAAGGGAAGAAGGCTTACCTGCTGAAAGAAAAGCAGAGACAGCTGCCAGATGCACTCTTAGTGTAGCTGGTCTGAGTCCACAGCTATTCAGATGAACCATATAGTCAAGGACTGTGGGCAGGCCAGCAGACTCTGGAGAAATATGCTTCCCAGAGCACCATATGGAGAATCTTTTCCATTTGGAATTGTAAGTGCTTCTGGTGGAAGGCTTCCGAGAAGCCTTTAGGATATCCATAGCACCCTGAGAGGGGGTGTAAATCAGCAAACTCTAACTCTTCAAGAGCCAGGCCTTGAGATTGATTGATTTGAGATTCGGATACCAAACTCTCCCCTGAGCACAGGTTAACAGGTTGTAATTCCTGGGAAGAAACAGGGGAAGGTGGACTGCTAAGGACAACAGGAGAGGGTACCAGGGCTGTCTGGCCCAGTCTGGAGCAATCAGAATCACCTTGCAGGGTTGAGACCTGATTTTGACTAGCACCTTGAACAGGAGAGGGAAGGGGGGAAAAGCATACAGGAACTTCCCTTCCCAACTGAGAACTAGGGCATCCAGGGGGACTGAGCCCAACACTGGGGGCCTGCAGCAAAAGAGGGAAGTTGGTGATTGTCTGGGGCTGCAAAAAGATCTATCTGTGGGGTGTCCCATCTGGAGAAGATCACCTTCAAAACCAGGGAATTCAGTGACCATTCGTGATGGCCCTGAGATATCCTGCTGAGAGCATCTGCCAGGACATTGTCCTTGCCTGGGAGGTGTACTGCTGTAAGAGAGGTGTTCAGGGAATAGGCCAGAGACCATAACTTCATTGCCTCTGTGCACAAGGCCGTAGACAGAGTGCCCCCTTGCTTGTTGATATACCACATTGTGGTGGTATTGTCCATCCTGATCTGAACTACTTTGTTCTGAACAGACTTGGAAAAAGCTTGAGGTGCTAGAAACACTACTCTGAGTTCTAACAGATTGATGTGAAGCAGAGATTCCTGAGGAGACCACAACCCTTGGGTGGTCAGGTCTCCCAAGTGGGCTCCCCACCCCAAGAGGGAGGCATCTGTAGTAAGGATTAGAGAGTGAGACTGAGTGACAAAAGGAACTCCCTGTCTTAGATTGTCCTGATTCTGCCACAACTGCAATGCCTGGATCAGGGTTCGAGTCACTGGGATTAATTTGGTCAGAGGATCCTTTTTCTGAGACCAAAAGGCTCTCAAGTGGAACTGAATGTCCCTCATCTGAAATCTTGCTCCCTGCACCACTGCTGTAGAAGCAGCCATGTGCCCCAGGAGCTGCAGAAAATGCTTTGCTGGTCGAGACACCTGTAGGGTGAATGAAGAAGCCAGTGCAATAAGGGTCCTTGCCCTGTCCAGGGGAAGGAAGGCTCTTGCCTGTACTGTATCTAGCTCTGCGCCTATGAAGGTGAGGAGCTGTACAGGTTCTAGAACTGACTTTGAAAGATTCAGAAGGAAACCTAGAGAAGTGAGCAGTTGCTGAGTTATCTGTAGGTGTAACTTGACTTGGTCTGGGGACTGGCCTACTATGAGCCAGTCGTCCAGGTATGGAAAGATGGCAATCCTTTGCCTTCTTAGGAAGGCAACTACTACTGCCAGGCATTTTGTGAACACCCTTGGAGCAGAGGTTAGGCCGAAGGGCATTGCTCTGAATTGGTAATGGCCTGAGGGCAGCTCGAACCTGAGGTATTTTCAATGGGAGCTTCTGATGAGAATATGGAAATAGGCATCCTTGAGGTCCAGGGAGACTAGCCAATCCCCTGGCCGTAGAGGGGTAGAATTATTCCCAGAGTCACCATTTTGAACTTTGGCTTTAAAAGGTGCTTGTTTAAATATCTGAGATACAGGATGGGCCGCCATTCTCCTGTCTTTTTGGGGGTGAGGAAGTACCTGGAGTACAATCCTTTCCCTTTGTGTAGTGGTGGAACCCTTTCTATAGCTCTGAGAGCCAAGAGGGAAGAGACCTCTGCCTCTAGGGCAAGTGCTTCTGAAGGATTTGCAGGTAGAAAGGATCTGGTTCTCATCTTTGGAAATTTTTTGAAGCTGAGAACCAGTCCCTGGCTTACTACTTCCAGGACCCATTTGTCTGATGTTAAAGACATCCAGTCCTGGACAAAGTAAGCCAGCCTGCCCCTACAGGTGGTGGAGAATCGGCCCTGGCAGACCCATCAGGGTGCCTGTTTGGCAGCGGCTTAAGGCTGAGGGGTGGAAGCAGGCCTGCTTGTACCCCGTCTGCCTCTCCCTCTAAAGAACCCCCTCTGAGCATAAGCAGAAGAGGAGGCCTGGGCTTGGTAGAAAGGCCTAAGAAAAGGCCTGCCCCAGCCCCTGGGATGCTGCTTCTGAGGAGTGGCTTGCCTTTCCTTGGTCTGAGCACTCCGATAGGTGGTCCTGTACTCATCCATCTTCTTCATGTAGTTCTCTGTTTGCTCCCCAAACAGAGAATTACCCACAACAGGAAAATCCATGGCCTTAGTCTGGGTATCCTGAGACAGGATAGTACATCTGAGCCAAGCCATCCTACGAAGGGCCACAGATGTAGCCATGACTCTAGATGAAACATCATTGGAGTCCGCTGCAGCATGGAATTGCACCTTGGATGCCTCAATACCATCCGCAGCTACCTGCTCCAGCTCCTTGGCAAGCTGGCCAGGGACCTGTTTAGCTAAAGCCATTACAGTGTCCCATCTAGATTTCTGATATCTAGCTGTATAGGCCATATAACTGGCCTGCCTGAGTCCAAGGATGCTGCCATGTACTGTTTCTTTGCCATGGCATCAATCCTCCAGAGTCCTTATCTGGGGTGTGAAGCCAAGGGTATATTTGCCTTATCACAGGCAGCAGCCTGCACTACCCCAACATGGCTGCATTGCTGGGTAAGGAACTCTGTATCTGAGCCTGAAAGAGTATACCTCTTGTCCATTCTCTTATCCACAGGAGGTATAGAATTAGGAGTCTTTAAAATTTTAAAAGTCCGTTTCCCAAAAGACTTATGAAGGGGAATAGACAGCCTCCTGGACTCTGGGATATTCATCATTTCAACATAGTCAGGCTCCTGCTGGTCATCCACAGCTTCTTCCATAGGAAGCTGAAGGGTTTCAGCCACTTTCTTGCAAAACATGAAATGGGAGGGGGACTCAGAAAGCCTAGGAGGAGACACTCCTGAAGGTCTGTCTTGGGGAGATGTCTGGGTCAATGGGCACATCCAGACTTTCATAATCACATTCACTTTCCTCATACTCTCCTTCCTCCTCCTCCGGTTCATAAAACTCCTCTAAATCATAATCTGGAACCGGAGGAACCGACTGAACTGAGCACCTTCCTGATGGTGCCGGTTCGGTCGGAACTGGGGATAGCGACTGAACAATTTTTATCGCTTTGGCTATTTCATCAGTGGTTGGAGAAGAAACTTTTGGATCCACAATGGCTGATTTATCCCTTCTTGTGTCTTAACCGGAACTGATTCCTTGGAATTGGTTCTCCTTTTGCCCGAAGAAGTTTCGCCCTGGTCAGAGGGCACTCCTTCTGGTTCGGTTGGAACTGAACCGGGCTGGCCATCCGGGTCAGCAGACTTTTTGGCCTCCCTTTCCCTGAGCCTACCAACTCTTTTTTCCAGGGTAGCTGCAGGAAAATTCTTACAAATCTGGCAGTCTGAATCGAAAGTGGTCAAACCCCAGACTAATAAACACAGGTGGTGTGGGGATCAACCTTAGCAAAGACTTCCACACACACTACAGTGTTGAAACCCAGTGGGCCGGTTTTCTTTTGGGTTTCTCAGACATGGCCAGTCCTAACAAAAACTTACTCTTTGACAATCCACTAGGCAAGACACCCTATCGTTCCTGACCGTGTTATGGGTCGTGGAAAAACGAACAAACCGCTTTTTTTTATGAACCGATAAGAACCAGTAACCACACTCTAAAAGTAGAAATAAAGACTTTTAAACAACCTGATCGGTTCAAACCGAACCGATCCCACGTTTACAAGTTCCACACAGAAAATAACAAATATAACCTATCTAGTACTCATGAATACCACATACAGAGACTGAACCGATAGGTTGCGGTTTAAATTCGGTCAAAAACTGAGAAAAATGGTACTTTAACCAACAAACTTGAACCGAGCAAAGGAGAAATCTCCGGAGCGACTGTTCAGTGAGGCGGAGTAAAGAATGTGACGGTTTGAGTTCAAACAACAACAGACAGAGTCTCAACCGAGCTCGAGCTCAGCATTCCATGCCTGGCATGGAAAGTTAACTCTTTCTTCTCTGGGGCAGTTCGAAGGTTGGACCTCACTGCAATTTGTCAGAATACAGCAAGACTTCATGTTGTTTGAATAACAAAGTGGGTGGAAAATTAGATGAAGGACAGAAGCCAGAAGGTGGTGGTAAATGGGGTGTACTCTAAAGAAGGGAGGGTGACGAGTGGGGTGCCCTAGGGGTCGGTGCTGGGGCACTTGCTGTTCAATGTATTTATTACAGACATAGCTGAGGGAATGGAGGGGAAGGTGTGCCTGTTTGCGGATGATATGAAGATTTGCAACAGGGTGGACACCACGGGGGGGGCGGGCGCAATGAGAGAAGACCTGAAGAAGTTAGAGGAGTGGTCAGAAGTATGGCAGCTGAGTTTTAATGTCAAGAAGTGTTCAGTGATGCACACAGGGCATAGCAACCCGCAGGCCAACTACATGCTATGGGAGAGGAAATAAGAGAGTCAAGGGTAGTGAGGGGCCTGGGGATTATAATTTCAGATGACCTCAAGGTGGGGAACCAGTGCAGAAAAGCAGTGGTCAGGGCAAATGGAATGCTGGCATGCAGAGGGAGGGATAAAATAAGCAGAAAGAGGGAGGTGCTCATGCTCCTCTAGAAGTTCATGGTGAGGCCGCATTTGGAGTATGGGGTCCAGTTCTGGAGGCCACACCTGTGTAAGGATATTGATGCAATGGAGAGGGCTCAGAGGAGGACAACAAAGATGGTGCAGGTCATGCACTGGCTATCCTATGAGGAGAAGCTGAGGGAGCTGGACCTGTAATCACAGGAGATCAGAAGGGAGAGAGGAGACATGACTGAAACATTTAAGTACGTGAAAGGGATAAACAGGACAGAGGAAAGGAGCCTATTCAAGGGGAAATGCACGGATAGAATGAGGGGCCACAACCAGAGGTTGGGGGGGTCAGGGGTAGTTTAAGGGTACATTACTTCACCGAAAGGATGGTGGATTCTTGGAACAGACTGCCGGAGGAGGTGGTGGGAGATGAAACAGTGGGGGGCTTCAAGAGGGCATGGGACAGGTTTAAGGGAATAGCCGAGGAAAAGAGGGGGGTAGGACAGGGAGGGATGGGAATGTAAATGGGGGCAGACTCGTTGGACCACTGGTGTCCTTTTCTGCCGACAGCATTCTATGATTCATGTGAGACAAAGTCTTATTTACAGTAATGTCCTGAGACAACAGGAAGCTGAAACTTTGTTAAACAAATTACATATCTTAGAATACAAGTTAAGCAAGAAAATACAGCAGCAATAGTGCACAAAAATGGAGAAAAGAGAAGCCAATTACTGTGTTACCAATGCTTGCTGTTGCAAGGATTACTAGAGAGCAATCAAATGTGCTGGCCCAGTGGTGCAGTGCGCCTTACTTCAAACCATGCCAGTGACCTGACTGTGGGGACAAGCTCAGGTTGCTGGGTGTTGGCTGGGGAGGAGAGTATCCAGTGTTATCAGAAAGCTATCCTCGCCTGGCATGGGGAGGCATGCTGTCTCGGTCCTTGGCTGTCACATGGTGGAGGCTGGGTGGTAGTGCTGGTGTTTGAGCAGCACAAAATGGAGGGACCACGGTTCTGTAGTGTGTATGCCTCCACATGTGCACCGCTTATGTGACACTGCTGGGAATCAAGGGGAGAAAATAAAGTATTTGGCAAAAGCTTCATGAAGTCCTTCCTGCCTACCCCTGTCCCTGTGCCACCACCTGGACTACCAAACCCACTTCTGGATAAAAGTCATTGTGTGGGGGGAAGGCAGCCCCCCCCTGGCTTCGTGATCGGGGGGCAATCAGTAGGGAACTTCGGGCAAGGTGAGTTTGAGGGAGGTGAGTGCAGGGTGGGGTGGTGGGACAGTGCTGAGAAGCCCGCCCGCATCAACCATGGCAGAAAAAAAGCTTTAGGGGGAAAAGAAAGAGAGAGCGATCAAGGTTAGTCCTTGGGGGAGTGGGACTATCAATCATGCTGCTCTTCCTGTAATTGGTAGGGCTGTAACTTGGCAGGTAGCCTCAAAGTTTCACTCAGCCCAGGGTTACTCCTTCTGTGCTATTTCAACAAGGTGCAGTGGCCTAGCTCAGCTGCACCAGCCTTCAATCCTGGCTCTCCTGCTCCGAGCCAGAGAGGCTAGGACATAAGGGGGAAGGGTACTAAAATGCAGAAGTAATGGAAGATGAGGGGATCTGAAGTGGTGACCAATACTGGCATGTCAGGAGGAATACGAGCAGCAGGAAAGGATGCTGACAAAAGCAGAGAGGTTAGCGCAGAGGCAGGAGAGAGTGAAAAAGAGAACAAAAAAGTGTAATAAGTGAAATAAATAACTTTTTTAAAACATACATTTTAAAGACAGGTGCCTCTGGCTAGAATCCTTACTGGGTCCAAGGGTCCACAGCACCAGTAAGGGACTGTGGATATCTAAAAGTGGCTGCGTCATCAGGTCAGAATCGAGGCACATTAGCAGAGTGCTGTGCCTGACCAGTGAATAAAGAGAGGGTTTCAATTTCCTCCTGCAACTAGTCCTCACCTTCTCTAAACATCACAAGCACAAAAGAAGAGAAGTGGCTTTTGTGAGCACATGCCTACACATGTAGGTGCCTCCTGGCCAGGGTGGATACAAAGTGAATCCAGTGCCTGTCCTGCAGGCAAACTAAAAGCTTTGCTTTAGTCAAGGAAAAAGGGTTACTTTGCTTGAAAACTAAAACAATTATTAAAATAAAATTACAGACCATGACAAGCCCCGAGGTGTATAAACCTGGTTTAACAATTCTTTGAATACTTGTGGAAATGCTCAGCACAATTGTTTAGGTTACTTCCAGCTCCTCCTTTACTTAAATAAACAAGAAAAAACATACTTTGAACTAAATAAACTTGGGAACAGTGAATCTACACTATTAACCCAGTTTCTCCCAGACCATCGCATCAGCTCAGAATCACTCCTACATGAAAAAAATGATTTTTTACACAGGTATTAATCCTCCAGCTGCCCCCCATTGAAGTCCAGCCATCTTCCAGCCCCAACACCCTATCACCTTCACCGAGCTCTGTGGGGATGATGGAGACTGAGACAGAGGCAGAAGAGTGCCTGTGTTATCACCTAGTGACCACCATTTATCCCCTGCATTTCTTCCTAATTTTCTAAGTCTCAATCCATCCCTTGGCAGTGTGCCATGCTGTCACACACACACACACACACACACACACACACACGCACACAGACTGTATCACTGTAAAGGAATCAAGTTCCCCGTCCCACCACAGGAATCCCTGTGGTAACTGATCCCAACCCCACTCTCCCCTAGGCTGGGATGCACAGTGTCTCTCCAGCCCTGGCAGCTCAACTCCTATGATCTTGGTTGTCAGGCACACCCAAAATTGATTTTAGCTGATTAGGGAAGGGTTAATTTTAATCCCAACACACAGTTTTTGTACACTCGAACTGATAACCCCAGTTACTCCTGGGTTTGTTTAAGCATCAAATATCATTAAAATATAATGGTTTCCAAGTGAGATGGTGGAGACTGCTAGGGTGTGGGGCACTGCCAACAATTCTGAGGGTTACACAGTGCCAGATTTCAGAGAACAATAACTGCACTGAATTATTTTTTAATGAAAGCCTTTAGGTTACTGGAATAATCAGTACTTGCTCTTTCTTTATAATACCTAGCTCCAGCCCCGGCAGACTAAATCTTTCTGTGGCTTTAGCTAGGGGTGAAATTAAACTTGTTACAGATGGAGGGAGTAAGGCATGTTTCGACTGGCCATCTGACTGGAACCTCTGAAAGCAGAGGTGGGGATCTTACTACATAGGGCACACTCACTATAGACCCTTAAGAGAGTGAAGGTCAGGTTATTCTGTGCTATTCAGAGTGCACTGTGTTAACTCCCTACCTGTCTGGTGCATCAACAACTAGTAGCAAAGTCAACTTTGAAACACAAAGAATTAGATGTATTCCTACTCTGGGGTTGATTGTAATTTACTTCTGGATATAGAACTGCACTGTATAAAACACAAACACAGTCAGACCCGTACAAGAACAGGCAGATGGATACACAAACTAGGAGGCAAATGTATATACCCTCGGACCCCTGGGATGGTAGGAGGGAGGAACCTGGTAGACCTAAACTCTTTGCCCCCCTCTTGTTTGTAAGAACACAATACACACATGCAAAAAGATACACTAATACAGACAGACATATACACACATGAACAGATTAATAGGCTCACAGATATATACACTGACAGGCACATACACTCAGACAGAAACACGCCATATCAGCGCAGAATGGTACACTGCTCAGATGAGTGGATAAACACAGGTTTGTTCATATGCACAAGGAGGGCTTTCCACAGAGTCAGTGAAGTGTAGATTGACATGGACAACCACTCCAGTAAAAGTTGCAACTAACAGAAACATTCTTTTCATTCTCATCAATAGTTTCCCTTAAAAATTATTTTTTAGCCCATTCCCCATGTCACCCACCATGATGATGAGGTCACCACAGCCACCTTCACAGCCCCACATACGTGTAGTTCTTTGGTTGGCTGGCAAGTGCTGTGTGAATGCCAGGCAGGCAGTGTCCTCCCTCTCTGCCCAGAAGCAGAGCACTTCTTCTCTGTGATATGCACGGTTCCCAGCCTGCACCACTTTGGGATTACAGGACTGGCACAATATTTTTCATGCATATACACTAACCATGTAAAGTATCAAAGGAAATCATGGAAGCATAAAACAATAACAATCGGGGCTGCCAGATGAACCAGCTGTAGGGCATCTGGCATTGGGTGCGGATCTGGGAGCTGCTGCAGCATGAAGACAATACCAGCTGGGAATAGCTGGTACTAGGTTATAGTACCACAGCAACACCTGTGGAGGGCAAAAATGCCAGTTCTCCCATAGGATGTCATCTGTGCATGTGTAGTGTCAACTGGAGCCACTAGGAGGTGCTGTGGGACGATGGTGGAGTTAAAACTGGAAGAGGAAAAATCTGCGGGCTCTGTCTTAATAACAGCCACAGCCAGTACACCTTGGCCTCATCCATGAAGACCACCATCTGCCATGAGCACAATTTTGATGCCCAGAGAGGATGGCCCCCTCACACAATCTCTGAAGGAAAGAACGATGGGGAGCAGGCAGCAGCGGTGAGGTTAGTGGAGACGAGGCTGGCTGGTCACCACAGGACTAGAGGAAGGTTATGAGGGCTGGTCAGGAAGGAAAACCTATATAAAACAAGCATTTGTCAATGCTGAATGTTGTCTAGCTGGCATTGATAGTGCCGGAGTTAGAGACGCATAACAGGAATGGCAGTGAAGTATTTAAGTAATGCCAACCCCAACCCCAGGCACACCCGACAGGCATTAGGGTGTGCCTGTGGGTCATCAGCTATAACGCTCATGCCATTGTACCTCACCCTACCCTGTAGACACTGACAAGTGTCGTGGTGTGCTTTGGGATCTTTGGGCGTTATACTTATCCCATTCCATAAGGAAATATGCTGAGGTGGGTGCAGTATAGGAGAATGGGGTGAATTTTATGGCCGATCACTGCAAGGCACACCACGATGCCTGTCACTGGCTGCACTGAGGGGGTGGAGGTGGAATGGCATGAGCATTACAGCCGATGATCCCAAGTCACACCCCTGACGCCTGTAAGTCTGTACAGGGTGGGGTGCTACAGTTGGAAACCCTAACACCGTAGGCATGTGTTGGCATTTTCACTCCAAATTTTCAACATGGGCTATTTTGTGAGCCCACCTCATGAAAAGCGGTACTTTCAATTTGTTAGCTGAAAGGTGGTTTTGCACAGCGGCTATGCCATTTGGGGACGAAAACACATTTTGGGCAGTATGTGGAAAATGACAACTGTATTGTTCATGAGGAGATGTAAAAAAATGGCAACTTTGAAAATCTGGAGTGAAAATATGAAAAATTGGTGAAGGTATGAGCATGTATAGAAAAACTATGCAACACACGTCTGTAACCCAATTATTTTTGGGATTTTTTTAACCACGTTTAACATAGGCATTTTAGGACCTCCCCCACATGAACAACGGCACTGTGATTTTGTTAATTTGTCCGAAATGTTGATTTCGCACAGTGACCACACCATTGTGCGCCACAGGTGCGAAAACACATTTAGGGTAGGATGTGAAAAATGACAGCTTCGCTCTCATTGCAGCAGACCTTTTCTTTGATCTGGTGGCCACATTATCTATGCAGGGTATCGGCACCTGCTGCTGGCTGATTGGGGAATGAGAGACGCACCTACTGATGCGTGCCCTGTATTCGCCCAACAGTGACCGCACCTTTAAATCTGCTACTTCCGCAATATGTTGGCTGCGCATGCGCAAGCCAGCATAAAAAGTAACTAATAGAAAAACTAGCTAAGAAACAAAGTTAAAACATTAGCAACTTAATTAAGGAGGGTACCACTGCCTTGGAGAAAAATTCCTTGGAGGGGAAGCAGAGGTAGGATCAGTTTGGATGCAGCTGCCTGTGGAGAGGGGCAGGAAGATCAGTTTGGGGGAGTCTACAGGCCTCAACCCAAATGGGGGAAGAAGATAGTGGTCTGGGGCAGAAAATAAGGGCCATAGCACTCACTGATGAACACAATCTTGATAGAGGACTTTAATCTGCCAGATGCAGACTGGAGTATTCTGGCGGTGTTAAGTGCCAGGATATGTTTCAGACTGGGACGGCACACGAGAGAACAGACTAGACAAGAGGCTATCCTGAACCTGGTGGTTGAGCTCATGTGACGGTGTGACTGTTTAAGCTCCCCTTGGAGTAAATGACCACAAACTCTATGTGGTTCAAAATCTCCCTTAGAAATAGGCACCAGAGGTCTAAGACAATGGTTCTGGACTTAAGAAGGCCAGCTTTTTGGAATATGACCTTGAGGTCAACCTTTGAGGGGTGGGTCAGATTAAAGGGGTTCAGGAAAATGGGAGACAGTCAAATGGGAGGTACTGGAGGTCTCAAAGTGCTGTCTGAGGCAAACTACGAAAAGCAAGAGATGAAAGTCATTATGGTTCTCCAGGGAGGTGAGGACAACAGTAAGAGAACAGGTTGCTTTTAGGAGGTATCTGAAAGAACTAGGGTGAACTACCAGACAAAGCTTAAGGCAGCTAGTACAATAGTGAGGACAACTTAGGCGAAGACTGAGCTCAGGATGACACAGGGAGTGAAGGACAAGGACAAGACCTTCTTCAATTATATAAGTGAAAAAGGGAGGAAAAAAACAAAAACGAGGGCACAGAAAGGCTAGCTAAATGGGAAAAGAAAAGGGGAAATTGTTTAGCCAGGAAAGGCACACTAAGCTGTAGCTTGTTTCCAGGTGTGACCTGGGAGCACAAGGAAGTTAAGTAACTTGCTCAGGGTCACACAGTATGCAAGTGTCGGTTGATGGGATTCAAACCCAGGTCTCCAGGTTTGCAGCTCAGTGCCCTTACCCACTACACTATACTGCCTCCTAAATGGAGGAGTACAGGTGGTAGATGACCTAGATAAAGTGGAAGTACTGAACAAATATTTCAGTGTAGTGTTCACTAAAGAAAAGAATGGACTGCTGCTAGACTACATCGTGATAATGGCTCAGGAACTACGGCACAAACTAGAGGCGGATCATATCTCCGTCGGTAGGTAGGTATTTAAATGTACTACTACTCTGAATGTCAGCAAGTCTCCAGGCCAGCAGGGACTGCACCCCAGGGTGTTGGAAGAAACTAGGTGGACATTAACTGTCCCTCTGGCAGATGCAGCAAGTATTATCTGTTCCTTTGGAAGATGTTTTCAACTGTTTGCTGGAGACAGGAATAGTCCCAGTGGACTAGGGAGGGCAGATCTGATACTGTTCCATGGGGGGGCGCAGGGAGACAAGGGTGACCTCAGGAATTACACACGGTACCAGTGAACTTAATCTCTGTTGTGGGCAAGCTGTTCAAGGTCATCTTAAAGAGCAGATAGAGTTTCTGGAGGTAAATGACTTACTGTACAAGACATGAGGCTGCATGGGGTTGTAAAGTGAAGGTCATGCCAGATGACCCTCACTGTTTTGTTTTTCAATACAGGACACTGACAAGGGTCAGACTGCTGACATGCAATATTTGGAGTTTATTCAGACATTTGATTCAGTGCTAAATAGAAGACTGGTGAAGAAGTTAGGAGCCCCAGGGTTGGGTGTGGTTCTGACCAGGTGGACTAAGAACTGGTTGGGAGGGGGAACAGGTGGTAGTGGTAAAAGGGCAGCACTCAGGAGAAGGAAATGACTAGCTGAGTACCATAGGGATCTGTCTGTTTAACTTGTTCCTCTGAGACACAGAGAAGACATACAGGGAAATATCAGACTGTTTGCAGATGATATGTTGTGTGGGAGACAGACAGCGAGGAGGTTGTCAGAAATTTGAAAAGGGACATAGGGAGGTTATAACAGTGGTAAAGGGTATGACAGCTCCAGTTTAATGATAAAAAAAAATATGCAGTCATACATATTGGCAGCAATAATCACAAATCAAGAGTATTGGTTTGGGGAAGTCACAGTAATTCAGATATTGGAGGAAAGAGACCTGGGAGTGATCACAGAGGTAACAAAGTCACAGCTCAGTGCAATAACAGGTATGGGAAGGCTGTTAGTTTTTTGACAGAGGAGAATTTTGCTTTCAGAGCAAGTAAAAGCAGTCTAGAGCTACAGCTTTCTTCCTGACAAATCTCTTCTATCTCAGCAGGAGTCAGTGCCTGTTTGAATTAAGCAAACAGATACTTTATTAAAAGCAGTGGATCCCATTTAAGTTTAAAAAAAAAAAAAAAGTCACTGTGTGTTTCTCTGTTTGAGGAAGGAGGCTGTATCAGCTTAATTTGCTGAGTCAGGAGCAGAGGGTGAAGTTAATTGGGGGTGTGGCTTAGGAGTACAAAAGCAGGTGTCTCCAATTACAGCTTTCTGCTGTTAGTTTTTGACATAGGAGAATTTTGGTCTCAGACCAAGTAACAGCAGTCTAGAACTACAGCTGTCTTACTAATTGCCCTCCCATCCTAAGCCAGTTCTACTTTTATAGCCACTGGATTTGACTGACAACAGGAACTTCCCGTTTGGCAGTAGGAATGGAAGGATCACTGAGACACATTAGTTTCATCAACCTTGAAGGAACCTAAAAAATACCTCCCCCCCGGAGGTCTGAATCCAAGAACAAAAGGAGGAGACGGCGAGAGTTGTAAGGGCACATAGGTAGTAGGAAAGTAGGTGTAAAAATACATAGAGGGAGGAGACAGTAAGCATACAAAGCAACAGGAGAGGGGACGCAAGATAAGTCAAGATGAGAGTGGTGCAGTGCAATGGCTGTGGGGCAGCAGTGTTCCGGAAGACATTCTGGAGGCTGCGATGCTGCCCTGTTTGCAGGCACCTCTCTGGTCTGAGGGAGGAGGTTGCCAGGTCGGCTAAGATTCGTGAAACCTCTTCCCCCACCCAGGGACCACCAGGGCCACCACAGTTACCTCAGAGGTTGTCAAGTAAGAGGAGTGGTTAGACCAAGGTAGGCTCGGAGACGGTGGTGAAACAGAGGTGCATCCCTCCAGTTGTACCTCTCCACAATTCATATGCTGTTCTGGCAAAGAGTGGTTCCTCTATGGAGGCACCTGCAGTGGAGACTAAGGAGGATGCTGGGAACCTCCACAAAGGAGACCCACAGGAGGGTGGCACGAGACCCCACAGGGGAAGGAAACAACTCCTGGTGGGGGACTCAATCATTAGGGGGGGTAGAAGTGGGAGAGGAAGGGGATAGGGAGGTAAGGTGCCTGCCTAGCATCACGGCTCTGAGGGACAGGAAGCGAATCCTCAGGATCGCGGGAGCAGCTGCACGAGGGAGTGAGCTGGATGTCATTGCCTACCTAGGGACAACTGACCTGGCTGTGAATGGGATCGGAGCAGTGCAAGAGGAGTTTGTAGAGTTGGGGAGGAGCCTTAGACAAGTAGCATGTATGGTAACCTTCTTGGAGGTGCTGCCTGTCTATGGCAAGGATGATGCTAGGGTATTCTGCACCATGGGATTCAATGAATGGTTGAAAAACTGGTGTGGAGCTCAGGGTTTTGGATTCATTGGGGACTGGGGAGCCGCCTGGAGGGATGCAGGTCTATACTGGTGCGATGGTCTGCATCTGTCCGGGGAGGGGGGAACCAGATCACAGGTGATAGGTTTAAATGCTTCATTGGCAAGCATTTAAACTAGCCAAGGGGGAAGACACTGAAAAGGAGCTGGGAAATCCCAGCCTCCCCCCACAAAACACAGCAGTTAGGTAAACACCAAGGTAGAGAAGTCAGTAGGGAGCAGGACAGGGGTAAATGCAGAAAAAGGCAGTAAGGACAGGGATAGGGCTAAAAGGGGTAAGGCCATCAAAAAATGGAAGGTGAGTACCAATGCCCACAGTCTGTGTAACAAGCTCCCTGAACTAGTGGCCTTGATGGAAGAGGGATGCCTGGATATTGTGGCAGTCACTGAAACATGGTACATTGAGAACCATGACTGGGATGTCAACATACCAGGATACACAATCTAAAGGAGGGACAGGGTGGGTAAAAGAGGAAGAGGAGGAAGGGATTAAAGCAACAAAACTAAAGAGTAAACATGAAGTTGATGAGCCACTATGGGTCACCCTGGAGACAGAAAATGGCACCACAATCCACATGGGGGTTGTGTACAGACCCCCATCTCAGGAGGAAGAAATGGACAAGGAAATGATAGAAGGCATCCTTAAAATGGCAGAAGAAGGGGAGATATTGTTGATGGGGGACCTGAATATGCCAGATGTTAACTGGAGTACCTTTGCTGCAGGCACATCCAAGAGCAGGGTCTTTCTTGATGCCCTACAGGGGGCATAACTCAGACAGCTAGTGTTGGAACCCACTCAGGAGGGAGCAATCTTAGACCTGGTACTCTCAAATGGGGAAGGAGAAAGGATCTCAGATTCAGAAGTGGGTAGCCATCTGGGAACAAGTGACCACCAAGCAGTGTGGTTCACAATAAACACAGTCATAGAGTCAAGCCATACAAAAACCAGAGTATTGGACTTTAGGAGGGCTGACTTTGGGAAAATGAGAGAGTGCCTCAGAAAAGCACTAGCAAATGGGCAAGAAGGAGAAGTAGAGGAACAATGTGGAATAATCAAAACAGCCACCACAGAGGCAACAAGCCTTTGTGTAAAGCAAATCAACAAAACAAAAAGAAGGAAAAAACAGTATGGTTCTCAAAAGAGGTAGAAGGGAAGGTTAAGGAGAAAAGGATAGCATTCAGGAAATATAAGGAAACATAGAAGGAGCAGGACGGAGAACTTTATCAGTTAAAGCAGAAGGAGGAAGGGAAGGCAGTCAGAATAGCAAAGGCACAAACTGAGGAAAAGATAGCCAACTCTGTTAAGAAGGGGGATAGAACCTTTTATGGGTACATTAAGGAGCGAAGAAAGACCAAGGGAGGGATAACGAGACTTAATAAAGGGAAGGGAATGTGGACAGAGGGTGACAGTGAAAAAGCATGGAACCTGAATGAATATTTCTGCTCAGTATTCACAATGGAAGTGGAGGGGGAGGTACCTAAACCAAACAAGAGAAACACTCTGAATGGGGCAATACCAGTCCATTCACAGAAGAAAGGGTTTTGAAAGAACTCTTGAAACTGAGGGTGGACAAAGCGATGAGGCCTGATGGGATTCACCCCAGAATTCTAAAAGAACTAAGGGTAGAACTAGTAATGTCACTGACTACTCTCTTTAACAAATCCTGGGACACAGTCTCACACGAAAGATTAATATACAAGTTAGCCAGCCTTGGAGTGGGTCCCAGGGTGGTAGCCTGGATAAAAAAATGGCTGGACAACATGATGTAAAGGGTAATAGTAAACTGAGTCCACAGTGAAGAAAGGAGCATTAACTAGTGGGGTACTGCTGGGTTCGGTACTGGGACCGGTCCTCTTTAATGTCTTTATAAGTGACATTGGAGAGCACCTGGAAGGAAATGTATGTCTCTTTGCAGATGACACAAAGATCTGCAACAGGGTTGATACACAAGGTGGGGTGAAAATGATGAAAAGGGACTTGGCAAGGTTGGAGGAATGATCAAATATATGGCAGTTCAGATTCAATGCAAAGAAGTGCAAGGTAATGCATCTGGGAAACAAAAACCCAGGGAAAGAGTACACAATGGGGGTGAGATAATAACAACAACAAAAATCGAAAGAGACCTAGGAGTAATTACATCAGATGACCTAAAGGTCAGCAAGCAATGTGAGAAGGCCGTAAGGAGGGCTGGGGGATACTGAGATGCATAGGGAGAGGCATCAACAGTAGAAAACAGGAAGTTGTTATCCCTCTGTACAGACAGCTGGTGACACCCCATCTGGAGTACTGCGTGCAATTCTGGAGACCCCATCTCCGCAAAGACATAGACAGAGTGGAGACTGTTCACAGGAAGGTAACCAAAATGGTGCAGGGTCTGCACCAGAAGACATACGAGGAGAGACTAAAGCAGCTTAATATGTATACCCTTGAGGAAAGGAGGGGAGAGGGGGAACATGATAGAAACTTTCAAGTATCTCAAGGGAATTAAAGTACAAGAGGGTAGCATTTTTCAGAAAAACAGATGTGCAAGAACAAGGGGGCACAATCTGAAGCTAGAGGGGGGGACAGCTCAGAGGTAATGTTAGAAAGTATTTTTTCACAGAGAGGGTTGTGGATGCATGGAACAGCCTTCCTGAGGAGGTTGTGGAGTCAGAAACCATGGAAGAATTCAAGAATGCCATGGGACAGACATAAGGCAATTCTAGTGGAGAGTAGGAGGAAATAAGCTGCTGATTAATTAGAATCTGCAGCTTATCCATCAGGTAGGGAAATCGGCAGACTGGGTGGGCCAAGCGGTCTTTATCTGCCGTCAAATTCTATGTTTCTATGTAAACCGGATGCTGGAGAATAATAATGGTGTCCCGTATACTGAGGGGAACACTGGAGGCTCAACACAAGGGCACATGCCCTGGCAAACAAAACAAAAAAATGCTATGCCCCGGCTAGAGCCCATGTGGTGCTGAATTACTCCAGAGGAAAACTATGTACTCTTTCATTAATGCCCTGACTGCCGCTGTTGTGATCCCTCCCAGTGCTCTGGTAACCAACATAAGCTGGAGCCTCTACTAGCGGGGAACCTTGCCTTAAACCATGTTAGAGGTCAGCAGCAGCAGGATGCTGCTAGAATAGGGGCACAGAGACTACACACAGCACTGAAACATGGCGTGGACTGCTCTTGCTGTCACTTCAGAAGCAGGACTTCCTTTAAAAACATGAGCAGAGACCAGGGATGGGGGTTGGAAAGAATGAGCAGAGACCTGAGGGGAGATGGAAAGGATAAGCAGAGACCTGAGGAAACTACAGGAGTGGTCAAGGGTATGGTAGCTGGGTTTCAATGCGAAAAAGTGCAGAATAATGCACTTAGGGCACATAAAGCTAGGGGCAGCATACAAAATGGGTGGAGTGGTATTGATGACCACCAAGCAGGAAAGAGACCTGGGTGTAATCATAGCAAATGACCTAAACGTGGCCAGACTGTGTGACAAGGCAATAGGGAGGGTGAGTGGGATGCTGTGGTACATTGGGAGGGGTATCACCAGCAGAAAGAGGGAGGTGGTGTTGCCTATGCATAGATCTCTGGTAAAACCCCAAGAGTACTGTGTCCAGTTCTGGAGACCACATCTCCAGAAGGACATAGAGAGGAGGCGGCCCAGAGGAGGGCAACTAAAATGGTGCAGGGTTTGCATCAAGACCTCAATATGTACACCGTGGAAGAAAGGAGGGAAGGGGCAGTCTACAGACCTTTAAATACCTCATGGGGGTAAATAAGGTACAGGAGGAGAAGTATTTTTCAGAAGAATAGGCACTCAAGGACAAGGGGGCATGATAAGAAGCTGGAGGGGGTAGATTCAGGAGAGGTGTGAGTAGGGCTGGTGTTAGACTTTTTCTTATACTTCTAGTTTATTAAGATTTTCAATTTTTCATATATATATATATATATATATATATATATATATATATATATGTATAAGCAAATGAAACACTTATAAAAAGAGAAAAAGATATTTCAAGTCCATAACAGAGGGAGGGAAAATATGTTTTTCCTCCCCTAAAAGCATTAAAAATACTATTGGCAGACTGCACACTAGAAGCTTTGCTTCTCTAATCAGGCCATGAATTAATTCCAGAAAATTATACACAATCATTCCCCTTCCTCATGCTTCTTACTACTTTTTTTGTTGTTTTTGTTAGTCTTTTCCCTGGAGTCCTCTGCCAGCCTTCTGACATCCCTGCCACACAGGCACCAGGTATTAGACCCCCCCCAAAAAATCCCCATGGCTTACCCTTCATGGCAGGGGGTTGGGAGACCGCTTGACCCACCAGATCGGATCCAGCATTCGGGGAGGCGCCTCCGGCCATTGTGTCAGGGACCATCGTGATCCGCAGAGGACTCCTTTTTTCCCTTTTTCTTGTTCCCCTCGGATGATATGGCACACAGTGATGTCAGCGCGTGCTCCTCCAGGCATCTGCCGCATCTCCCGCCCACATTTTCCAGCATGCCACGTACCTCAGCCTCCACTAGGGGCTAGCAATGCGCCATGTTCTACCCCCGATGGAGGCGGAGAGCAGTCCATGGGACGCTTAATCCTTCTCCTCCTCCCCTGTCGACCCCCGGTGGCCCATTCTTGTTACTGAACACGGATCGCTGGCATGGCACGAGGTAAGGCGTCCAGCGCCTCAGCCTTTAGTGCCACTGGGCTGGCATGCTTCTTACTACTTAAAAGTTATTTTCTCAAATAATAAAATAAAAGCCAAACGGACTGAAGGAGAGAAAAAAGAATTCACAAGTCAGGTCTCTCTGCTGCTTTGAGAATAGCAGACATTTCTTGCTCAGAGGGAGTAGGAGATTCTCCCTCATTTTCTGAATCATTGTCATAATGTCCTCTTAGAAAAGCTGCAAGCTGGTCAATTTAAAAAAAAAAATATACGTTTTCCCATTGTACTGGATTCAGACTTTTGCTAGTGCAAGGCTGGTGTTAGACTTGATGGCACCCCAAACGAACAAACCTGTGGCGCCCCCTTCACCCTTACACTCTCTTGCTCACCCTTGCACTCTCCTGCCTCCCCCCATTCAATTTTGTCCCAGTCACTTCCACTCACGTAAGGCAGTCTTAAGGTATGGGCATGGTATGGTCAGAGTAAGCTTGTGGCAGTGGCAGTACTACTGGGCCACTGCTGTGTCCATGGCATTTAGCACTGGCACTATGCCATGAGCCAGCCCCGGTGCCTGTCACACTCCACCATGTTAGGCTGTGCCTCCTAACATCTGTAGTAATGCATTTTCATAATGAGGCTGGGGAACACTGGTGCAGGGGGACTCCACTCCCTGATCACAGCTTGCTACCTTTCTGCATAGCTGTAAAGATGATGGCTGAATGGGGACACCTTGTATGCCCTGTTCTTGCACCATCACACCATGCAACTAACTGTGTCATACTGGTAATGGGAAAGCTGTATGCCTTTTGCAGTAGTGTACTGACAGTACAAGAAACAAAAACAGAATGGAGTGCGGAGTAGAGTAGTCGCAGATAATATCAGGGCTGGGGACTGAACTCTGTGGCAACACCCATCTCAGTTACTTTAGTATCACAGAAGCTGTCCAGAAATGCACAGTTTCTGTTACTACTGCTTTGACTGGCTTTATTTAACAGTATGGTTTGTTTTAATGGTCTTATTTTCTGTGTGTTTCACACAGTTTTGGCTCAAGGGCAGACTGTAACAATTTCCTGTTGTTTAACAGACAGTCTCCCATGACGGACAGCTACAGGTGTACTCAGAAAATGAGTCAGACATTTACGAGTACTAGTCTAAATCAGCAGTCCATATTAAGCCATCCCATCAACATGCACAATTTAAACATACACATTTTCCCCTTTTGAATGGAATGGCCGAGCTTAGTTATTCTTAAACAAAGCTGTGTGCTTTTTATTTAATTCAACATTAATGTAAAAAAAATGCATGCTTTATAATCCGATGGCAGTGTGCTGGCATGAACTGTATGTTTGGAAGACTGGCTGCCTTTTCCTTAAAGGGGCACTGTCAGCTTTTCCCCTACGTTTTTGACTACTTTTAATCTGTAAGCTTGTAGGCACACACTTATTAAACATGTACAGTAGAATGCCCCCATAGATGTAAAAATATCCAACTGTACCTGTTTTTATTAACTTCAAATCAAAATCCCCATTCACTTGGGCCGGCGATAACTGACCCGCCACCAGAAGCATATAGTGGGTGTGAACGCGCACCATGAACACTCACTGTCTCGAAGTGCGATTTCATAGCATGACAACGCCAACAAGATAATCCGTCTGTGAAGTCTAGTAAATCAAATCGCTCCTGGTGCTTAAAAACCCAAACCGAGCACTCGGAATATCACAATTTACATTTGCAGACTGCAGCCGAAATCCTGCACATGCGCTAAGGTGGCATGTTCTTGCACATGTGCTGGATCTTCACCTGTGTCTCTTTTGCGCATGTGCGGGATTTCGGCTGCAGTCTGTAAATGTAAATTGTGATATTCCGAGTGCTCAGTTTGGGTTTTTAAGCACCAAGAGCGATTTGGTTTACTAGACTTCACAGAGGATTATCTTGTTGGCGTTGTCATGCCTGCAATCGCCGCCGGGACAGCCGGCGTTCATGATGCTGGCGTCCATACCTACTATATGCTTCCGTTAGCGGGTCAGTTATCGGCGGCCCGAGTGAAAGGGGATTTTGATTTGAATTTAATAAAAACAGGTACAATTGGACATTTTTACATCTATGGGGGCATTCTACTGTACATGTTTAATAAGTGTGTGCCTACAAGCTTACAGATTAAAAGTAGTCAAAAACGTAGGGGAAAAGCTGACAGTGCCCCTTTAAACACATATTCGCCTTCCACTCCCCTGGGTCACACCTGGAAATGAGTCATGGCTCAGTGTGCCTCTCCCGGTCACCAACTTTCAAATAAATACAATACTGCAAGAGAGGTCTCATCCTGTTCCATAAGTCAAGCGGCTTATCTCAGTCAACGACTGGCTGGCTTCCATTTCTCACCTGACGTCTGCCTCTGGTTCAAGGATTACCCAACGGGTAGATCCCATCGCACCATTATTGGCAGTATCCTCTCTGAATCCTGCCCTATCAAATATGGCGTCCCCTAGTGTCCATCCTGGGCCCTCTTCTCTTCTCTCTGGTTGTTAACTACCTGCCTGACATTTGCACCACCTCAGAATTCATTTTCCTTGCTGATAATGATGCAGCCCTTTTCTGTCAGGACAAAAACCCCAACGCTCTCATTAACAAACTCCAATTTGATTTCAGCAGACTTCACACTTGGTTCACGTCCAAAGGTCTTGCACTCAACTCCAAAAAACACTAAGTTCATGGTTTTCTCCAGCCCCCGCAACCCCCCTGACCTTGACCTCTCCCTCTGTGACAACCTTGGTAACTCCACTGTAAGAGTCAGTGAATTCAAGTACTGTGCCTTGGCTTACTCTTGGATAGCCACCTCAGTTTCAATGTTCACACTAGCCTCACAATCAAAAAAGCCCACCAACACCTCGGTATTCTCCACAGAACCAGGCATTACCTTAGCAGGGAATCCAAATCCCTCTTGGTCTCCAGCTTCCTCCTTCCTGTCTTCAACTATGGTTCAATTGTCGCCCTCCCTCGCCATCAAACATTTCTCCAGACTTCGAAGCTCCTACCACAGCGCTATCTGCTTTGCCTCTGGTCTCCCTAAACTCACACAGCACTGTGATTTTTATAAGCTCACCAGCTGGCCCTCCCTTGAAGCCTGCCTCAACTGCAAGATGGCCACTTTCTTCTTCAAACTCTCCCATGGACTACTCCGATTGCCTCACCTGTCTCTTCCAGACAGCCGTCACCACCAGGACCACTAGACTGTCCTCCACTCTATCTTTCACTGTTCCTTTCTGCCGGATCACCCAAGGCCAGAAAACACTCTCTTTTACGTGACCCAAGCTCGTCAACTCTCTCCAGAACTAAAACTCTGTTACTCCACAAATGCCTTCAAACACACTATCAGGAGACATTTCTCTCCCACTCTGCACTCTTTTCCCCTCACTCTCTGGTTATCCACCTCTGGCATTTACCCTCTCTTTCTAGCACTTGTGGTATGGTTAATCCACCTAGACTAGTTTTTAGATTGCACTTGCATTTTTTGTTTCCCACGGTTGTATTATATTATTGTTAAACCCTCACTGAATGCTTAATGTATTCATTTATTTATTTTACCAGGAGAGACGCACTAAGCTGAAAGCTTGTTTACATGTGCGACCTGGGAGCACAAGGAAGTTAAGTGACTTGCTCATGGTCACACAGTATGCAAGTGGGGCTGTAGGATTCAAACCCAGGTCTCTAGGTTTGCAGCTCAGAGCCTTAAACCACTGCGCTATACTGCCTCCTTGTATTTGTTAATTCACCAAGGCTAGTTCATGGTTTGCCCTTTAGTCTACATTATCCTGATTTTATGAACCATTGTATTAACCCTCGTTGTTAGTTAAATGTTTTAGTCCATGTCATGTCTCATGATTGTTATATTTAACTGGACAGCAATGCTCACATGCCTTTCCAGTATAACCAATAAAAATTAAATGAAATGGAATGACTGGGCAAGGGCATGGTCTCTCTCCTCACTTGGTTGCATTCTCAGTGGTGGCACTCTTTATGGAACGTGGTACCTATGCTCGCCTGCACTTTTCAGAAATACCTCCTTTCCTTGTTTTCATAGAATCATAGAAGCTTGATGGTAGAAAAGGACCACACCGGCCCATCTAGTCTGCCTCCTCCCCCACACCTTCCCCTCCCTGCCAGCCCCCGCCTTCCCCCTGATACTCAGCCCCATATGCTTGTCCCATGCCTTCTTGAATTCTTCCACCAATTTAGCCCCCACCACTCTGTCTGGTAGTCTGTTCCAGGGCTCCACTACCCTCTTCATGAAGAAATGCCCTCTAACATTGCCCCTGTATGTTTTTCCTTGCAGTCTGAGGCTGTGCCCTCGTTTTGACCCCCTCCTTCCTCTTACGTAAACTCTCTTCTCCCACTTTATTGAGCCCCTTTACATATTTAAAAGTTTCAATCATGTCTCCCCTTTCCCTCGTCTCCAGCATGTACAGATTCAGCTCCTTACACCTCTGCTCATATGACTTTTACCCCACAAATTTCATAACCCTTATATGTGAATGCAAGGAGGCAAATGTGGCACTATACCCCCCTTTTAGCATAAAGTGAGGAGTCAGATTATAGGTTTTGAACAGAAGGACATGATACAGTATTCTGTTACAATGCTCCAAGGCACTAGAAATGCTCTTCTGAGTCATGATAATTTATTTAAAGCCTTTTTAAAATGCTCTGAATATGTTTGCTTCTTTTTCTGCATAGCTTATACACCCTCATCCCGCACCACCCCAAAGGGCACCATTTGGGGGCACTCCTTGGGGGCAGCATTCTACTGGAGTTTAGACTTTTTTTAAACCTAGCAATCATGCAGCATTAAACAATGCTGTGCCCCTGTTTCTCTCTCACACACACACGGTTATATCTCCAGAGTGCACACTTCACATGTCTTACTGCTTACATGAACTACATCCCACAGTTCCAAAATGGTTTAACACCCACACAGAGTTTATTACAAAAGCAGGGAAGACTGAAGAAAAAACAGAATGTTATTGGAACTGCTACTAAAAAACAGCTTTTACAGTGAAAAATAACATACACATTTCACAGTCCTCTAACAAAAGCAATGTTTGTGCTGTACGATCATGCACCTGGGAGCCACGAACCCTAGGACTAGCTACTGGCTGGGGGGAGTGAAGGCATCAGTTTCAGAGGAGGAAAAGAATCTAGGGGTGCTTGTCACAGGGGACATGAAACACTCAGTTCAGTGCCATAATGCAGCAGCTAAGGCAAACAATTCTGGGGTGCACTGTCAGAGGAATCACCCCAAGGAGTGAGGAAGTCATCCTGCCATTGTACAGGTCCCTGGTTAGACCACACTTGGAGAGTACTGTGTGCAGTTCTGGTGCCCATATTTAAAGGATATCAAACTGCTGGAGGGAGTGCAGTGAAAGGTGACCAAAATGATCCAGGGCCTGGGGTACAAACCCTATGAGGAGAGATTGAGGGAGCTCAACATGTACTCCCTGGGGGATAGGAGGGAAAGGGGGATATGATGAAAATCTTCAAATACTTAAAAGGTATGAATAAGGTTAGAGCAGAGGGCATGTTTAACTTAAAGGGGGAGGCATCCACAAGGAGACACCTGCCTGAAACTGGTAGGGGGAAGATTTAGCAGGGAAATGAGGCACTATTTCACAGAAAGGATGATGGCAAAGTGGAGCAAATTGCCGGAGGAACTAATCTCACTGAAATCTGTGGGCAGTCGTAAGAGGGAGTAGGACAAGGGGAAGGTCAACTCTGTGGGAGGGTGGGAGAGAGGGGTGAGAAAGGGAGGGGAAGATAAATCCAGGGAGGAAATGGGGGGTAGCTACAGCAGAATAAACTCTGTGCAGACCTGATAGACCGCAACGGCCCATGTCTGCTGGCATGTTCGCATGTATCACATGGCTAGACATTGTTTTTGTCACGTCATTTAGCAGCTTTAGTATTGACACTGTCATGCAGCAGGTCAGGGTAGACTGAGAAAGTGTCAAAAATCCCCAACGTTGAAACAGCATTCATAAAGAATAACTGCCTTACCTCTTGCAAGGCGTCTTGGCTGTTCATGCCTCATTAGGGTGAATGAAGGTCATTCACACCTTTGCTGTTGTCCATTGACAACTTGACAGGCAGTTTTTGAAAAGCTGAAGCAGTATGGCAGTAGTGAATTAACTTATATCGGGAGGTCATCTTTGCAACGAAAAGAGCTATAAAATAAGTATAGCAACTTCACCATGCATACCTAGGAAGACATGTACCAGCTTACCACCTGCCACACCAGTACGGCTGACAGTGCTGCTACATTCTAAATGCAACACATTGCCAGTGCAGGCATTTTGGCTGGATGTATTTTTGCTCTGCCACAGACAGACACTACATTATTAGACTGTGCAAGCTATGATCGGCCCCCTTCCTCTTGCTGTTTCTGAACCCCAACCCACCGATTGCAAGTACATTTGGGAAGGCATAAGCAGACAGCTTTACACTTTAACATTTTACAGTGATATATCTGGGTTAGCTTCAGGTACAGTACTAGGACCTGTGACTGCTAAAAGCCCCCCCCAAAACACACACACACACAAAAAGGCATGTTTCTAGATTTGGATTTGTGAAACAAGAAAAGAGATGAGTGCAAGGTCGATGGTAAAGCCCATGGCAGCTATGAGGAATACAGTAACTATCACACACCATTACAAACAGCAGTAACCCTGTAAGCATACTGACGACTGCAGGTGCAAACATTTGTAATTTCAGGTGAGGATAGTGGTGAAGGTAGCCTCTTGGAACTGCTTGCACCTAAACCTGCCACCCCCATATACAGCACACACATAATACTATACAAATCCGTAGAATAACCCATATGTCAGTTCAGCAGTGCCAACCCAAGCTGAACACAAAATCAATATGTGTTTTTCTCTGCTTTAGTTAGCCACATCCACTCACCTTCACGGTCAACTGAAGTTTGAAGGTGATAGCAGCTGACACACACACACACACAAAAAAAAAAATAGTCGTGACTTGGTGAGGAGTACCCCACCACCAACACACACACACACACACACACACACTCCTTGTATAAAACTGGATTTTAGAACCATCTATCCTTTCTGACTACTCACAACACCCCCAGACTTGCTGCTCATGACCAGTTGCCCCCTTACCTGAAATATGGAGCACCACAAGGAAAACTGCAGTGAGGTACCCTGGTTTCTGCATTAATGACCAGGTTGGCAGCAGCATCCCGCTAGTCCACAAGATCCAAAGCCAGGTGCGAGGGGTATGGCAACTATAACCCGCACAGTGTGACAGAAGGGGCTCAGACCCCGCTGCAGCAACAGAGACAACAACAGATGAACCGTCCAAAGAATATGATAGCGGCCTGGGAAAGCGGCGATGATGAGTGACTCACAACAGAAGCAGGTGGCCACTGCTCTCCCCCATTTCTAGCAACACCGGGAGCAACATGCAGTCTGTCCCCTCCTCTTCCAGTAAAGAGCCCAGCATGAGTGACTGCTGGAGCCACCGTCGTCCTCCTCGGTTCAGGAGATGCTGCGGATGCTGATGCTGGTTTGTGGGGGTACTATTGTTGACTGTCGAGATGAACTCTTATTTCTCATCCCCAGACACAAACACGCAGGCAGACACTATGAGAAGCTGCTGCGGGCAGACACACTTCCTGCCAGCTGACTCTCCAGCCAACAGACATACAGCAGCCTCCACCACCGACACCCTAACCAACCAAGCACTTTTGCCAGTGGAGCAGGAGGGGGCACTTGACCACCCTGTTCCCACTGTGGCACCACTTCTGGCTGCTGCTGTCACTGCCATCTAATAATCTTTTGAACTTTTACGCCGCCCACTGCCCATGCCTTTAATTGGCTGTGTCACTGCCTGCTATGTCATGCTGTTCGTGAGCACAATTAGTTACGTGCTTCAAATCCAATGAGGCTTTCACTAGTTCTGTGGCCAAACAGAAAGTCTGGAATCATACCGAATCTCCTTGTGCCACAGTACAAAAACTGACTCCCCACATTCCTCAAACCTGCATTGTGCAGTCAGCCTACTGCGCCCTGGCTGCGATGGTGCCCCAAACCAAACAACCATGTGGTTCACATGTGCCAAATGCTGGTACTGGATGTGAGGAAGTACTTCTTCACTGAAAGAGTGGAGGATTCTTGGGACAGCCCTTCCAGCAGAGGTGGTGAGGGCTAAAACAGTGGTAGGGTTCAAGAATGCACAGGATAAGGACAAAGAAATCATAGTGGAAAGGAAGTGGGGGAAGGAGAAAGAGCTGTAGATCAGGTACAGTCTGCAGTAATAGTGTAGCTAGGGAGAAATGGGCAGACTGGATAGTCCAGAGATCTGAAGTATGGGCTATGCCCATCTCTTGGTTCAATTGGTCCAAAATGGGACTTGAAGTGACCCCAGCAAGTTCTGTTAGTCCCCTATAAAGGTTACCTATAATATGTTGCCAAAATTTTCTCTTTTGGGCTCCAGTTATAATACTGTACAGAGTGTCTGGTTTCTCTGGTAATTTTTGTCTCTGCCCATATATTCAGCTAAGGTAGGTATGTAGTTGTGGATAACATAGAAACATAGCCTTTGATGGCAGATAAGGACCGCTTAGCCCATCTAGTCTGCCATTTCCCTACCTATTGGATAAGCTGCAGACCCTAGTTAACCAACAGCCTACCTCCTCCTACCCTCCACAAGAATTGCTTTATGTCTGTCCCCTGCATTCATGAATTCTCCCACTGTTTTTGACCCCACAACCTCCTCAGGAAGGCCGTCCCATGCATCCACTACCCTCTCTGTGAAAAAATACTTCCTTACATTGCCCCTGCGCAGTCTCCCCTCTGCCTTCAAACTGTGCCCCCTTGTTCTTGCATATCTCTTTTTCTGAACTTTACTGATTCCCCTGAGGTACTTAAATGTTTCTATCATGTCCCCCCTCTCCCTCCTTTCCTCGAGGGTATACATATTAAGCTCCTTTAGTCTCTCTCTTCATATGGCTTCTGGTGCAGACCCTGCATCATTTTAGTTGCCCTCCTCTGGACTGCTCCCATTCTGTATATGTCCTTGCGGAGATGAGGTCTCCAAAACTGCATGCAGTACTCTAGATGGGGTCTCACTAAAGTACAGTTACGTAAGAACTTACCATAACAGTAGATCTTCGAGAACAGCTCTTGCAGCGGGTTACACCATTAGGACTGATGCCAGCAGGCACCAGAACCCCACGGAAATTTTCTAGCTAGCAGTATTCAGCAGGGACCGCCTCTGACGTCGGTCCCGGCCCCGACATCAGGCACAGTACATAAGGAGGCGGTCCCCCAGAATCCCCAGTTCTTCCGGCTGCTAGATGACATCAGAAAAGGAGACTGAGGATCCACCATCAAATGGCAATCAGAGAGATGCTGAGAACACCTGATCCTAGGAGAAGGATGTTGGAATTAGAATCTACCTCCAGCGGAGATGGTGGGAGGGAAAGTACCTGCTGCAAGAGCTGTTCTCGAAGATCTACTGTTATGATAAGTTCTTACATAACTGTACTATCTTACTTCGAGAAACAGCTCTTGCAACAGGTTACACCATTAGGACCGATTCCCAAGCAATAATGGAAATCCCACACCATTAGGAGGAGGGAAGGTAGAAATCCTTAATAGAACCTGAACCTAGGACAGAAATCCTTGAAGAACTGCTAGACCAAAACCTGCTCTTCGCCTCAATGCAGTATCCAGGCTATAATGCCTGATGAAAGTGTGCACGGAGCTCCAAGTAGCTGCAGCACAGATGGCTGAAGTGGACACATTCTTAAGGGCCGAAAAGGAGGTAGCCACCCCCCTTGTGGAATGACCCTTGACCGCGCCTGGTAAGGGTTTGTTGCGCTTCTGGTAACAGAACGTCATACAGTGAATGAGCCACCTGGACAGCAACTGCTTGGAAACAGGAGCTCCCATCATCCTGTGGGCAAAGGAGACAAAAAGCTGGTCCGATTTTCGGTGGTGTTTGGTTCTGGTCAGGTAGTAGAGGAGACACCTCTGCACATCTAAAGTGTGCAACAGGGCCTCTCCTCGATTAGAATACTTGGGGAAGTACACTGGTAGATTGCTGTCCTGATTAAGAGTGAGAGCCGAGACCACCTTAGGCAGAAACTTAGGATTAGTCCGTAGGGATACCCTGTCTTGGTGAAAAACCAAATAAGGCTCTTTGCACATGAGTGCATGAAGTTCAGAAATTCTTCTGGCCGAGGTAATGGCAACTAAAAACAACGTCTTCCAAGTAAGAAGATGTAGCTCACAATCCGTGGCTGGCTCAAAGGGTAGCAGCGTAAGCTGCTCCAGGACAAAGGGTAGATCCCATGGCGGAATCGGATCCTTAATTGGAGGTCTAAGGTGGAGAACACCTCTCAGGAAGGCTCGTGCCGTGTCCAACTGAGATATGGTGCATTGGCCTATAGGAATGTGATAGGCTGAGATGGCACAGAGGTATACTTTAATCGAGGAGTAGGCCAAGCCTGTCTGAAAAAGAGACAGGAGGTAGTCCAAGACCGACTTTTGTGGACAGTCTAGAGGCGAAAACCCCCACGCTTGAGCACATAGGCAAAAACGGCTCCATCTCAAGGCACAAGTAGCATGAGGGGCCGGTTTTCTCGCGGCCACCAGAACGTCAGCTACCTCTTGCGAGACCCTGTGTCGCAAAATGGTTATGTCTCTAGGAGCCAAGCGTGTTGGCTCAGCAAACAAAGGTCCGGATGGACCAAGGAGCCCGCCTCCTGAGACAACAAGTGAGAGCTGATTGGCAGAGGCACCGGAGGTTCCTGGGATAGCTGATGTAGTAGAGGGAACCAGATCAGCCTGGGCCAGAACAGCGCGATAAGTATCAGTGTCGCTTGCTCTCAGCAAAGTTTCAGAAGGACCCTCTGGATCAACAGAAGGGGGTGGGAGGAGAGGCATAGAGGAATCTGCCCGCCCAGGAGAGGGACAACGCGTCTCACCAGAAAATACCAGGCCCTGGATCTAGTGAGCAAAAACTGGGCAGTTTTTTGCATTGGATGGGGACGCGAAAAGGTCCAACTCTGGTGTACCCCCATCTGCGAAACAGATCCTCTACTACCTCCTGGAGTAGTTCCCACTCGTGGACTCTGACCTGACAGTGGCTCAGGCCATCTGCAATGACGTTGCCCACTCCTGGGACATGAACAGCAACTGAGGTTTGCGCCGTGTTGCAAAACCCAATCCCACACCCTCATGGCCTTCCTGCAAAGCAGGTAGGAATGGGTGCCTCCTTGTTTGTTGAGGTAATACATCACCGCGGAATTGTCTGTTTGTAACAGAAGAGTACCTGGTGGAATCTCCGACTGGAAGGCCTGCAGGGCGTAAAGAACTGCTCTCATTTGCAGGATATTTATGTGGACATGAGTCTCTTGGGCTGTCCACAGGCCCTGAGACCGGACACTGTCAAGGTGTGCACCCCATCTGAGCCCTGAGGCGTCTGTGGAGAGTGTCACAATCGGAGACGGCGCAATGAAGGGGACTCCCACCAATAGAGTCTTCACATCTAGCCACCATTGCCAATCCCAGATTACAGCCTTCGTGATCCGGATTGGGAACTGTAGATGGTCTTGCTTTTGATCCCATTGGACCCGTAACATCCACTGGATCACCCGCACGTGGAGATGGGCTACCGGGACTGTTGCAATGGCCGCAGCCATGTGTCCGAGCAGGCAAAGGACCAATCTGGCAGGAATGGTCTTCTTCGCCAAAATGTCCCTGATGAGGGATGTGATGTGTTCCGCTCTGTCCTGGGGGAGAAAAGCTTTCCCCTGGACGGTGTCCAGAACTGCGCCTATGAACTGCAAAGTCTGTGACAGAAACAAGTATGACTTCTCTTGATTGATAATGATGCCCAACGTCTCGAACAAACACTGAGTATAGTGAATGGCGGACATCAGGGCCTCCCGAGAGGGCGCCATGAGAAGCCAGTTGTCCACGTAGGGGAACACGTAGTGGCCTTGTCTCCTCAGAGTCGCCGTTACGACCGCCATGCACTTCGTGAATACCCAAGGTGCTGATGACAGTCCGAAGGGGAGTGCTCGGAACTGATAATGGTGACCCTGAAACTCGAAGCCCAGAAACTTCCTGTGCACTTGAGCAATGGGTATATGCAGGTAAGCATCCTGCATGTCCAAGGATGCTAGAAAGGCGCCCTGCTTGAGCATGGGAATCAGACCTGGGAGGGTCACCATGTGGAAGCGTTTGTACAGGACCGACTCGTTGAGGTCCAGTATCGGACATAGGTCCCCTGTTTTCCTGGGAACCAGAAAGAAGTGAGAATAATATCCTGCACCCCTCTGGTTCCGTGGTACGTGCTCTACAGCTTCTTTTCCGAGAAGCGCGAGCACCTCCTGCTGTAAGAGCAGGGCGTACTGACCCGAGTAACGGGAAAGCAGGGAGGTCTTGCTGGTGGGTGGTCGAGAAATTCTATGAAGTGGCCTTTCTTGACCAACTGGAGAACCCACCGGTCGGCTGTAATCGACTGCCACCCTAAAAAGTGGCGAGCGATGCGACCCCCAACCTTTTGTGCCCGTTGATCCAGAGGAGGGGCGGGGGCCGGGAAGAAGTCATGCTGTAGCAGCACTGGTCCCTACAGGCTGGGCCGGTTTAGTGTAGCGTTGGCCCCTGCCTGGGGGCGACTTAGCCTGGGTTTTACACTGAAAAGCGCCCCTTTGTTGCTGGCCGGAACGTGGCTGCTGCCTTTGTTGCTGGCTGCAAAAACGGCTCTGGTTCCTATGAAAGGAACCAGGCCTGGATCTGTAAATGGCCTGTACAGACCTGACTGCCTTCCCAGCGTCCTGAAGTTTGGTGATAAACTTCACCGAGGGTTCACCAAAAAGTACTTCGCCATTGTAGAGGACGTCAAGAATGTTCTTATGTACGTCCGGGGTGAAGCCAGAGACACGGAGCCAAGAGTGTCTCCGGAGACAGATGCCTGAAGCTGCAGCTCTGGCGGACGAGTCCGCAGAATCATATGTGGCTCATAGTACTTGGATACCCACATCAGACCCTGTGTGGAGAAGGATTAGGAGCTCTGCCTTCTGATCGCCATCTGGAAGTTTATCGACCAGGCCCTGGCCCTGCTCCCACAGGGCATTCTGAAACTGTACCATGTGAGTTAGGTAGTTCAGGGACCTGATGGAGCATGTAGCAGCTGCATACATGCGCCTCCCGTTGTTTGGATTCCTGGTCCGGTGGCTGTGTGCTCATGTGCTGTGGTCTTTGGGACTGGTCATGCGAGGTCATAATGACCAGGGAGTCTGCCAGAGGTTGTTGAGCCAAGTACTGGTCCTCTTTCAGGACCTTGTGCAGGTGGTCAGCTTTCTTCGGCACTGCGGGAGTGGAGTGCGGATGCTTCCATGCAGCCTTGGTGACGTCCGAAAAGGTGTCCACCAAGGGTGGCACTACCACAGGCTTTGGGTCTTTCTCCCGAAGATAACGGGCAAGGCGCTGTCTTTCGGGGTCGAGGTCTTCAGCATCCCACCCCATGTTGTCCTGGATGTGCCTCATGATCTTGGAGAAGGAGGGATCATCCAGAGGCGACCTGGGAAGGTCATGTGGGTCAGGTGATGGAATGCTGAGTGGAGAAGGAGATCTGGAATAATCAGAGGTATTTGATCTGGAGTCCTCCCCTAATGGAGTGTACCGACGACGTCTGGGTCACTTGGGGCTGGGGGACCCTGATGGAGACCTTCTCCTGTCCTTGGATCTACCCCTAGGAGGTGGAGTCTGCTCCTTAGGGGTTGGTGGTTGTCCTACTGGCCCCCTGGGTGGAGGAGGGGGCGTAGGAGGTGAAGGAGGAGGAGGAGGTTTTACGGGACCGCATCCTTTCGGATGGTGTCCACCAGAAAGTAAAGAGATCCTTTACTTCTTGTAGATTCATGCTTGACAGCAGGAGGGCTGGGCGCAGGTGGTCGGTCACACGGAGTCAGGCGTCGGGGCCGCAGGTGTCTCGGGGTGGGCGAGGTTCCCTCGGAGCCCGGCATCCTCAGTGTCGTCTGCCTGGTCTTGAGGCAGTGTAATTGTCCTCCTCTGTGGAATCCCTGTGACCGGTGTCCACACGGTGACTAGGACGATCTTGGCTCAGCCGAATCTAGGAAGGCCGGCATCAGTGCATCGCCCGGCGACTTCGGGTCCGGCGAACGCCCGGCCGGTGTCTGGTGCCTGGCTGGTGTCTGCGGCTCCGGCGAATGCCTAGCCGACTTCGTATGCTTGGCCGACGTCGGGTCAGTCATCCACTTTAGGGACATCAGGTCTTTGGTCTTCCTGGGTGGTGGATCCGGACCTCTGGGAGGCTGGGAGACCGATCTGGAGTCGGGGTTCCGTCGTCGGGTCGATGAGGAAGACTTGTGGCGTTTGGAAGACTTGGAAGAGGCCCAAGAGGGAGTGCAGGAAGCCCGAGGGCCTTGAAGTCTTGATGGGCTGGACAGTCGAAGAACCGCCTGAAGCCCGGACTTACCGGAGGGGGCTGAGAACGAGCCCTGGAGGGAGAGCAGTCTGATCTGGTGGAGCCTGAACTGCGGCAGTCCAAGGCTCGGTTTGGGGATCTGGACCTTGCTTTCTCCCAGTGTTTGTCCTGGTGTTTATGGGCCTTGGAAAAGAATTGCCCCTGGAGGAAGGTTCTTGGTCCATCCTGCTAAGTTTTTCTTCCAGCAGATAAGCCTGAAGTGCCTTCTGACGGCGGATCCTGGTGCGGCTGTTGAACCCTTGGCAAAAGGTGCAGGCCTTGGTGTCGTGGTTCGGGCCTAAGCACCGCATGCAGGAGGAATGAGGATCCTTGAAATGTATCTGTTTTCTGCAGGCACACTTGGAAAGGTGTCCCTCAAGTGAAGGAGTTGGAGACATTAGTTTTGAAGAAACTCTTGAAGTTCTAAGTCGTTGTGCGCTAGGTAAAGACAGAGAATGCTGGCGAGTCGACAGCGGGAAAAGAACTGGGGATTCTGGGGGACCGCCTCCTTATGTACTGTGCCTGATGTTGGGGGCAGGACCGACGTCGGAGGCGGTCCCTGCTAAATACTGCTAACTAGAAAATTTCAGTGGGGTCCTGGCGCCTACCAGCTTCAGTCCTAATGGTGTAACCTGCTGCAAGAGCTGTTCTTGAAGTAAGATCTTTCTGTACAATGGAATAACAACTTCCTGTTTTCTACTGGTGATGCCGTTCACAATGCATCCCAGTGTCCCCTCAGCTCTCCTTACTGCCTTCTCACATTGCTTGCCTACCTTTAAGTCATCTGATATGACTACCCCCAGGTCCCTTTCCATTTCTGTTGTTGTTAGTACCTCCCCCCACGTTGTGGACTCTTCCCCAGGAATTTTGTTTCCCAGGTGCATTACTTTGCATTGACTCTAAGCTGACATATTTTTGACCATTCCTTCAACCTTGCCAAGTCCCTTCTCATCCTTTCCACCCCCTCTTGTGTATCAACCCTGTTGCAGATCTCTGTGTCATGTGCAAAGAGGCATACTTTCCCTTCCAGTCCCTCTACAATGTCACCTATAAAGACATTAAAGAGGACTGGTCCCAGTACTGAACCCTGCAGTACGCCACTAGTAACCCCCCTTTCTTCGGAGTGGACTGTATTTACTATTACCCTCTGCGTCCTGTTGTCCAGCCAATGTTTTATCCAGGCTACAACCCTGGAAATCACTCCAAGGCTGGCTAACTTGTTTATTAATCTTTTCTGTGGGACTGTGTCAAATGCCTTGCTAAAGCCTAGGCAGATCATGTCCACCGCCCCTCCCTGGTCTACTACTTTGGTAGAACTTGGTACTACTATGAAAGTAATCTCTGCTGGAAGGACAGTAGGCCTGCTGTAATGTCTGAAAAGACACCACCCCTGAGCTGTCCTGTGACAGGGTTAGCCCCTGCCACTCCATAGATGTACCTATTCTTTATCTTTTCTCTGGCTGCAACCACTATCATTCCCTCTTCTACTGCTATCCCTGTAATTTTTGTATGGAGGCAGTCCACCTCCTTACACGCCCCAAAGTTCTTCTCCTCTTCTTGTTTTATTTCCTCTATTTTCTAACTGGGTCCATTGGTATAAAGTTATGGAGTTGTCAAAAACTTTGCCTGTAATTAGGAATTACAACAGAATTTATTTTCCTATAATATTGTTGTCGTACCTGGTTCTGTTCAAGAATAGGACAATTTCTGTGTTAAGTTAATATGGACTTCTGGGCATATGATAATAATTTAGAGGTCTTCTGAAAACAAAGAGAGAGGAATTTTGCAGTTCTTTAGGAAGAATTTAAAATACAGCATGCTTTCTGTTGAAAACGCTATCCCCCGTTTCTAGCGCTAGTAAATATAAGCTGCACGATCGCGAGGGCTCTGCGATCGTGCAGCACGTAGTGCATATTCATTTTATTAATCTGAGGACTTGAGCCACACATAGACTCTCCTGGGAATGTGTCCTCCACAAAATCACAGTGCACAACTGTCCAATAAGAGAGAAACAGCTCTCTAAGTATCCTCTGCTGCTGGGAGAGAAAGAAAGCAGATGGCTTGAAATCTCAGCCAACGGCTTAAAATTGCAGCCGACAGCTTTTTCCCTGCGGAGTGAATTTTGCTGTAGTCCAGTCCTTCTGTTCTAAAAATGGTGGCCCCTGCTTTCAAACCTCTACAAAATGGGGGTTTGTGTCGTTTTAGAACTCTGGGTATTCGGCATTCCATTATTTTAAAGGTGGCTCTGTCCAAGTAGATACAAGAAACATAGAACATACAATTTGACGGCAGATAAGGACCGCTTGGCCCACCTAGTCTGCCCATTTCCCTACCTAACGGATAAGCTGCATATCCTAGTTAACCAACAGCCTACTTCCTCCTACTACCCACTAGAATTGCCTGATGTCTGTCCCATGCATTCCTGAATTCCCCCACTGTCTTTGACTCTACAACCTCCTCAGGAAGGCTGTTCCATGTATCCACAACACACACTGTGAAGAAATACTTCCTCACATTACCTCTGAGCCACCCCCCCTCTATCTTTAAATTGTGCCCCCTTGTTTTTGCACATCTCTTTTTCTGACAGATGCTACCCTCTTAGACTCTGTTGATTCCCTTGAGGTATTTGAAAGTTTCTATCATGTCACGACAGGTCAAATAAGTTCAGCTTTCTGGAAAGTCCAAAATTACAGAGAGGAATAAAACCTTTGACAACAAAGGTCTAAATAGCTGAGTTTTGGTTCACCAAATGAAGCTAGGTGTATGCTGAAATAATGCATAAATGGGTATACCACAGTTTTAAAGCTAGTACGTTCCAGGACAGTAAAATAAGCAGTCCTTCAGTACAACACCTTTTATGGGTAGCTGTATTTGAAGCAGAGCCCTTTTTCAGATGTAGGAGGTCTGTTTTCTGGGAGAGTCTGCTGCATTCTGACTGGGACCATAGGGGATCAGCAGCCTCTTGTGGGCTATTTTTTATAATAAGAGACCTGTCACTCAAGTACAGGGGAATATGCTACGGAGTAGAAAAACCTTAGCACAATATAGTATTTTGAGTTAAACCTTAAAACAGGTTGTTTAGATTGAATAAAGCACTTAGGAATGTGTATAAAATTGTTTTTAAAGCTATTAAAAGAGATATGTTTTTTGATGATGCTGTGTCACCTGATTCAGGTGGGTGGGTATATAAGCCCTACCTAAACAGGTACCAGTAGATAGGGTCAGTATTTGCTGATCAGTGGAGAGAGAAGGTTCCTGCTGAAGGATTTGTTCATATTATTTTCTGTTATCAAAGTTATTTCTTTTCTTGTTATTTCCTTTGGACATTTTTGTTATTTGAATGGCGCAAGAAGGAAATGTTTATGGAGATTAAATAAACATCCCACAAACCAACGTGGGTTGCACCTTATTCCTTGTGTCCTGTGTCCATCTGTAGAACCCACATCGTAACACATCCACTAGTTGATGTATATACATTACAGCATGTCAGACACTGTCTACTCCATCTCCTGAGGGAAGTGTCCAGACCTCATATCTGATGTGGGAATGATGACATCTTTTATAATCCAGAGGGCTTGGCCCCAGCCAGTGTCTGTGCCGCTGAAGAACCTTTCCTTTCAGGCTCTCTGGACTAAATACATACTACCAGCAATTAAAACATCCCCAGCACCATTCTGGGAGTTCTCTTGGAAATACAGGGCAAGATTTGCTCACACAGCTGAGATCCAGGCAAACCACTTGGGTTAGGCCTGGGGCGCATGCTGGCGGGGCTGCGGAGAACCTTGTGTAGCTCAAACACACATATTCTGGGCTTGCCCACTGTTAGAACCCTGCCGGTAGGCCACAGCAAGAGAAATAGTAGACATTTTCAGAGACTCTAAATCACTGTCTCCCTCACTGGTGCTACTGGCCGTACCTACTCCTGAAAACCTGTTAAAGGGAAATGTGTACTTATAAATTAATACTAATTTTAATAACACTTGCTAAAAAGGTGATAACCAGTCTGTGGTTGAGCACTACAATACCAGCTGTTTCAATGTGGTATAAACTGATTGTTTCTGTATGTGGACTGGAGAGACAAACAGCACGGATAAATAAGCAGCAACAAGTCTTTGACCAGCGCTGACAAAGATGGACTCTACTATATGAACAAGGACCTAACTTTTGTGCTGCAGTCTGCCTGGGTCCCAGATGGAGCCTCTGCTCACTCTCCTTCTTCGGACAATATCTCCAAAGCAATGTGCAACATATAGAAGTGTTTATCAACAGAGGTTCATCACTGCACTTAATCAGGACTGTAACTCATCTCTGGCCTTGATTCACTGTTGTTTTCTACTGGCTGGAGTAAATGTATTTCTTTCAGTAATCTGTATTAATGTCTGTCTGTACTGTTGACCTTGTCGTGTATGGTCTCTTCTAAAATCAAATGTAATAAACAGTAATTGTTAAAAAGAAAGCTATAATGAGGTTAGGGTCTGCCTCATCTCCCCCTATACCGTCCTCAGTAGGGTAATACTACAGCGAGGGTGTCAAGGAGCCAACAGCACAGCACATGGCTGCAGCAACACCGGTGGCACAGGACACAGTCCTGGAGGCATGAGGAACAGCACCAGAGTGGTAATGAGAGGGCTCCCAATGCCAAACACACATGCAACATTGCACCCAACACTGCATGCAGCACCAGAGCAGGCCTCAAGGAGCTCGACCCTAGCATAGAACCTGTTGCCACACATGGCATCAACAACTCAGCTGGTACTAAAGTGACCAGCATCAGTACAATGGCTGCCCCTCTCTTTGAAAAGGACTAATGTAATACCACAGGTGGGTGCTCACAGAATCAGCCCAGAGGCCAGTGCTGCTGCCAGAAGCACATTCATGTCAAGCGGCACCACCGAAGGTGCCAACCCAGCTGACCTCGAGGGGTCAAGGGCTGGGATCAGAAATAGCATAGCATGACTTAAAATGCTGCACCCACTGCTCCAAAAGAGGGGACTAATTATTGACCTGCCTAACAGTGTCCTACCTAGAGGACAAAGGGAGGCTGCAGGACAAACACAGCGACCTCACAGGCCTAGGCATCCCTGGTGACACTGACAAGTGTGGAGATCCCAGGCCCATGGAAGTCAGATGTCTTACAGCAGATCTGACAGAGGGCGACCTTTGACCGATGGCGTTTCTTCCCCTTCTTATGAGAAGAGGAAGAGGCCAAGGTCAAATGGTGCAAAGACCCAAACACCAAGTGTGTGCGGAATCTAGAGATGGGTTTCTTTTTGCGTCTCTGGGAGGACTGCCTTCCTCTTGTGCCCTGGACTGTCTGTTGTCAGCACACCTGCCAAGACACGGATGTTGACTGGACACAGCCCATTGCCAGAGCAACCTGCCTCTTCAGGATCCCTACCATCTTATGTGGTCAACCATTTGCATGAGGTAGGGCTGAGATAAACTTAAATATTTGTGTTTACTAATTCACACAAAAATAAACTCTAAATTTAAACACAAAAACTGAAGAACTGAAAGCTGTCATCATATAGATGGTGAGGTTCTGACTCCTGACAGACAAGCAACATCATCACTGATGAACTCTCGATGGCAGGGAAAAAAGGAACTGAGGTGGTTGTGAGCTGGTGCTGCTGTATACCAGCGGGCTCCTGCTTCAACATGCTATGTCATGTGCACAGTGCCTACCGTGTCACAGGCTCCCAGAAAAAAAATTCTGGCTCCTGTGGGTTCCTAGCACCTCTGGCTCAGACCCACTAGTGTGCATCAATGGTGAAAACTGATTCTTTGAAGATCAATGTCTTCACAGCCCTTACCTATCCAAGGATGAAGGAAGCCTTCTATGACAGCACTGCAGTCAGTCCAAGAGATCAATCAGTCAATCAATCAAACTTTATTTAACCAGGCAAAAACACCCTTGAGCAAGCTCATTTACAAGATTGTCCTGGACAGAAAGGACATATACAACTATCGCATACTATCGGAGTTGCAGAGTACATACAAAAACAATAATTGACAGTTACAATATAACAAGTAGGATCAGGGCTGGGAATACATACAATGCGCAGCTAACTGTGAGCTGATACAGAACTGTGTATAAAAAGGATTCAATAATGGAGGGGGCTTTACAAAAAGTACCACAATGTTATGAATAGGTAAGAGATACCAGGAAGGGTAAGTAAGTAAATGTTTATTTCTATAAGGCGCCCTTCCAAAGCTCAGGGCGCCTTTACAATATCCTTCATACAATATTAAAAACCACAATTATAAATAACATTATATTCAAAACAAAATCCAACATAATTCATGTCACTAAAAAAAAAGTGGGTAAGTGGGGGTACAACACAAGGAAGTCCCCACGTGTGGGGGAAAAAACAAGGGGAAGGGTAGGTGAGAGGGTGATAATGAGTATGGATGGGACAAACGGGGGAGTGATGGGCAGATTAAACAGGCAGTAAGCATGAACAAAGAGAAGCGCTAGGAGAATGCGAGTAAGTGCCTAGTGTTTAGGGAGCCACAGGAGATGGATGGAATGTGGTCATCTGCAGCATGCACATAAGACTCTCAGATTGCGAACGAGCAGAGATGCAAGGTAGGTAAGTGGTACTCCATGGAGAAGATATTCAGGAACATATGAAAGTTATGTACTTACTGTAATGGTAATCTTCCAGAATATCCTCTCCACTGAGCACCACTTATGAGTCTGGGATGAAGGTACTAGGACCACATAGGAGTACATAATTTGTTCAGTGGGCTGGCTACAGGTCACGGTGCCGGCCCGCCCCTTTCCATAACTGCTGCCAGCTCCTTCACCGACCTCAGTTCTGTTTACCAGAAAAGGAGCAAAAAAGGGAAAATGACAAGCTGGGGCTTGCAGCCAACTAGCCCAAAGGGATAGGAAAAGGATACAGGAAATAACCCAATAAAACCAGACTACAAACCCTTAGAGAGATAAAGAAGGATGGGGGACACGCATAAGGTGGCACAGTTAAGGGCAGTCTGGGTTACTGAGCCGGAGCCTCACTAGCAAACAAGGCTAGACTGGTCAATCAAGGTAGTGGGGGATAAAGCAGCAGCTCTGTATGCATGTGTGCTCTGGCTAACAGGTAAAGAGAGGTTAGCCAAAGATCCCTTGCAAATCAGATAGCAAAGAATGTGCCAATTGAGTAAGTCACAGGTAACCACTGAAGTAAACAATTAGCATGACACAAGTGATAACATTTTTTTGTTAAGCTTGCTGTCACTTCATGGGGAGACAGAAAAGTACAGTTACGCAAGAACTTATTGTACCAGTAGATCTTCGAGAGGAGCTCTTGCAGCAGGCTATTACAATTAGGACCAACACCGCAGGCATTAGGACCCACCGGAAAACTTCTCAGCCAGCAGTACCCAGCAGGGACCCCACCCCACCCAACATCGGCTCCACTCTGTCAGCCCTGTGGTACAAGAGGGGCGATCAGCCGGCCCAGTGGCGCCCGAGGTTGAGCGCTGGGCGCCACACCTCATTCCACGCCCGGCGACCGGGTTCGGGGCGGACTCGGGTAGTCGGTGGGTCGGCCGGGGAGACAGGCTTGAGCGTCCACGACAGCTCGCCTGCTCCGGGAAGGGATAGCCATAGCCCGGCACTTGCATGACCAGTGGAGGCTCGAGGGAGTGCAAGTCCCTCTAGGGATTGGCTGGTTGGCGTTGAGCAATGCGGACGTCGGCGCAAGCGTCATGATGTGGGGGAGTCGTTGACTGCTCGGGAGGAGAAAGCGAGAAAGAGCCTGCCTCGTCCGGGAAGATGTGAGGACCCAGGGCGTGCCCATGATGTGCCCGTACCACGCCCAGCGAGTCCATGAGGCCGGCGAAATGTAAATTCACGAGTTAGATTCCCCCCCACCTCGTCCGCCCGAAGTAAACCGCGGCTCCATGGGGACTTGGGGTCGGTGTGGGCAGGGTTCTGGGTAGTGGGATGTCCGTGGGTCATCGCTGAAGGGTCGGAGGAGGCAGGCTGTGAGGAGGATAAAGTACGATTTCAAAAAAAAAAAAGGGGGGCGGATCCAGCTCCACCCCAGTTCCCCTACGAAGACCCATGAACAGGTCCTGACTAGAAAAGGAGGCGAAGCCTGAAGATGATGATCTGCACACTTTATTCGGGGGATGGAGGGCAGGAGGGCAATGTAACTGTACTATCTCACTTCGAGTGGGCACTCTTGCAGCAGGCTATTACAATTAGGACTGAATCCCAAGCAGTCCCGCACCAAGGAGGTGCCGAATCCTGGGAGGTGGAAGATAATAAGCTGTAAACAGCAAGTCAAGACAATAGACCCTGAAGGACTGCCAGGCCGAAGCCGGCATTGGCGTCTAGATGCAATGTCCAAGCTACAGTGCTTCATGAAAGTGTGTACCGGGTTCTAGGTAGCAGCCTTACAGAAGTCCCTAATGGAGACATTCTGCAGAGCGGCAAAGGAAGCAGATACTCCGCTGGTGGAGTGACCCCTAACCGGTTCCAGAAGGGGTCTATTGTGCTTCTTATAGCAAAATGTAATGCAGTGGACAAGTCACTTGGAGATAGTCTGCTTGGACACCGGTTTACCTAAGTGTTGTGGCGCAAATGCCACAAACAGTTGCTCCGATTTACAGTGAGTCGCCGTGCACTTAAGGTAATACCTCAGTGCTCTGTGGACATCCAGAGTGTGAAGGAGAACTTCTCCTCTATTAGAGGAAGAGAAATAAACTGGAAGGTCAACCAACTGGTTGAGGATCAATTCCGAGACCACTTTAGGAAGAAACTTAGAATGCACTCTTAGGGAAACCCTTTCCTTATGAAAAATTAAATACAGCTCTTAACACATCACAGCATGGAGCTCGGAAACTCTTCGAGCTGAAGTAAAGGCAACTAAAAAACAAAACCTTCTAGGAAAGATAATGCAACTCACAGTCAGCTGAAAGTTCAAATGGAGGAAGAGTAAGCTTCTCCAACACAAATAGGAGGTCCCAGGGAAGGAGAGGATCCCAAATGGGAGGTCTCATGTGTAAAATCCCTGTAAAAAGGTGCAAGCCATATCCATTTGGGCTAAGGTTCCGTCTCCCAAAAGGGTGTGATAAGCAGAAATGGCCCACATGTGCACCTTTATGGAGGAGTAGCTCAAGCCTTGTTGGTATAAGGAGAGGAGACACTGCAATGTTGAGTTCACCGGACAGGTAAAGGGGTCCAGACGGTGAGAAGCTGCCCATAAGCAGAAACGCTTCTACTTCATAGCATAAGTGGAGCGAGTAGAGGGCTTCCTCGCTGAAACGAGTATGTCTGCCACCTCTTGGGATACCCCATACCTGGACTTTGCTACGTCCGAAGGAGCCAAGCATGAAGGTGCAAAGACCAGAGGTCAGGATGGACCAGCGAGCCCTGATCCTGGGACAGCAACTGCGAGCATATTGGCAGCAGGATTGGAGGATCCGTGGACAACCGCTGAAGTAGTGGGAACCAAATCTGCCAAGGCCACAAAGGGCGATTAGAATCATCCGACTGCCTTTGGCCTGCAACTTTAACAGAATTCTCTGGACAAGAGGGAAAGTGTAAAGAAACCTCCCTGCCCAACAAAGGGACAATGCATCTGGCCAGAAAACATTAGATGCGGGCTCTCACGAGCAGAAAACTGGCAGTTTGGCGCTGCGTGGTGACGCAAAGAGGTCCAACTCTGGACGACTCCATGTGTTGAAGAGCTGGTCCACTACTGATTGCAGTAGTTCCCACTTGTGCGCCTTGGACTGAGAACTGCTTAGGCTGTAGGCCAAGACATTTAGGACACCTGGAACGTGCACTACGGACAGAGAGATGTGCCGCTCCAGTGCCCAGTACCAGACTCTCATCGCCTCCCTGCACAGGGGGAAGAGTGACCGCCCCCTTGCTTGTTGATATAGAAGACGACCGCCATGTTGTCCGTCTAAACAAGAAGAGAGCCTGGAACGAGGTCCTCTTGAAAGGCATGTAACGCATTGAGGACAGTTCGCATCTCCAAGACATTGATGTGGGGTTCGCGCTCCATGGGGGTCCAGGTACCTTGCATTTGGCAGCCCCCAGGTGCGCCCCCCAACCCAAATCCGAGGCATCCGTTAAGAGTCTGATTCGGGGGCTCCAGACGGAAAGGGAACCCTTTTTCCACATTTGTCAGGTCCAACCACCAAAGAAGTGTCCTTTTTACTGGTTCTGTGACTCTGACCATGTGGTCTAGGTCATCTGAGCATTGATCCCACTGCACCCTGAGCATCCATAGTGGGATTCTCATGTGGCGGTGGGCCAGAGGAATGACAGGAATGGCCGCTGCCATGTGACCCAGAAGCCTGAGGAAGGTCCTGGCCTGGACCTGAGGAGTTATTAGAACCAATCCGGCAATCTCCCGCAAGCAATCGCCCCTCTCTGGGGGTAGAAAGGCCATGCCCTGGACTGAATCCAGGACCGCTCATATAAAGACGAGCCTTTGGCTGGGCTCTGGAGAAGACTTTGGAAGATTCAGGGTGATCCCCAGGTCTTGGAATAGACTATAGTCATCTCCAAGAGCTTGAAGAAGGTGTGACCTTGACGGGGCCGCAAGCAGCCAATCGTTCAGGTAAGGGAAGACATAATGTCCCTGGTGCCTTAGAGCCGCAGCCACTAATGCCAAGCATTTTGTGAAGACTCGAGGAGCGGAGGAGAGGCCGGACGGGTGAACCCGAAACTGATAATGCTCCCCTTGGAAGTGGAACCTCAGGTACTTCCTGTGAGAGGAAAAATCCCTGATGTGCATGTACGCATCTTGCATGTCTAGGGAGCAGAGCCAGTCCCCCAGATGCAGCAGAGGAAGCAGTCCTGGAAAAGTCACCATCCGGAACCTTCTGTACCCTATATAATACTTTAAAGAGCTGAGGTCCAGAATGGGACGAAGGTCTTGTGTCTTTTTTGGAACCAGGAAGAAATGGGAGTAATACCCTTTCCCCCCGTTGCTGCAGAGGAACTGCCTCTATTGCCCTTTTCCACAAGAGGGCCTGGATCTCTCCTTCTATGAGCGGAATGTGAGAAGGAGGATATCTCGAGGACCTTGGTGGGGTGTCTGGAGGAATCTCTGTGAACTCTAGCGTATGTCCTCTCCTTATGATACTGAGGACCCACTGTCAATCAATCAATCAATCAAGTCTTTATTTAACCAGGCGTTCATCGTTGAGCAGAAGCTCATTTGCAAGATGGACCTGGGTGGAGCATGAACAATTGTATATACAGGTCAACACAGGTATTTACAAGGCAATACAGATAATACTCTTTACAGAGAGGAAGAAAAAGAAGTTCATATGTACATAGAATTATACAGATATTGTACAGATTACACGGTATTTACATACATAGAAGTGTCTATAGGAAGATAAAGCAGGTTATCTAAGGTTGCAGGAAGAAGTAACTGGAAGAAAAAAAATAAAATAAAACTATACACCAGGTAGGGGTGAAGGTAGGGGAGAGAGGGAGGAAGTAGGGGAGAAAGGCTAGGAGGGCACTGTGCACAGAAAGGAGTTGGTAAGCTGGATGTAGAGAAGGTGGATGGAGAAAAGGAGTATGTGAGCCCCGGATTGAATGCTATAAAGCACGGGCATGGTAGGATGTCACAACCCAGGGTAGTGAGCTCCTATCCGAGGTTGGGAAAGGAAGAATAAGGGGATGGATGGGCCTAGTGTTGATAAGACAGGGGATAAGAGAGAACAATTAGGCTGGTGAGGAGCAAGCTAGGGGGTCAGTACTTAAAATTGGGCTGGGCGTGGCTATATACCAGTACTGGGTCTGAGTGGGTGAAGCAGTTACATACTTCTCTGATTGTGCGAACTAAAGCATCTTGAAAGCATTTATACCGATTAGAGTGCTTAATTTGAGGGTTTTTGTAGATCGTTCCATAAGGTAGGTAGCACGGCTTATGGCTGCCCTGCAGCGGGAATTTTGCTTTGGGTACTTTAAGTGTAATAGCTGAGTAACTTAACGCTGTGATTCCCAATTATACTCAGGGGAAGACAGCAGGAGATATAGTAAGGCAGCTTATTAGAGATGGCTCTATAGGTCCAGAGAGCGGCGTTTCTATGGCGCCTGAACTTTAGTGATGTCCATCCCACTGCCGCATATAGGATGCAGTGATGTGTGTCGAAGGGGAGTCCCGTTATAAACCTCAGTGCTCGATGGTAGAGTGTGTCCAGTTTAGCCATGTAACAGTTGGGGTATTGGCTGTAGAGGAAGTCAGCGTAATCAACCAATGATAGGAAAATGGATTGGACCAGTTGTTTCTTGGCATCTCTGGTGAGAAATTGGCTGATTCCAAAAAAACAGTCCAAGCCTTTGCCGAAGTCGTTTTAGCAAGTCCTCGATATGTTCAATGAAGGAGAGTCTTTGGTCTATCCAAACTCCCAGATACTTGAATTTTGTAACAAATTCTAGTTTTTCACCTAGAACTGTGGTAATTTGGGGAACTGTCCCACTGGACACAGGGTTAGCTGTACGGATAAAAGGAGAGAGACCATCGCTTAGTTTTTTGGCATTAAGGAGTAGCTTTTTGGAGGAGTTGGCTGCAAAGGTTGAATTCTGACTGTAGGTCATTGCAGGCAGCTTCGGGTGTTGGGCGACTCACGTGAGAACTGTATCATCTGCAAACAGATGGATGTTGGCTTCTTTTACAGTAGTGATGTTATTAATGTAGATTGCAAAAAGTGAGGGCCTAATATAGAACCTTGAGGTACCCTCTTTGCAGAGATTTTAAGGGGACAGGCCTCCTCGGCTTTAACTTGTTGAAGGTGCCCTGTAAGATAGTCAGTGAACCAACGCAGAGGAGGGGTCCACACCTATGGTTTGAAGGCGGAGAGAGCAGACTATGGTCGACGGTGTCAAAAGCCTTGCTTAGATCAAGGAAAACAGCACAAATAAAGTTTTTGCTCTCAAGATTACGCTGCCAGTGGTTAGTTGTCGAGGGCTGAGATAGTGCTATGTTTAGCTCTGACTCGGACTGCATAGGATTTAGCAGTTCTCTAGACTCAAGGTGAGTCCTCAGCTGTGCATTTACAATTTTCTAGGAGCTTGGACAGGACGGAAGGAGAAATTGGCCTGTAGTTATTGAGATCACACAGTCACCTGATTTGAACAGTGGTATGACATGTGCTGTCTTCCATATAGGTGGTAAGGTGCCTGAGACAGGGTTAAGTTAAAAGGTGGGTGACGGTATTGCTAGTACGGTAGGCAATTTTTAGGAAGTAAGGGTCAAGGGAGTCGGCCCCAGCACTTTTCTAGTATCCAACTGAAGCAAGAGGTCCTCTACCTCTTTCAGTGTGGCAGGTTGAAGTGAGAAAGGCGAGTTATCGGAGTTTCAGGCAGTTGGCTGGCAGTCTGGGAGCGAAGTATGTTTGCAGGGAGTTATCAAATGCCATGCCTGCAGTAGCAAAGTGGTTATTGAATGCGTCAAGTATATCCATCTTTTCGGTTATAGTCCAGTTGCCAGAGGTAATCTTGGTCGGGAGTGAATTTCCTGGGAGTGGCCTAGATGATCTGATTGTGTTCCAGAGCTTGATTGGGCTCTTTGTGGCAGAGTCGAGTTCGGATTTGAAGAAGGTGGTCTTCGATTCTCTGATTGTTTTGGTACATAAATTTCGTAGTCTCCTGAACTGGTTCCAGTCCTCTGCAGTGTTCAGTCTGCGTGCTTTTTTCCAGAGCTTATCTCTTTCTAGAAGCAAGGACTTGATCTGAGGGGTGAACCATTTATAGGTTTTGGTCCTAGTTCGAACTTTAATAAGTGGAGCATACTTATTAAGGGCCTTTGATAGAATGTTGTGGAAGATATTGTAAGCTGACGTAATCGTTTTGGCCAGGTAGAAATCTTGCCACTCAGGGGAGTACTTAAGCTCGTTTAGGTAGGCATGTTCATTGAAGTTGCGCCTGGATCTCTTCATAGAGAACTTGCTGATGGGTGCTGGGTTGTTGGTGGATCTTATCTCCCATTAAAAACAATGGTCGCTGGCGCCTGAGAAGAAGACATCAGCGGGGAGAAGAGATGAGGTTTGCTCACCATTAGCACATCCAAAAGTGTACTTTACTGGGGTTCTTCACGTTTGGGCTGTTGGTTCAGTAATAGTATGGCCAGCCCATGTTCATCACAGAAGGATGCAAGAGCAGCTGTGTTAGAGAGACCAGTCAAAGTTGAGGTCTCCTACATAATAGTTTCTGGCAGCCCCTGTCCCAACTTGTCACTTAGATATGACACAAGCTGTAGGCCAGCAGACGGTGGTCTGTAGCATCCTATTACTTTAGGAGTGCAGTAGTCTGTGTAATTTCCACTTTGAGAATTAGGCATTCGAATTCGCTGGCGACAGATGCTGAGGATAAGCAGGAGGCAGAAAATTTGTCTTTAACGTAGATAGCTACCCCTCCTGCTCTGGCATGCCTATCAGCTCTGAACAAGGCATAGTTGGGTATGTTTACTTCTCTGTCAGTGGTGCTGGGTCTAAGCCAAGTTTCGGAAATCACAAGTATGTCAGGAGAAGTATGATTTACCCAGGTTTGTATTAAGGTTATCTTTTTAAGGAGGCTACATACGTTAATATGCAAGAAGCTTATTCCTTTTAAATTTGCTAGTTCTGCTGGCAAAGCAATAGCTTCTGGGGCTAGGGTTGAGTTCTACGCTGCCTGAACAAAGCAGGAGGATAAGTAGGATTTTCTAAGAGCGCTAATTATAGCTTATAATTCCTGCCTTTCTCCGCCTAGTAGATCTGCTGTTTTTAGGACTGGAAAGCAGCCACCATAGAAGAGCTGATCTGTTGTAGCAAGAGCTAGTACCCTACCACAATAGGCGGGAGGAGATAGAAGTCTGCGTGGTGGAGGTGGACCTTATGGTGGGGGAGTGTTATAAGTACTACTGGTATGTGTGGTCCAAGAGCAGGGTTCGAGGTATTGGTACTTGAATCACGGAGGCAATTAAAGGATAAGTTTATGTGGTACACAGCACAAGGTGCCGAGTAGACCAAACATGATGGTAGTTCAGGTGTCCAATGCTGGGCAGCTGGTATCAGCAGAAGAAGGGCAGTAAAGGAGCCATATAGGCCCCGACATGATGGTACCTCAAAAGGAGCACTCAATTAGCCCAGGGGCCAGTGGGGTTGCTGGATTAATGCAGCTTATCAGTAGCTTTCCGATCCAGGTCACCCAAATTTTATAGCATTAAAGATATTTAGTGGTGAAGGCACAGCCAAGGAGAGCCTATGCTTTAGTAAGGCGAGGCCCTGAGAGTTGATCCCGGGAGGCTGGATAGAGAAGACGGAGATCACAAGCCAAGTCTCTATTGGTGGGCACCGCGCCAGGGACGGGACTAATATTTTGGCAGCAGCTACTGTATTTAATAATCAGCGGAGGGTGGGGAGGGGGCGGTCGAAAAGTTTGCGTGCAGTTGCCGCGGAGCCTTGTAGGGCCTTTGGTCCGTGTCTGCGGTCTCGAGCATCGGGCAGAGGGGCACCGCCCCCGCCTGTAGCTGGGAATCTCATGGGCTTAGAGCTGGGAGCCTCATGACAGTTTCTCGGCTGAGGGAGAGAAGGAGAGTGAGGGTTAATAAAGTGGATTCACATAAAGGGTTAGACAGAACAGTGGGGAGTCCAAAATTTGCAGAACAAAAGGACGTGTATGGTACCAGCAATGCCAAAAGAGGTAGTGACGAGTAGTAGTAGGTGGCTGCACCCCAAGGTAGTTTGGTGTTGCTGGCCTGCTTAACTGCAAGCTGGTTTATAGTTGAAAGGGTATATAGTCGAATTAGGGTGAGGTCCCTAACAATAGGGCAGGTAGAGCAGTAATTGAGAGGAGTTAGATGGAGTGGCTGGAGAAAGGTTGAGAGAAATGTGGGATCCTGTGGGTGGGACTGCTTTAAAAAGGGCGGGAAAGTGGGTCAAGTCAGGTATTGAAGACAGGGAGGCCAATAGCATGAAAATGTGCAGCAGTGGAGTGACCAATCTGCTGCTAGGCTGAGGAAGGGTGGAGTAAGGGTCTATTTAATACTGTGAGGAGTGGGGGTGGGCTAAAAATTCAGTCCAGAACAAAGCACAGAAAGAGATTTCCTGAGACCAGGAAGCACCAGGCATTGGAAAATCAGCCAAGGAGTACAGCTGCCAGTCAGTGCCTGGTTCCTCCATTGGGCATCCAGTCAAAACAGTGGCATTCAAAACCACGAGTTTCGGAGGTCCAGTGCGTACCTGAATCTGTCTGGGGGTCAGTCGGGTGGTCTGTTAGCTGTGGCCTGCTCAGAGAGAGCCAAGGCCACAGGAGCAGCTTGGGAAGCCCACAGATGGGCTGTCTGTGGAACAAGGAGGGAAACACAGAGGACTAAATACAGCTAGAGTACAATAGCAAGCTCAGTGGGGGGCAGGCAATGGGGAAAGACAAAGCATGAGGTAAAGAGGTGGTAAATGCAGGGCAATTATTTGGAGCTAGAAGAGGAGTTAATGGGGGGCGTCTGTGCTTTGGCACCGGGATGTCTGAGGAGGACAGCAGCAGCAGTGGGGTGTAAGGAAAGGGTCTGTAGGTAAGGCAGAGAAGAAAGTAAGGTGCTTAGAGAGACAGCATTACAAGTGGGGCAGAGAAATTAATAACTGGCAGAGTGACCAGTGTGGGGAAGGGGCAGAGTTCATCAGTAGGGCAGAAATGGAAAACTGCAGCAGTCTTGCTCAGTAGCTAGGTCAAGCAGTCAGACATCGGCTACTATACAATACAGTTTGTCAAGCACTAGGTAGCACTGAGAGACTAGACTAGTGGCTTGTAATAGACTAGCTAAGCTGGCAGGTAAAGTAAGACCAATTGATGCATGACATATGTAGAATACATTAACAAAAATTCAGTCCAGAACAAAGCACTGGTCCACAGTAATAGAGCTCCACCCCTTCAGATGAGGGAGGGGAGTCATTGGGAGGAGCCGGGAGTGGGCAGAGTCGCCTGGGAGGACTTGGGGCCACGGGAAGGAGTGCCCCCAGGCTGCTGGTTGCTGGCTCTCCTTTGAAAGCCACCTCTCTGGCCCTGTTGGTTACCATGGGCTTGGGCACCTGAGGGCTTACGAAATGACCACTTCCTTGGTCTCCTGTGTACATCTGATGGACAGACCAGATGGATTTCCCTGCCTCCTGGAGATGAGAGAGAGCGACTCTGTCTCCTGCCCAAACAAAACGGTACCCTGGAATGGTAGGTCCCGGATCAAGGACTGCAGGTCTTGATGAAAGCCTGAGACCCTCAACCAAGCGTGGCACCAGAGACAGACCCCTGATGCTGCCACTCTGGCTGCCGTATCTGCAGTGTCGTACGAGGCATGTAAAACATGCGTGCCTACGTCCGAGCCCGACTTGAGGACATCCAGAATCTCTGTCTTTTGTGCGAAGTCTGGCAAGGCATTTACTAGCTCTTGTCCCCGCTCCCAGAGTGCATTCTGGTACTGAACCATATGCATCAGGAAATTAAGGGACCTAATGGAGCAGGTGGAAGCAGAATAGACCTTCTTGCCCACCTGGTCCAACTAGGGAGACTCGGGGTCGGGAGGCTGTGAGCTAAGGTGCTTCAGCTGCTTTGACTTATCGTGGGCAGCCGTAATCACAGAAGAGTCTGCCTGAGGGTGCTCAGCCAGGAAAGGTTCATCCCTTGGGGATCTGTGCGGCCTATCTGACTTCTTAGGAACTGCCGGGACTGAAGCTGGACGCTTCCAGGTAATCCTGTTAAGATCCTGGAAGGTGTCCACTAAAGGAGACACCACAAGAGGTTTGGGCTGCTTTTGCCTCAGGTACTTGGCCAGTCGACGTCGTTCCAGATCCAGGTCCTCTGTGTCCCATTCATTAGAGGCCTGAATGTGCCTCATGACATCCATAAAGGTTGGATCATCAGGAGGTGAGCGGGGCTGGTCCTTTTGTCCCGGGGAACCCCCCCAATTACTGAGATGGAAGAAGAAGGAAGAGGGCGACTGACTACTAGCTGATGAGCAGCCAGACCTGTCCCTCTGACTAGCCCCACTCGAACATCGGTGGCTCACCGACAGACGTTGGTCCAATGACTGACGTTGGTCACGAGACTGACGACGGAGTGGTGACTGACATCGGTACGAGGACTGACGTCGGGAGCGGGCCCACCTATCAGAACGTAATGGCTCCTGGTGTGAGACCTGACCCGGCATCGGCTACCTGACCTTGGTGAGCGCCGGCGTCAGTCTGCGGACTGAGATCAGGAATGGGCCTTGGAGGGTGGGTGAGGTAGCAGCCTGTCGGCGGTCTTCTGTGGTGAAGGAACACCCTGTGGCTGGGGTTTACCCAATGGGTCCAGTACCGGTGACAGGGCCGGCTTCAGGGAGGGGGGATGCTTTTGGACCTGGCCCCACCAAAAGGAAAAGAGATCCTGTAGCTCATCCTTCGTGAACACCGAGGCTGCTGTTCCCATAAAAGGGACCTCAGAAGTATCCAGCCTTGAAGGGGAGCCACCTGGAGAGCCCCGAGGGGAGGACGACTTGGGGGATAGAGATGCTGTCCCTTTGCCGGCAGCGTCAGAATCCTTCACCCCTTCTACTGGCATCTGTACTAGGACCGGGGACAACTTCACGTGGGGCGTGCTGGAGTGTCCTCGGACTCCAGGGGCAAGCCCTTATCGGGCAACGCCGGGACCTTGGCAGGCAGGGCCGTGGCTTGTGCCTCCGAGGTCTTAGTGGTGACTCTTAGCGGAGTCACCTTTGGCTTAGCTGGTTTCTCCCCCAATGGACCTACTTTAGCCTGTACCTTTTTTGAGGATTTAGAGTGCTCACCAGAGCACGGAGAAGAGCTGGCTTTCTTGGGGGAGGGCTGCGAGCGGGACTGGGACCTAGACCGGTGGCGGGACCGACTACGGTCCTTGTCTCGGAACCTCTTGGATTTCTCCTTGTTTGAATGTTTGGCCTTCTCCCCGGAGGTGTGTAGATCCATCTTCTGTTCAAGCAGGAATGCCCTGAGAGCCCTTAGGCGGCAGATCCTGGTCCTACTTGTGAAGCCCTGGCAGGTGGAACAGGCCGCAGTGTCGTATTTAGGCCCCAGGCAGAATACACACTTAGTGTGGCTGTTCTTAGCTGGAATCTGACAACCGCAGCTGCACTTATTGCGATGGGGTCCCGATGAAGAGACCAAGGACGGGGACGACATATGTCGGTACTGGAAAAAAAGGTCTAACAATATGAGAAAGAAGCGAAAAATTGAATTTTTTGCTGGTGGCTGGCAAGCCAAGAACTTTTCAATGTGCGCGGGTCGCGGCTGGTAAAGAACTGGGGTGGAGCTGGGCCTTTTGTACCAGGGCTGATGTCGAGGTGGAGCCAATGTCGGGGGGCGGTCCCTGCTGGCTGAGAAGTTTTCCGGTGGGTCCTAATTGTAATAGTCTACTGCAACAGCTCCCACTCGAAGTAAGATTGTAGGCCACTGGTGCATGTGACATTACAGGGTTACTAGTTCAAAGGACTAAAAATATGCCAATCTCAAACCGACCCTAGGTCTGCTGGACATGAGGGCCCAAGTATGGCCACAGAAGAAAACATGTCAAATGAGCACAGCAAAGGAAAACTACTGAATGGCATATGGCAAAGAAAAAACTGCAGCACCAAAAAGCCAGAAGAGGCTGGCCTGACCTATTCCTGCAGGCAACAGGGGTGTACCACTGCTGAAAGTGGCTACTTCAGCTAGATCCAGTTTGTTGTTAAAGCACAAATCCAGAGCATAGATTGGTTCTTGCTCCCCAAGGAGATGAGTTATATGGTACAGGAATGCACCATCCTCCCCATGACATGGTATGACCACTCTCCGATCCTACCCCGGCTCTCTTTGATCCCCATGACACAGAACTCTAATTGAAGGATAAATGTAGCCCTGTTAAACCCGGAGGCTTTTAGGAAATATATAACAATGGTAGTGCAATCCTATTTCCTTACCAATCCTCAGGGGGAGACCCGCCCTCTTCAGTGTGGTGGGACGCTCTTAAAGCCGTCCTCAGCAGGGGAATAATCACATATAGTTCCAGACTTCGATGGCTACAACAGGTGACCCAATCCCAGCTGGAAGAGGAGTTGAGAGAAGTGGAGTTCCAGTGCAAGGTGACTCTTGACTCACAAGATAAAAAGTGATGGAACTACAAAAGGGAGGCCTTGTCGCAGCTTTTAGCTTCTCAAGTGGAGGGCCAGCTGCACCATTCCCGCCAGAAGTATTACGAGGGAGGTAACAGGGCAGGCAAATTGTTAGCTATGGCCCTGCGAAAGCAGTAGAGCAACAGAGTGGCATTATGTGTCTGGGATTCAACTAAGGGGGGAGCCCTGGCCTCGGCTCCACTGGACATAGTCTTCGTGTTTGCTGACTATTATGCTCAACTATACTCACAGGAGGCCTCAGAAGATTTCCCTGCTCATACGGATGATTTTTTAGTTCAGCTCCAGCTACCAACCTTGCAGGATGAGGACAGGGTCTCTTTAACCAGGCCGATTACTGCTCAGGAGGTGTTAAGGAAGATTCAGCAACTGAAAGGAGGAAAATCTCCAGGTTTAGATGGTTTTCCATCTGAATTTTACAAAACATTTTAGGACCTTCTCCTACATATTCTGTCTGCTACCAATAATTATGTTTTTTTTATGGGGGGGGGGCAGGTTCCTGAATCTTGGCAGTATGCTCAGATTTCCATCTTTCCAAAAGAGTGTAAGGACCCCACATATTATAGTTCATACTGCCCCATCTCACTCCTTAATGTGGATCTAAAAATCTTTACAGGGATCTTGGCAGACTGTCTGCAAGGAATGATACAGCACGTGCTGCACCCTAATCAAACACGTTTCATATCCGACCGCTATTTACAAAACAAAATTTTACCTTTTTTAGCCATTTCTTCTCAGTCGGGATGGAGGGATTTTCAAATAGCCATCTCCATGGACTCCGAAAAAACATTTGATAGGGTGAATTGTTTTTTCTTTCTTTCTTTTTTTTTTATCCCAGTCCCCCAATCCTCCAGAGGTCAGACCTGCCCTGCCTGTCGTCCACCCATGCCCAGATTTCTCCTCTGGTGGGGCCTCCAGGCCCCCAAACGGACACTTAAGGCAAGTCCCAGCTACTCACCGGCTGGGGCCACGGAGCGGACCCCCGGCAGAGGTCAAAGTCAGTGGAGATGGTGGCAGAGCAGGTCGTGATGCCGGGGAGGGGGACTTTTGATGATTGCTTGATCCCTAGGGGTGGGGACATGCAATGACATCCAGCATCTGCCCTAATTTACAGACGGGCTTAGCCACAGTGGATCCCTCAGCTCGCCAAGGGGTCCGAAAGCACCGGACACTCTTCCTCCCCAGAGAAGGAAAGCAGTCCCCAGGATGCTCAATCCTTCTCCCCTGGCTGGCCCTCCGACTCCTGGGTCCGTTCCTGAACCTGGGTTATTGGCATCGCAAGCAAAAATCCAACCACTTCGCCAGCGGGCCGGCCCCTAATTGGATTTTCTTACAAAAAAATATGGAGCAAATGGAATTCTGCCCCAAATTTTTAGTGATCATTAACCTGCACTCCTCTCCCGAGGCTCAAGGTAGAGTTAATGGCATCAGTTCTAAGTTCTTCCCCTTATCTCGTGGGACCAGACAGAGTTGTCCCCCGTCCCCTCTGTTATTCGCATTATGCCTGCAGCCCCTTGCAATGGTGATCTGTCAGGATACCCAGATTGGGGGGTTATGACCGGTGGCCTTGAATACAAAGTAGCATTATATGCAGACTCCATTTTTTCCTCAGTCATCCAGAGACTTCTGTCCCTCATTTGCTTACCCTGCCTGAATGTTTCTGTCACCTTTCCGGCTACAAAATTAATTTAATGAAATCTGAAACCCTCTGGCTGAGGCCTTCAGGCTTCTTAACCCGTTACCTGGGCAAAAAGGAAAAAAATACTCACCATAGTAATCTTGTTTCTTCAAAGGGATCACTCATTATGATTAAACTGATGCAGTCAGCCTCTTGTGTTGAACTGTCTAGAAAGGTGGAATGCTATGCAAATAATAGAACTCTCATTGGCTCGTGCCAATTTTAAACTGCTGCTCCAGTAATTGCTGCACTCTGAGTGTTTCAGATTCTTACAGAGCCTAACTGGGTATAACACCCACTAGCTAATCTTTACAACGTAAAGAAAGAAACTATGTCCCAAAATCACAAGTCCCCAGGGGACAGGCCTAACACGAGACCACAAGGAAATCAACTGGTTTAAAGGGAGAGTCTCTAACCTGGCCTACATACAACATTAAAGCAGAGATGCAAAACAAAATTCCCTCTACTTTCTTTTCTTTTTTTTCAAAAGATTCTAGTAGGGGAGGTGCAGGGTGGGTGCTTTAATCATAATGAGTGATCCCTTTGAAGAAACAAGATTACTATGGTGAGTATTTTTTTTTCTCATTATGATTAAACTGATGCAGACCACCAAGCAGTACCTTTGGAGGTTGGGCAGAGAACCTATTTGGGAAACAGGTTCTGCAGAACTGCTGGGTCAAAAAAATCTTGCATCACTTCTGGATTGTAGATCCAGGCTGTAGTGCTTTGTGAAAGTGTGCACTGTTTTCCACGTAGCTCCTTTGCAGATTTCAAGTAATGGGATATCCCTTGAAGCTGCTACTGATGCAGCTGTACCCCTGGTGGAATGTGCCCTCAGGCCCAGGGGTACTCGGTTACCCACTTTACTATAACAAAACTGTATACATGCCACTATCCAGTGAACAACTGTACATTTTGTGGCAGCTCTACCCTTACTCACTTTGCCATAAGTGAGGAAGAGCTGTGTCTGTTCTGGTCTGTACACCTTGGTTCTGTCAATGTAATGACTAAGTGCTCTTTTGACATCAAGGCAGTGAAGTTTTCTTTCTGGAGAACTGGAGTTCTCTGTAAAGAAAACAGGTAGATTCATGGTCTGATTCAGGTGAAAATCACATACCACTTTGGGAAGAAATTTCCTGTTGGTCCCGAGGACCACCTTGTCCTTGTGGAAAGAAATGTAGTCCACATCTGTACACAGGGCTTGCAGCTCACTGATCCTCCTGGCAGAGGGGATAGCCACCAGGAACACAGTTTTCCATGTGACATATTTCAAGTCTGCAGTTGCCATGGGTTCGAATGGTGGTTCCATCAACTTGGCAATGCAGATATTTAAATTCCAGGCCGGGACTGGTTCCCTCAGGGGAGGGTGAAGGAGGTTGAGCCCCTTGAAATATTTCCTGAAAACTGGGTGAGAGGCCATGGACCTCTCCCTACCAGCTGATAGGTAAGCTCAGACTGAAGCCAGGTGGACCTTAAGGGTTGAGGGCCTCAGTCCTAATGTGTGTAGGTGTGTCAGGTAATCCAGTAGAACAGCAAGGTCAGCCCTGGAGGGATCAGTACCCTTACCTGAACACCAAATGGTGAACCTCTTCCACTTAGAGGAATATGTTTTCCTAGTGGAAGGCTTTCTGGAGCCCCTAAATACTGTCATGACTTCCTCTGACAGCTTGAGGTTAGCAGACTCTAAGTCCTCAAGAACCAGGCCTTGAGTCTCAGTGACTTGAGGTTGGGATACAGGATCCTGCCTTGGGAGGTGGTCAGCAGATTGTGCCTCCTGGGCAAGTGGATAGGAGGGGCCACTGACAGGGTCAGCAGGAGTGAGTACCAGTGCTGCCTCACCCAGTCTGTTGCCACCAGTATCACTGTTGCTGGTTGGGGCCTTAATTTCACTGGGGTCCTGAGTATCATGGGGAAAGGAGGGAAGGCATACACAAACTTCCCTGACCAATCCAGGGGAACTGTACCCCTGTGAGGGGGCCTGCAGCAGTACAGAGGCAATCGGTGATTTTCTGCAGAAGCAAAAAATCCACCTCTGGAGTGCTCCATCTTCTGAAGGCTGCACTGAGGATCTGAGGGTTCAGTGACCACTCGTGGTGATCTTGACTGATCCTGCTGAGAGAATCTGCCAGTACATTGTCCTTCCCTGGAAGGTGTATGGCTGATAGAGATACCTGCATGGAGTATGCCACGGACCACAGCTTCATTGCCTCTGTGCAAAGTGGGGTGGACCTGGTTCCTCCTTGTTTGCTGATGGAGTACATGGCTTCGGTGTTGTCTGTCCTGACTTGCACCACCTTGTTTTGCAGATGCAGAGCAAAAGCCAACAGAGCCAGGTACAATGCCCTGAGCTCCAGCAGATTTATTTGCATCAGGGACTCTTGAGGGGACCATGTGCCACGTGCTGTGTAATCTAATATGCGTGCCCCCCAACCCAGAAGGGAAGCATCTGTTGTGAGAATCAGTGAGGGTTGTTCCCTTAGAAAGGGTACACCTACCCTGAGGTTGTGTTTGTCCAGCCACCAATGAAGTGCCTGCAGTAGGCTGTAGGTGACTGGAACCAGTTTGGACAGTGGGTCTGTCCTTTGTGACCAGTACTGTCTCAAGTGAAACTGGGTGTCTCTCATCTGAAATCTGGAACCTGGCATTAATGTGGTGGCAGCTGCCATGTGTCACAATAGTCTGAGGAATTCCATGGCTGGTTTAGGATTGCCCAGCCTGAAGAAACCTGTAGGATGCTGTCCACCCTGTCCTGGGGTAGGAAAGCTCTGCCCAGACTGGTATCCAGTTCTGCTCCAATGAAGTCCAGCACTTGTATTGGTTCTTGCTGTGATTTCTGCTAATTTATGAGGAAACCTAGGGATTCCAGTGTGGATTTTATGAATGCCAGTGACTGCCTTGTGTGTTGCAGGGACTGGCGTATGACTAACCAGTCGTCCAGGCAGGGAAAGACTGTCACACCTTGTTTTCTCAGGTATTCGACTACCACTGCTAAGCATTTTGTGAATGCCTTTGGTGCTGAAGTCAGACCAAATAGGAGTGTTGTGTACTGGTAGTGGCTTGAGGCTAGTCTGAACCTCAGGTACATTCCGTGAGTTGATCTGACAGGAATGTAAAAACAGGGGTTCCCCAATCCCCTTTTTTATTTAGTTGTTTAACCAGGTATAGCACACTAAGCTGAAAGCTTTTTTACAGGAGCAACCTGGGAGCACAAGGAGGTTAAGTGACTTGCTCAGGGTCACACAGTATGCAAGTGGAAGCTGTGGGATTCAAACCCAGGTCTGGTCTGCTGGATGTCACCAGATTTGCAGCTCAGAGCCTTAGACCACTGCGCTATACTGCCTCTTTTTGCAGTGTGGGGATGATTGAGAGAGTCACCATTTTGAACTTTGGCTCAAAATGTGCTTGTTTAGAAGCCTTAGATCCAGGATAGGTTGCCAGAACCCATTTTTCTTTTTGGTAAGGAAGTATCTGGAGTAGAAGCCTTTGCCATTTTGATTTAGGGGCACTGCATCCACTACTCTGTACTGCTGCAGGCCCCCTTACAGGGGTACAGTTCCCCTGGATGCAATGGCCCTGGATTGGTCAGGGAAGTTTGTGTGTGTATGCCTTCCTTCCTTCCTTCCTTCGCCAATGACACTCAGGAACCTAGTGAAATTAAGGCCCCAACCAGCAACAGTGATACTGGTGGCAACAGACTGGGTGAGGCAGCACTGGTACTCACTGCTGCTGACCCTGTCAGTGCCCCTCCAATCCACTTGCCCAGGAGGTATAATCTGCTGACCACCTCCCAAGGCAGTGTCCTATATCCCAACCTCAAGTCACTGAGGCTCAAGGCCTGGTTCTTGAGGACTTAGAGTTTGCTAACCTCAAGCTGTCAGAGGAAGTCATGACAGTGCTTAGGGGCTCCTGAAAGCCTTCCACTTGAAAAACATATTCCTCTAAGTGGAAGAGGTTCTCCATTTGGTGTTCAGGTAAGGGTACTGACCCCTCCAGGGCTGACCTTGCTGTTCTACTGGATTACCTGACACACCTACACACATTAGAACTAAGGCCCTCAACCCTTAAGGTCCACCTGGCTTCAGTCTCAGCTTACCTATCAGCTGGTAGGGAGAGGTCCATGGCCTCTCACCCAGTTTTCAGGAAATATTTCAAGGGGCTCAAGTTCCTTCACCCTCCTCTGAGGGAACCAGTCCCGGCCTGGAATTTTAACATCTGCATTGCCAAATTGATGGAACCACCATTCGAACCCATGGCAACTGCAGACTTGAAATATGTCACATGGAAAGTCCATAACCTTAGCTTGAGTGTCCAGGGTTAGGTTGGTAGCCCTTAGCCAAGCAAATCTCCTGAGGGAGACATATAAAACCATTAGCCTGGCTGCGGGGTCACTGGCATCCACAGCCATGTGGAACTGATATTTGATGGCATCAAGGGCAGCCCTTGCAGTTTTTTGCAAGTCGATTGCCACTTCACCTTGAACTTTATCAGACAGAGCAAGAACAGAATTCCTTAGTGCCTTCTGATATTGAACAGCATAGGCCATATAATGTGCCTGCCTAACAGTGAGTGAGCCAGCCATATAACCCTTCTTACCCATGGTATCCATCTTTCTTGAGTCCTTATCAGGGAGATGGGTTGCTAAGGGGATCCTGGCCTTATCGCAGGTAGCCACCTGGTCCTCCCCTTCAGGATCAGGGTGACTGAACAAAAAAATCAGCAGTGGTTCTGTCCAACTGACATTCCTTGTCTGTTTTCTGGTCCACTCCAGGTACTGAAGCTGGAGTCATTAGTATTTGCAGCACAGCCTTTTTTAAAGATTTGTGCATAGGCAACAGAAGGCATTTTCCGGGGGCTAACCCCCATCATATCAAGGAAATATGCTTCTTCCACATCTTCCTCCATCTCCTGGAGGGGGAGACTGAGGGTATCCACCATGTTCTCTATGAAGGGATAGTGAGAGGTGTAGTCCGCTGGTCCCTTGGGAGGGAAGCCAAAATCCTGCTCTGGGGAGGCCTCTGGTTCTATAGTTTCCCCTTCGTCCTCCTCTTCATCCTCCTCAGGATTTCCATACAGAGGTTGAGGTTCCTGAGGTGCTGGAACTTGCATAAGAACCGGTGTAGCTGGTGTGGGAACTGGGACCACAGCCTGTAAGGCTTGCAAATCTGTACAGCCTTTGGTGTGTCCTAAGCTGAGGGCATATTTTGTTTGCCTGCTGGGAGCTCCTTAGCCTTCTCAGCTGGAGGCACAGCGACATGTTTTTCTTTATATTTTTTCTTAAGAGGGACAGCATCAGCTACTATTTCAACAGCCCTTTTTGATTTACCCTGCTCAGTCTGATTTGCTGTCAGCATCCTTGGGCTTATTCTTGTCCTTATTAGGGACAGAGGTAGAGGAGTTTTCTTCTGCAGCACTAGCAGATGCAGAAGTCATTTCTTCTAATTTTTTAGATCTCTTTTTCAAAGTCTTGGGACATAAAGTTTTACAAATTTCACAATTTGAAAATACATGACTAGTTCCCAAACAAAAAAACACAGAGGGAATGCCTGTCTGCTTTTGCTATAACCTGATCACAAGACTCACAATATTTAAAACCAGTGGGTCCTGTGTGTTTTTATGGCTCATCACCAGGGACCTCTGCCATTGAGCACAGGACAAAAATGTAAACACTAGCAAAAAAAAATAATCAGTTCCCTGGAACCGGCAAATTCAAAATTAAACAACCGCTATCGGTTCCTGGAACCAAGCGCTAATCGTTTCCCTGATCGAAAAGAAACTTAATTTAAGTAAAAATACAAATGGGCGACAAATCCTAAGGGGAACCATCAAGTAAGCGAGAATTAACACTTAATTTGAGGTAAAAACCTTACAAAGAACCACTAATCCCTCGGTTCTATGGAACTGTGAGGGAACCGTGAAAAAACAATAAAAAAACAATAAACCACTAATAATCTATACCAAACTAACTTATAAGGCAGCAATCTAAAATTAATAACTTAAAACGGTACTTATCGACCAAGTTAAAGGATTTGAAGTAAGTTGAAGGACAGCTCTCCGTGACGTCTTCACTGGAAGGCGGAGTATGGAATCTGAAGCACTCATAGTGCAGCAGTTATTAGGGCAGCAGTTTAAAACTGGCACGAGCCAATGAGAGCTCTATCATTTGCACAGTCTTCCATCTTTCCGGGCAGTTCAACACAGGAGGCTAACTGCATCAGTTTAATAATAATGACTGATTCCTGGGGTTAGAAGCAATCAAATCAGATACCTGGGTATACAATTTTCAGTTAATCTCACCAAATTGTTTGACAATTACCAAAAACTTTGGAGGGAAGTACAGCAGGACATAGCCAGTTCTACTTTTATAGGCACAGGATTTGACTGGCAACAGGAACTTTCTGTTTGGGAGCAGGAAGTGAGCGATCATAGAGCCACAAAAAACTTACCATCCTAAAAGGAAAAGAGTAGCTCCGTCTCCCCAGCTGCTGGAGTAGGGTTACCACCTTTAAGGAGCCCAAAGTGGGACATTTCTTACTGAAACATGATTTTCGCAGGACAGTACCAAACCACCAATGCAACAGACTTGTTTTCTCTATATAATCTACACAATCAGATTTCACATCCATCGTGGGTAAGCTAATGGAGACTATCCTGAAGGAGAGGCTGGTGGCCCTCCTAGAGGCCAAAGGACTACAGGACAGCAGACAGCATGGCTTCATATGTGCAGATCCTGCCAAACCAACCTGGTGGAGTTCTATGACTGGGTAATTAGACAACTGGACAGGGGCCATGCAGTGGATGTCCTGTATCTGACTCAGTAAGGCATTCGACTCGGTGCCATGGAAGGCTGAGAAGGAAGTTAGTAGGCACAGGGTCAGGTGCAAAGCTGGTGAGATGGGTAGAAACTGGCTGCAGGGAAGGCAACAGAGGGTGGTGGTGGGTGGGGAGCTCTCACACCCAAGGGCAGTGACGAGAGGTGTTCCACAGGGCTCGGTGCTGGGACCAGTGTTGTTTGGGATATTCATTGCAGACATATCATGGGACATCAAGAGCAAGATCAGTCTGTTTGCTGATGATACCAAGGTAGAGCGGTGGTGGATGACCTAGGGGATGGCAGGGTTGCAGGATGATCTGGCAAAGCTTGAAACCTGGTCAGACACCTGGCAACTGGGCTTAATGCCAAAAGTGCAAGGTGCTGCATTTTGGGATGAAGACCCCAAGAAGGAGTTACCAGCTGGGGGGTGCAGCTAGCCAGACAGAGGAGGAGAAGGATCTGGGTGTGCTCATTACAGGGTCAATGAACAACTCAGCACAATGTAGGAAGGCAGCTGCAAAGGCCAACAAAATGCTGGGTTGTATTGCAAGGAGTATATCCTCAAGGAGGAGGAGGTGATTCTGCCACTGTATAGGTCATTAGTTAGACCACACCTGGAGTACTGTGTGCAGTACTGGCTGCCGTATCTGAAGAGGGACATTAAGTTACTGGAGGGGTGCATGCGAGGGCTGACAAAGATGATCAAGGGCTAGGAGACTTATCATCACGAGAGGAGGTTGAAGGAGTTGAACATGTACTCACTGGAGGAGAGGAGGGACAGGGTGACATGATTGAAACCTTTAAATACATGAAAGGAATAAACAAAGACGGGTACAGAGGGGCTGTTCAAAGTAAGGGAGGGAGGGCCACCAGGGGCTATGATATGAGACTGGAGGGAGGAAGGTTCGGGAGGGAGATGAGGAGACACTTTTTTACAGAGAGGGTGGTGGCTGGGTGGAATGCGTTACCTGCAGAAGTGGTATCCAGTAGAACAGTGGACTGCTTCAAAAGGGGATGGGACAGGACAAGGGGGAGGGTTAATGATGTGGAAGGAAGGGGCAGCTGCAGAATAAGGGGTGCTAGCTGCACATTCAAGCAGACTTGATAGACCTCTAGGCCTTTATCTGCTGGCAAATTTCGTATGTTTGTAGAATTAAGGCTAAGTATTGTAGTTTCTTAGTTGCTTCTATTGTTTCTCATTTCAAGGTATTTTAGTTAAGCTATTGTAGTTTTCTAGAACATTTAGTGGAGAGTTAGAAAATATTTTTCCTACTATAAAATCAGGACATTTACTATTTTTCATGTTCTTTGTTTTGCAGGACACAGCTGCCCAAATCAGGACTGTCCTGCAAAAATCAGGACCGGTGGTAACCATACGCTGGAGGTCTGATTCTGAGCAAGTAAGGAGACTACTGAGAACTATAGGAACTTCTTGTCTCAGAACAGGAAGATTATGAGCTTAAAGGGCACACAGCCAGTAAGTAAGTAGGGAGAGAAAAAAAAAGAGAGGAAAGAGTAAATATTCCAAACAACAGTTAAGGGGCCAGAAACAAGACATGATGGGAGTGGTGCAGTGCAGTGGCTATGGAGCAGCAGTCTTCTGGGAGATGTTCTGGAGGATGCGGTGTTGTCCCATCTGCAGGCATCTCTCTGGGCTCAGGGAAGAGGCTGCTCATCTCCAGGCTGAGTTGGCCAGGATTATGGGGGACCTCCTCTCCCACCGAGGGACCACCAGGGCCACTGCTGTTGCCTCAGAGGTTGCCAAGAAAGAGGAGTGGTTGGACCATAGTGGGCTCAGAGAGGATGAGGGTGGTGGAACAGAGACGCATCCCTCTAGTTGTACCTCTCCACAATTCATATGCTGTTCTGGCAAAGTGTGGTTCCTCTTTGGAGGCACCTGCAGTGGAGACCAAGGAGGATGCTGGGAACCTCCATAAAGGAGACCCACAGGAGGGTGGCATGGGACCCCACAGGGGAAGGAAACAACTCCTGGTGGGGGACTCCATTGTTAGGAGGGTAGAACTGGGGGAGGAAGGGGAGAGGGAGGTAAGGTGCCTGCCAGGCACCATGGCTTAGAGGGATAGGGAGCGAATCCTCAGGATCGCTGGGGCAGCTGCACAGGGGAGGGAGCTGGATGTCATTGTCTACCTAGGGACAAATGACCTGGCTGAGAAAGGGATCAGAGCAGTGCAGGAAGAGTTTGTGGAGTTGGGGAGGGGCCTTAGACAAGTAGCATGCACGGTAACCTTCGTGGAGGTGCTGCTTGTCTATGGCATGGATAAGGCTAGGGTGCTCCACACCATGGGATTCAATCAGTGGTTGAAAAACTGGTGCAGAGCTCAGGGATTTGGCTTCATTGAGGACTGGGGGTCCACCTGGAGTGATGCAGGCCTATACTGGCATGATGGTCTGCATCTGTCTAGGAGGGGAACCAGGATCCTAGGTGATAGGTTTAAATGTTTCATTGGCAAGCATCTAAACTAACCAAGGGGAAGGAAATGGAAAGGAGCAGGGAAATCCTAGCCCCCTCCCCCCAAAAAAATCAGGGTAGTAAGTGAGTTAACACCAAGATAGAGATGTCGATAGGGAGAAGGGCAGGGGTAAATGGAGAAAATGACAAAGGCAATAGGAACAGGGATTGGGCAAAAAGGGATAAGACCATCAAGAAATTGTGGGTAATGAGTACCAGTGCCCATAGTCTGGGCAACAAGCTCCTTGAACTCGAGGCCTTGATGGAAGAGGGATGTCTGGATATCGTAGCAGTCACAGAAACATGGTACACAGAGAACCATGACTGGGATGTTAACATACCAGGGTACACAACTTACAGGAGAGACAGGGAGGGCGGAAGAGGGGGAGGAGTAACTCTCTATGTAAGGGAAGGGATAAAAGCAACTGAACAAAAAAGTAAACTGGGAGAAGAGGAGGCACTGTGGGGCACTTAGAGACTGGAAATGGCACCACAATCCACACAGGGGTTGTATACAGACCCCCCATGTCAGGGAGAGGGAATGGAAAAGGATATGATAGAAGGCATCCTTAGGATGGCAGAGAAAGGGGAGATACTGTTGATGGGGGACCTGAATATACCAGATGTTAACTGGAGCTCCTTTGCTGCAGCCACAGCCAAGAGCAGGGCCATTTTTGATGCCCTACAGGTGGCATGCCTCAGACAGCTAGTTATGGAGCCCACTCGTGAGGGAGTAATCTTAGACCTCGTACTCTCAAATGGGGACAGCGAGAGGATCTCAGATCTAGAAGTGGGTAGCCATCTGGGAACAAGTGACCACCAAACAGTGTGGTTCACGATAAACTCAGCTACAGAGTCAAGCCATACAAGACTGAGGGTACTGAACTTCAGGAGGGCTGACTTTGGCAAGATGGGAGAGTGCCTTAGAAAAGCACTAGCAAACAGGCTAGAAGGAGGGGTGGAGCAACAATGGGGAAACGTCAAAACTACCATCACAGAGGCAACAAGCCTTTGTGTGAAGCAAATAAACAAATCAAAATGAAAGAAAAAGCCACTATGGTTCTCAAAAAAAGGTGGTGGGGAAGGTTAGGGAGAAAAAGATAACATTTAGGAAGTATAAGGAAATACAGAAGGAACATGACAGAGAACTGTACACCAGCTAAGGCAGAAGGAAGCAGGGAGGGAAGTCAGAATAGCAAAGGCCCAAACTGGGGAAAAGATAGCCAACTCGGTTAAGAAGGGGATAAAACCTTTTATAGGTACATCAGGGAGCGTAGAAAGACAAAGGGAGGGATAATGAGGCTGAATAGAAAGGGCGGTGGGTGGGCAGAGGGGGACAGTGAAAAAGCATGGATACTGAACGAATACTGCTGCTCAGTATTCACAAAAGAGGAGGAGAGGGAAGGGAAGTTGTCTAATCCAATTAACAGAAGCACTCTGGATAGGGGGGTCGATCCCAGTCCTTTCACAGAAGAAAGGGTCCTGAAAGAACTCCCAAAACTGAAGGTGGACAAAACAATGGGGCCTGAAGGAATGCACCCCAGAATTCTAAAAAAATTAAGAGGAGAACTAGTGGCACCACTGACTACCCTTTTTAACAAATCATGGGAGGATGGTGTGGTACCTTAGGACTGGAGGAAGGTGGATGTGATTCCCCTTCACAAAAGTGGGAGCAAGACAGTGGCAGGAAATTACAGACCTGTCAGTTTGACCTCTGTGGTAGGGAAAATGATGGAATCACTTCTGAAGGAAAAAAATTGTTGAGTACCTAGAGGAAAGTGGGGCACAGGACCCAAGGCAGCATGGGTTCACAGCGGGAAGGTCATGTCAGATGCATCTAATTGATTTCTCTGACTGGGTGACCAAAGTAGTAGACCAGGGAGGGGCTGTGGACATGGCCTACCTAGACTTTAGCAAGGAATTTGACACAGCCCCACACAAAAGATTAATAATAAAATTAACCAGCCTGGGAGTGGGTCCCAGGGTGGTAGCCTGGGTAAAACATTGGCTGGACAACAGGACACAGAAGGTAATTGTAAATGGAGTCCACTCTGAAGAAAGAGGGTTACTAGTGGCGTACCGCAGAGTTCAGTACTGGGTCCAGTCCTTTTTAATGTCTTTATAAGTGACATTGCAGAGGGACTGGAAGGAAAAGGATGCCTCTTTGCAGATGATACAAAGGTCTGCAACAGGGCTGATACACAAGGAAGCATGGAAAGGATGAGAAGGGACTTGGCAAGGTTGGAGGAATGGTCAGAAGTATGGCAGCTTGGATTCAATGTAAAGAAGTGCAAAATAATGCACCTGGGAAACAAAAACCCAGGGGAAGATTACACAATTGGGGGGGAAGGGAGAGGTAGTAACAACAAAAAAAATGGAAAGTGACCTGGGAATAATCATATCAGATGACATTAAGGTTAGTAAGCAATGTGAGAAGGCAGGGCAGGGGGGATACTGGGATGTATAGGGAGAGGCATCACCAACAGAAAACAGGAAGTTGTTATCCTTCTGTACAGACAGTTGGTGAAACCCCATCTAGAGTACTGCATCCAGTTCTAAAGACCCAATCTCCGCAAGGACATAGACAGGATGGAGGCAGTCCAGAGGAGGGCAACTAAAATGGTGCAGGGTCTGCAAGAGAAGCCATATGAGCAGAGACTAAAGGAGCTTAATATGTATACCCTTGAGGAAGGGGAGACATGATAGAAACTTTTAAGTACCTCAGTGGAATCAACAAAGTCCAAGAGGGTAGCATCTTTCAGAAAAAGAGATGTGCAAAAAGAAAAAAATTACTCACCTTAGTAATGTTGTTTCTTCTAATGGAGTCTTGCTGTATTCTGACATATCATATGAATCAGAGATGTCCAGAAGATATTCCAAAAACATTTTAGGGGATACTTGAAGGGGCTCGCTCTTGTTTTGGAACACCAAATGGAGAAATGCTTCCAGTTTGCCACATAAGCCTTCCTAGTGGATGACTTATGGGAGGCAGTATAGGGTAGCGGTTAAGAGCACTAAACTGAAAACCTGGAGACCTTGGTTTGAATCCCATCAACCCACACTTGCATACAGTGTGATCCTAAGCAAGTCACAACTTCCCTTGTGCTTCCAGGTCGCACCTGAAAACGAGCTTTGGCTTAGTGTGCCTTTCCTGGTTAAACAATTTCCCCTTTCCCTTTTATGGGCTGCTACTATAATCTCTGACACTCTTTAGTAGACATTAAACCTGTTTACGTCTATCTCTTCAGGATCCAAGTCAGGCAATGATGGGACTGTAGGTTGGAATAGATCAGACGGCTCTGTGCGTGAGTATGTGCATCCTCAGTGGTAAGGTACATGGCTGCTGAACTGCCACCAGAGTCAGCAACCGGTACCATATCTGCCTGGGTCAACATGGAGTTATCAGAATGCTCTAGCCACCCCTCCTCACCTTTAGTCTGAGTAGCACTCTCTGAATGAGATGTATTGGAGGGAAGGCTTAGAGACAGTGACTTATCTGCTGCAGCCCGAACGCATCGACAAAATGACATACCTGGACTTCCGGTGCAGAAGTGTGGCAGTTAAGCAATTGGGGGGGGCAAAAAGGTCTACATCTGGGATCCCATTTTATTGAACAGGGTTCAAGCTATATCTTCCTCCAGAAATCATCTGCGAGGATCTGCCACTGTTTGACCGAGTTAGGTTTGCCAGGGTTTTCTGGATCCCAGGCATGTAGATTACCTGGAGGGAGGTTCTGCTGTCCAGACACCATTCTCACACATGCACTGCTTCCCTGAAGAGACGATAAGAGAGTGGGTCCCTCTTGCTTGTTGATGTAATACATGACTCACTTGTTGTCCATCTGGAAGAGTACTCCCTTGTGACTGACCAAGTCCAAGAGGGCTGTAAAAGGACCTCTTTGATCTCCAGCACACTGATGTATAGATGTACCTTTGAAGTGTTCCAGATTCCCCGAGCAGGAAGCTTCTGGCAGTGAACACCTCAGCCCAATGAGGAGGTATTTGTGTGGTAATGGTCACCTGTGGCTCCAGGGAGGAAAAGGGGAAGCCCTGAAGAAGACTGTTTTTCACTAACCACTATATGAGGGAGCACACTAGCATCTAGGTCGCTTGCACAGGATGACTTGAAAGATGAGAGATACCAGTGACCACTGTGTGCTATGCATCCATTTACAGGTTCTCATGTTCAACCTGGCTAGTGATACAGTGAACACTCTGGATTCCATGAGTCCAAGCATACACTGCATGGAATGTGCCACCACACAGGGACAATCCATGACATGGCATGTCATATGAATGGTTGAGTGTGTCCTGTCCTCTGGAAGGAAGGTTCAAGACGACAGCCGGCCTGGTGGCACTAAGGCTTGAGGCCCTGTTCACCGCACCTTGCACCACATCGGCGACTCGGGTTCGGTGACAGGCTCAGGTTGCTGGGGGTTAGCAGGGGAGGGAGCAGATTGAGCGTCTGGAGGATAGCTCTCCTCTCCCTGGGGAGGGTTCCAGGGTTGCTCGGTGTCCTGGCGACCCCCAATGGAGATCAGGGGTACTGCAGGTACACCAGCCAGAACACATGGGTCAAAGTGCCGCAGGCGTCATTACATGCCGCACTACGAGGGGAGAAAAAGGAAATACCCCTGATGGCCGGGTGAGGTGACTGCTGGTCTCTGGTGGCAGATCCCCACATGCTAAACGCTGGCCACGATCCTGACCCTACCCCCTGGGTATCCTCGGCTTCCTCCTGTATGGGTCTGGCAGGAGAGGAGGGGATCCTGACACCGATGTCTTGGTCGGGGATGTGGTTCAGGCGAGCAGTTAGGGGGAACACCGAGCAAGCCAGTCCGAGAAATGTCCCAAACCACCAGGTGAATAGAGTTGGAAAAAAACAAAGGAAGGTTCGACACAGAGTCATGTCCAGGACGGTTCCTATGAACAGCAACTTCTGAGACAATATTAACTGGGATTTGAGGCTTCAGCAGTACCCCCACTGAGGTCGTAAACTGTAAGGCAGTTGCTACTCCCTTTTCTGTCTCCAGTTTGGATGGGCTTTTCATTATTCAGTCTTCCTAGTAAGGGAAGACTTGGAGGCCTTGCTTCTTGAGGTGCGCTGCCAGTACTGCAAAGCATTTTGTAAAGACACACAGCAAAGTAAGCCCAAATGGCAGGACTCTGAAATAGTGTCATTCTACCCCCAAACAGAAATGAAGATACTTGTTTGGGGTTGACAGTAATTTGCTGGTATGCGCCCTGCGCCAGCCAATCTTGAGGTTTCAGGAAAGAAGATGAGACACTAGTAACACCATTCTGAATTTGTAGGCACTTCATGAACACCTTTAGTATTCCAAGGCTGAGAATGGTGTGCAAAGAGGAAGTACAGGGAGCAGAACCCTTTGTTCTTTCTGACTCCGGTACTACTCCTACTGCCTCGCTGTATAGAAAGCATGCAGTGTCCTAGGAAAGAAAATCTGCCATATGTCCTGACAGTAGAAGCTGTTTCCCTAGAGGGATGTCTAGTGGGTGCTCTATCAATTCCATAGCGTACCCCTCTCAAATAATCCTAAGGACCCATCTGTATGATATAATGGATTCCCACTGTTGACAGAAGTGGTCAGATCCCCCCCCACCAGAAAAAAGTGTTCCACCTTGGGCAGTTTAGGTGGACAATGGGCCAGCACCATCCCAGAGAGCTGTGCTGGATGCTTTTGTCACTTGCATCTTCTGAGGTGACTTTTTCTGCCATCGTAGCTGCTAAGAAGGTTTGGGCTTATACTGCTGCTGGTAGCTCTATGGGACAGACTCGACAAGAAAAGGCTTTCTGTTATGACCGTAACCTCAACCTTGCCCTCCCTGGCTGGTGGACTGATTAACCCAGGGTCGATTTATTTGCATTCAACTTTTTGAATGCTTCATCCACATGATGTGATAAGTTCCATTACATGGAACATTTATCATCTGCTGTTGGACACTGGAGGCGAAACCAGCAGTAAGAGGCCAGGAATGCCTTCTGTTGCAAATCCTTGCAGCAACTGCCCAAGCTGATGCATCACAGGAATACACTGCAGCACTGAGTTGGTGATTATTAGACTCAATGCCTTGGGCGATAGTCACAAGGAGGTCCTGCTTCAAAGTAGACTTAGAAAAGTTCCCCACAGTGGATCGGAGCTTACTCCATAGAGAGTTATTGTACTTTGAAATATGTGCCTGGTAGATTGCTATACATAAGACGACAGTGGCAGAGGCAAACACCCTCTTATCCAAAATATCAACCTTGCTCGATTCCTTATTAGTAGATTGAGCAGTGACTTCCTTGGGCGCTATAGGCCTATCATTATTAGTCATAATGACAACAGCATCCATTATAGGCTTGGTGTAATACACTGGTTTATTGACGGAAGCCATTTCTTATTCATCAGCTTAGGGATGGCTGGAATAGAAGCTCTAAAGCAGGCTAGAGTGGCGGGGCAAGGGACACAGGCATAGTTGGTACATTTAGATATTCCAGCTGTAACCTTCTACTGCATCTTCACCTATGAAAACGCTCTCAAAATTTAGGGAATTGTGCAGGGTTTTAAGCAGTTCTTGGATCAAAAGATCCTCTAGTGGGGCCGTGGCCAGTGCAAGTTCTGGCTCTGCTGGATCCATGGGAGCATGTCTGAGTCAATGTCCAGAATGAGGTCTGGATTGTACTCACCATCATTTGGATGAACTGTAGATAACAGAACAAAATATGGGACAGAAAGTACCCAGCACTGGTGCTGGCACCAGCATAAGATAAGATAAGACATCGACAGCAGCATTGGTGCCAAGGGCAGCATCAGCCTCAGCACAAAAAACAGGGTTGGCTCTGACAGTGGCCAAGAGAGTGAAGTCACTGAAGATCCTGACAGCATCACCGGAGCCACTAAAGTTGATGACATCGAAGGCAGACCCAGCAGCCACTCCAGCAATAACTGCGGGAACTAAGACCGGCACCTTGAACTGTGTTACAGATCTTAAGAGTGTCCCAGCTCTACTGCTCCATAAAAGTGGCCCAATGACCAGACTGTTCATCTGAAAGCACTCCAGCAGGCAGGGAGAGACTCAGAGGCATAGGCATAGGGTCAGCTGGCCTCTGGAAAGATGCTGTCGTCAACGGAGACAACAATGGAGACCCTGGGCCATTGGTAACAAATGTCTCTGTGCAGAGCGGTGTGAGCCTGACCTCTACTTATCTCTTATTTTTGTATTTTTTTTTTTTATGAGGAGGTCAAGGTCAAACGGTCCTTAGAACCAGATGCCAACCCTAGTAGGTCCAGGGCAATTTCATTTCGTGACTCTAGGAGGACTGCCCAATACTAGAATACTCATGAGAGGAGTGGTGGTCGGATACAACCTAGCTGATGAAGCAACATGACTGTCCAGGTGCCCTACCCGTCATAATCGTCATCAGCTCTTGCTGAAAGTGGTAGGGCTGTGAGGAAACTTTTTTTTTTAATTTGATGTTTATTAAAAAAAAGGGTTTTCATTTCACACACAATGTACACATATCCATTTCTGACAGTAATAGCCATTCTTTGTTCAGATTACATGCTTTTACATTATTTTAAAAGTTAAGACACTTTTCTCCCTATTTCAGTATAGACAAGCGGGAGAAAATGAGAAAAGGTGGAAGATGAGGCAGGGCCCCCCCTCCCCCCTCTCCTTTTTTAAGGAGTAAATTATTTGTCTATACGAGCTTGGTATAGAGACCATCCTCTCCACTTGTTCTGGAAACTTGGTATTCTGTCATTTAGCTGTGCTGATAAACCTTCCATTTTATATATATCAATTATAACTTCTCTCCATTCTTGTATTGTTGGTATTACTTTTTTCATCCATTTTCTAGTTAGCACCTTTTTTGCTGCAAGCAAAAAAATTGGCATCAACGTTTTTTCCCAAGAGGGGGACCGGTCCGGATATATAGACATCAGTACCATCTCCGCTGTCAATTCTATTGTCTTGCCCAAGCAACTTGTTAACTATCCCTGAAGAGAGCACCAGAATGGCATTAATATTGGACAAAACCACATGAAGTGCCCTAGGTTAGCTAAAGTGCATCCACACTCTCTCCAGCAATGACCATACATTTCCGGTAGGTATTCAGCCAGTAAAGCTGGTGAGTGAAAACAGCGAATTCTGCATTTCCATGCATATTCTCTCCAGAATGTGGAGGAAGTAATTTTAATGGCTCGCTCTGTGAGGAAACTTTTTCTTTTAAACAAAAAAAAAATAAATAAATACATTAACTACATAGACACACAGACTACACTAGCTAATACTAAACAGTATTAATCAAACTAGACAAGAACACAAGAATGGTATTTGTATGCAAATTGTAAATTCTGGCCCCCGATGATGAAGGCAACAGAAGCTTTGCTTCGCTGGTGGTGGTGGTGGTGGTGGTGGGTGGGGTGGGGGAGGGGTTGAGGATTTTGGGATCTAAAACCAAAAAATGGCACTCCATGCAGTAGACTGATTCCAGGACGCTCACTGAATTTATCAATGCTCTCTGGGAAGGAGAATCATTCTTTAGAGGCCCCCATTTCAACGGAGGAGGAGTGAGAGTTGTGGATACATGGAACAGCCTTCCTGAGTAGGTAGTGGAGTCAAAAATAATGGGGGAATTCAAGAATGCATGGGACAGACATAAGGCAATTCTAGTGGGGGGTAGGAGGAAGTAGGCTGTCGGTTAACTAGGATCTACAGTTTATCCATTAGGTAGGGAAATGGGCAGACTAGGTGGGCCAAGCGGTCCTCATCTGCCGTCAAATTCTATGTTTCTATGTTCCTACCAGACAGTGAATTCTCTTAAGAATAAGGAATTCCCACAGGAGGATGGCTTTCTCTCTGAGTTCCATAAAATGTTTAAAGAAGGTTATAGCAGTCTTTAAATGATGTCATGAAACATAACTCTGTTCGAGGATGTTTTGCCAGGAAATAGAATTTGTCAGTCATAGTGGTAATACTAATAAAAAGCCTGGGAAGAAATCCAGGAGTTTGCATCTCCTATAGGTAAATACCTCTTTATCAACACAGATGTTAAAATCTGTACTAAAATACTAACCACTAGATACAGCAGATTATAGAAAAGCGAATTCACCATAATCTGATTGGCAGTTAATAGAAAACTAATTCACCATTATCTGACTGGGTTTATCCCCGACAACCAATCATACAATACTGTGAGACAACTGAGATGGCTGCTTAATATCACCCATGCAGCGCAGGGCTCTAGAGATTTTAATATAGCCATTGCTATAAATTCTGAGAAAGCATTTGGAAGACTTCATCGGCATTACCTGGCTCATGTACCTTGGACTTTTAATTCTAGCCAAGGCTTCGTAGATGATCTCATGTCTCTATATAATGGCTCACACGCAAACTTGAAAAGTAAATGGGGTAGGTTCAACTCTGGTAGAACTGGAAAAAAGGAACTAGACAAGGGTGCCCCTTATCCTTAACCTTATTTTTGGTTGGGATAGAGCCCTTGGCTACCAGAATCAGACCAAAAACAATACAAGGAATTACTGTAGGGGTTATCAAACACAAATAGCACCTTTAAGTGGACCACACTTTCTTCACTGCTTCATACAATGGCGCAATACAGTACAATATCAGTTTTTAAAGTGAAATTTGATAAAATCAAGGCCTGGTAAATAAGTGGCTTGCATCAGCTTACTAGGGGAAGGGACATGGGTCAAGGTGGTTTCAAATACCCAGGGCTTCACGTTAAACAAAACCTGACATGACTGTATGAGGCCAATTATAAGACAACACCAACAGAGATTAAGAAAGATCTGGAATGTTGGGAGGATACTTCCGTTGTCTCTCTGTGGCTGAAGAGAGACCATTACAATGAATGCACTATCCAGATTCTTACATAGTTTTTTTTAAATAGTACCCCTTTTCTCCTCCGCTGAAATTCTGGAAAAAATTGGACCATACAGCTACTTCATGCATGGGGGAGACAGAATGAAGAGACACTCAAGAATTAAATTTATTTATTTATTTAGTTTTTGTTGACTGGGTAAGTGTGCTAGACAAATCCTGCCTATTTTCAGGCACGACCCAGGGGAGGGGGATACAGATGAATGCCAACTGACCTTGAACCAGATTAAGCTGTTGGTGGTATTTTTAGTGACTGAGGGAAATTTGGCCAGGACACCAGGGAAATTCCCTTACTCTTTTCACGGGTGGCGCTGTCCTTCCGTTCGAGGAGATGGAGGATTCCAGTCAGTCGGTGGAGCTAGAAGAGGAAGGTTGTGAGTATGCGACTCCGACCTGTTCGGGGTATACGACTGTATTAGTGGAAGGAGTTCGGTCTCAGGAGACCCCATTGAGTTCTGTTCGTGATTTGGATCTGATGATTCCGAAGCATGATAAGTTATGGATGAGGAAGCTGAATCGGTATTGACTGAGGAATTGAAAAGGAAAAAACAACATCTTTTGGATTTGATTTCTTTGGCGGAAAAGGATTATCACTCATGTCAACAGAAGCTAGAAGTGGAAAGAAGTAAAAGGAAGCGCTTCCTGTTAGCCCAGCTCAGGATGGAGGGAACGCTCGTCAACAAGTTGGAGATGGAGGTGGTTCGAATCCTGTCTTGGGAAAGGATTTGGTCTTGCTACAAGAGTCTATACCTGTGTGCCAGTTAGAACCTTGGACCCCTGGTGAAGCATTAAAAAGAGGGCTGGCTATGGTCGGGAGACCGATGGGTTCCTGATCCCACTATACCGATACCAGGGATTCCTAGTTCGTCATTGTCTGTGCAACAAGAGGTGCTATTACTGCCTACTGACAAGCCAAATTCTGAGTCCCTAATTCCTAGTATTGCGGATGCGCAGTCTCAGGGTGAGGCTAGTGATTTTTTGGAAACACAAGACGCCACGGGCGAACAAATCTTACTAGTGTTTGTACAGACTTTGTTGTCTGATTTGGAACTTTCCACATCGGTTCTGCCTACATTGAATTCCTTGTCTGCAACCAGGTCACTGCTGGTTACGGGTGATAAGGAGACTAGTGAGACTGTGAGTTCTTTGAATTCAGGGGGCAATGCATTGAAATCCTTTGTTGGCCTGTTTAGGAAACCTGTGGAATCCGCCAAGCGCAGATTCCTAGTGAGATTGCGATATACAGGGCAGTTACCCGTAGCTCCAGATCGTATTTGGGTGGGTAAAACTCTATTAATAGATTCTATGGCTTTTTCACCTAATGAAGTGTATGCATTAATACACTTTCCAGGAGATAGTTATTATGATGTTAGTTTTTGTACAGGATTGTCTTTGGATAAATTCTGGAGGCTATACTACGACTTACAGAATAGTGAACAGTGGAAAGACTTTCAGGCTATTCTCATTACTAAGCCTACAGTTCAGACAGTTACGATTCTTTTTCGGAATTAAGGTGTGAATATATCTGACATTCTGTTCTGGCTGGAGAAGAAATGTTATGTGCAAGATAAACCTTGACCCATTTTAGACTTGAATGGTTTTTGGACTGGGGGATGGACTTTTCGTGTTCGTTTAATTCATGACGCTGAAGGCATACAACATTTGCCTAGCTCTTTTTTTTTGGGAAGGGATAGGGGTATTATTTTTTATGCTGGTCAGCCTAAAAGCTGTTTTAAATGCGGTTCTTTATCTCATTTGAATACTGCATGTGATCAAGTTCGTGCTTTCATTGTGGGATGCTGGGCCATTTGATTACGGAATGTACTTTTTCCCCAGTATGCAGTTTATGTAACGAAACCAATCATGTGTTTTCTGATTGTCCATGGAAACATTCTGAGTTAAATGAGACCTCTGATCAAGAGCATTTTTTAGCACAAGCCCGAAATTCTATGGCAGGGTCTGATAACATGGAATCAGGTTCTGTGCGAAGGGGGAGACAAAGGGGTAGAGGGAGGGGTGGTGTTTTTCCGAATGTTAGGAGGTCTAGTTTAAGATCTGAACAGGAGCTATTACTTAATGCTCAGTCTCAAGAGGTCCCTTTACTCCCTAGCGTGAGTTTAAGCAGGGATGATATGATTACACCCTTTGTTACCACCCATGGATCCCCCATTCGGCCTACTACACAGTTAGGAATAGGTCCTGATGGTCCCCTAATTCCACAAAAATTGGATATTGTGAGTAATAAGGAGGTACTACTAACTTCTCAGGATGATCTGGTGCCCTCAGAAGGGGGTTTGCCTAGTGGTTCAGCGATTTCACCCTTGCCTTTGACTAATAGGTATTCAATCCTAGCTACCTGGGGAGAACAGGTGGAAGAAATGCTTCCTGTGATGGATCAGGATTCCAATGGGCCTAGTGTAGTTTCTTCTATAGGTACCCCTGGGAGCCCTGTTAAGCAGAAGGTGCCAGAAGCTATTAAGCGCGTGACTAGATCTATTAATAGACAGTTTAAACCCCCTCCTTAAAATCCTTTTCCATTTACTGTAACATCTTTAAACGTTAATAGTATCAGATCTCATGTAAAATGTCAGTCGACTTTTGGTATTCTTTCCTCTTTGAAATATGATGTGTATCTTTTACAAGATACCCGCTTGTATACAGTGTTGGAAATTACTAATGTTAGTAGGCAGTGGTGGTGGGGTGTATCGTACTGGTCATTTGGTGCAGATCTTTGCAGTGGAGTAGGTGTTTGTTTTAATACATTTGATGTTAAGCTACTTCGGATGGTTGAAATTGAACCTGGTAGAGCGATGATGGTAGATGTGAAGGTACGAGATATTACGTGTCGCTTAATTTCTGTTTATGGTCCGCAGTTGAAGTCCTTGAGGATAGATTTATTATATAAAATCCGTCCTTTTTTGTATACTAGAGGTTTGTTATTTTTAGAAGGAGACTTCAATATTAATCTTTCACAGAAAAAGTTATTAGGTAAACAATACTGTGATAAATCTTGTTTATCTTCTATTTTGACTCAAGCAGGTTTGAAGGATTCACACAAGGTTGGGAGGGTTTCGGTTAAACCCACCTTTTTTAAAGGGAAATTGTCCTCCCGTATTGATTTTTGTTCCTAAATCTTTGCGGATAGATGGTTTGATTTATGTTCCAGTGGAGACTTCGGACCATGTTTTAATTGGAATAAAGATTGATTCCTGTCAGAGTAGGAAACAGGGTCCAGGATTTTGGAAACTTAATGTTTCTTCCCTGAATGATGGTTTGGTTATTTCAGATCTGAAAACGATTATACAAGACCAGGTTACTACTATTGGTTTATATGAAGATCTAGGGAGTTGGTGGGAAGCGTTTAAGTTTTGTTTGAGTGGATATTTTCAGCTTCGGGGTAGTTTGGCGGCTAGTTCAAAGCGTGGAAATTATTTGAAGCTTCGCCAGTCGTTGCAGTCCCTCTTGTCTACCCAACATGAATGTGGCTTAGATTTATCCAGTGAGATTACTCGGGATAAAGTTGTCCATGTTGCCATTCCAGTATGACCGTATGACGTCCTTAAACAAAGAACAGTCTTTTGGAACTCAGGGGAAATCAGCTCAGGTGAACCCCTTTTTGGCATGTCAGGTGAGGTCTCACAGCCGCCTGTTTTCTGGTTTGTGTAGGGAAGATGGGGTATTGGTGTTGGATAATGTGGGTATAATGGAGTATTTGGATGAGTATGTGGAGCGTACATTTGGGACTTCGTGTCCGATTTCTAACTTTACTTCTTGCTTGCTGGATGCTGCAAATCTACCGCAAGTGGATCATGATACTCAGTCTAGGATGGCAGCTGCCTTTACTGAGTCGGAGCTGGGTGCAGTAATTGCTTCTTTGAAGAACAGAACTTCGCCTGGATCTGATGGATTACCAGGGGAATTATATAAGGTTTTATGGGAGCTAATGCCGAAGGTATTGCTAGCTTTGTACAACTCATTCTTGTTTGACATGCTTTTGCCTACTCAGATGTACGAGGGGTTGCTTATTTTTCTTTTTAAGAAAGGGGACCATATGGATATTCGTAATTGGAGACGTTTAACACTTTTGAATGTTGATTTTAAGATTTTTTCTAAACTTTTGGGGAACAGATTATCTTTAGTGATGCCTAATCTGATGCATGAGCAACAATTTTGTGCTGTGTCTGGGAGAAAACTGACAGATGCTTTGATTTTTCTTAGGGAAGTTATGTCAATAGGTAAGGATTTGGTGGGTGGTCCAGGAGGATATTTGGTCAGTCTGGATCAATCCAAAGCTTATGATGAGGTGTCACATGAGTATTTATGGGAATGTTTGAAAGCGTTCAGTTTACCATATCAATTTGTGAATTGGGTACAACTATGTTATGCCTTGGCTATTGTTGTTCCGTTGGAGAATGGGTGGAGAGGTAGGTCTCACAGTGTTTTTAAAGGAGTTAGGCAAGGCTGTCCGGTGGTGCTGGGCTTAGCCCCCTATTGTACGTCTTGGCTTTAGATCCTGTGCCACGGATTATTTGTAAGTCACCATTGATTAAACCTATTGTCATGCATGGTTTTAGTTTCCCAAAATTAATTGCTTACGCAGATGATATTTGTCTTGTGTTACCAACTAGTGCGGCTATAGAGCTGGCCTATGAGGTGCTTAGATCTTTGGGAGGGATTATGGGAGCTAGGATTAATGAGGAGAAAACGAAATGTGTTGCAATATCAGGGTTCCCTCAAAATCCTTGGAGGTTTAAAGTGGAACAGGAACCATGTAAGATTTTCGGATTATATTTTGGGGGCACGGCGAGTGCTTGGGATAATTGGCAGAAAGCGTTAAAAGAGGGCAATCTTAGGGTGTCTCAGTGGAATAGACAAAGATTGTCAAAGAAAAAACGAGTTTATTTGATTAAATCGTATCTCTTTCCGATTTTTTTATTTATAGGTAATATTTTTTATGTCCCTAAATCTTTAGAAACGCCTTTGTTGCGTTGTTTTTTTAGTGGAATATGGGGTAGTCGCTTAAACCCCATTAAAAGGAACACGTTATTTTTGGAGATTAAAGAGGGTGGGTTGGGGATGTTTCATCCCATTGTTTTTTTCTTTACGACCTTTTTATATATGAACCTGGTCCCTGTGGTACGGAATGGTTCACAGTTATGGATTTCATTAACATCCCAATTGCAAGGTATTTTGGGGGAATGGAAAGAAGGGTGTTTTTTACATTTTAATAAACGACGTCCTCCGTTACAGGATAGCTGGAGGTCGGTGTTTGACAAATTAAAAGGGTGGGATGTACGTTGGACAGTAGTAAAGAAGCTTAATAGAAAAGCTTTGTATACCTTGATCATGGGGACTTTTTTTTTGATACTCCGTTTAGTTCCCTTCCTGCTGCAGTGAGCTCGAATTTGGCTTCTTATTTAACAAATTTTCGTATTCCGCAGCAAATATGGGACACATTATGGTTGGGTGTACATGGTAGAATTAATGTACATAGTAACCAAAAACATAAATCCATACATGAGAGATATTGCCCAAGGGATAAATGTATTACCCATTTGGAGACGATGGATCATTTGTATCATGATTGCTTTTATGCTAAAGAGTTTTGGGATATTCTTAAAGAGAGGTGGAAATATTGTTTAGTTTTCCCACCTTTGAAGATGAGTTTGTATTATGGCTTCTTTGCTACTGAACAGCCAGGTGACCGGTATGGTACTCTACAAGTGCTTCATGTGTTTTTTTTATATTGGTTGTGGATTAGCCGTTGTAGGCTTTTGTTACAACAACAGTTTCTGTCTCCACTGAATTTGATTACGATAATAGAATCTGAAGTAGGGAAGTTAATGTTAGTAGAACATGATTTATTTCCATTAATTAAATGGAGGTCTTACTGGGATGGTTTTGAATTTTTATGAAGTTAGGTCTGAGAATTGGTAAAAAAAAAAAAGGAAAGAAAAAAAAAAAGGAGAGAAAAGGGAAAAAAGGGGAAGGGAAAAAACAAAACAAAAAAAAACGTATTTATACTGCATGGAATGTATGGAAATAACTTGTGTTGTTTAATAGCGTGCTTTTTGTAGTATGGTCTGTGTGTAGGGGGTGGGTTATTTTTTTTTTTCCTTATTATGATCATGTATGTTATAATATTGATTTGTATAATTTTGTTATGATTTGTTCAGATTGCAATAAAAAATTCCCCTACTCTTTTCAATAAGTGCCATGGGATCTTTAACATCCACTTGAACTACCACCAATCCAGGCAGATGGGACCTCGGTTTAACATCTCATCCGAAAGACGGCACCTCAGAAGTGCAGCACCCCTCTCATGCTGCACTACAGTGTCAGTACTGGGATATTAACCCAAGTGCCAGATGTGGGAACTGAACCCACAGCCCTCTGATCTCCCACCCTCAGAGGCGAGTGTGCTACCTACTGAGCCACTGACACTGGTAATACAACATCTAAAGTAAAAGACAAAAGGAGGTTTGGGATGCCCAAATTTTAAAGGCTAATCCCTGCACAAAATCTAGAAGTGAGCCCCCTGTTACCGGGTCACATATTGAGGAGGATTAGGTCTCTCAATCTCTGAACTAGGCGTTTCCTGAAAATGTAGGCGCAGTATAGAGCCAGAGTAAGTAACTACAGATCCTTAGCAGAACTCACCCCCTTTCGGAAAATCCTGACTCTTGCCTTGGATGTACAGATAATGGATTTAAAATCTGTCCCCAGAAGGGGATTCATACTACTGGCTCATTGTTGGACCAGGGAGTCCTAATATCTTTTGAACAGGACAGCAAGAAATATTAAGTGAGAAATAATATTTCTTTAGATACCCCCAGGTCTGTAATTATATACTCTCCCCAGAAACAGAAGTAACTTTACCTAGGGAAGCAACCCCTCAAACACTGTATCAGCTCAGAAAGTAACTGGGGAAAGGATGTCCATCAGATATCTAATCTTTATAGGTTACTGCTGGACCACAAACCTAAAACATCCAAAGACATCCGAGATAGGTGGAAGGTAGTATCAGGAGTGGCAGAGCTGAACTATACCAAGTCTGAAGCACACAAAACTATATACTCAGCCCAGTGGCATGTTTAGATGAAAGACTGCCAAAATTCTTAAAAGCAACTGTGATTACCAAACTTTTTTAACCCAGATAATAATCATACTTGTTGGGAGTAGGGGGGCCTTCAACAGCAAAGCATTACCACCACCACCCTCTCTTGGTGATAAAAAGATGGGCCTACTGTTCTCTTCCCTAAATATCTGTAGCTTACTAAAAAAGTTCAACTCTCTTCAGGGATGGATCGCACAGCATACGCCTGACATCCTGGCTTTAACTGAAACCTGGCTCTCCTCAGCCACCGGGGATTCCCATGTGGCCCTGAACAGCTACTCTATTTTTTGGTCAGATCGTCAGGGCAAACCGGGTGGTGGTTGCGCGCTCTATATTCGGAACTCCTTCCAAGCCATGGTCGCCCCTGTCATAAATGCACTCAGTAGGTCAGGCCCTCTGTTCCCACAGTGCCAACCTCGAAGTACAATAGTGTAAACAGGTGACAGACAGGGTAACCCTCCTGTCTGTTTTGGGTCTGAATTACCTGCTAGTCTTGAGTCCTGGTGGTCCAATGTGAACCTTATGCTAGCATACCCAAGTTACAGGTTCAGATATGTACCCTCTTCGGGAATGCAGAACAGTCCTTTGCCCAGGGGCACCAAGCCAGGTTTCCAAAATGTACCCTTGCAACTCTATACGAGACCTAGGTATTTTCTTACCTTTAAGTAAGCTTAGTAACACATTCAAGCCTTTAATAGCTGCCAAGACTTAAGACACAGGTTCAGCAATCCCATGTAAAATAACAGGAAAAGCATAGACAGTATATTAAGGAAAAAGTAGTTTACTAAAAATTGTAAAACATGTGAAATAAAATACAGAACAATTTATACCATGAACTTACAATCACATAAAAAAATGGGAGTTACATAACAAACTCCTACCGCACATTTAAGTTCTTTCCTAAATATCCCTTTCTAAAGTGCAGAGTTACCAGTCCACAGACTGTGTGTCTTATTAGTTTCAGAGTCCTTCTCCTCTTGCAAGCAATATTCAATAGACAGTTTCTCCACCTCCTAGTGATGCTACCCATGAGGTCACAGTTAGATCCTCCCATAGATTTTTAATTTTCTACTGGGGAAATCAAGCAGTCAGCAATTTTAAAATACAAGTCTCTGATCAAAACAACTCTCTTTGAACTGCCTGCTGATTCCTGTTTTCCCAGGGAAGATCCAAGGTTAATGACTCATAATACGGTGCTATCAAATTGCCTGTTCCTGCAGGAAATCATAAAAGTTTATGAGGCCTGCATCCTGGCAGATGGCTAGAAGCTTTAATTAAAATAGAACAGGAAAGCTTTAAATATGTTTTTTCTTTACTGGTCCATTTGACACATCCTGTAGCTGTCAGCCACATGGACACCTGAGGTCAAAGGTCAAGTCTCTCACTCACTGCAGCAGTCAGTCAGGTTTTGTGCATAAACAGATATTCACATTTGTTTATAATACAAATATTATACAATAATAATATTAGAGGGTTTATCACGTCGCAGTCCCCCCACCACTTAGACTGAATTTGGGGGATCTTTTCCCACATGGGATGAGTTCCTCAAATTCAGTTTACATCTCAAAACTACAAGATAAACCATCATCGTTTGCGTTCGCCGACCCAGCCCTGTGTGAGACAATCATGTCATACCCTTGCAAGGGAAGACTCCATCTTAGTAGTCTACCATTCGTTTTACTCATTTGTGCCAGTCAAACCAGGGGACTATGGTCAGTTTGTACCTCAAATTGCTGCCCATATAAGTCTGGCTCTAACTTCTTTAGGGCCCACACCATGGCAAGACACTTTTTCCACAGTAGAGTAAGCCTACTCCTTGGGAAGTAACTTTTTACTCAGGTACACTGCGGGATGATCTTTCCCTTGGTTGGATGTCAGACTCAGCACTGCCCCAATACCCACATCTGAGGCGTCAGTCTGGACTGGAAAGGGTCTGCTGCAGTCTGGACTTGTCAATACAGGAGCACTGCACAGTGCCTCCTTCAGTCTGGTAAAGGCTTTTTCTCAGGCTGGTTCCCAGGTAATTTTCTTAGGCATCCTTTTCTTTAACAGGCCAGATATGGGAGCGGCCAGGGCACTGTAATTTGGTACAAATTTCCTATAGTACCCTGCAGTCTAGAAAAATCCTGACCTGCTTCTGCATTTCTGGTCTGGGCCATGCCTTGATCACCTCTATTTTCACTTGGTTAGGAAGGAACTGTCCCCGGCCTACAACATGCACGAGGTATGCCACTCCAGCTATGGCCAACTAGCACTTCTCAGCTTTGACAGTGAGCCCGGACCTCTGTATCCTGCCCAGCACTTCCCTAAGGTGGGACAGGTGTTCCTCCCAGATGGCACTAAAGATGGCAATGTCATCCAGGTACGCCACAGCATACTTCTCAGCAACACTGAACACCTGGTTCACAAACCTTTGGAAAGTGGTCGGGGTATTCTTCATTCTGAAAGGCATTACTTTAAATTCAAATAACCCTATCGGAGTGATGAAAGCTGACCTCTCCCTAGCTCTGGCAGTTAACTCTACCTGCCAATACCCTTTTGTCAGGTCAACTGTAAGGTATGTCACCCCTCCCAACTTGTCCAGGAGTTCGTCCGTCCGTGGCATCGGGTGGGCATCTGACTTTGTGACTGCATTCAGTCCACGACAGTCCACACAAAAACAAGTAGAGCCATCTGGCTTGGGAAAAAAGACTATGGGTGAGGCCCAGGGGCTGTGGGATTTCTGGATTACCCCATAATCCAGCATTTCCTCCACCTCCCTCCTAATGTCCTCTTGGACAGCCTCTGACACCCAATATGCCGTCTGCCGCATGGGCACCTGTGTCCCTGTCTCCACATCGTGTGTCGCTAAGAGGGTTAGTCCAGGTTTGGAGCTAAACAGTGGGATAAAGTCTGCTAAAACTTCCCTTACTTCCTGGATCTGGCCTGGGGTCACCTGGGGTGACAACTTAATTGCCACCACAGAGGACTCCTGCTGGTTTTCTTCCAGCAAGTCCAGAAGGGGGTGTCCTTCATCCATCCCCGCCCCAGGAATAGACACTGCAAACACCATGTCAGCCCTATTAGCATATGGCTTCATCATGTTGACATGGTACATTTTTTGGGCACATCTTCTGTCGGGTAACTCTATAATATAGTTCACATCATTTACCCGTCTGCTTTGTACGGTCCTGCCCACTCGGTCTGCAGCTTGTCTTTCCAGACCGGGATTAGGATCATGACTTTCTGACCCACAGTGTTACGAGCAACCTCTGGCTCTGCGGTCGTACCACACCTTTTGTTTTTGTTAGGCAGCTACCAGGTTGCTCTGGGCTACCCCCATAAGCTCCTTCAGCCTTTCCCAAACCTAAGGACATAATCCACTATGGGAGTTCCCTGGGTGGTGTGCTTGCCTTCTGTCCCTCTCGGATCAAGTCTAGGGGTCTCACATACCCTTCTGCCGTATAACAGCTCAAGGAGGAAAATCCTGTCAACTTTTGGGGCACCTCCCTGTATGCAAACAGCAGGTGGGGAAGGTATTTCTCCCAGTCCCTCCCATGCTGTTCAGCAAATGCCTGGAGCACTGACTTAAGGGTACTGTTAAATCTTTCCCCAAGCCCATTGGCTTGCGGGTGATATGGTGTCGTGCGTCTCTGCACCACCCCACACTTCCCCACAATTATTTTATCAGGTCCGACATGAAGGAACCCCCTCGATCGGTGATAATCTCTTGCGGAAACCCAACATGGAGAAAATCCCTAGTAAGGCATCTGCCACTTTGTCTGTCCTCGGTGAGGATAGGATGACTGCCTCTGGTGGCAGGTGGTATAATCCACCACAGTCAGGATAAATATCTTCCCGAAGCAGCTGGGGGTATTTAAGGGCCCCACAATATCCATTCCCACTCTCTGGAATGGCTCCTCCACTATGGGCAATAGAATTAGGGTGGCTTGGGTTTTCTTACCTGCCTTCCTTATTTCTTAGCACTGGTGACAAGACCTGCAATACTCCTTCACCTGCTGGGTGAAGTTGGGCAATAGAAATTCTGGGTCAACCGCTGTGTAGCGTGACGATTCCAGAAGACCAGACAAGGAATATAGTGTGCAATCTTGAGCAACTGCTCACAGTACCCTGGGGAATGACAAGCTGCCTGCCCATCACCCTCCCTCTGTCTTAGCATCCTAAGTATACATGAATCCATTGTCCCAATAAACTTTGCATTTCTGTCACCTCCCTGTGCTCTGTCAGAGTCTGCCCAAGCCGTCAGCTTCTGTAGACTAGGTCACATTTCTGAGCAGCTGCAAACTCCTTGCACATTCCCAAGCATGGGACAGGTCCCCTTCAGTGTCTAAACTAGGGTCCCTAGCTCTAGCATCAGGGCACTCAGGATCACTGCCATCCCTAACCCTCTGACAATGGGTCACCCCTCCTTCCTCGGAGTAACCCTCCGTAGCCAGATGGTTAACTGCTACTGGGGGAATTTCTACCCCCCCTTTCATTAGTCTCCATATCAGGAGACACAGGCTGGGGAACCAGCCTCTCAGTGGTTTCCACAGGGGCTTCCATGGGGTCCAGGGAACCACAATTTTCTTTGCTGCGCAGCTACGGGTAACTGCACACACCATCCTGTTTGAGACTGTTGCCAATGATTACATCAACAGCTAAAGTTTTGGCTATGGCAACCTTCTGCAAAGTCTCCTATCTCACCCCAGTCTAGGAGGACACTAGTGAGTGGCAAAGTTTTCTCTTCCCCAGTGAACCCCTGTACAGTCACAAATTGATTGGGTATAAGCTGACCTGGCTCTACCAAATCCCCTGTTACCAAAGTCAGGGATGCCCGTGTCTCTTAACCCATGTGTCTGTACACCATTCACAGTGACTGGGAACATGTATTCCCTCATGTTTACTAGTATGCTTTCAGGGACACACAAACAACCCACTTCTCTTCTGGCACTACTTTGTGCATTGTTTGTCCTTTTGGGACACTGTCTTGCAATATGCCCAGTTTCTTTGCAAACCCAAAATTAATTTCTTCTCTCAGGTAAATCTTTTCTTTGTAACCTGGAGCTACCTGGTTTTGGTGGAGGCAGGGAGGGTTTTAGCTGCCCTGAAGAGCGCTTTCCTTCTGTGCTACCATGCCCCATTCAAGACTCAGAGCAGGCCTGCTCCTGACATAGCAGTCCGAGAATTCAGCAGCCTCTTGCACTGTATTTTTGGATCTCAGTCCTCCAGCCAGGTTTTCAGCTCTGCTGGGCATGTCCCAAAAAACTGCTCTAATAGTACAGCATTTTCAATTTTCTCTACAGTGTTTGCTTCAATTCCTTTCCACCAACGTTTTAAAAAGTGGCGTTGTTTCGTGGCTAGCTCCTCGTAGCTCATGTCAGGGCTTCTCCTGAGCTTATGAAATTTAACTCAGTAGGCTTCTGCTGTTTGCTCATATTTTTTTAAAAGTGCAGTTTTAAGTTTACTGCAATCATTAATGTCCTCATTGTCCATTTGACCCAATGCATCCCGAGCTTTCCCGGTAAGTAGTGGGGATAACTGGGAGCTCCAGGACCCTCTAGGAATGTTGCATGAATGCATACTTTTTCAAAGGAATTTAAAAAGGCATCCATATCTTCCCCCTCTTTAAATTCAGCTATCAATTTGGAATTTAATTTGTAACCCAGTCCTGGAGTTCCAGTTAACCCCAGGCCACTTACCTGCTCTGGTGCTGGTGTTTGGAGTCATAGCTTCTCCAGTTCATGTTGCCTCTGGCGCTCACACTCTTCTCGTTTGGCTTCTCGCTGTTCTCCTCCTCTTTCCTCTCCCTCTCGCTGAAGCTGCTCCCTCTTCTCCTCTGTGGTTTGCTGCTCTCGCCTCTCTTCTCTCTGGAACGCCAGCTCTCTTTGCTGCTGGGCTTTGAATCTTTTCTGTTCAAACTCCAGCTCCATCCTCCTCAACTCCACCTGCAGCCTGATCGCTTACTGGCTCCAGAATGCTGGTGACCTTCCCCTGCTGCTGTGGCCCTTGGCTTGCACTGGCCCAGCTGTCCTCCTCACTGGATATGGACACTGCACTGGACCCTGGCCCTTCCATGCCCAAGGCTCGGTCCTTTTCAGTCATAGACTGTGACTCGAGGCTCTGGGCATCTGCTGTCACCAGAGCATGCAAGAGGTCCTGCTTGTTGGCTTTCCCCTCGTGCTGGACTCCTCTCACCTGGCACAACTGCCTCAGGTAGTCTGCAGTGTATCCGCTGTAGCTGGAAGCCATCTTCTTCCCTAACTACGGCTATACTAACTTGCACTCGAAAAAATAAATAAAACAGGTAGGAGCTTTGAATGTAAGCACAATAATATAGTTCTGTTTACTTTTTAAAAATAAATCACTGACTTATTTTGCATGTGAGCTGTACAGTATTAATTTGACACACTGAACTGTTAAAGCTTGTGCTACCAAATACTCTCAAATTGCACTGCTGCTAACCAAATCTGTCACAAACGCACTCTGCAGGTCAGGCCCTCTGCTTCCACAGTGCCAACCTCGAAGTGCAATAGTGTGAACAGGTGACAGACAGGGTAACCCTCCTGTCTGTTCTGGGTCTGAATTACCTGCTAGTCTTAAATCCTGGGGGTCCAATGTGAACCTTATGCTAGCATACCCAATTTACAGGCTCAGATATGTACCCTCTTTGGGAATGCAGTACAATCTTTCGCCCAAGGGCACCAAGCCAGGTTTCCAAAATGTACCCCTACAACTCTATATGAGACCTAGGCATTCTCTTACCTTTAAATAAGCTTAACAACACATTCAATCCTTTAACAGCTGTCAGACAAACATAGGTTCAGCAATCACTCTGTGATGTAACAATGAGCCTGTAATATAATGTATTTGTCCTCAATGTGATGTAACAACGAGCCTGGAATGTAATGTATTTGTCCTCAATGTGACGAGGTACCTTTGGAAATGAGCCTCTGGCTCAAAGGTTGTAAACTGATGCTCAAATAAATAAAATAAATAAATCACATGTAAAATAACAGAAAAAGCACAGGCAGTATATTAAGGAAAAGGTAGTTTACTAAAATTGTAAAACAGGTGAAATACAATACAGAAAAATTTATATCATGAACTTACAATCACATAAAAAATGGGAAGTTACAGAACACAAACTCCTACCACACATTTAAGTTCTTTCCTAAATATCTCTTTCTAAAGTGCAGTTACGAGTCCACAGACTGTGTGTCTTTTTAGTTTCAGAGTCCTTCTTTTCTCAAACTTCTCTTGCAAGCAATATTCAATAGACAGTTTTCTCCACCTCCTAGTTATGCTACCCATGAGGTCACAGTTCGATCCTCTCATAGATTTTTATTTTCTACTGGGGAAATCAAACAGTCAGCAATTTTTAAAATATGAGTCTCTGATCAAAACATCTGTCTTTGAACTGCCTGCTGGTTCCTGTTTTCCCAGGGAAGACCTAAGGTTTACGACTTATAACACAGTGCTCTTATCAAATGGCCTGTTCCTGCAGGAAATCATAAAAGTTTATGAGGCCTGTATCCTGGCAGATGACCAGAAGCTTTAATTAAAACATAACAGGAAACCTTTAATTATGGTTTCTCTTTACTGGTCCATTTGACACATCCTGTAGCTGTCAGCCACACTGACACCTGAGGTCAAAGGTCAAGTCTCTCACTCACTGCAGCAGTCACTCTGGTTTTGTGTATAAACAGACATTCACATTTGTTCACAATACAAATATTCTAGGATAATAATATCAGAGGGTTTATCATGTCACAGTCCCCGCCCCCTCTCCCACTTATGGGGCCCAACTACTCACTGTAAAGCTTTCCCTACGTAACCCTGGTAAAACCCTCTATGTCATGTTGGTATATATTCCCCCACATAATCAGAAATCAGCCTTCTCTGCGGCTACCAACTGCTTCTCATTTCTCCCCGATAGTGAGATCCTAGTCATGGGTGACTAACACAAACTGGCTATTTCCATCAGCTGCCCCCTTGGCCATGGACCTGACTCAAATCATCCAATCCCCAACTAGACATAACCACAAGACTGGGACCGCAACATTGCTGGACCTAATCTTCACAAACCGCCCTACAAAGAATCTCAAAAGTCTTAGTGCTTCCTGATGTCATCAGAGACCACTCACCTGTACTCTGCTAGTAGATACTGTAAGACTCCCAACCCACCCCCAAAACTATTTACTGTCAGCAACTAAGGCGAGGTGCACTAGCCCAACTTAAAAACCACCTCTCAAACTGTAACTGGTCACCCATAGATACAGGAGGGTGCACAGATAGTCCCTTGCCTATTTCATAACCTCCTTCAATTCTGCATGTAACCTCTTTGCCCCAGTTTCGAAACAGGTTGTAAAAAAATGTGTTACTCTCTGATTGACCTCAAACACCACTCGACCTCATGCACCATCAGGATAGTCTCTGGAGGCTGCCCCATGACAAACAATGGTACAGAGAAGCAAGGAACAAATGTACCGGTGCCCTGCGGCAGGCTAAGGACACATTATCAGAATGCTCTCACCTCTGCTGGAGGTTCTGGGCATACATTCTGGTATACCATCAAAGAACTAAATGGTAAAACTTTATCCTCCCAGCTCTTCGAAAATGGGACCATAACCCAGGACCCACTGCAAATTGCCAACGCCTTAAACTCCTCATTCTCTGAACTCAGCAGTGTGCTCCCCACAAACTTTTTTGCCCCCCAACCTCTACATGTCCCTCTCCCCCATCTGCTCCCCCATCCTACGCTAATTGGGAGCAAGGCAGAAGCAGGAAACTACAAACCTGTTAGTTTGACCTCAGTGGTGGGGAAAATGATGGAATCACTTCTGAAAGAAAGAATTGTTGAGTACCTAAAGGCCAGCGGGGCACAGGACCCAAAGCAGCATGGATTCACAGCAGGAAGGTTATGTCAGATGAATCTAATCGATTTCTTTGACTGGGTGACCAAAGTAATAGACCAGGGAGGGGCTGTGGATATGGCCTACCTAGACTTTAGCAAAGCATCTGACACAGTCCCACACAAAAGATTAATAATCAAGTTAACCAGCCTGGGAGTGGGTCCCAGGGTGGTAGCCTGGGTAGCAAACTGGCTGCACAACAGGACACAGAAGGTAATAGTGAATGGAACACATTCTGAAGAAAGGGGGGTTACCAGTGGAGTACCTCAGGGCTCAGTACTGGGTCCAGTCCTCTTTAACGCCTTTATAGGTGACATTGGGAGGGTCTGAAGGAAATGTATGCCTCTTTGCAGATGACACAAAGATCTGTAACAGAGTTGATACACAAAGGGGGTAGAAAGGATGAGAAGGACTTGGCAAGGTTGGAGGAATGGTCAGACATATGGCAACTTAGATTCAATGCAAAGAAGTGCAAAGTAATGCACCTGGGAAATAAAAATCCAGGAGAAGAGTACACAGTAGCAGGGAGGTACTAACGACAACAATAATGGAAAGGGATCTGGGTGTAGTCAGATCAGATGACCTAAAGGTGGGTAAGCAATGTGAGAAGTCAGTAAGGAAAGCCAGGGGGATACTGAGATGCATAGGGAGGCATCACAAGTAGAAAAAGGGAAGTGGTTATCCCTCTGTACAGACAGTTGGTGAGACCCCATCTGGAGTACTGTGTGCAGTTTTGGAGACCTCATCTATGCAAGGACATAGACAGGATGAAAGCAGTCTAGAGGAGGGAAACTAAAATGGTGCAGGGTCTACATCAGAAACCATATGAAGAGAGACTGAGAGAGCTTAATATGTATACCCTTGATGAAAGGAGGGACGGGGGGACATGATAGAAACTTTTAAGTACCTCAAGGGAATCAACAAAGTCCAGGAGGGTAGCATCCTTCAGAAAAGAGATGTGTAAGAACAAGGGGCACATTTAAAGTCAGAGGGGGATGGCTCAGGGATAATGAGGAAATTATTTTTCACGGGAGAGAGAGTGGTGGACGATGGAACCGCCTTCCTGGGAGAGGTTGTGGGGTCTAAAACAGTGGGGAATTCAAACATGCATGGACAGACATAAGGCAATTATAGTGGGGGGTTGCAGGAAGTAGGCTGTTGGTTACCTAGAATCTGCAGCTTATCCAATAGGTAGGGAAATGGGCAGACTGGGTGGGCCAAGTGGTCCTTATCTGCAGTCAAAGTCTATGTTTCTAATTCCCCATCTTTCAGGTTTCGAGTTATATCATTTAGAAAAGCTAAGACTTACATTTCTTGTGTCCTGGGTAACAGCCACCACAGTGGAGACTCCCTGGACTTAAAACTCTTTCACTTCTCTCTCGACGCTGTCCTACTCCCCCTCACTAAAATCCTTATCCGCTCCCTCTGTTTGCGGGTGGGGGGAGTGCCCCACCCTCTGGAAATAGACTGTCATCACCCCGCTTCTAAAGAGCGGTGAACACACCTCCCCTTCTAACTACCGGCCCATCTCCATTCTGCCTCTTCTTTCCAAGGCCCTCGAAAAATAGTAGCCGACCAGCTCACTGAACACTTATCAAAATTTGACACCCTGTGTCCCGAGCAGCATGGGTTCCATAGGGGACACAGTACCGCCACAACCCTGCTTGAATATATCTCCTACATCGACAAGGCCCTAGATGAGGGACACTTAGTTGGGTCAGTCTACATCGACCTAATAAGGCATTTGATACTGTCCATCATGTCCTTCTCTTTAAATCCCTGACCTCCTTGGGGCTGACCTCCGATATTACGATCTGGTTTGAGAGCTATCTAACTAACAGGTCACAACAGGTCAAGCGACTCTACTCTCTCCTCCTGTCTCCGAGTTCGCTCTGGGGTCCCTCAAGGCTGCATCCTGGGCCCTCTTCTATTTAGCTTTTTTCTAACTCCATGCCCAGTGTCTGCTCCAGTCAGTTTCTTCTTTATGCAGACAATGCAGTCATTTTCTGGAGCAACCCTCAGCCTCTACCCTTGCAGAAAGCCCTCCAGAAGTCCTTCACTGAAGCTGAAGCCTGGTTTACAGAGCACAGGCTTGTATTAAACTATAAAAAAAACGAAAACAATGATTTTTCGCTCCCCACCAGAACCCCTACAATGACTCTTCATTACTTGTCCACACCTCCTAAGGCTCTCCGCTTGAGCAGATCAACTCCTTCAAATACCTGGGCATTACCCTTGACTCCTCCCTTACCTGTCATGCACATATCCACCTCCTCTGTTCCACCATCAACTCCAGAATTGGCCTCCTTTATTGGCTCACACACTGTCTGCCCTCTGAAGTGCTATGCCTTGCTGTGTCATCCTCGGTCCTCTATGTGCTGGACTACGGAATTGTGTTCTATGGCTCAGCTGGTAACACTGCTCTCTGTCGCATAAAGACAGCTCTAAACAAAGCCTGTCGCCTGGTGACAGGTTGTGATAGAATGACTCACATGTGTGACCTCTACAGTCGCTCAAACTTGCTAAACTTTGAATGCCACCTTAAATATCAAACTTGCCTCCTGGCCAAGAAAATTCAGTGGAAACACACCCTCCTAGCCTGCACTGTCTCATCCAGCCCTCCCTTCCCCAAAGAGTCTCCAGGAGTACCTCCAAGCCCCCTTTCTGGCCCCCATCGCAGTACATCCCTGGGTCAAAGAGCCTTTTATCACAGGGCCCCTAACTGGCTAAATGGCCTACCTGCTGCTCTTTCTGCCAGCACTAAGACAGGCCCTTTCAAAACCTCACTCAAGGAATTTCTCGCTAGGAACTCAACTTGCGACTGCCTCCAGTATACTTTCACTAAATCAGCCCCGCCATCCTCCTTCCCCACTTTCTAACTCACAGTATATCGCATGAACTGGATTATGTTATTATGCACCCTATCTCTGTTAATCTATCAATTGTATTATTCTCTGCATTGTAATAATGTCTGTGGTGGAACACTTGCCTTATTACTGTATTTTCTGTTTTGCACTCGACTCTGGGCTGTCTCTGCCATCTGTATGTAATATTACTCTGTTATGTTACTTTCCTTCCATTACTCCTATTGTAACGTATTGATTGACTGCTTGTAATGCACCTTTATTTAATCTCCCTTGTGTTATTGTTTGTATACTATGGCCTGGATATTCAAACAGGTTATGCATGGCACACCAGGGATGCACCATGCGCAATCCACCAATGCGCCCCGGATCGATATTCAAAGGGGCAAATTGCAACGTGCCGACTGTTGGTAATGTATGCGGCGCAGCGGGGCATGCCCATACACATCGCGCACATCCCATATTCAGCCTGGGATGCAGCGCATATGCTGGCAACACACCGCCTTGCACCACTTGGGAAGCAGATGTGTCTTGTAAAACCAGGAACAAGTCCAGGCCACCCACAGGCGAGCCGCCATATTGCAGGGTGCAATACAGCAGCCGCCAGCCGAACCACGTTCATTCACATATCTGGCCTGTGTAGTATAGTATGGTCTGCACACCCACTGGTCCATGTGGTGGACCAATGGGCATACAGACCGTAATGTGGTGCTGTCAGTTGGCAGGCAGCTGGTAGGCATGCGGGCAAGGTGCTGCCACCTGCCGCTGACTTGGGGAGAGCTGGGGGACCGCGAGTGGGCGGTGGGGATTCCACTGACCACCAGGGATGTTACTTTCGCATATGCCCGCGATCGGGAGATGGGGGGACCTTCCACTGGACCACCAGGGTGTGTTACAATCTATGCCCACAATCGGGCATTCCCCTGGACCACCAGGGTTTATATTTACATATGCCTGCAATCGTTCACTATAGGGCATTCTCCTGGACCACCAGGGTTTATTTTTACATATGCTTGCGATTGGGCGATGGGGGGGATATCCACTGGACCACCAGGGTAATTATAGGACCTCTGCCTGCGATTGGGCGTATGGGAGTGGGGGAACCGCCATTGGGACCGCAGAGTGTCAGTCCCTGATGGCTGCAGCCTGGCAGGGTGCCAGACGCAAGTCGCCAGGGATCGGCGCACCGCATGCAAATGGGGCTATAATGACATGCAAATGGGCCCATTTGTACCTTGCATGCATAATGGCTACATCTGCATGCCCAGTGCTGAATATCGCAGTTGATGCGCCTAGCGCAACTGCACTTACGCATCCCCCTGGTCCGTTCTGCCACTGTGCCATGCACAGTGCATGCACCATCACTGCCATATTCAACGGTGCTGTGCTATGGTGCAACAGTGTTGAATATCGCCTGGTCCATGCCCTGGCGCAGCCCAGTTGCGACGCGCCTGGGCTTGCACCCCTGCCCGACGCAGTTTGAATATCCAGCCCCATGTTAACTGACAAGGAGCCTTTGCAAAAAGAGTCTGTGACTCAAAGGTGTAATTTAGATTTCTCAATAAATAAATAATCATATTATTTGTGCATGTCTTGTACTTGGATCATACTGGGATGATATTTATTTATTTCAGAAGTTTCACCAGCAAAGACATACTGAGCTGGTAACAGCTTGTTTCCAGATACGTCCCGGGGGAAGGGGATGGGGAACATATTATAAAGTATTCAAAATATATATAAAATACACAGTAATGCTATTTAAATAAGGAAATATTAAACTTTAAATACAAATCAGAATAACATATCTAGATAAGGGGAAACAGATTGCCAAGGCAAAGCTAGCAGGAGGACGAAGGTATTAAAAGCACCACACAACTAAGAAGGGCCTTGTAAGCTGAGCTGTAGAAACTGATGGCAGATAACGACCGCTTGGCCTATCCATTCTGCCCATTCCTCCCTACCTACACTGTAACCACAGACCATACCTGATCTACAGCTCTTTCTCCCTTCCCCTTCCTTTCCACCATGACTCCCTTGTGCTTATCCCATGCATTCCTAAACCCCACCACTGTCTGTGTCCCCACAACCTCCACTGGAAGGCTAGGACAGGAATCCACCACTCTTACTGTGAAGAACTGCTTCCTCACATCTCTCGTGAATCTACCCCCCTCCTGTTTCACATAGTATGTGCTTGAGCACCTTTTCCTTTGAAAAATACTTTCTTTGTGTAACTTATTTACCCCCGTGAGGTATTTAAAAGTCTCTATCATATCCCCCCCAGCTTCAGAGTGCACATATTAAGGTCCCATAGTTTCTCATCATAAGGCTTTTGAGGCAGACCCTACACCATTTCAGCTGCCCTCCTCTGGACCACCTCCACTCTATGTTCTTCTGGAGATGTGGTCTCGAGAACTGGACACAGTACTACAGGTGGGGTCTTACCAGCGATCTATACAGAGGCAACACCACCTCCCTCTTATTGCTGGAGATACCCCACCCTATGCACCCTAGCATCCCACCAGCCGGGCATTAACTAGACACACTGGTAGCCTTGATTAATCTCACTGTAGTCATTATTATGTATAACAAAGTACTGAAATATTGCCCCCATTGACTTTAATGGAGTGCATCTTCATGCTCTTCTTGGGCATGTTATAATGTGCAGGGTGTAGCAGTTTAGAAGTGGAAGTGATCAGCTGGCCATCTCATCAGAGCTAGACTATGATCTTCCCTCCTCCCCCAAGCAGGCTTTACCAAATTTTTTTAAACTGCTGGTCAAAGAATTTTAATGACCTTTCCTTCCAGACTGTGTAAATATTTGCCTTGGGGGGAGCCACTTTAAGTATGATGGGAACAATATAAATATTATTTTAAGATGGCTGCTACTAGAGAGGTAACTGGAAAAACTGGTCCCCTCCCTAAGCATCCGTCTCAGAACACAGGAAGGAATAAAAATGGGAGTGCTGAAATTATTTTTATTTTCTCTTTTTATTCCCTGTTCTTATCTCCAGCACCAGTCTGCTGATCCCCCTGTACTCCTACCTGAGTGCCATCCTCCACAAAGCTTTTGGCTATACCCCCGATGATGCTGGGGCAGGGGACGTACCACCAAGTCTACAGCGCTGTCAGAAGGCAGCACATGCAATGGTGTGGAGCATGATGTAAGATTATCACAGGTGCTGGGGCCAGTTTCCATCCTCCCCGTACCTCACTTAGATATTACAGCACTTGTGGCTGAGTCCGGGGGCATGTACAACAGCAAGTCAGACCCATGCCTGGCTGACATCCTCCTTTTCACTTTGCCTAATTCTACGTTACCACGAGTGGTCACTCGGATGACAGCACTGCAGCGAAGACAGTGACCCTTGCTCCCTGGAGAAGTGTCCTCTAGGACACCCAATCCTTCCCCACGGCTGGACTCTTGACGATCTGAGCTCATTCCCAAAAACGTGCTGCAGGTATCACATGTGGTAGTCCTACTGCTGTACTGATGGTCTGGCCCAAATTTACCTTTAGGTTTATAGCTGGGGCACGTCAGAGCTCCTTAACAGGATAGGTTACACCTAGTTATACAGTCACAGCCACAAGTACCAATGGAAAGTTTTTCTTTTTTTTTTTTTTATAGGTACTTTATCTGCCTAGCTGCCCCCTTCTGACCAACCCCCCAGCCCCGTCACCCTGGTATCACCTGGACTTACCCCCTGCCTGGTTGCCGGGTGTGGAGCCTGAGGGAGGTCTGTTGTCATCTGGCAGCCTGAAGTGTTTTTTTCTCGTTTTCTCCTTTCCCCGTTGCTGGGGCACACACACAGGACGTGCGCACGCAGAGGAATGCGCGCATCCACAGAAGTCCCACAGCACCCTCCCTATGTCTGGCCCCTTTGACCCGCACTACCCTCTGGCCTCCACCTGGGGGTAGTCATTCGGCAGGAGTGCCAGTCTTCCCTTCCCAGGAGAGGAGAGCAGTCTTCTGGATGCTCGATCCTCTCCCTCCCCCGCTGACTCCTGACAGCCCATGCTCGTTCCCGAACAGGGGTCACCGGCATGGCGCGAGATGTGGCGTCCAGCACCTCAACCCTCAGCGCCACCGGGCCGGTTAAAGTTTTTCTTTTTAATGGCTGACAGTGTTGTACACAAAGGCTGGTACTTGTATTATGTAAAACCCTGCTTCGTGACAGATGAATGTATTAATCATATATCTGGCATGCTTGGAAGACAAAGTATACTGTATGTCAGAAAAAGTGACAGTGACCTGGCAAACAAAATCCTCCTGAGAAAATACGTTTCAGCTTATTCTATTTTTATTCCGTTTTACATATCCATTTTTCTTCTGTTTCATAATTGTATTTATTTATATCATTTTACAGTTCAGTTACCCAGGCCAGCCCAGCTGAGATGCAACATCTCGTTTCCAGTGTGGTCCTGATTCCACCCATTTCCTCAGCTAGGTGCCAAGCTGGCATCATTCTAACTCTGGCATTGTGTTTCCAGGCACAGAAAAATACTGACACTCAAATGCTTGGAGAGAGGCTGCTGAAGTTAGGTTAACCCCAACACTGCATTGCATGATCGTTCTAATCCCAAGGACCACCACACCACAGATTCACCAAGGCTCAGGGAACTTTTTACCTTTACATCACATCTCCCTACTGTTGTGCATTGTGCTTAAACCCACACTTGTGCATAATACATGAATGGGTACTTTTTTCCCATAGGAGCCATTATCGTGTATTTCCCAGTATATTTATTTATTGAAATTGTTTCACCAGGAAAGGCACACTGAGCAACAAGCTGCTTGTCTCCCCGTGCGACCTAGAGGGAAGGGGAACGGGATGGATAACACGCAGGTTATCAACTGAGTAACATTTAACAGCAGAAAACATATAGGTTACAATTTATGTGATTTACAGAATAGATCAAAGTACAATCAGCTTACAGATAGGCACATAATATACTTAGTCCACATATAAGAATACACAGTAGTAGTGATAACTCGGATAGAACAATTGCGGTCGTAAACTCTCAAGAAGCAGCTAGCAAAAAACATTAAGCGCACAGATACAAAGTATGTCTGTTGAGTTAAAAATAGGCCAGCTTAGTAGCATTTGCTAGATGCCGCTGCTTAGGCAAGGGGGGGGGGTAGCGGGGCAGGCCTGAGAGTCAGATGCAGGAGCAGTTTACCATGAAGTAATTTGCCAGGGTGGTGGAGAGAGAATTGGCAGAGGAGGAGTGACGAATTTGTAGAGGCAGCGCATTCCAGATCTTAGGAAAGCGGTGAGAGAAGGCTGCCTGGCCAGCAGTGGTCCTCCACTGAGGGATTACTAGTTGGCGGGAGTCATGGAATCTGAGGGCATGAGTGGGGGCTGAAGAAAGCAATGTGGAAAGGTAAGATGGGAGGACACCTAACCAGTACTTAGAGACAAATTTAGCACATTGCATAATGCATCAGTTTTCGAGGGATGGAAATGCTAGAGACCGGTAGAGATCGCAGTGATGGGCGAGGAGGGGCATCGAGCGTAAAGCAGCAGAAGGCATTGAAGAGGGTATCTAATTTGGTTAAGGTGGACTTTGGGGGCGGTGCTAAAAACGACGTTGCAGTAGTCGAAGGAGGGAGTATCATCTTCTGGACTAATTCACGGCGTATTGTTAGAGGAAGGCTTCTACGGTTTCTGTACTGGGCACCTAGCATGGGGCGCAGTTTTTTTATGGTGGCATCAATGTGGTGAGCAAAGGACAGATGCCAGTCGAGCCAGACCCCTAAGTAGCGGAATGTGGTGACATCCTCAAGTATCTGTCCATCTAGGGTGCAGAAGATGGGGAGGGAGGGGAGTCTGGACAGGCGTTGTGTGCCAAAAGTCATAGTAACAGTTTTTTTAGCATTGAGGGAGAGCTGGTGAGAGCTGAACCAGTGCTGGATATTGACGAAATCAGCTTAGAGATTTGCAGCAACCGCTTCTGGGGAGGTGCCTGAGGTGAAGAGAACAGTGTCATCGGCGTACATGTGGATTAAGGAAGTGGAGCAGATAAATGGTAAGTCGTTCAGAAAAATGGAAAACAGAATGGGTCCAAGCACTGATCCCTGAGGGACACCAGTAGTTATGGGGAGGGGGGCAGATATAGCATCTGAGATTCTTATGGACTGTGTTCTGCCAGTGAGGAACTGAACCAGTTGGTGGCAGCAACGGAGAGACCCGAATCAGAGAGGCTGGAAAGAAGTACGGTATGGGAGACTGTGTCAAATACTTTAGCTAGGTCAGCGAAGATGGCAGAGGTGATCTGCCCTCTACCCATGCAGGTAAGTATAGTGTCAGTGAGTCTAGTCAAGGAGGAAGCAGTGGAGTGACTCTTCCTGAACCCAGACTAGAAAACCGTGAAGAAGTTAGGGTCAGTGAGAAAGGAGGTAAGTTGTGTGAGCACAAGGTGCTCTTGCAGTTTTGGAAGAGCTGGGAGAAGAGACAGAGGGCAGCAGTTTGACTTCGAGGTGGGGGGCCGCCCCATTAGGGATGGGGATGACTATGGCATGCTTCCATGCCTGGGAGACAGCTGTAGTGACGAAGGACTGGTTTAGTAGGTTGGCAAGTGGGGCAGCTATGGCACGGGCAGAGAGGTAGAGGAGTTTGGGGTCCAAATCATTGGGGGATTTGCCTTTAGAAGGTATAGTGATAGCAGGGCATCTAGAGCTTCACTGGTGAGATGTTATTGAAGGAGAAGGTACAAGGCACTATAGGTTATTCCATCGGTGGGTGCAGTATGGAGCAAGGCGGGCAAGGAAGAGAGGAAGCGACTGCGCCAAGTGGAAATATGTGTTAAAGTCGGCCACAACAGTACTTGGTTCCAGAGAAGGGAGTTGATAATATTTAAGAGCGGAGGGAGTTGCAGTAGGAGGAGAAGAGGGAGTGAATGACCTTCCAGAACTTTGAGGGATTATTTAAGTTTGTCTGAAGGGTGGAGTTGAAGTATTCAGCTTTGGCCAGTTGAGTAGCTCTGGTACACTTATTTCGAAGCATCCGTTATGTGGAGAGGTCTTGTGGGCGGCTTGAGGATTTGTGGGCTCTCCAAGCTTTGTCCCGGGCGATTTAACATGCTAGGAGTTCAGGGGTGATCCACGGCAGGTGGTTTCCCCGAACCCTTTTGCAACACAGAGGGGCATGAGTATCCCAGACGTTGAGGAATGTGCTTCTCAAGTGAAGGAGGGCATCATCAATGGAGGAGACAGTAGTGGTAGGGGCCCAGTTAGCTTGGGCCAGGTCGTCAAACAGGGGAGCAAGGTTGAGTGATTTGTAAGACCGTTGGACCAGGAACTTATGGGATGATCTGGGGTGGTGAATTTAACAGAAGAGGTAGGTAATATAGTGGTCACTCAGGGAGTCAGGAAGAAGAACAGTCTCGATGACCTGGTGAGGGTGGGTGGTCAGGGCCCAGTCAAGAAAATAGTGGTTTCCTGATTTGGGGTTTAGGCAGGTGGGTTCGGAGATGAGTTGTGAGAGATTTAGCCCAGTTACATCGGTCCAGACTTTACTGAGGGCTGGAGATAGCCAATTGTGATTAAAATCTCCCATTATATATAATTCACCAGTAAGGGTAAGGAAGGAGGTTTGAGTGAGATTAGTGACCGTTGAGGAAGGTGTGCCTGGTCGGCAGTATATCTCACTGGGTAAAGCAGTACACCATGGGGGGAAAAAGGTTGCATATATATACTGTACTATAACTATCAATCTTCCAGAATATCTTCTTCATTGATTACCACTTATGGGTCTTTGCCAGAGCCATTAGGACCCTGCAGGAACAAAACATTAGCCAAGGGGCTAGCAATGGCTACTATGCATGGTGCCTGTGCACCCTCACATGGAGCTGCGCACCAGCCAATAATCATTGCCAACTCCCACAGCATCCTCAGTTAAGTTTGCCAGCACAGAGAAACAAGTGGGGAAAAAAAAATAAGAGGGTTTGGGAAACCCACTAGCCCAAAGGGATAGGAAAAAGGATATAGCAAAATTAAGAAACAATAAAATAAAACCCGCATGCCAATGTCTGAACAGTGAAGACAGGGTACACTAAGGTTGCACTAATAGGTAGATGGGAATGGAGCCAGAGTCTCAATACATCACTAACCAGACAGCGATAGGGGTAGTGGAACCATGGAACCAAGGCAGCAGCCCTGTAAACATGTGGCGCTGGCAGTCAAGTTGAAAAGGGTACATAAGAATGAGACCACCTTGTAATTAAGATGGCAGAAGTGTACCTCATAGCAGAAAACTGCTAAATGATTCTTAATTCCCCTGCATCCCTGATAAATATCTCCAAAATTGCCCACTTCAAAAAAGCTCTGAGAAGTGAACTCACTCTGAGTTACAAATGTTTCTGCTTCAGTTGATCTGTGCACCCAAATCACACTGTACCACTTTTATTGATGTTGTAATAGCTCACTCATGTTCCTGTATCTAGCTGTATCCTATTGTTTATTGCGGACTACACTCCTCTTTAGTTGTTTTTTTCTCTGTTATAACCTTATATCTGTACTCAGATGTGGAACCTTTGTAAAGGAGCACTTGTGCTCAAAGGTTCTTTTCCGAATCAAATAAATAAATACATACATACGTCATAAGGCATCCTCAGTTTCCCGCCGGCTTCAGTTTGCAGAGCGAGGACCGAGGGAGACTGAGGTGCAACTAGGTACCATGTTTTTTTTTTTTCTTTTTTTTTTAAATAAGGTTGCTTTTCTAGAGAAGGAGGGGGATGGAGGGAGGGATAGTACCTGCTGCAAGAGATCCTCTGGAATATCTACAGCTACGGTAAGTATGCAACTGTACTATCTTCCTCGAGGGTATCTCTTGTAGCAGGTAATACTCTTGGGATGATTCTCAAGCAGTAAGGAAGTGATGGGTGGAAAACTTAGGACAGGAGACCCTGCAAGACAGCACGTCCAAAAGCAGTCCAGCATCTAGAGGCAATGTCCAGGCTTATACTGCTTCATGAAGGTATGTATTGTGGACCATGTAGCGGCATTGCAGTGTCGGTGATCGATACCCCTTTAAAGCAAGCCGTTGTAGCAGCCATAGCTCTGGTGGAGTGAGCGTGGACAGCTCCAGGTAAAGGTTTATTGCATTTGCTATAACAAAATGCTATACAGTGAGTTAGCCAGTTAGAGAGGGTCTGTTTAGTAACAGGGAGGCCCTCTCTGGAGCGGGCAAAGGACACAAAAGTTGCGAGGTTTGTCTCAAGACCTCAAAAGTGACGTGTAGTATTGAGGATGCGGTGACATCCAGGTGTGTAGCAGGGACCTGGATTGTCGTACTTCGGAAAGAAGATGAGCAATTCAATGGACTGGTTCACAGTACACTCAGAGACTACCATGGGCAAGAAGGATAGGTTGGTGCATAGGGAGACCCTGTCCTTGTGGAAAATCAAGTATGGTTCTCCGCACACTAGTGCTTGCAGCTTTGAAATACACCAAGCTGAAGTAATGGCCACTAAAAAGAGTGTCTTACAAGCCAGGAAACAGAGGTCGCAGGAAGCCGCTGGCTCAAAGGGTGTGAGGGTCAATTTTTCTCGTATAAAGTTAAGGCCCTATGGAGGAATGAGTCTCTTGATAGGGGGTTTGAGATGTAACATCCCCCTTAAAAACATCTTTGCTAGATGGTGTTGAGAGAGCCGTTTACCTTCCAAAGGTTCATGGAAGGCAGATATGGAAGCAAGGTGGACTTTAATAGAGGAGTAGCTCAGGCCTGTAGAGGCGAGAGAGGACAGGTAATCGAGGGACATCCAGTAAAGGGCACGAGAAAGGGTCCAAGGATTTGAAGGCTCCCCAGAGGGCATATCATGTTCATTTGGAGTTACAGTTCTGTCTGGTGGATGGTTTGCAGATGCCAGCAATATATCTGCCACAGAGGAGGAGACATTAAGGCGAGCTACGAGAGCATCCTCAGGGGCCAGGCATGAAGGTGCAGGGATCTCAGACTGGGGTGGAGCAGGGTGCCTTGGTGCTGGGTGAGCAGGTCTGGGCAGAGGGGTAGTGGAATTGGGTCAGCCACTGTCAGTTGTTGTAGTAGAGGAAATCAAATTTGATAAGGCCAGAGCGGGGTCATGAGGATCATTGTGGCTGGTTCCAGCTATCATTTCAGCAAGGTCCTCTGAATTAGGGGCATGGGGGGGGAAGCATATAAGAATAGTCCCATCCAGCTTTGGGACAGTGGATCTGTAGATCATCCCTTTATGTTTGGGATAATGGAGTAGTATATGGGGAGGTGATGGTTCTTTGGGGAGGCAAAGAGATCCAGTTTCGGGGGACCCCAGGCCTGAAAGATGGTATGCAAGATGTCGTGATGCAGAGTCCACTCGTGATTCCAAGAGTGGTGACTGAAGGAGTCCGCTAAAGTACTGTGACGGCCTGGTAGATGGACGGCTGTCAGTGCAAGATTCAGTTATAGGTCTGTGTACCATACTCAAGTGGTTTCCTTGCAGAGACTTGGGGATCTGGTCCCTCCTTGTTTGTTGCGGTAATACACCACTGAGGTGTTGTCTGTCTGGAGCAGGAGAGGGCCTGGCATGAGGCAAGGGCGAAAGGCTTGAAGGGTGAGCCGAATGGCCCTCATCTCCAGAAGACTGATATGGAGAAAAGCTACAAGAGGGTCCCACTGATCTTGAGTTCAGTATGGGCCGAGATGGGCTCCCCATCCATGACTGGAGACGTCTGTGGTGAGGATTTGTGTTGTGGGAGGAGATTGGAAGGAATCCTTGGATTGAGGTGGTGACAGAGAGTCCACCACTGTAGGGCATCGCAAAGGGAGGGAGTGACTTCTATAATGGTGTCGAAAGACCCCATTGTCTGTTGCCACTGCTTGTGTAGTGCCCATTGCATGGGACTCATGTGAAGTCTTGCTTGAGGAACTATGTGAATGGCTGCTGCCATGTGTCCCAAGAGACAAAGCAGTTGGCTGGCCGAAAACTGTCTTGCCACCTGAAATTGGGAGGCGAGGGACAGAAGTCTTGTTTGTCTGTCGTCCAGGAGGGAGGCTTTGCCTAGGCCTGTGTCCAATATGGCTCCTATGTACTGGAGTCACTGGGTATTTCCTAATAGGTGACATCGGAGGAACCGGTGTTGAGCATGATGAATGGGGATATGCAAGTAAGCATCCTTCATGTCCAGGGTGCAGAGCCAGTCCCCTTGTTTCAGGATGGGAAGAATGGAGGCCAGTGTGACCATCTGAAACCTCTTGTACTGAATGAATAGGTTTAGACGTCTCAAGTCCAGAATGGGACGTAGGTTCCCTGTATGCTTGGGTACAAGAAAGAAATAGGAGTAAAACCTCTTGTGTTGTTTTGATAGGGGAACAGGTATAAGAGCTTGTTTTTGAAGCACAGCATCTAGTTCTTCCCTGAGAATGGTTACACGTTCTTCTGGATACAAGACTAAATTGGGGTGAGGGGGGTTGGATGTAAATTCCAGAGTGTGCCCAGTTGGGATTATCTGAAGAACCCATTTGTCTGAAGTGATGGTGTGCCAGGCCTCTAGGTGGAGGGCAAAGCGACTGCCCACAGCTTCCGAGGCTGGCAAGAGGAAGCTGGAACAGAGAGCTCTCGAGAGCAGGGGGACTGACTGGACCCTCTGGGACGGTTGGATCAGGAGCCTTTAGAAGTGGGGATAGCAGTTCTGAACATGGGTTGAGACTGTTGCCTTCCACAAGCAGACTATTTGTAGCAGCCCCTCTGTTTACCAGGGCATCAAAATTGAAAGGACGACTGGGAACAGTACTGTCTGGACTGATGTGAGGAATGGTACATGCCATGGACAGTCTGTAGCGTTCTACCTGAGGCTTGGAGGTCATCCAGAAGGATCTGGGTTTCTGAGCCAAAGAGTTTAGTGCCAGTAAAAGGGACATTTAGGATTGTATGTTGTACATCTGAAATGAATCCCAAAACCCTAAGCCAGGCGTGTCGTCTGAGGGTGATTCCCATGGCTGAAGTAAGGGCTGAGGTGTCCACGGCATCATAGCCAGAACGTCACAGATGTCAGGAGATGGAAATGCCAGTAGAGATGGGCCAAGAGCTGTTCCTTTTCTTGGGAAGAAAGTAGCTTGTTGACCAAATGAATGGCAGAAGACCATAGGGTGCGCTGGTATTTGGCTATGTGACTCATATAGTTAAGAATTCTTAAGTTCATGGTACCAGTTTAGTAGACTTTTTCCCCTATATAATCCAAGTGTCGGGATTCTTTATCAAGAGGTACTCTATGGAGCTCATATGTCTAGGAAGCCTGGATCGATCATGAGTGGTGTTAATGACCACCGAATCCACCTTAGGTGCCACTAAAAAGAAAGGGTAGTCAACCGAGATTGGTACAATCGGTCAGCCCTCCTAGGTATCGCTGGTATAGCAGAGAGTTGATGCCAGGCTACCAGAACAGCATTCTGGTACATCTGGATCAAGAGTGGAACAATGACCTCCAGGAGCTCCAGGTAGTCCACCATGTCTCTTCTTTGCTTGTCCTGTTCAGTAGTCACAAAGCCCATGGCCTTTTGAATCTGGCCCATCATGTCATGGAAGGAAGGAAGGATCATCTGGAGGAGAGGCTGCTGTTTGCTGGGCAGTATCCTCATCCAGAGAGGATAGGGCTGAGGCCGTAGAAGGTGGACGAGAACCGTCCTCTGGATCAAAGTAATCTTGTAGCTCTTGCTCATAATCAGGATATTAATCCTCCTCCAAAGACTGGGGGGAAGTTCCTGGAGAATGTCTCCTCTCCTCATGAAAACGCTAAGGAGGGGAGGTGGGAGAGCAAGATGCCCGAGACCTTTTTCTGGGGGGAGGTGGTTGGCTACCCTGCATGACTTGTAACACCGTTTGAACGACGGTTGCCACTTCAATGGATGACATCGTTGAAGCCGGGGAGGGGTTGCCGCTGGGAAGTCAAGGGAATCATGGACAGAGCTGGGTAGAGCAAGTAGTCCAGAGCCTGGGGTATAGACATCAGGGCCTCTAGAGAGATTTGCTTGACCGCTATGTGTAATCACCTGGGAAGGGGGCTGTTTAGGAATAACCATTAAGGAGAAGCCCTTCTACCTTATGACACAGCCTGAAGTTGTCGTCAATGGCAACTGAAAAGGCGATGAAAGAGAATGCCTAAACATAGGTCTCATCAACGTACTGGAGAGACCCAATGAGGGATGGGTCACCATCGACAGAGAGTCTAAGGATGTGGTGTATGGCATCACTGACACCACAGAGAGGGCGTCAGATAGCAATGTCGATGACTGGGTTGTTAAAGTCGTTGATGAAAATGGCAGTCAATAGTGGGTAATTGACAGTGGGTCACTGGTAAAAGTGGCCATGTGGGCGTCTACTCAAGAGGATTTCTTTGTGTCTTAGATTTGTGCTAGGAAGAGTGCTTGTGAGGGTTCGCTGGACGGCGGGTCATCAGGCTTAGCACCCTCCAGAAAAGCAAGTTTATGCTCCACAAAGTAGCTTCCTGTCTCCTGTAGTCATCAACGTCTGGTGGAAAGCCTGGCAATGACTGCAGGTGAGGGTGTTGTGTGAGGGCCCCAGACACCTAACACAAGCAGAATGGTTGTCGTAATGGTATATCTTCCTACCGCAACAACACTTTAGAAATAGAGCTGGAGATTCTGGTTTATCCTCAGATATCCGTATTGTCGATGAGGGAGGGAGCAGTGAAAAGCTGATTCCAGTTTGATATCTCATCGATGAAGCTTCGATCACACAGAGAGACGAATCCACTGTGTGCAGCAAGATGAAGGCGGCGAGAAAAAGAACTGAGGATACCTGGGGCCTCCCACATCTTTATAGTCGCTCAACTGATGAGGTCACTTGTGTGGCCGCCCCTAGGCAAACACTGCTGATGAGAGCCCCCCATGCACAGGAGCGCCCTCTGGTGAGGACCCAAGAGTATTACCTGCTGCAAGAGATGCCCTCAAAGAAGATGAACAGTTACATAAGTATGTACCGTAACAACAGATCTTCGAGGGGATCTCAGTCATCGGGTCACACCATAGGAACCTTCACTGTCGGTCAAGCAGGATCCACATGGAAGATTTTCAGCAGTACAACCTGATGCTGCCCACGCCACATCACCAACTCTATAAAGGCGTGAGTGGCCCCACTCCCTCTCACTTCTTTTCCCCAGAGACAAAGGGAGCATAGCTCTAGCCATGGGGACTGCGGGGGTGGGGTGGGGGTGCCCAGGCCTATAAGAAAGGCTGGATACACCAGACAGACAGTTGCAAGAAGAAGCCCCTAAAAAGGGGGGGATGGTGGGATGGAAAGCAGCTCTGATGACTGAGATCCCCTCTTGTTTGTATTTTATAGCTGAAGTTTTCTAATTTAATGTAAATGCTAGTATTGTGTTCCTCATAAGACCAGTAGCGATCTCAGTTCAAGCGTTTGAAACCCCCCTTCACCTTTTTATGCTAGTATTGTGTTTTAAATAGCCCTGTTATTGCTCACTCAGACTTGGAGGCACCTTGCCTAACATCTGGGACTGCAACACCTCCGCTTAAGCCAGTCTGCATTCTTTTTAGCTCCAGGAGCAGCCCCACCCCCTCTGACTTTATTTAATTCTCCTCTGCTTTCTCCTTCCAGGTAGTCTGAGAGCCACAGCCGTGGTTCTCTGACGAACCCGACCTGCCAGACTGCCACCTGCAGTCCAGGTCTGAAGCCACCAGCCCCTCACAGAAACACAGGTATGGACTTGCCCTCAGGGACTGATTACCTCCAGGAGGGGAGCCCTAGCTGTCAATATTTTCACCCACTCATCCACCCGGTCCTGATTAAATACACATAAACCCCGCCCCGGCTTTCTAGCTCACTCCTCTCTAGCTCCCCCATCCTTATTCCACTATGTGTGTCACATTGTGGATCCCGTTCTGGTCCTTCTTCTATCTCATATCGTATGCCCAATATATGCCACCTCAAGCCTTTATTACTGTGGATACTAATCTGATCTGCTCTGTAACTAGTTCCTGTCCCTATGTGGATATATGCCTTTTCAACTCGCCAATTCTTCAACATTATTTTCATATTACCTTTAAAGCTGGTACACGAAATGAATTACCACCACAGCTTATGACTTCCGCCAACATCATAGAGGCGTCACCTCTACAGATAGCAGTTAGAGTACTCGTCTCTGCCACCCTTAGTGGGAAGGGCAAAAAATGTTGGGGCGTACCGCACCCCCAGGACGATAGCCCACAACGAAGTAAAGGGGTTACCAGTACGAAGCTTACTACTGCCACTCTAAGAAAACTTTTACTCCTTCTCCAGTGCTCAGGAAATGTGGAGCTCAATCCGGGGCCACCAGCTGCAATCACACTACCCTCTGACCTTGCCACACTGAAAGGCATGAGTTTCCTCTACATTAATGCATGCAGTCTGTTAAAAAAAAGTTCTCCATGATCCAGGCCTGGGTCCTCCATACTCGACCTGACATCCTAGTGGTTTCAGAAACCTGGCTTAGACCGGCCACCTCCGACAGGGAAGTAAATATCCCTAACTATTTACTATTTAGAGCAGACACTCCAGGGGTGGAGGGGTTGCCATCTATGTCAAGGATAGGTATACGGCATCCTGTCTGACTTCGTTGTCCATTGCAAATGCTTATGAATGTATGTCTCCAAGTCACCATCTCGCACACTTCAACATTATGTATCATGGGGTGCTATAGACCTCCTTCTGCAGATCTACAATTGTTACCTCATTTGAGTAATATCATTGAACTACAATCCTCAGAAATAATTATTCTTGGGGATCTCAATTTAGACTGGCTATCTAAAACCGCTGCTCCTCTTGTAGCTTTCTGTGACACCCATGGATTATTGCAACTCATTGTCGAACCAACACGAGTAAATAAAAAGAACGTGGATAACAGCTCCCTGCTAGATGTTATCCTAGTGAATAAACCACATCTCTTCTCCTTTGCCGGCACCTTCTTCAGTGATATCAGTGATCACTCATTTATTGCTTGCATAAGACCAAGCAACAAACCTACTACTTTGCCGAAGTTTGCTGCCAAGAGATCTAGACGGAACTTTGATATCACTGCCTACATAAACGAACTGAAACACCCCTTGTACTGGCAAGAGTTCTATTTGGCAAAAAACACGCAATCAGCATTCGACATATTTAGCAAAATTATCCTAGACGCCCTAAATAAATACAGTATGCCCTTATAGTTAAGGTGCGAATAGCTAAAAATGTATGTAGATGGTTCACACCATTATTAAAATCTGCATTGACTGAAAGAGATAACCTATGGAAAAAAAAGTACACAAAAACCAGTTTGCTGCGGACTGGTACAAGTTCAAAAGGGCATGAAACTCATGTACTAGAATGGTTAGACATACCAAAGCTGCATACTATCATTCTGAATTTATCTCTGCCTCCAAAAATCCTACAAAATTTTGGAAAACCATCAAGGACTTGTCTGGCCACACGTCCGGTGGCTCACTACCTGATGAAATCTCATTAAACAATAACACCATTAGTGACAGACTGAAAGTTCTGGATGCCTTCAATAATCACTTTGCGACTGCAGGCTTAGCCTTCGACAATTCCCCTGCAAATCTGATACGCTCTCAGGTGGATAATCAAGGTGCAGATCTTAGCGTCACCGATTCAGTCTTCTCCTTGCGTCCTACTACTCTGAAAGAAGTTGAAGACCTATTGCTAAAACTGGATGTAAAAAAAAAAAAGTGCTGGTGCAGATACCCTCAACTGATATTTTTTGAAGGTGGCCATCCATGTGTTAGCCGTGCCCATAACCCATTTATTTAACCTATCATTAACTCAAGGATCCATTCCTTCAATATGGAAAACAGCGCACATCATACCCCTGTTCAAGTCCGGAAATCCCTGTGATCTAAATAATTACAGACCAATTTCGATTCTCCTGGCCTCATCAAAATTACTGGAAAAAGTCGTAAGTAACCAGCTGAGGCAGCATCTAGAAGCTAATAACCTGTTAATTCAGTCCAATCAGGGTTTAGAGCTAAACATAGCACCATCACAGCACTTGCCAAAGTGACTAATGACTGGCAAAGAGAGCTAGACAACAGGAATTACACCTGTGCCGTATTCTTGGACCTGAGCAAGGCCTTCGACACTGTCGACCATTCTCTGCTACTCTCTTCCCTGACCTCACTAGGTGCTGACCCATTATCTTTACAGTGGTTCAACAACTACCTCTCTGATCGTTTCCAGCAGGTGAAAGTGGAAGGAGATCTCTCAACTCTCAAACCTCTCCTAAGAGGTGTTCCCCAAGGTTCTGTCTTAGGACCGATTTTATTTGCAATATACATCAACAATACTGATGAACGCATAACTAAGGCCAACATTCATCTGTTTGCAGATGACACAGTTCTTTACGTAAGCTGCCTGTCATTACAATCTGCATGTAATGACCTTCAATCTGAGTTCAACCTGCTGCAACACCAACTCCTAAACAAAACTAATACTTAACACCAAGAAAAAAAGCAATGCTCTTTCTCCTCTGCCCAAATGGTACATTCAGCCCTATCAGATCCTGCAGCCGCAGATTACTACAATTTTGGTAGAAGTTGAATTTGTCCCTAAATTCAAATACCCGAGAGTATGGATGGACCATAGGCTCTCCTTTATAGAGCACATTGAAGAATTACTCAAAAAATTATGACAGAATTGGCCTGTTCTTTAGGATAGCCCGCTTCTTAACTAGAGATGCCAAATTACAGCTGGTACAATCAACCTTTCTATCCATGAAAGATTATGCTGACATCCTCTACAGTCACTGTCCCATTTCCTACCTCACCAAACTTGACACATTACATCATAGAGTTTTGAGGTTCATCACAGGTCTACCTTATTCCACTCACCACTGCTCCCTATATCAATCAGTGGGGTGGAGTTCTCTTCAGTTCAGGCGTGATAAAAATGCAGCCTTCAAACAACATGAAGTCTTGCTATATTAAGACTATTGCAGTTTGTCCCACCATTAGAACTGCTCCGGAGGTGAAGGAGTTAACTCCATTCTAAGAATGGAACTTGGAACTCGAGCTCTATTAGAGAAGCTCTGTCTTGGTTATTTCAAACTCAAACTGTCAGATTCTTTACTCCGCCTCACTGAACAGTCGCTCCGGAGATTTCTCCTACTGCTCGGTTCATTTCTCAGTTTAAACAGTATTTTCTCAGTTAAATTCAACCGCGAGTATTATTTTTTAACCCAAACCGATCAGTTCAAGCTCTGTCTGTGGTATTGTAAGTAATAGACAGGTTTTATTTCTGTGTGGAACTTGTAATGTTTATCGGTTCGGTTCGAACCGATCAGGTTGGTTAAAACTTTAAAGAGTAAGCATTTTAAAGCTTTTAGAGTGCGGTTCCCGGTTCTTATCGGTTCTAAAAAAACCGGATTTCATTACAGTTTTTTCCATGACCCGTGACACGGTTGGGAACCGATAAGGGTGTCTTGCCTGGCACTGCCGTTAAAAGGGCAAGTTTCTTGGTTAGGCTGGCATCATGTCTGAGAAACCCAAAAGAAAAAATCGGGCCCACTGGGTTTCAACACTGTAGTGTCTGTGGGGAAGCCTTTGCCAAGGCTGACCAACACACTACATGTGTTTATTGTCTGGGGTTGACCACCTCAATTCAGACTGCCAGATTGGTAAAAATTTCCCTGCAGCCACCCTGGATAAGAGAGTGGGCAGGCTCAGGGAACGAGAGGCCAAAAAGTCCGCTGACCCGGATGGCCAGCCCGGTTCGGTGCCAACCGAACCGGAGGGAGTGCCCTCTGACCAGGGCGAGACCTCCTCGGGCCAACGTAAAGCTGGCTCTGAGGAGCCAGTTCCAGCTAAGAAAATCTAAAAATCTGCAGGTAGGAGTCCAAAATTCCTTCCCCAACAGCTGCAGAAATAGCAAAAGCTATACAAATTGTACAGTCACTTTCTCCGTTCCGATCCGAACTCTGTCTGGTAAAAGGTTGGTCTGGCGTTCCACCGTTCAAGAATATGATATTGAGATTTTTATGAACCAGAGGAGGGGAGGAGGATTATGAACAGTGGAATGTGACTTTGAGAGTCTGATGTGCCCATGGAACCGGACATCTCCCCAGACTGACCCTTAGAATCTCCCCTATGCTTTCTGGAGTCCCCTCTCATTTTTGTTTTATAAAAAGTTGTTGAATCCTCCAGCTCCCATTGGAGGAAGCTGTGGATGAGCAAGAGGAACCTGATTTTGTAGAAAGGATGGATATTCCAGAGTCTAGGAGATTGTCTATTCCCTTGCATAATTCATTTAGGAAACAAACAATAAAAATTTTAAAAGCTCCTAATTCTGTGCCTCCTGTGGACAAAAAGATGGACAGGAGGTGCACTTGTCAGGTCCTGATACAGAATTCTTTCACAGCATTGCAGTCATGTTGGTGGGTTCAGGCTGCAGCCTGTGATAAAGCTAATATTCCTTGTTCACATCCTCCTGACAAGGATTCCAGGAGGATTGATGCCATGGCAAAAACCAAAAAACATGGCAGCCCTTGGGACTCAGGCAAGCAAATTACATGGCTTATGTAGCAAGGTTTCAAAAATCTAGATGGGACACTGTCATGGCTTTTGGCAAACAGGCCTCTGGCCAGCTTGCTAATGAGCTGGAGCAGGTGGCTGCTGATGGCATTGAGGCATCCAATGCTGCTGTGGATTTTAATGATGTATCCTCTAGAGTCATGGCTACATCTGTAGCTTTTCGCAGGTTGGCCTGGCTCAGGTGTACTAGCTTGTCACAGGATACCCAGACTAAGGCTATGGATTTTCCTGGTAGGGAATTCTCTGTTTGGGAGCAGAGAGAATTATATGAAGGAAATGGATGAATACAGGACTACCTATAAGAGTGTTTAGGCCAAGGAGCTGCAAGCCACTCCTCAGAGGCAGACCCTCAGGGGTAGGGGTAGGCCTTTACCTAAACCCAGGCCTCCTCTGCTTATGTTCAGAGGGGTTCTTCAGAGGGAGAGGCAGACGGGGTGTGAGCAGGCCTGCTCCCACCCCTCAGCCTAAAGTACTGCCAAACAGGCACCCTGTTGGGGTGCCCAGGGCCGATTCTCCTTTACCTGTAGAGGGCAGGTTGGCTTATTTCGCTCGAACTGGGAGTCTCTAACTTCAGACAAGTGGGTCCTGAAGTAGTAGGTCAGGGTCTGGTTCTCAGCTTCAAAACATTTCCAAAGATGAGAATCAGATCTTTCCCACCTGCAAACCCTTTAGAGACCTTTTCTTTAGAAACAGAAGTCTCATCCCTCCTGGCTCTCAGAGCTGTAGAAAGGGTTTCTCCCCTACATCAGGGCAAGGGTCTGTATTCCAGATATTTCCTTACCCCAAAAAAGACAGGAGAATGGCGGCCCATTTTAGACCTGAGATATCTGAACAAGCACCTTTTGAAACCAAAGTTCAAAATGGTTATTCTCTGGCAATGATTTTACCTTTCTAGGCCAGGGACTGGCTAGCCTCCCTGGACCTCAAGGATGCCTATTTTCATGTCCTAATCAGAAGCTCCCACCGAAAGTACCTCAGATTCAACTGCCCTCAGGTCACTACCAGTTCAGAGCAATGCCCTTCGGCCTCCTCTGCCTCAAGGGTATTCACAAAATGTCTGGCAGTAGCAGTTGCTCATTTAAGAAGGCAAAGGATTGCTGTCTTTCCTTACCTGGATGGCTGGCTCATTGTAGGCCAGTCCCCAGAACAGGTCAAATCTCACCTGCAAGTTACCCAGCAGCTGCTCACCTCTCTGGGCTTATTGCTCAATCTTCCAAAGTCAGTTCTGGAACCTGTTCAGGTGCTCACCTTCATAGGTGCAGAATTGGACACAAAGCAGGCCAGAGCCTTCCTACCCTTAGAGAGGGTAAGGAACCTGGTGGCTCTGGCCTCCTCCTTCACTCTGCAGGTCTCTCGACCAGCAAGATATTTCTTGCAGCTCCTGGGGCACATGGCTGCATCCACAGCTGTAGTGCAAGGAGCAAGATTTCAGATGAGGGACATTCAGTTTCACTTGAGAGCCTTTTGGTCTCAGGAGAAGAGACCCCCTTCCAAGTTGGTCCCAGTGACTCGAACCCTGATCCACGCCCAGTGGTGGCAGGATCAGAGCAATTTAAGGCGAGGTCCCTTTCATTCCTCTGTCTCACTCCTTGACCTCACTACGGATGCATCCCTCCTGGGTGGGAGCCCACATGGGCGACCTTCCACTCAGGGAGTGTGGTCCCCTCAGGAATCTCTGCTCCACATCAATTTGCTGGAGCTCAAAGCTGTCTTTCTAGCACTTCTGTGTTTTCTGTGTCTGTTCAGAACAAAGTGGTACAAGTCAGAACAGACAACACCACAACAATGTGGTACATCAACAAGCAAGGGGGCACTCGGTCTTCGGCCTTGTGCACCGAGGCAATGAAGTTGTGGTCTCTGGCCTATTCCCTGAACACTTCCCGCATAGCAGTTCACCTTCCAGGAAAGGACAATGTCCTGGCAGATGCTCTCAGCAGGATTTCCCAGGGCCATCACGAATGGTCTCTGGATCCTCAAATACTGGAGATAGTTTCTGCCAGATGGGGCACCCCTCAGATAGATCTTTTTGCAGCCCCAGACAATCACCAACTTCCATTGTTCTGTTGCAGGCCCCCAGTGTTGGGCTTAGTCCCCCTGGATGCCTTTCTCCTAGATTGGGAAGGGAAGTTTCTTACCTTTCCCCTTCCCTCTCCTATTCAAGGTGCTAGTCAGAATCAGATCCCAGCCTTGCAGGGTGATTCTGATTGCCCCAGATTGGGCCAGGCAGCCCTGGTACCCACTCCTTCTGTCCCTAGCAGTCCATCTTCCCCTGTGTCTCCCCAGGAATCACAACCTGTTAACCTGTGCCCAGGGGAGAGTTTGGTATCCGAACCTCAAATCCCTCAACCTCAAGGCCCGGCTCTTGAGGAGCTAGAATTTGTTGACCTACACCTTTTCAAGGTGTTCTTGAATCCTAAAGGCTTCTAGGAAGCCTTCCACTAGGCTACTTATAATTCTAAGTGGAAAAGTTTTTCCATCTGGTGTTCTGGAAACATATTTCCTGGAATCTGCTGGTTTGCCCATTGTTTTGGACTATATGGTCCATCTTAATTTTGCCTGAGACCAGCTACCCTGAAAGTACATTGGGCAGCTGTCTCTTGTTTTTGTTTCAGCAGGAAAGCCTCCTCTCTTTCCGCTCACCCTGTATTTTCCAAGTTTTTAAAGGATTACTTCATACTAATCCACCTTTAGGATCCGCCCTGCCTGGGATCTTAATGTTTGCATTGCTCAGTTAATGCAACCCCCTTTTGAACCTCTGTCTTCTGCAGAGCTTAAGTACTTAACTTGGAAAACTGTTTTCCTAGTGGCTATCACTTCTGCCAGGCGCATAAGTGAGTTACAATCCTTGTCAATAGAAACTGACTTTATTTCTTTCCACAAGGATAAGGTAGTCCTCAGGACTAACAGGAAGTTTTTGCCTAAGGTGGTTTCAGATTTCCATCTTAACCAATCTATCTCCTTCCAGTGTTTTTCACTGATCATTTCTCCTCTGGCGAGAGGAGATTGCACAGTTTAGATGTTAAGAGGGCCCTAAGTTACTATATAGAACGACTAAGGGTCACAGGTTCAATCCTCCAACTGTTTCTCACTTATGGTGAGGTCGGAAAAGGGAGACCTGCCACTAAGAGATCAATTGCCAGGTGGATTGTCTCTTGTATCCAATTTTGTTATCAAAAACTGGGGAAGGTTCCCCCTTCAGGCCTGAGGGCTCACTCTACCAGAGGTACAGCGGCATCTATAGCTGCTGCTAGAGACATCCCTATTTTAGAAATATGTCAAGCAGCTACCTGGAAAATGGTACACACTTTCACCAAGCATTACTCCCTGGATGTCCAGGCCAGGAGAAATGCTCGGTTTGGCACAGCTGTGCTTCAGAGCCTATTCCCTAAGTAGGTTCTGTCCCTCCTCCATGGAGGTACTGCTGTGTAGTCTGTAATAGTCATAATATAGCAAGACTTTATGTTGTTTGAAGAAAAATTACTCACCTTAGTAATGTTGTTTCTTCTAATGGAGTCTTGCATATTATGACCTCCAGCCTGCCCCTCTCAGAACTTCTACTTGGGTATGGGGTGGGTAGCCTAGTGTGGGCACTAGTTATGCCCATTATATATTTTCCACCTCTTCTTGGGGTTTTGGGGTGTGGTGTTTTATTTTATCTTATATTACTTCTCATATTATTATATTATACTATTACTTTTGGTCCCTTGACTTGAGTCTTTGTGTTGGGACCAGCATTGGGTGTTATTATTTAGGTAGCCAGTTGGCTAGTGTAGGTTACAGCTCCACACAGGCCTTAGTGAGTTTTTGCTCGAAAAGATCTGACAGTTTGAGTCTGAAATAACCAAGACAGAGCTTCTCTAATAGAGCTCGAGTTCTAAGTTCCATTCTTAGAATGGAGTTAACTCTTTCACCTCCGGAGCAGTTCTAATGGTGGGACAAACTGCAATAGTCATAATATAGCAAGACTCCATTAGAAGAAACAACATTACTAAGGTGAGTAATTTTTTCTTATGGACCCTGAGAGCCATCTCCAAAAAACTGCCCTAATACATTACAGACTGTCTTCCTATAAGACCAGTAGGCAATTACGCCCTGAGAAGTTGCAAATCTCTCCTACTGATGGTTCCCAAAGTTAACTATTGCTTTGGCAGGGCTGCTATAAGCTTTACACTGTCCTCCTAGTGGAATAAATTGCAAAAAAAAAAATTGAGGTCAACCATCGGCATCTCATCTTTCAAGCTCTTATATTCACGTCTCAGAAATAAGTGCAATTGTTTCCCATGACCATGAATTGTCATCATGCTAACCTGTACCATTTAACCATGAACAAATTACTTCTAGTGCTTGTCTCCTCCTTGGCCCTGGTCTGTCATCATGCTTTCATGTAATATCTTGATGCCTCTGTCCTCCCTTTGATACTGGTCTATCTCCTCGCTTTCTCAAGCCTTCTTTTCACAACTCTATACTGCACTCATCCACAATCTACATGCAATCATACTATAAAAGTCCTAACTCCCCTTTCCCTCTCCTTGTAGGCCCCCACCACTGCATCAGTTCTACCAACCTATCCTTGGGACTTCACTTCTCACAATGTTTATCCTTCGTTTACATATTACATACCCCTCCTGGTACCCTATCTGCCATTAGTTGGTGATTCTCCAAGCCATTTTCATGGCTAGTACTAGTGACTGCCCCTGGTAAATTAACTAACTAGTACTTCTATACAGAGAACATGGTTTATATACAGTTGCATGGTTCAATGGTGGACCTGCCCCCTTGTATTTGAATCCTCCTCTGTTATGGCTTGCCTTGTCTTTCTTTTATCATTTGACTCCTCTATTACTGCACCATTGTGTTTGTGTTTATATACTTATTTACATGTATTTATATGTTTATATGATGGATGTTACCCAACCCTGTTCTAACCAGGTCCATCTTATGAAACAGCTCTGCTCAATGATGTTCGCCTGAATAAATAAAGATTTTGATTGATTGATTGAAGATCTACTGTTACGGTAAGTTTTTACATAACTGTTCTGTCTTCTTCAGAGATATCTCAGTCATCAGGTCACACCATAGGAACAAGTCCCAATCAGTAACAGGTGCAAACAGACAGTCTGGAAGGAAGACCAAACTTAAGACAGAAGGCCCTGCAGCACAGCCCTGACAAATCCCCGCTCTAGAGGCAATGTCCAGACTGTTAGTGCTTGGTAAAAATATGGACGGTACTCCAGGTGGCAGCTGCGCAAATGCCAGCAGCTGAGACCCTCCTAAAACAGGCCACAAAGGTAGCCATACCTCTGGTGGAATGAGCTTTAAGCTTGACAGCTCCAGGCAATTCTTTGCCACATTTGTAGCAAAAACAATGCAATCTGCTAACTATTTAGATAAACATTTAGAAACCGAAACACCCTTTCTACCTGGGGCAAAGGAAACAAATGACTGCTTCGACTTTCTGACTTCCTTGGTAAGCAGTAGACCCCGGAGCCACCAGTGGCCGGTGGAATCATGGGCTACAATTCAGTGCAGTTGCAATTAGTTGCAATTGCCCTGAATTGAAGCCATAATTGAGTGGAGTTGTATTTGCTTAAAGTCGATGATTCTGCGTGGCTTATTTAGTAGCCTGACTGACATACAGAGACAGCTCCCTACCCAAACTCATCTTTTGTTTTGCTTTGTGGGGGTGCAACGTTTCTCTTAATCTCTTCAGCCAACCAAATGACCCCCCCCAGCTCCTCAGCGCCAATGCTCCTCCAATTAGTAAAAAAAGAGAGAGAGAGAAGAGCCAGGAGTTGTGTGAGCTGCACGAAGTGGTGAGACAGTCAGTTGGGCGGCAGCACAAGTGAAGAAAATCGAAGAGTGCTCTTACTCCAGCTCGAGAGTGAAAAAACGTTAACTTTTTTAATCATTTGGTCCAGTCCACACTAGTGTAGGAAGGGACAGCATGCAGCCACAGCAGAAGGTGAGGACGGTCATTGAGGAGAGCCACAGCCAATTCAAAGATAGGGAAAGACTAAGTGGCTTGCGAGCCCGACCTGCCCAGGAGGGGACGGGGTCTCAAACTTGAGTCGTTGGAGGGGTGGTGGCCACCCGAAGGAGAGACTAAAGTGCAGACTGCAGAGTACTGTGGTCAGGAGGTCCAGAGAGAGCAACATAATCTCTCTCTCTCTCGAATCCAGCAGGAGTGGAGTACTGGCGGGGGTACTGTCGACCGCTGTGCAGCCAGGCAGCAGCACTCAGGCCAGGTGGGCCATAGGCTAGGACAGAGCAGCAACAAAACAACTGCACAAGGCAGCCAGCAACAGGTGGGCACACACTCTAGGCTGTGGCCCGCCTAACCAAGAAGACGACAGAAAGAAAGTCAAGGAGGGAAGGGAGGGACAGAGTCTGATGACGGAGACTAGAGAGGATGGTCACGGACAAACGAGGAGAGGGAGCTCAGTGAAGTCTGAGGCGAGCTCGGCTGCCATTTTTGCATGAGAGACTAGCAGTCAACGGACTGGTAAGTGTGAATTTGTATTTTTTGAAATGTTAACTTCTTCATACTTTCTAACAGTCAGGGAGTCAGATGTCAGAGACCAGTCATTCACCAGCATAAAATTGTAAAGTAACAGACAGTACTGTTTGGCAGAGAAGAGACTTATTTTTTATTTAAATCAGCCAGTTTCCATGTTGTTGTGGTGTCTATTTTTGGCAGCTTAGTCTGGCCGGGGATGGGCTGTACTAGAAGTCAGTTTAGAATCACACAACTACCAGTAAAAAAGTGGAATGATATGCCCTATTGCTTAATACATAATTTAAAATATATATATATATATATTTTTTTTTTATATATCTTTATTATTTATTTATGAAAGTTGAATCCCTCTGTAGCAACATTTGTTTCTGGTTAAGTTTATTACCAGATTTTATAGCAGCATCAACCAGTACGTCAAAGAACTTCTTTCACAGGTATTTAGTCTTTCTGGGCACACTGAGGTTTATATATACTACTACAGAATGAGCTCATATACACAATATCCCTAGAGATTACACATTTCTTTTTCCAAATGTATCCCCCTAGTATGAATTGCAAAACACTATGGCCTAAATAACTGCAGCAAATTAATTTATTAGGCTCTGTGATGGGGTATGGGGATCCATTCATCTTCCACGGGTGGCGTAGTTGTGGCAGCTGGCCTGGTTCTGTGGGCTCTCTAGTTGTGGCGTGGACTCCTGGGGTAATACTCTTGTGTCTATCAGCTGATTTCATCATTGGCAGAGCTTGGAACGGCCTCCCTGCCTAGGCTGTGGAGGCTAGACGAGATGAGGGTTTTAAGGAGGCATGGGACAGATATACGGGAATCCTTACATTACCACACAATATGGGGAGGGTACTATGGGGCCTATAGATGAATAATAGGATAAACTGCACCTTAGTAGGTTGGACTGGGTGGGCCAGATGGTCCTTATCTGCTGGTAACATCTGTGATTCAGAGCAGAAAGGTCTGTGAGAAGAGATGGTGGAACTTGGAAGGTAGGTAGGTGGTATTCAATATATATTGGAGGACCAATGAGAGTCCACAAATGCCTCAGTGGCTTCAGGTGTGTTAAATTTCTTGGGGACCCTGTTTCATAACAACACTTGTGGCAGGGAGTAGTAAAGGATATACTCGGCTCCCAGTCTGAAGAGCCATTTCCTCACAGTGGCATGGATCCACAGGGCAGACCACACAATATGTTTGAAAAGAAAATACTAGAAACAATAGACTGTTAAATTCTTAAAACGTTTTTTGTTTGGAACTTTGAACCCATTTAAGGCCATTAGGCTGCTACCTCAAGGCTCCATTAACTAATGGAGCTAGACTTTCTAATCAGTCACCGTAGAGCAGTGAGTGACACTGCTGTGACTATCATAACTGTTACAAACAAAAGTTCAGCCTGAACTCTTCAGTAATGCACTAGAAATTACCACCATAGGCTGCTGCTCTTATTTACGTCAAAAAAAAAACTTAGCATTAAGGGTGGTCATGGGCTTTTGGGGGGGGCCCAGTTAACCCTGAGGTACATAATCCTCCCTGTTAACTTGCTCCGAATGATTCCCTTCTGAATTAGAGGAAAACAGTTACACAACATTCTGAGTGAAGTCTCTGCCCTGCTGACTGGGGAGGGGGGTAAGAGAAAGAGAGAACCACAGAGGAAAAAAAAAAAAAAGAGTACAGCTGCAGCAGGGTTGAGTAGGGGGTTCATTTTTGCTTTGTGTGTTTGCAATGCAAATCCATTATGACTCAAACAGCCTAGATCTCAACACGTCATGTGGGTGGGTCAGATCATGTAGAAGAAAGCCAGCTGTGTAAAGAAATGTGTACAAAAATTAACTTTATTTATTCATTTCTTGAATTCTGATAACTGGAGAGGCTGCAGCAGTGAGGAACACAGAGAAAAAGTTTTCTTGTTTTTTTCCAGGGGTGAATGATTGCCCACTGCCGGACTGCCCCCGGCCTCAACCAGAGTCCCTACTGCACACTTTTTTTTTTTTTTTTTTTTGAAGGGGGGTGGTAGCAAGTTTTTTGGTGCAAGCGAGTGCTGCATTTTACATTAAGCAGCAGACTATACTAATATCTTGTGTTGGACAGTGTTGTGAGTGAAATGCCTTTGTATGTGTGTGCCTTGCTATGCTAACTCACCTAGGGTTTCAGAGGTTTGGTTTGCCTGGGAAACCTCCCTGGCAGGCTGCCAGCTTCTGCCTTCCTCTCTTCTGATCAGTGGCAATCTTGTAGACCAGCATGGGAGTGCAGTCTTCGTTGTCATACAGTGTGGTGACTTGTTTTTGTGGTGGCACCGTGGGAGAGGTTCATGATGTGAATTTTTGAAGTTTCATGATTCCTCACCGAATGTTGAATCTGACACTCTTCTGACAATTCATCTCTGTATATGTGTATGTTATGGTGCCTTGGCACTTGGGAAGGGATCCGATGGCACTGTTGTTCGCATGTTCTTGACTCCTTTACCCAATGATGTCATGGTCAGCGTGGTTCGGATGCGTGCCTGCATGGACTACATAAACGAATGTGCTGCAAAGTTTTTCCACTAATTGCACTCAAAAAAGTACAACTTGCTAGTACATAAATAAAATTCCACAGTGGCGGAAGTTGAAAAAATTGGCTGGATTTTGTTTAGTGAGTCAGAGTCATAAGTTTTAAACTAGCTGAAAAAAATCAGTCATACTGTAATGTGTTGTAAGTCATTCATAATCGGTTATTCAACTGATTCCGGGGGTCTAGTAAGCAGCAGATAATATTTAAAAGTTCTGTGCACATCTAACATATGGAACAGTGCTTCCCCTGGATTGGCACGCTCTGGAAAGTAAACATGGAGGTGGATAGACTGGTTCAGTGTACACTTAGACACCACCTTAGGAAGAAACTTAGGAGTCGTTTGCAAAAACACCCTTTCTTTATGGAAAATCAAATAAGGCTCCTCTCGCACCAGAGGGTCTGAAGCTCTGAAATTCTTTGCGCAGAAGTAATAGCAACTAAAAACGCTTTCCATGAAAGAAGGAACAGCTTGCAAGTTGCGACTGCCTCATACAGAGACAGGGTCAGCTTCTCCAAAACAAAATTCAAATCCCAAGCTGGGACACGAGCACAGATTGGGGGGATTCAGATGCAGGATGACCCTCAAGAAAGTACTGGAGACATCCAGCTGAGCTATGATATGGTTACCCACTAGCTCATGAAAGGCTGAAACAGTCGAAATGTGCACCTTAGGGAGGAGTACTGGAAACCTGAGTCAGACAGAGAGATCTGGTAATCCGGGATCTGGTTCACCAGACGGGAAAAAGGGTCCAGATTGTGCTTGGCAGCCCATTTAGCAAACCACTTTTACTTCATGGCATAAGTGACAGGGGTAGAAAGCTCCTGGGCGGCCACCAGGATGTCTGCCACTCTGTTGGAAACCCCAAATCGGGCGATAGCTACGTCCTCAGGAGCCAAGTGTGTAGGCAGAGGGACCTGAGGTTGGGGTGGACCAGGGTCCCCTGATCCTGGGTCAGCAGAATCCTGCAGAGGGGGAGGAAAACTGGAGGTTCCTCTTCCAGCTGCTGCAGAAGAGAAAATCAAATCTGGCGAGGCCAGAATGGGGCTACAAGGATCATACTGGCCCCTTCCATTTGGAGCTTAATGAGCACCCTCTGAATCAGAGAGAACGGAGGGAAGGTGTAAAGAATCCTCCCACTCCAGGTGAGGGACAACAAGTCTCGCCAGAAAATTCCAGGCCGTGGATCGAGCAAGCAAAAATTGGAAAGTTTTACATTGAGTGGGGATGCAAAAAGGTCCAACTCTGGATGACCCTATCTGTCAAATAGATCTTCTGCAATGGATGACAGGAGCTCCCACTTGTGCATGCTGGACTGAGTCCGGCTGAGGCTGTCGGCCAGAGTGTTTAGCAATCTTGCAATGTAGACCACTGAGAGGATCAGGCCATGCTCTAGCACCCAATATCACACTCTCATTCCCTCCCTGCATAGGGGTATGAGTGCATTCCCTGCTTTTTAATACAGTACACCATACTGAGGTTGTCTGACTGAATCAGGAGTTGACCTGGAAGAAGATGGTTCTGAAAGCCCTGCATGGCATACAGAACCACCTGCATCTCCAGGACACTGATATGCAGGGAGTTTTCACACTGGGACCAGGAGCCTTGAGTCTGAAAGGGGCACAGATGGGCTTCCAAGCCCCGCCTGGAGGCATCCATAGTGAAGATTTGCTGTGGAGAAAAAATACAGAATTACATGCTTTGCAACAGGTTCAAGGGGTCCATCCACCACTGGAGCACCTTACAGACTGGAGAGGAGACCAGCACCAACTGATCTAGTTTGTCCGTGCACTGGTCCCACTATTCTCAAAGAGTCCACTGGAGAATGCACATACAGTACATATGAATTTGCCAGCAGAAACAGGCCATAATTGTCTATCAAGTCTGCTCGAGTGTGCAGCTCCAAGTAGTTCCCTGGAGCTGTCCCCGCCCCACACACACACACACACTCTCCTCATGGAGTCGATTATCCCTCCCCTAGTACCCTCCCCTTCCTCATCCCAGGAACACCTCCTCCCACTCTAATTTCCTTCTTCACCCTACCCCCCCCCCAAAATGAAACTAGCCACTGCATTTACTGCAACCACCTCCTCTGGCAACTCGTTCCACCCCGACACCACCCTTTCAGTAAAAAAGTGCCTCCTCATTGCCTTCTTAAATTTACCCCCATTAGTTTCAGGCTGTGCCCCCTTGTTGTATCCTCCTTCCTTAAGTTAAAGATGCCCTCCGATCATACTTTGTTTATTCCCTTAGGGTACTTGAAGGTCTCTATCATGCCCACCCCCCTTATCCTCCAGGGAGTATGTTGAGCTCTCAGCCTCTCCTCATATGTTTTGTCCCCCATACCCTGGATCATCCTGGTTGCCCTCCTCTGGATCCCCTCCAATAGCTTGATATCCTTCTTCAGATATGGGCACCAGAACTGCACACAGTATTCCAGGTGCGGCCTCACCAATGACCTGTACAGTGACAGAATGACTTCCTCCCTCCTAAAGGCTATTCCCCTGGTGATGCAGCCTAGCATTTTATTTGCTTTGGCTGCTGCCTTGCCGCACTGTGCCCTTCTTACATAGAGTAATTCTCCTTAATCTCTCCATTTTCTCCTGGCATGTGTCCCAGCTCTAAATCTCGTGCAATGCTGTTTTTCGACCTGCTCTTCCTCCCTCTGGCTTTGCTCCTTTGCCAACCTACCCTGCCCTGTTCCATGTACTACAATTCCTGTTTTACAGCCTTGCTCTAGCTTAATTTCTTTGCATACCCGCCCTACCCTTCACACTACTGTTCTCTATTCTTAACAACCCTGACCTGTCCTATACCGCTGGTTGCTGGAGCTTTCCCTCCCCTGCATCCTAGTGGCTCTCCAATCCCTTGCCTTATTCTAGTCTAGTACCCTGTGCTCTCCATCTTTTAGATTGTCACTCCAATGGGTGATTCAAAATGGCTCATTCTGCTGGTCTGCTCTCTTCTTTGGTACTGCACAGACCAGTTTATTGCTGCATCTATTAACTACCCTCCTTGTAACAGTAACTCCCCCCCCACCTGTCATGTCACATCTGTCCAGAATCCTCTTGTGCACTCCTATACATCCTTTTCCTTCCCAAACCTGGCACTGCTTTACTTGATCTCTGGTTTCACAAACGACTATGAGTACCTGCTGTCTCTACTGCCCAAGATTTAATTTCTTCCTCTACCTCATCGTGGGTCCATTTATCCAATCTCCTACTCCTGGTCCGTGCTGGGGACATTGAGCTTAATCCTGTACCCCCTTGTTCTACTACTATCCTCACACCCCTCTCTAATTCCCCACACCTGCCAAAAGCCTTAAAAGCAGCACATATGAATATTCGCAGTCTTCCCATGAAAATGGCTGAACTTGAGGTGTGGATCCTGCAGACGACCCCTGACATTTTATGTACGTCTGAATCTTGGCTCAAGCCGGCAATTAAGCAGCACGAGGTGGCACTACTTCGTTTTAACTGCTTTAGAAGAGATAGCATGGGTAGGAAGGGTGGAGGTGTACTGATACATGCATGGTCTGATCTGGACGTTGTCCAACTCTCTGATTCTGACACTGGCTCTCCTTCCATAGAATCTCTATTCATTTCCCTAACTCTTGGAAAGGTCCAAAAACTTACCATTGGGTATGCTTACCTGCCCCCCAACAAGGCTTCCCAATGTTTCTACCCCTTTCTAACTTCACTAGCCAGTCTCCCTCGTCATGGTCTTATACTCTGTGATGACTTTAACATTGACTGGCTTAACCCCGAAGCAGACAAACTGTGTACATCACTTTCTGACTCTAACCTAGTACAACTCATTCAGGATCCAACACATATCAACAACAAGTCTGGTAAACACTCCCTGTTAGATTGCATGGTCACTAATTGCCCTCAGAAAATCAAAGCCATGAGTGTTCTCTCGGATTGTATAAATGACCATTCCCCTACCTTCTGTACCTGGAGGAATAACTGTCTCAGTCCCCCTCCCAAGATCTCCCTGGTTAGGGACATGTCAACGTTCGATGTCTGCAGCTTCAATAACTCCATCTATAATTTATTTATCTTTTGTTAACCAGGTAAGTACACTAGACAAGCCAATTTGCCTATTTTCAGGTACGACCCGGGAGAGTACAGGAAATGACATACTTACACACTTGGGACAACATGGTACATAATTAGGAACAGGTTACACATCATGAGACTACAAGGTAAGATTACATATCACATGATTAGGAACAGGTTACACGATATGAGACTACAGGTAAGATTACACATCTTGAGATAAACGTTGCATCAATTTTGGAGCAGTACAGAAATACTACATCTTAAGGGCCGGCAGTTGCAAGTGCTGACATATCTCATGGGGGTTTCTGACACCCGCAGACTGATGCAATTTTAAGATGGCTCCATAGGGAAGAGCAGAGGCTGCCCTGCTAGGGGGCAGCACGGACCTGGGTTGGGAAGGTGTTCCAAAGTTTAAGGGCACATGCTGTGAAGTCCCTTTCACCCATTCTGGTCCTAGTCACAGGTACCTTGAGTGTGGCAGACCCCTGAGACCTAAGGTGATATGATGAGGGGCCAGTTTGGGCCAGCAAGCTTGCCACCCCTGGAGGGGTACCCGTGTTGAGGACCTTACCAGTGAAACAGCCAAGGACAAAGTCAATGTGCTTTGTAGGTGAGAGCCAGTTTAACTTATTGCTAGAGATCCACGGTGATGAGTGAGCGGGGGCCGATGAGGCGAGCGGCCAGATATTGTTATAAGTCGCGACCACCTGGAGAGATGGGCCTTGGTGGTGCTAGCAAACAGCAGGAGCCCATAACACAAAGAGGGGAGAAGCAACCCTCTCGCAAGGGCAACACGTGAGGCTGGTGTGAGGTTGTTTTTTGCCCTGTAGGCCAGACCCAGTTTACAGTTGACTGTTTTACATATCCTCTGAATATGAAGGCCAAGGTCAAGCTGTGGGTCCAGCGTTACTCCCAGGTATATGAAGTTGTCCGTGATAGGGATCGGGACATCTCCCTTACCGGATACACAGAACGGCACACGGGCGGCCTTAATCTTAGCCTGGGACCCAAAGAGCATGGCCTGGGTTTTTTTTAGGTTAAGGACAAGTTTATGGTTCAGGATCCATGCCTGAATGTTTATAAGGTCTTCACTCAGGTGTTGATTGATGACCCCCACCTCATGGGAGTGAGACAGGATAACCAGATTGTCTGTGTACAGAATTGGTTTACAGTGGGCAGCGGTTTCGGGGAGATTATTAATAAAAATGGAGAAGATCGTTGGTCCAAGGATGGAGCCTTGGGGGACCTCCATTGTTACTGGGATGGGACCCGAAAGCTCTTTGCCAAATTTGACCCGCTGCATTCTACCATATAGGTAGTTGTCGAACCAGCTAAGAGCAGTAGTGGAAAGACCAACTGCTCTAAGCTGTGTCGACAGCATGGCATGGTCGACCAGGTCATAATGCTGACTCGCACCCTATTAAGACCCTCCCTCGTATACAGTAAATCAAGCCTTTGGATTTCTTTATTTCTACCCTTTCTCGCATTATTGATAGCCATGCCCCACTGAAAAAAATGTAGATCCAAGGGTGTCAAGGCTCCATGGCTCACTAAGGACATTAGATTACTTATGTTCCACTGTAACAAGGCTTGGCGGACCTATAAAAAAAGTGGACTGCCCTCCAACTGGCAAGTCTACAGGCAATTCAGAAACAAGTGTAAAAACTCCCTCCATAAACTCAGTCGTCATCACTTCAAATCCCTACAAACCGAGCACCTTTGTAACCCTAAGGAATTCTGGAGACAGGTTAATTCCCTGGTAAAAGGGAGAACTGCTAAAGTCCCGAGCTCTATCAGTGCCAACAGCATCACCCTTGCAGACCCCTTTCCCACTGCTTCAGGGTTCAATGATTTCTTTACAGATCTCCACAAATACACCTCACTCTTTGGTAACACATCCCCCCCCACCTAATTCCCCCTGAACAACCACAGGGATCAACCTGTTTTCCACCTTAAACTGGCATCCCTCAAAGAGGTCCAGAGGCTTCTTGCTAACTTAAAAGCAGAGAGCTCCCTTGGACATGACTACCTTGAGCCTAAATTTCTTAAACTGGGTACTCCGGCCCTTGCTTGCCCTGTCCGTGACCTATTTAACCGATCTTTCCTCTCTGGTACCGTACCGGATAAATTGAAGGTGCCAGTAGTCATTCCTGTGCATGGTGGGGGACCCAATACCATTGTAGAAAACTTTAGACCCATTTCCATACTCTGTCCTTGGCTAAAATCCAAGAGCGCATAGTATACACAACCATCTCCAGAACTATCTAGAACTTCACAATCTACTATCCCCCTGTCAACATGGCTTCTGATGGAATCACAATACCCTTACCGCCCTAATAAAAGTGACCACAGATATATTCCAGGCAATGGACCAGGGTTCTTCCACTGGTGCCATCTTTGTCGACCTTACAAAAACATTCAACTTGGTGAATCATGGTCTTCTGCTGCATCAGCTACATACTCTTGGTCTGTATTCCAGTGCTCTGAATTGGGTCAAAAGCTATCTCTCCTGCCATTTCCAAAGCGTCAAGTGGGCTGGTTCTGTTTCCAATCTTAGACCCATAACTCATGGTGTTCCGAAAACTCTCCATTTTGGGTCCGATATTATTCTCATTTAGAAACACAGAAACATAGAATTTGACGGCAGATAAGGACCGCTTGGCCCACCCAGTCTGCCCATTTCCCTGCCTACTGGATAAGCTGCAGATCCTAGTTAACCAGCAGCCTACTTCTTCCTACCCCCAACCCCTAGAATTGCCTTATGACTGTCCCATGCATGCTTGAATTCCACCACTGTTTTTGACTCCACAACCTCCTCCGAAGGCCGCTCCATGCATCCACAACCCTCTCTGTGAAAAAATACTCCTTAAATTACCTCTGCAGCCCCCTCTATCTTCAAATTGTACCCCTTGTTCTTGCACACCTCTTTTTGAAAGATGCTACCTCTCTTGGACTTTGTTGATTCCCTTGAGGTACTTGGAAAGTTTCTATCATGTCCCCCTCTTCATATTCTTCTCCGTGCAGACCCTGCACCATTTTAGTTACCTCCTCTGGACAGCTTCCATCCTGTCTATGTCTTTTACGAAGACTGGGTCTCCAGAACTGCACGCAATACTCCAGATGGGATCTGACCAGCTGTCTGTACAGAGGGATAATAACTTCCTGTTTTCTACTGGTGATGCCTCTCCCTATGCATCCCAGTATCCCCCAGCCTCCCTTCTGCCCTCTCACATTGCTTGCCCACCTTTAGGTCATCTGATATGACTACCCCCAGGTCCCTTTCCATTTTGTTGTTGTTAGTATCTCACCCCCATTGTGTACTCTTCCCTGGGTTTTGTTTCCATGTGCATTACCTTGCACTTCTTAGCATTGAATCTAAGCTGCCATACATTTGACCATTCCTCTAACCTTGCCAAGTCCTTTTTCATCCTTTCCACCCCACCTTGTGCATCAACTCTGTTGCAGATCTTTGTGTCATCTGCAAAGAGACATACTTTTCCTTCCAGTCCCTCTGCAATGTAAACATAAAGACATTGAAGAGGACAGTCTAATACTGAACCCTGCGGTACCCCACCAGTAACCCCTTCTTCAGAGTGGACTCCATTTACTATTACTCTCTGTGTCCTATTCTCCAGCCAATCTTTACCCAGGCTGTCATCTTGGGACCCACTCCCAGGCTAGCTAACTTGTATATTAATCTTTTGTGTGGGACTGTGTCAAATGCCTTGCTAAAGTCTAGGTAGGCCATGTCCACAGCCCCTCCCTGATCTACTACTTTGGTCACCCAGTCAAAGAAATCTATCACATTTGTCTGGCATGACCTTCCTGCTGTGAATCCATGCTGCCTTGGGTCCTGTGCCCCTCTGGCCTCTAGATACTCGACAATTCTTTCCTTCAGAAGTGATTCCATCATTTTCCCTACCACTGAGATTAAACTAACAGGTCTGTAGTTTCCTGCTTCTGCCTTGCTCCCACTTTTGTGAAGGGGAATCACATCTGCCCTCCTCCAGTCCTCGGGTACCACCCCATCCTCCCATGATTTGTTAAACAGGGTAGTCAGTGGTGTCACTAATTCTACCCTTAGTTCTTTTAGAATTCTGGGATGAATCCCATCAGGCCCCATTGCTTTGTCCACCTTCAGTTTTAAGAGTTCTTTCAGAGCCCTTTCTTCTGTAAATGGGCTGGTATCAACTTCTGTATCCAGAGTGTTTCTACTGTTTGTTTTAGGTACCTCCCCCTCTTCATTTGTAAATACTGAGCAAAAATATTTGTTTAGTATCTCTGCCTTTTCACAGTCACACTCTGCCCACCCTCCTTCCCCTTTATTAAGCCTCACTATCCCTCCCTTGGTCTTCCTTCGCTCCCTGATGTACCTATAAAGGTTTTATCCCCCTTCTTAACTGAGTTGGCTATCTTTTCCTCGGTTTGGGCCTTTGCTGTTCTGACTGCCTTCCCAGCTTCCATTTGCTTTAACTGATACAGTTCTCTGTCCTGCTCCTTCTGTGATTCCTTGTACTTCCTGAAAGCTTTCTTTTTCTCTTGAACCTTCACTGCCACTTCCTTTGAGAACCATAGTGGTTTCTTACATCGTTTAGTTTTATTTGCTTCACACAAAGGCTTGTTACCTCTGTGATGGCAGTTTTTATTATTCCCCATTGTTCTTCCACCCCTCCTTCCTGCCCATTTGCTAGTGCATTCCTTAGGCACTCACCCATTTTGGCAAAGTCAGCCCTCCTAAAGTCCAGTACCTTTGCCTTTGTATGGCTTGACTCTATTGCTGTGTTTATTGTGAACCATACTGTTCGATGGTCGCTAGTTCCCAGATGGCTACCCACTTCTACATCTGTGATCCTCTCTTCATCTCCATTTGAGAGAACCAAGTCTAAGATTGCTCCCTCGGTGGGCTCCAATACTAGTTGTCTAAGGCATGCCCTCTAGGGCATCCAGAATAACCACTCTTGAAGTGGTGCTGCAACTGCACTCCAGTTAACATCTGGCATATTCAGATCACCCATCAGCAATATCTCCCTTTTCTGCACACACTAAGTATACTTTCTATCATTTCCTTGTCCATTTCCTCCCTGAGAAGAGGTCTGTATACAACCCTGTGCGGATTGTGGTGCCATTGCCGTCTCCAAATTTACCACAGTGCTTCTTCTCCTCCCTGTTTTCCCTTTTGTTCTGTTGCTTTGATTCCTTCCCTTATGTAAAGAGCTACCCTCCTCCTCTTTTACCTCTCTGTCCCTCCTGTAGATAGTGTAACCTGGTATGTTTACGCCCCAGTCATGGTTTTGTGTGAACCATGTTTCTGTGACTGCCACGATATCCAGATGTTCCTCCTCCATCAAGGCCACTAATTCAGGAAGCTTGTTACTCAGACTACGGGCATTGGTACTCATTGCTTTCCATTTTTTGATGGCTTTACCTTCTGTTGCAGCATCCCCCACTGACTATTCTACCTCGGTCTTTTTCTCATTTAGTACCCCGTTTTGTAGGGAGAGGCTGGGATTTTCCTGCTGCTTATCAGTGCCTCCCCCCTTGACTAGTTTAAAAGCTTGCCAATGAAGCATTTAAACTGATTGCTCAAAAGACTTGTTCCCTTCCTGGACAGATGCTGACCATCCTGCCAGTATAGGCTGGTGTCCCTCCAGGTGGAACCCCAGTCCCCAATGAAGCCAAACCCCTGTGCTCCACACCATTTTTTCAACCATTCATTAAACTGCATGGTGCAAAGTACCCTTGCCTCACTCATGCCATTGACAGGCAGCACCTCTGAGAAGGATACTGTGTGTGCTACTTGTCTTAGGCCCCATCCCAGTTCTATAAAGTCCTTCTGCACTGTTCTAATCTCATGTTGAGCCAAGTCATTTGTCCCGAGGTGGATAATGATGTCCAGTTCAGACTCCTGTGCAGCTGTTCTCGTGATCCTGAGGATGCGCTTCCTGTCCCTCCAAGCCATGGCACCAGGCAGGCACCTTACTTCAGTTTTCCCTGCTCCCCCCAGTTCTATCCCCTAATAATTGAGTCCCCCACCAGGAGCTGCTTCCTTTCCTTGTGGTGTCCTCTGCCTCCTTCCTGTGGGCCTCCCTTGTGACAGGTGTCCTCAGCCTCCTTAATCTCCTCTGTGGGTGCATCCATAGGGGAGCTGTGCTCCCCAGAATGGTGTATGGATTGTGGAGTGGAACAACTGACTGGGTGTGCCTCTGTTCCACCATCCTCACCCTCCCTGAGCCCACTGTGGTCCAACTGCTGTGCTTTCTTTGCAACCTCTGAGGTAGTGGTGGTGGCTCTGGTGCTCCCTGGATGGGGGAGGTTCCCTTCCTACCATCCAGTCTGGCCTGGGGGAAGGTTCCCTTACTGCTGTCCAGTGTGGCCTGAAGACGGGCAAATTCCTCCCTCAGGGCAGAGAGTTGAGTCACTCTCATGAGTCACTGATGAGTGATGAGTCACTCTGATGAGTCACTACTCATCAATGACTTACCTAGCTTTTTTTGGAGGAGCCTTGGTACATCTCTATGCCGATGATGCAATCATTTATCACTCCTCTCTTGACGCTGATCAAACAGAGATCTTTCCTCTGACTTTGCTTCACTTGAGGGCTGGTTCAGGTGTAATCAGCTTGTTCTGAATACGAAAAAGACTAAAATCATGTTATTTTCCCACCTTCCCCTCTCCACGCATGTTCTCTCCTCCCTTAGCATCACCTCTCTCAATGGTGATTCCCTTGAGTCTTTATTCCTTTAAATACCTGGGTATCACTTTGGACTCCTCACTCTCCCTTAAAGCTCATGTCTTCAACGTCACAAAATCTCTGAACCAGAAACTAGGCCTCCTCTTTTGTATCTGTCCCTTTCTCTCCGCTGCCTCCTGCCTTAAGGTTGCGTCCTCATCCCTACTTCCCCTCCTGACCTATGGTGTTCCTTTACTGCTCTCAATAAATTCATCATCCCTGTCTCTCCTCTCCCAGGCTTACCATTGGGTTGGCAGGTTTGCATTGGGGGTCAACACTCATCATCACTGTGACGTCCTCCCCTCGTTTGGATGGTTATCTTATGAATCCAAACTGAGGTATTCCTCCCTGAGTTTCATGTTCAAGCTTGTCCATAAAGTCACACCTCCCTGCGTCAGTGAGATTATACGTCTCAGGCAAGCTCCTCACACCCTCAGATCTATGTCCTTCCCCCTTCTCATAAAACCTAACCTGCGTATTGCCATCTCTTTTGCTGCAGTACCTGAATGAAACTCCCTCCCTCTTGCCCTGCTCCTCTCTCTCCAAGCTACTCTATATGCCACTCTCTCAGCCTCTGCATCATGCACCTGCTTCCGCTGATACCTCTTCTATTTCTCGCTCCGCTCTTTTCCTCTCTACTCCTTCCTATCCCCTGAACTGGCCCCCCCCACCACCCCATCTACTTGCCCCACCTGTTTGTTTCACCTTCCCCTCCATCCCCCCTTAGTCTCAATATTGTTTCATGCCATGTAATATACGATTCTATTGAATTCTACATAACCTCTCCATGTGCTGCTATATTTATGTATAATATTTATACCCCCTCTCTTGCTATGATGTCAATTTTTATCATGTTTGCTACTCTGTTTGTTTTGCATTGTGTTGCCTTCACTTGTTGTAACCCAGGGTCAACCCTGAAAAAGGGACTGTAATTGTCTCAGTGGACTTACCCGGTCACCAAAACTCAAATAAAGTGTTTCATGTCACCTCTGACCATCATTCCAAGGTCCCTTTCCTCCTCTGAGACTGCTATCTGTACTCCCCCAGCCAGTAGCTGGCCCATGGGTTCCTGGCACCCAGGGGCATGACCCTGCATTTCTTGGCACTGAAACCCAACTGCAAGATGCCCGATCATTTCTCCAGCCTAGCCAGATCCCCCCTTAATTCCTGTCTCCCCTCCACAGTGCCTGGCATCATCCACAAAGAGGCAGATCTTACTTTTGACCCCCTCTGCTATGTGTCCAATAAAGATGTTGAAAAGCACCGATCCAAGTACTGAGCCCTGTGGGACCCTGCTGGTTACAGGCCTAGGTTTGGATAGTTTCCCCCACCATCACCACCACTCTCTGATTCCTATCCTGCAGCCAGTTCTTGACCCACCCCAGCAGTTTGCTCCCTATTCCCAGGTCCCTCATGTGAAGCCTGGACAGCGGAACAGTGGGAATGGCAGCTGCAATCAGTCACAACAGCCTTAGGTACACCCTTGCTGGGATATAACGGCTCTGTGCCACCTCCTGAGCCTTGGCGATAAGGCACTCCTCCCTGTTTTGAGGAGGGAAGGCCTTCCTCTGCACCGAGTCTAGGACAGCCCCTATGTATTGCTGTCTCTGGGATGGGACCAGGGCCGACTTGGGCAGGATGACAGTAATGCCCAGGGAGAGGAACTAAAGAGTTCTGTCCAAAGTCCCCAGAGACCATTCCCTGGATGGGCCTTGAGAAGCCAATCATCCAGGCAAGGGGAAAACGTACATTCCCTCCCTTCTGAAGGCTGCAGCTACTGCTGCTAAGCACTTGGTAAAGACCTGCGGCACAGAGGACGAGCCAAAGGGCAGCACTTTGAACTGGTAATGCTTGCAATGGAAAAGAAACTGGAGGAACCTCCTGTTGGGAGGAAACACAGAAATGCGCAGGTAAGCGTCCTGCATGCCCAGAAAACACAGCCAGTCCCCTTTCTTCGGAAGGGGCATTAGGCCTGGCAAAGTTACCATTTGCACATTTTTGTACTGGACATACAGATTGAGGTCCTTTAGGTTTAGGATGGGCCTCAATCTCCAGTCTTTTTGGGGACCAGGAAGAACCCCTTGTTTCTCTGGTGCTTGGGTACTGGCTCAATGGCCTGTTTATGCAGAAGGGACTGTACCTCCTCCTGGAGAGCAGACGGGTGGGCCGAGGGGTAGTTGGAGGGCAGGGAAGGAGTCTCTGAGGGTGCCTTGATGAGCTCCAGAGTGTGATCCTGTTCTATAATTTCCAGAATCCAGGCATCTGATGTTTTGGTTCTACTTTGATTGAGATGGAGGAAGAACTGATCTCCAATCACCGCCTCTTGGTTGGGGACCAGAAGAGGGGGGGATCTGGCAAGGAGTCAAGCTAAGGTGGATCCAGCCGCTGGGGCTGGTCCATCACCCCTAGGATGCTTGGCTGCAGCTCCAGCATTGAAAGGGGAGGACAAGACAAGACAGCAGATGCTCTTCTTTTGCCCTGGGGCCTAGAGGCTGTCGCTGGTCTATTTGATGATCTACAAAAAGGAGGGCACTATCTTCCCTTAGGTTGTGTGTGATAAAGGGAGTGGACAGACTTGACAGCCCTGCCAGATGCCTGCAAGTCATTTATGATATCCTGGACATCTGGCCCAGGAAGCTTAGAGCCATTGAAGAGGGAATTAAGTACCTTCTGCTGCACATCAGCAGCAAAGCCAGAGATCCTTAGCCAGGAGTGCCTATGAAGGCAAAGGCAACAGTGTCAGAGATTTCATAGAAGGCCTACAAGAGGTGTTTGCCGACATCCTTAGCAGTCTGCAAACACTGAAGCACCTCCTGTTTCTGCGTACCTTTTGGGCGGGCCTGGGCATTTGTCTTGCCCTTTTTCCAGTTGGTATTCTGGTACTTTAGCATGTGGGACAAGTAACAGGGAATCCTCAACCCAGAAGGGTGGAGGAGGTATGAACCCTCTTGCCCCAAAGATCAATTCCGCGTGACTGTTTGTCTTGGGGGGGAAGGGGCTAAGGTGGTTGGGTGCCATAGACTTATCATGAACCGCCTTTATCACCACTAAATCTGTTTCAGGCTGGGCAGCATAGTAAAGAAACCCCTGGGGGAGCATGGTAAAGTTTGACTGCCCTACAGGCATAGTTGGCACCATGTCAGGTCTGTGCCAGTCCGCAGTGGTAGTATTCCTCAAGGCAGGCAGCATAGGAGGAATGATCTTAGGGGGAGACTCTGGGATCTCCAGGAAATCTACCAGATCTCTCCAGGTTACATCTTCTGCCTCAGTATGGAACCCCATGACTGGGGACAACTGCTTCAACACATTGAAGAAGGTGGGGACCTCTGGAGGGGACCTAGGGGTATGTCTGACAGAGTCCTCACTGACTGAGGAAGCCATGGACCTATATGAAGTGAGGGATTCCTCCTCTTCCTCATTAGGAAGGATGAGATCTGGGTTGTATTCCTCCTCAATGTCAACCTCTTCTAAGTGAAGGTCTGACATCTGAGACACCGATGACGGCCGGTGGGGAGTGGCCCTTGGCCATCGAAGGAGAGCTGACGACGAAGCTGCCACCGATGGCGCAGGCGAAGTGGGCTTGTATGCGCTAAGCTGGTAAACAATCATAGAGGTAACTTTTATTATGATCTCATTGAGGGCGACAAGCGTCGAAGACTGTGTAGACGTTGGGGGGGGGTGTCGACTGTGCAGGGAGCGACGACCCATCAGAAGGACCCTGGGAACCCAAACAGCCTGAAGGCCACAGGCCTGGGGAGGGATCACGCTTTGATGGAAGGGCCGTGGATGACGATCCCGTTGTCAGCGCCAAAGGGGCTGATGGCTCAGAGGTCTATGACCGACTGCCCTGTTGGGCAGAGGTGCTGTCGGTATGGGTTTGGTGGGCACAGAGACCTGGACAGCGGTTTTATGCATCGGTGCAGCTGCAGGTGATGAAGAACCTCCAGAAAAAGGAGAGGCCGTCAGGGAGTGGGACTGCTGCCAGGGGGAGCGGTCCCGATCATGGTCTTTCTTATGACTTTCCCCCCCCAAGGACTTGTCTCGGGCCTTGGAGGCCTGGGAGCTCAATGACCCTGCCAGTGACTGGGAGGCTGGGACCCTGGAGGACCCCCTGCCCATAACTGGCTACCTGATGCTCCATCAGAAAATTTTTAAGAGCTATCTTGCGTCGCCCGAGGGTTGTTTGATTAAACTTCTGGCAGAGCTCACAGCTGAAGAGGCCATCTTCTTTCCGCAGTGGCAGAAGAGAGAAGCTGAAGAATTAACTTTCGACATAAACAAAATGTAACAGCTCTTGGACTCACCTTGGCTGCTCCCGGGCATTCGGGTCCACCTGGTACACACTTTCAAGGGTTCTGTGACTGCACAGTAAGTTGGCACGGTGCCTCCACCTGGGGCAGTAGCAATGATACCTGTGAACAATTTTCAGGTTCCCTGTCCCCGGGAAATAACAATACTTGCCCCCAGTACACTTCCTCACACAGTAACACCCCCCAACACACAGAAACTGGAGTACACAAATTTACAGCCACAAGAATTAACATGCAATCAATGTCACACATGTGCCCTCTACCAAGAGACAGGGTGGCTCCCGCTACAAAGCAAAATTGCCTTCCAGTCATGCCTACTAGCGAAGAAGTCTCTATTAGGGCTCACCCCTGGCTCTACGTCCAGCCTCTTCATAGCAACACAACCTCACTTAAGGACCTGGAATGCAGACAAAGGTGGGCTGGTGGTACCATTCCAGAGAACTTTCCAAGGGCAGCAAGTCCTCTCTTTCCATGGCCTGAAGGGGATTAACAATCTCCCTACGGTCCTGACTGTAATAAAATTGGCCACTTCAAGTCTGGACTATGAGCACACTTGGCAAGGGAGAATGTTTGCAACTGCCTATAATTATCATTACCCTCTCCTGTTCCTACCTCTACTCTTTCCCTGGCCCCACTATACCCCTCCATACATCCGCCATACTTCTCCGCATCCCTCACTCACCTGCTGTCCCTGCTCCCGCCTCGATTCCTTCCCCCCCCCACACAGCCCCCCTTCTCTTAAATCCTCCCTCTCTCCCAGCACCTGCCCCTCCCCTACCCTTCTCCCTTGTTCAACTACTCTCCCCAACCTCCTGGTCTTTTTCTAGCCCTCTTAACACTCTTCTCCCATGCCTTAGCTGACAAAGCCCGTCTCTGGCTGCTCCTCTACACCCACTTAGTCCTCTGCTTGTTGGTACCTGAGAACTGTGCTCTTCCCGTCTTCTCGCTATACATTCCTACTCCCTGTTCTCACAATTTGCACTCTCCCTGAACCAATACTTCACCCTCTCCTAATTGCACTTATGTATATACAAAATCTGTGACCTCCTGAATGACTAGTTTCACTGACTGCCCTTTACTACCGTTTGTACCAACAGTAACTTATTTTGCAACTGTTCTGTATACGATCCTTACATTGTGTACCACTCTGTAATTGTGTTTTGTCTGTCTGTCCTCGTACCTGTACTGACCTGGAACCTTTGTAAATGAGTCCCAGACTCAAAGGTATTAATCCCAATCTGAAATAAATAAATAAAAATGTTGGTTTATTTGGGGAAAGGGGATGAAGGAGGTAAATAGCAACAGAACCTTTTTAAAGACTTTCTAACAACCTCACATAGTCCCTTTGCCTCCCACCTTAGGGTGCACCCAAGAATGTCCCAGATGGTGATGCAGGCCTGAGATCTCTCAGTGAGGCCCAAATAACTTTTAAACATTTGCATCACTTAACTTTGTCCAACTTTTGAATTTCACACAGTTTTTGGGGGGATTGCCCTTGCAATCTAACTAGCTAGCTACTTAAACTCCCAAAAGCCACAGATCAGGGTATTCACAGTTTTGCAGTCCTCACAGGGGCGTTACAGCCAGCTGAAAGGCAGTCACACTAACAGTTGCATGGTACCATGGAGGTCTCCAGATGACACAGCAACAATTCAGGAGCACTAGAAAAGAAGCACTTGATCTTCACCTGCCTGGCCTTTCCAACTTTGCCCGATGGCCTCTGTAGACGGTCTTCAGCAGGCAGACCTCTCTTCGTCCCACGCTGCAGGTCTTCTCTGCTGTCTTCAGACCAGGGATTACTGAAACTTGGTCCCCTAGACCCTTCTGAGGCACACTCTGAACACACAGGCTACAGCTGGGCTTTCTCTCACTCTCTTGACCCAGTACTCTGCACTTCTTTTCTCTGCCACATAAATGCTGGCCCTTCCACAGTCACTCTCCAACAGCACACTCAGACTCTCCCCTTGCTGGAAGAGGCACTCACAACCTTACTCCTCTGAGAAGGGAACTCTCAGTCTCACTGACTGCAAAACTTTATCAACTAGAAAATTTAAACAGCACTGAACAAGTCTCTCAGCTCCTTTTACAGCTTTCAGCTCACTTGTTTCCTCTCTCATAGAAACTCTGGCACTGAGCCGTCTGCAGCCACTTCCAAAGCCTGGCTCTGTTTCATGCTGCAAACTCTGAGCTCACTCTATACTGTCGTTTCCAGTATATTTTAATTCTTTAGGCTGTAGGGCCTGAGTGCAGATATGGGGCTGTGAGCCCACTTAGCTGTGCTGCATTCCCGCTCTGGCTAGACACCTGTTTTGGCGGACTGCCAGTCCCGGACAAAATCTGTGCCCTTCCATCTTTGCCCAGCAGCCCCCATTCTGCAAGTTTTTTAGTGGGTGCTGCCATATTAGTGTACATAAACTACACAACCATTCAGTTTTTAAATCTTAATAAATATGCCCCTGAAAAGGGCTACAAACAGTTTTCCCCTGAACTGGAGACTTTCTGGTTTCTATTTCACTTGGTCCCTGGCTCCAATGCCTTCCCAGGAGCCCGGGATACCACTTAATAGTGGCTTAAGTGCCCACGCCTTAAAGAGAGCTGTGGCTCCTTTAAATTTGCCTCTTAATGGTCGCGCCTGCTCAGTGGAGCTCAGGCCGCCTCTGGGACCCCAAAGCAAAACCTCCCCAGCACCAAGAGGTGCATGTACGTTACTGAAGCTCAGCCCCCCTCTACACAGGGGGTCAAGACATAGAGTCAGGTGGCTCACAGCCGTGGAGGCATTCACAGGACCACCAGGTCCAGATCCCATCAGAAGCCACTGTGGGGATGCAGCCAAGGGAGTGAGGGGGATGTAGCACTAAAAGGTAAGCCCATTTGGGGGGTGCTTACAAAAATAAAGGAATTTCTTGCCGTAAGCAAAAAATGTTGCGAAACTGCACTGGAGCTTCCATGGGGACCCATGCGAACAAGTCGACGGTGGGAAAGAACTGAGGAGGGAACAGGGCTGCTCACACCTTTATAGGGGTGGTGATGTCGATGGACGTTGATGGTGTGGGCAGCCCCAGTTGTACTGCTGAAAATTTTCCGTGTGGATCCTGCTTCACCGACGGTGAAGTTCCTATGGTGTGACCCGAAGACTGAAATAACCCTGAAGACTTTTTTTTTTTTTTTTAACAGATAAGACTGTGGGGCAGGGGAAAATAACTGTGGTGCATGTGGCACTGCAGGGCTATTCAGCCCTAAGGAGTTGAGATGCATCCATCTCCCCAGCTATCTCTGATCCTGCTAGACTTGACAGCCAGCCTAGCAAGGGAGAAAATACATGCCAGTCAAGAGTAACAAAATTTCCTGGCACAGCCAGAAAACAAGCATTTGTCAATGCCGAATGTTGTCTTGCTGGCATTGGCATTGGTACAGCAGCAAGCACTAGCGACTGTGGGGGATGGGGGACTGGGGTGTGTGTGCTGAAGAGCAGTCACACAATCAGTGCAAGAAAAGAAATAAAATAAAGCCTAGGAGAAAAGTGACAGAGTACTCATTGGGGTTTGGGGAGGTGAGCTGAGGGGGGGGAGACATATAAAAAAAGCCTAAGACAAGTGAGACTGAACCCAGAGGTTAGGGAAGTGGGCTGAAAGAAGAAGGGCGGGGGACTGCAGTGTGTGTGCTGAAGGAGAACACACAATCACTGCAAGTAGTGAAAGACCATTAGAAAAAGAAATCTTTAAAAAATGACAAATAAAGACAAGTGTGAGATGTATTTGATTCCTGTCTGTATCAGGCAAATCCAAACCTGTTGCAAAACCAAATCCAAATCCAGCCTGGCTTTGCCCATCCCTGCAACAAAGTACAAGTACCCCAAACTCCACTGCTGCTGTTATCTCCATCGGCCTTGAGACTATTACAAATATCCTCATATAGTACAACCCCCCCCCCAACAAAGCCACAAATGCTGAAGAAATCATCCTCAAAAGTCCTGATACTGCTACAATTACCCCATACAGAACAAGAACCCCAACCCCAGTGTTGTTAAATTATCCCCAAACTACAATCACCCTATACAGCATAATTACCTCAAGCCCGATTGGTGACAACTATTCCCACCAGTCCTAATGCTGCTACAACTACACCATACTGTATTTGTATTGTACCCCAAGCCCCCATGAGGTTAAAATTACCCCCATCTACCATTAAGCTGTGAGAATCACCCCATACAAGTATGCTGAGCCCCAATGCTGCTATTATCCCCAGAAGATGCTACTGCTACAATTACCACACACACACAGTGTAATTATACAATGGGGTCTGAAAATCCTGTAACCTCATTGGTCAAAACACATCACATGACCGTGGTATATCCTGCAATAACTCATGGCTGAGAAATGGCATTTATAAAAAACATACTTAAACACATTTTAAATGTACTGTATTTTACACATGGTATAATCGCAATAAGGCACTCCAGGGTGTGGGTTGTTGGTGAATTTACCCACTTCTTGTGTGGTTAAGTCACTCGGCTGCACCTCGTGACACACCACACAAGGAGTGGGTAAATCCCCCAATAACCCACACCCTGTTGTTTCTTATTGCTCAAGTAACTCAAGCCCCGGTGTTGTTACAATTATCCCCACAGGCCCAGGAGCACTAGGGCCTGAAGAGTATTACTTACACTTCACAACTTGTTACTGTAAACAGCACTGGGGTGTGGGGTAGTTTTGTTATAATGGGGTAATTGTGTACTATTATACTTAATAATAACCAAGTGGGTTCTTACTCTTAGTCCCCCACTTATGCCAATCAAGTACACCCAAAAACTGTTACAATATCCACCTACTGAGGGAAGGATCACAAGCTGATATCTGGATTCTGTATTAATAATACATTCATGTAGATGTTACTATAGTGATTTTTTTTTTTTATGTTAGTTGCCGTCTGTGATTGGTTTCGGTTGCCCCTCTAGTGATCCCGGGGCAGTTGCAGTTACCTCACCTAGGGTGGGTATGGGAAGGTCATCTCTCTGTGCCAGCCACCGGTGCTCCTCTCTCACCCGCTGATAGCCGATAGCGAAAGGCACTGCCACTGCTCACCATCGGGTCCCACACTGGACTTCACTCCCGGCCTCTCTTCACTCGGGCTGTTGTCAACCAGCAGCCTTGCACGCTCTCGCTCCATCACCACGGCAATCAACCCACGCCAACAGCTCGCCATCCCTCTCTTAAAGGGCCGGGTCCCTTGCATGCAGTAGGCAAGCGAACCGGATAGTAAGAATCAGCAGGGTGGGGCTGATTCTGGTGGTAAATTGGGGTGGGAGTACAAAGAATGGGTTAGGTACTTGCCCAACATTCAAAATCCCATCAAGGAGTTCCTGACTTCAGAAATGCCTAACTGCCGCAGATACTGTCAACCAAAATCCCTACTTCTGCTGCGTTACAGCAATCCTCTCGGTGGGGGGGGGGAAGTAATTCCGTTTCATACAGTTTCACCTTATGGGCAGTTCAAAGTACGAGTGTTACATGGTCTAAGAATAAAATATGCATTGGTTTGACCACATTTAACCACTGTTTGCCTCCAAGTACTTACATAAAGTAAAATCTTTTTCTCTGCAGGTATTATGTCCAAACTGGGAGACCGACAAACTATGGATATCTCTGAACTGCTGCAAACAGAACAGAAACCCAAAAGAGCAGTACTGGACTGAACTGCAGATCCTACTGTGGAGCCAGATGGCGGGGACCCCAAGCAAACAAAGTTCATAGCGAGTGAAGGAAAAAGCAAACAAAGCTCACAGCGAGTGAAGGAGAAAGCAAACAAAGCTCATAGCGAGTGAAGGAGAAAGCAAACAAAGCTTATAGCGAGCGAAGGAGAAAGCAAACAAAGCTCATAGCGAGTGAAGGAGAAAGGGAACAGTACAAAAAGCAAGCCATAGGTGAAACTGCTACATTTCTGGAGTCGGCCAAACAGATTAGTGTGACCGCTGCTGGGGTGGCAATAGCACTATGAATGCCTGTAATGCGATAATGTTTATTTACTTTTACACACTGAACCTTGCAAGTCATCCTGAGTTAGGTAAACGCTAAAGGGGAAATGAAATCAAATGTCATTGTCTGCTTGCTGAGATTTTTAATGTCGGGCACTCCAGATGTCGGGATTGCGTGATGTTGGTCTTTTAGTGACAGGATTTATTTTACTGAACAGATCCCATTCATACAGGGTGGGAGGTGTAATAGAACAGATCATATTCATTCTGATGTGTATTGTAATTTAAGATAGGAAGAAAAGGATTTAATAAACAAGAGGCAGAGCTGCCGCCATGTTTATTGAAATGCTACACCAGGCAAGGCACATCCTGCAATGATGGGTCGCTCCCTCATTGCAGTGGCAAAACTGTTTCAAGTTGGTGGCATGCTTTTGCACTGCTGTCACAGACAGCGTGCTATTTCATTCGTGCCACAGAGCCCAGCCTGACAAAGCAGTTGCGACACTGGCCACAACACGACCGCACCTCCAAAACCTACAATTCCAAGCTACCACAATATGTTGCTTGCGCGTGCACAAGACAACACAAAAAGGGAGAAAAACAGACCTGACTTTCCTGCAAGCAACTGGAATGTGCCCTGTGTCAATGCCAGTTCAAACTGATCTTATCTAGTGCTCAGCACACACCCACTGACAGGGCTACTGTCAAGTGGAGTTAGATATGGATAGTACCCAGTGGGTACTGGTTGCATTAGCAACTAACAGGGATATAACCAACCAGAAAAGGATTTACAGGCGGGTAAAAGAGAGGACAGTGAAAAGAAAAAGGTCTTCTTTTGGGGTTGTGCAGGGGCCCTGGCCATCTAACTCAGCTTTTATATTTTTGGGGTGGAATGGAATCCTTGAGTGGGATCCATACCATTTTTTGAAAAACAGGCTCCCTCTACATGAAGGAAATGACTGGGGAGATGTATACAACAGTAGCTATGTATTCCCAGAAAAACAAGGTGAGCTGCCAAGAGGTCCTGGCACTGCTAGAGCAGGGGACGGCGGGGGAGTGTGGTAATCAACAGTGAAGATATTCTGGAGAATCGACAGTTATGGCAAGTGTATGTAACTTTCGTATCTTCCAAGAATCAATCTTCATCACCAATTCCCACTTATGGGTCTGTGTACCGAGCTTTCCTATATTAGGGAGGAGTTGGCTCACCTCAATGGTGAGATACCCTCAGCCCTCTGCCTGGGGGAGAACACCTGAGGCCAGGGGCTCCTTACAAGTCTAGTAAGACCAGAGAATGATCAGGGCCAAGCAGGGACTCCTGTGGCACAAGAGCAGTAGGATTTTCTGACAGTTCCCATCTGACCTTAGGGGGAGAAGAAATGAGCCCCCTGAAAAGCACAGTTACGTAAGAACTTACTGTAACAGATCTTTGAGAGAGGTTCCTTCAGTAGGTCATCACATATAGGACTAGCGCCACCTGGTGTCTGGACTGCATGGCAGACTTTTCCAGCAATACCCGACGGGGGATCGTCCACCCGACATCACGTGATGACGTCAGCGTGACCCTATACAGTGGGTGGTCTCCACTCTCGCTCTCCAGTTCTCCCGCCAGAGACCTAGAAGGAATGACATGAGAAGGAAACAGAGTCTGGAGTCCCAAAAGAAAACTGTGGGAAGGAGGGAGGGAAAAATATGACCTACTGAAGGAACCTCTCTCTAAGATCTACTGTTACAGTAAGTTCTTACGTAACTGTACTATCTTTACTTTCAGAGGGTTCCTTCAGTAGGTCATCACATACAGGACTGAGTCCCAAGCAGTCCCTCCAAAGACAGACTGAGAGAAACACAGGAGGAGGAGGAGAAACTCCAACAGAAAAAAATGAATGGAACCAGCCTAAGACAGAAGGCCCTGCAACACAGCTAGGACAAAACCTGCCCTCTGCCTAGAAGCAATGTCCAGACTGTAATGCTTGGTAAAGGTATGGACCAAACTCCAGGCTGCTGCTGCGCCAATATCTGCTGCAGAAACATTACACAGAAAAGCTGTGGATGCAGCCATGCCCCTAGCGGAATGACCTCCAACAGACCCCAGAGGAGGCTTGTCATACTTCTGGTAACAGAAGCAAATGCAGTTGGCTAACCACTTGGACAGGTACTGCTTGGAGATAGCTTTCCCCAAGGATCTGGGGGTGAACGAAGCAAAGAGCTGATCATCCTTCTGGAAATCTTTGGATCGATGGGTATAGCACCTGAGAATATGGTGCACATCAAATGTGTGCAGGGGTGCTTCATCTCTATTTGCAGGAGTCGAATAGTAGACTGGAAGTTCCACTGTCTGGTTCAGTGTGAATGCTGACACCACCTTAGGTAAGAACTTAGGATTTGTTTTGAGGACCGCCCGGTCCATATGAAAAATCAAATAAGGCCCCTTGAAATTCTTCGAGCGGACATAACTGCAACCAAAAATAGCGCTTTCCAAGAAAGATAGCACAAATCACAACTCATCGCTGGCTCAAAAGGAGGGACAGTGAGCTTCTCCAACACAAAATTTAAATCCCAAGGTGGTGCATGGCTGCAGATGGGGGGTTCAGATGGAGAATCCCTTTCAGAAAGGTTTTTGAGACCTCCAACTGAGCCATGGGTTTGCCATCCACTAGCTCGTGGTACATCGAAATGGCCGATAAGTGGACCTTTAAGGAGGAATAGGAAAGACCCGAATCTGAAAGATGAAGGAGGTATTCCATGATCCATGGGGCGGAACAAGAAAAGGATTCCAACTTTGGAAGCCACCCAAATGAAAAAACATTTCCACTTCATGGCATAAGTGGACCATGCAGAAGGCTTTCTAGCCTTCACCAAGACTTGGACAACTCTGTTGGAAACTCCAAATCGAGAAATCACTATATCTGCAGGAGCCACGCATGCAAGTGCTGGGTCCTGAGCCCCGGATGCACGAGCCAGCCTTGATTCTGCATCAAGAGGTTGTGTGTCAATGGAAGCAGAACTGGGGGTTCCTCTGCTAGCTGCTGCAGAAGTGGGAACCAAATCTGTCTCAGCCAGAGAGGGGTGATGACAATCATTCATGCCTTCTCTGCCTGAAGCTTGAGGAGAACCCTCTGGAGAATGGGAAATGGAGGGAAGGTGTACAAAAATGTCCCTGTCCAAGAGAGAGACAACGCGACGTGCCAGAAAGCACCATGCCCTGGAATGAGCAAGCAGAAACTGCAAAGTTTTGCGTTGGATGGAGAGGCGAAAAGGTCGAGTACTAGACAACCCCATCTTAAAAAGAGATAATCTGCCACTTCCTGATTTAGTTCCCATCATGGCTGAGGGTCTGAGACCTGCTGAGACTGTCTGCCAGGATGTTCTGCACTCCTGGAACGTGCATGGCTGTAAGAGACAGACCGTGCTGGACTGCCGAGTTCCACACTCTCATCGCCTCCCTACAAAGGGGGTACGAGTGAGTTCCTCCTTGTTTGTTGATGTACCAGACGACCGACATATTGTCCATCTGGATGAGCAGTGATCCCCGAAGAAGAAAAGTCTGGAATGCTTGCAGTGAGTACATCACCACTCTCATCTCCAAGATATTGATGTGTAAGGACATCTCCAAGCTGGACCAAAGTCCCTGGGCTTGGTGTTCCCCCAAGTGAGCCGCCCAACCCAGGTTGGAGGCATCCATTGTCAAAGATACCTGGAGGACTTGGCTCCTGAAGGGAGACCTACTGATAGATTGAAGGGATCCCTCCACCAACTCAAGTCTTTCTGAAGAGCAGACAACACAAGGACCGGATGGTCCAGATCGTCCTGGAGTTGATCCCACTGGACCCCCGCAAGATCACTGAGCGATTCTTATGTGGAGTCTCGCAAGGGGAACTGTAGAGATAGAGGCCGCCATCAGGCCTAGCAACCTAAGGACCTCCCGGGCTGGGAGAGAACTGGAGGAGGCTACCAAAGTGATCTGCTTGATCAGAGTCTCCATCCTGTCTGCAGGAAGGAAGGCTCTGCTCAGGACAGTGTCCAAAACCGCCCCAATAAACTGCAACCTCTGGGAGGGAGTAAGGGATGACTTGGGGATATTGACTGTAATCCCCAGTCTGGAGAATAAGTCCAGAGTAGTGGATAGGGCCTCCGGGAGAGACTCCCTGGACTGGGCTGAAATCAGCCAATCATCCAGGTAGGGGAAGACTGCTATGTCCTGGTGACGAAGGGCTGCCGCAACCACTGCTAGGCACCTGGTAAACACCCGTGGTGCCGTGGAAAGGCCAAAGGGGAGATCCCAAAATTGGAAATGCTCCCCTTGGAAACAGAACTGCAGGAATCGGCGGTGGATGGGGAAGATCGGGATGTGCAGGTAAGTGTCCTGCATATTCAGAGCACAAAGTCAATGATTCTCCAGAAGGAGACAGAGAAGGCTCTGGAGTGTTAACATCTGGAAATTTTTGTACTCGACAAACAGATTGAGATTGCTTAGGTTGAGAATGGGTTGCAGGTCGTCTGTATTTTTTAGAACCAGGAAGAAATGGGAGAAGAACCCCCTTCAACTTTGACGGAGGGGAACGATCTCTATGGCTTCTTTGAGCAATAGAGTCTGGATTCCCTCTCTTACGAGACGAGTCTGGTCTCAGGAGTAGGCTGACCTTCTGGGTGGAGATTCTGGAGGGAGCTCCAGAAATTCTAGAGTGCGTCCTTAGGACACTAACTGCAGGACCAACGCATCGGAGGTGATGCTCTGACACTCCTGCTCGCGAGGAGCAACCTCCCCCCACTGGCTCCTCGCATTGAGGCAGAGGAGGGAGTGGGGTGAGGGAGTCAGGAGGTGGCAGGACAGGCAGGGGGAGGTCCCCCTGAATGCCTCTAGTTCTTGGAGGCAGGAGGGGTAAAGGTTCCCATGGTCTTGCGCTTGCCCTGGCGCCGGCCCTGGGCTTGCATCCTCTGTCTCCAGGTCCTCTTCCGAAAGGGCTGCTGCTGTTAGATGCCCAATCGGTACATGGACCGCATGGATCTTAGGGCTTGGCCTCAGTCCTGGTGGTCCGTGATGATGTCCTTGGTGTCACCGCCAAAAAGCACCGAGCCCCTGAAGGGGGTATCTTGTATCGTTGTCTGGACCTCATTAGCCAGGCTGCGAAGCCATGCCTGCCGTCGAAGGGAGATGGCAGTTGCCGAGGCGTGGGCCACAGAATCGACAGAGTCGTAGGTGGCCCGCAATATATGCCTGCAAGAGATCTTGGACAGGCGGATGTCCTTGGCGAGCTCCTCCCTGAGGTCCAAAAGGGTCCTATGGATTGGACTCAGGCCTCGAGTCTGGCCAAGGTAGTTTTTTTGGTGAAACACCACATGGGCCACATTATTGAGGGTCCATAATGCACATGTGGCCGATGAGAAGACTTTTTTTACTGTACTGATCCATCTGCCTCGACTGCTTATCTGGAGAAGTGCTCACGTGCTGTGGAGCGGTCATGAGCAGCCAAGATTACCACAGAGTCAGCCTTTGGATGCGCATTGAGGAAGAGGGCATCCTTAGGTGCCCGGTAAGTCCTGTCTGCCCTCTTGGGAACAGCCAGGATTGAGTGAGACATTTGCCAGACCATAGTGGTGAGGTCTTAATGGGGTCCGATCCATGGAGGAACAGGAATCGGGGACAGAGACTCCAGGTCAAGGCGTTCAGCAAGCCTCTGACGCATGGAATCCTGCTTCTCAGACTCCCAATCAAAATGTTGTTGTATGGACCTCAATAGGTCCGAAAAGGAAGGATCCTCAAGGGGGGACTTGGGAGAATCCTCGCCCTTAGGGACCTGGGACTCGTAGTCTGAGGGCTCCTCTGAAGTAACATCCTCCGAGTCTGGATTGTCTCCTAAATCCAGATAAGTAATATTTCAGGAGGTAGCCCCCATGACGTGAATGGTGGATGGGGACGGGCTCACTGGGGAAGGGGACCTGGGACAGCGGGGGAGTGGGTGTCTGCTCTCTAGGTCCGTCACCAACTCCATACGCGCCTTCTGCAACCGACTGTATAAGAGTCTTAAAATCCAGTTGGGACACCAGTGGAGGTCATATCACAAGGGGGGTGGGATAATATGGGGAGGATGGCAGTGGTACCCATGGTATTCCGAACATCCAAAACCCAGGTACAGGGTGTAGCGAGGGAAACAGTGTCCTGCACCACTCCAATCTGGAGGGGGACCTGCTGAGGGATGGTCCAAAGGATATCCCAAAGGATAATGCGGGACAGTGCGGTGTCTTGAATAGAGACCCAACATCAGACGGTCTGACGGTGGGGGAACACACGTAGGGCCTGCCGTTGTATATATATGGGGGGCAGGTCCGGTGTAGGAGGTGCTGGTGTTAGGGCCGCCGTTGGAACCAGCACTGTCAGGTATGGCATCGGAGAAGGGTCCGGCGTCAGATAGGCTGGCGTTGGGACCTGACGGGGGGGACTTGGTCTGCCAGAGGAGCTGGCTGCAGAGGCAGACGCGAAGGCCCCGGCATGGAGACAGTTGTCAGAGGGTACAGCATTGGAACAGGTCTCACCGGATCTGACAGAGGAAGGGTGTCCAGCATGGGAACATTCGCTGGGACAGGGACAATCCTCCCAGAAGGGACAGGAGGCGCCTCCGGTTAAGGGCCGGATGGCTGAGGAGGGATCTCTATCCTAGAGACCCCGGAGGGTGAGCAGGGATTAGACCCTGAGGTATGCTCCACATCGAGGAGGCCCGTACTATCCTCGCCTGGGGTAGCGGTGGCAGAGGGACTGGCTACCAGCGGGGGAGAAAGGGGGAGAGGGTCAGTCTCCCCTGGGCTCGTCCAGAGGTCGGGTGGGCTGCCGTTAGGCCCTGATGGGAGAACCATGCCTGTACAGTCGCCAGGAGCGGCCGACTGACCAGACGGAGCAGCCGGGCGGGAAGGGGAGGAGCCCCCTGCCAACTTAACGGCTACGGCCGGGCGGGTCCCCGTATCGTGGGGAGCTGACTTACCGGTGACTAAGCAGTCCCCAGAGGAGCCGGGGGTCGACTTAGCAGCACTAACGGTGTGGCCATCGGAGGAGCCGGCAGTCGACTTACCCGTTGTGGAGGTCTTCGAGGTTTTACTAGAGTCCCCTGTCACTGACTGGGCCTTGGATGCAGGCGGCGAGGAGGAGGCCTTGCTGGGGAGGGCCTAGTAGACTCTGCCAGAGAACTTTACGAAGAACGCTCCCGCTCCTTGAGTTTCTCCTTGCGATGTCTGGAAGAAGAAGAACAGTCTCTAATGCGTTCCATCTCCTTTTTGAGGAATGCCAACCGGGACTTCAAAAGGTGGGCCTTCAGAGCCTGCTGCCTCCTCTTTCGGGTAGCCTGGTTAAAGGGCTGGCAGTCCAGGCAGGTCGTGGTCGGATGGTCCAGGCTTAGGCAGATGACGCACTTGAGGTGGCCATCCTTGTGTGGAATTTGCATGCCACAAGTCTGACACTACTTCTTTGAAGAAGACATAGAATTCGAAAGAATAGCAAGAAAAAAGGCAGGATTTAAGAACTACCAATGAACTTTCAATGACAATTGCCGTGGAAGTCTACCGCGAGGTAACTGACACGAGGCGATGGCAGGAAAGATCTGGAGGGCGGGAGTGGGGACTGCCTGCTATTTAGGGTCACGTTGACTTTATCACGTGACTTCCGGTGGGCGGTCCCCCATCAGGTATTGCTGGAAAAGACGGCAGGTGACGCTGGTCCAATATGTGATGACCTACTGAAGGAACTCTCCTGAAGTAAGATCTGCGAGTTAAGCATCTCACACCAGGGCCAGAAGTTCCAGTGTGGGAAAGGCAGAGCACACCATCTGTCAAATACAGACTATTGTTCCCACCAGTCTGTAGGTCACCTCACTGGCATCACACAATGCCCTCGACTGGTGCACTGCTACCTCCAGACTCCAAGTGGAGAGGTCAGTGGCTTCCTGACTGTCTTGCTCTGTGGCAGTGCAGTCAGCAGACGGAGCAACTGCAACCATAGGTAATGGCTGCCGTATGAGCCTGATGTGCAGAGATATACATGAGGGCGTGTGCCAAGGTAAATACCTTCCTTACAAAAACATTGGTGTATGAGGAATCTGCATCTGGAAGTCAGTCATAAGTGAGGCTCCATGGCCCAGATGGGATCTGCAGCACCTGAAGCCACAAAGTGGGGTAAGGTAGGTCACCTGCGGACCCTGCAGGTGTGCAATACTGCATGAGGAGTTCCCTGGGGGTGGCTAGATTGGAAAAAGCAAGCCTCTAGAGGCCCTGGATGCCTCTTCCATTGCACTGGGCAATGGAAGAATGATCACAGTTTGTTATACTGGGAACCCCGAGGAGTCCCAATGGCAGGGATGCAGGATTGTGGCGTATATAGACCTCAAAGTAAAGCACCAGGAATCTCTGGTATAGTACTCAGTAGCAGAAGATTCATTGTCCTCCAAGGAGAGGACATCGATCGAGATTAGGCACTGCCTCAGGGGAGGGTCAGTACCAGGGAGAAAGGCCTGCTCTTTGCCCTATCAGACCCCTTGTGCCAGTCCTCTAAGGCACCAACCCATGCCTGGTGTTGCTCCCACGTTAGCAGCTCTGTAGGGCTTATAATTAGAACATCCTATCAAGGAAATGGTGAGGCCTCTCTAGAAGGGGTTGAGGCGCTAGGTCTCGGGGGACCCAGTCTAGGCAGCGGAACTGCACAGGGGGGGTTGCCCAAGAGGAGAGCCTAGCAGAGTTGCCTGAAGGCTGTGCTCCTATACCTGAGAAGTGACCCAATCTGCCCTTTGGGGAGATCAGAGCCATACAGGTCCCACGTATCAACCCCAGTCCTCACCGGTGATGATGTCTTCCAGCAGCTCCTGTGAGAACTCAGTCTCCAGGTTATTGCCAACTCTGAGTCAGCCCCGCCTTCGGCACTGTGCTCAGGTCTGGTGACGTTCTTGGAGACAGGCATCTCCTTATCACCACTGTATATACCATTCTCGATCTCTCATTCAGTGTTGTCATTCAAGCTGACATTGTTGTCACCTTGCTCAGAGCTGGCCACAGGATCAACACCGTGGCCCTCACCATCACCATGTCTGAAGCCGGCCCTTTCCTTGGTCTCACTTGCAACACTACAATAGGGACAGTCTCCAAAGCAACATCATCAAGGCCAACAGCCTTGGTGCCAGTCTGCAAACAGTGTCATTCTTAGGGTCACCTGCTGCATCATCACTGTGAAGGGTAGCAACAGCGCGGATGAAACCAGAGGATGATGTTAAGGTATCCACTAGTGTAGACCAAGTGCATAGCTTTGGCCTCATTACCAGGGACATCTGCTGCTCAGGGAAAGCAGACTGTGAAGGGTGCTCAACCAGCCACCCAGAAGGAATCAGCTGTCCACCAGACCCTACCACCAGAGTCTCGGACACCTCAGCATATTGAGGTTGCAGAGAAGTCTGTACTTCCATGGAAATGGAGATCCCACGAAGAGACCCAGGGGAAATGTCAAAGGATCCTTCCTTGGACACATGCGTGCAAAGCCTGCTTCCGAAAGTTGGGCTCAGGCGACTCCATTTCAAAGTGCGGTTCTTCAGCCTATGACAGTCCACAGAGAAGCAGGCATCATAGGCATCCATGTCTTTCTCTGATCCAGGATAGGCCACACACGTTTGATACCTGTCTGTTGTAGCCATTTTGTGCCCACATGGGCCCCGACGCACTCTGGGCAGCTGTTGGATATTTTTCTTCGACACAGCCCTTTTTTCACTCCGGTTTTCAGCATTGTGCGGAAAACAAATAGAACAAAAGCAGTACAGTAAACCGATTTAAACAAATAAAAAAACCTTCTAACAGGATGGTGATGCTAAAAAGAATGCCGGTGGCAATAAGGCAAATAGAGAGGCGTTTTCATGGTGCACTCTTGACAGCAGAAAGAACTGCACTGAGGTTGGTGAGGGAGCTGGCAATGGTTATGAGCTAGTGTACAGCACTACGGGGCCGAAGATTTGTTTTTGCAGGGTCCTACTGCCTCTGGCCTAGACTTGTAAGTAGGAATCAATGGCGAAAATTGATTCTTGGAAGATCACACTTTAATCACCAGTAAACACAACAAAGTATGTAAACAAACCACCAACAAAACCATTCCCAACCAATGAACACCTAGTTAACAAATCATTCTATTTACACAGCACTGAACAAACCTACAAAACCAATTACATTCCCCTGTAAACAAACAGACTTGCTAGGAGAGACTAAAAAGAATCCCAGATCTAAAAAATCCACCTTCTTAAAACAAATACTGTAATAGCTGCAACCTGACATAAAGCAACCCCTTCCATCTCTCACCAACAGCCTTGCCCCTCGATGTCCCACCTCTCCTGAAATGCCAGGCCCTCCATGCTCATGCTACTGCGCCCCTTAATGCCAGGCCCTCCATGCTCATGCTACTGAGCCCCTTAATGCCAGGCCCTCCATGCTCATGCTACTGCGCCCCTTAATGCCAGGCCCTCCATGCTCATGCCACTGCGCCCCTTAATGCCAGGCCCTCCATGCTCATGCCACTGTGCCCCTTAATGCCAGCTCCCCATGCTCATGCCACTGCGCCCCTTAATGCCAGGACCTCCATGCTCATGCCACTGTGCCCCTTAATGCCAGCTCCCCATGCTCATGCCACTGCACCCCTTAATGCCAGGACCTCCATGCTCATGCTACTGTGCCCCTTAATGCCAGGCCCTCCATGCTCATGCTACTGTGCCCCTTAATGCCAGGCCCTCCATGCTCATGCCACTGCACACCTCAATGCCAGCTCCCCATGCTCATGCCACTGCGCCCCTTAATGCCAGGACCTCCATGCTCATGCCACTGTGCCCCTTAATGCCAGCTCCCCATGCTCATGCCACTGCGCCCCTTAATGCCAGGACCTCCATGCTCATGCTACTGTGCCCCTTAATGCCAGCTCCCCATGCTCATGCCACTGCGCCCCTTAATGCCAGGACCTCCATGCTCATGTGCCCCTTAATGCCAGCTCCCCATGCTCATGCCACTGCGCCCCTTAATGCCAGGACCTCCATGCTCATGCTACTGTGCCCCTTAATGCCAGGACCTCCATGCTCATGCTACTGTGCCCCTTAATGCCAGGCCCTCCATGCTCATGCTACTGTGCCCCTTAATGCCAGCTCCCCATGCTCATGCCACTGCACCCCTTAATGCCAGGCCCTCCATGCTCATGCCACTGCACCCCTTAATGCCAGGCCCTCCATGCTCATGCTACTGTGCCCCTCAATGCCAGCTCCCCATGCTGCTCACATGGCGCTCACAACCAGAGACTTCAACAGCTTCTGACCACAAATGCCGCTTCTGACTGTAGATGCCATCACCAACCACAAATTCCAGCTAGGAACCAAACATGTCATGCTCAACCACTGACAATGCTCCCAACTGAACATACTGCTCTCAACTGCAAACACCACTTGATACTGCCACCTCCAGCCACATGCAACCACTGCACACAAGGATGGACTGTGTCAGACACGTCCCTCTACATAAGTGGTCCCTACACAATGGAAAAATGCTAGGGCCATAATACTGACCAAACCAAAAATGAGACTACACTACAGAAAAAACAGTGACAAAAAAAGGTAAAGGCAGACCCAGATATAGAAACATAGAAATCTGCCGGCAGAAAAGGGCCCATCCAGTCTGCCTCAATACCTCCCCTGGTCCTTACAGCTCAAAGGTACAAATTCACCATCCTAATGTACTATACAGAACAAATGATTGCTAAGTCCAGTATAGTCGTAAATTTACCCATCCCTGGGGCCAGTCAGATAAAGCCACATGCTCTTCAGGCTTATCTATCTACTGTAAAACTTTATTTTCACACAAAGTAATTTTAGTGCAAAGCCAAATGCAAATATAATTGCATAAATTTAATTTAGTGCTAAGGCATTACTGCCACATTTACTATAATGGAAAAAAGTGCAAATATCACTAATTAGTGCAAATTACCGCTTCAGCTAAAATAGCAAAAATTATTTGATAGTGAAAATTTCCAGTTTTACAGTACGTATGTATGCATGTATGTACCTATCTATCTATTTCCTGAGTGATCACAAGAGAAAAACTGCATCTCAGTTACCCACAACAGAAGATTTTGAGGTCATTTCAGGGTTTGTTTTCATATATAATTCTGAGTAAATAATCTGTGAAACTACAAAGAACCCTTGTTGCATTAGAGATTTTGAAATTGGGTTTTGCTGATGCTAATAAGCCACTCCGTTCCCACTGCTGCAGCCTGCGGGAGTTAGTGGAACTCATCAATACAGTTACAGCCTTGTGGAGTATGGAGGGCCAGTTATTATACTTCATGTTATTTCCTCCACTGCACAGCAGTGAAACAAGGGAATTAAGCTCCAACACCTCTGCAGGCTTCCTGAACAACCTGGCTGACAGGAGAGAAGGGTACAGCAGTTCTTAAAGGGCAACAAGTAGATATGACAGGCCACAGTAGTTATACTGCCCCCACCCCCACCAAATGCAAGCAGGCACCTGACTAAAAGGTGATCACTCACCCAGCGCTCTTGTTGCTCTCATCAGCACTTCCCCCGTCTTCATCCTGGTTTCAGGAGGTACCTTCCTTTCTCCACTACGTGGGGAGTCTCGATATTCTTCTAGCAGCCGGGGCAGGATCCTCTGGGGGAAGACATCTGACAACGTGGCAAGGCCTGTCATTCAAAATAAAAACATTGCTTCTGTACTTCTTTTCTGGTGGATGACAGTTTTCTCTTTTTTTTTTTTACTGCAATGTTTTATTTATTTTGATTTATGGTGCACCCTTCCCCATAGTTCAGGGCACCTCACAAGACAGTTCAACTGTAATAACATTGAAAGCAACGGTAAGAACATTTCCCTCTCATTCACACCAACGTGACACCAAACTGGCCTAGAGAAGAAATGTCTTTACATGAGATCTGCTTTTAAGCTATGAGCCTTTATTCTTTGTAATAGTTTTTTTTTCTTTTTTATATACTTTATTTTTATGCAGTTTTCAATCAATAACATACTACTTCTATCAGTGTGGAAAAAGAATATAGAGAATAATGTATGGGTAGCCATACACAACAAGCCTGTGTTTCCATCGAGGGGCTGAGATGACAACACATGCCAAGTTGTGTGTGGTTGACCATATTTTATTTTTTACAGTACAGTATGCGCCACTTATATCGGCTCCGTATGTACTGGACATCCGCTTCTAACGGACGTTTTACGTTTTCCAAATGCCAGTCGCTATACTTTCAATTATAAAAGTATCAGTTAAAGTGGACCTTCAATTCCGGCAGTAACAGCCGCCGGAGCTTTAAATCCAGTTTATGACACTACTTAATCTGCTGATCCAGTGCCTAAATTAACACTCAGTTACCTCAGTTACCTCCGAATCAATGCTCTCAATGATGTTCAGCTGTCCCTCAGCCTGTATTTGGTTGACCACTACAGTGATTGTTTTCCCTATCTCTGGTGGTGTTGGTTGAAAGCACTGTTCTGTCCTACCGGGTCATGCAGTTGTGCTCTAGTTCTGCCATTCTGCTGTTCTGTGCCTCAACCAAGAATGAGTGCCCACAAGAGTAATGCTGGGGCAGTAAACCAGAACACCACGGAGCAGTAGGTAAGTACAGAGCTTACATTTTTGTTTGCTTGTTTTACACAGAATTACTGAATTTATTTTTGTTGCTTTCATTATTACAGCATAAACATAAAGTTCCACAGGTTTGTTTTTTTTGCTTACAGCAAACATCAAAACAGTCTGAACGAGTACCGCTTACAGCAAACACCAAAACAGAGTCTGAACGAGTACCACCTGCAGTGATGCACTTTTTTTTTTCTCTTTTCACTGCCATATTGATGTACTGGATGCCGCTTGTAATGGACAGATTGCTTATTGTCAAATCAGTCTGTTACAAGCGGCGCATATTGTATATGGTTTTTTACACTACAGTGACAGACCCCCACTGAAGTAAAAACAAAAATTTGTGCCATTTCTTTCTTCTATTCACATAACAAAATCAAATTTCCAGACTTTTTAAAGGTAAAATGTATGACTTTAGACACTGGGTGGTTAGTAAGTAGCTAGTTGTAGAATAAATGAGAAATTTAAAATTGAATGACCTTTGAACTGTGCATAACAACTGTTCGGAATGTGCATAACGATTTAGAATGTGCTTAACAAGGATTTTGAGCAGGTTGATTTTTATACGTAACAAAGGGTAACCATATACTATACAGTAATAGTAGATGAGTATAAACCAATCTACAACTCATGAATTAAATACTATCGTATTACAAAACTGTTGCAATCCACATTACAAAAACAATATAAATTAAATAAAGTGCATTTAGTCATGGCACTACAGGAGCAATTAAAATTATTACAAGGTAACCACAAGGTTTTTTTGTAGGAGCAGCATTAGCAATTAATAGGAATTCTAAAACACTGGTTGGAAATGGGGTATTCTGATTAGCTGACATTATTCTTTGCTCCTTCCTGAAGCTTTCTGGGTGCCAAACTTCTTCAGGCCCTACAAGCCTCTCTACCTGCTGGACTCGCATCCCACTTCCCCTCTCAATCGTTCAGTACCCCAGTGGCCTACCCCCAACATCTGGGGCTTATGGGGATAAGAATGCATGGAATGAATAGGAATGTGCGGGCTGGGGTGATCACGGTAGAACCAGATGGCATGAAAGGGTCGGGCAGTCACTCGGTGTGCCTGGCGACGTCATATTTCTGTTGTTCTCCCCATCCCCTCCTACATGGTTGTCCATGTTGCAGAATCCAGAGGGAGATACAATTCAGTGTGGTCACCCATGCCACCAAGTGCATCTCTTTCAGGCCACCAACAGGAGCTGCTCTGGAAACAGTGCACATAGACACATTTGTCACTCTCCCACCTGCCTCAACTCCAGGCATCTGTAGCTCAGGGCACAAATCAGCCATATGATGGGCTTCCTGGCTTGGGTCATGGTAAGCCCAAAAAAGCAAAGCAATGTAAAGATGAAGAACCTCAGCGCAAATGCACTGAAGCAAGGGTTACCCTGAAAAGGGTACAGGTAGTAAAATGATGTTTAAAAAAAAAAAACACAAAGTGCTACATAATTTGTTAATTTCCTTCCAAGGTAATCCTTGTTCCAGTGTGGGTCAGCGCAGAACCTGAGAGTGCCATTGGCGATCATACTGATTATGCCCTGGTTTCTCCCCACATTTACTCCCTCCCACCACCTGCCATGCTAAACAGCTATGGCCTTGCATCAAACAGCAAATGGCTGCAGGACCGCATAATCCCTTTGTCCACCCCAAGGGTCGATATAAATACAGAACTCAGTGCCAGCCCTCACTGACTGGGAGGGCTGCCGTGCAGCTGTGCCACCCCAGCCTCCCTCGGATCACCCAAGTGGCACCCAAGTCCGCTCTCAAACTCAGGTCGATTGCATGGCAGTGCAGCATTAGGTATAAGGCGGCCCTGGCAGTGGGGTTTTTAACCCCGTTATATTCTTTAGTCATCCTCCACCTAAGCAAACCTGACCACAGCTTACTGCTGGTCTTGACAGTACCAGTTACTCCTATGGCTAGAGGATCACTAGTGCCATGGAAGAAAGTGCCTTCCTCCCTGTTGAGGGCACATTGCTGGGAGAAGCTCTCCTCAGCTTCATCAGCCCATTTGCCAGCGTCCTGGGCTCCCTTCCCTCAGGTGGCCCAAGTGACTTTTTTTTTAAATTATAAATAAATAATACAGAAAATGCTTATAATGAAACAAGACTTAGAAGCAGTCTACTAGTGACTACCAAAAAATAACTACATAAGATTCAGTAACACTGGCAGGGCCTCACCTAATGCTTTGTTCTTAAAGAGACTTACCAGGCTGAAGACATCTATCACATACTGGCACTCGGGACAATCAAGCAACTGAAGCAACAAGCAGCTCACCTGAGTAGCTGAGGAAGCCAAATCTGCAGCCTGATAACTTTCGAGGCAGCTCCCCCAAGCTAGGCACTCGGGACAATCAAGCAACTGAAGCAACAAGCAGCTCACCTGAGTAGCTGAGGAAGCCAAATCTCCAGCCTGATAACTTTCGAGGCAGCTCCCCATAGCTAGGCACCGGGACAATCAAGCAACTGAAGCAACAAGCAGCTCACCTGAGTAGCTGAGGAAGCCAAATCTCCAGCCTGATAACTTTCGAGGTAAAGAGAGCCTCTTCTCTTCGTCTGGATGCCTGCAGAGGGTGCTAGCCCAACGGCTGTCAATTTAAGGATCCACCCCGTGACATCACATCCGGTGATATCACGTCCTGTTGCCCAGAACCTATCTCCCCACTTTCCCATTTGCAGGTTATACCTGCTGGCCACTAGAGGGACCTATGCTCCCTCACTACTTCCTACTCCTACCTGTACAGCACTACTTCCCTGGGATCTTGCTCACCACAATGTATTGGCCCTGCCTCACGCTCTGCCTGTGCCTATCCCCACTAGCAGTGCACTTACCCATCTGCTAGTTCATACTGTGCCCTGGCACCCCTCCCTTCCCTTGCTCCTGAACCTCCTCTCCTGCCCCTTGGGACCTCTGTGTGTCCCTCGTCCCCTGCCCTCCCCTAGCTTTTCTTCACCTCAGGCACATCTGGGTGTCTTCTTATTCTTGCTTTCCTCCTGTACCTCCTTGCCCACCCCTGCTCCCTTAGCCTCCTCCCCCTCATGTCAATCGTAGAAAACCTCTCACCATCTCCCAGCCAGGGTGTTAGTCATGCTACTACTCCTGTCAGGAACATTCATCAAACCCTGGCCCGGTTCCCAGGAGCTCCCCAACTCGCACCACAGGCCTATGCATGGTCTCCATGAATATCTGTAGCCTCCTAAAAAAGTTTGACTCACTACAATGCCTGGTCATATCAATTAACCCTGATGTCATCACCCTGGTTGAGACTTGGCTGTCGAAATCCTCCCCTGACTCCCTAGTCTCCCTTCCTGGTTTCACCCTTTTCCGGTCCGACCGTGTTGGGAGACGGGCAGCGGCTGCGCTATTTATGTCAAGGAATCTCTCCCTGTACTAGCCCTGCCCACTCCCATCCTTGACTCCAGGGCCCAGGCGCTTACGCTGAAACTAACCCCTGACCCTTTAAAGGGACCCCTTTATCTGACTACTGCATACGTGCCTCAGGGACCAAACGCAGGCCATTGCCTCTCTTACAGAATACCTTACCTCTCTACCCTCCTTCCGCTGATCAAATTCTGGTGGGTGACTTAAATGTCAACTGGCTCAGCCCTCCTCCTCTCTACTCGAGACTCCTTTTCTGCAATAGACCTACCCAACTAGTTACCCACCCTACCAGGACTAACCCCAAGAGAGGCTCCAGTACCCTGCTTGATGTGGTACTCACCAACCGCCTCTAATCGGATCCCCAATGTACAAGTCCTCCCAGACTCTCTCAGCGATCACTCCCCATTCTATTCCACTGGTCAACCTCAGTCCCCAAACCCATAGCACAGTCCACATGCGGCGTCTAATACCTGGTGGACTGATAAAACTTAAGGAACTTCTGTCCCAAATTGACTGGTCTCCTATACAGGCAACTCCTGACATCGACACAGCTCTCCTTCTTTACCCAAACTTTTAATAATGCCTGTGATATCTTTGCCCCAGTGTTGACCCCGCTCTAAAAGGAAGAATGCCCCTGGTTACCCCAGCTTTGATCCACCAGCTCAAACATAGGGACAACCTATGGCACCGTGCCATTGAGACTGGCCGCCCAATGACAGGCGGTTATATGCTGTCCTGAAACAAGTGCACTTGGGCCATCAGAAAGGCCAAGTCTGAGCACTATCGGTCCTCACTCACTGCCTCATGGGGAATCCCAGAACCTTCTGGGATAACATTAAACAGTTAAATGGGAGTGCACACCCCCCACCCACCCAGATCAACATTAATGGTGTGATCTCCTCAGACCCAGCCCTCATAGCCAACCACCTCAACACCTCATTCACTGACCTTAGCCCTATCCTCCCTACAAATTTTTGACCCTCCTCCCCAGCACCTGCCAGTAAATCTTTTCGCCTTATTTTCTCCTCCGCCGTGTTTCTGCCCAAGAACTTAGGCCACACCTTGTCACTGCCCTCAAGAGTAATAGTACAGGCAGTGACACCCGATCCGTGTATCCTACGGCTGGTCTTAGACACAGTCCTTACCCCGATCACATGCCTCATCAACCACTCTCTTTGCCTGGGGAAGGTTCCAACTGCCTGGAAAGTCGCCACTGTCACCCCTATCTTTAAAGGTGGTGATAGGACTGTGGCTGGAAACTATCGACCGATCTCCATTCTCTCTCCTCTCTCCAAGGCCTTGGAAAAAGTAGTGGCCTCTCAAATCTCTGACTACCTCTCCACCTACAATGTCCTTTGTCCTGAGCAGCATGGCTTCCGAGCGGGCCACAGTACCAACACAGCCCTCCTAGAGTTCTCCAACTTTCTCCACTCCTCCTTAGACACTGGTTCTCTGGCTGGTGCGGTCTTCATTGACCTCTCAAAAGCTTTCGACACTGTCTCCCACCCCCTCCTTCTTGATGCCCTTAGTCTCTCTGGTTTTGCTGTTGGGCCTATCTCCTGGTGCACCAGTTATCTGTCTGACCCATCACAGCGTAAAAATTAATGGGACCTACTCAGACATCTGTCCCATCTTTTCTGGGGTTCCCCAGGGCTCCATTCTGGGCCCCTTACTATTCTCCCTTTACCTTAACACCCTTCCACGCTCTTGCTCGGGGAACATTCTATTGTAGCTGATGATGCAGTCATCTTTGCCTCAAGTCGTAACCCTATTGCCCTCCAGGACTCGCTGCAGAAGTCCTTCACTGAAGCCGAGGGCTGGTTCAAGGAACATAGATTGGTGATAAATCTTAAAAACAAAACCATGTTCTTCACTCATCCCCAAAACAAGTCCTGCAACTTCAAACTCCTCATTCACTCTGGGTCCTCATTCCCACTCGAACAAGTTTGCTCCTATAAATACCTAGGGATCCATTTTGACCCCTCCCTCTCCTTCCATGGACACATCGCTGCCCTAGCCACTGCCACTAATATCCGATTGGGCATCTTACATCGGTATAAACACTGCCTCCCCAGGCTCTTCGACTCACAGTCACCTCCTCTATCCTGTCCCTAGTGGACTATGGACTGCCGGTGTATGGTGCTGCTGATCAGACCGCACTCCATAAAATTCGCACTACTCTGAATAAGGCCTGCAGGTTAATTACTGGAGCACCTAGGATGACACACACCTGTCTACTGTATGCTAAAGCGCTGGTACTTGATCTCGACGAGCGCCTCAAATATCTTACCTGTACCCTTACAAAAAAGACCCTCCTTGGGCTTTCCCCACCAGGATTGACCACCACCATACGCCGCTCTGTCCCACTAGTTCATACTCGGACCTCTGGGAAAACCTCTCTTGTTATCCCTAGAGCTAGGACCTCTCATGGCCAAAGAGCCTTCAGCTTTAGGGCCCCCTCCTGGTTCAACACACTGCCCCCCTCCATCTCCGAAGCTCCAACTATATCGTGCTTCAAAACTTCCTTACGTAACCACCTTATTAACACCCGATGCTGTAACTGCCGCTAGTCAAAGCCGTACTCAATACTTATGACAAAGCTTATTACTAAGCTGCTAAGGACAACATAACTCTGGTATTGTTTGCATCCATCCTACCTGTACCAGCTTGTTTGTATCTATGTCTTAATTTACTGTTATACTTATGTGTTGTACTGCTATACTGTGTATTTTGGTTTGTCTTACTGTGACAAGGTACTTTTGTAAATGAGCCTATGGCTCAAAGGTTTTCAAACTGCTGTTTAAATAAAATAAATAAATAAACATATACTGAAGCCTTAACCCTGCAAAAAGTATTTGCTGCATAGAAGCCCAAAAATATCACCATAGTTTTTGCGTAAAAACACTCGTTAAAATTGTCCCCACTGGGTCTTGCTTACTTCCCGGTATACAGAGCCGCCCACGTTCCACCCCAGTGCACAGCCACGTTATGATGTAAAGGCAGGGAATGTGTGGGGACATGCTCCATTACAGCCTATGGGGGGCAACTTTCCAATCGTTTTTATATATTGTAATGGCCAACTGGTGGTTAATCAAGGGCACCGATCGACTAACAAGGGCCATGTTAGTCTACTAGTGCCCTTGATTAATTAATTACTTAGTTAGCCTTATAATAATGGAAAAGCACGTCATAGGGTGGGGTACATAAGCAATAAGATAAGACAGGGTACTACTGGTTGTCTGGGATTAATGCATGCCCAGATGTACAGTGCCTGTAGCACCAAGAAAGGCATTAAACCTTCAGGACCGATGACCTGGAGTCTAACTGTGCTTGTAAAATTAAAAAAATGCCAACTTTTTTATTTTATTAAAAATTATTATTTTCGTTTGTTAAAAGTAACTAGTATATTGTAGTCCCTTCCCCACCTCTTTCCATATGTTTAACAGATGGAATGTTTGTTTATTATATAACTCAGGAATTCAGTCTGCTGAATGCTCACCCTCTCACACACAACAGAGGGCCTTATATTAAGCCAAGGTCTCAGTTGTATCTGTGAGGGTAAACAGCAGAGATTGCCCTGGCAAGCAGGCAGGGACAGAAGGAGGATTTTTCATGGTCACCAAAGAAACACCAGGAATAAAAACAGTGAATAGCGCTTCATATTTTAAAATTATTTCAGAATGGTTATTATGAGAGGATAGTCAGTTAATGTGCCTACTCATTACTGGCACAGTGATTATGTCACCAGGATGCTGGTTACCTTGATTTGATGTCAGGCTGTGTTTTCAGCTCCTGCGGTTTCACAACACGGTGCTGCATGGGTGCACCCGAGTGTTGCCCTTTGTCCACTGTGCCAAAACCTGGAGTTTGTTATATTTACTGTGGGGGGTTCGGGGGCAAAGACCCCGCAATATTGCACTGTGGTTCTTCTTGTCATGTGGCTCTACAGCTCCCTGGCGTTGGATTGTCAGGGCACTGTAGGTGCTGCCATACTGCTTGCATATTTTACATCGCTCACTTCCATGTCACTGTGGTATGGGTGACCCTTATAAGAGGTAAGAATATTTAATAATTTACATATTAAATTTAAGATCATTTTACATTTTAGGGCTTTGTTGTAGGTTTTCGGTGAGTGCACCTGGTTACCATGTTTGTGATAGCAATCAGGGATGAGTGAAGAGGCTCATGAATTCTGTTTGTTTTTGCCCAAATTCCAAATCCCACTGCCAGAATGTGCTCCAACCAGTGCATTTCTACTGGGTTAACATAAGGGTTTTGGAACTTATTTAGCCAATGAGGATGCAGAACACTGGCCCGTCACTGCAGTGGTAGCAATACCACTCATGAAGCTGATGACCTGTATTCAAAAGCAAGCCCAAGTTGTCGGGGGCTGGCTTGGGGGGGGGGGCACTGAGCGTCACACAGGATGCTCTCCTCCCTAGGGAGGGCGGTCACTGCAAAAAAATGGTACAAATGTGCCACCTGGCTTACCACAGGTAACAGTGCAATGGAGCCACAAAGGGTGGGTGATACACCTCCTGACCAGGATGTTTGCACATTTGCATGCAGGCATCCACTTCGTCCCTGGCCACGAGGCGCTCGGGAATGGGACCTAAGGGAAAGACAAGCCTCCCTGAAGTGTAGCAGTATGATGCCGCCTCTCTCTCTTTCCACAAGTTCCGCACTGCTCACTGGGCTACCAACACAAACCGGACTAAATCCCTCCCAGGCCTGGAGAACCTGGGGAGCTCCGCCACAGTGTGGGTGGGGGGCTAAACCATGGGGTACAGGTACAAGGTAAGTCTCAGGGACAGCGGGTGACACAGCTGGAAGAGAGAGAGAGAGAGAGAGAGAGAGAGAGTGTGGGTGGTTGAGGGCAGCAAGTCAGAGATGAGAAAGTATACTAAATACAAAAAAAGGAAGCAGAATATTTCCAACCCATTTTTATACCATCCGATAATTATACCCTCCAATACGAATAGTGCTTGGCTTGGTCTTGTGTAATTTTTCACAAAGGGGGTGTGATTAGTGGATGGTTACCCACTGCCTACCCTCATTCATGTCTTACTTTCACTAAAGAAGATTTACTGCCAAAAATATTGTAAATGATACTCTCATTTTAAAACCAGCAAGAGATCACCGGTGATGAAAAGCTATTTTGTCTTATTTTCATTGCTGATGTATTGTAACAAAATACTTTTTCAAAAAAAAAGTTGCAGTTAGTATTACTGAGAGTGCCCAGAGCCACAATATTCTGTGGGAAACAGAATGATATCATTTTAGTCATGGCATCGATTCCCATCTTGCTAAAACAGGTTAATTGAATCCTTTATTATATAAAATAAATGGCATCACTATAAATGTATATCTTGTTACGTGTTTTTAACTTCATATTGGATGGGGTAGAAAATGAAAATTACATATTCACCATAGTTCTTGATCTTCCAGAAATCAGTCTTCACCATTGATTCACACTAATGGGTCTGAGCCAGAACTTTTCAGGAGGGCTGGCACTGAGGTAAGCTAGGCACATGCGCAGCACCAGAAGACTGGTTTGCACTGCATGGCTTACCTTAGCACCAGCCCTCAACCGCCTCAGTACCTTTTTTACAGAGGAGGTACAGCATAACCTAATTAGTACTTATGCACTAAACTTAAGGGTACAAGACAGCCCTGTTGACCCATGTGAGAAAGGTCAATACATCAGTAACACAGTGTCTTCACAGCCCAAACCAAGAACAAGGGGTGAAGACCAATAAACAGACTGGAGTGAGCCCGAGGGATGACAGATGGGTGTGTGGATCAATGAAGATATTCCTAGCGGCTCAAGATTAAGGTGAGTACGTCATTTTCATTTCCAGGAATCAGTCTTCACCACTGATTCACACTAATGGGTCAGAGTACCAAGCTCAGACAAAATCCCATGGACTAGTGCAGTAGAAGCCAAGGGCTCACTCAGAACAGAAGACCATTCAGGATAGTCCCACCAAAGGTGGCATGGTGCCTGGCATGGACATTCAGGGCATAATGCTTAACAAAAGCGTATACTGTGCCTAAGTTGCAGCTCTGCAAATACCACTGATAGGCACAGAGCGAATCTCTGCACAGACATGGCAACTGCACTAGTGGAGTGGGCACGTACCCGTCTTTGCAGCTAGACTTGCCCAATGGCATGGCAGTGGCACAGACAGCTCACAATCCAGGCAGAAATACACTTGACTGTAACAAGCTGTCCCTTATGATTAGGACTGAAGGAGACAAAGAACTGTTTAACATCCAGAGGATGGAGAGTGCACTCTCCTTCATTCTGGAAGTTAGCAAAGTAGGCACGTAGCACAAGTGGCTGATTCAGATGGGACTCTTGACACCACTCTGGGAAGGAACTTGGGGTATCGCTGAGAACTACCTTGTCCTTGTGAAAACAGTATACAGTGGGATCTGTGACCAAGGCATGGATTTCATACTCTGCCAGCAGAGGTGATGGCCACTCAAAAACTGTTTTCAAAGTTAAAAACTTCAGCTCAAATGTTGGAAGAGGTTCATAAGGCTTGCAATTGAGCATATCCAAGTCAAGGTTGATATTCCAGGCAGCCATTGGCTTCCTGCAGGGAGGCCTTATGTGTAAAATGCCTTTAAAGAACCTCTTGAAGAGTGGCAGTTGTGCCAGGTAGAGGGTAACAGGCTTGTAGTATGCAGAAATAGCACACAACTGGACCTTGACTGTGGAATACTGCAAGCCAGCATCACAGAGGTCCAGCAAGTACTCCAGAACCTTGTCAGGTGAGCACCCAAAGGGTCCATGCAAAGTTTGGAGCATCAGGTGGAAAATCTTTTCCATTTGGCTGTGTAAGCCTTCCTTCTGAAGGTTTGTGAGCAAGCCAAAAGTATTTCAGAGACCCTATGAGATACCTTTGTACGTGTTCACTTCTATCTCTTCAGCAGCTAGGCCTGAAGGTGAAGGGAGCACAGGTTGGGAAGGAGCAAGTGACCCCAGTGAATAAGTTTGTCCTGAGTGGAAGGATACTCAGTTTGCTGACTGTTAGTCTGTTCAACAGAGGAAACCATATCTATCAAGGCCAACAAGGGGGTGATTAGTATCATCTTGCCCCCAAGCGCCTCCAGTTTGAGTAATACCCTCTGCACTAGAGGGACTGGAGGGAATGCATACAGAAGAAGATTTTATCATTGCAGTCTGAATGCAACCTGACAGAAAAATCCATGCCCTGGATTTCTGGAGCAGAATCAAGGCAGTATGGCACCAAGTGGGGATGCAAAAAGGTCCACATCTGGAATGCTCCACTCGAACAGCAATCTCATGGTGTCTAAAGCTAGTGACCACTCAGGAGGACTGGCTTCTGTTTGACTGAGCTAGTCTCCCAGGGTATTTTGTACTCCTGGCAGATGAATGGCTTGGAGCAGGATCTCTTGCTCCAGTCACCATTCCAATACTCTCACCGCCTCCCTGCGGAAAGAGTAGGAGTGTGCTCCTCCTCATTTGCTGATGCAATACATCACAGACTTGTCTGTCTGGGGGAGGACTGTTTTGTGGCTGATGAGTCACTAGGGCTCACAGGCCATAACACAACCTGCACCTCCAGCACACTGATGTGGAGGTGAGTCTCTGACGGATCCCAGACCCCTTGTGTTCGGAGGCCCTGACAGTGGCCCACTCCTACCCCCACCCCAATAGGGAGGCATCTATGGTAAGAGTCACCCAAGGCTCCGGTTGGGAGAAGGGAAAGCCCTGGAGGTGGAGACTGCACTCCACTGACCACCCTGTGAATGACCAAATCAGAGGTTTGGTCACTCATATGGGGTAGGTCTGAGAATGTGATGCTTGTGACCACTATGCACTGAGCATCCACTGAGTCACTACCATGTGCAGTCATGCCAGGGTCACTGTGAACACTCAGGAGGCTATCAGACCCAGCATGTGTTGCATGGAGTGGGCTTAAACAGATCTATGCTACATTATGTAGTATACCATCTGCAAGATCGGCTTCATTCTGCTCTCTGGAAGGCCTGGGCCTTGGCTGTATCCAAAAGAGCTCCTATGAACAGAAACTGCTCTAAGGATTGGAGCAGAGGGTTCTCCAGATTCAGCAGAACCTCCATGGACGTAAGCAGCTGAAAGGCCATGGCCACTGCCTGTTCTGTTCTCTTGCTTGGAAGGACCGGCTATCAGCCAACTGTCCAGATGTGGGTAAACCTGGAGTCCTAGTTTTCTCAGTACTGCAAAGCACTCTGCAAAGACTCAAGGCACCAAGGACAGCCCAATGGGCAGAACTGTAAATTGGTAATGCTACCCCAGCACAATGAATTGGAGGTATCTGTGGTGGCTGTGGTGCACCAATATGTTCTGGTATGCATCCTGCATATCCAGTGAAGCTAACCAGTCCTGAGGCTTCAGGAAGGGAAGCAGAGAGCACAGAGAAATAATTTAGAATTTTTCTCGACTCATGAACTTGTTTAGGTTTCTGAGGTCGAGAATGGGTCACATGCCCCCTGATTTCTTTAGAACCAGGAAGTAGTGGGAGTGGAAGCCTGTGTTTCGTTCTGACTCTGGCACTATCTCCATTGTCCTGTTGCTCAGAAGGCCCAATTTCCAGCGCCAGAAACTCTGACATATGGCTGATAAAAAGGGCTGCCTTCTGGGCGACAGTCCAAAGGGATTTCTGTGAAGTCTAGGGAGTATTCTTCCCTGATAATCCTGAGGACCCACTTGTCTGTCGTAATGGACTCCCACTGAAGTAAAACTGGGTCCGGCGCCCTACCGGGGAGTGGATGTCTGCCTCGAGCAGCTGAGGCAGGACTGAGGCCAGAGCTTCAGAGGGTGGTACTGGGTGCTTTCATCACTTCTGCCTTTGGCTGTGCCCTCTTTTGAGGCTGGGGAGGCTGAGATTTGCTTTGGGCTCCCTTGTCTTTTCTATGAAAGGGCTGCCAGTTTTGAAAGAAACCACATCCTTTTCCTTTCGAGTTAGCAGCAGCTGGTCTGGAAGTCTTCAGGGTCATTCTAGTTTTCTGACACGTCTCAAGAGAATCTCTACCTGTTGCCCAAACAGGTAAGTACCATCAAAGGAAATGTTCATTACATGCTGTTAGACATCTTGAGAAAAAACAGAAATATGCAACCAGGAATGCCTTCTGATACAGCTGCCTGCTGCAGCTGAGCAGGAGGCAGTATTAAAGGCATCAATCCACAGCTGCTCTGAGCTGATGACTGAGAGACTCAATACCATGAGTAGCAGTGTGCAGAATCTTCTGTTTATTTCTAGAATCTGACAGGCACTCTGTTGGAGACTTAAGTAAGCTCCAAAGGGTACTACTCATACTTGGTAAAGTGACCCTGGTAGTTAGCAAGCCACATGCCAAGGGTAGCTGCTGCAAAAGCCTGCTTACCCATAGTCAGGGCTTCAGATAATTTTTTTTGGGTGGAAGTCAAATACTTCCATGGCTTGAAATTTGGAAGTCATTTCAGTTTACTGGAGTCAAAATACTCCAGATGTCAATTTTTTAGAAGTCACAATAATTTCCATCTGACAAATTTTGGCAGTCAAAATACTTCCAGTCCTATACTTTTAGAAGTCAACTCATTGACCTTCTGAATACCTCACTGGCACAAGCTAATATGCAGTGACACAGCAGGACAACGTAATGTGGGTTGTGCCTGGGGCAGGGGGCAGGGGAGGTAGGTCTGTGAAACACTATATAGATATTGGCAGCCAGCTAGCAACCAGCAGGGCAGTGCAGGCTGATTTTAAAGAGGCAGACTGGACACAAACTATCAATAAGTTGCTTCACTCCATGACGCTGAGAAGTAGAAGAGTCAGGTCACATTAATATGTAGCGCTCAAGTGCATTTTGATAAGGAGCAACCAACCACCATGTTGGTGTTTTAAGTGTACGTTTTCACATCATGCCTTCTTACCCTTCTAATGCCCTCACCTTCGGATAAAAATAAAAAAAAGAAACATAAAATTAAGTACAATAAAAATTAGCAGATATTACGAGGATTCCACTTAGCAACTGCACTTTATGATTTCGCAATTTATCAGTACTCAGACTGATATGATGATTTATTTGCTGCTCTTTGTGAAATATATAGAAGGTCACTGTATTATGCAGAGGTCAAAGGCACTGATATGATGCACTGCATTTTTGAGAACTGGGGCCTCAGTAACCCTTCAGAGCATTTGAAACCAAACATTCCAGGGGCTGACCCAGTGGCCAGGACTAACCCCAGAGAGGCTCCAGTACCCTGCTTGATGTGGTACTCACCAACCGCCTCTAATCGGATCCCCAATGTACAAGTCCTCCCAGACTCTCTCAGCGATCACTCCCCATTCTATTCCACTGGTCAACCTCAGTCCCCAAACCCATAGCACAGTCCACATGCGGGGCGTCTAATACCTGGTGGACTGATAAAACTTAGGAACTTCTGTCCCAAATTGACTGGTCTCCTATACTGGCAACTCCTGACATCGACACAGCTCTCTCCTTCTTTACCCAAACTTTTAATAATGCCTGTGATATCTTTGCCCCAGTGTTGACCCCGCTCTAAAAGGAAGAATGCCCCTGGGTTACCCCAGCTTTGATCCACCAGCTCAAACATAGGGACAACCTATGGCACCGTGCCATTGAGACTGGCCGGCCCAATGACAGGCGGGTTATATGCTGCCGCCTGAACAAGTGCACTTGGGCCATCAGAAGGCCAAGTCTGAGCACTATCGGTCCTCACTCACTGCCTCATGGGAATCCAGAACCTTCTGGGATAACATTAAACAGTTAAATGGGAGTGCACACTCCCCCACCCACAGATCAACATTAATGGTGTGATCTCCTCAGACCCAGCCCTCATAGCCAACCACCTCAACACCTCATTCACTGACCTTAGCCCTATCCTCCCTACAAATTTTTTGACCCTCCTCCCCAGCACCTGCCGTAAATCTTTCGCCCTTATTTTCTCCTCCGCCGTGTTTCTGCCCAAGAACTTAGGCCACACCTTGTCACTGCCCTCAAGAGTAATAGTACAGGCAGTGACACCCTGGATCCGTGTATCCTACGGCTGGTCTTAGACACAGTCCTTACCCCGATCACATGCCTCATCAACCACTCTCTTTGCCTGGGGAAGGTTCCAACGGCCTAGAAAGTCGCCACTGTCACCCCTATCTTTAAAGGTGGTGATAGGACTGTGGCTGGAAACTATCGACCGATCTCCATTCTCTCTCCTCTCTCCAAGGCCTTGAAAAAAGTAGTGGCCTCTCAAATCTCTGACTACCTCTCCACCTACAATGTCCTTTGTCCTGAGCAGCATGGCTTCCGAGCGGGCCACAGTACCAACACAGCCCTCCTAGAGTTCTCCAACTTTCTCCACTCCTCCTTAGACACTGGTTCTCTGGCTGGTGCGGTCTTCATTGACCTCTCTAAAAGCTTTCAGCACTGTCTCCCACCCTCCTTCTTGATGCCCTTAGTCTCTCTGTTTTGCTGCTGGGCCTATCTCCTGGTGCACCAGTTATCTGTCTGACCGCTCAGGCGTATAAAATTAATGGGACCTACTCAGACATCTGTCCCATCTTTTCTGGGGTTCCCCAGGCTCCATTCTGGGCCCCTTACTATTCTCCCTTTACCTTAACACCCTTCCACGCTCTTGCTCGGGAACATTCTATTGTACGCTGATGATGCAGTCATCTTTGCCTCAAATCGAACCCTATTGCCCTCCAGGACTCTGCAGAAGTCCTTCACTGAAGCCGAGGGCTGGTTCAAGGAACATAGATTGGTGATAAATCTTAAAAACAAAACCATGTTCTTCACTCATCCCCAAAACAAGTCCTGCAACTTCAAACTCCTCATTCACTCTGGGTCCTCATTCCCACCGAACAAGTTTGCTCCTATAAATACCTAGGGATCCATTTTGGCCCTCCCTCTCCTTCCATGGACACATCCTTCCCTAGCCACTGCCACTAATATCCGATTGGGCATCTTGCATGGTATAAACACTGCCTCCCCAGGCTCTTGACTTCATGATCACCTCCTCTATCCTGTCCCTAGTGGACTATGGACTGCCGGTGTATGGTGCTGCTGATCAGACCCGCACTCCATAAAATCTCGTACACTCTGAATAAGGCCTGGGTTAATTACTGGAGCACCTAGGATGACACACACCTGTCTACTGTATGCTAAAGCGCTGGTACTTGATCTTGCACGGCGCCTCAAATATCTTACCTGTACCCTTACAAAAGACCCTCCTTGGGTTCTCCCACCAGGATTGACCACCACCATCGCCGCTCTGTCCCACTAGTTCATACTCGGACCTCTGGGAAAACCTCTCTTGTTATCCCTAGAGCTAGGACGTCTCATGGCCAAAGAGCCTTCAGCTTTAGGGCCCCCTCCTGGTTCAACACACACTGCCCCCCTCCACCAAGCTCCAACTATATCGTGCTTCAAAACTTCCTTACGTAACCACCTTATTAACACCCGATGCTGTAACTGCCGCTAGTCAAAGTCAGTATCAATACTTTATGACAAAGCTTATTACTAAGCTTAAGGACAACATAACTCTGGTATTGTTTGCATCCATCCTACCTGTACCAGCTTGTTTGTATCTATGTCTTAATTTACTGTTATACTTATGTGTTGTACTGCTATACTGTGTATTTTGGTTTGTCTTACTGTGACAAGGTACCTTTGTAAATGAGCCTATGGCTCAAAGGTTTTCCAAACTGCTGTTTAAATAAAATAAATAAATAAACATATACTGAAGCCTTAACCCTGCAAAAAGTATTTGCTGCATAGAAGCCCAAAAATATCACCATAGTTTTTACGTAAAAACACTCGTTAAAATTGTCCCCACTGGGTCTTGCTTACTTCCCGGTATACAGAGCCGCCCACGTTCCACCCCAGTGCACAGCCACGTTATGATGTAAAGGCAGGGAATGTGTGGGACATGCTCCATTACAGCCTATGGGGCAACTTTCCAATCGTTTTATATATTGTAATGGCCAACTGGTGGTTAATCAAGGGCACCGATCGACTAACAAGGGCCATGTTAGTCTACTAGTGCCCTTGATTAATTAATTACTTAGTTAGCCTTATAATAATGGAAAAGCCACGTCATAGGATTAAATACATAGCAATAAGATAAGACAGGATCACTACTGGTTGTCTGGGATTATGCATGCCCAGATGTACAGTGCCTGTAGCACCAAGAAAGGCATTAAACCTTCAGGACCGATGACCTGGAGTCTAACTGTGCTTGTAAAATTAAAAAATGCCAACTTTTTATTTTATTAAAATTATTATTTTCGTTTGTTAAAAGTAACTAGTATATTGTAGTCCCTTCCCCACCTCTTTCCATATGTTTAACAGATGGAATGTTTGTTTATTATATAACTCAGGAATTCAGTCTGCTGAATGCTCACCCTCTCACACACAACAGAGGGCCTTATATTAAGCCAAGGTCTCAGTTGTATCTGTGAGGGTAAACAGCAGAGATTGCCCTGGCAAGCAGGCAGGGACAGAAGGAGGATTTTTCATGGTCACCAAAGAAACACCAGGAATAAAAACAGTGAATAGCGCTTCATATTTTAAAATTATTTCAGAATGGTTATTATGAGAGGATAGTCAGTTAATGTGCCTACTCATTACTGGCACAGTGATTATGTCACCAGGATGCTGGTTACCTTGATTTGATGTCAGGCTGTGTTTTCAGCTCCTGCGGTTTCACAACACAGTGCTGCATGGGTGCACCCGAGTGTTGCCCTTTGTCCACTGTGCCAAAACCTGGAGTTTGTTATATTTACTGTGGGGTCTGGGGCAAAGACCCCGCAATATTGCACTGTGGTTCTTCTTGTCATGTGGCTCTACAGCTCCTGGCGTTGGATTGTCAGGCACTGTAGGTGCTGCCATACTGCTTGCATATTTTACATCGCTCACTTCCATGTCACTGTGGTATGGGTGACCCTTATAAGAGGTAAGAATATTTAATAATTTACATATTAAATTTAAGATCATTTTACATTTTAGGGCTTTGTTGTAGGTTTTCGTTAGTGCACCTGGTTACCATGTTTGTGATAGCAATCAGGGATGAGTGAAGAGGCTCATGAATTCTGTTTGTTTTGCCCAAATTCAAATCCCACTGCCAGAATGTGCTCCAACCAGTGCATTTCTACTGGGTTAACATAAGGGTTTTGGAACTTATTTAGCCAATGAGGATGCAGAACACTGGCCCGTCACTGCAGTGGTAGCAATACCACTCATGAAGCTGATGACCTGTATTCAAAAGCAAGCCCAGTTGTCGGGGGCTGGCTTGGGGGCACTGAGTCACACAGGATGCTCTCCTCCCTAGGAGGGCGGTCACTGCAAAAAATGGTACAAATGTGCCACCTGGCTTACCACAGGTAACAGTGCAATGGAGCCACAAAGGTGGGTGATACACCTCCTGACCAGGATGTTTGCACATTTGCATGCAGGCATCCACTTGGTCCCTGGCCACGCGGCGGAATGGGACCCAAGGGAAAGACAAGCCTCCCTGAAGTGTGGCAGTATGATGCCGCTCTCTCTTTCCACAAGTTCCGACTGCTCACTGGGCTACCAACACAAACCGGACTAAATCCTCCCAGGCCTGGAGAACCTGGGAGCTCCGCCACAGTGTGGGTGGGGCTAAACCATGGGGTACAGGTACAAGGTAAGTCTCAGGGACAGCGGGTGACACAGCTGGAGAGAGAGAGAGAGAGAGAGAGAGAGAGTGTGGGTGGTTGAGGGCAGCAAGTCAGAGATGAGAAAGTATACTAAATACAAAAAAAGGAAGCAGAATATTTCCAACCCATTTTTATACCATCCGATAATTATACCCTCCAATACGAATAGTGCTTGGCTTGGTCTTGTGTAATTTTTCACAAAGGGGGTGTGATTAGTGGATGGTTACCCACTGCCTACCCTCATTCATGTCTTACTTTCACTAAAGAAGATTTACTGCCAAAAATATTGTAAATGATACCCCCCCATTTTAAAAACCAGCAAGAGATCACCGGTGATGAAAAGCTATTTTGTCTTATTTTCATTGCTGATGTGTATTGTAACAAAATACTTTTTCAAAAAAAAAAAGTTGCAGTTAGTATTACTGAGAGTGCCCAGAGCCACAATATTCTGTGGGAAACAGAATGATATCATTTTAGTCATGGCATCGATTCCCATCTTGCTAAAAACAGGTTAATTGAATCCTTTATTATATAAAATAAATGGCATCACTATAAATGTATATCTTGTTACGTGTTTTTAACTTCATATTGGGATGGGGTAGAAAATGAAAATTACATATTCACCATAGTTCTTGATCTTCCAGAAATCAGTCTTCACCATTGATTCACACTAATGGGTCTGAGCCAGAACTTTTCAGGAGGGCTGGCACTGAGGTAAGCTAGGCACATGCGCAGCACCAGAAGACTGGTTTGCACTGCATGGCTTACCTTAGCACCAGCCCTCAACCGCCTCAGTACCTTTTTACAGAGGAGGTACAGCATAACCTAATTAGTTTATGCACTAAACTTAAGGGTACAAGACAGCCCTGTTGACCCATGTGAGAAAGGTCAATACATCAGTAACACAGTGTCTTCACAGCCCAAACCAAGAACAAGGGTGAAGACCAATAAACAGACTGGAGTGAGCCGAGGGATGACAGATGGGTGTGTGGATCAATGAAGATATTCCTAAGCGCTCAAGATTAAGGTGAGTACGTCATTTTCATTTCCAGGAATCAGTCTTCACCACTGATTCACACTAATGGGTCAGAGTACCAAGCTCAGACAAAATCCCATGGACTAGTGCAGTAGAAGCCAAGGGCTCACTCAGAACAGAAGACCATTCAGGATAGTCCCACCAAAGGTGGCATGGTGCCTGGCATGGACATTCAGGGCATAATGCTTAACAAAAGCGTATACTGTGCCTAAGTTGCAGCTCTGCAAATACCACTGATAGGCACAGAGCGAATCTCTGCACAGACATGGCAACTGCACTAGTGGAGTGGGCACGTACCCGTCTTTGCAGCTAGACTTGCCCAATGGCATGGCAGTGGCACAGACAGCTCACAATCCAGGCAGAAATACACTTGACTGTAACAAGCTGTCCCTTATGATTAGGACTGAAGGAGACAAAGAACTGTTTAACATCCAGAGGATGGAGAGTGCACTCTCCTTCATTCTGGAAGTTAGCAAAGTAGGTACGTAGCACAAGTGGCTGATTCAGATGGGACTCTTGACACCACTCTGGGAAGGAACTTGGGGTATGCGCGGAGAACTACCTTGTCCTTGTGAAAAACAGTATACAGTGGGATCTGTGACCAAGGCATGGATTTCACATACTCTGCCAGCAGAGGTGATGGCCACTCAAAAAACTGTTTTCAAAGTTAAAAACTTCAGCTCAAATGTTGGAAGAGGTTCATAAGGCTTGCAATTGAGCATATCCAAGTCAAGGTTGATATTCCAGGCAGCCATTGGCTTCCTGCAGGGAGGCCTTATGTGTAAAATGCCTTTAAAGAACCTCTTGAAGAGTGGCAGTTGTGCCAGGTAGAGGGTAACAGGCTTGTAGTATGCAGAAATAGCACACAACTGGACCTTGACTGTGGAATACTGCAAGCCAGCATCACAGAGGTCCAGCAAGTACTCCAGAACCTTGTCAGGTGAGCACCCAAAGGGTCCATGCAAAGTTTGGAGCATCAGGTGGAAAATCTTTTCCATTTGGCTGTGTAAGCCTTCCTTCTGGAAGGTTTGTGAGCAGCCAAAAGTATTTCAGAGACCCTATGAGATACCTTGTACGTGTTCACTTCTATCTCTTCAGCAGCTAGGCCTGAAGGTGAAGGGAGCACAGGTTGGGAAGGAGCAAGTGACCCCAGTGAATAAGTTTGTCCTGAGTGGAAGGATACTCAGTTTGCTGACTGTTAGTCTGTTCAACAGAGGAAACCATATCTATCAAGGCCAACAAGGGGTGATTAGTATCATCTTGCCCCCAAGCGCCTCCAGTTTGAGTAATACCCTCTGCACTAGAGGGACTGGAGGAATGCATACAGAAGAAGATTTTATCATTGCAGTCTGAATGCAACCTGACAGAAAAATCCATGCCCTGGATTTCTGGAGCAGAATCAAGGCAGTATGGCACCAGTGGGGATGCAAAAAGGTCCACATCTGGAATGCTCCACTTCGAACAGCAATCTCATGGTGTCTAAAGCTAGTGACCACTCAGGAGGACTGGCTTCTGTTTGACTGAGCTAGTCTCCCAGGGTATTTTGTACTCCTGGCAGATGAATGGCTTGGAGCAGGATCTCTTGCTCCAGTCACCATTCAATACTCTCACATCTCCTGCGGAGAAAGTAGGAGTGTGCTCCCTCTCATTTGCTGATGCAATACATCACAGACTTGTCTGTCTGGGGGAGGACTGTTTTGTGGCTGATGAGTCACTAGGGCTCACAGGCCATAACACAACCTGCACCTCCAGCACACTGATGTGGAGGTGAGTCTCTGACGGATCCCAGACCCCTTGTGTTCGGAGGCCCTGACAGTGGCCCACTCCTACCCCCACCCCAATAGGGAGGCATCTATGGTAAGAGTCACCCAAGGCTCCGGTTGGGAGAAGGGAAAGCCCTGGAGGTGGAGACTGCACTCCACTGACCACCCTGTGAATGACCAAATCAGAGGTTTGGTCACTCATATGGGGTAGGTCTGAGAATGTGATGCTTGTGACCACTATGCACTGAGCATCCACTGAGTCACTACCATGTGCAGTCATGCCAGGGTCACTGTGAACACTCAGGAGGCTATCAGACCCAGCATGTGTTGCATGGAGTGGGCTTAAACAGATCTATGCTACATTATGTAGTATACCATCTGCAAGATCGGCTTCATTCTGCTCTCTCGAAGGCCTGGGCCTTGGCTGTATCCAAAAGAGCTCCTATGAACAGAAACTGCTCTGGATTGGAGCAGAGGGTTCTCCAGATTCAGCAGAACCTCCATGGACGAAGCAGCTGAAAGGCCATGGCCACTGCCTGTTCTGTTCTCTTGCTTGGAAGGACCGGCTATCAGCCAACTGTCCAGATGTGGGTAAACCTGGAGTCCTAGTTTCTCAGTACTGCAAAGCACTCTGCAAAGACTCAAGGCACCAAGGACAGCCCAATGGCAGAACTGTAAATTGGTAATGCTACCCCAGCACAATGAATTGGAGGTATCTGTGGTGGCTGTGGTGCACTAATATGTTCTGGTATGCATCCTGCATATCCAGTGAAGCTAACCAGTCCTGAGGCTTCAGGAAGGGAAGCAGAGAGCACAGAGAAATAATTTAGAATTTTCTCGACTCATGAACTTGTTTAGGTTTCTGAGGTCGAGAATGGGTCACATGCCCCTGATTTCTTTAGAACCAGGAAGTAGTGGGAGTGGAAGCCTGTGTTTCGTTCTGACTCTGGCACTATCTCCATTGTCCTGTTGCTCAGAAGGCCCAATTTCCAGCGCCGAAACTCTGACATATGGCTGATAAAAGGGCTGCCTTCTGGGCGACAGTCAAAAGGATTTCTGTGAAGTCTAGGGAGTATTCTTCCCTGATAATCCTGAGGACCCCTTGTCTGTCGTAATGGACTCCCACTGAAGTAAAACTGGGTCCGAGCGCCCTACCGGGAGTGGATGTCTGCCTCGAGCAGCTGAAGGCAGGACTGAGGCCAGAGCTTCAGAGGGTGGTACTGGGTGCTTTCATCACTTCTGCCTTTGGCTGTGCCTCTTTGAGGCTGGGGAGGCTGAGATTTGCTTTGGGCTCCCTTGTCTTTTCTATGAAAGGGCTGCCAGTTTTGAAAGAAACCACATCCTTTTCCTTCGAGTTAGCAGCAGCTGGTCTGGAAGTCTTCAGGGTCATTCTAGTTTTCTGACACGTCTCAAGAGAATCTCTACCTGTTGCCCAAACAGGTAAGTACCATCAAAGGAAATGTTCATTACATGCTGTTAGACATCTTGAGAAAAAACAGAAATATGCAACCAGGAATGCCTTTCTGATACAGCTGCCTGCTGCAGCTGAGCAGGAGGCAGTATTAAAGGCATCAATCCACAGCTGCTCTGAGCTGATGACTGAGAGACTCAATACCATGAGTAGCAGTGTGCAGAATCTTCTGTTTATTTCTAGAATCTGACAGGCACTCTGTTGGAGACTTAAGTAAGCTCCAAGGTACTACTCATACTTGTAAAGTGACCTGGTAGTTAGCAAGCCACATGCCAAGGGTAGCTGCTGCAAAAGCCTGCTTACCCATAGTCAGGGCTTCAGATAATTTTTTGGGTGGAAGTCAAATACTTCCATGGCTTGAAATTTGAAGTCATTTCAGTTTACTGAGTCAAAATACTCAGATGTCAATTTTTAGAAGTCACAATAATTTCCATCTGACAATTTTGGCAGTCAAAATACTTCCAGTCCTATACTTTTAGAAGTCAACTCATTGACCTTCTGAATACCTCACTGGCACAAGCTAATATGCAGTGACACAGCAGGACGACGTAATGTGGGTTGTGCCTGGGGCAGGGGGCAGGGGAGGTAGGTCTGTGAAACACTATATAGATATTGGCAGCCAGCTAGCAACCAGCAGGGCAGTGCAGGCTGATTTTAAAGAGGCAGACTGGACACAAACTATCAATAAGTTGCTTCACTCCATGATGCTGAGAAGTAGAAGAGTCAGGTCACATTAATATGTAGCGCTCAAGTGCATTTTGATAAGGAGCAACCAACCACCATGTTGGTGTTTTAAGTGTACGTTTTCACATCATGCTTTCTTTCCCTTCTAATGCCCTCACCTTCGGATAAAAATAAAAAAAAGAAACATAAAATTAGTACAATAAAATTAGCAGATATTATGAGGATTCCACTTAGCAACTGCACTTTATGATTTCGCAATTTATCAGTACTCAGACTGATATGATGATTTATTTGCTGCTCTTTGTGAAATATATAGAGGTCAATGTATTATGCAGAGGTCAAAGGCACTGATATGATGCACTGCATTTTGAGAACTGGGGCCTCAGTAACTCTTCAGAGCATTTGAAACCAAACATTCCAGGGCTGACCCAGTGGCATGGAGCTGCATCATGTCTTGTGGCTACCTAGGTGTCTAGGGTTCACATACAAGCTATGGAATCTCATGCCAAGGCCAGCTGGGTGCTGAGTGCCTTGCATTGCTGAGGTGCTCAGATTTGTGGGGTGAGGGCCACCTGACATTGGCTACCTGCTTGCTGGATGACCAAGAAGCAGCATTTGGCATCTGGGCTGAGAAGGTAGCTGCTTGTCTGCCCGCCCCAACAAATAAATGTGTCACTTTTGCAATCCCACCATTTGGTGGTGGTGGGGGGGGTGGAACCAAAAAGAAAGGGGGAAAGGGGGAAAACGTTAAAAAAATAAACAAAATTGGTGCTTTGTGGGCTTACTTTGGGCAGTCCTTCTGCCATTTCCCTCTCACTAGTAGACCTACAAAGTCTGCAGCCTATATTGCTCTGAGGAAAGCTTTTTGCCAAACCAGCGACACCACGTTGTGAGCATGATCTGCAGCAGCAGATTGATTGTTTGGAGAGCACCAAATCTGGATCTTAAGTTGTACTCTGTGGGGTACACTTGTCTTGTCTCTAGTAGCCTGCATTAGGTTTTATATCCTAGCTAGAGACCTGAAAAGAAAATATACTGTTGTATTCGGTAATGTCACACAGTCAAATACTTAGATTGTCTGTTTGGGCCTGTGATCACTTAATAGTACAGTGCTACTAGAAAATTAAATAAATAAGATAGTTACCTGATGCACTGAATTGTGCTTGGCACTGAGACAAAGCCGACACTGACGTTAATATGGTCACGATCCTCGCTTGGGCTGGCAACTATTCACCGCACCTCCCCCCCTGCTGCTGGCTTCCTTCAGATACTCACTCTTCTGTGATGGCTCCTCCATACAACCACGGAGCACCTCAGGCTCCCTGACAGTCTCCTTTTCCTAATTTAATTCCAGGCTCCCTCCTGAGTCACTCACACCCGGCCGGCATTATCTGTTCTGTTCTGCGGTTATGCCTCCGCTGGCACCTACTATGACTGACCAGTCCATGGGCTGAGGATGGCCAGCACCATCCCCACACATGTGTGATCTGCAGCCCTTTACTCCCTCCAGATCCTCCTCGGTACTAGTTTGGGTGAGGTTCATTCACTAGGCTGCTGCAGCGCATGGCAAAAAAAAAAAAACCTTTTTTTTTTAATTAGTCAGCTACTCCCTCGGCTTCCCACACTCATGATGCCACAGCTCCCTCTAACCACCTCCCGACGATTAATGACTTTGGCGCCAAAGCGACTGTCTGTGCTTACCCATGTGCATGCGCAAATGATACGCGCGGGGGGGGGGGGAGACTCCCATGGCAACTGCTGGCTTGGCAACCCCCATAGACTAAAAAGAAAACTCGACGTCCACACCATGAAAACCAGACGTCAGCATTAAACAAGAGAAATATTACTGGACGTCACTGACTCCAGATAATACATTTTTGGACATTTTGAGCCGATTTTCGGACGTAAAATACGTCCAAAATAGAGTTATCTGAAGGGCTGCCCATAGTGTTAATCTTGTGCACCTCCTAGTTAATAGGGTGCGCACTGACCTGGAGAAGAATGGCTTTGTCATTCTCAGTGTGAATAAGAATGGCATGAGCCATCAGTTGAGAAACATACACTGGCCCTACACTTATGGGCAGTTTATTTCCTGTCTATCTGCTTGCAGACAGAAGGGATGGAGGCAGGTCTATTCTAGACCACATCTGACTAGGTCTCAAAATGAGGGCAGAATAGGAGAAACTAAACTGATGTGCAAGGTAGAAATGTTTTGTTTAACCACTGCGAACAGAGGCATTTACCAGGGTCAATGTCTGAAAGCTCAAAATCAAGCGCAGAATGCATATTCTTGAACAAAGTCTGGAAAATTAGATCCTTCTGTGGAACACAAGGATGGCCTGGATCCAAAGAGTCCAGGCTAAAGAAAGCGCTTTTGTTGCCACCCCAGACTAGCCGCACCCTCCCATTTCCTCCCCCGGGGGGGGGAGCGGACTGTGGGCCCTCCAATCCAGAACTTGGTTATGGCAATACTGGTCCTATTTTATGAGGGCCCGGTACCAAGGGTGGTGGCATGATCAGAAAAGAATCCAGTACCGGGGAGATCCCCGGCATCGAGGGCAGCGCCGGAGCCAGCATTGGGATAGGCCCTGAAAGGACTAAACTCGGTGCCTACCCCACTGACAATGACTCAGCCGGCACCAAAATTACCAGTAAAGGTACCGCGGCTGGTCCCATCACAGTGACAATGAATGGGGTTGCTGCCAGTGGGACAGAAGTCTGCGGCACGGTCACTGGCAAGGGCCCAGGGGCTGTTGCTGGAGCCAAACACTACCTGGCTTGAAAGCCCCACTTGTGGCTCCAGTTCCACTAGCCAAGAAGGACCAGGACCAGCCTCAGTGGTAGAGGCAAATGAGCCAGACACCATGCCCACTGCTCCAAAAGTGCTGCCCAATGGTGGAACTGCCCACAGGAGTGACCACTTACAGACAGAAAGGGGCTGCAGGCCTGAGACTTCGACCTTCTAGTAACAGAACCCCCTGGTGATGCCGACAGCACCACTGAGGGCCTCCAACTCTGGAAGACTGTGGCTCTCGTGGCAGACCTCATGGTGGGAGATTGCAGTATTGTTTCTTCCCCTTCCGATGGGAAGAGGAAGAACTTGAGGCCGAGCGGCACCGAGAACCCTGACCGGGACTGGGAATGGAACTGCTTCTTTTTGTGCTTTCAGAAAGACTGCCCTTCCCTTGGGCACAGGACCGCCCGTTGTCAGAACCTTTCCCCAACGGGAAAAGTAGACTGGACATGGCCCCGGTGCCAGAGTAACTTGGCTGACAAGGCTTCCTACCATCGTCATTTATGGCTGTCGACTGCTGACCCAATACGGCTGTGAGAGACTAACAGAAAATTACTTCTGTAATAACACTAAACTGACACAGAAATAACAAGCTCTAGTTTTAAACACTAAAAACTGAGATGAACTGAACACTGTTGTCATACAAACATGAAGCTCTGATTTTCAGCGAGTGAACAACATTGTCACTGATGTGCACTCAACAGCATGAAAAAAGGAACTGGGGGTTGAGGGTGGTGCTGAGGTAAACCACACAGTGCAAGCAAATCTTGTGGTGCCGCACAAGCACGCAGCTTACCCCAGCACCAGCCCTCCTGAAAAGTTCTGGCTCCCACAGGGTCCTAGTGCCTCTGGCTTAAACCCATTAATGTGACTCAATGGCGAAGACTGATTCCTGGATGATCAGTTAGATGACTGATGACCAGAATTACATCATCAGATTGGTATGGGTCTGACAGATTGAGAGACGAGCAGCAGTGAAAAGAAACACAATGGTTCTGCCTGATGCTACATTTGAACAAATATATATTTTTGAAAACACAACTTTTTATTGCTTAATTGTGTCACGCTTCTGTGTGGAAGACTTGGATTTACACAGGAGCCAAACTCCCCCACTCTAGGCTGGGGGGGTTTAGGAAGCACTGCAAAAGCAGTACTCTCAGACATTGGGGGCGGGGGGATCCTCTGCACATCACGAGCGCCTTCTGTGTGGACAGGACATGGAAATCGGACATCCAGCACCCCCCCCACCCTGGCCAGTGAGGCACAAACATGTCTGCTTAGTTGGTTTGTGGAGGGGCCTAATACTGGGAAAATAGCTCCTGACTGGTGAATGACATGCCAGTGCTGGCCCCACATCACCATCTCAGGTTTGTTCCTCCCAACTACTCCCTGGCTGAGCTGCCAACTCTGTGTCAGCCTGGGATATTCACCCTCTGCCTTGGGGCCCCATCATGGAGGGTATTTCACTGAGAAGTGCAGTACACCAGGCAGGCTGAGTGGAGTTAAGGAGCAAAGCCCTGTGTGATAGAAAGACAGGCAGCTGGGATGGGGAAGCGAGCAGCAGATAAACAACTGGGTAGGACAGAAACAGTAAATAAGAAAACAAATTGACGGTAGTACCAGTGCTCCGGATAACTTTTTAGGCCAGGAAGTAAACACTTCTTAGTTTTCCAAGCTGGTTGTATTTAGGTATGCCAGGTAGAGTTTTGCAACACGATCACACTGTTCTGGTGAACTAAAGTGTGAATGCATGAAGTCCGTGGAAACACCTGGTAGTGATGATACTACCCAGAACTCTACACAGGGTGTAAAAGGGGCAAAACTGGGTGTAAAATACTCTGATACACCACTTAACTGGGCCACTGGCTAATACATTCTACCTGTAAAAATAAACATATAAAGAGCTGAAGAGCTCTGGGAAAACTTTGAGAACATAACATTTAGATACAATGCAGACATTATTTCTTGTATCTTCCATAGACTTCAGCTCTGTTATTTATTACAGAGGAAATCTGCAGAAACACCAGCTCTTTATTCTTCAGAGTTCATCTGTCCCAGTAACTCATTCCCCACCTGAAGGCATTCTCCTCTGTTGGGACATCACAGTCTGCTGACATGGGAATAAATGAGCTGTGACAAGAACAGAATGACCTCCAGGAAGGAATCAGCAGCTGGAATGGATAGGGTTCTTAAGGATCAAATATCCTATTTTCATGCAAATTACCTCAGCAGTAAATGGCAGGGAGAGGAAGTGCAGAGCTAAAGTATAAGCAAGCGTGTGTGTAATTATATATAGAACGATGTACAGGCTGCTGTTCACAACACTTTTTTCACATAGAAACACAGAATTTGTTGGCAGAAAAGGATTGATAGGCCCATCTAGTCTGCCCTATTTTTATTTTCCCCATTACTACACCCAGGACCCTAGTTGGTAACAGGTGTCCCTCCCTCCTCCCTTTCCTCTACTTATTATGCCAATGTGCCTATCCCATGAATGCTTGAACCTCCGCACTGTCTTCTCCCTCAGCACCTCTTCCGGCAGACTGTTCCAGGCATCCAACACCCTTTTTGTGAAGAGATATTTCCTCAGATCCCTCTTAAAGTCTCCTCCCAAGCATTACTGCATGCCCACATATTCGGGTGGTCCTCCTCCTCTGAAAAAGACTCCTCTCCTGCACCCTGTTCACCCTTGTGAGGTACTTGTAGGTTTTAATCATATCCCCACTTACCCTCCTGTCCTCCAGGGAGTACATGCAGAGCTCAGACAACCTTCCCTTGTATGGTTTCTCATGCAATCCCGGCACCCTTCTGGTAGGCAAGGCAAATTTTATTTTTCAGGCGCCCAATCCCAGAGGCTCTGGGCACCATACAATCAAGCACCACATTAAAACACAATAAATAAAATATAAACATTCCCCGACTTCCAATGACGTAGCCAGCAGGAATGGCAGCTTAAGTTTTTCACTCCCACATCTCCAGCTATTAATCGATTGCAATCCAGAGCACTATTCAAATCTCACGCTGCAAGCTGTGCACATATATTATCCCACGAGTTTCAGCGATGGGGCGGACGAAAAAGAGGTCCTGAGAACCCTAGAATGGCTGCTATGGATGAACAACAAAAGACGGCATCTGGCCCTAGCCCTGCGCCTTCCCGGTCATCCTTACTTTCGGCTACAGGGGACGATGACTCTGGCTCAGATTCCAGTTCGGTGGGTACAAGGCTTGAAGCAAGAAAGATTATCAAATTACTACAACGAATTGATACCAAAGTCTCAGATATCCAGAAGGACTTAAGAAAACTGGAATCTAGAATGACTTCATTGGAACAACATGTAGAAATGCTTCAAAATAAAATTATGGCATATGGTCGCTCTCTCGCATTTCTGCATAAAAGAGAAAGAGCCCTTACAGCAAAGGCAGAAGATTCGGAGGCCTGCTCTCGACAGAATAATATACGCGTAGTTGGAATCCCGGAGAGAGTCGAGCAGGAGGACATGTCAGCATATATGGAATGCTGGCTTAGGACGGAATTGAAATTAGGAGACTACTTCCCGCTTGAAACAGAACAGGCACATCGTGCAATCGCCTCCAAACCCGGGGCACCCCCGTGCTATATTTATCAAGTTCCTCAAATTTCCAGTGAAGGAAAAAATTCTCCGCATGGCATGGGCAAAGCGAGACCTTAACTTCGATGGTGCAAAGGTATATGTGAACCAAGACTTCTCCCCTTCAATGGCTGCATGCAGGAAAAAGTATTGTGGGTGGCAAAGCAACTAAGAGAAAAAGGCCTACCTCAGATACCCCACCCGAATATGGGTTGAGCTAACAGAGGGCCCCAAAGTATTTGATTCACTCTTCGCTGCTGTGGATTTTCTGATGTCAGAAGGTATTTCTTTACCTGATTTAAAAGAAGAAATTGCTGAAACCCAAATCAAACAGCTCTTATGGTCCTTGGCCCTGGCAGTAAGAAACCTGCAAACCCACACTCCAAAGTGGAAGCTTCATTGCTCCTGCATTCCACCCTCTCCAGATGACTTCAGAAAGGTCAGTCTGCCGAACTGATTAGCTGTCAGGTTCAGAATTGAGCTTGGTTGTTGTTATCCGGGGGAGGACGGGGAAGATACCAAACGGCACCTGTAGGCCCTACAAGAAACTTTTCAACACTTAACCATTTTAAAATAAAAGGTCCCCAAACCCTATTCATTAACAAACTGTATATTTCTAACTGAAAAATCAGAGAAACAGTTCCGTTGATGCTTCTGTTCCATTTTTGGACTCTCTGCGATTTCTGGCTCGTATGGAGGGGGTCGGGACGAGGGTAGGCCACAATTGATAATATTGTGATGGTCATCCGAACGCTGCAACCAACCAATTGTGATTTGGACCCTGGCCCCACACATCTCTTAGTGGATTGTGTGGAGAAGATCGGCCTAGTCCTGGCTTCGATAGTCTGGAAGTCTTTAGAGAGGCGGATCTTTCCAGATCCCCTTAAAGAGGCTATAGTTAAGCCTCTTTTAAAGAAATCCTCTTTAGACCCAGATTGTCTAGCAAATTATAGACCAGTCTCTAACTTACCCTTTGTGGGCAAAGTTATTGAGAAGGTGGTCGCAGTTCAGTTGGATGATCATTTGACCAACAACAATATTTATGATTCTCTCCAGTCAGGATTTAGGAAAAGGCATAGTACCGAGACAGCACTTGTTCGGGTACTAAATGACCTCCTAATAGCGAGAGACCGTAGGACTTGTTCTATCTTGGTACTCCTTGATCTCTCTGCAGCATTTGACACTGTTGGCGCGTCTACGATCCATCTGTGGATTATCTGGTGTAGTCCTCAGGTGGTTCAATCTTACCTAGAGGTAGGACTCAGAGGGTGGTGTCGGGAATTTTTTCTTGACATCAGTCTCCTATCCTGCAATTACCGCAAGGAAACTCTATTTTCAGCACCTATGTTGTTTATGTGTATATGCGTTAGGAAGCGATTATTAGACGATACGGTTTGGGTTTTCATTGCTATGCAGATGACACCCAGCTGTATATGTCTTTTGTGCCCGATCAGGATGCTGCCTTTTCGGTATTTAATAACTGCCTTGCGAAATCAGGACTGGATGAATGGGAGTTGGCTGAGGTTAAACCGGAGAAAACTGAGGTGTTAGTGGTGGATCGAGGTCGCTGTGAGAAGTGGTTTGCGGATGGATCGCCCTCAGGCTTATGGCTTGGGCGTTCAGCTAACAACCTCAAATCAGGTTGCGGAATCTTGGCGTAATAATTGGCGACCACTTGACCTTAAATCTCAGGTATCAGCGGTGGTCAAACTTCCTTTTTCCATCTGAGGAATATCGCCAGGGTGAAGCACTTGGTTCCTCCAGAGGATCTTCCAGCGTTGATCCACGCTTCGTTACCTCCCGCCTTGACTATTGCAACTCCCTGTACCTAGGGCTATCGGGTTGAACTTCGCCGTCTGCAGCTTGAGCAGAATGCGGCGGCCAGGTTATTGACTGGATCTTCTAGATCCAGTCATATAATGCCTGTGCTCCACGGACTGCACTGGCTGCCAGTGTTTTGACGAATCACCTTCAAGGTCGGTTTGCTGACCTATAAAGCCCTACACGATCAGGGACCTACTTACCTGAAAGAGCTTCTTTGCCCCTACTGTCCCTCCCGCCCCCTCCAATCCACTGACGAGGGATTGCTGGAGATTCCCAGGGTTCGTTTGAAAACTTCAGGGGCTAGATCATTCAGTTTTATGGCCCCGACCCTGTGGAATTCTCTGCCTCGTCAGGTACGAAATTGCCCGACTGTCCTAAGTTTTAAAGGAGCCCTGAAGACTTACCTTTTTAATATAGCTTTTAATGATTTATAATAAATTAAATTTTTCTTATTTATTGTTTTATGAAACTGTACAGGCGCTTTGGTTGAAGAAAAGCGCCTTTTAAAAATAAAGTATTGATTGATTGATTGATATTTGTAGGAACTTTAACACGATCGATCCTAGGAACTATTTGGCATACCAACTGGGACTTGTGGGGTCCACTGTTGATGTGACATTCCTGATGTCCTGATGTAATTTATGCCCCCATCTACTTAATTTCCCCCTTGCTAGCAAAAATGCTTTCTACTGCTGTTTTGGCTGTTGCACAAGAAAGGATATTCCTGCATAAGTATACTTGTGACTCTAAACTAAAACAGTAGAGTGTAGACAAATTATTAAAAGGGAAAACATTGAAGATTGATACCCCAAGCTATATTGTGATTATAATCAGTTCACTGACCGCCTTGCTTCTTCATCCTGTAACAGTTTTGTTTTTCTCGAATTTGCACAGAGTTACCATTTATTGCAAGACCACTGTTACCAGGGAAATTTGAGTTTATTAAGGACGGAGTGAGCACAGATGCTTTGTTTTTAATGAAAACTCTGCCTCATAATAAAATTCGAGCAGTACCTTGAGCTGGAGAACTGGGAAGCATTCCCCGCCTCACCGGTAACTTTCCAACACTACCAGGAGGGCACAGGTTTCAGAGTGCTTGGTCTACCAGGCACCTCAACCTTACACCCCAATAAGAGGGTGTGGCACCCTTCAAGGGCATAAGTCCTTTTTTCCTCCCCACGAGGAGAATTCCACCTCCCCTGAAGAGGATCAGGCAGTTTCCACCAATTCTGTCAACAAGTTGTGTTTCCCCAGTTCCCCCATTGTTTTGTGTTGGGGGCAGTTTGTTTGCTCTCTACTATTCTGGTGCATTTGCTGTTATGTGCCAATTAACCCTTTCCTCTCTACTTCACCTCTTATCTATCTCTCCTTTCTCTTTTTGCCCTCAGAGGGATTTGGTACTTACTTTAATTTCATACTGGGTATACAAAGTGAAGGTGACCTGATCAAAACCTTAAATTGTTACACCCTAATTATACCATGGCTATGTTGACACTTTGTTCTTTAAATGTGAAAGGTATTAATAATGTGGTAAAACACTCTAAGATATTAACAGAATTGAAAAGAGAACCCTGTGATATTGCCTGTGTTCAGGAAACCAAGCTCTCATTAAGGGAGCACTTAAAATTTCGTAGAGCCTGGGTGGGCAATGTGTATTCAGATGAGCATCCCACTGGTAAAAAAGCTGGTATAGCTGCTTTCTTGAGAAGGGCCTGCCATTCCAGACTCAGAAGATACAGCGGTGGGGGGTTCAGGGCACTGTCTGATTCTTCCAGGGCTTTTAAGAGGGAGACAACTCCACCTGGTGGGGATCTATGCTCCTAAACCACCCTCAGGAGAATTTTTCCAGTCATTGTTTACCAAAATATCTGGGTTACCGCCTGGACAAGTTATTTGCATGGGGGATTGGAATTGTGTTGAGGATGTGGCGATGGATAGAAGCTCCACCACACCCTCGGTTCAAAAGTGTGCTCCCACTTACCCTTGTGCAGAGTCTGGACTAGTTAACCCCTAGAGATGTCACAATCCAACATCTAGAGATTATACATTTTCTTCCCCAGCCATAGGGACATACTCAAGGCTGGACAGATTTTTACACTCACAAGGAATTTCTATATAGTGTTGAAGATGTATCCATTCTCCCAATAACTTTGTCAGACCATGCCATGGTAAAAGCTAAATTGTACTGGGGAGAGCCCAGACTGAAGGGGTCCTGGAGGTCTGATATGGGTTTACTAAATGATAAACCATACATAGACTCAGTTAAACAAGTCATCCAACATTACCTGAATGAGAATTTGGAACCAGACTCTGACCCCAAATATATATGGGATTCCCTGAAAGTAGTTTTAAGAGGCCATACTATTTCATATGCCTCCCACAGATATAAGCAATATCAGGGTAAGCTCCAGAGCACTTTAGACATGATAAGAGACCTTGAAGCAGACCATAAGCATACGGGGTCAACTATGGTGTTCGGTAAGTTGAAAAAGGCCCGAAACACTTATGATGCCTTATTACAGTGAACGGTAGAGAATAACCTAAGATATATAGGACAGAACTATTTCGAGAAGGGAGAGAGGCAGGTAGGTTATTGGCCCAGAGACTTAGAAGACAAACAGCAGAAAGATAAGTGGAAAAAATAGCCTCCCCCACTGCTCCACCCCAAGATAAGTTCTCCCACACAGAGATTGCCGAAGAATTTAGGGCATTTTATGCAGGGTTATATAGGGCAGAACGGGGTCCTCAACACTTGGAACTAATCCAGAAATTTCTGAGTCAGGTTAAACTCCCGGCCCTTTCTAATGCCCAAAGAGAAAAACTCGAAGCCCTTTTCATGGAAGGAGAAGTCCTAGCAGTAATTAAATCCCTGTCCACCGGAAAAGCACCAGGCCCAGACAGGTACAATGCAGAATTCTAGAAACATTTTGGAAAGGAGCCTGTCCTTCTTAACAAAGATCTGCAACTCTGCCCAAGAACATCATGCTCTTCCCGATACCTGGAATGAAGCCCTTATTACAGTGATACCTAAGTCAGGGAAAAACCTGACCTCCTGTGCAAGTTACAGACCAATAGCATTGCTCAACCAGGATACAAATATTTTCACCAAGATACTTAGCAATCATCTCCAGGAAGTGACAACCACCCTGGTCCACCCAGACCAGACTGGTTTCATACCAGGGCGCCATTTGCAAGATAACATTCGCTTGCTACTGAATGTTACTCCGGTGTCAACTCCCCCCTTAAAGGACACCTCACAGCGTCCTCTCATTAGACGCAGAACAAGCCATTGACCGTGTGGATTGGCATTACTTGGATGCGGTCTTGGGGGGGTTTCAGCTTCGGAGACAAATTCTGGCCTTGGATTAGAAACCTATATGCTGATCCCGTAGCTAGGGTCAGAGTTAATGGAGTGACTTCCCCCACTTTTAACATTCAGAGAGGCACCAGGCAGGGCTGTCCCCTCTCCCCCCTCCTTTTTGCCTTAAGTCTTGAACCACTAGCAGCCTTTATCAGACAATCCAAAACATTTCAGGGGATTAAGGTTCATGGTACATAAGTAAAAATGTCATTATATGTAGACAACACCTTACTGTACATATCAAACCCAGTTTGGGTTCTTCCTCATATACTGAACATCTTAGAAAATTTTGGTAAACTCTTGGGTTATAGAATAAATGCACAAAAATCAGAATTATACCCAGTGGGAGGGGAGGAGGGGAGGAACTACCTAGAATGGACCCCTTTAGATGGAGTGCTTCTGGCTTTAGGTATTTAGGAATCTGGTTCCCAGAGACTTGAGACAGCTTTTTGCTAAAACTATATCGCTTATTACAGGAAGTAAAGGAAGATTATAATAGGTGGAAGGAGCCTCCGCCTCTCTCTGGCAGAATAGAAACCACAAGTATGAATATCCTCCCACAATTTCTTTTTATCTTTTGATCGCTACCAATACAACCTCCAGGATCCTTTTAGAAAGACCTCTCAACCACTCTCCCTAGAGTCATTTGGGGAGGCCATAAACCCACGGTTAAATGGAAGATAGTACAGACCCCTACAAATAGGGGAGGGTTAGGTTTACCAGACATGCAGAAATATGTTTGGGCCACACAGCTGCAGGCTTTAAGTACTCTTTCACAGACACCACCCCCATGCTGAGCAGAAACAGAACTGTCCACCTGGCTTCTTAGAGATGCATCAGATATATTGTTCTTGGATTTCCCCAGATTAAAATTATTGCAAACTCCTAATCCCTGGTTCTGTGTGACCATTCAAGTTTGGTAAGACGTGAACAAAAAAAGTACAGTTACGTAAGAACTTACCGTAACAGTAGATCTTCGAGAGAGGCTCTTGCAGTAGGTATTCACATATAGGACAAAGCCACCAGGCATCAGGACCCCACGGAAAAATTTCTAGCTTGCAGTCTCTGGCGGGGGACCACCCCCACATCAGGTGACTGGCGTCACGCAACGTCAGTATAAAGCAGCGGTCCCCCATGCCCGCCTTCCAGTTCTTTCCCACCAAAAGAGGCAAGACGAGAGAGAAGAGGATATTCTCCCCCATGGAAATGAAGAAAAGAAAATTAAGGGGGATGGAGGGTGGGAAGGCAATACCTGCTGCAAGAGCCTGTCTCGAAGATCTACTGTTACGGTAAGTTCTTATGTAACTGTACTATCTTACTTCGAGAGGGCTCTTGTAGAAGGTATTCACATATAGGACAGAGTCCCAAGCAGTCTGAAACAAGGAAAAGCAGTCGGGAGGAGGATTGTTATCCATAACACAGAACCTCAAGGCTGAACGGGTCTCATGAAAGGAGACCTTGTAGGAAAGCTAACCCAAAGCCTGCTCTACGGTGAGAGACAATGTCCAGACTGTAGTGTTCTGTGAAGGTATGGACAGACACATTCTTGAAACAAGCTGCAGAGGCAGCTACTCCTCTGGTGGAGTGATCGCTGACTTGACCTGGAAGGGTCTTGTTGTACTTGTCGTAACAGAAAGTGATACAATTCGCCAACCACTCTGATAGGCATTGCTTAGAAACAGCATTTCCTTCTCTTCTGTGAGCAAAAGAGAGAAAGAGTTGATCAGTTTTTCTGAGATCCTTAGTCCGATTGGTGTAGTATCTCAGGATTCTGTGAACATCCAGAGTATGCAAGAGGTACTCCCCTTGATTGGAGTGTTGCGTAAAGAAAGCGGGTAGCTCGATGGATTGATTCAGCCACCATCTTAGGGAGAAACTTAGGGTTGGTGCGCAGAGCCACACGTTCCTTGTGGAAAATCAAGTATGGAATTTTACACATCAGGGTCTGAAGCTCGTAAATGCACTGAGCAGAAGCGATGGCCACTAGGAAGAGCATCTTCCAAGAAAGGAACTTTAAATCAGCTGCCACCGCTGGCTCAAAGGGAGGCAGAGTGAATTTCTCCAGGATGAAATTCAAGTCCCATGATGGGGCAGGAATGGGAATGGGGGGGTCTCAAATGGAGAACCCCTCTAAAGAAAGTCTTAGAGACTTCCAAATGAGCAAAAGTCCTGTCTCCAAAGGGAATATGGTAGGCTGAAACAGCTGCCATTTGGACCTTCAACGAGGAATGGCTGAGACCCAGATCGAAGACGTGACGCATTTAATCCAGGACTTTATTGACTGGGCACGAGAAAGGCTCAAAGTCTTTCGAATTTGCCCAGATGGAAAACTGTTTCCACTTCATAGCGTAGGTGGACCTGGTGGAAGGCTTCCTTGCCTCCACCAAAATGTCTGCTATTAAAGGAGGGATTCCGAAGCGGGCTTTAGCTATGTCTGCAGGAGATCATGCATGGAGATGAAGGGATTTGAGACCTGGATGAACAAGGGTTCCCTGATCCTGGGTCACAATTGTTGTGACAGAAGAGGAGGTGGTTCTTCTGATAACTGTTGCAGAAGAGAGAACCAAACTTGCCTGGGCCAGAAGGGAGCATTGAGAATCATTCGAACCTCTTCTGATCCGAGTTTGTTCAGGACCCTCGTAATTAAAGGAATGGGAGGGAAGGCATAAACAAATCTGTCCCTCCAGCTGACAGACACAGCATCTCGCCAGAAAGTGTCTCGCCCTGAAGCGAGTGAGCAAAAGGTGGGAAGCTTTGCATTTTGGGGAGAGGTGAAGAGGTCTACCTGAGGTATTCCCCATCGCTGAAAGATATCGAGGACTGACTGAGATCATCTCCCAGTGTGTTTTCAACTCCCAGAACGTGGACTGCGGTCAAGTGAAGGTGATGTTGGGCTGCCCAATACCAGACTCTCATCACCTCCCGGCACGGGGGTAGGAACGTGTTCCTTCCTGTTTGTTGAGGTACCAGACTACGCACATTTTGTCTGATTGGATGAGGAGATGACCAGGGAGAATGAAGGGAAGAAGAGCCTGGAGGGCATAAAGGACTGACCTCAGTTCGAGCACATTTATGTGCAGATTTTGCTCGAATTTGGACCAGCTGCCCTGAGTCCTGTGAGACCCTAGGTGGGCATCCCAACCTTCTCCTGACGCATTTGTTGTCAACGTCTGGGAAGGAGCAATGCAGAAGTGAACTCCCAGACACAGGTTCTCCTGAACCATCCTCCATTGCAAGTCCCTGATCATGGGATCTGATACTAGTACCTCTTGGTCTAGATTGTCCCTGGTCTGGTCCCATTGCGACTGAAGCGTCCATTGAGAGATCCTCATATGAAGCCGAGTGAAAGGGACTGTCGGGATGGCAGCCTCCATTAGCCCGAGGAGGTGGAGGACTGACCTGGCTCCGACCCTCCTGCGGCTAGACAGAAGATGAGCCTGATTCTGAAGGATCTCTACCCTGTCCGGAGGCAAGAAGGCTTTGCCGGTGGTCTTGTCCAGAATCACCCCTATAAACTGAAGGCATTGGCAAAGGACCAAGTGGGACTTGGCATGGTTGATGGCAATACCCAGGCTGGTAAAAACCTGCAGGGTAAGGGAAAGAGAGTGCAGGAGTTCCTCCCTGGATGAGGCTACCAGGAGCCAATCGTCCAGGTACGGGAATACCTGTATGCCCTGGGTACACAGGTGGGCCGCTACCACCGACAGGCATTTGGTAAACACTCGGGAGGCTGAGGAAAGAGAAAATGCAAGGGCCTTGAATTGGTAGTGGTCCCTCTGAAAACAAAAACGGAGGTATATACGATGGGAAGGGCATATGGAATATGCAGATAAGCATCCTGCATTTCCAGGATGCATAGCCACTGTCCCGGCCGAAGTAGTGGTAGAAGGCTCTTCAAGGAGAGCATTCTGAAGCGTTTGTACTCCACGAACTTGTTCAGAGAGCTGAGGTCCAGAATAGGCCTCCGATCTTCCGTCTTCTTTGGAACTAGGAAGAAATGGGAATAGTAACCTGTAACCTAAAGATGAGTGGGGGCTGACTCTATCGCCACCTTTGAGAGAAGGGAGATGATTTCCTCTAGAACCAGAGGAAGATGTTGCGGGGAGTAGGATGACTGAAGGGGTGGGTTTCAGGGCAGTTTCTGCAGAAACTCTATTGTGTGTCCTGCCGATATCAGCTGGAGCACCCAAGCATCTGATGTTATCCTCTCCCAATCCAGCAGATGGGAGGAGAATTTTTGTACAGAGGCAGCAGAAGAGTCAGGGAGTCAGAAGGTGTGGGGCAGCGCAGCAGCTGGGGCTCCCGTGGCTTTTTTGTGGGGCGGGGGGAGGTAGTCTTTGTTGCTGGAGGGGCCCGATGTTTGATGGCATGTTTTCCTTAGGGCTTTTTTCTCTGTCAGTTTTGGTGATGAAAAGGACGTCGCTGCCCTTGAGGGGGTCGGTACATAGTCTGGACAGACTTGAGTGCAGTACCCTTCTCTTGCAGTTCGGTTACAATGTCCTTGACATCATCCCCGAATAGCACCGAACCCCTGAAGGGCGCATCCTCTATAGCGGATTGTACCTCACGGACCAATCCTGACACGTGGAGTCAGGCATGACGGCCAAGACCAAGCTCCTTTCATAGATACATAGACAGTGTCGGCAGATAAGGGCCTATGGCCCACCTAGTCTGCCCATTTGAGCTTGTAAGTTCAGTTTGTTTTCCTAGAAGTCTGTTTCCCCTTACCCCTGACCTCTAGAATTCCTTTATGTCTATCCCATGCATTCTTAAATCCCGTGATTGTTTCAGCCCCCCACTTCCTCTGGCAGGGTGTTCCACTTGTCCACCACCCGTTCTGTGAAGAATTCTTTCTCATGTTTCCTCTGAATCATCCTCCCTCCAACTTCATCCCATGCCCTCTAGTCCTGAAACATCTTTTTCGCTTAAAAATAGTGTTTTCCTGCACCCTGTTCCTCCCTGTAAGATACTTGTATGTCTCTTTCATATCCCTCTCTCCTCCTCTCCTCCAGGGAGTACATGTTCAGTTCCTTCAACCTGTCTTCATAGGACTTGTGATGCAACCCATGCACCATCTTTGTTGCCCTCCTCTGAACCTTCTCTACCCTGTCTATGTCCTTACGTAGGTATGGTCTCCAGAACTGTACACTGTACTCAGGTGGGGCCTCACTAGTGTCTTGTATAGCGGAATTATGACCTCCTTTTCCTGCTGGTGATGCCCCTGCCTACACATCCCAGCATCCTATTTGCTTTACCTGATGCCTTGTCACACTGTTTCCTACCTTGAGGTCATCAGAGATGACAACCCCAAGATCCCTTTCCTGCTTGGTGCATGCTATATCCTCACCCCCAACTGATATATTGTGCCAGGGTTTTGTGCCCCATATGCATTATCTTGCACTTCTTTGCACTGAATTTCAACTGCCAAACCCTGACCATTCTTCAAGTTTCTGCAGGTCCCTTCTCATTCTGTCTACACCCTCTGGTGTGTCTACTCTGTTACAGAGCTTTGTGTCATCAGCGAACAGTGAAATTCTGCCTTCTAGATCCTGTGCAATGTCACTGATGAAGATGTTGAATAGGACCGGTCCCAGCACTGATCCCTGTGGTACCCACTGGTTACTCTTCCCTCTGTGGAGTGACAGCCATTTACCACCACCCTCTGTGTCCTGCCACCCAGCCAGTTACCTACCCACCACACTACTGTCCTGCCACACCCATATTCCCCAGTTTGTGTAATAGTCTTCTTGTGGCACAGTGTCAAAGGCCTTGCTGAAGTCCAGATAGGCCATGTCCACTGCCCTCCCCTGAGCCACCTCTAGTCACCCAGTCAAAAAATTCAATGAGGTTGGTCTGACATGACCTCCCCCTGGTGAAACCATGCTGCCTTGGGTCCTGTAGTCCATTGACAACCAGATGTTCCACCAATCTCTCCTTCAGTAGTGCTTCCATGATCTTTCCCACTACCGAGGTGAGGCTGACTGGTCTGTAGTTCCCTGCTTCCTCTTTGTTCCCACTTTTGTATAAGGGGGACTACATCTGCTGTCCTCCAGTCTTTGGGTACCTCCCCTGTTTCCAGTGATTGGCTGAACAGGATAGCCAGAGGTTCAGCCACCACCTCTCTTAGTTCTTTAAGGACCCTGGGGTGCACCCCATCTGGCCCCATTGCTTTATCAGCTCTTATTACTTCCAGTTCTTTCAGGACCCTTTCTCGTATAAAGGGACTTGTGTCCATTTCTGCACCATTCTCACCCTTGTACTCCTTCAGACCCATTACCCCCTCTTCCTTAGTAAAGACTGAGCAGAAATACCTGTTCAATATGTCAGCTTTATTGTTGTCATCCTCCACGTGGCTCCCATCCTCCCCCTTCAGTCTCACTATCCCTCCCTTTGTCTTTCTTTTTTCACTTATGTACCTGTAAAAGGTTTTGTCCCCTTTACCCACTGATTTTGCAATGTGTTGTTCTGTCTGAGCTTTGGCTTCCCTTACTGACTTCCAGCCTCCCTTTGTTTCTCCTGGTACTTCTCCTATCCCTTCTGCCTGTGTCTTTTTGTATTGCCTGAATGCAATCTTTTTGGCTTTCACTTTCTTTGCTACCTCTTTGGAAAACCATAATGGTCTCCTCTTCCTTTTCCTCTTGCTAACCTGCTTAATGCATAATTCTGTTGTTCTTATAATCCCCATTTTAAATACTGCCCACTGTTTCTCAACCCCTGATTCCTGTCCCATTCCCCTTAATGCCTCTTTCAAGTATCTCCCCATTTTCCCAAAGTCTGCCCCCCTAAAATCCAGGATACGTGTTTTTGTGTGGTTTGGTTCTGCTCTTTCTGTGATTTCAAACCACAATGACTGGTGGTCACTGTTACCCAGGTGCTCCCCACTGTTACCCCCATCACACTGTCCCTGTTTGTGAGCACAAGGTCCAGTATTGCCTTCTGCTGAGTTGGTTCCATGACCAGTTGCTTGAGGAAGGCACCCTGAAGGGAGTCCAGGATAAATCTGCTCCTAGTTGATGCTGCTGCTGGGATGCTCCAGTCCACGTCTGGTATACTGAAGTCTCCAACCAGTACTACCTCACCCTTGTCTGCCATCCTTTGTCAGGTCCTTCTGCTCCGTCAGAGCCCCTGGCACCAGGGTACCCGATACTGCAATACCTGGTGCCGCAGTACCCAGGCCCTCAGTATCCAGCACCACAGTACCCGACGTCGGGCTACCGGCTGTGTCCACCGCACTGTAAGTGGCATGGAGCATGTGCCGACAGGCCAAGTGAGTGGAACGGACAAGGTCACCCACTTTCTGCTTAGTTTGTGACTCAGGAAGGGAGTCCAACTTAAATTCCACCTGGCTAAGGATGGACTTCTGGAAATCCCCCATATGGGCAAACAAAACTGAGGGCCCCGATGCCTAGGGTAGAAGAGGAATAGATCTTCCTCCCATACTGGTCCAGAAGCCGGGATTCCTTATCAGGTGGAGACGAGCTTAGATGTTTAGGGTAGGCAGAGCGGCCGGGAGCGGTGCTGATGACAACCGAATCCACCTTGGAGTGAAGACTAAGAAAGTCTATACCATTAGGAGCCTGGTATAGCACTTCCTCAGAAGGGGGGCTAAGGTGGAAGGTTGTTTCCAAATGGTGGAAACAAGATCTGCGTGAGGCTCAATCCAGGGTGGAATCAGCGTAGGAGCAGTCTTAGGCAGATCCAGATGGGCAGCGAGTTTTTATGCTGTGGGTCTGGCTCCACTGATTGCCATTGACGTACTTCCTGGATTTTCTTTAATAACTCCAGAAAGGAAGGGTCCTCCAGAGGGGACTTTGGAGGATCCCTAGGCCTTGGGCATTTTGGAGTATGGGACTCGTCTTTATGTTCAGAGTGTCCGGACTCTGTCTCAGAGTCAGAAGTCTCTGAAGAAGAGGAAGAAGACTCCTCCTTGGCAGGGGGAGGGACGACCCCTCTGGGAAGTTCCCGGGGCACGTATCCTCCTCGCCTCGGGCACCCAAGGGTTCTCCTCTGGTGTCCGGCAAGGGGGAGGGAGTCTCCAGCATAGGGGTCCAGTATAGGGACCGACGTTGGGAGACGACTCTCTACCTCCTTGGTGATCTAAGCACTGGCCTCAACCCACCAGGAGGCCAAGGTCTCCTTCAGATCCACCGGTGGCTGTGGAGTGGGCGGCGGAGGTGGTGGAAATGGGTACTGAGAGTACCCGTAAAAGGAGTATCCGTAGACCGATGGCGGGTAGCCCGGCGTCGGGTACTGTGGTGCTGGATACTGAGGGCCTGGGTACTGCGGCACCAGGTATTGCAGTATCGGGTACCCTGGTGCCAGGGGCTCTGACGGAGCAGAAGGACCTGACAAAGGCCCCGCTGGCGGGCCAGACGGAGGAAGCGTTGGCTCCACGGGTGTCGGGCCCAGCGCAGGTATACCGTCGAGCTTGTCCAATGGTCCTGACAGAGGAATAGGTCTTCTGTCAGGCAAAGGGACGCCGGAGGGTGGCGTCAGGTCGGCCGACTTTGGGGCTAGCGTCTGAGGATTCCGCGTCAGTGGGGGCTGGTGCAGGAGGAGGAATCCCTGACGGCAGCGTCTCAAGGTCCTTGTTGACGACCGGGGAAGGAGGATTAAAGTAACTGGGTGTCAGTCGAGGGGACATGGGGATCTCAGTGAGGAATGTAGTGAGACACTGCGGAGAGCCTGGGGCGTCAGATGGGACAATAGGGTCTGGCGCAGGCGTCTTGGCCAGGCGGTCGTCAGGGGAGCCGGCATCCGACTCATCGGACTCCCTGTCTGAAGAAGGCCGCAAAGGAGTGGCAGCCCTGTCGGAAGGGGGTTTAGCTGGACGCTCACCCGAGGAGGTGAGTGGCTTGGCAGCTTTGTCTGGGAGGGCATCAGTAGGACCGACGTCCGAATGACCAGAACCACTCTGACTAGAAGGCTGCAGAGAAGGAGCAGCCTTAATGGGAGCAGAGGCCTCCTTTGCCCTGGAGGCTCCCGAAGGGCATGGGCATGAGCCCAGCCCAGGAGAACAACGCCTTCCTGGTAGCCACCAAGATGGCCACTGAATGGCAATCCCTCGGAGGACATTGCAACAAAGGGCCACGACCCAACCGTCGCTGCTGCTGTGAAAGACCACTCGCTTCCCAGTGCTTCTCCTTGTCACGCTTCTTTCTGTGGCCTTCGGGGGAAGTGGACACCTGCTTATGCTTTTTTAACTATTTTTCCATGGAAGCCATTTTCTTCTTGAGGAGATGGGCTTCCAGGGACTGCTGCCTTCTCTTGCGGGTAGCTGAGTTGAACTTCTGGCAGTGCTGGCACTTCTCCACAGGGTGATCTGGGCCTAGACAGAAGAGGCACAAGGAATGGCCGTCCTTGTGTGGAAGCTGGGAACCACACGAGTCACACTTGTTTTTGTGTGATTTGAAGGGCGTCGGGGATGACATACACAGCAGGTATTAGAGAAAATATCGAAAAACAGAGAAAAAAGGTTGAAAAAGTTGTAAAACTTTAAGACCGATGATCGACTGATGAGCGCTGTTCTACAGCGAGGAACTTTCACAAGCCGACGGTGGGAAGAACTGGAAGGCAGGCATTGGGAACCACCCCTTTATACCGACATTGCATGATGCTGGTCACCTTACGTGGGGGTGGTCCCCCGCCAGAGACTGCTAGCTAGAAATGTTTCCGTGGGGTCCTGACGCCTGGCAGCTTAGTCCTATATGTGAATACCTACTATAAGAGCCCTCTCGAAGTAAGATCTAGGTCTGCCTTTCTCTCTGGTCTCCTCTACCCCTATTTTGAGTTGTAAGGACCTTGCACCACTAAGATGGGATATGTCTTTCTCTAGATGGGAGAGAAAAGGTTTATGAACCTTGGGTCACTGTTTTTCAGGCACTATTTTTAACGCCTTTCAGCAACTAAAAGAGGAATTTGGTCTTAGCCAACAAGATCACTTTAGATATCTGCAACTGAGGCATCATTTGACAACAGCTGTGGGACTCCCTTGAGAGAGGGCAGATACCCCTGAAAACTCCCTCAGAGAGTCAATGGTTGCACTGGGATCAGGGTTGTTGGCCCAATAAACAATTTCCAAGTTGGTGCAAATTATGAATAATATTACCCCTGACCCCTTAGTTGACATAAAGGAGGCCTGGCATACAGAATTTGAGATGCATCTTTCTGATAAGGATTGGGAAGGTGTCTGGGAAGGCATTAATCTCAACAGCATCTTTGTTTTGGAGAGAGTTTCGATGGAAGGTGAGAGTGAGATTTTTTTAGGCCCCCCACGGTGACAAAACATTATGGAAATCACCCCTCGGACAGATGTTGGCACCTCTGCCAGTTATTATGGTCTTATTTCCATATTTTCGGGACATGCCCTGTAATACAAGAAGACTTGAAAAATTTCCAGAAAACAATCAGTGAAATTTTAGAGATCCCTCTGACAGAGCCACGACGGCACTGGCTTTTGGGCCTACCCCCACCATCTTTGAAAACTAAAGCACTAAGATATCTTTTTGCAATATTAGTGAGGGCTGCTCTTAAAACAATTACTGTGAATTGGCTTACACCCACCCAACCTACAGTAGAGGTCTGGTATGACATCTGCAAGAAAATCCTTGATTTGGAATATTTGACAGCCAAGGTGAGACTGGGGATAGATAAATTTAGAGGGAGATGGTTACCTTTTTTACATTTCATGGCAACAAGGGAAAAACTTGACATCACAGCACTATTAGCTAAGTATGGCTGAAACCTTCAAGGAATTCATTACTTGGATGGGTAGAAATATCCACCCAGTAGATTCTAAATAAATATCTCAGGGATTATAAAAGGAGCATACACTATTTACTCTTCTTTTTATCTTTTCAAACTTCATTTTTTACAAAAAAAAAGCTCATAGATTTTTTTAGGAAAACAAACAAAAAAAAAGATTACTTGGGCATTTATGTACTGTCGTTTTCCCCTCTGAATACCCTTCTTTCCCCTTTTCTATCTTTCTACCCTTAGCTTCTTTCTCTCTTACCATTTTGCCTCTTTCTACCTTTCGTTACTTTCTATCTTTTTTTTCTACTTTACAATAATGTTACTGTATTATCTATGAATCTCTGAATGAAACATATATGTAACTGTTTACTGTAAAATGAATTCTTTTTTAAATAAACTTATTTAAAAAAAATATATGAGCATTCCAACAAATACTAAAATCCAAAAGTACAGTTACATAAGAACTTACCATAACAGTAGATCTTCGAGAGAAGCTCTTGCAGCAGGTAACACATATATAGGACTAACGCCACCTGGCGGCAGATCTCGGCACTTCTTTTTCTCTAGCAGTACCGATGTGGGACCACCTACCCGGTCTCGGCCCTGCCCCCAACATCATGTAGTATAAAGGGTATAGGCGGTCCCCACGTGCTTCAGTTCTTGCACGCCAAAGACAAGCCAACTAACAACAACACTGTGGGTGAAAACATTCCACAGAAAACTACAGAAATTGCAAGGCCTGCAAAGGGAGCTGAACTAGACCCAAAGCAGAAAGGCTCACTCCCGGGGGAAGGAGGAAGGGAAATCATACCTGCTGCAAGAGCTTCTCTTGAAGATCTACGTTACGGTAAGTTCTTAAGTAACTGTACTATCTTACTTCCAGAGAAAGCTCTTGCAGCAGGTAACACATACATAGGACTGTTTGCCAAGCAGTATGCACTAAAGACAACTGCTGGGAAAGGGCAGGGGAAAGGAACAACAGACACAACTCCCAGAGGTATAAACTTAAGACGACCCCTGGGAAGGGGAGTCAAATACACAGAACACACTCAAGGTCTAAACTTAAGACAACCATGAGTGGGAAGGAAAGGAGAGGCAGGGACCATTCGGGAGATAAGACCTCGCAGGAGATAAAGCCCTGGAGGACCGCCAGGCCAAAATCTGAGCGACGTCTGGAAACAATGTTCAGACTGTAGTGCCTGATGAAAGTATGAATAGAGTGCCAGGTGGCGGTAGCACAAATGTCAGCAGCCGACACCTTCTTGAGGGCTGTGAAGGAAGTAGCCACCGCTCTGGTGGAATGAGCTCTAATGGAGCCCAGAAGGGTCTTGTTAGCCTGCTGATAACAGAAGGATATACAGTTTACCAGCCAACGTGAAAGTGTTTGTTTTGTTACTGGGTGCCCCAAGGACCTATCCACAAAGATACAAACAGCTGGTCCAATTTCCTGGTTCCCTTTGTTCTGGACAAGAAACATCGCAGAGCGTGGTGCACATCAAGGGTGTGCAAGAGCACTTCTCCCCACTGGAATGCTCCGGATAATATACTGTGAGCTGAACCAATTAAGAGTGAGCTCCAACACTACCTTGGGAAGAAATTTTGGATTAGTGCAGAGGTCTACCCTATCCTTATGAAAAATAAGATAGGGCTCCCGACACATTAGGGCACGAAGCTCCGAAATGCGTCGAGTCGAGGTGACCACCACCAGAAGCAAAGTCTTCCAAGAGAGATAGCGGAGCTCACAAGTCATGGCCGGTTTGAAGGGAGGAAGCGCAAGCCTCTCCAGAACAAACAACAAGTCCCAAGGGGGAGCAGGGTCCCAGACCGGAGGACGGAGATGCAAAATCCCCTTCAGAAAGGTTTTAACCACCTCCAATTGAGCCGCTGTCCTGTCCTGAATACAGTGATGATAGGCAGCAAAAGCAGCCAGGTGTACTTTGATGGGGGAGTAGCTGAGACCTGACTCCGACAAGGATAGCAGGTATTGTAAAATGGAGTTAACTGGACAGACCAGAGGGTCAAGCCCCCTGGTTGCGGCCCAGAGACAAAAGAATTTCCACTTCATGGCGTAAGTGGCCCTGGTAGTGGGCTTCCGAGCCTCCACCAAAATCCAGGCAACGTCATCAGAAACTCCAAAATGAAGCTTTGCTAGGTCCACAGGAGCCAAGCATGCAGGTGAAGGGAGCGCAGGTTGGGATGAACCAAGGTCCCCTGCTGCTGAGAGAGTAATTAACCCGAAAGGGGAGAGGCCACGGAGCTTGCACTGACAGATGCCGGAGAAGCAGGAACCAAATCTGTCTGGGCCATAGAGGGGCTATCAGAATCATGGTGAACCTCTCTGATTGGGCTTTGAGGAGGACCAGCTGCAAGAGGGGAAAGGGAGGGAAGGCGTAAAGAAACCTCCCACTCCACGATAGGGACAATACGTCTTGCCAGAAAGCTCCAGGCTTGAGATCAAGTGGGCAAAAATTGGGCAGTTTTGCATTGCAGTGAGACGCAAACAGATCCAAATCCAGCGTTCCCCATCTTGTGAAAAGCTTGTCTGCTATCGACTGCAGCACGGACCACTCGTGATAGAGTGGTTTTGCCCGGCTGAGGGCGTCCGTGACTACGTTTATGGAGCCTGGAACGTGGACTGCTGAAAGATGGAGATGGTGCTCCACCGCCCAGTCCCACACCCTCATAGCTTCCCGACAAAGGGAGTAAGAGTGTGTACCTCCCTGCTTGTTGATGTAAAACACCACCTTCTGAATAAGGAGATGGCCGGGCAACAGAAAAGGAAGCCAGTGCCTGCAGGGAGTACAGGACCGCTCTGAGCTCGAGCACACTGATATGCAAGTTCTCCTCTAATGGGGAATATAGCCCCTGCGTACGGTCCCCAGGTGAGCCCCCATCCTGTCCCAGACACGTCTGTAGTGAACGGTTGGACAGGGCTTTCCGGCTGGAAGAAGAGTCCTCGGCAGGGATGCCAGGGAGATGCCCACCAGCAGAGTTCGCGATGAATTGGCTCCAAAATCCTGACTGGCAAGTCCAAGTCATCCCTGGTCTGGTCTCATAGGATTCGGAAAGCCCACTGAATGGTGCGCATGTGCAGTCTGGCAAAGGGAACCGAGACTATGGCAGCCACTATGTGACCCAGAAGCCTGAGAATCGACCTGGCAGGAACCACGGAAGCAGCTTTGGGATGCCAGAGCCTGGATGCGCTCTGCCCTGTCTGAAGGGAGAAAGGCTTTCCCCAAGGTGGTGTCCAATAAAGCACTTATAAATTGCAGACACTGAGAGGGGAACAGCTGAGACTTTTCTAGGTTTACAATGATCCCCAGACGCCAACAAAGGGAGAATGTGTCCAGGATAGTCTCCCAAAGACGAGACCTGGACGGGGCCAAGAGGAGCCAATCATCTAGATAAGGGAACAAAAAGTGGCCATCTCGGCGCAGGGCCGCTGCAACAATGGGTATGCACTTGGTGAAGACTCTGGGAGTGGAGGAAAGGCCGAAGGGAAGGACCTTGAACTGAAAGGCCCAACCCTCGAACTTGAACCTCAGGAATCTCTGATAACTCTGGCAAATAGGAATGTGAAGGCAAGCATCCTGCATGTCCAGAGACACCAGCCAATCCCCAACCGCAAGGAAGGTGAGGAGATTTGGAAGCGACACCACGCGGAATCTGCGGTAAGCAACCCACTGGTTGAGGTCGCTGAGATCCAAGATTGGTCGAAGGTCCGACTTCTTGGGAACCAGAAAGATGCGGGAGTACAACCCAGAGTCCCCTTCTGCCTCCGGGACCCATTCTATGGCATCCTTGTCGAAGAGAGACTGGATCTCCCGCCTGATGGGAGCCCTGTGGTCTCTCAGGTAATAAGAAGGGGGCAGTGGTCTGTCCGGGGTAGAGATTCGAACTCTATGGAGTGCCAGAACTCCACGAGGTCAAGGACCCATCTGTCAGAGTTCACTTCTCTCCATGCCTGGTGGTAGTGAGAAAAACTACCTCCTACCCACGCTCCCAACAACAGGTCTGGGAGGGCAGGGGAGTGTTGCCTGCATAGTCAGGTGGAAGGAGGGGGCGGGAGGGCAGTTGCTGGAGGTCTAGCCTGTCTAGAGGGGGCAGAGACAGCGCCTTGGTGACCCCCTTGTCAACTAAAGTCACCCCACTGTGCGTGAGGCTGAGCATGGGGTTGCTGAGGATTGTGTCCCCCTCTGCCACGAAAATGGTGCAGATGAAAACGCTCCCGTTTTGGGCGGTACACAGACTGCACCGTACGGACCACTTTGCCAGAGTCCTGCAATCTAACTATAACCTTCTCTGTGCCTTCACTGAAGAGCACAGAGCCCTTGAAAGGGGTGTCCAGAAGTGTAGTCTGCACGTCTGGGTCGAACCCTGAGACCCAGAGCCAGGAGTGGCGCCGAAAGCAAATTCCAGTAGCGGCTGCCCTCGCCGAAGTGTCCGCAGAGTCATACGCAGCTCGAAGAATGTGGATACCCACATCCGAGCCCGTCTGTAAGAGTTTAGCAAGTTCTGCCCTCTGGGGGCAGTCAGGCAATCCTTGCAGAATGTCCAATCCTTGGTCCCAAAGGACATTCTGGAATTGGACCATGTGAGTCAAAAAATGTAGACTACGGATGCTGCAGGTGGCAGACCAGTACACCCTGCAACCTAAGGAATCCAGCTGCTTAGACTTCCTGTCTAGCGGCTGGGTACTTAGGTGCTTCGGCCTCTGCGAATGATCATGCGCGGCCGAAATGATCATGGAGTCCACCGTGGGGTGTTCGGCCAAGTAAGAATGGTCCTTGGGGGCCCGGTATAAGTGGTTGGCCTTCTTGGGCACTGAAGAGGACACATGTGGGTGCCTCCGGGTAGCTAGGGTAACGTCCTGAAAGGTGTCCACCAAGGGAGGGATGACCACCGGTTTGGATTTCTTCTAGCACAGATATTTTGCCAAGCGCAAGCATTCGGGGTCCACAGCCTCTGTATCTCATCCCATGTTCTCCTGAATGTGCAGCATGACCTCTAGGAAACTGGGGTTATCGGGAGGAGATTAAGGCTGGTCCTCTGTGTCACCAGGGAGCGAGCCCAGGTCCGAATCACGGAAGGAATCTGATTTGTGGTAGGTGGTGGAAGAGGAGGAAGAAGTAGCAGAAACCCTTTGTTGTCTCCTCTTATGCCTGAGCCGTCTAGGAGAAGGAGAGCGAGAGGAGGAAGGAGACCTAGTCCTCTTGTCGCTTGTTCTTGCACTTCCTGGGGCTGGCTGGAGATTTATCCCCCTCAGTCCCAGATGAGAGTGGTATAGCCTGCCCGTCAGGCTGAGGGACAGGAGGAGCTTTTGGATGAGGAACAGGAGGGGCTATTAAGGTCTGCTTGACTGTGTCCCACCAGTGCTCAAAAAGTTCCTTAACTTGGACATCCCCAACTTTGGAGAGTCCGGTCTAGTAGGCGGCGTCGGTTGGCCACGAGGCACTGGCATCAGTAGGGACCGGCGTCACTGGGGTGGGTGATGCCAGTGAAAACTCCTCAGCGGCAGCTGTCGGTTCGGAGTCGGGTGGACCAGCAAATGGTCACGAGGCGACGTCGGAGGGACCAACGACGACTGCAGATCAGCCTTGTCCGGCACCGGTGGGGAACCGGGGGTGCGACCAGTGTCGGTGATGGAGCCGCGCCCGATGGATGCCCCTTAGCCAGAGGAGGACGGGGGTGGTCGGAGGAGGAAGAAGAGGCCTTAGAAGGCCTATCAGCCTTATGTTTGTCAGGGTGGTGTCGGTCCGACTCAATGGATGGACACCGGTCATGCCTATGTTTAGGCAGCAAAGAAGAGAACCGAGAAGAAGAAGAAGAAGAATGCCCTGAAGGCTGCTTAGCCTCCCGGGGGTCAACGGAAGCCGAGTGGGAGGATTGCTTACCTGAGGTCGGCACAGGGTCAGTGTCGGAGTGCCTCTTGTGGCCAGAGAAGCCTGAGCCAGATGGTTTCTTGGAGGATACCCCAGAGTCCGAGGGCTTAGACGCTGCTGTGGAGCCGGTGTCGGAAGTCCAGATCCTAATGGGCTGCAAGGCGGGCACCTTGGGAAGCGAGGCGGGAAGCTTGAGTGAGGTACGCCATGTCTCATGTCCGGAGGAGCCGGAACAACCAGCAGAGCTGGAAGACCTGGGCCTAAAAGGTGAGTGGTCTCGGTGCCTCTCTCTCCCTTTCTTAGGAGTAAGGGAGCAGGACTCCCTCCCGGAGGACATATCCTGCTGCATCTGGGCCAGCTGCTGCTGCGCTAGATGGGCCTGGAGCGATTTTTGTCTTTGGATCCTGGTCCTACTATTGAAGGCCTGGCAGTGGGTACAGGCGCCGGTGTCATGGTCTGGGCCCAGGCAAAAAAGGCAGGCTGAGTGACCGTCCTTGGCAGGGATCTGCCACCAGCAAAAGCACTTGTTACGGTGTCCGGTCGGAATGGATGACATACGTCGTCGAAATATTCGAGGAAAAATGAAGAGGAACTGTTCTAGAGCTGAGGAACATGTAGGTGAGACGAGAGCGGACTAGCGAGTTGCCATGGCGGGAAAGAACTAGAGCATGTGGGGACCACCTATACCCTTTATACTAGGTGACGCCGGGGGCAGGGCCGATGCCAGGTAGGCAGTCCCACGTCAGTACTGCTAGAGAAAAAGAAATGCGGAGATCTGCTGCCAGATGACGTCAGTCCTATATATGTGTTACCTGCTGCAAGAGCTTCCTCTCGAAGTAAAATCTAAAATGAAAGTGAATTGTCAGCAAGAATTTTTAAGATGCCAAAATACAAATGTCTCAAGACATTGTCTAAAGAACAGTGTCTGAGAATGCCAGGCTGAATAAAAAGGTCATGAGGTGGGCTTTTTGTTATTTTTTTTAGTTATCTGTGGGATTATTTTTGGTGCTCCTCCTCATATTAGGGCAGATTGTTAGAGTAAGTAGTGTTGTTACTGTGGAGCCCATTGACGTGTTTCTAGAGTGTGCATTGTGACTGAGTAATTTTTTGGGGGGGACGGGCTACAAAGTTTTGAGATCATGGCGGCTGGTGTTGAGAGAATCATTCTGCATCGCTTTCATTTGGAGGAGTTTGTGGCTTTTGTTTTCAACCTTTGCTGTGTTTTTGTTTTATTTGGTACCTATGTGGCTGCAGTGATCACCGATGTTATGGCTGGGTTATCGGCCGGCATTATAAAGGCATTTTTGGGGAGGTTCGCACGGTTCAGGATGGCAGTAGGACATTTTGAGGTTAGTGTTTGGTGAGTTCAGAAGTAATAGTTAAGTTGTTATTGTAGGTTTCCTGTGTGGTTTCAGGAGTGTCTAGGTAGGTAATGTGGGCTCGACAAATGAAAGAAGCTGTTTTTTATGTCTGCAGTATTTACTGGCTACTGTTGCAGTCACAAGGAATGTGTGGAAAAAGTACTGGGTGAGTGGTGGGGGACACTGCATATCTACTGTGTGAATAAACATCGATGATGTAGACACTATAGATATAAATGTAAGATTTTACATTTATACCTATAGTGTCTGTGTCATCGGCCCGTTTATTCTACTGGGGTGAAAATACATGTTTTTATTCATGAAAATATCTCCCAACCCCTACTATGTATGCGTGCGTGTGTGTACAGTATATCTGCAAAAGGTGGCTACTTTGATGAGTCAAAAATTTAGATTAAATTTTGTTGAACAAAATGATTCTATGATTTCTTTTTTATCTCCAATTGTTTATTTGTTCTATGCTTTAATTTCAGAGTACATTGAGACATTAACCTGCGTAAATTTCAATAAAAACTGGAAAAATGGGGGTGTTCTAAAACTTTTGACCGGTAGTGTATGTGTGTGTGTATATAACTGGCATGGCTGCGCCAGTATCGTTAGGGTTGATTAGGCACTTTAATGTTAAATCCCAATTATTGCACATTAATAACTTTGCAACCGTTCAACGGATTTGCACAAAATTTAGCATGTGCAGTCTCGTATGGTAGATCTCTTGATTTGCCAAGTCGTGTTTTTGTCAAACATATGGTTTCTGTGTAGCAAAGCACTGCAAAATGCGTTTTCGCCACTTTTGTCACTTTTTTGCCCATCACGCTGCGACCACGCAGTTTGGTGTTTTGGTCCGAAATTTGGAACGTAGAAAGAGTTTGGGTCAAAGAACAATCCAGTGTTGGTTTGATTAAAAAATATTAATCCGTTTCAAAGCTATTTCATTTTTACTTTTTGTGTTCTGAGCATGCTCAGTTCACTCCAAGATTTATATCAACTGTATGTTTTGCGAAAGAGGATTGGGCTCAAGATCAAGGATTTTGTCAGCTCATGAAAGAGGATTTGAAAAAATCCCTGTCCATCAGAAAAAATTCCTCATCTGTGAGCTGCCATCTTGTTTTCATTCTTTCCGCCAAACTAAATGTTGTAGCTTCCTCCACGGGTGACTTCTTGTTGCAATCAGGTATGGGTTTTGTTCAGGGTGATGCCCTCTACAAACCTATATCTTTGGTTTGCTTAGTTTTGTCCAGAAAACAGCAGTTTAAAATTTTGAAATTCTTCATCTGCGACTCACTTCCGATCCCCTTTCACGAGCTGACAAAATCCCAGTCCGCCAGCCGATCCCCTTTCATGAGGTAGCAAACTCCTTGACCATCACTTTGTGACCAGATGGCCCTCCTCGCGGACAAAGACTGACCGATGGTCAAGGATTTTGCTGCCTCAGAAAAGGGGATTGGCTGGCAGTCTGGGATTGTGTCAGCTCGTGAAAGGGGACTGGGTTCTTCAATTCCCTTTTGTGAGCTGACAAAATCCCAGTCGGTGAGCTGACAAAATTCCAGTCCACCAGCAATCCCCTTTCCTGAGGTAGCAAAATCCTTTACCGTCACTTTGTGACCAGATGGCCAAAATCTGACTATCAAGGATTTATAGCGGACGGCGATTTTGACAGCTGGTGAATGGGGATCAACCTCGCGGTCGGGGATTTTGCTACCTCACGAACTAGGATGTTTTTAAACTTTTAAAAAATGTCCCACTGCATTGTATACTAACGGTTCGGTCTTTTGACTTGAAATTTGCAGAGTATTAAGGGGGATACCCCAGAGATGTGAATTATGCTATTTAGGTGTTGAAAAGTTAATCGGTGTCATAGATATGCTATCACAGAGTTTTGATTTTTCCCATAGGATAACACTGCTGCGCCCATAGCGGCTTTCGGAGCTCGTATCTTGAAAACAAAGCGAGATATGGATTTTCTGCTACTCACGGGTTAGATGACCTATGCTGCAAAAACAAAATTGGAAATCAGAGATTATACCTGCAGTGGAATTTCTTTACGGTTACTGAGATATTGGCAATTTAGTGTTACAAGGGTTCCTTTTGAGGCCTATTGGGCTACTGTATGGCTCTGTAGTTATGTTTAAGTGGGAGCGCAGGATCAGGAAGGCCCGGACTCCCACAGATGCATATCATTATGCACAAATGGCCAGTTTGGTTGGAGCGTGGGGCCCGGAGGGCCCAGGCTTCCACCTCCACATACTAGTCAACACATACCAGTTACCAGGTACATTACACTGTAAATTAATGGTTTTGCCTTTTGGCTTGAAATTTGCAGGGTATAAAGGGGGTGTCCCAGAGATGTGACTTATGCGGTTTGGGTGTAAAGAGATTTTATTGGTCCCATAGATATGCCATTACAAAGCTGAGATTTTTTTCCATAGGATAACACTGCGGCACCCACAGCGCTTTTCGGTGCCCATATCTCGGAAACGATGCAAGATACAGATTTTGTTGACTTAACTCATGCAGAGGTCTCGCTGTCATGCTTACGATGACACTTTAATTTTTTTCACAGCTGCTACAGTTGCTGAGATATTGGCAAATTAGTGTCACAAGGGTTCCTTGTCCTATAAGGCTGCTGTATGACTCCGTAGTTATGCCGGGCCCTGCGCTCCTACAGACGCATATCATTATGCACAAATGGGCAGCTTGGTGGATCCACCAACACATGCTATTTACTAATTATATTACACTTTTTCAAAAAGTAAGGAAATTCATTGCAAAAAACTTCGTTAATGCATCAGTTAGGGTTAAAGTGACAAAAGTGAGGAAATAAGATGTTAGGGTTGAGCCCCTAACTCCCCCACCACCCCATCCTCCACAGACCAACATTCTCCTTCACTGTAGCATGTCAACCTGTTTACACATGGAATGGGGTGAGAGTTGGGCCTCGCGACCCCATGGCACATGGTGTCTGTCGCTCTTTGAAGGATGGGTTGGGGGGGGGTTAGGGGCTCAACCCCAACATCTTGTTTCCTCACTTTTGTCACTTTAACCCTAACTGATGCATTAACAAAGTTTTCTGCACTGAATATACACACACACACTCTCTCTCTCTCACTGATCCCCTTCTATGAATTTTTTTTTTTTTTTAAACACCAGCTGGTGTTGAAGGAGAAGGGCAAGATGGGCAGAAGCTTCCTTCCCCCTGGAAAAAAGGAGGACTAGAAATCCCAATCAAATTTTTTTATGTTTTTCCCCTTTTTACTTTGGTTGCGCGTGCATAAACCAACGTACTGTGTCAATACGGGATTTCAGAGGGGTGTCACTGCCCTATTGCAGTTCACAGAACCAGGGGCTCAGCAGTCTACTTCAATGACCACCTGATGTGGTCCTGATGCAGCTTTCTACTCAGTGGGCTGAATGGTCATGCACTTCAAAGGACTGAAGCCACTCTAATCCGAGAGGACTTCGGCCCTTTGATTTGCTTGACTGTTCAAGCCCACCAAGACATGCAGCTATTTGTGTGCCGCCTTACTCCCTGGTCCTGGGTGGCCATCGAGTGCTCCCGCCGGCCCTGTTATTCTGCTGGTCTTGACTGGGGGTCTGGCAGAGCAGTAAAGCCGCATGCTGCGGCGGGGTTGCCGATTGTCATGCAGCTCAATGTGTAAGCTGCTGCGGTCGGCTCCTCATGTTCGCTCTCTTCCTCTCGCACTGCTGACTCTCATTTTTTTTTATGTCAATCCCCCCACACAATCCTCCCTCTAAGCACCCACCACTCTACACCTCCCCCCAAACATAAGATACTAACACTGGGGGTACCCAATCCCCTGGTGTCCTCAATTGTACAGCAAACTCTCCCTGAAGAAAGAAAGTCCCTCGTCTTTTTTTTTATCCTGAAAAAAAAAAAAAAAAAAAAAAATAAAATTCATCACTGTCTGTTTTGGCAGTTACCCCCCACGACCCTGGCAAGGCTCCCACTGAGTACTCCTGCTGGCCCTGTTATCTGTTGGCCTTGACTGGGGTCCAGCGGAGCGTAACAGTAAAGCCGAACATTCCTGTCCCTAAAAAAAAAAAAAAACCGTCCCCGAGGTCTTTATTATTATTATTTTTTTAAACCCTGTAAAAGAGAAATGGTCCCTTGTCGTCTCCCTGTTCCCCTTCCCCATCCCAACCCTCCCTTTGCACACCCACATCCCCAGACCCCCCCCTTACCGGGTCAAGCGCTGTCATCTTCTCTGGACCAGGAAACGTCTGCACTATTGAAAGCCAAACCAGGAACTGAAAAATCAAGGTAAGCGCTGTATAATGGCTGTCAATGGTGGTTTCAACTTATGTTGATATCTCAGCCATTTTTTGAGATTTTTGCACCAAACTTTCAACATCAGGTTCTTGGAACCGCACCTCATGAAAACTGTCACTGTAATTTCATTACTTGGTCCCGAAAGGCAATTTTGCAGTCGCTGTGTCACCTTTCGGGACTAACGAAACGACAGTGCCACTGTTCATGAGGTAGGGTCCCAAAAAGCCCATGTTGAAAATTTGGTGCAAAAATACTGAAAAATGACCGAGTTACGTGCATTCATTGAAAGTTTTATACGCACACACATGACTTTGGTTATTTTTAATATTCTGACTCGAAATTTTCAACATAGCCATTTTTGCACGTTATTTCATGAACAATACAGCTTTCATTTCTCACAACCTGCCCAAAACATGTTCTCACACCTGTGGCATGGAATGGCACAGTCGCTGCGTGAAATCACCTTTCGGGATTCAGTAACAAAATGACAGCACCACTGTTCACGAGGCAGGGTCCCAAAAAGCTTGGATTGGAAATTTGGAGCAAAAATACCAACAAAAGACAGTTATGTGCACTCGTTGAAATTTTCCTATGCACGTGTGTAACTTTGCAGATTTTTTATATTTTGAGTCCAAATGTTCAACCTAGCCACTTCTTCACACAACCTCTTGAACAGTACAGCTGTCATTTCACACATCCTGCCCAAAACGAGTTTACGCACCTGTGGCTCAGAATGGTGTTTTGCCACGAATTAAGAAATTTTCACCCATGGGGTTCATGAGGTAAGGTGATAAGATGACGATGTTGAAAATTTGGGGTCAAAATGTGAAAACATTACTAGGGGTGCATAGGCAGGGTTGTTACCAGCAGGAGGAGGGAGGGAGGTAATGATGCCATTATATAAAACCCTGGTCAGGCCTAACAGTGGGTAGGGCGTGCCAGACGAATCTGATAGATTTATTTCGGTGTGAAGGAAGTTAATCGGGGGCATGGACATCGCCTGCCTCAATTTCAGCAAGGTCTTCGACACCGTCTCATGTAGGAGGCTTGTTAACAAGATTGGTACTCTGAGCATGGTAGACAAGGTGGTGAACTGGGTTAGGAACTGTCTAACAGACAGGAGACAGAGGGGGTGGTAAACAGGTACAATCTGGGGAGGGAGGTTACCGCAGGAATCAGTCCTTGGGACAGTCCTGTTCAGTGTCTTCATTAGTGACATTGCAGAAGGGCTGGAAGGAAAGGTCTGCCTGTTTGCAGATCACACCAAGATCTGCAACAGGGTGGATACTCAGAAAGAGGTGGAGAAAGTGATAAAGGACTGAGGCAGGCTTGAGAAATCATCTGAAGAGTGGCAACTGAGGTTCAAATCAAAGAAGTGCAAAATTACGCACCTGGGGCATACAAACCCTGGGGAGAGGTACAGGATTGGGGCAGTTGCTGACAGTCACTAAGGAACAAAGGGACCTGGGGGTTATAATTTCATATGACTTGAAAATGTCAAAGCAGACTACAAAGGCAATAGGGAGGGCCAGTGGCATGCTGGGATGCATAAGCAGGGGTATCACCAGCAGGAGGAGGAAGGTAGTAATGACGTTATATAAAACCCTGGTCCAGCCTCACATGGAGTACTGTGTGCAGTTCTGGAGGCCGCACTTTCGAAAGGGCATAAACAGGCTGGAGATGGTGCGAGAAGGGTGACTAAGATGGTAGAGGGCTTGCACCACAAAACAAACAAGCAGAGATTAAGGGACTGCAATATGTACTTGCTGGAGGAGAGGAGGTAGACAGGAGACATGATAGAGACATTCAAGTACCTCTAGTGTATAAACAAGGTGCAGGGGAAAGACATCTTCCAATATAGATGGAGTACAAGAATGAGGGGGCAGGAAATGAAACGGGAAGGTGGCAGGCTAAGAGGGAATATGAGGACACTTTTCTTCACAGAGAGGGTGGTGGACACATGGAATTGTCTGCTGCAGGAGGTGGTGGGAGCGAGTACTGTGGCGGGAGATAAACATGCATGGGGACAGGCATGGAAGAACCATAGAGGTACAGTTGAGGGAGGGTCAGAAGCCATAGTCAAGTACATGGCTTACAGTCAGACTGGATTGGCCTAGTGGTCCTTGTGGCAATCTAGCCAACAGACAATCATTATTAGCAATATATATTTCTGTTATATATTGTTTTATGGGATTTATGTATATGCCATGCCAATATTAATTCAAGGCATAGGGAAAGACTAGATTTTTTTTTGAAGGGGTTTGACCTTTTGACTCGAAGGCCACTGCTTCCCAAGAAGTGAGATTTTTATTCTCAGGTTCTTTTAGCAGAGTTGTGCCAAAAGCTATTTACCTGCCATAAACATGCACTGGAGAAGCAGATTGCTTGTGATCTCAGGAACCATTATAAGTATATCACATTTTATGAGGGAACAGGATACATTAGCCAGGAAAGACCATTCTAGCAGTACTGTGTGTGAAACTCACTTCCAGTGTGTTATTGTCAGAACCCGAGACTTCAAAGAGGTTAATTCTGAACTGCCATAAACCATAATGTGGGTCACTGGTGGGAAAATAAACTTGTTTCCTTATATCTGAAAAATTGATGACACTGCAGGGATAGTTAAACTCTCAGCACCGTCATTCAGTATCATTCTGTTTGGATTTCCTTCTCCTGAACACAACAGGACACAGCACCCACCTTCTAACACAAGGACTGAGATTTTTGCAAGCAGTGATTTCTTTGAACTTTTAACAGGTAGAGATGTAGTCCAACAGTTTTAAGGCATTCATACTGTGTACTTTCTAAATTTGTTTCCATACTGTAACCTAAATTAGCATAGATTCTCTTTTTCTTGTAACTGCATTTATTTATTTTTTAGTAAAACTTTTGCTTTTCTAAAGAAATTCTGCCTGTGTAAGTTTCCTTATATTGTAAGTGTGACTGTAGAAGATTTATTGATAATCTGTGACAACTGTTACTTGCTTCGAAGGGTCATGGATAGCAACCAAATTAAAAGGGTCTGTGGGGACAATCTGGATGGATTCTGGGAGAATACCAGAGTCTCATACGAGTTTGCTGGGGGCGTGACCTGGGCTACTGCCTGTCCTGTAGGGTGAAGACCAAATCAGGTGGTGTGCTGCTACCCTGAAAAGAGTGTAACACTTGGGCCTTCCTCCTGTCTGTAATTAGCCATGAAAAAGGGTTCCTATTTGGCCACAAGATTTGACTAATATTGTGCCCTGATCCAAAATATAGAGGGAACTCTGGGACCTGGTGACAAGTGTTCAGTTGTAAACCCAGCAAGCACTCTAGAAGGACACGAGGAGGGTATCCCTGTTTTCCCCCCTTCCCTGTCATGGACTGCACTTATGGGTGGGCACTGTGAGCTCAGTGATCTGACCCTCACGAGTGGGTTCGACAGCACTTATCTGCCGACAATTTCTATGTTTCAACCTCTAGCAAAGCCGTGTGATAAGGCAGTAAGAAAGGCTAGTAGGATGCTGGGGTGCACAGGGAGGGGTATCACCAGCAGAAAAAGGGAGGTAGTGCTACCCCTATATAGATTAATGGTGATGCCACACCTGGGGTGGTGCTGCAACGTGCGAGGTCTTGTGGGTATGCAGACTAGACTCGCCGTTGGGCTTTTTCGGAAAAACATCAAATTGTTTAACATGCAATCAATATTCAGCATTGACGAATGCTTGTTTATTGTCCAAAAAAATAGGTGCCAGTCATGGGTATCTCACACCAGTACTCTAAGACGTATACTACTTCTCCTGCTGTTGTCGGGAAACATTCATCCCAATCCCAGACTAGCCCCTACAATAAGAACAACTCAGACCAATCAATCAGGATCCCTCTCAATAATTTCACTTAACATATGCAGTCTTCTTCACAAAATTGACACCCTTCAGACTTTTGCCTGCCAGCATAATCCAGACATACTAGCAGCCATGGAAGCCTGGCTCTCACCCTCCCTGGGTATAATGTCTACTGGCTTGATGGCACATCAAAAAGAGGTGATGGCTGCACCCTGTACCTTAAGCACATGATCCAGGGGCACCTCATCAATTTAAGCCCCCCAAACCTCCACTGCACAGATTCTTCCTGTCAAGATCCCTCTCAGTGTACACAATAAAGCCATCACAGTTGTTACAGTCTACATTCCACTGAGAGAGCAAGGTAATGGGCATAACGCAGTCCTGGAGTTTACCAAATCTCTCTCTCACCTGACTCAGAAACCATCCTCCTCGGTGACTTTAATATTAACTGGCCTTCTGCAGAGGCAGTGGCATACAGGGACTTGACAGCGGCAGCAAACCTTTCTCAGATGGTTAGTTCCCCAACCAGGACAAACTATAAAACGGGTACCAGCACCCTTCTGGATTGGATCCTAACAAGCCATCCCGCCAGGATCACAAACACCACTGTCCTCCCTGACACACTTAGTGACCACTCCCCGTCACCTGCTCCTGGTCAATAAATTCATCAAGCCCCCCCCCCAAAACCATTACTAGCCGAGTTCTACCTAGAGGCAAGCTACCTCATCTCAAAACCTTCTTTCGTCAACAGCATTGGTCCCCAATCCTCACAGCAACCAATGTGAACACCGCACTGAAACACTTCATCGGGCTCTTCAACCAAGCATGCAACGTATCTGCACCTCTCAAGAAGCGCAAGGCCAAAGACCTATGTAACCCCTGGCTCACTGGAGACCTACTTAGCAACTAAAAGCTTGGGACCACCTTTGGGAGGTTGCCAGAAACACCGGGAGACAAGTTGATATTGCTAACTATAAACATGCACGAAATGACTGCACCAAATATATCCGGGATACGAAGACCACCTACTTCCATAATGCTCTCACTAACTCATGGGGCAACGGTAGGGACTTCTGGAATAACATTAAAGAAGTCACTGGGAAGCAATCTAAATCACCCCTGTCAGTACTCAGCATAAATGGTGAAACTACACTTGACCAGAAACTCATTGCTGATACATTCAATGACACCTTCACGGACCTCAGTGCTGTACTCCCAAAGGGTTTTTTCGATGAGATGGTTTCCCTTGTCCCCTCCAGCCATCTCCAGCCACCCTACCTCCTACTTTAAAGCAGTAAAAATGTATAAAGTCCGCAGCCATGTTACCAAAGTCATTTGCAACACTAGAGTCAGCAGTGACTCCCTCGATCTCAAACTGCTGTCACTCACCCTTGAAGAAGTACTTCAATCACTGACCAGGATTTTCAACCTCTCCCCCAGCCTCAGCCAGTTCCCTGACTTATGAAAATCCGCCACGGTAACCCCAATTCATAAAAGTGGTGACAGAACAGCTACTGAGAATTACCGTCCAATTTCCATCCTACCTCCACTCTCCAAGGCCCTAGAACGGATTGTGTCAGACCAGCTCACTGACTTCCTAGGCAATCACAACATCCTGTGCAAGGAGCAACATGGCTTTAGAAAAGGCCATAGTACCTCCACGGCGCTACTTGAATTCACTAGTGCACTCCATCACTCACTCGATAACAGTCATCTTACTGGGTCCACCTTCATCGACTTAACCGAAAGCCTTTGATACCGTCAACCACAATCTCCTACTTGCCCAGCTTCAACTACCAGGGCTCTCACGTAACTCGGTGAATTGGTTCAAAAGCTACTTAGACAACCACTCCCAAAGAGTGAGAATAGCTGGCACACTCTCAGACTAAAGACCAGTCCGGTCTGGTGTCCCACGGGGCTCAATCTTGGGCCCCCTCCTTTTCAGCCTTTTTCTGAACTCACTGCCAGAATCCTGCCCCTGAACAGATCCTACTCTACACGGATAATGCTGTCATCCTGGCATCCCACCATGATCCAGTACATCTACAAGGTAACCTCCAACAGGCCTTCTCTGCAGTCAAAAACTGGTTCACAAAACACAGACTTATTCTTAACCAGAAAAAACCAAAGACCATGATGTTCTGCAGCTCCCAAAACAAATACAAACAATATCAGCTCTCCATTAAAACCAAACAAGGAATCACCCTCGAACAAGTTTATACCTTGGCCTCACCCTCGACTGTAATCTCCTCTATGTCCCACACATCAATAATGTGGCAAAAATAGCCAACAACAGGATGGACCTACTATTCCGACATAGGAAACATCTACCTTAGAAGCTCTGTCCATCACTGTCCACAGCTCCATCATCAGCATCATTGACTACGGTCTCATTATCTATGGATCTGCCACAACCTCCTCTCTCAGGTGTGTTTCGACTTTCCTCAATCAAGCCTGCCGACTCGTTACGGATTCCCACCGTCTCACCCACACCTGCAACCTCTACTCCAAAACAGGCGGGCTGCAACTGAACAACGAATCAAATACCAAACCTGCATCACTGCTAAGAAAATCACGGTGGGAAAGGCACCACCAGGAGTCAGCACCCTCCTTAAACCCAAAATCACCAACTGCAACACCAGGAGCTCTAAGCTCCAAATCATTCAAATCCCCTGCTGCCGCACATCCCAAGGCCAAAGGTTGTTTGCATACAGGGCTCCGAGTTGGCTGAACGAGCTCTCTAGTGACACCTCATCCGCAGCAACGCTTGGAGTGTTCAAAAAAGAAAGCTCCGCCACTCCATAACTGGCACCTCCACCTGTGCTTGCACGCCATAACATCATTCTCCCCTACGATGCTTCTGACCTTATAGGTGACAGTTTCTGCCCTCTCTTCTTGCACTTACCTGTCCAATGCAACTTCTAATGCATTTGCCTGTGTCTGTCGTGACAAGGCCCCTCAGCTGCCTCACCCTGACCGTCTACGCCTATGCCTTCCCCTACCCTCAGCCCTCTCCCCTTCTTCCTCCTATTGTTTCTTGAGTTACTCATCGCTTAGTCTATGTCAAGCAAAGTTACTGTCTAAAACCATGTACCTGTAACTGTTTTACGTTTTAGTGTCTGTTACCCTGTAACCAGCCTGACGTGGAACCTTTGTAAAACAGCCTTGGCTCAAAGGTATTTTGTAATCCTAGACACAAATAAATAAAAATAAATAAATTGTTGTTATGAGGCAAAGTGGGAGCAAGGGGAACTAACCCCTCAGAAGTTTGCCTGGAGAGACTAGGCCCCCCTTTTTAAAAAAATTAAAAAAAAAGGGTGAAGGCAGAAGAGGGAGGAGACACTGTTCAGAAGCCTGGCCACTGTGGGGGAGGTGGATGGGCTGCAGTGATGAATGGTGAAGATATTCTGGAAGATCAAGAATTACATTGAGCATGTAATTTTCATATCTTCCAAGAATCCGTCTTCACCATTCATCACTAGTGGGTCAGAGTACCAAGCAACCACCAAATGGTGGTGTTGGCAAACCCTAAGGGAAATGGTGGTTCCCTCAGCCTCTTGTGGGGAAAACACAAAGAGGCGGGGGCCTCTCACAGGTCTGGCAAGGCTCAAGACTGGTCAAGGGCAGGTGGAGGCTCCCGTGGTCTGGGACAAGGAAGGCGCCCTGCTAGCTCTCGCCTGATAATGCAGGAAAAGAAATGGGCTCCTTGGTAACATGAGGCAATCACGTTACACCAAGACAAGGGTGACAACCTTGAAAAGCGAAGCGACGCCATTCACCTAACGCAGATCGCAGATCCACCAATCTGGAAGCTACTTTGTTGGCATCGAAGGATACCCTCGACTGGTATCTCGCCAGCTCCAGACCCTGTGTGGAAAGGGAAATGGCCTGCCTGTTTGCCTCACTGTCAGGCATGGATACCAGGAGCTGTCCCAGCATCGCCCACAGGTGCCAAGCATAGGCAGCCTGGTGCGCACCAATGGACAACATAAGGTCCGCCCCCGAGAAAACTCTTCTACCCAGTGGTCAAACTCAGCGGAGTCAGACTCAGGGGGGTTAGTCGTGCTGTGGGCAATGGTGCCCAGAGGGGCTGTCCAGACCTTCACCCCAGAAGAGGGGTGGGGCATGGCACCAGGAGACCCCCCTGGGGTACACAATACCTACACTAGCTGTCTCTTGGGGCTGGAGAGGGGGCAAAGCAATGGAGCCAGATATTCTGCAACAACTCTGTAAATAGCTGGGGCCATGGAGGTATGACAGTAGTGTCAGAACTGTTCTCTCCAAGGAAGGACAGCATAGTTTGATCAGGACTGCATCCAGCAAAGTGGGACATGTGCAGCTCCTCCACCATCCCTGAAAGGAAGTGCTGATCATTGGTGTATTCAGCATCGGGGATGAAGTGTACACAAGTTTCCTCTTCCTCAATGGAGGAAGATGAGGATTATGAGGAGTTGGACTCAGGGAGAGGCAATGCAGGGGGTTCAGCCTGGAAGAAGGCCTCATCCATTGCTATCAGATAGGTGGGGGAAAGCACTCACCGTGGCCTTGCACTGTTCCCAGGTCATGAGCCCTGTAGTGCCAGAGAAACCTAGGAGAGTGGGTGGAGGAGGCAGAGGAGGAGGTTCATGGCACACCAGACTAAGTCCTCTGCTAGGGTGGACATGGCATCTCTCATGCAGAGAGGGACTGTGCTTTTTCTCCCACCCAGGAACGCCCAACCATTGCGGGGTGATCAGGGTGGTGCCCCCAGTGGGAAATCCCCAAGTGGGGAGGTTGGAGCCGTACAGGTCCCACAGAGTGGCCCCTTTTCCCATCTACCGCAGGCTCTGGCAGTTCTTGGGAGGGGGGAAGAAACAGAATTCCTGAGTTGACACTACGATTCCTTGCAGAGTCCCCAGCCACTCTGGACATGGAGTGCAGCACTGCCCTAGACCTCTTGATCCCCACCTCACCTGAAAGAGCTCTGCCCCTCAGAGTGAGCTTAACAGCAATCACAAAGCCAGAAACGGGGAGTGAGAGGGACTCTGTGCCACAGACAGCACCAGCATCCCCCACGGTACCCTCCAATGGTGCCGGAGCCAGAGTCAGCGCAGTGGGCATCACCAGAACCTGACTCTGCACCAGACCCCAACCCAGCGCCAGACCCCCACCGGTGCCAGATTTGGCACCAGAAACATCCCCAGCACCACACACGGCATCAAAGGATGTAGGGCAAGCGGCACTGCGGCTGGCACCGAGGAGGGGTTCTGCTGATACTGAAGGCACAGAACTAGGCCCAGAAGGGTCCACTGGCAGACCAGAGTCGGCAAGCCAGCTGGGATCATCCCAATCCTTGTCCTCTGGGTTGGAGGACGAGATTAGGGAGATCTCCAGCTGAGCAACACCCAGGAACCTTCCTCTCTAGTGCCAAAAACGGCAACAGGAGGGGACCCAGCAGCATGGACGGCACTGCCCTGCTCACCGGCCTCAGTTCCAGGAGCCAAAGTGACACCGGACAGCTCTGCTGAGGGACCCGCTGGTGCAGGCTCAGCTTATAGCTGCGACACTGCCACTGGGGTGTCCAGGCCTCCCTGGGGGCACCGGACTTGGAGGGGTGCGCAGCCAGCCCCCTGAAGAAGGCCAGTTGTCACACAGATCCCTCCTGCAAGCCTCCCATCTCAGCAAGTTGAGGACTGGGTAAGGCCTGGTCTCCCTTGGTATGTGTAGTTCCAGGGAGAGGCTCAGGGGAGGAGCCCAGGGACCTGAACCTTGAGTCCTGGATACAATGCTGACCTCCAGAGGTTGGAGAATCCTGCCCTAACCTCATAGCCTGAAGCTCCAGTGTACAGAGGTCCATAGAGAGGCAGGCATTGCACCAATCTATAGCATGGTCTTGACTTAGGCAGGTGAAACACTGGTCCGCGGTCACTGACAGACATTTTCTTCACAGAGGCACCAGCATAGAGGAAGATTCCAGCCCCTTTAGCTTTCCAGGACTTTTAGGCTAATGCACTAGATATGACCAAACTGGTACAGAAACAAGAAAAAAATGGGACTTAGTGCCATACTGGAAAGCAGAAAATAAGAAAAAGAAATGCAGCCTCGAACCGAAAGGTATGGCATCGAACTGAGGTATGGAATTGAATAAAAAACTGTGATGCAGCTACAGTTGTGCAGAACACTTCCATGGAGATGCAGCCCCAACGGCAGGAAAAACAGAACTGAGAAGGGGGAGCTGGTGTCAGTAACTGGCCAGTCCACGAGCACCACGTCATACGTCTGCCTTGTGGGCGATGCGATCCTCAACGTTGGCACCCCACTCCTAAAATCTTAAAGTTATACGCTCCTGTGGGGTCCTGGCACCTCCAGCTTGAACCCACCAGTGATGAATGGTGAAGACTGATTCTTGGAATGCATAGCCAAATCCAGGAATAAATAGCAAAATACGATTTGGTGAGTAGCAGCTGAAACATGGGTACAGCACCTCGTAATTTAAATTTTATAATTACTTGTTCAAATTATTTTATAGAAATAAAAAAACAATTAACTCACAATACTACTCTCCATATTTTATTTGATGTTATTGGTATTAAATAAATATTTCTGGTGCCTGGTTTTGAGAGGGAAGAGACTTATAAAATGAATGCTCAGAGACAGCAGCATTGCTGCACTGCAGATTGTGCAGCTCAGTAAGGAGTGCTTGTGTGTAAAGCCTTACTGCGCTGCTGGGGATTCTTCAACTGGTGCTGGTACTGCACACACCTGAAGTGCGAGCGGTAGCACCTGCTTAACCACAGCTGCAGTCAGAAGGGCAGGCTGAAGCCTGCAACGTGCAACACACAGAGAAGGCCGAAGTTTAAAAAATACATAAGCAGCAAACCTGAGTGACAGGTATGGCTTATAAGGATCAGCAGTGATGTCTGACAAAGCTCATGTATTACAGCATTTGAAAACATTAGCAAAACATGTATTACAAATGGATACAGGAAATTATTGTTTTTCAAAGTTCTCCAAAAGGCATCAGCTATTTTAATTTCACAAGAGCTTTAAAGGGACACTGTCAACCCCTTGGGTCTCAAAGTGTATTTAGTTTAAAAAACACATTTTATGATTGGTCACATTCTGTAGAGATTATTTATGTAAGTGGTAGTTTGAGTCAGGTTCCTTTTTTCTTTTAAAAAGTGAAAAAATGACTGCCCACCATACTGCTGTTACCACACAAAAACATGTTTGTTTACTTTTTTAATCAACACCAACTGCATCTTTCCTGGTCCCAGGAACACCCCAACAGAGTCTAACCACTTATAATATAGTGGGAGTAAAGGAGACTGTTGGATGACGAGTGTCTGCTCTGTTTTTTTTTGGGGGGGGGTCCTAATATTCAGGAAGTATGAAAGAAAGATTTAAAATAATAAAATGTTCGGTATAATTACACCATTAGCATGTATTTCATTGAGAAGGTAAACAATCATAAAATGTGGGGTTTCGGCTAGAAATAATATAATGCAAAAACAGTTGACAGAGTCCCTTTAAGTGATACTGACACTGATATTGATGCTTGGATAGTGCTTTGGGGTATCAGAATTTAATACGGTGGATAGTCGATCTATCCAGATTTGTATCCAAGATCCTATTTGACCCAATCTGAATTTCATATCCAAAGTCGGATAGTGCTATTCAAGGTTGGATAGTGAGATCCGAGGTCAGGTGCCTGCACTGGATACTGGCTAATTCTATGGGATAGCTAGTATTTGACTGGATATTAGGTAATAGTATCCAGTACTTGGACACTAACATTATCTGATGCCATGTGGTATTTGAGAAATTCAGTTGTATTCAACGGTATCGGATTCTGTCGGATACTATCTGAGCATCACTAAATTTGGGTATTACAGAAAAAAGCCTAAACAGATCCCAACAACCAGATGGTGTTTCTTGTCAGATGAACATTCATGAACCTTTCCCGTCTTAGTCTGAAATCCCATAAAAAGGTTCTTATAAATGAGGCAATCAGGATTTCCTTTACCTGACAGCAGTCCAGAAATATCAATGACTGTGTCTGCTCCACATTAATACTACACTGCCATCATTTTTTAGAACTTTATGATGCCGTATGTTGTGAAAATGGCTGCAATACAGAATCAATAGGGCAGACTTAATCATCAATATCTTGGGACTACTGCCATGCTACAGAAATGCCAATACCTCGTTTACAAGATCTTTTAATGGCCTTTCAGCTGGAAGCTGTTCAGAAATGTTCCCTTTTAAGTACACCTTGTACATTTTCTTCATGCATTTCTCATAAAAGAATGTTTACAGGTCACCTTTTAACAAAAACTCATCTTACACTTTATAAAATATGAGCATAGCACCTACAAAATAATTTTCTACTTGGCAAGGATGATACCTTTACTTGAGAACGAACAGTTTAAGTATTAAGACCCTTCAGGTATGCTTATATAAAGGGACCTTAAGGGTCTTGAAAGCTTACATACTTACACTCTTTGTTAGCTTAATAAGGGCATCATTCTTATCAAAATATACGAGTTTACCCTTAGGACAGGAACATCATGGATCCCAGTGTTCTCATTCATGCAGAGCAGCACTGAAGACACCATTCACATACATCTCAGTGCCTATGGGGCCTGTGCACGTATAGAAATTACAGATTCACAGCAGCAGAGAGATCTATGGGTGGTTGCAGTTAGAACCGGTACCCTCCAGAACAGCCACAGATGGTACAGTTAATCCCCAAAATGGGGCTTTTATGGGAACACTGATTGGCCCATCGTGTTCATCTCCCCAGCAGCTGAGAGGAAATACTGTAGAACTAGAAAGCTTTGCTGTGGACTTCCGGTGACGTCACGAACATGATGGCAGCCTAGATCAAGTGGCTCCCCGAGTGATCCCTACAACAACCCTCTCAAATTAGCGCATCTGCAACCATCCTTGCAATAACTACCACGGAAGGCAACAAAAATGCCAAAGAAATGAGGGGAGGAGAAATTTTCACTGCTGACACACCAAGAGGAGGAGCGATCGCAAGACGAGGGGTCAGAGAGTGGAGACTCCCGGGTCTCGTCGACCTCACGCTGGAGCAATGCGGCATCCGACCAGGCCCCCCACACGATACTGCAAAAGCAAATGGCATAGATGCTGGCAGAAATTAGAGATTTTAGACGAGAAATGAAGTCGACGGTAACAGCACTGTGTACTGATATCGGGAAACTGGAGCAGTGCCAGGAGAGCAGCGAGGCCCGAATGGCAGAGGCAGAGGGAAGGCTAGTAGACGTGGAGCACGCCATAGTCCAGCTGCATGGAGACATTAGAGCCTTGCAGTCCTGAGCCGAGGATGCGGAATGCCGTAGTCGGCAAAACAATGCGAGACTCTACGGGATCCCTGAGGGCGTAGAAGGAACAGAAATTATTCCCTTCTTGCAGAAACTACAAAAAGGGCTGCTTCACTTGCCTGAGTCTATCACCCTGGAGCTGGAGTGAGCGCATCGCACCCTGGGCCCTAGGCCACCGGCGGGCTCTCGCCCCCGCACCATTTTAATAAAATTTTTGAGATACCAGGAAAAGGAGACAGTCTTGCACACAGCCTGGAGGAAGGGGAAAGTCTTTTTTGAGTCGCAAAGACTGTATTTCAATAATGATTTTGCCCCCGAAATTATGGCGCGAAGACGTGCTTATATTCCTGTGATGAGAGTACTAAAGGCAGCTGACATCAAGTTTCGAATGCCTTACCCTTCCAAGATGACAGTCTTTTTTCCGGACGGCCCACGCACCTATGATGCAGCCGAGGAGGTTACTGTAAAGCTCAAAAAGAGAAACATCGAAGTTCCCCAGCCCAATGTGAACCGGGAGCCCTCCGTGGCCTCCAAGTTAGCCCAGAGGATGTGGAGCAGCGGGCAGCGCAAGGTGCAGACAGGGCATGGAGGCCCTCCAGAAGATTGTTGGTGCCCTGCGAGCGTCCCAGCCGGCCACGATGGAGCAATCGACAGGAAAACCGTGCAGCAACTTGAGGGGCTGCAAGTATTCCTGAACTTTTTGTATAGAAGGGCTGTAGAGGGACATTTAGCGGCAGCAATGGACTTGAAAATTGTGCTAATTGATTCCCAGTATGGGAGGGGGTGGGGGTTCTTTGCCACGAAGGGCCTATATCATACCCAGGGAAGGGTGCTGGCCTCTGGGAGGAGTCTTTTCCTCTGTGGGTGGGTGGGATCGATGGAAGTTGGTGAACCTTGCACAGCTCTAAGGGTATCACAGCCCTTTGCTCTTCGGGGAGGGAGACCAAAGATGCTGAGTGCTCCGAGGAGGGTTTGGGACATGGACTGGAAGTCGGCGTGCCACATGCAGCCCTGGGTCATCGTGCTGCTGCCTGGCAATGGGTCCCATGCTGTTTGGGCGAGGGGGCCGGGTCCCGGGTTTCGAGCCATGCAGCAGGGGACCTTGGAGGGCGATGCTGAGGCATGGGGAGGCGGGAGGGACAGTATGGGGGGGGGTCGGGAGGGTATAGGTAGTCCACCCTGATTAGCGGAGCACCTCAGCCTTGAAATGGGGAAGGATGTAACGCATGAGCAGGATGATTGTTGACTAGGCAAGGCCTATTTAAAACACGTTTCAGCATCTGTACATTGCTCAGAGTGAGGCAGAGGAGGGAAGGGGAATTGGAAGAGTAAGGGTGGAGGGGATGGGAGTAGGGAGGAGGGGGGCAAGGGAAGGGGAGGGGGACAGGTATAAGCGCTATGCCAAGGCTACACAATAAGGCTGAGGTGTCCCAACTAAACACAGGCCTGCCACGACTGACTGAATGACGAATAAGTGGCATTCTGAATTACTGACCTTCACCACAGGCAAAAGAACTTGGGGTGGAATGGTGGGGAAGAGGAGGGAAGAATAAAAGGGGGAAGGGGAGACTGGGAACTGTAATAGTACTGTCTCAGGTTGCTGGTCGTTGGCGGCCTCGCTGCCTCCCCTCGGTGGGTTGCCCTATGGGGGGGGGGTGCTGGAGGAACCCTCCCGGGAGACTACCATGATGGCGTGCACATCCTGATCCCGGTGGTCAAGGGGCTCTTACTAACTGCAGAGGGTCATGGTGATGACCACTTTGGGGGGTAGTGGAGAGCCTGAACCTACACTGGAGCCCCTGACTTTTGAATACTTGCAGGCATTACAGGTGCATAAATCTGCAGACCTGAACACCTATTTATCACTGTCAGTGGTGGGGGGACAGGTGTTGCCCTGTTGGACGCAGACTAGACGAGGGGGCTCCCTGCTGTCGGTTCTGAGTCGGATGGGGAGGTGCCTTGCCAGGCCTGGTTTACTGGACCAGCGTCCGGGGCCAAGGCCGGCCTTGGCGGCAGAGGCAGTTGGTCTGCCCCCAACCCGGACTGGGGTCGGGTAGGGCTGGAGGGGGCACTGGATTCTGGATCGTGTCTTCTCGAATCAATAGAGGGCAATCGCCTCAAAAGAGTACTTCCTCGCAGGTACAGCCGGGATCCTAGGGGGCCACGAGTATGGCTGCTATATCGCCGCCTAACCCCGAACACCTTTTCCCACTAAGCACAAAGGTGCTAAAAGACCAGGAAACTAGGCAATCAGTAAGGTTTCTCCTACTACTGGATCAGGACCTCCTGATCCGTGGAAGTACCAGTTCGTTGATCTCATGGTAAAGTTTATGTTCATTAAAATGTTCATCTGTTGTTATGTGTATGCTGATGCATTTAGTTGTCAAAATCGACTGTTTTGTGGTTATTGTTGTAATGTTACAGTCACCAGGTCTGAGCAAATAAGCTCAGCGAGGGTATACTCCATGAATGGAGGGGGGTCTAGACTAGGGAGGATACATCGATTGACAACGTGTTCTCCTAAGGTGAAGTTACTCTCCCTTAATATTAATGGCCTGGCTTTGCCTATTAAAAGATCCAGGGCCCTAGCTTTTGTCAGGCGTTCTAAGGCTGACTTGACATACCTGCAGGAAACACATATGAACCCTACTGAACACGCAAAGTTGGCCAGGTTGAGCCGGGGGCAGGTCTTCTACTCCTCCGCCAAAGCGGGGAGACGAAGGGGTGTGGCCATAATAATCTCCCCAAACATTCCTTTTAAAGCCGAGCCCACCTGGGCCGACCCGGAGGGCCGCATGGTACTTGTACAGGGCACGCTAAACAGTAAACAGGTAACTTTAGTAAACGTATACTCCCCCCCCAGGCATTTTGGTGCCCCACATGAAGTCCCTGCTGGACAAGATTATACAAAAAACAAAAGGGGTGCTCATGATGGCAGGTGACCTTAATCTCACTATCGACCCCAATTTGGACTCCACCAACACGAAACCCCCTAAACAATCAGCGACCCAAAAATTTTTTAAGAAATCTGTAAATGAGACGGGATGGTGTGATGCTTGGAGGAGGCTTCATCCCCACTCGAGGAATTACACTTACTATTCCCCGGTCCATCACACTTACTCCCGTATTGACCAGGTTTATACTCAGGTGGAGAACCTAGGGTCATTGCATGATATTCAAATAGGAGATATTTCTATCTCAGATCATACCCCCCAGACGTCCACATGGGACTTTGGACTTCAACCTAAGATGACTTTCTGGAGACTAAACCCATACTACCTGCGCTCCAAGCAGTTTTGTGAGTTTCTCACGGAGAAAATTCTAGAGATAAAGCTGATAATCTGATCGCGGATTCCACCCCCGCAATCCACTGGGACACAATTAAGACCGTACTCCGGGGACACATAATAAAGTATACTGCAGAGCGGGAAAGACAGTGCAGAGCGCAAAGACTTAAGCTGGAGGATACCCTCCACTTCTTACAAATGGCCCACAAACAGGGTGACACATCAATACTCCCCCAACTACAGCAAACCAGATATGGGCAGGATCGGCTCATTCAACAACAGACAGACATAGCCCTGACTTTCCTGTGACAGAAGTTTTACGAGGTGGGCCCCGAGAGCTATGCGGTTGTTAGCGTATCAAATCCGAAAACAAAAAAAAGCAGCCACGATTTTAGCAGTGTGTCACCCTTCGGGAGGCCAACACCTTCCTAAGACGCATGATATTGCGGAGACTTTTACCCTATAAGTCCCTGTACACCCCCGAACGTACAGCATCCTCACAACAGATAGCTGAATTCCTACAGTCAATCACCCTGCCACGACTTACAGAAGACCAAAGTGAAGCCCTGACTGCCCCAATTATGGAATTGGAGTTATCCAATGCTATTGCAAATGCCAAGTCGCTGAAGTCACCGGGACCGGATGGATATGGGGGCGAGTTTTACAAAGTGGTCAGGGCACAGACTTCCCCTAATCTCCTCAACGTATTCAACTCGGTTCTGGAGGGGACTCTCCCCCCGCCATCTTGGTCATACGCTACGATTTCCGTAATCCCCAAACCTGACAAGACTCCACAATTATGTACCTCTTATGGGCCCATATCGGTACTTAATCAGGACTATAGGTCGTTCATGAGCATATTGACCCACCGGGTGGATCAGGTGCTCCCTCTACTAATACATAAAGACCAAACAGGATTTGTTCGGTCCCGCACCACCACCGACAGTATTAGACGGACCCTCCATGTGGTCCATCACATGCAAACTAGTAAAATTCCAACCATATTAGTCAGCCTAGATGCCGAAAAGGCGTTCGACAGGGTGGCATGGCCTTTCCTTTACGCAACTTTACATAAGCTCGGCTTTCCCCCCCGCGCTAATTACAGCCCTCCAAAACATATATTCTTTTCCTCAGGCTTGCGTGAAAGTGAATGGACATCATTCCAATTATTTCCCCCTATATAGGGGAACGAGGCAGGGATGCCCCTTCTCCCCTTTGCTGTTTGCAGTCTTCATTGAGCCCTTGGCTCAGAGGATTAGAGAAGCTCGTGAAATAGAGGGAGTGGAGATGGGAGGTAGTGAGCACCGGATTGCTCTTTATGCGGACGACATCCTCCTGTACCTACGGAACCCCGAACAATCTCTCTCCACAGTCAAGCAGATTCTAGATTCCTTCGGCTCGGTCTCGGGGTATAAACCTAACTTCACCAAAACGGAGCTGCTCACCTTTCACTACTCCCCCTCGCTAAACATGCAGGCTAGTATCCCGGGAAGGTGGAACTTGCAAAAACTAAGATATCTTGCAGTATCCATCCCTAAATCCCCTTTGGAATACCACAAGTATAACTACTCCCCCCTTCATCTCGCAACTGAAAACAGATCTAAACTCCTGGGCAACTCTCCCCCTGAGCTTGGCTTGGAGGATTGACCTAGTCAGAATGATCACCCTCCCGAGAGCTTTGTATTTATTTCAAAGTATTCCCATACACCTTCCTCTAAAGACCTTCAGAGAACTGAACCGCCACATCACCAAATTTATCTGGGCCAATCAAAAACCCCGGGTGTGCTTAAAAATTCTCACTCTCCCCCATAATGGAGGAGGACTGGCTCTCCCGGATCTCAGGCTCTACCAGCAAGTGGCAAACCTGATGCATTTGATGTCCAGGCAAATTAAAACATCTAACCCACACTGGCTAGACATAGAGCAAGCGCTGATGGACGACCATACATATTACCGGGTCCTATACCAACAAGCGGGTGACAGGACCTCACTTGGGCATATAAACCCTTGGCTTGCGGCCTCGTTCCGTGGCTGGCAGAGCATTAAATAAACTTACCAGCTGACAATCTTCTTACCACTTATATGCCCAATCTCTAGCTTGAGTAATTTTCCCCAAACAGCCTAGATGGCAGTTTTCGGCAGTGGGAGAGGCGGGGTCTGAGATACCTGGGACAAACTGTGACCCAGGGTGTAATGTGGTCCTATCTGGAAATACAGAGGAAATGCAATTTACCACATCAGGACTTCTACCGGTACCTGCAACTCAGACATTATGCTGATAGCCTACCTTGAATAGTCTGGGAACATGAGCAGCACCCACTGTTAATACAAAACCAAGTCACTCTCAACAAAACCCTGAAACAACGACATCTAGTATCGCTATACTATCAAGCCTTGAACGCACAGAGCTATTCTCACACTGATACCATTCACGTGCAATGGATTCAAGAATCCGGCTTCCAGATAACACCTGAAGACTGGCAAAGAGCTTGGGGTTATTCTGCCAGAGTAACCAGCTCACACATGTGGCGGGAATTAGTGTGGAAAAGCCTAGTCCGATACTTTAGAACCCCAGTAATTACCAGCCACTTCAAATCAACTCACCCAGCTACATGCTGGCGCCTATGTGGAAACCTAAGGGCAAATCACACCCACATTACGTGGAAATGCCCACTCCTGAGACCCCATTTTGCTCTCTTGCAAGCCCACTTACGGGAAATGTTAGACCCTCAGCTCCTACTGACCATGGAAATGTTTTTGTTTTTCGTGTTCCTCAAAATCCTACGAGGCCCAATCACCAGATATTTACTTCTCATACTCCTTACCGCAGCGAAGAAAGCCATTACGAAGGTATGGCTGACAACTAAGGTCCCCACGATTCAGGATTGGTGGAATATCACAAGACAAATCTACACTATGGAGAAAATAACACACAGCCTAAATAACCAAGAAGAAAAGTTCACTACCAGATGGGCCAGGTGGCAAATATACTACATGTTAAAAGACCCCACTTTCACTCCTAAATGAGGGAACTTTAGTTTATTGGGTGCCTCTGTGATGCTCCCCTTATGTGAATCAGAGGGGAGCTGTTTGGGGACATTCTACTTAGGAGCCTGTGGTCTGTCATTTGGGAGTATACCCTCAGGAGATTTTTACTCATTAAATACAGGCCACAATTATACCAGAGACAGGCCTGAAGCACAAAGACTGCGGTACCTTGGAACTTGTCGGATTCCTTTTCCTCAGTAGTAATCTAAAGGGATCGTTGGCCCAGGAGAATTTCCTCTGCTTCTTTGTCTCAGCCAGGAAGAACAACGCTCTAGACTACCTAACCCCTATGGACACTGCTAAGCATAGATATACTGCCCTCCATTACAGAGACTTACAGTATTATACCTAAGCTCAGTTTAAAATTTGTATAAATGAAATTTATCACCTAGATCTGGATGACTTGTTTGTATATATGTTGTAAAATCCAAATAAAGATGATATTTAAAAAAAAAAAAATAGAGAAAGCTTCGCTGTAAAAATAATTTCATTATCTTCGCTGGTGAGTGTTGTTCAATGAAATTATTTTGACAGTGAAAATTAGTAGCTGACGGCAGCATATGGTTCATTATTTAAAGTACTGTATTTTTAAGTTTGTATTCCGTTTACCTGCTATAATGACTTACATACAAGAACTCACAAGCAAGTATACCAGTGTGGAAGCTTGAGAAGTTTGAGCAACTGAGCAAGTTTGAGCAACTGCCAAATAGCCACACGATACATACTCAGTGACTCGACATGGCACGCCACCACCACTCAAACCCACAGTCCGAGTACCTTGGTACAAAGTGGTATACTACAGGGTCTAAAGTGTTAGAAGAGAATAATTATGAATAATTAAAGTGTACTTGTATTTTAGATTGGACTTCCGCGTTATCATCCACCTACAGGAGGTAAGGAGGGGTAAGGACTAAACCCATTGATGGGATTCAGTAATCGGGACCACATGGTCAATGAGTTTTACTTCCTGGTTACCGCCGAAAGCTTTTTCATGTAAATGTGGAATCTCTACTACGTTATGAAGTGGAATACACCCAAAAAAACAAGACAAGTGGTAAGGTGAGTCAAACTTTATTCAAGAATACAGTGAAGAAAGCAAAACACACAAAAAAAATTATTTTTCTGATTCCGGGCTTAGTTTCAGCTACCGAGCTCTTTGCGGCATTGCGGCTTGCATTTTGCTGCTTCATTCACCTCCAGTGTCATCTGGAAAAAATAAAAACAGTCATAATGACAACGGCGCAAGTTCAGGTTTTGGCAAGGTGTGGTTGAAAAACAAGAGGCAACAGCTATCACTGAAAGAATATCAACATCCTAAAGAGACCAGCGCCCGATTCTTTTTTAGGCGCGATCAGGTGTCATGACTTCAAAGTGCGATATAAAGTTTACGCTCTTATTTCTAGTTCTACAGTACCATGTGCTTGTCTGTGATAGGGTTGAAAAAGGCCCTGTCCCATTTGTTACGTAGAAAAGAGCTAAAAGCAAGGATCTGTTCCATCCTCTTTTCTGTCTCTTGTCTGACTGAGCAGTCAAATTTTCTCTACCTTCACTTGCTCTTTCAATCTTTTCTTCCCCCTTGCGTATCTGATGTTATAAAATATGTGTGAATCTTTATGTGAAACTGGGATCCCTTGGTTTGAAAATGTATAATATAGTTATATTGTTGAAATTATTGCAAAAAGCTATTTGGAACTTAGGGGTTAACCTGGAATGCAACACTACATCTTTTGTAGAGCTGTTAACAGGTGGTGAGTCCAATGTTTCAGGGGTCAACTGTAACTTTTCTTTGCACTAGCCAGCAAAACAAGTTGATTCAAAACTGCACTAGCTTGTAGATGGATGGACTAACCCACAACTGTAAAGGCAAATTTTGATCACTTATATAGGAAAAAAAATGCAAGACAAAAAAAAAAAAAAGACTACTGCATATTTATCCTGTTCCCACATTGCTTCTGGCCCCAGCAGAAAAAAAGAGACTGCAATGACATTATACACAGTGTGCCCCCCACTGTACTGTACCATGGCCTCCTCTCTTCCTCTTTCTGCACCCCCTGAACCAGAGAATAACACAGCAGCAAATGTTCAGTCAAGCAGACCTAGCTCTGCACACACGATGACTGGCATCATCATGCACCTCATCACACTCTCACCACCACCCACAGAGCAATGAGCAGAGTCAGGTAGAGAAACACACTTTCAGACCCCTTCCCCCCGAGATCAACTGGAGCCCGGCACTTCTGGAAGTTTTCATACAGTGTCGAGTGAGCCAGGGGCACATCTAGGATTTCTTTGGAGAGGGGGCTACACAAAGCTAAGGGGCTTAGGAAACAGAAAACTTTATGACACTGTTATTTTTAAAAGTATTGATTTCAACATACTATGCCCCCAACAGGAACATTTTTTTCCCCCATATAAATTTTGTCTTTTTTTCTTTTACTCCCCTTCCCCCCCGGGGCCACGGTGTACACATGCCTGTACGTGCATGGAGGTGCACACCAGGATCCGGTGGTCCCCTCCACCCCTCCTGGACTTAAGTCGCCACTCCTAACCGCCTACGCTACCCACCGGACCTCTACCCAGTGGGAGTGGGACTATGGTGGAGCAGGCATACACCCCATGGAAAGGAGAGCCACGGCTCAATCCTGTTCTGACCCTCCTCCCCCCGAGCCGGCACCCCGGTGGGCTGAGGTCGTTTCCGAACCCGAGTCACCGGTGTGGTGCGAGGTAATGCGCCAGCGCCTCAGCCCTCTGTGCCACCGGGCCAGCCCAGCAACATATTTTTTTTTAAACATTCTCCTTTCATCAGGCCAGGGTAAACAATACAGAGTCATGATACTATACTACCCCTGTTTCCATAATGGATGATCTGTGCACCCCAGGAATGCTTATTTTAACCTTTCAAATCATGTGGTTTATTAAGGTGTTTTGTACTTGTACCATACATTCTCCAAAACGCTGTTTTTCACATGAAAGGACATGCTGAGTAGGAAAAGGGTTGGACTATATGAATGGTGTTGGCTGGCATGGTCCATTTAGAAGGGCTGAGGACCCCTACACCTGCCAGTAAAGGCAGCTGTGGGTCTATGGATAGTCATTTCAGAGAACAGTCTGCAGTGGTGTCAAGGGAAAGTACAGAGCTGAGAAATTTGGAGGGGAGAGGGAGCAGCTATGGTGAGGCTGAGATAAAAACCACCACCTGCAGAGCAGACCCTGTATACCTCTTATCATTGTGTCACTGAAATGTTGGACGCAGACACTAAAAATGTAAGGAATTAGAAATGTAGGGAAAGTAAAGAGCTGAGATTTGAAGGGGAGAAGGAGCAGCCATGGTGAGGCTGGGATAAAACCCTTCACCTGCAGAGCAGACTCTGTATGCCTCAACATTTTTTCACTGAAATGTTGGATACAGACACTCAAAATGTAGGGAAGTGAGGAGCACTGGTCTTAATAATGTGGGACAAATTTTCAGACAGACACATTCAGAAAACTGGAAGCTAATGACTAACAGCTTATTAATCGGGCTTCCTGCTGTTTTTGGTTGTGGGTGGAGGGTGAGGGTTTTATTTTATTAGTGCGTGTGTGTGTGTGGGGTTAAGGATTTTCTGTTTTTAGTGTATGTTTGTATTTTGTGTGATTGTTTAGTTAGGATTTTGTGAGCCTGGGACTGTGTAGTGAGGCAGGATGCATCTAGGAAGGTGTGAGGGCCTGGGGCGGGCTAGGATAGTGTACGGGACATCCCAGTTGCTCGATCTGCGGCCTTTTTCCAACCTACCAGTTTCCACCATTACAACAAGGCACTGTCAGGAGGTTGGAATTAAGAGGAACCGCATTGTTCGTTCAGGTGGGGGTGCCCTGCGCACGTGGAGGGGGTCAGGATCGAAGTCATCAGGTGTAGAAGGTGTCCTGGGGTTAGACGGGTCTTAGGGAGACACCAGATGTGTTTAGTACCCGTCACCAGGGTTCCCATCAGACCGAATGGGCAGGTAGCCAGAGGGGCTGCACTGTCCACCAATCCCCTGAGGGCAGTGCTTTGCAATGCCAGATCAGTCAGAAACAAGACCACAATTATTGCGGACTCGATTTTCTCCGTCGATCTGGCTTGCATCACGGACACCTGGAGTGGTCATGATGCTGGCCTGGTTCTAGAGGCTGCCGTCCCACCCGGTTATACCGTAGTGCACTATCCCAGAGTGGAACGCAGGGGTGGGGGTAGCCATCTGTTGCTGCCCATAATAAGGAAATGTCTGGTACACTCGACTCCCTCGCACCGGTCCGTGTATGACCCAAATCCTCTCACTTGAGGTCCCCTTAGTATGACAGGGAGCTCAAGGCGATGAAGATTATGGGTTGGATATTAGAGCGCTGCTGGCGGAAGACTGGGCTAGAGGCAGACAAACTGGCCTGGCGTACACACTATGGTGTGTACCAGGAGGCAATCAACCGTAAGAAGGCAGAATTCCTGTCCAGGGAGATTGCTGCTGGGAAGAACCGACCAACTGTGCTCTTTTGGACTGTGGACAGGATTCTCCATCCTTCCTGTCTACAGCCAAAATCAAAGCCTTTTTGAATGCTTTATGTGAAGAGTTTGCTTGGTTCTTATCAGACAGGGTGTCCGTCATCCAGCGGGGAATTCCACCAGTGAGACATATTCTGACCGACAGTGGTTGCCGCGGGCGTCTGGAGAGCACTCTGCCTAGTTGGGGCATGTTTAGACTGGTGGAGGAGGAGGTCACTGAGGTTGATTCCAAGCTTCGGCACACCTTTTGTGAACTGGACCTGGTGCCAACACACTTCTTAATGGGATGTGTCTACTCCGTTGGCCTGGTGTTTGCCTTGATTATCCAGTGTTCCTTGTCAGAGGGGATCTTTCCTGATGTCTTGAAGGAGGCATTGGTGAGACCCCTTCAGAAGAAACCGTCTTTGGACCCTGATGTCAAGGCAAATTACCATTCTATCTCCAATCTTTCATTTTTGAGTAAGAGTGTGGAGAAAGTGGCAGCGCTTAAGCTTGAGGAGCACCTCATGGCCCATGATCTATACGAGCCTCTCCAGTCTGGGTTTCATGCAGGGCATAGCACAGAAACTGCATTAGTTCGAGTGCATAATGACCTCCTTAGGGTGAGAGATTGAGGGAAGGGGACAATTCTCATTCTCCTTGATCACTCCTCAGCATTTGACACGGAGGACCATTGTGTGTTACTTGACCGCCTGAGGGAATTCGGTGGACTCACCAGCACTGTCATCTGCTAGTTTGAGTCTTTTCTCACCAACAGGAGGTAAAGGGTAGTGATGGGGAATTTCTCCTCCTCCCCTAGCCTCCTGTCATGCGGAGTGCCCCAGGGTTCGGTCTTGTCATCGATGTTTGCCATGTACATGCTGCCCCTGGGAGAGCTCATTAGGAAGTACAGCTTAGGTTTTCATTGCTATACTGATGATACCCAACTGTATCTTTCCTTTGCCCTTGGGACAGCCAATGCAGTGGATGTGCTAAACACCTGCCTTGTCGAAATCAGTGACTGGATGGCCTCCAGCTGGTTGCGACTCAACTCTGATAAGACGGAGGTGCTGATGGTGGAGTTGAACAGAGGGCATGATAGGATGACCTCTGGTGCAGAATTGGGACTTTTTCTTGGGTTTGTACCATTGAAGACCTCCTCTAGGGTGCGTGATCCGGGCGTTATTCTCGACAGCGGACTGACGCTCGAGTCTCAGGTTTCGTCCATTGTTCATACCAGTTTTTATTATCTGAGGAATATCGCCAGGATAATGCCCCTAGTTCCGTCCCTGGACCTCCCCACCTTGGATCACGACTTTGTGACGTCTAGGCCTGACTACTGTAACGCACTCTATCTCGGGGTCTCTGGAGATACCCTCCACCATCTGCAGCTAGTGCACAATGCAGCTGCTAGGTTGCTGATGGGGCAGTCTAAGTACTGTCACATCACCCCGGCGCTGTGTGAAATGCACAGGCTGCCAGTCAGGTGGAGGGTCCTCTTTAAGGTGGGCTTGCTCACCTTTAAGGCCCTACACGGTCTGGGCCCTGGTTATCTGAAGGACCTTCTTACACCTGCTGTCTCGGCCCACTCCCTTCGCTCTTCCTCTAGAGGCCTCCTTGTGATTCCCAGGATGAGGTTAAAAACGGCCGGCGACATAGTATTTAGTGTCGCTGGCCCTGTCCTATGGAATTCGCTACCTCCAGCTGTAGGAGAGGCCCCTTCAAATGAGGTTTTCAAAGCCAGACTCAAGGCCTTCCTGTATAATCAAACCTTCCCGGACTTTGATTTATATGCCTGACTTCTGTGCTTCAATTTCTGCCCTTGGTTACAGATTTAGTTTTTAGTATTTATTTCTGAGCAAATTATTTATAAATTTTATAATAATGACTTATAGTGCAATATGTTTATTATTATTAGGTTTATCTTACTGTTGGTGTTATTTTGTATGTGATTTGAATATGTTTGGTGCCCAAAGCCTCCAGGATTGGCATCTTTTAAATAAAATTTGCCTTGCCTTACCCATGAACACACAGCATACAGGGCCTGGGATGAATGACACGGTTGGCAGGTAGGGGGGCAGGCTTGATATGCAGTCGCTATGGCCAAGGATAGGGTGGGTTAGGCGCAGAATGAGGGTAGGCAGGGGCCAGTGGGGGATGCTAGCTGAAAGTTCTGACAGTGTAATGATAATTACTCACATTGAGCCTTTTGTGGGATCACCTTCTTGAACTGCCAGATAACTGCAGCTCTTAATGAGGTGTTAATCACACCAGGCCATCTGCAACACAGAGAGATTAGCATGAGGACTAGAGCCTGCTTAAGTAGGGACATTTTTAACTTTATTAACAGCCATGGAAACCTGCACTAGTCAAGACAGAGAAGTAGAGGGTTAGCTGCACTAGCCTGTCCAATTTGCACTGGGTTTTGGACTAGTAAACCAATGTTAAAATCAAACTCTGCTGTTTTGTTGCACCTGCAAGGAAGAAAACTGACGAGAACATTTTCTGAAAAACAGAATGTCTCCTTAATGAGTTCCCAGGCAAAGACTTATAAAAACAGCAGCAGTACTATTGCTAGAGAGACTGAGAGACCGAAACTTGGAGTTAGAGATACTGCCAGATGAAGGACTTTTTCTCTGTTTGTACTGCCTTTGTAAATAGTTCTACTGAACAATAATTCTTATTTTGCTGTTACTGATAATAATAAAATGCTCACTGCGAATTTTGTACTTCTCCTGGTTTTCCTATGCTTCCTGACCTGTGCCTCAATGACAGATGGTGTCAGACTAAGGCCCTGTCCACACTACACTGCAAAACGCCCTCTGTAACGTTACAGATTGCCTATAATGGTACCGTAACGGCTAGCGTTTACACTGGTAATGTTACAGCAGGCATTACTAAAACTGTTGTGGAAACCTATTGGTAGGAGGTTCAACAACGGTTTCCGTAACATTTACACCCGTGTAGCCTCCAGTCCCCTCCTGCCTGCCGGTATACTATAATGCTGTGCAGCAGCTCCATGATGCCAGCACCCAGCACAGGAGACAACCAAAGAGGGGAGCACTGCAATCCTCTCCCGACAATGCATGCCCAGAGCGTTACACTCCTCAGACGATCCGCTCCCCGGCAAGACACCCCGTGCATCCGTCCCTGAACATGTACTGCAGCAGCCCCAAAGACATATACACATAACAGACAACAGCCGTGCCACATAGGGAGGCCAGCCTTCTGTTGCTCCCTAACACCCCTTGCCTTCCCAGGCTGTAATGCCCTTCGTACATCACAGTATGCCAGTCCATATGTACTGGTAGTGGCACCCATAACAGCCATGGATACACAGGGCAAAGTGATGCCCCCAAAACCTCACGGATGAGGAGCTGTGACACCCAGCCACTGTGCACATGTCCCATACAGGTGCTGTTTGATACTGTGACACGGCCGCTGATCTTGGGGGAGCAGTACATGGGGACAACTACACAGCTACAATCCACACCCCTGCCCGGTGGGCAACTGGACACGGTCGCATATGGCAGGATGTACTGAGCATACATGCTCATTCCCAGCATCCAGGGCCTGGGATGAATGACACGGTCGGCAGCTAGGGGGGCAGGCTTAGTATACAGCCGCTGTAGCCAAGGACAGGGTGGGTTGGGGGCAGAATGAGGGTAGGCAGAGGCCAGCGGAGGTGAACTGGGAACTGGATACACAGGCCGCACAATGCTCCCCTGGACGCCAAGCCCATTATGAGCTGTATATTCCTGCACCACATATCCTGCAGGAGCATATTGACCAGCATGTACAGTACTGGAGTGAGGTAGCGCCAGGGTGGATTACTGGGAGTGGGTTCATGGGAAGTGACTGGGCATCTGCAAAGTCTCATGGACCCAATGCTGCCACGGGACGTCTTGCAGATCAGTCTGTAGCTGTAGGTGCAGGCAATACACAGTCCGGTGCCCTTATGTGGTGTGGGGCACTTCTGCATGTGTCATCTGCTGCTCCACTACCACAGGCACATGGACGTGTGGTGCAGTGTGGAGCATGCCTTGTGTCAGGGCATGCGACGAAGGAGCCACTGCAGTAACGTGCAACCGTGCCCCACACCACAGAAGGGCACCATACTCTTCAGTGCCTACACTTCCGGATGTCCGCTGGCAGCATGTAGTGAGGCACTGCTCCCCCACGTCAGGCACCAAGCAACCCACTGAACAATCCTGCTGGATGTTCTGCTGCCAAGGCATTGAACTGTAGCTGCTGCACCCAATACCACACCATGGCACTGTGGCATTCACATGCTTGGATCTTGGTAGTGACACTGTGCTGGGGAGGACATACCGGGATTGGGAATGGTACTCTGTACACTGCTGCATCATGGGATGTGCCCAGCTCTACATGGGTTGGTAACTGTTTCAGATCCAGTAGCAGTGTGGACAGGCTGTACCATTTTGGAACTGTTTTCACATATCGTGTGGACACACTATAACATTTTCAGTCTGTACCATTTTCAGACCGTTACGGACTTTTCAGGTGTAGTGTGGACGGGGCCTAAGTGGGATTTATGCTGTGCATACTCTAAGCCAGGAGTTTTCTGCGGGGATACTAGACCTGGTACCAAGAAGCACAGATAAAAGGTATGGATTCTGCAGCGCAAGTCCAGGAGTGATTACCAGAAGAATGGCAGCCAAACTAGAAGCAGAAACAAAAGTCCAACCTGAGACTATACAGCTAGCACCAGTTATGGAAAAAGAAAAACAGGCAGGGACAGAACCTGAAAGCCTGTCTGCCTTCTTCAAATGGTGGGCTATAAAACAAAGAGCAGGTCTAACTGGCAGTAGTGCACCTAACAGGGACATTATAGAGTGGCTGAAATACGACTTTTGGGCAGTAAAGGAAAATTTTTTTTTTTCTAATTTCTTTTTCTCCACCGCAGCCCCGCACTGTCACCTAACCTAACCTAACGAGCCCCACGGTCACAGAGGAGAACCCCCTACAGAGCCTTGGCTTACCCCCCTGGGTGAGGACGAAGTGGGAGGGCCCCCCGTAGCTTAGACTCCCCCGCAGCTGTACCTTTGTCCTCATCAGGGTCCATCCTCAGGCGCAGAGCCGGCTAGCAGAGGCCAATGGTCCAACCTTCTTGCCGGTGTTGTACCGGGCCAGCATCTTTCTTGTATGCCCCCCTAGAGATGTAACATTCACGAACGCCAAGGCGAAAGCCAGCGTCCGTCATGCTCCACCCCCTGCATAAGGCATGGGCATGCCGATCCTCCAGTGACCATTAGAGGCCGGTCATGCACTGAGTCATGGCTCCCCCCACCCCTGGAAGAGATGACTGGTCCTGGGACACTCAAGCCTTCAGCCCCTGGCTGGCTCTCAGATAACCAGAGTCCATTCCCGAACTCAGGTCACCAGCATCGCGCACAGTAGCGCTACTGCTGCACCGGCGGGCAGTGAAGGAAATTATGATGATGGGGAAAACCTTAACAGAGCTAGTGAACTGGCTCACTGAACGATGGATGGAGACTGAGCAGAGATACCCAGGGGTCCAAGTAATCCACCAGGGGCAGCACAGTGAGTCTACCAGGAAAGGCAAGCCCCTGAACAATTCGGACAAGGTCGAGAGGTGAGGAGAGGCCCAATCTGTTGCATACAGAGGCCCTATCTGTTGCATACAGAGGCTAGAGGGAGTCGCATACAGAGGCTGGAGGGAGTCCAGCCATGGTACAGAGAACCAGTTCAGAGCTGTGATTCCTGAGATGGAGAAGGAGCATCTGGAGCTTTCTATGTTTCCCAGGTGTTACCTTATTGATCCAGAATCGGAGCTGGAGGAACTCCTGTTGCTTGATCATGCATCATCAGGTATAAGTAGTGCAGAGGCTGCCACTGTTAAGATGCTTGATCATGGCACAGAAGAAAGGACACCCTGAGATGCAGATAATGTGATCCGAGATGGAGGAATGCTCCTGGTTTTCCTACACTTCCTGATGTGCCTCAACGACACTGTCGAGTCAAAAAGAATCCAATGAAATCCTTGTATTAAGAGCTCAGAAAATCTTTATTGGCAAGGCTGGAAGTGTATTTCAGTGGGAAATTGCAAATTTGTTTTCAGATTTTTATAGAAAAATGAAGCTTTCTACAAGTAAAATATTATAGATCTAACAGCAATACATGATTTTTCATAACCTGCGATCTGTCGTCATGATTCAGCAGGTGATATCTGTTCCTAACCTGATTTTACCTGGGAAGTAGAAAATGGAATCAATTACTGTTTTAAAACTGTAAAATCATATAGCTGGACAATAAAAACAGGTTACTCACCTGTAACAGTAGCTCTAGGAGTGGTATATGTTGTTCATCCACACCAGTTGGCACGTCCTTTCCCTGTAAGAATCTTTAAGGTCTTTAAGCTGGTTCCTCCCACCCACCCGGATGGTATATCTTTCGGCTCCACTCCTTCAGGGTCCGTTTAGTGACAGGGAGACCTCCCATGTTTGAGGTGAAGGTAACAAAAAGTTGAGAGGTCTTCCTAATCGATCTAGTTCAATTAGTATAGTATAGTAATATATGATGGACATCTAGAGTATGTAGGAGGTATTCTCCTCGATTAGAGTGTTCAGGGTAATATACAGGTAACTCCAAGAATTGATTTAAGGTGTGTTCTGACACTACCTTAGGTAGGAAGGAAGGAAGGATTGGTACGAAGTGCCACTCTGTCTTTGTGGAAAATTAAGTAACGCTCTTTACACATGATGGCATGAAGCTCGGAATACGCCGAGCCAAAGTGACAGCCACTACGAAAACTGTTTTCCAAGAAAGAAAATGGAGGTCATAAGTGGCCACCGGTTCAAGAGTTCATTTCTCTATTAGGAAATTGAGATCCCACAGAGGGGTGGTTCGTCTGATAGGTGGCTTAATATGTAACATTCCTCTGAAAAACATTTTGGCTAGATGACATCGATACAGTAATCTGCCATCAACAGGTTCATGGAAGGCCGAAATGGAGGCCAAATGAACTCTGATGGAGAAACAGCTTAATCCTGTGTCGGCAATCGAGGCCACGTAATCAAATACTTTCATCAGTGGACAAGAATAAGGATCCAATGACCAGGAGGTAGCCCAAATGGAAAAGCATTTCCATTTGGCATTATAAGTTTCCCTGGTCGCTGGTTTACGTGAGGCCAGTAGAATAGGGGAGGACACTTGGAGACGTGCTATGAAAGCGTCCTCAGGAGCCAAACGTGAAGGTGTAGTGACTTCAGGTTGGGATGTAAAAGGGTCCCTTGATTCTGAGTCAAGAGATCTGGTCTTATTGGTAATGGAATGGATCCCCACTGAGAACTGCTGAAGCAGGGGAACCACATCTACCGGGGCCACAGAGGGCTATGAGAATTATGGTGGCAGGTCTGAGTTCAGTAGAGCCCGCTGAAGGAGAGGGACGGGGGACAATAAAAATAGTCCTGTCCATAATTGGAACAGGGCATCTATAGACTGTCCCTTTTGCTTGGGATAATGGAACAGTATCTGGGGAGATGGGGAGGCAAACAGATACAGTTGCGGGTTCCCCCATAAATGAAAGATTTTCTGAAGCACTTCATGATGGAGTGTCCATTCGTGTGTGGATGACTGGCGAATAAGAAGGTCAGCCAGGAGACTGTGGCATCCTGATAGATGTATGGCTGTCAGTACAAGATATTGCAGTATGGTGTCCTGTCAGACTGCAATCGGCTCTCTGCATAGAGAACGGGACTTCGTACCTCCTTGTTTGTTGAGGTAGAACACCACTGAGATGTCTGATTGAATCAGCAGCAGTCTTGGGGACAAATGAGGTTAAAAAGCCTGGAGGGCTAAGTGGACCATCCTCATCTCCAGGAGATTTATGTGGAGAGGAGTGGTAGAACTGGTCCATTTGCCTTGTGTTCTGTAAGGACCCAGGTGCGCACCCCACCCTTCTATGGGTGCATCCATGGCAAAGGGGGAGGATTGGAAGGGCATGCCATGACATAGATTGGCTCGGAGGGTCCACCATAATAGGGCGGACCACAATGTGGGAGTAACTCTGATTCTGTCTTCAAAATTTCCTGTTCTTTGAGACCATTGGTTCTGGAGAATCTACTGGACTGGCCTCATGTGAAGATGGGCTAGCGTTACCATAGGGATGGTAGCAGCCACGTACTCTAGGAGGCATAACACACGCCTGGCTGTGACTACTTTCTGTCGTTGTATCTGAGAAGCCACAGATGATAGCTTGTCTTGTCTGTTGGCCAGGAGGTAAGCCCTGGTGGAGACAGTGTCTAGGACTGCTCCTATATATTGGAGCGATTGTGTAGGGTCCGGATTGGACTTCGGCCAACTGACTGCAATCCCTAGTGAGTGGAAGAGAGTTAGGGTTGCTTGAAAGGAGGAAAGCAGAGAGGTTTTGGACCCTGCCTTGATAAGCCAGTCATCCAGACATGGGAAGATAAAGTGCCCATCCCATCGTAGGGCTGCTGCCACTACCACTAGGTACTTGGTAAACACTCTTGGGGCGGATGAGAGGCCGAACAGGAGTGCCCGAAATTGGTAGTGTTGTTCCAACAGGTGAAAACGAAGAAATCTGTGGTGGGCAAGATGGATGAGGATATGTAGGTAGGCATCCTTCATATCCAAGACACACAGCCAACCCCCTTGTTTCAACATTGGCATGATGGAATTTAGGGAGACATGCGGAACCTTTTGTACTGGATGTGTAGGTTCAACTGTCCGAGGTACAGTACTGGTCTGATATCTCCAGTTCGTTTGGACACCAGGAAGAAACGGGAATAAAACCCCTTTTGATACTCTGTAGAGGGTACCGGATAAACGGCCTTCTTGGTCAGAAGAGCCTGGAGTTCCTCCTGGAGAATGGGAATGTGGTCAGGTGGGTAGTGGACAGACCGAGGGGGATGAGGGGGAGGTATGGAAATAAGTTACAGAGTGTGATCCCTCTGAATGATCTGAAGTACCCACTCGTCCGATGTGATCGTTTGCCAGGCCTCTAAATGGAGGGCAAAGTGACTGCCCATGGCTTCCAAGGCCTGATTGAGAAAGTATGGCTAAAGTCCCAGTTGGTCACTGGGAGGCGGGCTGACCAGCCCCACCAGGAGGGTGGGAGGGAGAGCCCTTGTTGGTAGAGGTGTTGGTTCTGGAAAGCTGGGAGCGACCACAAGATCTGCCTCTGTGTGATTCTGCATTTTCCTCCTGTTTTTGAATAAAAGGAGGATTAGGGACAATATGATGGCTGGGATGTATGGTACATGCCATGCACAGTATGCAGTGTCCGTCCCAAGGACTGGAAATCATCTATAAATGTTTGGGTACCTGGGCCAAAATGTTTAGACCCATTAAAGGAGGCATTGACCACACTATGCTGTACATCTGGTGTAAAGCCTGAGACGTGAAGGCAAGCATGGCAACGCAAGGTAATGCCAGTTGCTGACATGCGGGCCAAAGTATTGACCGCATCATATCCTGAACAAAGTAGGTGTCAGGAGATGGAATTGCCAGTGAATACTGTAGCTAGTAATTGATCCCTCTCCTGTGAAGGAGGGAATTTGTTGACCAAGTCTATGGTAGATGACCAGAGTGTACACTGGTACTTGACTATATGTCCCATATAATTTAGCATTCTGAGATTCATGGTACCTGCTTGGAATACCTTTTTTCCCCCCAGATAATCTGTCCTACGGAGTCTTTATCAGGAGGTAAGGATCTCATGTGTTTCGGTCATTTAGTATGATCATGAGCGGCAGCAATCACTACTAAATCCACTTCAGGAGTAATGGAAAGAAAAGGGTGATCCAGAGGAACTTGGTAGAGGCAGTCTGCCTTGTGGGAAATAGCCATAACAGTGGAAGGCGGATTCCAGGCTGCAAGCACAGCATTTTGGTAGGTTTGTATAAGTGGAGGTACCACTAGGACTGGCTCCTCTGGAAGTTCTAGATAGTCTGCCATATCCTTTCGTTGTTTGTCATGTTCGGTAGCGAAGAATCCCATGACTTTCTGAATTTGGATCATCATTTTATAGAAGGATGGGTCATCGGGAGGAGAGACAGCCACCTGGCGGGATAAGTTCTAATTTAAGGAAGAAATATCCGAAAGAGGGGACTGGGGTTGGAAATCCAGGTCCTGAAATTTCTCATTCTCCAAATCTGGTGAAATCTGCCAGAAATTCAGCCTCATCTGATAGGTAGTCATCCACGTACAAAGGGAGGTGACCAGGGTGGGGAAGGGTCTCTGTCACCCTGGAAAGTTTTAAGCGGAGGAGTAGGGGAACGGGATGGATGACCTGGCTCCCATGGATCGGAGGGCTAAGTATGCCAAATGGCTTGCAAAACCTGCTGCACCACTGAAGCGACGTCCATTGAAGGAAGGGGAGTGAGGGGCTTCTGAGAAACCAAGAGAATTGTTGAGGGAATTGGACGTGTTGTATGAGCAGGTCTTGCACCTGGGTGGTAGAGCCCAGGGTCCCGATCCCTGTCCTCCTGGCCCCTATGAGAATATACCTGTGAGGGTGGAGGGGCGGAATGCATAGCAAATGCAGTAGGCTTCCCCACTGGAACGCGACCTCTTGTCAATGGGGCCGCTGAGGAAGAAGTAGTAGAATGTTTAAGTGAAGTCACCGTCGACAGGAGATAAGCTCCCGTCGATGGAACCAACAAAGGGTTTATCACAAACTGCCATGAAGGTGCTGGAAAGCGCTGTTAACGAGGGGGTAAAAATTCCTGTCCAGGAGGCAGTGTGCAAATGTACCATTAGATGGTGGGGCACCTGTGATGGTTGCCATCGACAAGCATTTAGGCACAGAGGTTGAGGAGGGTTTCTCTTTTTCTTTTTTGTGCCGTTTGAGAGAATCAGTGGACGGAGAGCTCTTGGGACGAGCCCCCCCTGATTCTCCAGTAGAGACAATTTCTGCTCCATTAAATATAATTCAATCTCCTGCAGCCGTCATCGATGAGTTGCCTGGTTAAAATCCTGGCAATGTATAAAGGAGATGGTGTCGTGTGTGGGTCCAAGACACCTTACACAAGTGGTGTGGTTGTCGAAATGGTAGATTTTTCTACCGCAACAACAGGAACAAAATAGCGGTCTTGCTTATAGATTCTTTTGATATTCATCGAAGTAGAAAGCGAAATGGAAGAATTCCGTTTTGAAGCTCAAATTCTCGTCGATTACTGCTACTCTGCACACTAGCTGCTGCGTGTGAGCTGAAGACATCGGGAAAATGAACTGAGGATACCAGGGACTGCCCACACTTATACAGGAAACAGGAAGGTGATATCATGCGTGGGTGGCCCCTGGAAAAGACTGCTAGAAGAGGTGCCGTGCACCACAGCGATCTCTGTTCATGACCCAAGTATATTACCAGCTGCAAGAGATCACCATGTGGAATATCTACTCTTACAGGTGAGTAACTTGTTTTTCTAGGATCATGGATATGTTGCTCTATCCACACTTGTTGGCAGACTCTTAGCAGTCCTCCAGCAGGAGGGAGGGAGGCAAGGTGCACACCCTCTACTTAGGGAACAGAGATTGGAGAACTGAGGCCCCAAAACCAGCATCCCGGCATGACTCTAGGTTGATGTGGCAGTGGGTAATGAAGGTGTTTGCTGACTTCCAGGTAGCAACCCTGCAGATTTCCTGGACAAGGATGTCTCAGGAAGCAGCCACCGATGCAGCAGTATGGCAGGTGGAATGAGCCCTTAGCCCTACGGGAAGCTCCCAACCCACCAACCTATAGCAGAGATCGATGCATAATGTAATCTATCTGCCAGTCATCCGCTTCACTGCCGGTCTGCCAGGTGTGGCTTCAGCATAGGTGACAAACAGCTGGTGAACCTCTACCCGAACTTCAGCCCTCCGCTCCTTATAATAAGAAAGCGCCCATCTCAGGTCCAAAGTATGGAGACTGTACTCAGCCTCCGAGGTATAATTAGGGTAGTACGCTGTCAGAGTCAACACCTGGCTGAGGTGAAACTCCAACACCGGAAGGAATTTCAGGTGGGGGCACAGGACAACCTTGTCCCTGTGGAAGACCAGGTAAGGAGACTTGACAGAGAGCACCTGTAGCTCCCCAGTCCTTCTGGCTGACATTACAGCCACCAGGAAGGTGATCTTCCATGACAGATGTGACATCTCACACCTGTGCACTGGTTCAGATGGCTTGCCCATGAGCTTTGTCAGTACCAGCAGTAAATGCCACAGTGGTGGTGGGGAGGGGAAATGTGGTCGAGACCTTTAAAGAAGCGCCAGACCACCTTCTCCTGTGCCACCATCTGCTGATTGGTCCACACCCGATAAGCAGAGATGGCAGCCAGGAGCTCCTTAAGGGTCATAGACTGAAGACCTCCTTTGGAGAGAGACCAAAGATAGTCAAGGATGTTAGTCACTGGACAGGATAGAGAGTCCAGGCCCTTGTCCTGACACCAAATGGAGAATCTCTTCCATTTGAAGGCATAGCATCTCCTGGTCGACTCCTTCCTAGATGCCTCCACTATGAAGAGTACCTCTTTGGAGAGACCCAAAGCCTGTAACTCTAACCGCTCAGGAACCAGGCTGCCAGGTGCAGGGATTGAAGGTCCGGATGGAATACCTTCCCCTGATTGATCTTGAGCAGTTCTGGGCATGCTGGGAGATGCCTCAGGAGCCTGGTGCTGAGGCTGAGATCACCTTGATACCAGAACGGGCAAGGCCAGTCTGGGGCTACCAGAATCACCTGTGCCTTGTCCCTCCTGACCTTGAGGAGCACTCTGTGAACAGAGGAAAGTGGAAGGAAGGCGTAGAAGGGTCCTGGGGTCCACAGCCTTGAGAAGGCATCCCCCTGCAGCGAGCCCTGTTGAGAGGGGCGGGCATGAAACAGCCTCAGCTTTGTGTTCTCTCTGGAGGCAAACAGATCCACTTGAGGTTTGCCCCAATGGGAGAACAGTCTGTGAACTACCTCCAGATGGAGAGACCACTCGTCGTGGGACACCTCGCCCACACGGCTGAGGGCATCCGCCAACTGACTGGAGGCTCCTGCCACATGGATGGCTAGGAGATCTGCCTCCAGTAGACTCATGAGGGTCCAGATGTGGAGCGCTTCACTGCACAGAGGCTGGGAGTGCGTGCTGTCCTGCTTGTTGAGATAGTACATGGTTATGGTATTGTCTGTCTGGACCTGCACCACTTGACCCTGAAGAAATGGAGCAAATGCAGTCAGTGCCAGCTGAACTGCTCGAAGCTCCAGCAGGTTGATATTGACATTGGGATTCCTTGGGGGTCCACAGCCCATGGACTCTGATTCCCTGTATGGGCACCCCAGCCCGTGAGCGAGGCTTCGGTTGTCAGAATGACCGTCGGTTCGGGATGGACAAATGAGATCCCTTCCTGCAGGTGTTCTAGGACGGTCCACCACTGGAGAGCATCCCACATCTTCTGGGTCGCAGTGACCAGCTAGTCGAAGTGACCATGTCGCCGAGTCCACTGGGTGGCCAGCTCCCATTGGAGAGGTGCATATGTCACTGGACCCATCTGACCACAGCCATGTACTCCAGAAGGCACAGGAAGTCCCAGGCAGGGCACAAGTGCCCAACCAGAAATGATCGAGCAAAGGAGGAGAGAACCTCCACTCTGTCCGTTATGAGCCTGGCTCTGGTTCGACAAGAGTCAAGCTCTGCCCCGATGAAGCAGATCACCTGCGAAGAAACTAGTTCCAACTTGGTCTCGTTGACCAGGAGACCAAGTTTGATGCAGGTCTGGAGAGCCAGATCCCTAGATTTCTCCACCTCCTGTATGGAGGTACCCGCTATGAGCCAGTCATCGAGATAGAGGTATTCTCTGAGCCCCCCTCTCCGACGCAGAAGGTGGGCCACCACTACTGCAATGCATTTAGTGAAAACCCGGGGGGCCGATGACAGGCCAAAAGGCACAGTTTGGAACTCAAAGAGGGCTCCCTCAACTAGGAAGTGGAGGAAACTTCGGTGAGACGGACAGATCGTTACGTGAAAAAACGCATCCTGATGATCCAGTGAGCAGAACCACACGTTCTGCTCGAGAGATGGTATGATCCGAGACAGAGTTACCATCCTGAATGTGCGAGACCTGAGAAATTGGTTCAGGTCGTGTAGATTTAGAACGGAGCGCCAGCCCCCCCTCCTTTTTGGACCCAGGAAGTACCTGGATACAAACCCTGGGTTGACTCAGGCTACTACCTCCTTGCAGAGAATAGCGATGTCTCGGAGAGCCGACTGAGCGAGCACACACACCATCTCCTTCTGTGGGGCATGGGCTTGACTTGGTGGGTACTGCTAAAAATCCAGAGGCAGCCCCTGGCCGACCAATTCCAGAACACACCTGTCTGTTGTAACAGCAGACCAGGCGGAAAGGAATTGGCAGAGACAGCCCTACACAGGAGGACCCAGAGATGGGGTGACGGGTATGGGATTGCCAATCTCCATCCCATCACTGTGCAGGGTTGGAGAAGGAGGAGGATCTGATTTGGGGGCCACCGGGACCCTTTTCTCTGGGCTTACGGGCCACCGGGGGCCCTGACTTGGGCCAAGGGAGCCAAGGTTGAACCTGCTGCTGTGGCTGCCCCGACTGGAAATGGGGCTGCTTGGCCGTAGGGGCAGAAGGCTGAAAATGCTTTCTTTTCTGCTGTTTGGAACCCTGGGATTCCTTCTGATCAGAAGTCACAGAGTCCAAGGTGGCACTGGACTTCTCAATGCGCTGGAGGTAACCATCCACTCCTAGACCAAAGAGGTCGGTACCCAGTAAGGGGACGTCTGTCAGCCTGTGTGGAGTGTCCGCCGTGAAGGTGGAGACCCTCAGCCAGGCCCTGCGGAGCGTGGCAACTGTGGCCACCACCGAACAGGCGCAAGAGTCCCCGATGTCCAGAGCTGTCGGAGTTGCTGCTTCGCAACCACCCGGCTCTGGTCACGGGCCTGCTTGACTGCAGTCTGGAGGTCTGTGGGAAGGGAAGACCTCATCCAGACAGCCCAGAAGGGCATGGGAAAAATGTGCCATGATGATGGCTTATCTTGCCTGATGAAGGCCAAGTGAAGAAGCAGCACAGACTTTCCGGGCCGAATGGTCCAGTTTCTTGGACTCTGTCCGGGGGTCTATCGGTGTCTCCCAAATTTCCAGAGCACCTGAACACAGATTCAGTCACCAACCCCTCAGCCGAGGAGTGCTCTGTGAATCCCAAAAGGGAGCTGATGGGGACCGTGTATCTGCAGGCCATTCGGGCTGAGGGTGCAGGGCAAGAGGCAGGGTGCTGCCACAGCTCCAAGGCCAGACCAACAATGGCCTCAACCACTGGGAAGGCCTCTGTCGGAGAATCCCCTTAAAGATATCCATGAGGGGGTATTCAGCCCATTTCTGAACAGGTTCCAAGGACATCCCCATGGATTCTGAGATGAGACGGAGGATACCCATGGAGGAAGTTGGGTCCTCCTCCGTTGAAAGACTCCCTATGGATTTGTCGTCCAAGGGACAAGAATGCAGGTCAGAGTCCTCGGACTCAGAGGAGTCCAGATAGATCGGCCAGCCACCAGAGTCATCTTCCACCTGACTAGGACAGTCGGGAGTGAGGGTGACAGACAGCCTGTGCTGAAGGCCCGAAACTGGCCTACACTCCTTGGCAGGAGCCCTGGAGGTGGGCTGTTTCGGTGGTGGTTCCACCTGAATTGGTGGAAGAGGCTGGTTTCGGCTGAGCCAAGGGGGTCTTGACCGGTTCCACAAGCGAAGGGACGTCGTGGACTGGTTCCTGAGGCATTGGCCTGGAGGGAGACAGCCAAGTAATGGTTGGAGAAGAAGCCATGGTCAACTTCTGACCAGACATAATCAGCTGCTACCACATCAAATCCTCATAGCATCAATGCAGCCTGCACTGAAGCCTCTCCTCTTCCGAGAAGGATGAGGAAGAATGGCAGTGGTGCCGCTTTTTGGAGTGCTTATGCACCTTCTTCGGCCTGTCAGTCGAAGGGATCCGAAACCTTGACTTAGTCTGTCCGGGGTTGGGGAGCTAACGGGGTCGTTTGGAAGAAGCCAGGGAAAACCAGATCTCTTCCAGGTCAGGGACCGGGACTGTGAGGAGGTTCCCAGCTGGCTGGATCTCTTCCTCAGTGGGTGCAGGCAGGACCGGGGTCCTGAATAAGGAGTTGTCAGCCTTATGCAGCAACGACAGGTCGATGGGGTTGATAATTATTTCGACCAGATCATCATCCCGCGTCTTGGCCAGCTGGCCTGATGGGGGTACCGTGAAGCCAGCGACCGAGGCCGCAACCCCGACCAAAGTTGAGACAGCAGATTCCTGGGACCGAGATCTTTCATGATCCCAAGCACATCATAGGAGAAACAAACCACCTTTTTTCTCATTTTCCTTTTTACGGGATCGAGAGATGTGCATACCAGAGGGACCCTCTCCTTTGGTAGGGAGAAACTGACACAACTCCGTAAAGAAGCCTGAGAAAGTGGAGCCCAGATTGAGCGGAACAAAAACCGAGAGGGAAGAGGACTGATCAGAGGCCTGTGCCACCTCCTCTTAGAAGGCCTTTATCTGCTCCAGCTGCTCAGTGGACCTCACAGCCGTGGAGACCGCCCAACGGGCTTCTTTGGATTTGACTGGTAGGTTCCGTTTTTCCGGTCCGCCCAGGTGCAATCGTACCAGACGATCATCCAGAACACTGGGATGGAAAGCGTGACACATTTAGCATGCCTGGGTGTCGTGATCACATTGAGCAATAGGCCTTGCCAGTATGCAGGTCAGTTCAAGACATCTTTTTCCCGTGCGGGTGGTGGCAGAAACTGGGCGAACCTGTCCTCCATCACGGTCGAGCTCGCAATGCGATTAGAAAAAACTCGCATAAGTTTTAGTTTTGGTAAGTAAGGAAATGTATTCGCCTGGGCCTACAGTAACGCGTTAATGATAAGGAGGGAACCTAAATCTTCCAGCGGAAAGGGGAGGAGCCAAGAGATATACCACCCGGGTGAGTGGGAGGAGCCAGCTTAAAGGCCTTCCGGCAAAATTCTTGAAAGGATATGCCAACAAGTGTGGATAGAACATAGCTACGATCCCAAAACAGTACAAACATAAAAAAATGATGTTTGTTGTTGAAGGAAGTATCCATTTCTTTGAAAAAGACAGAAAAATATCTTTAGTATCTAAGTAGTTGGCAGGTTGTGACATCACAATACCAGAATTCTACTGAATTCTTTTTTACTAGCAGTGTGAAAAGTAGTGGTAACACCAAATTTTATTTATATTGTGCCCAATCCCTAAGGCTTTGAGCGCCTTACAGTACAAATGAATAAAACAATAATTGATTAAGCATTGACCACAGTTAACAATCAAAGATCCAGGCCATAACATAAATTAAAAAAAGTGAGTTTTCAAAGTTTTCTTTAAAAACAGCGAGTGAAGAAGTGCCTCTCACATCTCAGGAAAGGACATTCCAAAGAATCGAAGCACCCACACTGAGCACCCTATCGGCTGAGGATTTTAATCATGACCTAGGAATGGTGAGGAGGTCTGCCCTCACTAACCGGAGGGCACGACCAGGAGCATATGGTATCAGGAGTTCTTGCAGGTAGCCTAGACCCAGACCGTGTAGGGCCTTTTATGTCAACAAGCAAAACCTTGAAGCTGATGCACTACCTAACAGGAAGCCAGTGGAGAGCATGGAGAACCGGTGTGATATGCTTGGATCAAGATGCCCCAGTACCCTGCTGAGCTGCCGCATTCTGAACTAGCTGCAGGCGGTGCATCAGCCTTGCAGATAGCCCCAGGTAAAGAGCGTTACAGTAGTCCAGTCTAGAGGAGACCAAGGAATGCACTAGTGTTGCCAGGTCAGGTGGTTCAAGATAGGGCTTAAGCTGGGCAATATTACGAAGACAATAGCCACTGTGGACAGCAGCCAACACCTGGAACTCCAGAGTTAACTTGGATGCCACAAAATGACCCCTAGATTATTCACCCTATCTGCAGCACAAAGGTTCACACCATCCAACAGATGAAGGGCTGTGCCCCCAGTTGCTACTATAGAGCCAGACTGGCCTGGCTCCACCAGTGACACCTCTGTCTTAGACGGACTGAGCCTAAGCCAGCTAGCCGCCATCCAATCCTGGATTTCTTTAAGGCATTTACTCAGTTCCAAGACAGCCGCCTATTGTCAGGGGCACAAGACACATACAGCTGGGTGTCATCAAAATAGCTAATGAAATGTCAAGCCATAACATCTAATGATCTCCCCCAAAGGCAACATGTAGAAGGTGAATTGCACGGAAGCCAGTATCGCCCCAAGACATACCACAGCACAGCGCAGCACCGCTCGATGTAAAGGAGCCAAGTGCCACCTGTTGCATCCTGTATGTATGACTCAAACTACCACAACATGGTACCCAAGAGTCCTACATAATGCCTCAGGCAATCCAATAGCACTCTATGATCCACCATGTCAAATGCCAATGAAAGGTCAAGAAGGACAAGGACAGAACTGCGTTCATTATCCCTAGCTAAAAGGAGATCATGATGCACCTGGAAAAGGGCAGTTTTCATACTATGTGAAGGTCGGAAACCAGATTGGAAGGGCTCATAGATATCATCTCTCTCCAGTTACTGTTCCAGTTGCAGTGCCACCACCTTCTTGATCAACTTCCCAAGGAAAGGAAGGTTTGAGATGGGTCTGTAGTTGAAGAGATCATCAGGGTCCAAGGAGCTTCAGAGGGTGGCACTAGGTGCTTTTGGCATCTGTACCTTCTTCTGAGGCTGGAGAGACAGATTTGTTTTGGGCTCTCCTGCCTTTCCCGCAAAAGGACTGCCTGTTCTGAAAGAAATCACGTCCTTCCCCCCTCTGAGAGTTAGCAGGAGCTGGCTTGGAAGTCTGAGGTACTGTTCTAGTTTTCTGAGATGACTCAACAGACTTCACTACCCACTGTCCAAACAGGTAAGAACCATCAAAGGGAATGTTAATAACCTACTGCTGGACACCCTGAGCCAGCAGTACTCAGGCAGAAATGCCTTCTGATACAGATGCCTACAGTGGCAGAGTGGGAGGCAGTATCAAAGGCATCCATAGCAGCTTTGAGCTGATGACTGTGACAGTCATTAGCATCTTTTGTTTAGTTTCAGAATCTGGCAGGAACTTTGCCAGAGATATAAGCAAGCTCCAAAGAGTACACATAAGCATTAAACCACGACAGACCATGGTTCTACTATGGAATTAATCCATGGTAGTGGTGGTGGGTGGTGCAGCAGAGTCCTCCAACTACCCAACCATGGATTAATTCCACAGTAGAACCATGGTGTGGAGTGGTTTAATGCACTTGTAACATGGCAAGCGATACAGAAGTTTTATATTGTTTCCTATAATTAAATAAAAACAAGAAACTGTTGTGAAAAGATTAGTTTTTATGTCTCACTAATATGTCTGTAACACTTGAAAATATGCACGTTCACCATTTCACATCTATTAATATATTAAATTCAGTATTTTACAAATATACAAGAAGTGGCAAAAATTATACAGCACACATATACATAGTACACAGTGTAGGTTATTATGGTTTCCATGCGTATTTATGCTCGGTTTCAGCTCCGTTCTTACCGCTACATTTGTTTATTTTGCTGTTGCACTCTGGGTAACTCTGCATATTTGCATACTGAGATAATGATGACTTTTAAACAACATTAACATAGTTTTGTTTCACTAATACTAATGTGAGCCACAGTTATAACAATTTGCTGTCACTTCCTACACTGTTTTTAAACACTATCGTGTTATTTTACCCAATACATCATTTGCATTTTTCTGTGACGGGACAGACAGAGCCAGTGATGGTGGCAAGGGGATTACAAAGACCAGAGACAGACAGCGCCATGTATCACTTGAGGTAAAGAGAGACGTACTAACTTTACCTTTACTTTTCCCCTTATTTCTTTCAATTTCTGCTGCCATTCCAATTTTGTGTGCGAGTCTATGAGGTCCCCTGGGTGGGTGAGTGGAAGGGACAGAAACAATGTTCATGGTATTCACGGTTTACACAGTGACAGACACATGCATACAAAGTGATCACTGCTGTGTTCTGTCTGTTTGTGCAGGTCTGTTGGTGGGTGGTGGGAGGAAAGCAAGTACACCCTGGAACATAGGAGGGCACAAAGGAGTATGCAGGGCTTGGTGACCTCGATCATCGCCCAAGCTGTGTGGTGCGCCCGATGGACTTCCAATACACTCATGGTCTAATTCTTTGCTCGATGCGCTCCCGATGGCAATCATGGATTAATATGAGGAATTAATCTATGGTTGCTTCACCGTCACATGCTGCTGTTCCTTCAGTTGTAATGCTGCATTTTACCACTGGCATTTCTGCCATGTTACTATCATATTTGGAAAAGTGCCCTTGGCAGCTAGCACTCTGCATGCTAAGGGTAGTTGCTGCGAAAGCCCGCCTGCCCATAGTGTCAATCTTGCACAAATCCTTGTCAATAGGGCGCAGTGACCTCTTCAGGAAGAATGGCTTTGCCATTCTCAGCGAGAATAACAATGTCATCAGCTGTCAGTTGAGAAACATACACTGGTCTGTCCTTGGGGTGGTGTATTTCCTGTCTATCTATCTGCTTGCAGATGGAAGGGATACAGGAGGTCTATTCCAGACCGCACCCAACAAACTCTCAAGTGCGGGTGGAACAGGAAGCACCAAGTTGACTGGCATGGTAGAAACATTTAACCACTGCAGACTTTTACATGGGTCGATGGCTGAAGACTCAAAATTAACTGCAGAATGCATATTCTTGAGCAAGGCCTGGAAAGTTAGATCCTCCTGTGGAACAGAAGAAGGGCCTGGTTCCAAAGAGCCCATGCTACAGAAAGAGTCCTTGTCGCCGCCATCAGAAATGATGAGGTCAGAGTCAGACTCATTCCCTTCCACATCCTCCTCGGAGAGAGAGTTGCAAAGGGGGTGGATTATAAGCCCTGCAAGCCAGAATGTGGCCTTGGCAACACCAGCCCCAAGGGACAAAGAACAGGTGTCAGAGGCAGCGCTATAACCAGAACTGAACCCAGCACTGGGCAGATCCCTGGCACCAAAGGCAGCACAGGAACCAGCAGTGAAGTCTACGCTGGGCCAGGTCCAGAAGGGCCTAAATCCAGCACTGACCCAGCCAGCACCAAAGTGACTGACAATAGTACAACAGCCGGTCCCATCACAGTGACACTGAATGGGGTTGCAGCTTGTGGGACAGATGTCCACAGCATGGTCACAGTCAAGGCCCCAGGGGCTGCTGCCGGAGCTAAATGCTCTACCCGGTTTGAGGGTTCCACTGACCCAAAGGACTAGAGACCAGCTTTGCTGGAGCAGGCAAACGAGCCAAAAGCTGTATCCACTGCTCCATATCAGCTGCCCAATGGTGGAACTATCCCACCAGAGTCCCCACTTATGGACAGAGAGATGTTCCGGGCCCGAGTTGCCAACATTGCAGCAGACCTTGCAGAGGGCTACCTTGAATGGTACCGCTTCTTCCCCCTTCTGATGGGAAGAGGAAGAACTCAAGGCTGAGCAGTGCCAAGAACCCGAAAGAGATTGGGAACAGGTCCACTTCTTTTTGTACTTCCGAGAGGACTGTCCTTCTTCCTGAGCACAGGACCACCTTGTGTCATAACAGTTCCCAGACAGGACACAGCCCCACTGCCACAGCAGGTTGCCTGAAGAGGCTCCTTACTGTCATCCATGGCCATCAAACACTGACTCGGTAGTGCTGTAAAAAAGACAGAAATATTTTTGTAAAATCACTAAACTGCCAGAAAAATGGCAGCCCTACTGAAAAGTTCTTGCTCTTGCAGGGCCCTAGCATTTACGGCTAAGAATCCTGTAATGTGAGTTAATGGTTAATATTGGTTCCAAGAAGTGCACTAGATAAACATTTTAAACTACAGTCCCAACAGTGTCTCTGTTTCACCAGAGGTGCAGACTTCAGGCCTACAGCTCGTTACTCAAACCTCTAGGCTATACTGCTAGTGCATAGTCCAGGAACAGTATCTAACAAAAATCACTAGTCTTAGAAATGCCTTCCCCGTTTCATCTTGCTAAAAAAAAAAAGAAAAAAAAAACTTAAGACTTACGATATTATAAGAATTACCAAAATAAATAAATAAATAAAGGGAACCTAAGTTTGCTGTTTACTGTATAGAGACAGTAATCTCTCAGCCTTGCTCTGAACATGTTTCTCTTTGTTCAGTTTCAGATGTCAACTGCAATGGTTCCCCAGTCTTAACTGGTGCATCAGACCCGTAAGAGTTCATCTTTAATGATCAATTACAAATAATAGCCTCTGCAAGATCTCTGTACTGCACTGATGTTTCTGGGATCTCAGATCTTGAGCCCCTCTAGACCAATTCAGAGAAATCAAACAGTAGTCAACAACTCTAACTACTGCATGGTGGGAGGAGCGAATGTTTTGGTAACCAACCTGACCTCTTCGCTGCTGCACTAATTTGTTCTTGCAAGTCCATTTTCCTATGTATTCACTATTTTAACTTCACACCGCCATGGACCACCACCCAAGTGAAATTCCATCTGGAACATGACTTTTTTAAATGTACTGTAGAAGTCCCTTTTAGGATTTGAACTGTGTCTTTTGCTACCGATATAAAACAAACTCCGGTCAGAGCAAATATGGCTGTGGAGAGCTTTTAGGAGCGGCAAGAGCAGTGAACAGAATATGCTGTGCCCTTGCTGCACAGAAGACAGCTGTAATACTGCAGCAATTACAGTACGGCGCATGCATGATACTCGCACACGTGTAGTTTGCCCCAGAGTCAGCCTTGCGCAACATGGCGGTGCTGACATAACTAGGTGTAACAACCCATTCCCCTCGGGTTACTAGAATCCCATTAGTACTAGTCTTAGGCAGGTAGGAAGAAGCAGCTAGTGGGGAGGTCATTAGGGGCTTTCTACACAATGATATAATTGTTTACTCAGCTAGCCTGAGAGAAGGATGATTATATCATTTTGAACTCTCAACAGCATAACCATTTTAGAGTCAGCTGCACTTGGGGAGCTTAGAATGTTCATCAGTAAGTTCAAGTGTGGCAGTTAGACTGGCAGGAGGTCTGCCACTGGGGCTCTGTCAAAGGCAGCCCTATTAGTTCTCACCCTAGTTTGGCAAAATCTTCTGTTTGCCTGCAGGACTCTTTAGCTTCACTCCAGGGGGAGTGAGAGGGAATGCAGTTCTTGAGGATCCAAGGGGCATTCCTCTGAGGTTCCTGAAGTTCACAGCTGCATTAAGGAAGAACAATGAATAGAATCGGACAGCTACCAGAGAAAGAAAGGTGCCTTTTGTTCTTTCCATGACTAGGAGGAAGGAATAACTAATCTGTGAGTACAGAATTTGAGACTGTTCTCTGAGGTGTATGTGCCCTAGATAAGGCTAGATCACACTGGTCAGGACCCCTGTCAACACAACTGTGCTGAATTTAAAGTTAAAGTTGGGAGTCTTTAGCAATTAACTGGGGATTGGAGACTCATTCGGTGCAACCCTGAAGGAATGACAGAGGCTGTTTGGGGCAAAGGATGAGGAACGCCTTCTGGAGTTCCAGGCAGAGCAAAGTGGCTCATGGATGGGCACCAGTGTTCCCTGGGCAACGACCATACACCAGGAGGATTTTAAAGTGTGTGGCACATCCCACAGAGATATACTTTGAAAACAGAAATGTGTGGAAAATGTTTAAAATGTGTGGCACTTCCCACAGATAAACACTTTGGAAGAGGGACAGAGAGTTTTTTGTGTGGAAAACAGAACGGCCTAGCAAAGTGTCCTACAAAAGAGAGTGTGCCTGTATTGCAATGATAAACATGTGGGTGAACCACCCTTGCTTTAAGTAACATTTGTAAATAAAGCCATACTGCAAAATCCCAGTTACTGCGTTGGACATTCCGCTTATTGCTTCTAGTGTGAACGTTATTGGGGCTCCTCAGAAGTTTGGTGTAGTATATGCCTAGCATCCTCTCCCCTGGACCTGGTTGTAAATAAAAAGGTCCATTTTAGTATTTGCCCCCATCCTCTAGATAATGAGTCTGGTATACACTCCAACGCTAGGGGTGGTGCCATGAGTGCACTTCTGCCAAAAGAAAATTGTATGCCATGTAGTTGTCAGTTTTTTTAAGGGTGGTGCCAGCTAACCAAAGTTGGTGTGGGGGTTACTTACATATGCACGATATACGTGTATGCACAGTTTAAGTCTGCGCCATCACGTTGCACACGGCAGCCGTCACGTCTGCACTTGCAGAAAGGAAAAGTAGTGCACCAGGAATTGGATATGTTTATGTGGCCCACAGAGGTGAAGGGCTGCATAAACAGAATCACTGGAAACTATGCTGGAGCACTGGGGCAGAACATCAGAGTGTGGTCTGGTTACGTGCTTCCACAGTGCTCTTTTACAAATCTGATGACAGCATAACATCTGTGGAGCTTGGCCCACACAACCATAAAAATCAGACTCAGGAGGAGACTATTACACTAGAGATCTGGTCTCGGATTTGCTCGTCATTGCTGTCACATTCTCATTCTTTTCTAAACAATAATTTCTGGTAAATGTACCTTAACCATATTGGTCTCAGTGCTGGTAGACTACTTCTGGTTTTCCCCGATCGTATTAGTAAAAGACAGTAGCAGTCTTGAAGTAGTTTCTGTCAGTGGTGGCATGCTCTGAAAAAAGTGGTCCCCATGCTCATCTGCACATTTTAGAAATGACCCCTCGAGTTAAAGGGCACAGGAATTGATTACTTACGTGCAGCTGTTTGAAATGTAACTATATTCATACCTCTAAAGGATCCCTATTGTAACTATGCCTGAACAAAAGCTGAAGCGGTCAGCTGTGTTTTGTTTTGGTTTAAGATTTATAGAACTGTTATTTGATACAACAGCAGATTAGGTACATATTGACACATGTTGATACATGGGCATATTAGGACAACAGTATCTCAATTACAGGGGAGTCTGTGTTAGGTTTGGGTCTTGAATGTACACATATTCTAGTTACTTGTTACAGAATTGCAGATAGATCATGTATAAGATAGTATAGGTTTGACTATTCATGAGTAATATGGACTTATTCTATACAGAGTTTAAGAAACTTTATCTGAACAGTACACTGTGTAAAATTTGATTGACACCACTGTGTGAAACAGCTGGTGAATGCTTGACTTACAGTACAGCAGGTTGTCTTCTAACCTATTTTTTTACTTAACACATCTATTTTCATATTTATAAGACTTAACATTTAATATGTACTGCTTAAGCTTATTTTTCCTTGTGTTTTTAATCATTGTCATTTACTAACGTTAGGACACATGCACACAGAGGGTTTTAAAATGAAGCTTCACTTGGTTTATAGCTTGTGTCAGGGAGTGAACTTTCAAATCAGTGAAATGTGAGTTTGGGACAGCTTTCTTTTGATGGAATTAATCCTGTATTGGCATAGTAATTTGCAAAGCTGAAGCTGTTTAGAAGTACAATAGGAGTCATGCTAAACAAATACAAATATCTCTAAAAGTATACAACTTACAGATAATAAATCTGCATGAAAGTTGTTCAAGACAACATGACTTCTCAAATGAGCCTATTTATTACGCTGCAATATTTATATTTTTTAACTATGGCCATCTGATTACCTCAATTTTCATTTTTCATTAGAGTTATGCCACATACATATCTCTAAAAGTATACGAGTTATGCATAAACCATCATATGAAAGTTGCTCGGGACAAAATGACCTTTCAAATTAGCCTATTCACTAAGCTGCACTAATTATATTTTTTAAACTATGGTCATCTGATTACCTGAATTTTCATTTTTCGTCACGATGTTCACCTTTCGGATGGCTATATTTAAAAAAATCTAATGAATTCAGATTAGTGACTACCCTCAGTTGAAAGGTCATTTTGTCCTGAACAACTTTCATTTTGGTTGTATATTGGTAACTTGTATACTTGCCGAGATATCTACATTTGTTTGGCATGACTCCTACTGGTGTTCCCTCAAAGAGAAAACAAATGAGGTTATTTTGTAAAATTATGGATGACCATAATTTTACAAAATATAAAGAATTCAGATTAGTGACTACCCTCATGAGAAAGGTCTTCTTGCTCTGAACAACTTTCACACTGGCTGTTTTTATGCACTTTGAATAGTTTTAAAGATATTTAGATTTGTTTTGAAGGTGTGCACATTTGCTCTCAGAGAAAAGCAGCTTGGAGTTCTGTGTCTATCATTCTAGTTAAACAGAAAGAAGGGAGTATTTCTTTAACTGCAATAGAGATTTGCAGAATGAAAGGATACACTGAAAACTCCTAAAAGATGTGTTCCACGGAAACACCTTTTTTCAAGTGAAAGCAGGATGACTGTAGGCTCTGCCCACAGGCATAAAAATGAGGTCTCCAGCCTGGACTTGAATCCATGGTCTCTTAATTCTCAGCCTGTTTACATTTTTCTGTGGTATCAAGCTGTAAAAGGCAGATCCTGGTATCTTCATGTTAGTGCAGAGAAAGAAGAGGCAAAGAGATCAAGTTAGTGCCGAAACCCCTCCTCTATCCAGTGGACATGGTGGGGTGGGAGGAGGGAGAAGAACAGTACTCAGGAAGAGAAGGTCTGTAGTTATGTTTTTTCTAAATCATTTTCCCTTCTGCTGCAGGCCACGCCTTTTAACAGAGACCTTTAAGACTGAAATTCAAAGTTGGACCAAAGACACTACACAAGGAGCCCTTTAAAGTAAACTGGTCTTGGCTGACGTTCCTCCAGATGGGACCATGAAGGCAAGACTGAACTTGTGAGTCAACAAGAAACTGAAATCTGAAGACCTACTGACACTTCACAGAAAACATTTCCAGTCGCATATGAGTGTTGAGCTGCATTCGAGAGTGGGGGCCCATGCTGAGAGCAAACAGAACAGATGACTTAAGATGCATTTCTCTGTACTACACTATACTTACAGTATCACTGATTTTTTTTTTTTTTTTTTGTAAAAAACCCTCATCATTTTTCACTGATTGGTCCCCCACATCAAAGATCACGGCTATCAAGATGACACACCTCCTCGGGCCAGGAGAGTGAGCAGCTGCCTTCTCAACCGACACCAATGCTGTTCTGTGATCAGTGGGCATGGGTTGCATAAATACTGGGAGGCTGCAATCTCTCTCTCCCAGGTCAGCAAATACCTTATCTCCATGATGCGCCTGATCCTCAACCAGCTTCAGTGTGGCATTCCAGGTCACACACACATGAACCCTGGTCTTCCAGGTGAGAGTTCGCTACAATGTCACCACACCACCAGAGCTGCTTTTTTATTTAAACAATCAAATAAAAATAAACAAAAAAATCACAATATTCATTCTAATGATAATTTTTTTTTTTAACCTCGCAGACCCATGCCACGGTGCTCACCCATATGCCTAAATTTTATTTAAAATTGTATATCTGATTGATGTACAGTAGATGGTGTTTCTCCTTGTCCTCCTCCTTTTTTCTCTTTTCAGGGGCCGGCGACAAAGACCTTTCCCTGAGCTCCTTTTCCATCGAAGCTAGCCACTGAGATAGAAGGTGGGCCTCAAGGGTCCGTCTGCGTCAGGTCCGGGCTGACTGGTTGAACCCTTGGCAAACTGCACACTCAGCTGTGTTGTGCTTAGGCCCCAGGCAGAGGAGGCAGCAGGAGTGGTCGTCCCCATGCAGAATTTGGGCACTGCACTTGGAGCACTTTTTCCTTAGGACGAGACGAGATACAACGCGGAGAGATTCAGAAAATATTTTAAGCAGAAAAACTGACGAAAAACTTCGAATAATAGCAGCCAACTGATTGCTATTCTAACACGTCTGTCGGACTAACTGGCGCAACAGTGGGAAAGAACTGGAGAGCAGGCGTGGGACTGCCCCTTTAATAGTCGGGCTGACGCGTCACCTGACATTGGGGGTGGGCCCCGCTGATGATTGCTAGCTACAAGTTTGCCATGCGGACCTGACGCCAGGAGGAGCAGTCCTATATGTGAAGACCTACTGCAGGAACCCTCTTGAAGTTAGATTTTTATTCTACTGTTATTGACAATAATAAAATGTTACTTGTGAATTTTACAACTACTCCTGGTCTTCCTATGCTTCCTTACTTATGCCCTAACAAGGAGACCAGCACTAACTGATCTAATTCATCTGTGCATTGGTCCCATTGGACTCTGAGTGTCCACTGGAGAACTCGCATGTGCAGCCTGGCCAAGGGAACCATGGGAATGGCCATAAGGCTCAATATCCTTGGGTATACCCTTGCTGGGATACAATGGCTAGAGGCGACCTCCTGAGCCTGGGCAATAAGGCACTCCACCTTGTTTTGGGGCAGGAATGCCTTGCCCTGTGCAGAGTCCAGAACCGTCCCTATATATTGCAGCCTCTGGGATGGGATCAAGATGGAATTGGGCAGGCTGACAGCAATGCTCAGGGAGAGAAATAGCTGAAGGGTTCTCTCCAGAGTCCAGAGGAGCTGCTTTCTGGATGGGGCTTTTAGGAGCCAGTCATCCAGGTAGGGGAAAACATACAGTCCCTGCCTTCAGAGAGCTGTAACTACTGCTGCTAAGTACTTTGTAAAGATCTGCAGCGCAGAGGATAAGCCAAAAGGCAATACTTTGAATTGGTAGTACTCACCCTGAAAAAGAAATTGGAGGAATCTCCTGTGTGGTGGAAACACCAAGATATGCAGGTAAGCATCCTGCATGTTCAGACAGCACAGCCAGTTGCCCTGCTTGAGTAGGGGCAGTAGGCCTGGCAGAGTGACCAGGAACATTTTGCACTGGACATAAAAACTGAGATTCTTGAGATCTAGAATGAGCCTCAGATCTCTGGTTCTTTCGGGAACCAGGAAGAACCTGGAGCAAAATTCCCCCATTCCTTTATCCCCTGGGCACTGGCTCGATTGCCTTTTTCTGCAGGAGGGACTGTATCTCCTCCCGGAGGATAGACAGGTGGGCCAGGGTACAAGGGGAGGGTACTGGAGGAGTCTCTGGGGCATCTCTATGAGTTCCAGTGTGTGACTCCTCTCTATGATTTGAAGAATCCAGGCATCTGAAGTGATGGTTCTCCACTGATTGAGATGGAGGGAGAACCGACCTCAGACCACTACCTCTTGGCTGGGAACTGGAAGAGAGGGGTATAGCAAGAAGTCAAGTAGAGGTGTATCCAGCTGCTGGAGCTGATCCGTCACCCCTAGGGCACTTTGCTGCAGTGCCAGAGGAGGAGGGGGAAGGCAAGTGGGAGGAGGCCTTTCTCTTGCCCCGAGGACGGGCAGGTGCTCCGGACTTGTGGGACACCTTGTGAAAGGGAGGGTGCTGTCTGCTCCTTGGCTGCATATGATAGAGAGAGTGGACAGCCCTGCCAGATGCCTGTAAGTCACTGATGAACTCCTGAACATCTGGCCCAAATAGTCTGGAGTCACTGAAACTGGTGTTACGCACCTTTTGCTGGACATGCCGCAAAGCCTGAGACCCTCAGCCGGGAGTGCCTACGGAGGCAAATGCCTCTGACAGCAGCCCTGGCACCAGTACCAGAGATATCGTGCAAGGCCCTGAGTAGATGCTTGCTGATATCCTAAATACTTTGCAAGGATTTAAGAACCTCCTGCTTCTGGGAACAATCCGGGAGGGCCTTGGCAACTGCTTTGCCCTTCTTCCAGATAGTATTCTGGTATCTGACCATATGTAAGAGATAATTAGCAATCCTTAGACCAAGGTGGAGGAGGCATATACCCTCTTACCCCAAAGATTAATCTGCTGGCATTCCCTGTCAGGGAGGAGGGAGCTGAGGTGCTTAGGCACCTTAGACCTGTCATGAGCTACTTTAATGAACATTGACTTGGTCTCTGGTTGGGCAGCATAGTAAGGTAGGCCCTGAGGAGCATGATACAACTTGTCTGCTCTGTGGGGCATGACAGGGACCATGTCACGTCTGTGCCAGGTGGCAGAAGTGGCATTCCTCAGGGTCTGGGAGGATAGGAAGAATGACCATAGGAGGAGATTCTAGGATTTCCAGAAAGTCTACCAATTCCCATCTGGTGGCATCCTCTTCCTTAATATGAAATCCCATGACTGAAGACAGCTGTTTCATAACATTAAAGAAAGTAGGGTCCAGCCGGCCCAATGGCGCTGAAGATTGAGACATCAGCCTTACCTCGCTCCATGCCAGCGACCCCTGTTCGGGAGCGGACTTGGGTCACCCAGGGAGGAAAGGATCAAGCGTCTGGTAGACTGCTCTCCACTCCTGAGTGGGTGGGATTGTGCTCCTCACCACACCGGCGGCTCTCAGCAGAGACTGGGAGCATCACAGCAGACGTTAGCATGCAAGGGGTCTGGAGGTAACGGCGGACGTCCTGTGGGCGGTTGTGGGAGTGCGTCCACCCCGCGCTGGACATCACTACACGTCCGCGCCCCTGGACAGAAACAAAAAAGGAAAATGGCCCTGGCACCCAGGAAAGCGAAGGTGGGTCCAACGGCCAGCAACCATGTTCAACGCCGGGTCTGCCCCAGCCAGCCTCTGGATCTCCTCCCCTCTTCGGCCACCCTACTAGATTCTAGATAGAGCGCCAGTAGGAGTAGGTGGTCCCACCTTGGGGGGCTCAGAGTCGGGAGGGTTGAGAAGTCTGTAGTGGGGCAGGAGAGAATCCAGGGACAGAGGCTAGGTCTGGTGAGACCTCAGGTGACGTGGGAGTTGGCCAAGCCCAGTGACCACACTGAAGAGAGTCCTTAGGGACCAGTGAGTAAAGGAGGATAAAGAAAATTGAAGGAAAAAAAAAAAAAAGAAAGTAGGGTCCTCTGGAGGAGACCTGGAAGTATGCTTGACAAAGTCCTCACTCACTGAAGAGGCTGTGGACCTGTCAGAGGAAAGAGGTTCTTCCTCTTCCTCAGGCAGGATAAAGTCAGGATGGTACTCCTCCTCCTCTAAGTCGACCTGCTCCAACTCAAGGTCCGACGAATGAGGGGCAGATGGCCCACGGGGAAATCACCTGAGGAGGCTTGAGTGGCATCAGTGACGACAGGGCCATTGACAGCGCTGAGGACCCAGGCCTACAAGCACCCAATCAAGCGGACCAAGGCTGTGGTAAACTTGGCCAGAACATCAATGAGGTCGATGACAGTAGACTGCTGCATCAACGGAGAAGGGGTCATTGGCACAGGGCACAATGACCTGCCCATCGGGGACCAGGAGCCCGATGGTAGTGGGCCTGGAGAATTATAAGGTCGCGACAGAGGGGCCATCATCAATGAACCAGATGACGATGAACTAGGTACCGATGACCCGAGGGTTGACAACCGACTGCCCCGAGAGTGGGCAATGGCGCTGTCACCTGGATAGCTAAAGGCATTGATGCAACCGCAGCTGACGGAGTACCCCCGGAGGAGGAAGAAGCGGCCATCAGGGAGCGGGAAAGCCGCCAGTGGGAGCAATCCTGATCTCAGTCTTTCTTGTGACTCCCGAAGGGCTTATCTTGAGCCTTTGTGGCCTGGGAGCTTGAAGAACCTGCTGGAGACCGGGAAGGAGGGGCCCCCCGCGGACCCTTGCCCAGAACTGGCTACCTGTTCCATCAGAAGTTTTTTGAAAGGCTTTTTTCATTGCCTGAGGGTGGTTTGATTGAATTTATGGCAGAACTCACAGTTCAAGATGTCGTGGTGTGGCTCAAAGACAGCAGACACAGAGAATGTGGTCGTCTGAAGAGGTAATCTTCTTTCCACAGCGGCAGCGATGGAAGAGAGAAGTGGAGTGATTAACTCTTGACATAAACAAGGTAAAGGAATCTCTTCTTAAAAAAAATTATAAAACCAAGTAACATAAAAGTCACAGGTGAAAATGGTGCGAAACTGTGTCAGACTCATGTGAACAGAGTTGATGGTGGGAAAGAACTGAGGAGGGAGCGGGGTTGCTCACGCCTTTATAGAGTTGGTGACACTGGAGTAGGCGGCCTCAGTAGTACTGCTGAAAATCTTCCGTGTGGATCCTGCTTCACCGATGGTGAAGTTCCATATGTGTGACCTGATGATGAATGAGATACCCCCAATAAAGATCGTTATTTATAACTCTGCTCTTATATCCATAGTAAGGACAAATCGCACTCAGCTCTCTCCAAACCACTACCTCTATTGATGCAACGGGTCATCAATAATCTCCAAGGGGACTTAGTTCCGCATTTAATCAGTCCGTTAGTCCAAGCTCTACAGAGCTCCACCCCACAACAACCGAACACATCTAGGTAGGCAAAATTTTATTTATACAATAATACAGCCATTAGGCTTCCAAAAGTCCCTGTTTACAAGGCATACCTGTTTACATAAAAAGCTAAGTTGCTGCAACAATATCAAAATACAAAATGTCAGACATACAAAATAACAACAAATAAATTACAAAAATCAACCAAACAGAGCAGGTGACCATTTAGCCACTTCATTCTTCTCACCTATCACAATAGCAGCGAAATCCAAGTTCATGATTCACTGCTGTTTTAAAGACAGTAGAAACATAGAAACATAGACTTTGACGGCAGATAAGGACCGCTTGGCCCACCTAGTCTGCCCATTTCCCTACCTAGAAGATAAGCTGCAGATCCTATTTAACCAACAGCCTATTTCTTCCTACCCCCCACAAAAATTGCCTTATGTCTGTCCCATGCATTCTTGAATTCTCCCAGTTTCAGACCCCATAACCTCCTCAAGAAGGCTGTTCAATGCACCCACCACCCTCTCTGTGAAAAAATACTTCCTCACATTGCCCCTGAGCGGTCCCCCCTCTATCTTCAAATTGTGTTCCCTTGTTCTTGCACATCTCTTTTTCTGAAAGATGCTACCCTCTTGGACTTTGTTGATTCCACTGAGGTACTGAAACGTTTCTATCATGTCCCCCCTCTCCCTCCTTTCCTCAAGGGTATACATATTAAGCTCCTTTAGTCTCTCCTCGTATGGCTTCTCTTGCAGACCCTGCACCATTTTAGTTGCCCTCCTCTGAACTGCCTCCATCCTATGTCCTTTCGGAGATGGGGTCTCCAGAACGGGACGCAGTACTCCAGATGGGGTCTCACCAACTGTCTGTACAGGGGCATAACAACTTCTTGTTTTCTGCTGGTGATACGTCTCCCTATACATCCCAGTATCCCCCAGTCCTCTCTACCGCCTTCTCACATTGCTTTCCAACCTTAAGGTCATCTGATATGATTACCCCCAGGTCCCTTTCCATTTTTGTTGTTGTCACTACCTCCCCCCCCACTGTATAATCTTCCCCTGGGTTTTTGTTTCCCAGGTGCATTACTTTGCACTTCTTTGCACTGAATCCAAGCTGCCATACTTCCGACCATTCCTCCAACCTTGCCAAGTCCCTTCTCATCCTTTCCACACCTCCTTGTGTATCAACCCTATTGCAGATCTTTGTGTCATCTGCAAAGAGGCATATTTTTCCTTCCAGTCCCTCTGCAATGTCACTTATAAAGACATTAAAAAGGACTGGACCCAGAACTGAACCCTGCGGTACCCCACTAGTAACCCCTCTTTCTTCAGAGTGGACTCCATTTACAATTAACCTTCTGTGTCCTGTTGTTCAGCCAATGTTTTACCCAGGCTACCACCCTGGGACCCACTCACAGGCTGGTTAATTTGACTACTAATCTTTTCTGTGGGACTGTGTCAAATGCCTTGCTACAGTCTAGGTAGGCCATGTCCACAGCTCCTCCCTGGTCTACTACTTTGGTCACCCAGTCAGAGAAATCAATTAGATTCGTCTGACATGACCTTCTCACTGTGAACCCATGCTGCCTTGGGTCCTGTGCCCCACTGGTCTCTAGGTACTCAACAATTCTTTCCTTCAGAAGTGATTCCATCACTTTCCCTACCACAGAGGTCAAACTGACAGGTCTATAGTTTCCTGCCTCTGTCTTGGTCCCACTTTTGTGAAGGGGAATCACATCCGCCTTCTTCCAGTCCTCAGGTACCACATCATCTTCCCATGATTTGTTAAAAAGGGTAGTCAGTGGTGTCACTAGTTCCCTGCTTAATTCTTTTAGAATTCTGGGGTGAATTCCATCTGGCCCCATTGCTTTGTCCACCTTCAGTTTTAGGAGTTCTTTCAGGACCCTTTCTTCTGTGAAAGGACTGGGATCAACCCCCCTATCCAGAGTGCTTCTGTTAATTGGATTAGGCACCTCCCCCTTCCTCTTTTGTGAATACTGAACAGAAGTATTCATTCAGTATCCCTGCTTTTTTCACTGTCACTCTCTGCCCACCCACCATCCATTCTATTCAGCCTCACTATCCCTCCCTTTGTCTTTCTACACTCCCTGATATACCTATAAAAGGTTTTATCCCCCTTCTTAACCGAGTTAGCTATCTTTTCCTCAGTTTGTGCCTTTGCTATTTATTTTTACTATCCTCCCTGCTTCCTTCTGCCTTAATTGGTACAGTTCTCTGTCCTGCTCCTTCTGTTTTTCCTTATACTTCCTAAATGCTATCTTTTTCTCCCTAACCTTCACCGCCACCTCTTTTGAGAACCATAGTGGCTTTTTCTTTAGTTTTGATTTGTTTATTTGCTTCACACAAAGGCTTGTTGCCCCTGTGATGGCAGTTTTGATATTTCCCCATTGTTGCTCCACCCCTCCTTTTAGCCTGTTTGCTAGTGCTTTTCTAAGGCACTCTCCCATCTTGCCAAAGTCAGCCCTCCTGAAGTCCAGAACCCTCATTTTTGTATGGCTTGACTCTGTAGCTGAGTTTATCGTGAACCACACTGGTGGTCACTTGTTCCCAAATGGCTACCCACTTCTAGATCTGAGATCCTCTCACTGTCCCCATTTGAGAGTATGAGGTCTAAGATGACTCCCTCATGAGTAGGTTCCAAAACTAGCTGTTTGAGGCATGCCACCTGAAGGGCATCAAGAATGGCCCTGCTTTTGGATGTGGCTGCAGAGTGTTCCAGTTAACATCTGGCATGTTAAGGTCCCCATCAAAAGTATCTCCCCTTTCTCTGCCATCCTAAGTATGCCTTCTATCATATCCTTGTCCATTCCCTCTCCCTGACGTGGGTGTCTATATACAACCCCGTACGGATTGTGGTGCCATTTCCAGTCTCTAAGGTGACCCACAGTGCCTCCTCTCCTCCCTGTTTACTCTTTTGTTCAGTTGCTTTTATTCCTTCCCTTACATAGAGAGCTACTCCCCCCTCTTCTGCCCTGCCTGTTTCTCCTGTAGGTTGTGTACACTGGTATGTTAACATCCCGGTCATGGTTCTCTGTGTACCATGTTTCTGTGACTGCTACAATATCCAGGCATCCCTCTTCCATCAAGGCCACCAGTTCAGGGAGCTTGCTGCCCAGAATTCGGGCACTGGTACTCATTACCCTCCATTTCTTGATGGCCTGACCCCTTTTTGCCCCATTCCTGTCCTTATTGCATTTGTCACTTTCTCCATTTACCCCGCGCTTCTCCCATCGACATCTCTATGTTGGTGTCTCACCTCACTTAGTACCCTTGATATTATTTTGGGGCTAGGATTTCCTGTTCCTTTCAGTGCCCCCTGGCTAGTTTAAATGCTTGTCAATGAAGTATTTAAACCTATCACCTAGGATCCTGGTTCCCCTCCTGGACAGATGCAGACCATCATGCCAGTATAGGCCTGCATCCCTCCAGGTGGACCCCCAGTCCCCAGTGGAGCCAAATCCCTGAGCTCTGGACCAGTTTTTCAACCACTGATTGAATCCCATGGTGTGGAGCACCCTAGCCTCACCCATGTCATAGACAGGCAGCACCTCCGAGAAGGTTACCATGTGTGCTATCTAAGGCCCCTCCCCATCTCCACAAACGCTTCTTGCACTGCTCTGATCCCTTTCTTAGCCAGGTCATTTGTCCCTAGGTGGACAACGACATCCAGCTCCCTCCCCTGAGCAGCTGCTCCCCTGGAGTAGCAGTGACATTTAAATCTCGGAGAAAAGGTGGGAAACAATTCCAGCTGGAAGCAACCTAATACTGGAGAGTTATTTCACTAAATCGGTTTGTTATTTTAGGTATTAAGTCCCTAGCACCTGTTTTTCTTAAATTTAGTCCATGATTTGGCTTCTGTAATTTGGTTTTTAGATTACTAAGTGATTTATTTTTAAGTATGCCCTGTACCTGATTTAACCAAATACCCTTGGCCCGCAGCTTTAGTGGATTCCAACCTAGATTTGTATACATTGTACAATGACGAGTTCTAAAATCACACCTTAACACAAATCTTGCAAGCTTATTGTAAAGTACATCTAAATTATTTAATTGCTTTTTTGTGGTGTGTCTATAAATGTGACTTCCATAGTCAATTACCGGTAGTATTAGTTGATTTACCATGGTGGTCAATCTCATTTCTTTTGTCATACAATCTGATACACGTCTTATTGCTCCAATCTTTGCATTTGTTTTCCTAACTAGTTTTGTTATATGCTGTTGAAATGTTAAATACTGATCTATTTGTATCCCTAGGTACTTACACGTCGCAGTTTGCTCCAAGATCTTACCTTCCTGAGACACTGAGCAGGATTCACAAAGCTTTCTGAAGGTGCAAAACCTTCCCTAAGTCCCCAAAACTGCCGTAGCTATGAAAACAAAGAGGAATTTGCACTGAGTGCTATTCACAAAAACCTCTGCAACTGCAGAGAAAACCACTACGGACGGTGGAAAAAAGTGCAGCTGCGGAAGGCCCTGAGGGAAAAAAGGTGTGAGATAAGTAAGGCACAGACACTGAAAGGTTATTCTCAGCCAGGTTTTTTCCGCAGTTGCAGAAACAATGTTACACACAGTGGAATGAGGTGTAACTCTCCCTCAGCAAACTGCAGTAGTGCCCAACAATTGCAAACAATTAAGGTGGAGATGAGGCACAGGTAATAGCATCCCAGATAGTATAGCAGTGGCTGTTGGTACAGCAACAAATGCACACATTGCCATGATATGGCAACAGGCAACAACCACCAGAACCAGTGTAGCCCATGACAGAGCCGAGCCCCACAGGCAGTAGAGCCTGACCAGCCTGTAGTGAGTGCTACCTCTGCAGGCCACAAGAACACCCTAGGGAGAGAGGACCAGCAGTGACAGTCAGCCACTGTGGTACCATGGTATTGCTGGTACCTGTGGTGCTGCAGTGGTCACAGTTGAGGGACTGGCTGCTGGTCTCTTTGTGGGTGCTTTCAGCTTCATTCTATGGCAGTAATGTTAAAGTCTGCTGCTCCAACTAATTAGGTTCACTGTAGCTGTGCCTCCTAAGCCATTTCCACAGCTGCGGATCCGCAGTTGCGGATTTTCAGCACTTGCTCAATTTCCGCAGCTGCTAAATATCCGCAGCTGTGGGGATTTTACGGAATTCCGCACCTGCACAAAATTTCTTTAAGAATATCACCCAATTGCATTTCCGCAGTTGCAGAATTTTTGGCTTTGTTTGTCCCTCCCCTCCTCACTGGATTCTACCCTCACATCTTGGTATACCCAATGATGCACTTTTCACCCTATCCCCACCCTTCCTACATTCCTTCTCCCCCCCCCTCCTCTCTTCCCTCTCCTTATGACTCTGGCACTTCTTACTTCTTATCTGTTGTCTGTTTTCTCTGACAAATGCCACTGGCTGCCTTGTTACAGTGCTACCCTTGAATTGTATTAATCTGTACTCTGTGTGCAATGTCCACATTGTTGTAATGTCTGTCTTGATGTTCCCCATAATTTGTATTTCTCTGACATGGAACCTTTGTAAAAGAGCCAAGGCTCAAAGGTATTTGTAATCTTAGACTTGATAAATAAATAAAATAAAATAAATAAAAGTTTGTGAATCCTGCCCATTATCTTTAGTTTTGGGACTCCCTTCCTCTCTGGGGCAAAAAACATAATCTGTGTTTTTTTGTTGTTTATTAATAGACCCAGAGATGAAAAGTGTCCTTGCATAACAAGGAAGTCACTTTGTAGTTTCTGCTCGACCTCTCCCAGATTAATTCCTTCTGTTACCAAAATGGTATCATCTGCATTGAGTCGGATTTGTGAATAAATCATTTAGATAGACTATGAACAAGAGGGGGCCCAGGATAGACGCCTGGAGCACCTCTCGTCACATACTCCATCTTTGACTGCTAACCGTTCAGGGCAACAAACTGAGATCTTTTATCGAGGTAGGACATAAACCATCTACAAGTTTCTTCCTGCACTCCTATTTTCTTCAATGTACTAATCAAAATGCTATGATCCACCAACTCAAATGTTTTGGACAAGTCCATGTATACTGCACCCACGGACTTTGCTTCCCCAAGAAGGGTAGCTATAAAATCTAAAAAGTCTGAGTGCAGTAGCCGTGGACCTGCCCTGTCTAAAAAAAACTGGCACGGAGTTAATTTGTTATATTTCTCCAGGTACTCCATCAACTGATCGTGAACAATTTTTTCAAATATCTTGGAAACCGTAGATAACAAGGCTATTGGACAATAATTTGAAGCTTCCACAGGTTCTCCTCCTTTGTCTATCAGGACCACTTTAGCAAGTTTCCAACCTGATAGAAACTGCCCTTCCCTTAAACTCCAATTAAAAATGTCCCGTAATATTGGTGATAATTCCAAGGCAGATTCCTTCAACAGTTTATTATCTATCTTATCTGGGCCACTAGCCTCATTTATCTTTAACTTATTTATACTTTTTAAAACTTCTTTTTTTGTCACTCTCCTAAATCTAAACTTGGGTATATTTTCATCTTGGGGGTCCCCTTGTTTCACAGCACTCATTTGATTTATACATGGTATAATTTTTGATTTCAAATCAGGAAGATTTATGAAATAATTATTCAAAAAATCAGCAGCCCTATTTGTTTCAAGCCCTAAACTGGCGTTATGAGATTTTTTTATTAAAGACCAGTAGGCACTTGGATCAGTTGTTTCTTTGATTTTTTGTTTGTAATAAAATGCTTCTGATTTCCTGATTTCCTGAATTACTCTATTCCTCATCTTTTTGTATTGATCCCAAAGTTCACTTTTTATTGTTTTGTTAGCCTTTTTCCAGAGTTGATTTCTTGACCTAATCAAATTTCCTAATCTTTACTGTTATCCATGGCAAATGATTCAATCTTTGGTTAACTTTTTTCTGTGGAGCAAATTTATCACAAGCTTTCCCAAACGTTGTGAATTCCTGTACTGCTAAATTTATATCTGGAATAAGAAAAATCCTGTGCCATGGTAATCCCTGAAGATGATTTCTAAATGACAAACTGTTAAATTTAGAATAACACCTTTTAAACATTTTTGGCACTACATTTATAGGAATAGTTTTTTTTTTTTAATCAGTAGAAAAAAATGCTTTGAACATTATGGTCTCCTAAGCTGGGAGCACACACTCTTTTTTCCAAAATAGCCAATTCAGGTGAAATGAAAATCAGGTCTAAAATATTACCTTGCTGGTCAAAGAACCTTTCCTCATAGGAATATCTATTATATGTATTACATTTAAACGACTCATAGAGATGGCACTCAGAACTTTTAAATACTACCCTCCAAACTCTGCATAAATATGTGTTCCTAGCCCACCGCTTGACAGTGGCCATGGTGAGGCATGAATTTTCGTGGAAATGCAGGTATTGTTTTTTTCAGAACACCAGAAGCAGTAGCCAAATATACCAGCCTGGGCCAAGTGCAGTGCTGGAGAAACTGTGGAGTTAGCCCAGCAAACCATACCCACATCTTTTGATCCTGCCCCCTGTTGGAACCATTCTGGACAGTGGTAATACAGGACCTAGAAACAGTTTTCAATGTCTGGAACGATTACTTCCTCGCTAATGCATCAACTATCCCATCCCAAAGAGGCATATTTCGTGGACAGACCCTAAAACTTCTTCTCACGCTAATATTAGTTGCCAAAAAGATGATAACCAGATTGTGGTTATCCAACACAGTCCCCATGGTAGACAACTGGAGGACCATGGTAGCAGAAATAGATGCTTTAGACAGATTAACATTCTCTCCACAATCAAACCCCAAATTTCGAACTTCATTGGTGACATTCGGTATTGCATCACGTTAGGGCCGGCTTTAGAGTTTTGGGGGCCCCCAGCAGAATTAGTGAAGTCATGGGGCCTCTCAACTTGACCCACCTTTAGCCCATGTGTTTTACTGTAGCCCATCAACCTTAGTGACAGGACAAAGTACCACACTTGCCTATAAGGGAAAAAGATTAGCTTAGGCCTTACCCCCCCCAACTCCCAGTACTTGCTAACCCAGTTTGCCTGCTCTCGTACCACAAGAAATGGACCAAATCTTGCATACCAGGTCCCCTTTTGTCATACAAGTCAGGCCCAATGGTCTCTTAGTTATAGGGCTCCCAGTTGGCTGAATGGTCTTCCAGAAGGCACAGTTGACTCACCCACATTGGGCCCCTTTAAACAACTCTTGAGATTGCACCTCATCTCCCACAGCCTCAGCGACTGCCCCCTCCAGCCCCCTTATACCCTCTAACTCTCCCCCAACCCCATTTATGATGGCTCCCACCCCCTCCACATCTTGTGGATGAAGCCTATTTTAAGGCGGACTAGCTCACACCATCAAAGCCATTTCTGTCTGCCTCCAGCTGTTTGCCGCTCCTGTATGAGGCAACAGTATCCTTTTTAACTATTAGTGCAATTTATGTTTTCTGTTACTCAGTTTACTAAGTAGCCTTTGCTGTGTATGACTATAATACACTAATCTGTCTACTGAAATTGTATTCATCCATATGATGGTGTTTTTAGTAATTTGTTTGCCTGTATTGTTACTTGTCATTGTATGACGTTGAACCCACACAAAAGAGTCTCCTGACTCATAGGTAATTGTAATCCAAGAATTAAATAAATAAATACGTGCAAGATTTTATTTGTGGTGATACTATAGGCAGGGAAATATGGGCAGACTAGGTGGGCCAAGCAGTAGTTATCTGCCGGCAAATTTTATATTTCTTTGTTTCTATGTATAGCTTTAGTATAATATAACCAGTAGTATTTTAAAATTTTTTAGCAGGACACAGCAGTGTCAGTTCTTGGGGCTGTTCTTCCTATCCCATCCATTGCTCTCCATCCACCTCATATTGACTGGATCATAGCTTGTTGAGGTATTTCATGACATAACCAGAAGGATCTGCACAGTCCTTTACTGATGTCTTAAAAATATATTAAGATAAAAAATTGTTTAAAAATGAATAAGGTAAACTTCTCTGGTTGGGGCCCCCATGAGCAGGGGCTCCCAGCAACCGCAGGGTTTGCTGGTGCCTAAAACCGGCTATGATCATGTGCAAGTTGATCCTTCCTTTGTGCCTTAAGAGGCCCCTCTCTCCCTTCCTCCTTCCTCTCTTGCTTGCTTTCTTTCTTTATTTGCTTTACATCTATCTTCTCTCTTCATTTGCTCCTCAGTAGGTCTCTCAGATATACCTCTTTCAAATTTTCTGTCCCCTTGACACAAAGATGGTACAACTATAGAATGTTTTCAAAATAGTGACTGCCATGTTATGAACAAATCTGCTATGCTTAAATGTTTGAGTAGATTTACCCTGTATATTCAGGGTCTCTTAGTTCTATTTCTAGCAATTGTTTTTTTTTTTTTTAATTTATGTTTATGTAACCCCTAGATGGCGCTATCCCAGGGGCTACTACCCCTGCCTGATTTGCCACTAACAGGTTGAGGGGCCTGGATCCAATGGCGGGTGCCTCCACCCAGAGGTCAGGGTTTGCAATAGTTAAACTAACTTGGTCACAGCCCTCTGGGACACTGCAACCCCCCTTTCTTCCCACTAGTGGCCCACACAATATATCAGAATTACCTTCACAGTATACACTTACCCCAGGATTGGTTCCGGCACTGGGACCTCCTGTGAAATGAGATACAGTGCAACAATCACAGTACAGTACTTTAACATAGACAACACCTCAGGCAGTATAACTTTGCTGAAACAAGCAGCTCTGATTTATTTAGGGGATATAACAAGGACAGGGGAAATCAGGTTAATTAGCTTATCACTCTAATAATCACCTATGGCTCTGTGCACAGGCCTATCCCTATCAGTTACTGTCCCTGGGTACCCAAGCCCTAGTGGCTAGTCCAAACCGTGGCAGCTGGTAGGGGCCCTTTCACACAGAGAAAAGGAGAATTAAACAGTCAGTAGTACAGTAATTCCATTTGGATGTAATGTGGCAATTCAACAGGAGCGACCCTGAATTAGTACTCACGACCTCCAACTAAGATAGGGTCCTTCAATGTCAGCAGGGCTCACTTGAGGTACACAAACCTCTTCACACATCCATATAAAAGAAAGCACTATACCAGGCAGGCTGCATCTGTATCCCGATCGCAATTACTGCACAATACCCGGGAGAACACACAGCAGATTCAGTTCCTGACAGACCGAGTGCAATTTTCAGCAATTCTTCCAGTCTTCTACAGGGTGAGCCTGGTTTCTACTCTTCAGAGATCCTTTGATTCTTTTCACAGGACGGATTCAGTCCTAACAAGCTGCAGACCGGAACTTGGGCCTTACACACGCTTTTTGACTAAAACTGCACACTGAAAAAGCACAGGGCTCCTTCCTTCTTCACTGCCAAAGCTCAACTGAAACTCCAACCGACAAGACCGGCACTTCCTTTGAGTTCCTCCCAGTTCTTGACTGGATTGGCTGTCACTCACAATAGACTGCTGCTGTTGGTCCAAAAAGGCACTGAAGTCTAAACTACATCTCCCAGAGTCACTGCCCATACAATCCTCTTGTGGCTGGCTCAGATTATGAGTCCAAGTTCTGATTCGCCCAAGGCACCATTTTAGAGCTAGCTTACCCCACACTGATTGGTCCAGTTCAGCAGTTCAAAACTAGAATGGGGAACTAGCAGACACAGTTCTGACTGCAAAGAAAGCAGGTTAGACAAACTGTAATTTCATTATTACTCTAAATAATTTCTGGCAAACAGTTACATCTTTCAGATAGGTTCCCTTTGCACTCCTAGTGACTGCAAAATGAAGTGAATTGGCAGCAGCTCGAGTGGTACTCAGAGAAGAAACACACAGTCCCCATACAACTAATTATGTCTGCAAGCAGACAGCTCTTAAAGAGACAGTACCAGAGGTTCTAAAACACTCACTGATAAATGGCTTAAACGCCAAACACCATTCAGGCTTGGAGCATTCAAGCAAGCTCCTGGAAGTCTTTGGGAACCCCCATTTGCAGGGGGGTTACACCCTTCCTGGCCTGGGAAAGCTTGACGTCAGCGTCAAGCAAGTACCCCCATAAGTTTCAACTGCAACCATATACATTTGCATTAGGCTCACACATGTAATCATCAGTCAATATATCATTTTACCAAGAACACATTTCTGAAACATTGCAGTACGTCACTCTTTACATAGTATTACATACACATTGTACCATAACTCAAGTTATTACCTCTTGTACATGAAACCTGAAGAGAGGGGGCCTTTCCCTATCAGTTACCTTGGGGCTGGACGGGGCAAGGGCACCATACTTAGAGGGCAACACAAGTAACTTGGAGTTAGCACTGATGCTCAGTTTGGGCAATGAGCTCGGGGACACATACACTCCTTTATGGACAACATTGAGAGGCAAGTCCACAGGGCTCCCAAGTGAATCATAACTGAGGTGCACCACAGGCTTTACAGCTCGACCAGTCTTTCTAGGGGAACTGTTATAGTCTCTGCACTCTGAGCCTCATTTTCAGCATTGTCCTCACTTGTCAGGGGAGTCTCTATGGGGTAGAGAGGCTAGAACTTGGGGCACTTTCAGCTCCAGGAGTTACAGTTTCTGAGTCCACAACATTTGGCTCGCATGGAGAGCTTTGACACTGGCAGTGGACTGTCAGGGCACTCAAAATACTCTTCTTGTTCGGGTGTATCACCAGTCTGCCCAATCTATCATTTTCCTCCCCTGAAAGCTCAAACAGTTCAACCATGCACAATGATTCCATTTCATCTGATCTGATGCTTTGCACTTCACTTTCTGGGAGCATTGGCTCCAGGGATGAAGCTGGGGCTTAGACAGTCCAGAAGGCCCAGCTTCATCTCCAGTATTGACTAGGGATTGCCCTCAAACAATTGACTCAGTTCGTAAGAAGGATAGTATTCAAAGTCACTCTCACTTTCTTCCGATATGGACTGACAGTCATGCTCAACTGGGACTTGTGGAGGGAACACTTTAACTTTGCTTCTGTAGGTGCAGACTTTCTTGATCTTTTCTTAGCAGCAGCTCTAGTCACTGGTCCAGAGGGGCATCTTCTGGGGCTCAGACTCAATCAGGATTTGTCCAATGGGCAGTAAATGATTTCTATGCATTGTTTTTACATCTTTTGAATTATTCTCAGGCCTTACTTTGTACACTGGCAGATCATCTAGTTTGCCCACTACAATGTGAGGGAGATGGAAAGCCATCTGTCAGCAATCTTGTGCTTGCCATGCAGTCCCAGATTTCTTAGCAATACCGATCTCCTCCTGGAGTTCCTGTGCTTTCACCTTTTATCATACCTTTCTTTGTTGGCCAGATTTCTTTTGGCAGCCATGGTTTGAGCCAGTTGGTACGCATGAGTTAGCTGGGCCTTTAACTTTTGCACATACTGTAAATAGTTGTCAGCCTGAACCCCATCAGGAGAGACCCCAAAACACACATCTACTGGTAGTCGAGCTTCTCTTCCAAACATCAGGCGGTAGGGGAGAATCCAGTGGCATCACTTTGTGCAGTTATAAGCATGTACCAGGGTGCTAATTTGTTGGCTCCATCTAGGCTTGTCCTTTGGGTGCAGGGTGCCTAGCATATCTAGCAAAGTGCGTTGAAACGCTCAGGCTGTGGGTCCCCCTGGGGGTGGTAAGGAGTGGTTCTGGACTTCGCGACCCCCACAGAGAAAGCATCTCTTTGATCAGACGACTCTCAAAGTCTCCCTTGATCAGAATGGATTCTTTGTGAGCCCCATAGTGAACAAAAAGTTTTACAAGTACTTTGGCCACAGTGGATGCTTTCTGGTCTTTGGTGGGGAAAGCTTGGGCATATCTCGTGAATGGTCAGTGACCACCAGCACATTACTGATATTTCTTTGATCTGACTCCAAACTTAGAAAATCAATACAGACCAGCTCCATGGGTGCACTGGTGGTGATGTTAACAAGGGGGGCAGCCCTCTTGGGCAAAGCTTTCCTCTGTAAGCATCGACTACAAGTTCGAATGTGTTGCTCCACATCAGCCCCCATCTTAGGCCAATAGAATCTGGATCTCACCAAGTCAAGTGTTCTGTCTATACCAAGGTGCCCCATGTGGTTGTGCAAGGACCTCAGTACTGAGTCTCGAAAGGCAGTGGGCAGCACTAGTTGTTTGTCTACTTGTCCCCCTCTGTCTACTGTTTCTCTGTATAACAGTTTATTGATCAGTTTCAACTTAGGACCTTCTTTGTATAACAGTGCAGTTCTCAAAATCAGTGGAGCGTAATTTGGAACATCTTTTCCTGCATAGAGGGCTTCTAAAGCTGCTTTGATCATGGGATCGCGGATTGAGCCTCGAATACTGTCATTGTCCAGCTGAGGCAGTGCACCAATGTCTATTGCAGAAAAGTGGCACAAGCAGCAGGTATACCCTCAGAGGCTCCAAGCACCCACCATGCAGTCCACTGCGTCTGCGGACATTTGTTCCTCCCTGTCAAACTTCCGCAGAGTGCCCAATGTCAGGTTCTGCCAATCGACCCAATCATTCTGGGGAACAGGCCTCCGGAGAGAGCATCAGCATCTATGTGGTTCAGACCTGCTCGGTATTCAAGAGCATAGTCATATGTAGATAATGCAGAAAGCCACCTATGGCCAGTGGCATCCAACTTAGCTGAGGTCTGCACATAGGTCAAAGGATTATTGTCAGTTTTACTAGTATTTTAGCCCCATACAAGTACTCATGGAATTGGTCAACAATAGCCCACTTCAAAGCTAGGAACTCTAACTTATGTACAGGATAGTTCTTTTCGGATGGGGTCAGGGCTTCTACTGGCAAAGGCCACTGGTCTCAGGCCATTCTCGTGTTCTTGGTACAACACAGCCCCCAACCCTTGCAAGCTAGCATCAGTGTGCAGGACGAAGGTTTTCTTGGATCGGCATAGGCCAGCACTGGAGCATGGGTAAGTTGATATATGATCTCATGAAAAGCAGTCTCACAATCAGGAGTCCAGTGGGCTCCAAATACTTCACTCGGATGAAAATACACTCTTCAGTCTTGAGGGACGCTGACTTTTGTATTTTTTTGTGGGTTGGGGACAATTCCTTGAGTAAGGTTAAGCAAAGGGCGGATCACTTTGAATAGTCCTTGATGAAGCGCCGATAATAACCACAAAATCCCAGGAATCTTTGCAGTTCTTTTAGATTTTGGGCTGTGGCCAGGTGGTCAAGGCCTCAACTTTACTTGGGTTGGTCTCTATTCCTCGGTGGATACTATGTGTCCCACATACTTTACTGATGTTTGAAAGAATTGACACTTATCAATGGACAGTTTAAGGCCAAAGTCCTCCAGTCGGTCCAATACCTTAAATAATCTGCTCTCATGTTCCTCCAGTGAGCTGCCAAACACAATAACATCATCTAGGTATACCAGGCACTCTAGTAAGTTCATGTCCCCACTGCACGCTCCATCAATCGCTGAAAAGTGGCTGGGGCACTTGAAATCCTTTGAGGCATCCTCATGAATTCATAGAAGCCAAGCGGACAGATAAAGGCTGCCTTCTCACGGTCCTCTGGGGCCATCGATCTGGTAGTACCCATCTGGAGATCCAGCACAGAGAACCACTTGTTCGCTTAGGCAGTCCAAAGCATCCTGAATGCGGGCATTGTGTACTGATCAGGATAGTCCCCGGTTTAAGGTGCGATAATCCACACACATCCTTACTGTTCCATTCTTTTTCCTCACTACCACAATGGGGAAGCATAAGGGCTTCTGGATTCTTGTATTACACCAGCAGCTAACATCTCTTGCAGATGCCGCCTCACATCATCTATGTCAGCAGGTGCCAGGCGCCGAGACCTCTCACTGAAATGGTTTCGTCATGCAGCCGGATATTGTGCTCAGCTCCTTGCACGCATCCTACATCCCATTCCTTTAAAGAAAACACCTGGTCTCTCTGGGCAAGCTTTCACTGATCCTCACTTTCCATTCAGCTGGCAGCGGGAGTCGCCAAATCAAACAAGTCAGGCGTTACTCTGTCATTCTTCCTGAACTCTTGCTGCTGGGTAGCACTGCAGTGTCTGCACATGCACATTAGCCAGGATGCAACCTCTGTTTACTCGAATGTCTCTTTCAGACACATTATGAACTTGGACCATTACCCTTCTGGCATAAGCATGGGCTCTAGCGGCAAAATACTAGGCTTGACCAGCAGTCCCTCTGGCAATTTTCCATCGCTGTGCATCCAACATTAATATTTTATTCTTAACATCCTTTCTGATACGGACCTCTCCCTGTAAGGTACACTGGGCATTTGGCGCCAGGATCAGAGACTCAGGATCCTTCTTCCATACAATTCAACCGGTTCCTCTGGTTCTGTTTTTCAGCATCTCTCTGGTCTCATAGGCCTTCTTAATTAAAGCCGAACTCTAAAGCTCTACTAGTCTTTGACCCCTGTTTTTCATAACACAACTGTGCCAGCCTTCCAACATATGAGCATTTGTTCCAATTAACAAAGGGACACCATCATACAGTCCAGTGGGGGACACACTAAGGCTAGGGTCTCTACTTGTTCGCCACTCCAGCCACGGAGGTGGGGAAAGACAGCCAAATTCGGATATACCCGAATAGGGGTAGGCCTTTTCACTTAACCCCCATACATGCAGTCCTTCTAATGGTTGTAAGGGTACGCCTGGCAAATGCTTCTGATACCAATCCTGGAACATAATTGTCACTTGGGAGCCACTGTCAATACAGCTCTTGTAGACACTCCATTCACCTTTACAGTGGTCTCATGGAGGACCCACTATTCTGGACCAGTCTGGAGAGGCGGTAGTGGGGGCCTGGGCAACTGACCTTGCCACAAAAGGACGTGAATTAGCATTTTGGTGCCTCACTGGGATCATGTCGTGCACCTCTTAACCACTGATTTTTCTCCCAAGCTCTCCTTGTAGCCTATATGCAACTTTGTCAGTGTCTTTGGGACTGGCATTCCCTTTCATGTGCCCATCTTTCCCGCAATTATAGCAAAACATACTTTCTGGAGTTTGAGCTGGCCGAGGCGCCACACTGGGAGCCAGGGCGGGGTATTACTAACTGGAAACCTGGGTGCCATCTCTGTCTGCGGCGTGATAAGCATTTGGAGACATCTCGCCAGTTTCCTCCACTTCCATGGTCAAGGATTTGAGTTTGAGCTGTTATCAGCAGGAGATACATGGGTGGGTACCCCACCCCATAGCAGATGCAGTCGGATATAGGTCAGGGCCTGTACTTGCAGGCGTGGCCTTCATAAAGGGACTGTTTTTGAATTCCGGATCTCTCTCAACAGTTCACCCCATTGTGGCATATCTTTTCCTTGTCAGAGCACTCATTGACTGTCAACCTCTGCCCCTGAACTTCACTTGATGGGTCACCCTCAGTCACTGGTCGAGCCACAGCTGTTGGTGCAGGTACCTCCCGAGGCGCCTTTTCATCACTCCTCGAATTTCTCTCATTAACTCATCATAGGAGGGTGGGATTCCAGTCATTTGCCAGGGTGAATTGAAGCAACAGCAGTTCTGAGAAGGGGCAGACTTAAGGATTCTGTCCAGTCTGGTTCGGTCCAGTTCAATCGCTGGCAAACTACCCTTTCTGAGGCATTCTTGCAACAATTTTTCCAGCCGAGACATACACAGACAACAACTCCTTGGTACTGTTGTGCATTTCTTACTCTCCACCATAGGTCCTCATCAGAATCTGGGCTCCCTATACACATTCTCCAAGGCCTCAAGATAGGCCTGTGCAGTCGCTTCAGGGTTACTGGCCTGCTTAGCACGGATGGTAGCAGGGCAGGACCTCGGAGGCTCTCACTAACCCTCTTCGCTTTTCGCCCCGAGCATTGCCATTCTAGCACTTGGGGCAACATAGTCTATCCAGGTCTCCCAGTCATCCTCCCCTTGGGGGTGGGAGGGTGCCAGAGAAGATCCTCAACCTTCGGTAAGAGTCGTGACTAATGGCAGGTGCAGAAATAGAGTCTGCATTGGTTCAGCCACCATTACGGGCACTGGAGCAGGAGAGGGTGTTGGGGAAGAACACCCCAGGTGGCAAGAATAGTTTCTTCAAGTCCTCCACAGTTTTCCCTCTCCAGCAACCATTCAGCAAATTTCTCCTCAAAAGTTTCAGATAGTGGTGGGGGCTGATTCCCCCTGGTCTTTACTGTCCTTAGTTATCACTCTCCAAGCAGTGAGGGCTCTCTGGGGTAATGGTCTGTGGCACTTTGAGCTATCTATGGGATCCTTAAACTCTACTAGGGCCAGGAAAGTGTGGGTGAGCAGATTAGCATGCCCCCACCACCACAGGGTTTTGTAAACCTTCCACCTTGGAAAGTACTCCTGCATAGTGTCCGTATTGATACCTAGGGGATGTCCAGGATAAGCATAGCATTTTGGGGGTCGATCTCTCCCTAGTACACCACCACCAGCCGGTGCACAGCCACTTCTGTCGGGTACCCATTTTTTTCTTAACAGTGGTTCGTAGAATATGGCCACTAGAGGACACACAATCCCAGCGGTGAGCCTCCAAGATGTAACCCCTAGATGGCGCTATCCCAGGGCTACTACCCCGCCTGATTTGCTACTAACAGGTTGAGGGGCCTGGATCCAATGGCGGTGCCCCACCCAGAGGTCAGGGTTTGCAATAGTTAAACTAACTTGGTCACAGCCCTCTGGGACACTGCAACCCCCTTCTTCCCACTATGGCCCACACAATATATCAGAATTACCTTCACAGTATACACTTACTCCCAGGATTGGTTCCGCACTGGGACCTCCTGTGAAATGAGATACAGTGCAACAATCACAGTACAGTACTTTAACATAGACAAATACCTCCAGGCAGTATAACTTGCTGGAAACAAGCAGCTCTGATTTATTTAGGGGATATAACAAGGACAGGGGAAATCAGGTTAATTAGCTTATCACTCTAATAATTCATCTATGGCTCTGTGCACAGGCCTATCCCTATCAGTTACTGTCCCTGGGTACCCAAGCCCTAGTGGCTAGTCCAAACTGTGGCAGCTGGTAGGGCCCTTTCACACAGAGAAAAGGAGAATTAAACAGTCAGCAGTACAGTAATTCCATTTGGATGTAATGTGGCAATTCAACAGGGAGCTAATTCGAATTAGTACTCACGACCTCCAAATAAGATAGGGTCCTTCAATGTCAGCAGGGCTCACTTGAGGTACACAAACCTCTTCACACATCCATATAAAAGAAAGCACTATACCAGGCAGGCTGCATCTGTATCCCGATCGCAATTACTGCACAATACCCGGAGAACACACAGCAGATTCAGTTCCTGACAGACCGAGTGCAATTTTCAGCAATTCTTCCAGTCTTCTACAGGGTGAGCCTGGTTTCTACTCTTCAGAGATCCTTTGATTCTTTCACAGGACGGATTCAGTCCTAACAAGCTGCAGACCGAACTCTGGGCCTTACACACGTTTTTTGACTAAAACTGCACACTGAAAAGCACAGGGCCTTCCTTCTTCACTGCCAAAGCTCAACTGAAACTCCAACCCGACAAGACCGGCACTTCCTTTGAGTTCCTCCCAGTTCTTGACTGGATTGGCTGTCACCACAATAGACTGCTGCTGTTGGTCCAAAAGGCACTGAAGTCTAAACTACATCTCCCAGAGTCACTGCCCATACAATCCTCTTGTGGCTGGCTCAGATTATGAGTCCAAGTTCTGATTCGTCCAAGGCACCATTTTAGAGCTAGCTTACCCCACACTGATTGGTCCAGTTCAGCAGTTCAAAACTAGAATGGGGAACTAGCAGACACAGTTCTGACTGCAAAGAAAGCAGGTTAGACAAACTGTAATTTCATTATTACTCTAAATAATTTCTGGCAAACAGTTACATCTTTCAGATAGGTTCCCTTTGCACTCCTAGTGACTGCAAAATGAAGTGAATTGGCAGCAGCTCGAGTGGTACTCAGAGAAGAAACACACAGTCCCCCATACAAACTAATTATGTCTGCAAGCAGACAGCTCTTAAAGAGACAGTACCAGAGGTTCTAAAAACACTCACTGATAAATGGCTTAAACGCCAAACACCATTCAGGCTTGGAGCATTCAAGCAAGCTCCTGGAAGTCTTTTGGGAACCCCCATTTGCAGGGGGGTTACATTTATTATTTTTAAAACCAAACATACAGTTTGGTATTTCAAGTACAGACATTACATGCAGAAAACTGTATCTAGTGAGGGTGCCACTCCTCTTAATATACTAATCTTAACCATCAAATACTTTGTGATACGTCCTTTGGGGGTAATAACAAGTTATACATACAGTACATTAGATACCAGGAGTAAAAAAAAATCATATTATTAAAGTCCAGAGTCTGTTTACCATCCAGATGGTAACAAAAAACACCACGATTGACCTTATTAGATGCACAACAGCGCGTAACATTCAGATGATCGAACCACACAGCCAACGCAATGTAAGCTAACATACAGACAATACGGCACTTAAAACAATTTTACAAGCACTGGAGCATCAAAACTGAAAGCTTTAAATTCTTTACACTCATACTAGAAACAATGTAAACCTAAGGCAATCTAGCAATGGTACATTAGAACTTTTATTCACTTTTTGATTACTTAACATACCAGGTCATTCGGTGGCATCAGGGAGAAAACAAGCCCTGAGCAAGTTAAACATTTAGGAATTTTGAAGTTTAGACATTTTTAATTTTAAATGGGAGCACCAAAGTCTTGAACCATTCTGGAGGTTCAACTGACCCACAGTTATACTATACGAGAACTAGAACAGTATCTTGTAGCTTCAGGTGAAGTGGAGTAGTGACCCAGGTCCCGAGTAAATGCTGCTATTATTCATCCGAAAAAAGATGAAATTCAGCCTTACCTCGGTTCACTTACAATACCCACTTCCCGCCAAGGATTCTTTAAAATTCAAGTGTCCTCTTCATTTGACGAAGAGGGCTCTGAAGCTGCAGCACGAAGTTGTAGTGCTGCATGTTTCCGACTCCACTTCACTTCAGGGCGTCATTGGGATTTGCAAACAAGATCTTCCCATGGTAGGCGATTCTTAAGCAGGCCAGAAAAACCATGCCATGAGGGATAGAGGCCTCCCTCAACACGGCTTGCACTCCGTCAAAACGTTTTCTCTTCCGCGTGTAGTGTAGCTTATGTTAGGGAAGAGCCTGATTTGTTGGTCGTTGAGTAGCAGAGTCCCCTTCCATCACACCAGGACCATTAAATAATCTCGAGTCCCAGAGCCATCTGTGACCTCCACAATGGTTCGCTGCTTCAGGGTTGTCGGGTCATCCTCGCTGTGTAACTCGGTAGGCCTTCTGAAAGTCCAGTGCCTTTTCTGACACCTCTTCTCCCAACTGCTGCCCAAACCAATCTCTCAAAATTGCCACATGTGGTCTCCCTTGCAGCCTTCTGGCATCCCGAGAGGCCGTATATTCAGGGCCCCAATTTTTTTTTTATTTTTTTTAATTGTTTAACTGTGAGTGGCACACTAAGCTGAAAGCTTGTTTACCGGTGCGTCCTGAGAGCACAGGGAAGTTAAATGACTTGCTCAGGATCATTCAGTATGCAAGTGAGGGCTGTGGGATTCAAACCCAGCATCTCCAATCTTGATTTCCAATGTGTGCTGTTTAAGGACTGAGGAGACTGCCCCCATAGCGGCATCTGCTTGCTACAATGCGTCCATGGCGGTGGTCTGCTCTTCAAAAAGGGTAGATTTCAAGGTATTTACTTGACTGTGCTCTTAAAAGTATCAGCACTTTCCCCATATCTCTCCTTCCACAGTCCCCTATATGATTTCCACTCCCCCCCCCCATCACCCTTGTTAAACTTACTAGTATATCATGGTCATGAACAGCACATTGTGTATTTAGCCTTAGCTATCAATATGCCCCGACTTCACAGCTTACAATATGGTATGCATTATTTCCTTTTACCTCGCCTACTGTCTCCCTGTTCTAGTATTGCTCCCTATGATTATATTTGCTCATGAATTATGTTTACTATTTTGTACTTGCAATATATACTGTTTGTATTAACTGTTTACACTAGTTACCTCACTACCACATACCTGCTTTATTGTCTTTTCTACCATGCCTGTACTGGTCTCTACATTTCAACCATGTCAGACTCTGTACTGCTGTGTGTGGCTGCCAGTTTTGTAATTTTATCTTCATTTGCTCTGTATTTTACTAGGAATTATGTTTACTATTTTGTACTTCCAATATATACTGTCTGTATTAAGTGTCTACACTATTTACCTCACTACCACATACCCACTTTATTATTGTATTATTTCTACCATGTCTGTATTGGTCTCATTCAACTATGTCTAACTTTGTACTGCTATGTGTCTCTGCCAGTTTGTACTTGTACCTTCCCGGGTCATGCCTGAAAATAGTCATTGCTATGGCTAGTGCACCCACCCGGTCAACAAAAATTAAATAAAAAATTGCTCAGGCCATTGATCTTATCCAACAGAATAGTTACAGATGTAATAAGTTTGGAAAGCTTACAGCCGATGGTTTGCAGAGTTTCTTCACCCATTTCTTTGTTAGGCTCCTCTGATCGGCCCTGTGCTGACTGCATGACAGGGATGCGGGAGCATTTTTAGACTTAGTTCTCCTAACCCTGCTGTTGATCTTTTCGTGGGTTCCTCATAAGATGCAGGAAGCAATAAAAAATACTCCAGTATCTGTAGTTTCTTGATAAATCTGGTAAAAACAATGTCTTTATAGAGATTTCCCAGCTATTAGCTATTGAGCTCAATCAATTGGCTACCATTTTGCTCGGGCTCCACAGCACCCCCCTCCTGTAACTGTTCTTAAGTACAGTTACATGTATGTCTTTGAAGTTCCTTGCAATATCATTTTGCTGTTTATTTCTGGACTGTGGGTACTACACCAGTGTTAATATGGTGGAAGCCTTTATCGAATCACTTTTTGGCATACTAGTGACCCTTGCCTTGTGCGATCATATGGCTTCTTGGACTTTAATCCATTGTACCCATTAGCGCCATATGGCATCAGAACCATCCACTGCTTAACCCGACTCAAAATGGCGGCATCAGATAGAATGAGCTAATGGACTACTATAAAATACTGATAAGCGCATCCTCTGTTGTAACATAGTGGAAGGGGTACTACTGGACTCCTTTAGTTGTCACGCTCGTATTTTTTATGAACCCTGTCGTACCAGAATTTACTTCAGCTCTACATGTATTATGATGGTTGATCTATTACCAAAAATGCAATAAAGAAAGTTTAAAAATAAATAAATAATGACTGCCGATGTATTTTTTATAATCCTAAGCTCATAAGAGGTTGACATTTATCGACTTCTCTTCTATAGGTTATATTTATATTAGTTAAAGCTTGCTACGATTTGAGATGACCTTTTATCATAAGAGATTGTATTTTATTGCCTATAGCTGATTAGCTATTACTTCTATAGTATTTTCTGTGCTATCGTGACTTGTATATATGTTTCTTTACTTGAAAAATGAATAAACATTTTAAATACAAAAAAAAAAAAAAAAAGAAATAGCCGGAGTAGTGAGTTATTCTACCATGCAGGTGACTCAGGTTTGCATGCCGACCTTAGAACCCCACACTCCACTGACCATGAGGGGAAGTGCTGCCCATGACAATGGGCCTCTGCTGGTGGGGGGAATCAGGGCCTGTGGTCCCACTCCTGCAGCATCTCCTCCAGGTGGGCTGAGAGCCGATGACACAGTATTAGTTACAGAGTTGCAGGAAGCAGGGTCACTGAGGAATTGGGGGGAGAGATGCTTAGAGCGCAGATGTTAGTGACCAGATGTGCACACTAGCACTACAGGAGCATGTGGAAGGAACCGAGAAAACTGAAAATGTTTTCCTGGGATGCCACTGCCAGGTTGTAATGCCACCTTCTCAGTCTACGGACACAACTCCAGCCATATGGAACTTCTTGTTGGCCACATCTGTCTTTCAGGGGTTGATGTAGGTGACTCCATGATGGGGGGTATGCCAAGGACTGCCCCAGAATCTAGATGGGATTAAAGGCCAGGGAGCATGGTGGTTCTGGGTGCCAGTCTTCGACAGAGGAAGATAAACAGAATTCAAAAAGGTAAGAAATGACCAGTTATCTGACATTTTGAACAATGAAGCAGGGAATTCCTAGCGGCTGTCATGATGCACAGGTGTTTCAGACATGAACTGGAGAGCTAATGGGGAACTACAGAACTACTGTAATCTCAATTTGTATGTACTTAATATTGTTGGTTACAGTGGTGCCCAGTGTCTGGTTCCCAGATGTCACAAGATCTCATGACACTACTGTCATGACACGATGACTAGTCTTAATGTTTGAAAACACTCGGCAACTCTAGGCAATTTAAGCAATAAGCAAGTGATGACTCCATCTACTCTTGCCAGCTTTTCACTGAAGATCCTGATTGGCATAATTAGACAAGAAGGAACCTGACACAGGCAACACAGCATTTATTAAAACTTGTAACATGGCACAATGGAAGCAGAGGACAACACAGCAGAATAAGTCAAATGGATTGGATGAAGAGCAACATGTGACCACAAAGCAACCATGGATTAATTCCCCTTATTAATCCATGGTTGCCATCAGAAGCCTGCTTCACAAATACTCTAAACATAATCAGGACCACGCCCGGGAGCGAGCTCAGCAAGCCTCTGCTCAGTCCTCTCTGTTCAGCATTCCTTCCCACCCACCCACCCGCCCCACAGATCTTGGGATCACTTGTCCCACTGTGTTACCAAGGTAGTGCAAAACACAGCTGTCGCTACTTAAATGCTTAGTTACTGAATGTAAATTGCCGAGTACCCATAACACTCCACAGAGCAACCAACCCGTGCAACCCATAGTGGTTATTTTAATTTTCAGGCACCCGATTACATTACTCTGTAGTTAGCATATAATATACTAGTGAGCACAGTGTTTCAGCACGTTTTGAAATGTTTAAGGAATATTAAAGGAGTTAATTTTTGGTCGCCACATTTACATATGCATAATCCGCTGCAGCAGTAAAAAATGCAAACAGATTTTGAATGTTCTACACAAGTAGTAAACTTGTATGTTAATATACAAGAAAATGCTGTTATTGAGAGTTACATATCTTTATTTGACATCATTAAGAAATATTCTGAAAATGTTAAAGTACCTGCTTTTTTTCATTGCATGTAAATATGCAAATTAACTTGTGACACCAAGGAAGCAATAACGAAGCGTAAGACATCTGGAATACTGCAGTAACATACTAAAGTGTTATGTTAATGTGTGCCACAGTACAGTTAGAAATGTTTTACTGTTTCTGGTATTAGATAACATTTATTACGGTATTCGTAGCATTTTCAAGACATCCTTCAAATACCGAAATGTAAAAGGATACCCAGAATACAACAGGAATAATACAGAAAGCAGAGGTAAACACGGAGGTGAAAAACCTGTAAACAGTGATCATAACACAACATGTTACATATTTCTCTGTGTTTCTGCATTTTCTCTATGCATTTTCTACTTCATATATGTCTTGAAAATGTTCTACTACTATATTAACATAGTTGCAGTGTTCAATGTGCACGCGCACGTTTGCTATTGTATACATCCTTTCAAAGCTAAACAGCTGAAACATAAAACGTGTTATTAAGAGCAATGTATTGTTTGTGGTGTTTTTTCTTTCATGTGAACTTTCAATTACCTATCTAACCCTTGCCACATTACAAGCGCGTTAAGCCACTCCATGGCATGGCTCTGCTGGAGAATTAATCCATGCCTGGGTGGTTGGAGAGACACAGCCTTCAGCCTCGTGTTCCAACCCCCCCACCCAGCATTAATTAATTCTCCAGTAGAACCATGCTGTGTTGTGACTTAATGCTTTCTTTTGATCCAGTGTAAGTACCACAACACCCAAGTCTCAGTTACGCAACTTCCTGCCCTGTACTCATCCCCTTATTTTTTTTCTCTATATCTTTGTCCTGTTGGTTTTATATTCACCTGGTATTTCATCATTCATCACCACCACCACAACCCCCATCATCAACATCAATTTTATTTATTACAAAATCAAGGACTGATGTAACAAACCATTGAGCCAAGACTCGTTTTCAATGGTGTCCTTCATGAAAACTCAATTATTTAGATTTAAAAGGTTACACAACACTTACAAAGGTTACACAATGCCTATAATATATACAAGACTATTATTCTAATACGACTATCATTACATCATATTAACATTGGCAAGAAACAGCATCCAACATTCATGTTAAGCAATTATGTGTCAGTGTTTGCCCAGGTGATGTGATCAGACCAGGAATTACATTGTGCCCGCCATTTAAATTAAACTCAAACCTAGCTTTCTATGTACCCCTCCATAATACACGACTGCAGGTGATTCAGCCAGTGACATCATGGGCTGCAGTAAGTCAGTGGCTCCTGATATCCCTACTTGCATGGGTTTGGATGACAACTGAGCACAGTGAGGAGCTGCTCCATATTCATCACCATAGCAACACAACAACAGATTCTGAAGAGCCTTTGACTGATCGCAGCTGATGAGGCCACTGGTTGGTTTGCCAATTATGATACAAAAGAGGGGGCACACAGAGCTGATTCTAAAGACCAGGGGATAGAAACAGAGGAATAAATTAAGAAACGGTGTAGGACAGAGTCAATCAGTACAAAGCAGTGCCATCTAGACAAGAAAGCTGTGAAGAACAGTCAAAAGAAGTGCTGAGTGCTGGCACAGTGGTGCAGCAGCAGAGCTATCTATCACCCACCATGCCAGTGACCCGGGTTCAGAAGCGGGCCAGGACTGCTGTGGCAGGAGAGGACAGAGTGGCCGATGGACTGTTCTCCTCTCCCAGAAGGCAGAGATCATCACTGCACCATCGACTGCCACCAGGTGGAGGTCTGGTGGTAGTGTAGGATGGAGGACCAGAATAGAGAGGGCTGCCAATTTGACACAGTGTGCGTGTGCCTCCGCACGGTGCACACTGACGTCTTTGCCGCAGCACTGGGAGGGAAGGAGAAAATGAGTAATGTGGCTGAGTGGGCTTAATGAAGCCCAGCCTGCCAGCCCCGACCTGCACCACCACAAGAGGATGTTGCCCGACATCTGGATATGAGCTTGGGGGTAGGGGGCTCTTTGGCTGTCAGCAGTTCATTGAATCTCCTCCCGTGGCCCTTGTATTTGTACCAGTTCATTCCAGTGGCTGTTCCCCACAGGGCCTTTAAGGAATGAAGTGGGCTAGTGTCCAAATTCATATGGAACAACACACACTCTAAGATACCTTATAAAACCCTGGTTCTCCCGAGGGGGGGAGGGACCAGACTTTCCCTTCCTAGAGAGATACTACTGGGTCACACAAATATGTACCAGGATTTATTGGTGCGCTCCAGGATATGAGTGAGGCGGGATGGAAATTGGTTGGGACTGGGATCAAGAAAGATTTCACAGTCCTGGACATGCTATTCAGTGATAAGATCTCCCTCCCCCTTTGGAAGGGACGGGAACCCTGGAAAAAGAATGCAATGACTCTCTGGAAGCAGCAAGGGACCAGGTTTGGTTTCTAAGTCCATGACAGACTATTTCTCAGGTTCTCTAAAGACCCTTACTTCCTCCCAGCCTGATTAAACCACTGAGACATGGAACAGGATGGGTCTGGCTACTCTGGGTCGATGTCTGCACGGAGATATGCCAAAGTTATTTGCTGAACTGCAGATGGATTCTTGATTACAGCAGTCTAACTTTCAGATTACATGCAGCTCAGGGGACTATGTTTCCTCCATGGTGGACTAGAAGCAGCTGCACTCCACCTCTGTGTCTCTATCACATTTTTACATTTCTCATTGGTCCTACATCAGGGGCAGAGACTTATTACCAGCCTTTAGGAGGCGCTGGAGGCCTTGGAATCCTGGAACTCATTACAGATTAAGAGGAAGTGGGAGGGTGAGTGCTATACCATTACCCTGGATAAAACGCGGACTGAAGTATGTCTTCTGTAACACTAGACCACCAGTGACCCCACTTGGAGGGATAACTCTTGGAAAGACTTAGCATGAAATTTCAGGGCCTCGGTTACACAAACCAAATTTTTGCCCCAGGTTTCAAACAGCTGTTGGAGGCAATGTGGAGGAGATAGCGCAGATCATGCTCATGTCACGAGATACTGCCCCAAGAAAAGGCCATTCTGGACCCAGTGCATTAAAGAAATTGAGAAAATACTCAACTACATTACCCCAGAGGACCCCTATCATACCTATTTGGGCCCCCATCCACTGAAAAGAAAAAAACTACTGATGGTCCTTCTAGTACCTGTCCACAAATCACTGACTAGGAATTGGCTTCCCCTCTCAAACATTTCTTAGTGGACTGGCAGAACTTAGTTCTTGAACTGTGTACAAGGGAGAAGATAACATATAGACGGAACCAGCAGCTACTGAATTTTGAGGACAGTTGGGTGTACTACGTCCACTATGCCTCGGAGACTGATCAGGAATTTGTCCCTTGACCTTTATCCTCTAGTTTTTTATAACACTGCTTATGGCTCTTCTTTATGACACCATGGTACCCTAACAGACCTCACTGAATGGAGTCTGTCTCCTACCACCCTTCTTTCAGCAAAAGTTATCGCTTGCCTACCATTTTCCCTACTGTATATCGTTTCATATGCTGTATTGTTTTTCCCTCTCAGTAAACATTGGTATAGATGTCAGAGATACTTTCACACTTCTGAGAACAAGCTCAGGTCATCGGAGGCCGACGGGAGGGAAGGGGAGAAGGACTGATCCTAGAGGATGCTCTCCTCCTTTGGGGAGGGAGGGTTACCATCCCCACTGCTATGCTGCCACCTGGATGACCACAGGTGGTAGTGCAGTCAGGGATGCTAAGGGGAGGAGAAGCCAGCTGCGATCCAGTGAGGCAGCAGGCCTCAGCATGCATACGCTCCTTGGATTTTCCAGAGTGCCTGCATTCTCAGGGAGAAAGGAAACACAGAAAATGGACCCACAGCTAGCCTGACGATGGTCTCCGGTGAACTGAAGAACACAGAAACTCTCAGGAGCCAGCCTGATGAACCACAGTGCAGGTGGGGGGGGTGTCTCCATCCTTCCCCACCCCGGGCATGGGTGGGGGGGGGAGACTAATTCCAAGGGGTAGCATGGAGGCAGAGCACCTGTAGGGGACTGGTAGGAGGCTCTGCAGTGGCAGCCTGGAGGACCCTGACGGATAGGTCTGGCTGTGGCGTAGAGGGGGCTCAGAAAGAGAGAATACAACAACAAAAAAATCTGAGCACTACTCTACTGCTGCTAGCAAACCTGTTTCTAGCCCCACCTAAGCACACTTTCACACAGTAACGCTTCCCACCTCCAGGGTGTGGAAACCTGGCACCAATACTGTTCCTCTAAGTATGCTTCTCATAAGCTTATTCATTGCTTCAGAATAAAAACCACTCAGGAAAAGTAAGAACATGAGATTCAGCTGGTGCTGGCACAAGGCACATTTGCATTTCCACTATGTGCTATGTCATAATCCCTAATTTATACGTAACCCCTCACCCCTGCCTTTTTAGAAAAACAAAGGGTGGCATGCTGTTGAAGCTGACAGCAGTACCTGGTGGGGACTGGGTTCGGGGAGGATGAGGTTACTCGGCACAGGGGACCTAGGTTTGGCTACTCTGCACAGGGGCACCCAAGTAAATCCGAACGCAGGAAGCAATAACTGTAATGTCCAGGACCAGGAATGGGATTTCTCAGTGTGGCTTTTATTCACTTCCAAGCTGAACAAATAAAGCATAGACGGACCCCCATGGGGCTACATTTCCTGGTAATGCAGATCAGAGACAACAGAACACTTTATCACTATTTCCAGCCCTCAGGCTCCAAACCCACCAGGCACACAGCCTGGACTTGCACGCAGCTTTCGGTACACAGCCCAACTTGTACACACTTGGGTTTTCCCCACTGGCCCAGCTCCCCCGCCGGCCACTTGATCCGCGGTCCATTGGAAGAATGAACCAATTATCCCATTCGCGGTCCATTGGAAGAATGAAACAATTATCCTGTTGTGGCTCCCCAAACCACACTACAGTCTTCGACTCCTAGAGAGAATTTTCCTTACAATCCCACATCCAGGTACTTCCCTCATCACTGGCCAAGTGCCTGAGGCAAAGTAGAAATCCACAGAAGAAATCCGTAAAGGTGGACCTGGTCACTAAAGATGGGGGGCCACCCACCTCCAGCTCCCACAGCCCATACCAGGCCATTTCTCTGGAAACTGAACAATTCCTTTACTGAACTTTCAAATGTAGATTATGGGTAGACGTCTGTCACATCTCCTCTACATATTATTTGCATCCCAACAAACTCTGGACTTGAACCTACTTTTAACTTGCTTAGCCCATTACTCTAGGCTTCCCAATATTTAGTAGTTCAATCCCCACATTGTCACACAAGTCCCAGGGTGAAAAACACAGGCCCTTTTAGCAAGAGCAGACACTCACCCTCACATTGCAGGTGCCCCACAGGCGACTCACAAATCTTCTTGTTCTCCCAAATAAACACTGGAACACATAGGCAGCTTTTCCTTCACAAGCAGAACTAGGGGGTTGCACCACGAATCGGCAGGGAACCCCTTCCTGCCCCCCTGGAGGGCGGGGGCACTGAGACCCGAAAACAGCAGTCTCCACCACTTCAGTTATCTTTTGTGTCTCTCTTTATGGTGGAGACACACACCCTTCTACTTAAAAGTAGCCCTCTGTCAGGGCTGAGGCTCCTAGAGCCTTCACTGAGCTGCTTTACCAGCAAGCTCCCTACTTCACACACACTCACTGAAGACTGACAGAAGACTGACTTAAAAATCTCCCAACGTTCTAACCAACTCCCTTGCTGCAGATTCCAATGTGGCTTATGCAGCTGCGATAGTTCTATTGGTGATGTCATCCCTCAGTCTCAGCTGAGACTGAGAACAGAGTGAGAGAGTGTGAAACCCATTTAACTGGAGTTTCACAAGCTGCCTTCCCTGCCTACCACTAGGTCTTACTGGGATTCTAGTAACCCTGGGTAACAAGGGGGTTACACTCAGTTTTGACCAGGAAAATGACTGTCCACAGTCATTACTTACCCAGCCTTAGGCCATCCTACCCTATGTGCTACCTGCGTAGGGGGGTGATCAGGCCCCCTCCTACCATGTGCAAGCACAGGCAGGCAACACTAAGGGCCTAGAGGCTTTTAGCTGACATATCAGCCTCTACTCTATCCACTTACTATGGACGCCTAGTGGCTCTGGTAGAACTATCCAGAGCATAGCCCTGATAGATCAGCACTGCGGTCCCAATGGCCATTCAGGACCACAGCCTGTCTATCTCCACTAACCCTCTAGGGAAAACCCGTCTGCTTCTAACCTAATACCCCCAAAACAAAAACCACCCGGGGACCTCCCCGAACCCAGTCCCCACCAGGTACTGCTGCCAGCTTCAACAGCATGCCACCTGTCATTTTGCAGACCAACAAACAACTCGTACTGAAAAATGCCAACCCCGCAAGGTACAGTTCTATTTTTCATTTCTGGGGCAAGGGGCACCCTACAGGATGTCCTGACTTTCTTCAGGACCTCTACCCTACATCCAACACTGAAGACATTGTGGTCTGGTGATTAGACCATTGGATTAGGAACCAGGAGGTCACATGTTCAAACACTGCTACAGCCCAATACTCACCGGGCACTGTGTGACCTTGAGCAAGTCAATTAACCTCCCAGTGTTCCAGTTAACTGAGCAACAGAAATGGGTAGAAGCAGGATCCCACCACTGAAAATAAGATACTGCATCTTATCTGAACTAGCTGGGTTAAAAAAAACAAAAAAAACAAAGAAGACCCAGACAGTGCCACTGGGGTCAACAGTAATGTGTATCAATGGGAAAACATGGAGGAAGATGAGCTAGTATGAAGCTAGAACAGCTGGCCCTGGTCAGAGTTTCAGGTACTACACGTGGCTGTAAAATTGTGGACTATTCTGAGGCCTTTCAAGGCTGAGGTGAGGTATTGAGACAGACATCACATGCCTATACAGGATTGTTTGTTGGGTCCTAGCCCATCCCCGGCTTCAGATCAAACAGTTGGGATCTGCCTAATGCATGCCCTTAAAACACAGACAGGAGTACTGAGAGTTGCTAATTAATGATGATGAAAAATGTAGCACATCGGGGCTTTCAGACAAAGCTCGCGTAACTGTTAATATGTTTTTTCGTTTGTACAAGTCACTGCTAATGAATAAAAACTGGAATCAGCAGGAATAATTTACACAATATGCCGAACATTTTTACAACAAAGAAGGAAATAAAACCCTTGCTTGTATGAAGAGAAAGGTTACAAGCAGATCTTACTAAGGTTAATCAGGAATAGGTCCTTCCTGCCTATTCCCCAACTACTCAGTGGATTGATCAGATAACTGTTTTAGTTTTTTTAAAACTATTGATGTCCTCAGCCAGGACAATTTCACTTGGCAGTGCACTCCACTGCCTCACCACTCTCTGTGTGAAATATGATCACCTAATGTTCATTCAGTCTATACTTTCTCCCCTGTAGTTGCAGGCAATGGTCACTGGTATTGTGAGTACAGTCTTTTAATACCAGTCCCATTTCAGCACACAGATTTTTGTCTCTGAGTATACTGTAAAGTAACAGTAAATCCCCACTTTTTCTCCTTTTTCCCTAGACTATGCAACCCTTAAGAATCCAGTCTCAGTTTATAGTCCTGCTCTTTTAGGCCTGTATGCACTTAGTGAATCTCCTCTGCACTTTTCCTATTGATTTAATTTGTCCTTTTAGTGTGGGTGCCCAAAATTGAGAACAATAATCTAAGTATGCGCTGACCAAGGACCTAATACAAGGGCATGATCACATCTCTACGTCTGCTACAAACATTTCTTATGTTTCCTAATATTTAAGTGCTTTATTACTGTTTGCTATTTCTTGAGAATGACAAATCAGGCTGAATAATCCCTAGATCTCTTTCCTACTCTACGCTACACAGGCTGTGATGACCCAAGTGACATTGTATCTTGGGGTTCTGTCTGCCAAAGTACATTAAGCAATATTTATCTTTGAAGTTCATACCCCAAATATCTGCCCATGTTTGTATTTTATCCATATCACTTTGTATCTTTGATGTATCTTCTTCAGATAGCGCTGGACCCCCCAACTTTGTCATCCATGAACTTGATAACACAACTTGTGATTCCTATATGCACATCCAGTATGTACAGCATGAACAGAACTGGATCAAAGACTGAGCCCTGTGGCACTCCACTAGTTATCTCAATGCTATTTGACAGTGAATCCCCTAGTTTTACAGGCTACTATGACCTTCTGTCCAACCAACATCCTGCCCACTTCACAAACCTGTTATCCAGTCCCTTGCCACCTACTTTCTTAATCACGTTTCTATTTGGCATCTTTTCAGAGGCTTTAGTGAAGTCGAGGTATATCACATCACTCAGTATATTTAGGTCTAGTAGTTCAGTAATATGCTCATAAAAGGCTATTAGGTTACTGACTCATGTTCTATTCTTAGTAAATCCATACTGAGTGTGATCAATTGTTTTTTATCCCTAATCAGAATCTCTATTTTATGACCTTTAAGTAATTTCTCCATAGTTATACCCAGGGCCCCTAGTGCTCTGCGGCAGCATTTTCTGATTTCTGCGGCAGGGCTCCTAGGCTTCTGCGGCAACATTTTCTGATTTATGCGGCATGATTTATTCATGTCTGTGGCTGAATGCAGTCCTGTCATTGGTTAAAATATGACGTGATGTCATTGATGACATTACATGCCAAGCATAGAGGAGGGGCTTCAGTATAAACAAGATCGGTATGAGAGCCTGACACTATGGAGAAACTGTATATTTGAATGAAAATTCACCAAAAAAAATGAATTCTGCAGCATGATGTAAATTCTTCAGAAAATTCCACAACCGCAAAATACCGGGGCCTTGGTTATACCCAACACGGGTGTTAAACTAATGGGTCTATTATCTGACGGAATTTCCTTACTACATTTTTTTGTGGACTGGTATTACAACAGCATGCTTCCTGTCTGTTGGTACCTCCTCACTTCAGAAAGAAACTTTAAAGATGTTACATACAGGTTTACAAATATAGTCAACTGTATTCTGTAATAGTTATCAGTTAAGGTCGTCTCTTCCTCAGGATTTACGTGGATCTAGTTTCCTAGTTTCTTCCCTTACCCTGTTTTCCGAAAATAGCTCTTCCATTTTAATATCTGAATTATTTTGTAACATTGGTTCCATGTCCCCATCTGCTTCTATGCCGAAAACTGAACCAAAGTAATCATTTAATATGTCAGCCATTTCACCTGTTGTCTCTGTTGTCTTTCCCGTTATGTAGTAATGGACCAACTGTGGGTACATTTCCCTTTAGTGAATTTACTGATCTAGAGATATAAGCATGCCATTGTCAACAACAGACCCTTGTTTTGGCCCCAGCTAGGAAGGGGAAATTGTTTAGAAAGTAAAGACACACTAAGCCAGAGTTTGTTACCAGGTGCGGCATGGGAGCACAAGGAAGTTAAGTGACTTCCTCAGGGTCACAAAGTATGCAAACGGGGGGCTGATGGGATTCAGACACAGGTCTCCAGGTTTGTAGCTCAGTGCCCTTAACCACTGCACTACACTATACGCCTCCTACAGTACACAGTACAGAGTACACAGTGTACGGTTTTGCTCAACATACTAAATTTATATAAATGTGCTTTCAGAGGAGAAAAAATATTCTGTGAGATCATTTAAAATATCCAATATACTAATGGATTACCAGTGTCACAGAGTTTGCCTTTTTTGAAGGGAGTTTAGATGAGGTTTTTATTCTTTGTGATATGACTTTCTCCGGTGGTATCCTGTCTGGATGAAGAATGTTCGCAGTTTGGTAAAGATTTCCTCTAGCGCATGGAAGATCTGGGCCTAGCACAAGTCATTACTTTCAAGACTCACCAACATGGTCACGCCTTGGAACAGATATTTTCCCTGGCGCTCGAGGTCAATAGACTTGAGACTGATATGGTTAGTTGGTCGTATCACTGTGTGATCAGGTTTAGTTTCAAGGTCTCACCTTGTAGTCCATTCCCTGTGTAAATGGTTCAATATCTCCCTTTGAGAGGGCTTGGACCAGATGGACTGATGGCAGTTCTGGACAGCTCAGAAATGTCAGCATGTGCTGGGGATGCGGAGGCCGCAGTGACAGGCAATACTAGGGTGGTTACTGAGGCCTCTGACCACATAGTGCTACTCCGTGTATACCCCCTGGTGTCGTGTTGTGGCTCACCATGGTTTGACAACGAGTTGAGAGCATTAGATATCAGGAGATGAAGGTTGTAGCGTCGTTGGAGGAGGTCCAAGGCTTGGGAGGATAAACTAGTTCTTGTGTCCCTTTATAAAGAATATCACAAAGTAATCAATCGGAAAAAGGCAGATTTTTCTGACAAGAGAGATTGTTGCTGGGAGGAAATAACTGGCTCATCTCTTTCAGACTGTAGGCTGTAACTCCTGCAAAATGTGAGGAGTTTGCTCGGTTCTTCTCAGAGGTCTGTAATGTATTTATTTATTTAGCCAGGTTAATTCTTAAACACGTGTACATTTTTAAGTGACCTGGGGCCAATGAATCAAATAGTTACATATGTACACATATTTTGTGCCACATGCAACAACATATTCACAGTATCGAATTCTGATCGAAGACCTTTGTAGTGGTTTACAATGTTTTTGAATGGATCGAGAAAACCAATCACACTTACATAAAGAAAGGATGCGAGAGGAAATTAATTACAAGTAGTTAATGCAGCAGGAATAACGTTCCAAAATTTTGGTACTTTGTATGAAAAGATACTTTGGGCATGTTTAGCATTTCTAAATAAGATTTTTGTTTGTACCGCAGTAGGGAATCTAGCCCTATAGCGGCTATTCTGTATAGTTATCACGTTTTTTTGGATCTGAGGGGGCATCAATTTATTATTTTCCAAGCCATTATTCTTATATTATACAAGGTACAGTGATTTAGTGTTAACCATCCTAGTGAAGAATAATAATTCACAATGGTGTTTACTTCTAATAGTTCAAAAAAATCTACATATCCTATTCAGCAGGATTGTCCCCTTGACAATGCACTTGCTGAAGAGGTTGAGTCAGCCACAGATAGCAGTATTGATAAAGTCATTAATATTTTTCTAGTCATGGTTGTAAGTCAGCTTCTGTTTCTATACAACAAGCCCATACATCTGTGTACAGTTTTTATCACTGAATCAATGTGCTCTTTCTATGTCAGTAAACTGTCAAGGGCTACTTTTATGTATTTAAGTTAGACTCAACATCCAGACAGCCTCCATATAGTGTTAAGATCTAAAATGGCTGTGGTGTGGTTGTACTTATATTATACCTCACTTAGAAATGTAATAACTCCCTGATATTTGTATAGTTTGTTTGTGAACCCTGTTCTAACTGAGGAATAAACCTTAAGAAATATTAAACAAACAAAAAGGTCACAGGCTTTTTTTTCTTTGAGTTAAGAATCAAATAATTCTCACTAAACCAAGACTGAACTGCATCAAAGTCTGCTTAGAGTTTTTTTCTAACCTCTTTCAGAGACTATCCCTTAGAAAAAAGAACATATCATCGGCATACAGAACTAATTCCAAATTTCAAAAGGCTAAAGATAGTACCGTTACGTAAGAACTTACCGTAACAGTAGTTTTTCGAGAGAGGCTCTTGCAGTAGGGAATTACATATAGGACTACTGCCGGCAGGTGTCAGGACCCCACGGAAAAATTTCTAGCTAGCAGTCTCGCGCAGGGGACCACCCCCACGTCAGGTGACCAATGTCATGCGGCATCAGTATAAAGGGGCATTCCCCCACACCCACCTTCCAGTTCCTTCCTGCCAAAGGCCAAAAGGTGAGACGAGAGAGAAGTAGATATTTCTCATCCTGGAAAAGGAGCTGAAAAAGCTTAGAGGGATGGAGGGCGGGAAGGCATTACCTACTGCAAGAGCCTCTCTCGAAGATCTACTGTTACGGTAAGTTCTTACATAACTGTACTATCTTACTTTGAGAGGGCTCTTGCAGTAGGTAATTACATATAGGACTGAGTCCCAAGCAGTCTGGAACAAGGAGAAGCAAACAGGAGAGGGAAAACTACTCAGGAGTAGGCCCTTGGGCTGTGAAGGCCTTAGGCAAGAAGGCCTTGCAGAATAGCCAACCCGAAGCCTGCTCTGCAGCGAGAGGCAATGTCCAGACTGTAATGTTTCGTAAAGGTACGGACAGAAGTCCAAGCTGCGGCTTCACAAATGTCAGCCGCTGACACATTCTTGAAATAAGCAGCAGAGGCAGCGATCCCTCTGGTGGAGTGTCCTCTGACTTGACCTGGCAGGGTCTTGTTGCACTTGTCATAACAGAAAGTGATACAATGAGCCAACCATTTAGACAGGCATCGCTTAGAAAGAGCATTGCTTTCTCTTTTATGAGCAAAAGAGACAAACAGTTGATCAGTCTTTCTGAGATCCTTAGTCCTGTTGGTGTAGCATATCAGAATCTGGTGAACACCCAGAGTATGCAGGAGGTACTCTCCTTGATTGGAGTGCTGCGTAAAGAAAGCAGGTAACTCTATGGATTGATTCAGCATAGATTCCACTACCACCTTGGGGAGAAACTTAGGGCTGGTACGCAGAGCCACACGTTCCTTATGAAAAATCAAGTACAGGATTTTGCACATGAGGGCCTGGAGCTCAGAAATCCTTTGCACAGAAGTAAAGGCCACGAGGAAGAGAGTCTTCCATGAGAGGAACTTCAGGTCTGCTGAGGCTGCTGGCTTGAAAGGAGGCAGAGTAAGCTTCTCGAGAATAAAATTCAGATCCCAAGGAGGGGCAGGAACCCGAATAGGGGGTCGCAAATGGAGGATCCCTCTAAGAAAAGTCTTAGAGACCTCCAGCTGAGCAAACGTCCTATCTGCGAAAGGGACATGGTAGGCCAAAATGGCTGCCATGTGAACCTTCAAGGATGAATGACTGAGACTCAGGTCAAAGAGGTGTCACAAGTAGTCCAGTAGCCACCCCACAGAGCATGGGAAAGGCTTGAGATAGTTAGAAGTGGCCCAGATAGTGAAACGTTTCCATTTCATGGCATAGGTAGACCTAGTGGAGGGTTTTCTGGCCTCCACCAGGACCTCAGCCACTCGGGAAGGAAACCCCAAACCGTGCTTGAGCTACATCTGCAGGAGCCACGCATGCTACTGAAGGGACTTGAAGCCTGGGTGGACCAAAGTCCCCTAATCCTGGGTCAGCGAAAGTTGCGAAAGAGGAAGAGGAAGAGGAGGTTCCTCTGAGTACTGTTTCGGAACAGAGAACCAAACTTGCCTGGACAGCCAGATGCCCGGGAAGTAGATGCAGATGCAGAGCCTGAAGAGCGTACAGCACAGCCCGAAGCTCAAGCACATTAATGTGGAGAGATTTCTCGAGCTTGGACCAGGAGCCCTGGGTCCTGTGCGTCCCAAGATGGGCTCCCCAACCCTCGCCCGAGGCATCTGTAGTCAGCTTCTGGGAGGGGGGGGGAGAGAGAGACAAAAGGGAACTCCCCAGCAAAGGTTCTCTTGAACCATCCACCATTGCAAGTCCAGAGCCATAGAAGTGGTGACCAGGACAAGTTGATCTAGGTCGTCCACCAGCTGATCCCACTGAGACCGAAGTGTCCACTGAGAAATTCTCATGTGGAGCTGAGCACGAGGGACTGTCAGAATCGTAGCCGCCATGAGCCCGAGGAGGCGAAGGACTGACCTTGCGGTGACCTGCCTGCGGCTGGACAACAGGCTGACCTGAGCTTGGAGTGTGGCCGCCCTGTCCAGTGGCAGGAAAGCCATGCCGGAGGTCGTGTCCAGGATTGCCCTGATAAACTGGAGCCTCTGGGACGGGATCAAGTGGGACTTGGTCTGGTTGACGGTAATACCAAGGCAGGCAAAAACCTGTAGGGTTAAGGGAGAGGAAGCACAGGAGTTCCTCCCTGGACGGGGCCACCAGGAGCCAATCGTCCAGGTACGGGAAAACCTGCACCCCCTGGGTATGCAGATAGGCCGCTACCACCAAAAGACATTTGGTGAACACTCAAGGTGCTGAGGAGAGACCAGATGGGAGGGCCTTGAACTGGTAGTGGTCCCACTGGAACGCAAAATGTAAGTACTTGTGGTGGGAAGGGCGAATAGGAATATGTAGGTAAGCATCCTTCATGCAGCCACTATTCCGGCCGAAGAAGGGGCAGGAGACCCTGCAGAGAGAGCATTCTGAACTTTTTGTACTCCACGAACAAGTTCAGGGAACTGAGGTCGAGAATCGGCCTCACGTCTCCTGACTTCTTCGGGACCAGGAAGAAATGGGAATAGTACCCTGTCCCCTGAAGAGGAAGGGGGACAGGCTCTATTGCCTCCTTCAAGAGAAGGGAGGAAATCTCTTCCTGAACCAGAAGATGATGTTCTGGTGAGTATGATGACCTGGGGGGTGATTTTCGAGGAGGTTTCCGAAGAAACTCTACTGAGTGTCCTTCTGCGATCAGCTGGAGCACCCAAGTGTCTAAAGTTATTCTCTCCCAGCCTGGAAGATGGAGGGAGAACCTCCCTTCCACCGGTTCCTCTGGGAACCCCAGAGGTTGTGGGAGAGGAAAGGAGTCAGGTGGCGTGAGGCAGTGTCACCGCTGAAGCCCCCGCTACTTTTTTGGGCGGGGAGCTTGGTGGCCGGAGGGGCCCAACCTTTACTGGCCCGCTTTCCCTGAGGTTTCCTTCTGCTGATTACGTCTGCGAAAGGGATGACGCTGTGTCTGAGGGGGTTTGTACCTGGAATCCACAGACTTCAATGCAGTCCCCTTCTTCTGCAAAACAGTAATGATGTCCTTGACATCACCACCGAACAGCACCGAACCCCTGAAAGGCGCATCCTGGATAGCGAACTGCACTTCCGGGACCAATCCTGAGAAACGGAGCCAGGCATGATGCCGCAACCCCACAGCAAAAGCCAAGCTCCTACCAGCAGCATCCACTGCATCGTACATGGCACAAAGAATGTGCAGACTGGCCGAACGTGCAGAGCGGACAAGACTGGCCACTTCTTGCTTCACCTGAGATTCAGGAAGGGAGTCCAACTTGGATTCCACCTCACTAAGAATTGCCTTCTGGTAATCCCCTATATGACCGACATAATTTAAGGGCCCTGATACCTAGAGTGGAAGAAGTGTAGACCTTCCTCCCATACTGGTCCAGAAGGCGGGATTCCCTGTCAGCTGACGACGAGCTCAAGTGTTTTGGGTTAGCTGACCGGCCATGAGCAGTGCTAATCACAACCGAATCAGCTCGAGGGTGAAAATTAAGGGAGTCAACATCCTCTGTAGCTTGGTACAGCCTGTCCGACTTCCTAGGAAAAGGGGCTATCGCCGACAGTTGCTTCCAAATAGTGGAAACAAGGTCGGCGTGAGGCTCAGTCCAGGGTGGCACCAAGGTCAGAGCGGTCTCGGGCAGATCCAGGTGCACAGCGAGTTTTTTACGCTGTGGATCCAGCTCCAAGGAGCGCCACTGATGAACCTCCTGGATTTTGCACAGCAACGTGTGAAAGAAGGATCCTCCAGAGGAGTCCTCGGCCTGGGCTTATCCGGAAAGCAAGGCTCGTCATCCGGGTCGGAACAACCATCGGAGTCATCCGAGGTGTCTGAGGAGGAAGTAGAGGAAAAAGACTCCACCTCCCGGTGCAGGGGAGGAACGGACCCCTTAGGAAGCCCTCAGGGAAGCGTATCCTGCCCCGTCCTGGAACCAGAGGGCTCGCCCCTGGTATCCAGAGTTGGGAAGGGAGTCTCATGTCTCAGACGTATGGGGACCGGAACTGGTACCGTCGTCGGGAGATGACTCTCCACCTCCCTGGTGAGCTGAGCCTTGGCCTCAGCCCACCAGGAGGATAGAGTTTCCTTCAAATCCACCGGCGGCTGAGGGGGCGGTGGAGGAGGGGGGGGTACAGATATTGGGCATATCCGTACTGTGCATATCCATAACCACACGGCAGGAACCCCAGCATCGGGTAATGAGGCACCGTGTACTGCGGCGTTGGATACTGGGGCGCTGGATACTGCAGGCCCGGGTATGATGGGGTTGGATACCCAGGAACCGGGGGGGGGGGTCTGCTGAGGCAGATGGCCCGGGAGGGTGCCCAGCAGGCGGGCCAGGAAGCAGAGGCCTGGCAGGCGGCAGGTCCGGTGTGGGGGTAGCATCCGGGAGAGGAAGAGGGATGTCACCCGGCGACGGGAGGACCTGCATCGAAGCCAGCATCCGGGGAGCCAACATCAACTCATCTGGCCCAGCGGGAGGGAGACCTGACGGTAGTGTGGTAAAATCCCTGGCATCGCCCGGGGAAGAAGGGGAGAAATCCCTGGGGTCAGGCTGAGGAGATGCTGGAGTCCCGGAGGCAGAAGGCAGGGGAGCCAGGCAGCGGACAACTTAGGAGTCAGTCGTCGGCTCTCTGACCACATGAGGCGGAAGGTCCAACTTACGGTGGAGTCCGGTGGGCGTCAGAGGAGCGTCCGTGTAACCATCGCCAAGGCAGGCCGCAATGGGGGAGCGGTCTGGTCAGGCGGAACAGGGGCCGTGTGCTGCCCCGAAGGGTCGAGCAAATTAGCAGCCTTCTCCGGGCGGACGTCAGAGGGGTGGACGTCTGGCTTACTGGAGCCACTCGCACCAGTAGGCCACACGGTGGTGGTCTTACTGGGAGCGGAGGCCTTCTTTAGCCCGGAGGCACTCAAAGAGCCCAAGCATGAGCCAAACGGGTGGGCGGACACCGTCTTGGAAGCCTCCAAGACAGCCGTCACGGAGCGGTCCCCTGGTTACCTTCAATACAGCGACTCCAGCCAAAGTCGCGGTGGACAAGGAGTCCCAGTCCTTCTCCTTATCTTTCTTCTTACGATGGCCCTCAGGGGAAGTTGAAGCCTGACAGAGCTCTTTTAACTCTTTCTCCACGGAGGTCATTTTCTTTTTAAGGATGTGGCCCTCAAGGGACTGCTGCCTCCATCTGCGGTTGGCGGTGTTGAACTTCAGGCAATGCTGGCACTTCTCCACTGGGTGATCCGGGGCCAGACAGAAGAGTCACTGGGAGTGACCGTCCTTGTGCGGAAGTTGGGCACTGCATGAGTTGCACTTATTCTTGTGCTCGGAGGGTGTAGGGGACGACATACACCACCGAAAAACTGACTAAAAGTCTAATTAAATCGAGAAAAAAACGATGGTAGAACTACCGACAAACTGACGAGCAGTGAACTTTACCGTGAGGCGTTTCCACGAGCTAACGGCAGGAAAGAACTGGAAGGTGGGCGTGGGGCCCCTTTATACTAACGCCGCATGACGTTGGTCACCTGACGTGGGGGCAGTCCCCAGCCAGAGACTGCTAGCTAGAAATGTTTCAGTGGGGTCCTGCTGCCTGCCAGCATCAGTCCTATATGTAATTACCTACTGCAAGAGCCCTTCCGAAGTAAGATACATCGTTCCTAGATATGCTGAATAACAGGAGGCCCAGTATAGACCTCTAGGGCACTCCTATGTTATTCATCTGAATGGCAAGAACAAGTTCTCTATTTTAGCTCCCTGTTCCCTTCCCCAAAGGTAGTCCTGGAACCAACCCAAGGCCAGGGACTAAATAATCCAATTTTACTAACAAAAGCATTTCATGATTATTTCAAAAGCCTTTGATATGGTAATAAATATTGCAGCAATAGATGAGCCCAGATTAAGGGCAACCCGATCAACCCAAAACCAGTACCTATAATTCTCTGCGCAGGTGTTGTATTGAACCAGCTCAGGGTTCCAGGGGCAAGAGTTGAAGCCACAGAGAGTAGGACATCACAGGATAACAGGTGTTGAGTCAAAATATAAAAAAATTAAAGGATTATGACCTCAGACAGGCACTATTCATTGGGCAGAGAGGGCTCTTGAGGGACAAACACAGATACACTACCCATTTGTTTGCAGAATCTTGTGAAACTATGGGAGGAAAAGCAAACCTACTTCAAGACAGTGGGCAGGCATGAAAAAGGAAATAATTCAGGATTTTACCATGGCAACTGGCTAGACTGTACCTCACAATGAAGGAAGTATAGTGGTAGCAGTCTTTTAGTAATAAAGCAGAAAATGGAACACAATTCAAGGGGGGTGGGATGCTGAGTGTATGAGATCTCCCGATGCCAAAACTACTTTTATTTTAATTTTTTGCATGAGGTAAGAAACATATCTTTACGTTAACGGTTACTCCAAATGAGGTAAAAAAATTACTATCAACTTTAGAACAAAGTATGGCCCTGGTTTTAGAGGTGACTGATGTAAAGTTACTGGAATTGCTAATACTTTAATGCACTGTCTGGCATACATGTTTAGTATGTGAAAAAGAGAAGGGGTGGTACCATCAGTGTGGAAATGCAGCAAAATTGTACCTATTCATAAATCAAGTAACCCCGCAGATTCAAATAGCTACTGCCCTATGAAATATGATGTGAAAGGTCCCTGAGAGACCTGTCCCAAATCAACTATCTGACATTTTGAAAAATAGTGGATACTTGCAATTAAAGTTCTACTAAATGTGTTCAGTTCACATTCACACTTAGAAAAGGTTTTCAACTGCGTATGCTCAGTATCAGAAACCTTCCTCGAGCCACACTCTTCCTACCACATAACCATGTGGTCCTCCAGCTCCGCCCACACTACACTCAAATCTACATGTTGGAACAGTACTCTGAGGCAAGCCTTGCCATGGAATATGGGGTGGGTCATGTGGATGCGAACTGAATATTAGTAGCAGAAAGTACAGATATGTAAAAACTTACTGTAACAGTAGATCTTTGAGGAGTGTCTCTTGCAGTAGGTAATACACTTGGGTTGTCGCCAGAGGTCACTGTGGCACACGGCAGCTCTTCTAGCAGTCTTTTCCAGGGGCCGCCCACACATGACATCAGCTTCCTGTTTGCTATATATACATGGGCAGTGCCTGATATCCTCAGTTTCCCTGCCAGATTCAGCTCACAAAGCGAGGACCGAAGGGAACCCAAGGTACCAAAGGTATCCCAACCCAAGAGTCACTGGACCAGAATTTGTTCTCCTAGAGAAGGAGGGGGAAGGAGGGCGGGACTGGATTTACTGCAAGAGACACTCCTCAAAGATCTACTGTTACGGTAAGTTTTTATGTAATGGTACCATCTTCCACGGAGTGGTCTCTTGCAGTAGGTAATACACTTGGGATGAATTCAAAGCAGTATACCTGAGATGGGTAGAAATCATGACAGAAGGCCTTGTAGGACTGCTCGGCCAAAGGCTGACCTACAGCATGAAGCAATATCCAGATTGTAATGCTTCGTGAATGTATGGATTGTGGACCAGGTGGCCGCATTGCAGATATCCAGAATGGAGGCTCCTTTGAAGCAAGCTGCAGTAGTGACCGTAGCTCTAGTGGAATGGGCTTGGACAGGTTCTGGTAAGAGTTTGTTATATTTTTTATAACAAAATGTAATACAATGTACCAACCAGCTAGAAAGGGTTCTTTCAGTAACTGGGAGCCCTTCTCGGCCTGAGGCAAAGGTGACAAACAATTCAGAAGACTTTCTGATTGTTTTTGTTCGCTTAGTATAGTAACGCAATATACGATGTACATCCGAGGTATGTAAGAGATGTTCACCTTGGTTGGAGTACCCAGGATAGTATACTGGTAACTCCAGGGATTGATTTAGGGTGTGTTCAGACACTACCTTAGGAAGGAAGGAGGGGCTGGTACGAAGCGCCACCCTATCCTTGTGAAAAAGTAAGTAAGGTTCCTTTCACATGAGGGCATGAAGCTCGGAAACACAATGAGCCGAGGTGATAGCCACTAAGAATAAGGTTTTCCATGAAAGGAAACAGAGGTCACAAGTGGCTGCCGGTTCGAAAGGCTCAAGTGTCAATTTTTCTATTAGAAAACTAAGGTCCCACGGGGGAGTGGGGCGTCTAATAGGTGGTTTGATATATAACATTCCTTTCAAAAAACATTTTGGCTAGATGATGTTGGTACAGTAATCTGCCATCGAGACTCTGATGGAGTAGTAGCTCAAACCTGACTTGGACAGTGAGGCCAGGTAGTTTAGGACTTTTATGAGTGGGCAGGAATAAGGATCCAATGATCCAGAGGCAGCCCATGTGGGAAAAGCGTTTCCATTTGGAGTTGTATGTTTCTCTGGTTGCTGGCTTACAGGAGGCCAAGAGAATACTGGCAACAGGACAGGACACTTGTAATCTGGCTATGAAAGCATCTTCAGGAGCCAATCATGAAGTTATAAACTAAAGCCTTCAGGTTGGGGTGCAACAGGATCCCCTGACTTTGAGTCAAGAGGTCCGGTCTGACTGGCAATGGAACGGGTTCCTGAACTGAAAGTTGTTGAAGTAGAGGGAACCAGATTTGTGGAGGCCACAGGGAAGCTATTAGGATCATTGTGGCCAGCTCTAGTTGTAGTTTCAGTAGAGTCCGTTGCAGGAGAGGGACGGGAGGAAAAGCATATAAGAAGAGTCCTGTCCATGGCTGGGACAGGACGGCTACAGACCCTTTCTTTTTGTTCAGGATAATGGAATAGTATCTGGGGAGACAGTAATTGACAGAGGAGGCAAACAGATCTATCTCTGGGGTCCCCCCAGAGGTTGATGATTTTTTGCAGTACTTTGTTGTGAAGTGCGTGGACGACTGGTGACTGAGACGGTCAGCCAGAAGCTTGTAATGTCCTGGTAAGTGGACAGCTGTTAGTACTATGTGTTGTCAGATGGTTTCTTGCCAGACTGCAAGGGTTTCTGTGCATACAGTATGAGATTTCGTATCTCCTTGTTTGCTGAGGTAGAATACTACTGTAGCGTTGTCTGATTGGATCAGCAATGGTCCTAGATTCAAATGGTGTTCAGCTCTAGTAGATTGATGTGAGCTTGAGGGAGAAAAGTGGTCTACTTGCCTTGTGTCCGATAAGAACCCAAGTGTGCACCCCATCCTTCCAGGGAAGCATCCGTGGTTAGCGTCTGTGTGAGAGGGAGGGAGGGACTGAAAAGGCATTCCTTGACGTAAATTGTTTCCGACTGTCCACCAAGTCAGGGCTGCCTTCAGAGAGGGAGTGACCCTGATCCTGTCTTCGAACTGTCCTGTTCTTTGAGACCACTGATTCTGGAGAGTCCACTGAATAGGTCTCATATGAAGTCAGGCGAATGTCACCGTACGTATGGTAGCGGCCATGTGACCCAGAAGGCACAGCATTTGTCAGGCTGTGACTACTTTCTAAGTCTGTATGCGTGATGCCAGAGACAAAAGACTGTCCTGCTGAGCGGCTGGAAGGTAAGCCTTGGCCGAGACAGTACTGAGGACGGCTCCAATGTATTGGAGAGACTGAGTCGGAGTTGGGTTGGACTTTGGCCAACTGATCGTAATCCCTAGAATGTGAAAACATTTGTAGGGTGACCTCCAGGGTGGAAAGTAGAGCTGTTCTGGAGTCTGCTTTGACTAGCTAGTCATCTATATATGCGAAGATAAAGTTCCCTTTTCTTTGTAAAGCTGCTGCAACTACTGCTAGGCATTTGGTGAACATCCCTGGTGCCAAAGAGAGCCGAATCGGAGTGCTCAAAATTGGTAGTTTCGACCCAGCAGGTGGAAGCGCAGAAATCTGTGGTGGGCAGGGTGGATGGAAATATGCAGGTAGGCATCCTTCATATCTTGGGCACAAAGCCAATCTCCCTGTTTCAGTATTTTGCTCAAATTCTCCGTCGATGACTGCTGTTTAAAAGTTGCTCTGCTGCTGCACGCGAGCTAAAGATGGCGGGAAAATGAACTGAGGATACTAGGGACCTCCCACGTTTATACAGCAAAAAGGAAGCTGATGTCATGTGTGGGCGGCCCCTGGTAAAAGACTGCTAGAAGAGCTGCCGTGCACCACAGCGACCTCTGGTGATGACCCAAGTGTATTACCTACTGCAACAGACCACTATGTGGAAGATCTATGGTTACAGGTGAATAACCTTTATTTTTTACCTATATATTTATAGAGCAGGAAGGGAATGAATCTAGCAGGAGACTTTCAAGGAAGATGGGAGGCTCTGCAGTGATGTAGGAAGATTTGTAGCGTTCTCAGAGGTCTTCCCAGTCCCAAAGGCACATACAGCTAGAAAGCAAAGAATTGAGGTATTCAATCTGTTGCTGAGGGAGTGGCGTGATGCCATGGGGTATGATCTAGTGGGAGGGGTAGGATGTGGGAGAACAAGGAACTGTTTGCACCAGATACAGCGCTGGCCCTATGTGAACCTCCTTGCTGGGTTGCATATCAGAAGTCGCGAAGCCCCCAAGAAACATCCTCATCCCTATCATGGCCTCCCTGTAGCTCCATTTTTAACTGGTTTTGTGCCATTTTTGCACTTTACTTAAATTAGTACATACAGGACCAGGAAGGAGGAGGCCAACTGGACAGCTGAGTTTTTGGGAGGGCCCCTCTTCCCTTGGAGCCCTGTAAGTTCGCAGCCCCCCTAAGGCCGGCTCTGACCAGATAGGCTTCATCTAAGCAAGGAGGGCTCAGGGGTACGGAAACATAAACTGGGGGAGTATATATCAGCTAAGATCACTTTAAACTAAGTAAGGGGGGAGGCAAATGGTGCGGTGATAGTCAGGGCCACCAGGCGAGGGAGTCCGAAAGGCCTCCCCCGTACATAGACAGGTGGGGGATGGAGGGGAATAAAAAAGGGGAGGTGACAGATAAGTCGGGAGGGTGGAGAGTGGGCTGGGGTCACACTGAAAGGTGCTATCCTTTGAATGCAAGGAGCCTGGGAAACAAGATGGCAGAGATGCAAGCACTGATGGCGGAAGGTGGTGCGGACATAGCTGCCATCACTGAGACTTGAGCCACCCAATACCAGGACTGGAAACTCTTGATCCCTGGGTACAAGCTGACTGAAGGGACAGAACAAAGGGGAATGGGGGTGGGGTGGCTATTTTAGGGAGGGGATTCTATGCAGCAGGGAGGAAGGGGAGGAGGGTGGGGCTGAAGCCTTATGGGTACAGCTCCAATACTCAAGGGGGAGAAAGAGAAAATTACTCACCTTAGTAATGTTGTTTCTTCTAATGGAGTCTTGCTGTATTCTGACAGTAGCAGTGAGTCCCAACCTTTGAACTGCCCCGGAGATGAAAGAGTTAACTTTCCGTGCCAGGCATGGAGCAGCTGAGTTCGAGCTCGGTTGAGACTCTGTCTGTTGCTGTTTAAACTCAAACCGTCAGATCTTTCTGAGCTAAACTCACTAAGGTCCTGTGTGGAAGCTGTAAACCTACACTAGCCAACTGGCTACTAAACATAAAACATATTTTTGGTCCCAAAACAAAGACTCAAGTCAGGAGACCCAAAATGAAAACACAACACCCACTCACCCAAGAAAGCGGGGTGAAACAACAAGGTGGGCACCTACTGAGTGCCAACACTGCCACTGCCCACCCACATCCCAAAAACAGAGGTTCTGAGAGGGGCAGGCGGGGAGGTCAGAATACAGCAAGACTCAATTAGAAGAAACAACATTACTAAGGTGAGTAATTTTTTCTTCAAACAACATGAAGTCTTGCTTTATTCTGACAGTAGCAGACTACAAAGCAGTACCTCCATGGAGGAGGGACAGAACCTACTTAGGGAATAGGCTCTGAAGCACAGCTGTGCCAAACCGAGCATCACTCCTAGCCTGGATATCCAGGGAGTAATGTTTGGTTAAAGTGTGAACTGCTTTCCAGGTAGCTGCTTGACATATCTCTAGAACAGGGATGTCCCTGGCAGCAGCCAGGGAAGCAGCTGTACCTCTGGTAGAGTGAGCCCTCAGGCCTGAGGGTGGAACCTTACCCAGTTTTTCATAACAAAATTGGATACAAGAGACAATCCACCTGGCATTGGATCTTTTAGTGGCAGGTTTCCCTTTACCAGCCTCACCATAAGTGAGGAACAGTTGGAGGGAGTCAAACCTGTGACCCTTGGTACGCTCCATGTAGTAGCTAAGGGCTCTTTTCACATCTAAGCTGTGCAGCCTCCTCTCGCCAGAGGAGGAATGGTCAGTGAAGTACACAGGAAGAGACATAGATTGATTAAGGTGGAAATCTGAAACCACCTTAGACAAGAACTTCCTGTTAGTCCTGAGGACCACCTTATCTCTATGAAAGGAGATAAAATCAGGCTCCACTGACAAAGCTTGTAATTCACTTATGCGTCTGGCAGAAGTGATGGTTACCAGAAACACAGTTTTCCAAGTCAAGTACTTAAGCTCTGCTGAAGACAAAGGCTCAAAAGGGGGTTGCATAAGCTGAGCAATGCAAACATTAAGGTCCTAAGCAGGGGCAGGGTCCCTGAATGGAGGGTTGGTGTGAAGCAATCCCTTGAAAAACTTGGAGAATACAGGGTGAGCTAAAAGAGAAGAGGGCTTACCTGCTGAAATAAAAGCAGAAACAGCTGCCAGATGCACCTTTCGTGTAGCTGGTCTCAGCCCCAAGCTATTTAAATGGACCATATAATCAAGGACTGTGGGCAGATCAGCATACTCTGGGGAAATATGCTTCCCAGAGCACCATATGGAAAATCTTTTCCATTTGGAATTATAAGTAGCCCTGGTGGAAGGTTTCCTACAAGCCTTCAGAATATCCATTACACCTTGGGAGAGGTGTAAATTAGCAAACTCTAACTCTTCAAGAGCCAGGTCTTGAGATTGAGAGATTTGAGATTGGGGTACCAAACCCTCCCCTGAGCACAGGTTAACGGGTTGTAATTCCTGGGGAAGATGGACTGCTAAGGACAGTAGGAGTGGATACCAGGGCTGTCTGGCCCAGTCTGGAGCAATCAGGATCATCTTGCACGGTTGAGATCTGATTTTGACTAGCACTTTGAACAGGAGAGGGAAGGGGAAAAGCATACAGGAACTTCCTTTCCAACTGAAAACTAAGGCATCCAGGGGACTGAGCCCAACACTGGGGCCTGCAGCAAAGAGGGAAGTTGGTGATTGTCTGGGGCTGCAAAAGATCTATTCTGAGGGTGCCCCATCTAGAAAATATCACCTCAAGACCAGGGGATCCAGTGACCATTGCGACGCCCTGGGATATCCTGCTGAGAGCATCTGCCAGGACATTGTCCTTGCCTGGGAGGTGAACTGCCGTGAGGGAAGTGTTCAGGGAGTAAGCCAGAGACCACAACTTCATTGCTTCTGTGCACAAGGCCGTAGACCGAGTGCCTCCTTGCTTGTTGATGTACCACATTGTGGTGGTGTTGTCTGTTCTGACCTGGATAACTTTGTTCTGAACAGATTTGGAAAAAGCTTGAAGTGCTAGAAATACTGCTCTGAGTTCCAACAGATTGATGTGAAGCAGAGATTCCTGAGGGGGAACACAACCCCTGGGTGGTCAGGTCACCCATGTGAGCCCCCCACCCCAAGAGGGAGGCATCTGTAGTAAGGATTAGAGAGTGAGACTGAGTGACAAAGGGAACCGCTTGTCTCAGATTGTTCTGATCCTGCCACCACTGTAGGGCCTGGATCAGGGTTCGAGTCACTGGGATTAATTTGGTCAGAGGGTCCTTCCTTTGAGACCAGAAGGCTCTCAAATGGAACTGAATGTCCCTCATCTGAAATCTTGCTCCCTGCACTACTGCTGTGGAAGCAGCCATGTGCCCCAGGAGCTGTAGAAAATGCCTTGCTGGTCGAGACACCTGCAGGGTGAATGAGGAGGCCAGACAGACAAGGGTCCTTGCCCTGTCCAGGGGAAGGAAAGCTCTGGCCTTTTCTGTGTCTAGCTCTGCGCCTATGAAGGTGAGGAGCTGGACAGGCTCTAGAATTGACTTTGAAAGATTCGGAAGGAAACCCAAAGAGGTGAGCAGTTGCTGAGTTATCTGTAAGTGTAACTTGACTTGGTCTGGGGACTGGCCTACTAAGAGCCAGTCATCCAGGTAAGGGAAGATGGCAATCCTTTGCCTTCTTAGAGAAGCAACTACCACTGCCAGGCATTTTGTGAATACCCTTGGAGCAGAGGTCAGACCAAAGGGCACTGCTCTGAACTGGTGATGGCCTGAGGGCAGCTCGAACCTGAGGTACTTTCGATGGGAGCTTCTGATGAGACTATGGAGTAGGCATCCTTGAGGTCCAGGGACACTAGCCAGTCCCTGGCCTTAGAGAGGGTAGAATAATTCCCAGAGTCACCATTTTGAATTTTGGTTTAAAGGTGCTTGTTTAAGTATCTGAGATCCAGGATGGGCCGCCATTCTCCTGTCTTTTTGGGGTAAGGAAGTACCTGGAGTACAACCCTTTGCCCTGGTGTAGGGGTGGAACCCTTTACACAGCTCTGAGAGCTAGGAGGGAAGAGACCTCTGCCTCTAGGGCAAGTGTCTCTGAGGGATTTGCAGGTGGAAAGGATCCGGTTCTCATCTTTGGAAACTTTTTAAGGCTGAGAACCAGTCCCTGCCTTACTACTTCCAGGACCCATTTGTCTGATGTCAGAGACTCCCAGTCCTGGACAAAGTAAGCCAGCCTACCCCCTACAGGTAGTTGAGAATCGGCCCTGGCAACCCCACCAGGGTGCCTGTTTGGCAGAGGCTTTGGGCTGAGGGGTGGAAGCAGGCCAGCTTGTACCCCATCTGCCTCTCCCTCTAAAGAACCCCCTCTGGGCATAAGTAGAAGAGGACGCCTGGGCTTGGTAGAAAGGCCTATGGAAAGGCCTGCCCCTGCCCCTGGGATGCTGCCTTTGAGGAGTGGCCTGCCTTTCCTTGGTCTGTGCACTCCTCTAGGTGGTCCTATATTCGTCCATTTTCTTCATGTAATTCTCTGTCTGCTCCCCAAACAGAGAATTACCCACAACAGGAAAATCCATGGCCTTAGTCTGGGTATCCTGTGACAGGCTAGTACATCTGAGCCAAGCCATTCTCGGTGCCACAGATGTAGCCATGACTCTAGATGACACATCATTGGAGTCCACTGCAGCATGGAATTGCACCTTGGATGCCTCAATACCATCAGCAGCCACCTGCTCCAGCTCCTCGGCAAGCTGGCCAGGACCTGTTTTGCTAGAGCCATGACAGTATCCCATCTGGATTCTGATATCTAGCAACATAAGCCATATAATTTGCCTGTCTGAGTCCCAAGGATGCTGCCATGTACTGTTTCTTTGCCATAGCATCAATCCTCCTGGAGTCCTTGTCCGAGGGTGTGAAGCCAAGGAATATTTGCCTTATCACAGGCTGCAGCCTGCACTACTAACATGGTTGCATTGTTGCGTGAGGAACTCCGTATCTGAGCCTGACAATGTATACCTCTTGTCCATTCTTTTATCCACAGGAGGTATAGTGTTAGGAGTCTTTAAAATCTTAAATGTCTGTTTCCCAAAAGATTTGTGTAAGGGAATAGACAGCCTCCTAGACTCTGGAATATCCATCATTTCTACATAGTCAGGCTCCTCCTGGTCATCCACAGCTTCTTCTATAAGAAGCTGGAGGGTTTCAGCCACTTTTTTATAAAACATGAAATGGGAGGGGGACTCAGAAAGCCTAGGAGGAGATACTCCTGAAGGTCTGTCTGGGGAGATGTCCGGGTCAATAGGCACATCCAGACTTTCAAAACCACATTCTCTTTCCTCATACTCCTCTTCCTCCTCCTCTGGTTCATAAAATTCCTCTAAATCATACTCTTGAACCGGTGGAACGGCAGACGAGCGCCTGCCTGATGGTGCGGTTCGGTCGGAACCGGGGAAAGCGACTGTACAATTTTGATCGCTTTGTCTATTTCTTCAGCGGTTGGAGAGGAAAGTTTTGGCTCCACACCAGCTGATTTTCCTTTTCTATTTCTCTTAGCCAGAACCGACTCCTCAGAATCGGCTCTCCTTTTGCCCGAAGAAGTCTAGCCCTGGTCAGAGGGCACTCCTTCTGGTTCGGTTTGAACCGAACCGGGCTGGCCATCCGGTTCAGCGGCTTTTTGGCCTCCCTTTCTCTGAACCTACCAACTCTCTTTTCTAGGGTAGCTGCAGGGAAATTTTTACAAATCTGGCAGTCTGCATTGAGGTGGTCAAACCCCAGACAATAAACACAGGAGGTGTGGGGGTCAGCCTTAGCAAAGACTTCCCAACACACACTACAGTGTTGAAACCCAGTGGGCCCAGTTTTTCTTTTGGGTTTCTCAGACATTGTGCCAGTCCTAGCCAAACTTACCCTTTTAATGGCAATCCGCCAGGCAAGACCCTCTTATCGGTTCCTGACCGTGTCACGGGTCATGGAAAAAAACGTAGTAAAATCAGTTTTTTTAAGAACTGATAAGAACCGGTAACCACACTCTAAAAGTACAAATTAAGATTTTCTAACAACTCGATTGGTTCAAACTGAACCGATGAACCATTTACAAGTTCCACACAGAATAGAATAAAATATAACCTATCTAGTACTCACAAATACCACAGACAGAGACTGAACTGACAGGTTACGGTTTAAATCGGTTGAAAACCGAAAAAAAGTGGTACTTTAAGCGACAAATTGAACCGAGCAGAAGGAGAAATCTCCGGAGCGACTGTTCAGTGAGGCGGAGTAAAGAATCTGAAGGTTTGAGTTTAAACAGCAACAGACAGAGTCTCAACCGAGCTCGAGCTCAGCGTTCCATGCCTGGCATGGAAAGTTAACTCTTTCATCTCCGGGGCAGTTCGAAGGTTGGGACTCACTGCTACTGTCAGAATACAGCAAGACTTCATGTTGTTTGAAGGTTAGGCTGTGAGCAGTGTACAGGCCACCTTCTCAAAATGTGGAAACTGACAGGGAGTTGTGGGAGCAAATCAGGAGGATCTGTGGCAAGGGGAATACTGTTCTTGAAGGGGAATTCAATCTGCTGGGGGTTGACTGGAGCGCCCTGGCTACCTCTAGTGCTAGGGAGCAGGTCCTTCTAGAGGCCTTCCAGAAAAGCTTCCTGATGCAGATGGTAACAGAGCCAACTAGAGAGGCTAATACACTGGACCTAGTGTTGACAGATGGGGGGGTATGTTCAAAATATATGGATAGAGGACTCCCAAGCAGGAAGCGACTACCGCACAGTGCGGTTCTTCCTCAATCTAGGAAAGGACATACAGTAGTCAGGACCAAGACAAAGGTGGTGAACTTCAGAAATGCAGACTTCGGCAGGATGAGGGAAATACTTGTGGGGCATCTCGCCAAAACCTACCCAGACATGGATGCTGACCAGAAATGGTCCATCATCAAGCTAGATCTTACGGAAGCCACTGATACATGTACTAAGACCTAAAGTAAGAAGTCAAGGAGAAAAAAGCCGAGCTAGTTAAACAAGGAGATAAAGGAGAAAATGAGGGAGAAGAGGGCCGCATTCATCAGATATAAAAAATCTGGTTGGGAGCTGGACAGTGAAGAGTACTCCAGGAAATCCAGGGAGGTGAGTAGAGTAGTCAGGCAGCTAAGGCTTCAAGGGAGTTAAGGCTGGTAGAGGGGATCAAAGAAGGGGAAAATGATTTATTCAGGTACATAAGAGAGAAAAGATGCTGCAAGGACAAAATAGTCAGGGTCAAAAGAGATAGAGAATGGGCAGAAGGAGGGGAGGTCAGGCAGAGGCACTCAAGGAGTACTTCTATTCAGTGTTTACCAGGCAGAAAGATGGGCCTATGCCACAAAGGTAGGGTGGACATGGGAGGGGAGGAGGTTACGGATGGGGTAATCCCAGTAGATAGGGTACTGGAGGGCCTCAACTCCCTGAGGGTTGATAAAGTTCCAAGAGTGGACAGTGTACATCCAAGAGTCCTGAGGGAGTTGGCGGGCTCCTGACGGAGCCCCAGGCAGACCTATTCAGTACCTCTCTAGAGACAGGATATGTGCCTTAGGACTGGAGGACAGCACATGTGGTGCCCCTCTATAAAAGTGGGCCCAGGGATGAGCCAGGTAACTACAGGACCATCAGCCTTACCTCCACTGTAGGGAAGCTAATGGAGTCTATTCTCAAGGACAGATTGGTGATTTGTATGGAGGAGAATGGGCTCCAGGATGATAGGCAACATGGATTTGTCGCAGGTAGATCCTGCCAGACCAACCTGATTGACTTTTATGATTGACAAGGGCACATGATAAGGGCCATGTAGTGGATGTCTTGTATTTGGACTTTAACAAGGCATTTGACTCAGTGCTTCATGAGAGGTTGATCAGTAAACTGAGGGCCCTGGGAACAGGGGAGAAGTTGATAGGATGGGTTAGGAGCTAGCTGCTGGATAGGCAACAGATGGTAAGAGTTGGGGCGGAGCTCTCATCTCCCTACGCTGTCAGCAGTGGGGGGGTCCCACAAGGCTCAGTACTCAGGCCAGTGTTATTCAACGTCTTCATTGGAGACATAGCAGACAAGATCAAGAGTAAAATTAGCCTATTCGCTGACGACACTTAGATTGGTAAGGCGGTGGACGGTGAGGAGGCAAGGCAGGATCTGCAAGATGATCTGGCAAAGTTTGAGCACTGGTCTGACAGTTGGCAGATGACATTCAACGCTAAGAAGTGCAAGGTGATGCACGTGGGAGTCAGAAACCCCTAGGTATGGCTACAGGCTTTGGGGGGTGCAGTTATTCACCTCAGTGGAGGAGAAAGATCTAGGGATATTAATTACAGGGGACATATTTATTTATTGAATCATTCTGCACACTGCAGGAAGGCGGCAGCTAAAGCTAATAAAATGCTGGGGTGTATTGTGAGGGATCACCTCTCAAAGGAAGGAAGTCATCCTGCCATTGTACAGGTTATTGGTGAGACTGCACTTCGAGTACAGTGTGCAGTTCTGGCACCCATATTTAAAGACATCAATCTACTGGAGGGGTACAGCGTAGGGTGACAGAAATGATCCTTTACCTGAGGGACATGCCATATGAGCAAAGACTGAGGGATCTCAACATGTATTCCCTGTAGGACAGGAAGGAAAGAGATGATATGATTGAGACTTATAAATATTTAAAGGACATAAATAGGGCAAGATCTGAGGACATGTTCAGACTAAGGGGAGAGGGAATACGAGGGGGCATAATTTGAAATTGGAAGAAGGTAGATTCAAGAGGGAAATGAGGAGGCACTATTTCACAGAAAGGGTGATGTCAAAGTGGAACCAACAGCCAGAGGAGGCGATTTTGCTGGCAACTGTGGGAAGTTTTAAGAGGGGGTGGGACAGGGTCAGAGGTAAGGCCATAGCTGAGGGGAAACAGGGGAGGGGAGGAGGTAGTCTGGGGGCAGTTGCTAGAATAGACCGGGAACTGCATATTTGAGCAGACCGCTATGGCCTGTATCTACTAGCATTTTCCTATGTACTACATATCATAAGAAATCACTCTGACTGAACATGGTAACAGTCATTCATCCTAACTGAATGGAGTTCAAAGACTTTTTCAGCTGTTTTAGGAAGATTATTAAAAACAATGAATTCAGAACAGTCTATGAGCTAGTATTTAAACTTAATAAAAAAAGAGTAGTTTAAGTGGTCCGAGCTTATTCATCCTAACAAGAAGTAAAGCACAAGGCACTTTCAACCCAAAATTAAACAAGTAAACAACAATATACTCTTATCAGTAAATGGTTCCACCCTCCATTCAGTTTACTTATCTGAAACCTTCCAAGGCAGAGTTAGTGCATTGTTCAAGTAAACACCAACAGAAAATGATGGTTGTTATGCCCTTGATCTGGGAAAAAAGTGTCGTTTATTTGAACAAGGGTGTAATGCAATTATATCACACACATTTCCTCTACACTGGACCTCATATAAACTGGAAGCTGTATACTGGCTTCATAGAAAGCTCTGGTCCAAACAGGATCATAAGAAAAAAATATTCCTTGCCCTGAAAAATTATCTTCAATCTAGCTGGTGCAAAGAAAGAAGCAGGAACACGTGTTACTTGAATATAATGCCAGAGTTTAAAGTATCTCCTCCTCCGCCTGCACTGAGTTTGTAGTGAAAAGTATGAATAAAGACAACCTCACACAAGAGTACAAGAATGTTTTCTTCTGCCTAGCCAGCTGTAGGAGTTTATGTCTATCAGGGAGAGCCTGGAAGGTCAGAATCACATGCCTTTCCCCACTAGGCATTTCAGTAGTGCACACATCTGCTGCAGCTTCTCCGGCCCCCTTAATCCTAGACTTAGGGAGACAGAATCTCAAAGCAATGGGGAATGCAAAGAAACAATTACAGCAGTAGCCATTTGAACCTCTGATTTTTGTTTCCCATCTGACACTGAGGCTGGGAATCCTATAAGCTGGAGATTTTTTTGCAGCCTGAGGTTTTCAAGCCTCTGGACCCTCACGACTTGTGCCAGTTGTTCATGCAGTGCAGTATTCACGGCTCATTCAACAGTCACGAGTTGGGAGTAGGGTACTCTGAGACTTTAGTTACAGTTCCCTGGCTTTAACAGACTTTTCCATAGCTTCAGTCCTTTCCTCAACTGCAGCACAGCGCAGAGAGATCTCATTCAGCACTCCATCAAACCTCTGGGAAGAGGATCAGACCTCTGACTGGAAGTCCGTAAGCAGAGTTTGAATGGATTGTACTGTCAAGCTGGTCATTTCAGGTTTAAAGCTTACTTCTGAGCATGCTGCCGGAGAGCTCCCTGCTCTAGTCACTCCATCTGGGAGGTCTATACACACGTCCCAGAACTCCTTTCCCGGCTGTTTTAGGGGAAACAAATTTCTCCACAGCTAAAGCTGCTGTCTCCATAAACAATGGCACATCAAAGTCGTGAACCTTACCAGATTTTAACAGTTCTTAATGCAGTTAATACATTACAAGCAGTCCAGGACTGCAGAGCTCCTCAAAACGCATCCAAGCGCCATCACCTCAGTACCCCCAACCCCCTCCTGGTAACCTCTTTTTCTAACTACCTACCTAAATTCATTTCACTATCCACACTTAGGCAGACCCTTGTAGCAGTCGTCCTGGAGGATAGGGCAAGGTGTGCATCCCAAATTAGGCAAAGAGAGACTGAAGGACTGAGGACATGGCAGCACCGTGACAACTGAGTCAATTGATTCTGTAAGTGGGATATAAATGTGTGCACCCTGGACTAGTTAGCAGCCCTACAGATCTCTTTCACTGGAATATACAGTACCTAGCAGCAACAGAGCAGAAGTATGTCTGGTGGAGTGAGCCTTCAACACCTTGGGCATCTCTTGCCTGGTCAGCCTATAACACAGTTCGATGTAGGAGGTTACCCAACAGTCAATCATCTGCTTAGCTGCAGATCTGCAAGGAGCAGCTTCAGTGTGTATGTGAGAAACAGCTGCTGAGAATAACCACGAATATCCGCCATTCACTTCCAGCACTCTGCATACATCCAATGAGTGCAGCTTTAGGAAGAAGATGGGGAGGCATAGCACCTGGTTAAGGTGAAACTCGGAAACCTCCTTAGGCAGGATCTCTGCATTGATGCAAAGAGCAACCTTGTCTTTGTGAAAAAAACAGATATGGAGATTTCGCAGAAAGCACCCGGGGCTCACTTACCTGTCTGGCCAAGGTAATGGTAACCAGAAAAGGATGGTTACTCACCTGTAACCTTAGTTCTAGGAGTGGTATATGGTGCACATCCACACTTAGGCAGTCTTCTTTTCCCTTAAATCCCACCAGAATGTCTTCAAGCTCAGCTCCTCCCACCCACCTGGGTGGTATCCTCCTCGGCTACGCTCCGTGATATCACATCTTGCACACTGGAAGCAGAGATCCATGTGCCACTTGCCAGGGAGGTTGTGTGGTTGTGCACCATATACCACTCCTAGAACTACAGTTACAGGTGAGTAATCCTTTCTAGGGACGTGGATATGATGCACTATCCACCCTTAGGCAGACTCATAGCAGTTCTCTGGGAGAAGGAGGCAAGGCGCACACCCCTACTTAGGAAACAGGGATTGGAGAACTGAGGCCCCAACACCAGCATCCTGACGTGACTCAAGATCGACATAGTAGTGGGAAATGAAGGTGTGTGCTGACTTCCAGATAGCAGGCCTGCAGATTTCCTGGATAGGGACATCCCTGGAAGCTGCCACTAAGGCAGTGGTATGTCTGGTGGAATGAGCTCTTAGTCCAACAGGAGGCTCCCTGCCAGCCAACCTTTTAGCAGAGGTCTCTGCAGGATACAATCCACCTGCCAATCATCTTCTTAGTTGCCAGTCTGCCAGGTGCGGCATCAATGTAGGTGACAAAGAGCTGGCAAACCTCTCCCCAAACACCAGCCGTGTGCTCTGTGTAATAAGCAAGCACTCGTCTCAGGTCTAATGTGTGGAACCTGTGCTCGGCCTCCAAGGTTAGATTGGTGAAGTGCACTGGGAGGTTGATCAGCTGGTTAAGGTGAAACTCTGAAACAAGCTTCAGGAGGAACTTTGGGTTGGGGCAGAGGACAACCTTGTTCTTGTGGGAAAACCAAGTATGGAGACTCCACCGAGAGCACCTGAAGCTCACTGATCCTTCTGGTGGAGGTGATAGCCACCAAGAAGGCAGTCTTCCATGACAGGTGAGAGATGTCACACCTGTGCACTGGTTCAAAATGGCTTAACCACTAGCACTGCCAATACCAGCAAGCAGTCCCAAGGTGGTGGAGGCTCACACACTGGTGGGGACAGGTGGCCAAGGACCGTAAAGAAGCACCCATCCACTTTTTTCTGCTACCATCGGCATACCAGCCCATGACAGTGATTCCAGCGGGGTCGGCCGAAGCTGGTGGCTTGACAGACGTCGAGCCAGTTGCAGAATCATGGGGGTGGGAGGAATGAGCCCGCTCCTGGTCCCATGACCTGTGGCGGGTTCTCTTAGACTTTGAGGATTTGGATTTTGACCTTCAGGCAGTGCGATCCCCGAAGGTCGGATAGGACTGGCACACGTCTCAAAATGCTCCAGTGAACTAAACTCCCATCCACACCAGAAGCAATGTAGAAACCAAAACAACATCCGCTGCCTCTTCAAGCGCGACAAGTTGCAACGCCGAGACCACTGCCACTAACACAGCCCTATGGGCATCCTTAGCCCGGACCAGCTGGGCCCGTTTGTCCAGGCGGCCCAATAAAAGATGGGTGTAATGGTCCTCTAACATCAAGGGCTGCAGAGACTGGCACAGGCTGAGCCTCTAAGCAATGAACACATGAGGCATGAAGGTTGGTGTGTGACATCTTCTGGTTACAAGTGGTGCAGCGCTTGAACCCAGGGCTGGACCTCTGGTTGTCATGCTCCATCCGAACCAAAGAATGTCCAGAACTACAGAGAAAAAGGCATCTAAAAAGAGGCAAGAAAACGGGCCTACACTGCACACAGGAGCTGCGAAGGAGGAGACCTGATTCTCCCAGCAGAAAAGCTCTGATGTCATGGCACGGAGCCGAGGAGGATACCACCCAAGTGAATGGGAAGTGCTTAGCCTGAAGACATTCTGGCAGGATTTAAAGGGAAAGGAAGACTGCCTAAGTGTGGACAGTACACCACATTCACACCCTTAGAATGCAGTTTTCCATAACAGGTATGACATCTCATACTAGTACCTGAGCTTGAATGGTTTACCCATCAGCTCTGGCAGACCAAGCAGTAAGTCCCACGGTGGCGGAGCCTGTCACACTAGAGCGGACAGGTGAGCCAGACTTTTGAAAATGCGTCTAACCACTTTCCATGGCCAAAACTGGCAAACCAGCTTGTGCCCAGCTTCAGAGTTTAATTCCACTCCAAAAATTGATTAGTGTTTTGCTCATAAAAGTGCTAAAACATTGTGAAAATGCATAGCACTTGCCTCACTGTGTTTAACAAACATAACACTTCTAGAAAACCTATATATATACTTTATGTACAGTTAGCATTGTCCCAAGAAAACAAATGCTAATCAATTATTTAAAAGCCTGAGCTTGCTGAGTTGTCAGCCAGGTGCACCTCAAGAGACATGGCCTGTGACCCCAATTGAGACAGCGACCAGAGGTAGTCAAAAATGCACACCACAGGGTAAGTGAGGGGAGCCCTTCTCTGCTGTGCACCAATATGAAAACCTCATCTACATGAAGGACTAAGTCTTACAAGTCACTCCTGGGACCTCTCTAAAACATGGAGGACAACTTCTAAAAGGCCCAAGACCTGGAAATGTAGTCACTCAGAAATCAGGCATACAGGTGCAGTGACTGCAGGTCTGGATGCCCGATTGTCCCCCTGATTTCTTCAGCAGGTCCAGATGTACAGGAAGACACCATGAGGGCCTGCTGCCGAGTCAGAGGAAATCCTGGTACCAAAACTGCCTTGGTCCATCTGGAGCTATCAAGATCAGGTCTGCCTTGTTCCTGCGCACCTGGAGAATGACCTTGTGGATCAAAGAAAATGGAGGAAAGGCATACTGAAGGCCTGGGGTCCAGGGCCTGGAGAGGGCATCCCCATAAGTGTACCTGTCTGAAGTGGTGGGCATAGAACAGCCTCAGTTTTTATTTTCTCCCAGGAGGCAAACAGATCCACTGGAGGTATGCCACACTGGACAAACAGATGTCGGACCACCTCTTGGTGTATGGACCACTTGTGCAACATCTCTAGATCTTGGCTGAGAGCATTTGCCAACTGGCTGACCTCCCCCATGACAGGAACTGCAAGCAGGTCTGCCTTAAAAATAAAAACCATAAAATTTGGGCACTCACCACCACATATTGTACTGACACTGTATCAAATGTACAAAAGAGGAAATTTAGTGCATAATAAAATAAAAACGCACTCGCCTGATGCGTTTTAGGTCCCTCCTGGACCCTTTCTCAAAGGCTAGGGCAGGCAAAGTGTACATGCATTAAATACAGGTGCAAACAGATGTGTCATAGTGACATCAGCAGTCATTCAAATTCAATTACATATTTTAAAGACACAGCACAAAAAAGCACTTAAAACATGATAAATCCTAAAAAACATACCCAAATAGCACAAACACAGTCACAAGCTAAAAGAGGGGTGTCCACATAAGTCAATACATAGTACCCCTTAAACAATAAAATATGTATAGTGTATATGTATATAGATAGATACATAGACACTGTCAGCAGATAAGGGCCTCTGGCCCACCCAGTCTGCCCATTTGAGCTTGTAAGTTCACTTTGTGTTTTCCTAGAAGTCTGTTGCCCCTTACCCCTAACCTCTAGAATTCCCTTATGTCTATCCCATGCATTCTTAAATCCCGTGATTGTTTCAGCTTCCACTACTTCCTCTGGTAAGGTGTTCCACTTGTCCACCACCCGTTCTGTGAAGAAATTCTTCCTCATGTTTCCTCTGAGTCACCCTTCCTTCAACTTCATCCCATTCCCTCTAGTCCTGGAACATAATTTTCGCTGAAAAATAGTGTATTCCTGTACTCTGTTCCTCCCTGTAAGATACTTGTATGTAGCTATCGTATCCCCTCTCTTCTTCCTCTCCTCCAGGGAGTACATATTCAAGTCCTTCATCCTGTCCTCATAGGACTTGTGATGCAATCCATGTACCATCTTTGTTGCCCTCCTCTGAACCTTCTCTACCCTGTCTATGTCCTTATGTACAGTAGGTAAGGTCTCCAGAACTGTACACTGTACTCCAGGTGGGGCCTCACTAGTGTCTTGTATAGTGGAATTATGACCTCCCTTTTCCTGCTGGTGATGCCCCTGCCTAGGCATCCCAGCATCCTATTTGCTTTACCTGCTGCCTTGTCGCACTGTTTCCCTACCTTGAGGTCATCAGAGATGATAACCCCAAGATCCCTTTCCTGCTTGGTGCATGCTATATCCTCACTCCCCCCCCCCAACTGATATGTTGTTCCAGAGTTTTTGTGCCCATATGCATTATCTTGAACTTTTTTGCATTGCATTTCAACTGCCAAACCCATGACCATTCTTCAAGTTTCTGCAGGTCCCTCCTAATTCTGTCTATACCCTCTGGTGTGTCCACTCTCTTACAGAGCTTTGTGTCTTCAGCGAACAGGGAAATTCTGCCTTCTAGGTCCTGCGCAATGTCACTGATGAAGACACTGAATAGGACCAGTCCCAGCACTGACCCCTGTGGTACCCCACTGGTCATTCTTCCGTCTGTGGAGTGACAGCCATTTAACCAGTACCCTCTGTGTACTGCTGCCCAGCCAGTTACCTACATATATCATATATGTATATATGTATTTTCATTGCAAAAGCTCTGTTAATGCACCAGTTAGGGTTGATAGCTCAGCGACAAAAGTATGGAAATGTGATGTTAAGGTTACACCCCTACCATCCCACCCCAACCCTCCACACACCAACAGGCATTGGGGTCCTTGGCCTAACTCTAACCCCATTCCATGTGTAAACAAGCAGAGGTGCTGCAGTATAGGGGAATGGGGTGAGTGGTATGCCCGACGCCTGTTGGTGTGTGGAGGGTGGGGTGGTAGGGGTGTAACCCTAACATCACATTTCCATAACTTTGTCGCTGTGCTAGTAACCCTAACTGATGCACTAATGGAGTTTTTTGCAATCAATTTCCTTTCTTTTTGAGAATGTGTAATGTAACTGGTATGTGTTAGTGGAAGCCCCTTTATATTGTCCAGTTTTTGCATAATGGTATGCGTATGTGGGAGCGCGGGCCCACTTACACATAAGTACGGAGGGTCATAGAGCAGTGCCATAGTGCTCCAAAGGAACCCTTGTAACACGTTTTTGGCAATATCTCCATAACTGTAGCAAGTATGAAAAAAATTTCACTGCAGGTGTAATCTATGACTTCGAAACTTCCTTGTTGGCTTAGTTCACCTGAAGGTGGGCTAACCTGCAGATAGTGAAAAATCTGTATCTCAAATTGTTTTTGAGAAACGGGTGCCACAATGTTGTCCTATGGGAAATTTCTCATCTTCAGTGTGCTGTAATTTTGTAACCACTTTTAATTTTTTTACCAAACCACGAAAAGGCACATCTGTCGTGCCAGGGCTTCCCACCCTGCCAATTTCAGCCAAAAAGTCCTAACCGGTTAGGTGCAGTGGTGTGGCAAAGAATGGTATTTTTTAGTGCAGTGGTGTCACAAATTGCGATGGTACAGATGTCACAGTCTAAGTGATTAAGTGACAGTCGCCAAATTTACTGTCGTGATTTGCAGCACCATAGGGACCCGATTTAAAAATGTATTTAGCAGTCCTAGAAAAAAAAAACTGATGGCACCACTGTGTTCCTCAGGCCCCGTTTGGGTAAACACAACTGTCAGTGTTTACTTAGGGGGCAGCAGAATTTGAATTACAGACGTTTTTCTTCATCACTAACTGAAACAAGATGGCTGCAGCACGACAGTAAAAGGGCCATTTGGCCAGCCCAGTGGTGCTGAGAGTTGAGGCATTGGACGCCACACCTTGCACCACGCCGGTGACCCGGGTTCGGTAGTGAGCCTGGGTTGTCGGGGGTTGGCAGGGGAGGAAGAGGATTGGCGTCCGGGCAACTCTCTCTCCTGGGAGGAAGGGGTCCAGACTCGGTGCTTGCCTGTCTCCTGGCGGAGGCCAGGGGTACAGCAAGCATTGCAGCAGACGCCGGGGGACGAGGAGTGGTGATGCCGGCAGTGATGCCTTGGTGTAGGGTGCGTGCCACTCCTCCAAGTTAAAGTGGAGGAAAAACGCCTGCGGGTGCCGAGGAGACATGCACCTGAGCATGCCACTGATATGCCCTTGCCTGCCTGACTACCCCTGATCCGACGAGATTCAGAATTTCGGGGTGATTGCTGCCCCACTTCGACCCCGCTCGGGGGGATAAGCCACTGCTCCATGGGGACTGAGGGTATGTATCGGGCAGGCAAGCGAGGCACGAGAATGACTCCTAGACACTCCCAATGGGTCGGCACCCACAGGACGTAGCGTGGATAAATAGCAATTAAAAAAAAAAGGGCCACTTGCAACAGTAAAATGTACTGGTGTCAGCTTTTGAGACACACATATTTTTCCCCATAATGGGAACATGTTTTTTGAATAATTTTTGAACTGTTTAATATTTTTTCACCAAATCTTTGAAACGCACATCAGTGACCTGGATTGCATATTCCCTGAAGATGTCAGAACAAACAAACAAATCATGCGGGCTGTAGCCAGGAGCAAAGAAATGCGCCAAAAAAACAACTTTTTTGCATTTTTGGGCACTCCAGGGGCATCACCAGCAGGAAAAGGGAGGTCATAATTCCGCTATACAAGACACTAGTGAGACCCCACCTGGAGTACAGTGTACAGTTCTGGAGACCATACCTACGTAAGGAGATAGACAGGGTAGAGAAGGTTCAGAGGAGGGCAACAAAGATGGTGCATGGATTGCATCACAAGTCCTATGAAGACAGGTTGAAGGCACTGAACATGTACTCCCTGGAGGAGAGGAGGGAGAGAGGGGATATGATAGAGACATACAAGTATCTTACAGGGAGGAACAGGGTGCAGGAATACACTATTTTTAAGCGAAAAAGATGTTCCAGGACTAGGGGCATGGGATGAAGGTGGAGGGAGGACGATTCAGAGAAACTTGAGGAAGAATTTCTTCACAGAACGGGTGGTGGACAAGTGGAACACCCTGCCAGAGGAAGTGGTGGGGGCTGAAACAATCACGGGATTTAGGAATGCATGGGATAGACATAAAGGAACTCTGGAGGTCAGGGGTAAGACTTCTAGGAAAACACAAAGTGAACTTACAAGCTCAAATGGGCAGACTGGGTGGGCCATAGGCCCTTATCTGCTGACACTGTCTATGTATCTATGTATCTGCAGCTCCGCAACTGCTCATCTGTGACACAATTTGCCAGATCCAGAGATCTATGGTACTAGACCGTGCATGCAAATTTTGGACAAATCTGTCGTACAGTGGCAAAGTTATTAAAGTGCAAAATTTGGAGTTTAGCACAGAAGTGGACGTGCAACCCTAACTATACTGGCACTACTGTGCCAATATAATATAATATAACATAACATATATGAAAGCTGGGGGGGAAGGAAAGTAGAAACAGAGATACATAGACTAGTGCTTGAAGACATACAGGATAAACACCGAAGAGATGAGGGAATCAAGGTAAAAGAGAGCATCTGAATTCACAGCAAACTCATATATTGCATTTAAAATTCATTTTCTATCTTGTAAATATGGTTTAATTTCAAAACCCACATTTAAACCTGGAAATCTGGTTGCCTTCAGATTAATAATCCAAAAGGTTTCACGCTTTAACACCAGGTTATTATAATTAACACCCCCCACCCCACCCCCCGTGGATTACAACTCACTTTATCAATTGCCATATAAGAGAAGGTATGCCTCTGCCCATTTTTTTTGTTCATAACATGCTGGACTATAGCATACATTATATCACCTCTCTCTATGGCTCTTTGATGTTCCCCCCACTCTGACCTTGAAAGGAAGCACAAAAGAAGAAGGAAACCACTTTAGTTCTCAAAAACAGTAGCAGAAAAGGTCAGCGCCAAAAGGCTGGCCTTCAGGAAATATAAGGGAACACAGCGGCATAAAGATAGGAAGGCATACCAAACTTTCCTAAGGGAAGCAGGGAAGGCAGGCAAAGGCCCAAACCGAGGAATCACTAGCACAAACAGTAAAAGAAGGTGACAAGACTTTCTACAGATACATTAGTGAAAGGAGAAAGTCCAGAAGGGGTATTGCTAAGATCAAAGGAGATAAGGGTGTGTGTGAGGAGGCGAACCATGTAAAAGCATCTATCCTAAATGGATACTTCTCCTCAGTATTTACTGAAGAGAAGGTAGAGCAGGGCCCACAGCTCAGCACCATGGACACGGGAGGGAGGGAGGTGAGCACTAGTCCCTTCACAAAAGAAAGGGTCCTACAAGAGCTCAATAAGCTCAGGGTGAACAAGGCAATGGGACCTGATGGCATACATCCCAGGGTACTAAAGAAGCTAAGGGTGGAACTAGCAGAGACATTAGCAGAACTGTTTCGTGAGTCTCTGAGCACAGGAGAGGTCCCAGAAGACTGGAGAAGGGCTCATGTGATCCCGTTCCACAAGAGTGGTAGCAGGGAGAAGGCAGGGAACTACAGACCAGTCAGTCTTACTTCAGTAGTGGGCAAGATTATGGAGGCACTCCTTAAGGAAAGGATAGTGCAACACCTGGAATCCATAGAAGCACAGGATCCAAGACTGCATGGGTTTACAAAAGGAAGGTCCTGTCAAACTAGTCTCATAGATTTCTTTAAATGGGTACCCAGAGTGGTGGATCAAGGGGGAGCAGTTGATGTCGCCTACCTTGACTTCAGCAAAGCTTTCAATACTGTTCCACATAGAAGATTGATTAATAAGCTGGGTAGGCCCGGGGTGGGTCAGAAGTTGGTCAACTGGGTGGCAAACTGGTTGACGGACAGAAAACAGAGAGTGGTGGTTAATGGTAAACAGTCAGAAGAGATGCAAGTCACAAGTGGGGTACCTCAGGGATCAGTCCTGGGGTCAGTCCTCTTCAATATCTTCATCAGTAACATTGCAGATGGACTGGAGGGTAAGGTTTGCAGATGACACCAAGATGTGCAACAGAGTAGATGATCCAGATGGGGTGGGCAGAATAAGAAGAGATCTGAATAAACTAGCAAAATGGTTGGAAGAGTGGCAACTGAGGTTTAATGCAAAGAAGTGCAAGATCATGCATATAGGGAAGAGAAACCCTGAAGCCACCTATAGGCTGGAAGGGGAGTTTCTGGCAGTCACAAGGGAAGAAAGAGACTTGGGCATCATCATCGCAGACGACCTGAAATCATCCAAGCAGGCAACTAAAGTAGTAGGTAAGGCTAGGGGGGATGTTAGGGTGTATTAGTAGGGGTATCACAAGTCAGAAGAGGGAGGTAATAATCCCTCTTTACAAGACACTGGTGAGGCCCCATCTGGAGTACTGCGTGCAGTACTAGAGGCCACACCTTTACAAGGACATTAACCAAACTGAGGCAGTCCAGAGAAGGGCAACCAAAATAGTGCAGGGACTACATCAGAAAACATGTAAGGACAGATTAATGGAGCTCAATATGTATACCCTAGAGCAAAGGAGGGAGAGAGGTGATATGATCAAAACATTCAAACACCTTAAGGGCATTAACAAGGTGAAAGAGTCTAACATGTTTCAATATAAGAAAAATAGCAGAACAAGAGGACACAGCATGAGATTAGAGGGAGGCCGATTAAGGGGTAATGTGAGGAAGTTCTTTTTCACAGAAAGGGTGGTGGATGCATGGAACGGCCTACCTTAGGAAGTGGTGGATATGAATACAGTGCAGGGCTTCAAACAGGCATGGGATAGGCATAAGGGAGCAATACAGATGAGTATGGATAGATAAGCCATTGACAGAGCAAAGGCTGATGGCACATTAATAAGGTAGAAAAAGAAATGGGCAGACCGGATGGGCCTTGCAGTCCTTATCTGCAGTCAGTGTCTATGTTTCTATGTTTTCCCCACATAAAAAGCCTTATAAGGGTTTCTGGTGCAGCTCCTTCCATAATGGTGGCGTAGTTCCTGAGCTCCACTCCACCCTGCATCTAAAACTCCTGATACAGCCACCTTACCTGGCAAAATTCACTCCTTAAAAGTCTTGTTGGATGGATGGCTACCAGCAGAACCAAAGGAGGGGCAACCAATAACACATCTTTGCGCAAGAACTGGAGTTGTCGGAACCTGAACGATCTGACTCTGAGACCTCTCACCATTCACAGCTACAATCCTGCCAAGCATCCAGCAAAACATCTAAGTCCAAAAGTAAGAAATCCACCAAAAATGGACCAGAAGTTAGATAAAATTTTGAATGAACTTCTCCAAATAAAAATGGAGTTTCACACATTTAAACAGAATCAGGATCAGATGCAAAAGGAACTTACAGGCACTCACTCCAGAGTCTCCTCGCTAGAACAGGCCTCACAGGAACAGGGAGCCACAGTTACTCAACTGCAAGCCACCGTCAGCCAAATCACCCAGCTATGTCATCTTACTGTGGAGAGGCAGGAGGATGCTGAAAATTGGCATAGCCACCAAAACCTATGCATATATGGCATCCCTGAAACAGTGAGGGATCTGACCTGCAGGACTTTATAGAAACGGTGCTTAAAACATCCCTTACACTGGACGCTGACTTCAACTTTGAGGTGGAGCGTGTGCACCGAGCGCTGGGCCCTAAACCCACTCAGTCCAGTGCTAGGCCGCACTCCATCATTATATGCTTCCTTAGGTATCAGACTAAGGAACTCATTCTAAGGAAAGCACAGGCCCAGGGGAAGGTGTTTTATGACTCTGTTAGAATTTTCATTGACAATGATTATGCACCCACGACCATGCAGAGGAGGAGAGCATACATCCCTGTATTCCCAGTCCTAAAACAGCAGCACTTAAAATTCCATAATCCATATCCCAGTAGGTTGGTGGTGCAATTCCCCCTCTGGGCCACAGACCTATGATTCAGTCTCTGATGCCATCCAGGACTTAACATCCAGAGGGATTTCGCTGCCCTTCAGCCTGCCTGGAACCCAGAGAAACCAGAGAACGAGACCACTAAGAAGTGCAGCGAGGCAGGGGGCAGCAGAGGTAACAGGCCACCCTGGACGACATAAGGCAGCTCTTGGCCCAGTTTGCAAGAAAGAACACATGAAGAAGGGGCTTATAATGGACCTAAGCTTGGAGGCGAGTGGCCCTTCTAATTGGCAACTGGTCTGGTTGCTCCCCGGGTGGGGGGAGGCTGCTGTGTTAAATTAGGGAGAGAGCCACACCCAGTTCTTCTGGCACCTGGGCCTATATCCGGGAGGGGGGCACAGGGCCACAGCACCTCTTGATAGGACCAAATTACAGTTGACCTGCTTGGGGTTGTTAGGTGTGACCGGTGTGGGGGGGGGGCTCCATTGCCCAGGGATCACATGCTTATGCTGCTTGTCGGCAGGCAGACAAATTGTGGTTCGGAGTGACAGACTGTTACTCTGGGCCAAGGGGAAGGGGGCGGTGTACAGACAGTTCCTAGCCTACGTCCCGTTAGGGAGGGCAGGGAGAACAAATCATGTTGATACATGAGGTGTGGACTGGAGATGACTCAGGGACAGTAACACTGTCGCTGGGGCACAAAGTCTGCAGATTAGACAATCTGTTTGGCATGAGGCAATGTGGGCCACCTATCCCCGAGCACCTTAAGCATAACCAGATGGTGAATTTACCTTTTGTGAGTTTATTCTTCCTGTGCCAGACTGGTACAGGAGGACCCAATTAGTATATTTAATTATGAATGTGCTGCGGGTCTGGTGGTCTCTTTCCTAAAGTGGGGGGCAGCAGGTGGGAGGCCACGCGGGAGTGCAATGGGAGGTGGTGGATGTCACTAGTGGGTGGCCACTTGGACCATCCTGGTGATCTCCTCTCCAGGCCAAGCTCCTTCGTTCTTGGCTTGGGGGGTCAGGCTGGGATGGCCACTGCCTGTCTACCATATTCAGAGGCCCCAAATTGTTCAAAATATGAACCTGGCCGGGGGTGGGGTGCGGTGCTGTGAGCCCGAGAAAATGGCAGCTTTTTGATAAGGCTTCGTCTACTCTCTGGCAAAAAGTAAATAATATCTTTAAAAATATTTGGAAACTTAAACCTTCTGAACTATAGTGGAGTGTGTGAAGATCGACTGACAAAAGATGGGTAATCCCAAAAGAGATAAGGGCACAGAAGGAACTAGAGCTAAAACGTTACAAGCCCTTCGACTGCCAGGACGGCCCAGGCCCGACTTCAAGAACCAGAGGATCGGAATATAGAGGACTCTCCTATAGAGACACTGCAAACGGTTGGAATTAAATTAAATCATCTTATTGCCTCAGTCGCTGGGCTGTCAAATAAGTAGCAGAGTAGCCACAGTAGAATCATCGATTGAAGCAGTCACGCTGGCCTCGGTTGAATCTTCGAAGAAAGCTGACTCTGCTTTGGGAACAGTCGCAACCATGGTTAAAGAAAATAATACTCTGAAAATGAGGTTGGAGACTTTGGAAAACCAAGCACGGTCACAAAATATACGTTTAATAGGACTACCGGAGGGAAGTGAAGGAGATCACCTCATGCTTTATCTACAGGACTGGCTGATCGAACAACTTGGTGGAGAGATTGAGGTCACGGTACACAGTTTCCAGAAAGCGTACAGGGTTACTCCCTGAGGTCGAGTGGAAGATTCAGAGACACCCACGGCCGTCCTAATAGTAACAGATGGGCCAGGCTCCAGGGATCGCCTCCTAGCCGAGGCACGGCTTAAGAAAACCCTCCTATGTGATGGCCAACAAATCCGTCTGGTTCCTGACCTGGGATATGCCACCAGACAGAAGCGCAAGAAGTTCGATGGCATCAGGGCGCTCCTGCGTGAATCTGGGATTCCACATGGTTTAGTGTTTCTGGCCAGGCTTCGGACAGTACACCGAGGCCGTATCTTCATCTTTTCAGATCCAGCGGACGCCATGCGGTGGTGTCAGAAGAAAGCTCCGTCTAGACAGCGGCCTTTGCAAGTAGAAGATTCAGAGTCTGAGGACGACCCAGGTGGATCATGAACATTTTCTTTCTTTTGATTAAAAAGGTACTGTACATGAGGCTTTAAAGTGTTTGAATGAAAAACTCAGTTGAGCCCTGACGAGACATATGTTTATGTCTGTATTCACTATGTTTGACATATAGCCCCGTTTGCTTCTCTAATTTTGGCAGAGATTGGACTTCCTCTTTACAAGTTTAAAATAGTTGGTTCTGTGTAATAATCACTCCTAAAGTTTCAATTTATTGCTCATTTGCAGCTGTTTGTAAATGATAATTGTCAGCTAAGATAAAAGTAATAGGGCTGATCTGGGCAGTTTAAGCACCTTGTTTTAAAATATTGCCTGTCTTTAAATATTGCCTATCTCTTTCAGAGTACTGAGTCTAGGTTTCAAGAATAGTTCTGAAGATTGAATCTTAATGCCATTCTGAATTGACTCTGTAACACCTTATCTATTTAAGATAAGCACCTTGTGCACATACAATGGTTTTTGCATATAGGATAATTATTTTTTTGACTCCTAAATAGGATAGTCATGATGGATACTAGACATTGACCATATTAATATTGTCCTAATGCTCCTCATGGGCTCCTCAAACAGCCTTAATTATGGGAAACTTTGTTAATATATATGAGGTCTTACCCTCAAATGTCGTATCTTTACACATTTGATGTGAAGTATTGGTATATTAAGAGGAGTGGCGCCCTCCTGGTGATAGATGATTATTCATTAATCAAATGTTGGTAGACTGTACTATAGGTATTCTATAAAACAATAAACATAAAGTATAAAAAAAAAATATGAACCTGGCATTAAAACTACGCCCTTCCTTTGTTTATAACGAGAGAGTTGGTATCCATGCAACGGCTATAACTAAATAATGGGAAGTGACCATAGAAAAACATTTGCTTCTCTCCAAGGATCCTGTAAAAGGAACTTTTCCTTATGGTATAGACTTGGACCACTGGTACTTAAGGGAGGCTGAAAATAAAGCACACCACGCGAGGGGACTTAAATCCTCTTGGATGTACTATTACCAGACTCGATTGAGTCCTGATGGACATTTTCTCATGATGACAGATCTGATTCGGTTTGGACTTGATTTCCACTCTCTCCATATGTTATTACTTGTCTTGAATATGCGGGAAGGGGTTGGGGGGATAAAAGTTATCGAGTTAGAAGGACATGCACCTTTATACTCCATCCCAGATATATTCCTACACCCGAATCCAGTTAATTTTTATGATTTCCTTCCTCTCTACCATGTACCTTATCCACCCCGTATTTTGGGGCAAGAGTATCCCCACTACAGAGTAAATTGTTCCCACCTAGGCAGACAGACTTTCTGCCCTTTCCAGCAACCCTGATGGGGAGGTTGAAACTAGAAGTCTTTCAGTTTATTCTAATGTATATAGTTACCTATTTTACTATTCAAGTTAGGCCCGGTTGGCCAATAGTATTTAATTCATTAGTTTCAGTATGCCAAAGTAAACTTATGTTGGACATAGGAGGATATATAACTTCCGAGGTTAGACACCTGGAGATATTCAACTTGAGTTATCATACGGTGCTTTATATGAGTGACAATTTGATATTATGAGTTGGAGAACTATAATTCAGTGGCTTTACAACAGAATAAAATATAACGGCACCATTTAAGACAGTCTCTCACAATGTGAACGGGCTGGCCGGCCCCATAAAAAGATACAGAACTGTTCAAGTATTGAAAAAAAAGCAGCACCAGATATTTTGCTGTTACAGGAGACCCATCTGCCGTCAGCAGAACACCAAAAACTGCTTAAATTTGGCTTCTCCAATATACTGGAATCTACTTATCAAAATGGGAGGAAGCACGGGGCTATAGTACTAATACCTAAGTCTTCGCATTTTCAACTCATTGACCAATATGCAGATAAAGACCGGCCTGCTAACAATGGCAGTGGGCACTATCCAGGGCCATACCCTGACAGTGTGTAGCACCTATATCCCTCCCCATAGTGACGCAATAGCAGTCCAACGCCTCATTGATGCTCTTCTCACTAGACAGAAAGGCATGTTGCTAATGGAGGGAGATCTCAACTGCCAGCTAAACCCTTCCCTGGACACCTCTGCAGCCCGGCCCTTGACACAAACTGCTAGACAGAGACACTTGAGATGTTTGTTGAAAGACACAGGCCTAACTGACGCATGGCGACAGCTATATCCTTCCCAGTGAAAATTTACGTATTACTCCCCTGCCCATAAACACTATTCAAGACTAGATTACCTGTGTATTAGTGGAGAACATAAAAGTTTGATTCATCAAGCATAAATTATGAATATACTCCTATTAGACCATGCCCCTATTACACTAAGTGTTGGAAATCACCCAGGAGAAAAAGAACACTCTCTGGCGATTTAATCCTTCACTTTTAAGGGACCCGGAGTTTGTAGATCTAATAAAAGACAAGATTCTGCCAGAAATTTCTGCCATATTAAAGCCCCATAAACCCCTTCAGCTATGTGATTCATACCGCCCTATACTGGTTCTTAATCAAGAGTACAAGATATACACAAGCATTATCGCTCATAGATTAGATGATATCCTCCCAGTTATAATACATTCTGATCAATCAGGAATTATTAAGTCCCGTAAGACCATGGACAACATTAAACAAACCCTCTACCTCATGAACCATGCTCAGATATCGAACTCCCCTTTACTATTATTGAGTCTAGACGCCCAGAAGGCATTTGACATGGTTTCATGGGATTTCCTACACTCCACGTTGTCCAAATCTGCCTTCCCTCAGGAGTTCTTAGATACGATTCGGGGCATATACACCGCACTGGAGGCAGTTGTCAAAGTTAATGGTGCACATTCATTAAGATTCCAACTTCATAGGGGTATACGTCAGGGATGTCCCCTATCCCCATACCTATTTACGCTATATGTAGAACCTATACCCCAATACCTCAGGCAAAAAGAAAGCTTGCACGGTTATTCAGTCAAGGGCATTCAGCATAAATTGGCATATTATGCAGATGACTTACTTTTGTATATCACCTGACCCAAGGAATCCCTGGCTACTTTATCCAAAATTCAACCTATCATAGAACAGCTGTCAGGTTATAAAATAAATCAGGGGAAATCAGAAGTTTTGGCACTGCAATGTACCCCCTCTAGGACCTTGATGAACAGATATACACGTAAATGGCATAGACCTTATATAACCTATTAAGGAATTAAACTCCCTGCTTCTCTCTCCGATTTACTTAAAGTATGACCCACTTCAAGCACAAACTGACCTCCACAGATGGTCTCCACTACCAATCCTGATCCTGACAAGGGTACAATCAATACAAATGAATATACTCCCTAGGTTATTACATGTAATGCAGAGTATCTCACTCCTCCCCTCCCAACGAGAACTGCGAAGATGGAACACGGCCATCGGGAAATTCCTGTGGCAGGGAGGTAGACCATGCATAGCTACATGCAGACTACAACTCCCAAAAGAAAAGGGTGGTTTGGCCCTTCCAAATATTTTTAAATATCTTATAGCTACTATTCTAATGCACATGTCAAAATGGTTTCTCCCCCAAACCAGACTCCTGTTTGGCTAACATTAGAGAGAGCCATGTCTGACATACCATTAAACTACATTCAAATATTTCAGCCCAGGGCCCCTGCCCCAGGGACTAGAAGCTCTATATTAACCAAAGTCCTTATCCATCACTGGAAGATATTTCTCATCCTTACATAAAATACTCTTCTAGCTAAATGTATGAGAATCCCAGCTAGAAATCCTAAATTGACACCAGCACTTACGAATCCAACCTTTAAACATTGGCAGAAGAAAGGGCTGGTACACACATATCAGTTCTGCAAACAAGGTATATTTAAAACCTTTCCACCTTTCCAATTGCGGACGGAGTTCTTGTTACTGTACTGTGATTTTTTCCAGTACTTACAGATCCGCCATTTTTTTAACACAGAATTAGGGACAGACATTTCGGACCAGCTGGGCCCCCCCACTAGGCCTTTTCTTATCTCAAGTATTAACTGCCCATACACAACAGCATTTGATATTAAAACTTAACAAGGCAATGCTAAATTCACCAACTAAAGCCATGGACCTTACCCAATTTAACTGTGAAGCTGAGCTGATGCTTAATCTCAGCCCAAAGGACTGGGTCTACATTTGGAGACGACATCACAAAACCACTAACTCGTATATCTGGAGAGAATTCTCCTGGAAAATAGCAGCTTGATACTTTTGCACCTCACAAATTACAGTTAAATACTCTACTAAAGGAGACTTGTCCTGTTGGCGGGGATGTGGGTGCGAAGTGGCCACGCATTCACACATTTTGTGGTTTTGCCCAGTCCTATTGTACCTGAGACGTGCGGAAATTCACAGAGAGGTTTACCAACTGTTTGTCACCTACGCTGAAGCCGCTTCTGGCAGACCTGCAGACAAACTGACCATTGTGAGATTGATTAAATTGTGGATAGGTCTGTGCTATCAGTTGCCAGGCAAGGAGCCTCCCAGAGGGATAAGAGCTCATTCTACCCGCCATACTGCTGCACTGGTGGCTGCTTCCAGGGGCACCCTCATACAGGAAATCTGTCGGGCTGCTACCTCGAAGTCAGCAAACACCTTTATTATCCACTACCACATCGACCTTGAGTCATGCCGGGATGCTGGTTTTGGGGCCTCGGTTCTCCAGTCTCTCTTTCCTAAGTAGGGGGTGTGCGCCTAGCCTCCCTCCTCCTGGAGAACTGCTTGGAGTCTGCCAAGAAGTGTGGATGGAACAACATATCCATGCTTCTAGAAGAACAGGTTACTCACCTGTAACAGTAGTTCCAGGAGTGGTATATGTTGTTCAGCCACACACACATACCCGACCTCCCCGGCTTCAGGCACACAACTTTGCTTCCAGCGGGCTAAGATCTGAACGTCTTGAGGCGAAGCCAAGGTATCGCCACCCTGGTGGGTGGGAGAAGCCAGCTTGAAGACTTCCGGCAAGATTTAAAGGGGAAAGGGACATGCCAAGAAGTGTGGATGAACAACATATACCACTCCTAGAACTATTGTTACAGGTGAGTAACCTGTTCTTTTGGCTGTTCCAAGTAGTATATTAAGAAGATATGTCGCTTATATTCCTCAAAATTGTTTAGGGTAATGGAGTAATGGGCTGTCTCAGGGGTTAGAGGACTCAAGTTGGGGAAGATCTCCTGTAATTGCTTATCAATTGATTCCCAATAGGGGGTTAGGTATGGAGCCTATACTCTGCATCTGAGGTGTAATTAGTGTAGTATAACGGCAGATTCAGCACCTGGTTAAGGTGAAACTCTGACATCACCTTCAGAAGGAATTTCAGGTGGCGGTGCAGGACAACTTTGTCCCTGTGGAAGACCACAGGCGCCCCTCCCATGGGCTGCTTGGGCAGTAGTTCCACCAAAATAGGTGGAGAGACTGTCAAAGGTCAAACCGGTGGACGGGCTGCCCCCGCGGGTGGAGGAACCGAAGGAGTCAGTTCTGAGGGGGTTGGCTTCGAGCCAAGTAATGACCGGGGTGGACAGTGGAGCCAGCTTCCGCTCAGTCAGAATCAGCTGTTGCCACATAAGGTCTTCATAGCGCCGACGAAGCTTCCATCGGAGCCTCTCCTAGTCCGAGGAGGAAGAGGACGACCTGTGAAGATGCCTCTTTTTAGATCGCTTATGGCTCTTCCTCAGTCATTCGGCCAAGGGAGTTCCGGACCTCGCTTGAGATTGAGGGGGTCGACTCAGTTGATCAGGAGACATCGGGGTTGGTGAAACCCGGGGGTCCGTAACTAGCTACTTGGCGGGGACACCAGCTGGCTGGGTCTCCTCATCGGGGAAAAACGAGGACACCAGAGTCCTTTCCAAGGAGTCATCGGCCATGGCCGGTGACAAAGGGTCAAGCAGGTCGATGATAATTTCGACCTCGTCGGCCGTTTCTTCGGTCACTTGGCCAGATGGGAGATCTGAGAAGCCAGTGGACGAAGAAGTGATCTCGACCAAAGTCGAGACTGCATGCTCCTGGGACTCAGACCGCTCCCGTCCCAAGAGTGCCTTCGCTTAGACGAAGATGACCCGGGTTCCTTATCCTTCTTCCAAGGGCGGAAGGAGTGCGAGCCCGCAGGTGCCTCTCCCCGGGTAGGGAGAAACTGGCATAGCTCCTTAAAGGAACCCGTGAAGGTGGAGCCTAGGTTTAGGGGAACAAAAAAGCTTCGAGTGGCCTAAGCGCAGGTGGCTTCTTCCTCGAATGCCTTCATTTGTTCCAGCTGCTCGACGGAGCATATGGCCGCGGAACCGCCCACTTAGCCTCCCTAGATTTCACCGGAGGATTCCTTTTCTCTCATCTCCTCAACTCAAGTCGTGCCAAGCGGTTGTCCGGAACACTGGGATGGAAGACCAAGCAGAAACTGCAGGACAAGGTGTCATGGCTGACACCTAGGCAGTAGATACATGTGAGGTGGGGATCGGTGCGCAACATTTTCTGGCCGCAAGAACATCAGCAAAATCTGGGAGAAGATTTCTCTTCCATAATGAAAGATGCAAAAGCGCGATCGCTAACTCGAATGAGTTTCAATTTCGGTAAAACCGAAGAATTTGAAGCCAGGGCCTATGAGATGCAGAGCACGAGGAAGGCACTGTATCTTCCAGCGGTAAGGAAGATCTGGTGTCACAGGGTGGAGTCGAGGTATATACCACCCGGGTGGGTGGGAGCAGCCAGCTTGAAGACTTCCGGCAAGACGTAAAGGGGAAAGGGACATGCCAAGAAGTGCAGATAGAACAACATATCCATGCTCCTAGAAAAGTAATTACACGGTTGTGGCTCAAACCAGACACCCCTAGGATTTCTAACTGGGACATTACAATTTATGACATATATAAAATGGAAAGTTTGACAGCCAGATTACAAAACACAGTACTGGTGTTGAAAAACAGATGGACTACCTGGTTCTTACATATTGCTTCATCACAGCCAGATTTGATACCCTGATTTAGATGGATAAGGCTTGATATTGCTAACAAACCCTTGCCTTCATTTAGGAGGCACGGAAAGATTGGACAGGCCGGCCCATTATAAGATGACGCTCCTCCTGGGGCCACTGGAGGTACCCAAGAATGAGATCCTCCTCCTAGCCACTTTAATGTCGCCTAAAGTGATTGACCACCATTTTGTTATTTAGGAGGGTAGTAGTCTAGTTATTAGCACTGTAGGAAGATATTTATTGTCTTGATATAACAACATATTAACTGTACCCAGACTTCTATTGTAAGCTGCTATATTCACATTATGTCTACTAAAACAATAAATAAACAGTTAAAACCAAAAAAGCCTTACAGGTACAGACTACCAGATAAATAACCCTGCAGTGCTACAGGTGGTAAGCTGACAAACTGCAAAACTTTTGCTGGAATTCACTATACTAAAACCGCTACCTGTGGTCACATATTTACAATAAATACAATTGTTACAGCTGAAGCATCCTTTTGGCCTAACTAGCCAAGTAGCATTATTAGTTCTTTCTTGAAAATGGCTGTGGGTCAGAATATCTTTCAAACTACTGGCTCTTCTATAAGACAGCCTAGGTCTCTCTGCTGCAATGTCTCTAAGGTTAGGGTCTGCTGCCAGAACACTCCCGTGTTTCCTAATAATCTCAGCAAACTTACTAGCCTGTGCTGAATAAACAGTGACCACATTAAATTTTGGCTCACTTTCTGTACAGGTCTGCCTGTACACTCCATTCTAACCTCCTGCCATGGGAAAGTAGTGTGTTCCACTTTGCTTGTTTAAGCATGACACCGTGATTATGCTGACCTCCACGACTTGACTCCATATCAGTGCAGCTAACTCTGTCAGTGCCAACAGGCTGATGTGTAGCTGGTCCTTCACTGGCCACCAAAAGCTTTGTGCCTTGCCATTCAGCAGAGTCCTACCACAAAGACTAATGGGATGCCCTCCTGGAGATCTGGGTGGAACAGCCACCAGTTGATGGTGTTCTGCATTGTCTGGGTCACCCAAACAGGCCGATTTAGTTGTGCTTGGACTGGGACCACTGGCACCCCAATTCCCACTGAACGGGCATATTTGCCAGTGGACTCAAAAGACCATCACTGTCACAGAGATCATGAACCCCAAAGTCAGAAGAAGTCCCGGGCACCTGCTTAGCTCGAAATGAGCAGGCAAAAGAGGAAAGATCCATCACTTGACCTTAGGGTAAGAAGGCCCTGGTTAGAGGAAGTCCAATTCAATGAACAGAATCACCTGCTTCAGTACCAGTTTGGACTTAGCAGATTGACCATCAGGCCAAAATTCCAGAATGTCTGGAAGGCCAAATCCCTGGACCACTTCATATCCATCCTGGTGTTGCCCATGATGAGTCAGTCCTCGAGGTAAGGGTAAACTGTACCTAGACAGCCTGGTACCAGGGAAAGCTGCTAAGATCAACAGGCACTTGGTGAACATGCTAGGTGCCAATGACAGGCCTAAGAGCATTGCCTGAACTGGTACAGGTTTCCACCCACTCAAAAGTAGAGAAACAGTCAATGAGATGGACAAGATGGAATGTGAAAGTATGTTTCCTGGAGATCCAGAGAACAAAACCAAGCCTTGGGCTCCACACATGGCAAAATGTTGTGAAGGGTGACCATGTGGAACTTTTGCTTGCATACAAACTTGATCAGGATATGGTGGTTGAGAATGGGGCACCAGCCCACTATCTGTTTCGGAACTGAAAAGTAATGAGACATAAATCCCGCAATGTTATGCTGTCTGGGACAGATTCAATCACACAATGCTGTATGAGCTAAACAATTTCACTCCGCAGTATGGACAGAATGTCTGTGGACACTAAAACTCTAATGGTGCTCAATACGTTCATACAAAGGGAGATCCTCGAATTCCAAAGACAGCCCAGAGCCCAAGACTTACAGAACCCTCTTGTCCAACATGATAGCGGACTACTATGGTAAGATGTGGGATAGTTGACCCCAAGCTGGGAACTTTTGCAGGGTCTATGAGGGCAGAGGGATGACATCCCTCAGTCCATCACTTTTTAACCTTGGAAGGGGCCTGGAATTACTGGTCACCACAAGCACCACTGCCCTCCATTTTGCAGGTCTTGACTGCTGGACTTGTTGGTCAACTTGGTCTGCTAGTACTGCTGCTGTTGAGGTTGCTTCTGCTGTCCAGGTCATTGAAAGGCACTCCAAAGGGAGCCCTGCTGCTTGGGCTTAGACTGCTGCCTGGACTGTTGTGCTTAAGTCAGAGTCCAGGGTGACAATGGACTCTGTAGTGTGGTTGAGATGATTCACCACCCTGGGCCAAAGAGGCCAGTACCCAAAAAGGACAAATCAGCCCACTTATGCTGGGTCTCTGAAGTGAACAGGGAGACCCAAAGCAAGGCCCCAGCAGTGCATGGACATGGTCGCTGCCACTCTGTGAGCTGAGCTACTGGCAGAATCTAGTGCCACTGGTGCTTGGGGGAAAAACAAGTTCAGGTCACTGAGAACTCATGCCTCACACTGACATCTGCAGGAAGCAGAGAAACAATGGCAAAAAGATTATCCAAGAGCTTTCTACACAACCGGGTCATTAAAGCCGCACAGGTGGCCTGCTGGACACAGGCGGAGGAGACTGCATAGACCTTTCAACCAAGGAAGTACTGCTGGATTCCTCCTATGGTGGTTTGTCCAACCCAACCTGCACCTTAACCTTCCGAGAGACTGCATCAGCCACAAGTCCCCTCCCAGGATACATGTTCCATGAAGCTGGACAATTAACCTACAGGGACCACATACTTGCGGTCCCTAGGGCATGGAGGGGCTTGGCACAAAGCTGGATGCAGCCAAATACTGAACTCTGGGCCCAGCAAGCTTGGATGACCAGGCACACCATTCCTGGTGATGAATCCTGTTCCAGGATGCCCAAAAGTGGGTATGTCTCCCACAGATATATGTCGAGAAGAAGGTTAAGTACCCTGGTGTGCAGCGGCAGTCCGAGGGATCAACCATCAGTTGACACTGAGATGACCAAACTGAGGAAGCCTCCGAGCCAGGAAAGTAAGGCTTTGGTCATCATTTGTGAGTGTGGACAACCCACTTCGACGGAGTGACAACCACTGAGAGAAGCTTTAGAAGTGCAGACTCATGCCTCAAGTCCTTCAATGGGGCGCCCTACTGCGGCTCTGGAGGAGGCAACTGCACTCAAATGAGTCATTGTGGTACTGCTGGCAATGCTAGGGGAGATGGCAGCAGGATATTGCATCACCAGTGGCCTCGGGAGAGGCACTCATGGCTTGTTTGATCTAGCCTGGAGAATCGGTCAGTCTCAACCCTGCGTAAATGCCCTAGGGGCCAGTGCTACCAGGCTACCCTCTCTCACTTGTGATGGGCTTCACATTGACTGTCAATACCGGTGATGGTGTCAAGACAGAAATTAAGAGAAGAAGCCGGACCATCAGCGCAGTGTTTGGATTTCCGCTTGCGACGCTGGCGACCCGGGTTCAGGAACAGACCCAGGTCGTCGGAGGACCAGCCGGGGGAGAAGGATTGAGCGTTCCTAGGACAGCTCTCCTTCTGCAGGGGGACGGCAGGGCAGCGTTTGGTGCATGAGCGACACCTAGCGGAGGCTGGGTAGCCGCACCACATCAACACTCAACAGAACATCAGGATGGGGCAGAAGCAGGTCATCATTGCACATCCCTGTCCTGCTTAAAGGGGGGAAAACTCCCGTACCTCGCCGTCTACATGACACTCTGCCCTCAGGCGCCTCGATTAGCCTCCGGAGCCGATCCCCCGACCACATACATGCACCACGGCCCCGCTCTCTGGGGGGAAACCCAGGGATAACTGGGGGATGCAGGCATAACCAAAGGTGGAGGCGAAGGGGGTCCTTGACCAGAGCAGACCCCGACGTGAGTAAGAGGGGCAAAAAGAAGAAGAAAAAAAAAAATCAAGAGAGGAGTCCTGACCTCGGGCATCGACTGTGAGGGTGACTGGGGAATGCTAGGAAGGCACTGTGTACATCATCTGCCTGGCTACCGGCACCACCATGGGATGAACTGAGTCAGAACAACTGGCAGATGCTGCCAGGGGTACGTTCAAATGCAACACATCTTATGGAAGGGCCTCTGGCAGCATTTGCATATGCATGAGAGATGAATTTCAGTTCTCCCCAGACTTGTGGCCAACAGGAACCATCTCGAGTCGGTCGACCTTTAACGGTTCAGTCAGCTACTCCTGTGGGGTCTCCACAGGAGGGATGACCGGTTCCCTGACTGAACGACACCCACTAATGTGGAGTCTTTCTGGGAACCTAATTATCAGGAAGAGTGGGAATGTATACTGAGTTAGGCACTAGCGAAGGAGTCGTGGCTAACATCGAATAGACAAACAGTGACAAAGGTTTTGGTGCCAAGAAGGGCTGCACCAACCTTACCCTAGATGCTGTTGTTGAAATGACCGTGGAGCACATGAACAATGCTGCATCATCAGGAACTGGCTGAGAGCTCAGCATCATGCTTTGACCAATCAGTGCCGAATAAAAGGGGGTGTCATACTTAGTGCGGCAGAACACATTGGAAACTACGAAAGGTTGCAATTGTCTCCGCCTACCTTAACCTCATTTCCATCACCATGCTGAATTACAGGGATCCCCGGTGCCCCCATTACTCCATCTTTTCCCCACCAGTATGCTCTGCAAACTTACCTCAACCATCTACTGCTCCCCCCTCGTATCCCCCATCAATTTTTCCCCATCCCACTCCCCTCCCAATGTCCACTCAACCCCCCCATCCCTCGCTGGGTCCACCCCTCCCACCACTGTTATCCTCTCCCTAGGTAATCTCTCCCCAACATCATGGACTCACTCCTCCTTCTCCACTTCACCCTCCCCCCCTGTTTCTGACAAAGCCTTCTCTGGCTGCTCCACCCCCACCCCCAGCTAACTCTGTTATCCCTGGCTTTATACTGCACTTATCCTGGAAAGGCTTTTGGTGAAAACTGCACTGTTTTGTAGATAGCTCTCCCCATGCAGTTACTGATTCCGAATCTAGTTATTGCAGCACCCTGGGGATCTAGGACTAAGTACTAGCTGCTGGAACCCTTGTATTATAGTGAATCCAGAGTTATAAAGTAATCTGTCTTGCTACGTAATTGTAACTTCCATTATACCCATGTAACATCTTGTTAACTATGTTCTGTTCATCTGTCCTATATTCTATGTATGACCTGGAACCTTTGTAAATGAGTCTTTGACTCAAAGGTATTAATAGCAATCTGAAATAAATAAATAAATGAAAAGTGGTGAGGGGCTCAGTATCAGCATTGAGAACACGCTGGTGCTAATGATTGCACTAAAATGTTCTCTGAAGTCAAAAGCAAGCACCGACTAGAAGGATGGCGGTGAGGAGTGACCAGGCAAATCCCCAGAAGAACTAGGGAAGGGTGGCACCTGGCTCATCTCACAGAATGGCTCCATGATGGAGTCGGGCGATGGAGGACAAGTTAGCCCCAAAGAGGATCCGAAATGACACAGGGGTGACCTCAAAGGGTTCTAGACCAGAAAGGAGTGAGATCTTAGAGGTCACTCCATCACCATCCATTGCTGATGAGAGGAAGGGTTCTCTGTGTCAGAAACAAATATATTTGTGGATTCTGCATCTTCAGTATCTTCATCTGCTGGCTGGTCCCATACTGGTTGATGACTCAGGGTCGGACTGGAATGACAAGACTTTGCCGGCAAGGAATACTTTTGTTCCCACATAGAAACACAGAAATTGTCAGCAGGTAAGGACCGCTAGGCCCATCTAGTCTGGCTGTAGGCCCTATACATTGTATGTGGCCAATGACTCTATGTGATCAATGGCTTTTCATCATTCCCTTGTGCCTGTCCCAGGCATAGAAACATAACATAGAAACAGAATTTGACGGCAGATAAGGACCGCTTGGCCCACCCAGTCTGCCCATTTCCCTACCTACTGGATAAGCTGCAGATCCTAGTTAACCAGCAGCCTACTTCTTCCTACCCCCACCCCTTAGAATGGCCTTATGACTGTCCCATGCATGCTTGAATTCCACCACTGATTTTGACTCCACAACCTCCTCTGGAAGGCCGTTCCATGCATCCACAACCCTCTCTGTGAAAAAATACTTCCTTAAATTACCTCTGAGCAGCCCCCCCATCTTCAAATTGTGCCCTCTTGTTCTTGCACACCTCTTTTTTGAAAGATGCTACCCTCTTGCACTTTGTTGATTCCTTGAGGTACTTGAGCGTTTCTATCATGTCCCCCTCCCTCCTTTCCTCGAGGGCTATACATATTAAGCTCCTTTCGTCTCTCTTCATATGTCTTCTGGTGCAGACCCTGCACCATTTTGAATGCCCTCCTCTGGACAGCTTCCATCCTGTCTATGTCTTTGCGAGATTGGGTCTCCAGAACTGCACACAGTACTCCAGATGGGGTCTCACCAGCTGTCTGTACAGAAGGATAATAACTTCCGTTTTTCTACTGGTGATGCCTCTCCTGTGCATCCCAGTATCCCCCAAGCCCTCCTTGCTGCCCTCTCACATTGCTTGCCCACCTTTAGGTCATCTGATATGACTACCCGCAGGTCCCTTTCCATTTTTGTTGTTGTTAGTATCTCACCCCCCATTGTGTACTCTTCCCCTGGGTTTTTGTTTCCCAGGTGCATTACCTTGCACTTCTTAGCATTGAATCTAAGCTGCCATACATTTGACCATTCCTCTAACCTTGCCAAGTCCCTTCTCATCCTTTCCACCCCACCCTGTGCATCAACTATGTTGCAAATCTTTGTGTCATCTGCAAAGAGACATACTTTTCCTTCCAGTCCCTCTGCAATGTCGCTCATAAAGACATTGAAGAGGACCGGTCCTAATACTGAACCCTGCGGTACCCCACTAGTAACCCTCCTTTCTTCTGAGTGGACTCCATTAACTATTACTCTCTGTGTCCTATTCTCCAGCCAATTCTTTACCCAGGCTGTCATCTTGGGACCCACTCCCAGGCTGGCTAACTTGTATATTAATCTTTTGTGTGGGACTGTGTCAAATGCCTTGCTAAAGTCTAGGTAGGCCATATCCACAGCCCCTCCCTGATCTACTACTTTGGTCACCCAGTCAAAGAAATCTATCAGATTAGTCTGGCATGACCCTCCGCTGTGAATCCATGCTGCCTAGGGTCCTGTGCCCTCTGGCCTCTAGATACTCGACAATTCTTTCCTTCAGAGTGATTCCATCATTTTCCTATCACTGAGTTAAACTAACAGGTCTGTAGTTTCCTGCTTCTGCCTTGCTCTCACTTTTGTGAAAGGATCACATCTGCCCTCCTCCAGTCCTCGGGTACCACCCCATCCTCCATGATTTGTTAAAAGGGTAGTCAGTGGTGTCACTAGTTCTACCCTTAGTTCTTTTAGAATGCTGGGATGAATCCCATCAGGCCCCATTGCTTTGTCCACCTTCAGTTTTAAGAGTTCTTTCAGAACCCTTTCTTCTGTAAATGGGCTGGTATCAACTTCTGTATCCAGAGTGTTTCTACTGTTTGTTTTATGTACCTCCCTCTTCATTTGTAAATATTGAGCAAAAATATTTGTTTAGTATCTCTGCCTTTTCACAGTCTCCTCTGCCCACCCTCCCTCCCTTTATTAAGCCTCACTATCCCTCCTTGGTCTTCCTTCACTCCCTGATGTACCTATAAAGGTTTTATCCCCTTCTTAACTGAGTTGGCTATCTTTTCCTCGGTTTGGGCCTTTGCTGTTCTGACTGCCTTCCCAGCCTCCTTTTGCTTTAACTGATACAGTTCTCTGTCCTGCTCCTTCTCGCGATTCCTTGTACTTCCTGAATGCTTTCTTTTCTCTTGAACCTTCACTGCCACTTCCTTTGAGAACCATAGTGGTTTCTTACATCATTTTGTTTTGTTTATTTGCTTCACACAAAGGCTCGTTACCTCTGTGATGGCAGTTTTTATTATTCCCATTGTTCTTCCACCCCTTCTTCCTGCCCATTTGCTAGTGCATTCCTTAGGCACTCACCCATTTTGGCAAAGTCAGCCCTCCTAAAGTCCAGTACTTTTGCCTTTGTATGGGTTGACTCTATTGCTGTGTTTATTGCATGCCTAAATCCCTCCACTGTGCTTGCCTCCACTACCTCCTGTGGTAGACTATTCCAAGCGTCGACTACCCTTTCTGTGTAGAAAACTTCCTCACATCATCTCTTAATCTACCCCCTTCCAATTTCCTAATGTGCCCCTTTATTCTAGTACTTTTTCTACATTGGAAACGGTTCCCCAACTGCACCCTGTTTATGCCCTTGAGGCACTTGAAAGTTTCAATCATGTCACCCCGCTGTCTCCTCTCCCCTCCTCCAGTGAGTACATATTGAGGTCCCTTAGTCTCTCCTCATATGTTTTGTGGTGCAAGCCCTGCACCATCTTTGTTTCCCTTCTCTGGATAGTCTCCACCTTATCTATGTCCTTGTGCAGGTGTGGCCTCCAGAACTGCATGCCGTATTCCAGCTGAGGCCTTACCAATGTTTTATACAATGGCATCACCGCCTCCCGCCTCCTGCTTGTGATACCCCTGCCTATGCACCCCAGCATGCCACTGGCCCTCCCTGCCACCTTTGCACACTGCTTTGATACCTTAAGTTCATCAGAGATGATAACCCCCAGGTCCCTTTCCTCTTTGGTGACAGTTGGTTCCACCCCCCAACCTGCAGCTCTCCCCACTGTTCCCCCCTACCCAGGTGCATTATTTTGTACTTCTTTGCACTGAACCTCAGTTGCCACATCTCTGACCATCTTTCAAGCTGGTCCCTCTTCATTTTCTGCACTGCTTCTGGAGTATCTACCCTGTTGCACATCTTGGTGTCATCTGCAAACAGGCAGACCTTTCCTTCCAGCCTCTCTGCAATGTCACTAATGAAGACATTGAACAGGACTGGACCTAGTACTGATCCCTGTGGTACCCCACTGGTCACCCCCTCTCCCCAAATTGTACCCCATTTACCACCACCCTCAGTCTCCTGTCTGTTAACCAGTTCCTAACCCAGTTCACTACCTTGCCTCCCATGTCCAGACTACCCATCTTGTTAATCAGCCTTCTATGTGGGACGGTGTTGAAGGCTTTGCTGAAATCTAGGTAGGTGACATCTACTGCCCCTCCCTGATTTAGTTCCCTAGTCACCCAATCAAAAACACTATTAGATTCATCTGACATGACCTTCCTGCTGTGAATCTGTGTTGCCTCAGATCCTGAGCACTGCTGGATTCCAGATGTGCCACTATCTTTTCAGCAGTGTCTCCATGATATTTCCCACCACTGAGGTGAGACTGACTGGCCTGTAGCTCCCCACCTCCTCCCTACTGCTGCTTTTGTGCAGTGGGACTACATGTGCCCTCCTCCCGTCCTCTGGAATGACACTCGTGTTGAGTGACTCTGTGAACAGGGCCTCCAGATGCGCTGCTAGTTCCCTTAGCAGCTCCTTTAATATCCTTGGGTGAATGCCGTCTGACCCCATGGCCTTATCCACCTTCAGCTTTGTGAGTTCTTCCAGAACTCTCTCTCCACTGTGAATGGACTGGTATCCACACCTCCCTTCCCCCCATTGCGTCTGCATCCCAACTGTGGTCCTTGACCCTCACCCTCCTTAGTGAATACTGAGCATAAGTACTTGTTCAGCATTTCTGCCTTATCCAGATCCCCCTCCTTACACTCTCCCTTCTCCCCTTTGAGCCTCACAATCTCCCCCCCTTTTTCTTCTTTCACCGATTTGCCTATAAAATGCCTTATACCCTTTGTTTACAGACTGTGCTAAGCCCTCTTCTGTCTGCGTCTTCGCCCTCCTAACAGCCTTCCCTGCTTCCCTCAGACATTCAAGGTACACCTCCCTGTCCTCCTCCCTTTGGATCCCCTTATGTCTCCTGAAACTCAGCCTTTTAGCCCTGACTTTGTCCCTCACCTCTTTGGATAACCATAGTGGTTTCCTCCTTCTTCTCCCTTTGGCCACTATCCTAACACATTGGTTTGTTATCTCCACTATAAGTCATTTCAGTTTCTCATATTGTTCTTCCACCCCCTCTATTACCGCTCCCTTCCCTAGGACTGCTTGCATACATCTACCCATTTCAGTGAAATCCGCCCTCCTGAAATCTAATACTCTTGCCCTTGTGTGGCTTAATTAAGTTCATGTCTCCATGCTGAACCACACCATGTGGTGGTCACTGGACCCCAGCTGCCCTTCTACCTGAATTTCTTCGACTCTGTTTCCATTGGTCCATACAAGGTCCAGAATTGACTTGTCCCTGGCTGGCTCATGCACCAGCTGCCTGAGTCCAAACCCCTGCATGGATTCAAGGATGGATATGCTTCTGGCTGAAGCAGCCATCTGGGTGGCTCAATACACGTCCGGCATACTGAAATCCCCCAGTAGCAGGATTTCACCTTTAGCTGCCATGTTGTGTATGTTCTCCACTAGTTCCCTGTCTACTTCCTCCCTCTGTGCCGGAGGTCTGTAGATCACCCCTGTGCGTACTGCTGTTCCATTCCCTGGCTCCAGGGTGACCCACATTACCTCAGCCTCCCCCTGTCTTCCCAGAACTTCTGTAGCCTTTTTACCATCTCTGATGTACAGGGCAACTCTCCCCACCCTTTTTACCCTCCCTGTCCCTCCTGAATAGTGTATAGCATGGTACACTGATTTCCTAACCATGATTAGCAGAGTACCATGTCTCTGTTATTGCTGCTGTGTCAAGGTCTGCATCTGCCAACAAGGCCTCCAGGTCTGGAACCTTATTTCCTAGGCTACGGGCATTCGTTAGCATGACCTTCCATGTTTTACAGTCTGCCCTCCCTCTGCTTTTGTTCTCCCTCTCCAGCGTCTTCCCCCCACCCCAGTTTCCTTTGCTCTGTGTTCTTGCCCCACGTATCACTCGTTATAAATTTTTCACCTGCCTGCCCTTCCCTGCCTGCTTTAGCTGTTCCTGTAGTCAACTTATGTTCCTGCATGTTCCCATTGGGGGGTGTTCCTAAGCCTCATGACCCTCCTGGCTCTCCCTCCTTGGCCAGTTTAAATGCTCACAGCTGAAGCATTTAAACTTCTCACAAAGGACCAAGGTCCCTTTCTCAGACAGATGCAGGCTGTCCTCCTTATATAAGCTTGCATCTGCCCAGGTCAGGCCCCAGTCCCCTATGAAGCCAAAATCCTCCCTTCCACACCAATCCTTTAACCAGGAGTTGACAGTATGGATGTGGAGTGCCCTACCTTTCCCTGTGCCCTGGACAGGTAGCACCTCCAAGAATGAGACTGAGCGTGCTATCTGCTTCAGGTTTTTCCCTCAGCTTCCTGAAATCTTCCTGGACTAAGCTAACTCCACCCTTCTCCTGGCCAGGTCATTGGTCCCCAGGTGGACAATGACATCCAGCCACTCCCTCTTAGCTACTGCCGTTGCAATCCTATGGATCAGCTTCCCATCCCTCCATGCAGCACTTTCTGGGAGGCACTTGACCTCCCTCTCTCTCCCCCCTGCTAGGTGACCCTAACTACACTCTCTGGACAACAGAGTCCCAGTATCAGGTTTCTGAGTGGGGCTTTCCCGCTCCTCCAAAACAGTGTAGGAGGTACTAAGTGGGACTGGTTGGGGATGTGCTTTTGACCCCCTCTCCCTCACCCTCCCTGAGCCCACTGTAGTCCAATCCCTCCTCCTCTTCCCTGGCATCCTTTGAGGTACAGGCTGTGGACCCAGTGGTCTCTGGGTGGATGCTACCTTTAGCTTGACCAACTCTGCTCAGAGAAAGGCAACCTCCTCCCTCAGCCCAGAGAGGTGCCTGCAGATAGAACAGCATCGCAACCTCCAGAATGTCTCCCTGAAGACAGCTGCTCCACAACCACTGCACTGCACCACTCCCATCATGCCTGTTTCCCTCCTCAATCAACTGCCTGCTTAAGACGGCTATTTGTCAACTCCCAAATATGTTTTATTTCTGCTGTGTTCTGTTATGCTTCCTCTCTTTGCTACTTCCTGTATGGTTGCAAGGTCCTATGGGACCCACCCAATAAATGGGTGGGTCCCATAGGGCCCACCAATAACGATCTCTCCTTGTGCAAGAAGAAAGCACACCACAGACTAAAGAGGACATGTATTGGTCATGCTCTAGACAGCCAAAGCAAGGAACATGCATGTCAGTGTGGGCAATTGTGTTCCTACTCCAATAAAATGTAAATGGGGGACCTCCTTTCTGTCACCACTATCAAAACTAAAAATAAAGAGGCCTATGCAGACATGACTGGAAGCCTCCCAGATCTCCCAACGTGCATGCTCTCAACAGAAAAAAAATTAACTGAGGCAGCTGGACAGGTGTCAATGCCTATCTCCACTGCTGAGTGCATCTCACTAGTGCAGTCCAGTATGCCAAGGACCCAAAAGCTATTTTCACAAAGTGTTCTAGCAAACCCCAGCCCTAAAATGAAAGAAAGATTTTGTATAGAGAGGACTGATTCTTAGAAAATATTTTTACTGCAAGAGATCCTAGCCAATGAGCTTCCTTGGTTACAAGGGGAATGATGTTTTGACAGCCACCAGCCCCAGGACTCTGGAACAGGTAAGCCTGTCTCTCTTGTTTCCAGACTGTTGTTTTTCACAGCTGCTTTTGAGAACAAAGTGGTTTAAAGGATCACTTTAACATTTGGACAGATTCCCATGATTTAAATGTTAACAGTTCACGAAGGGTAAATCGAATCGTAACTGACAGTTGTATTTATTTAGCTGTTAACCAGGTAAGAAGACTAGGTTAAACAGCCCATTTACAGGATCGACCAAAGACAACACCGAGTTACATGATCAGGCACACAGCAAAAATACAGTACTGCTAAGTATTACAAAAGTCCGTCAAATCAGCTTTACAGATAAGAAAAGATATTCAGTTAAGAACAGATGTGCCAATTTAACTTACTGGTTATTCCTGAGGAAACAAAGTTGCTAGACATGATGATGATGATGACGAAAATTAATTTTTAACCAGGATCATACACATTTAAGGATTGGTCCTATTTTCAACCGTCATCTTGTAAATAGGAACATCAATACATGCTATGCTGCAGCACCCCTTCCCGGTATTCAGCACTGCTCCCTTTAGTCCTCCCTTTCCATCCTCTTTCTGCCCTCACGTCACAAGGCTCACTGTACCCCCTTCATATCCAAATGATGGTTTGGTTCACTCCCCTCCTACATCTCCTATCTCCTCTCTGGCACAAACTCCCTTCCCCTCCTCCCTCCACCTCGGCTCCCTCAGGTACCAGTTGAAACTCCAACCCCACCCCATCTGCTCTTGTTACCCTTCCTCCTGACACCTCCCCAGCCTTGCCTCAAATGTCTTGACTGGGCCTCCGGCTGGGTCTCACTACTGCCTATTGGTTGCATTTCCTCAACGCCACTGCTGTTTCCCCTACCAGAGCCAGGCCAAAGCTCATCTACAGGTCTTTTGTCTCTGTTCAGTTAGTTACTGCACACTGTGTATTGCCATTTTACTTTACACCTCAACTGGTGTCTCATATCACGCTGTGACAGAACTTTGTAACAATTTTATTTTTGTACATACTTTCTGCTGTACCAACTTATTGACCAAATGTTGTTCTGTTGTCTTGTTCATGTGTTGTACTGCTGTTCCTCCTACACCCCTTCCCATACTCACTGCTGTACCAACTTATTGACCAAATGTTGTTCTGTTGTCTTGGTCATGTGTTGTACTGCTGTTCCTCCTACACCCCTCTCCAAGATCGCACCTGAAAATCATCCTCGGCTCTGTGTGCCTCTCCCAGTTACCAAGTTTCAAATAAATAATTACAACATTTGGACATATTTACTAAGAAATGGGAATGCAGTTGATGTAATGCACTTAGAATTTAGACTCCACTAAAGCATTCAGCACAGTTCCTCATGAGAATATATGAGGGGTAAAACGGGGGTTAATGGGAGAGAGATGTTACAGTACTTACCATAATGTAGATCTTCCTGATCTTCAGGAATATCTTCTCCTTAAAGAATAGTACTACTTTCTTTTTTTTTTTCCATATAGGTATTTGTACTCCATCATCTCTGACTCCCCCTTCTGTCCGGTGACCCCCCTCCCAGCCCCGTCACCCCAGTATCACTGGGACTTACTTCAGCCCGGTCACTGCCGCCAGGGAGTTTTCCCTCCATTTTTCTTCCCTCTTTCCCCACTGCAGGGGCGCACACAGCCAGATATGGGTGCGTGGAGACGCGTGCACGTCAGCAGAAGTCCCATAGGACCCTCCCCTTTCCAGGCGCTCAACAGATCCATACCACCCACAAGTCTCCACCTGGGGGCGGTCATTCGCCGGGAGTGCCTGTCCTCCCTCCCTGGGAGAGGAGAGCTGTCCTCTGGACACTCAATCATCTCCCTCCCCAGCTGACCCTCGGCGGCCTGCTCACATCGCGAACATGGGTCGCTGGCGTGGCAGGAGGTAAGGCACGGATGCCTCAGCCCTCCACACCACTAGGCTGGCTGAACAGTGCAACTTTCTGCTCTTCACACTGGTGCCAGAACATTCAGGGCTGGGTTTGGAGATATCCCCTCACATATGCGACACCTACCCCTTACCACCACAGTATCTTTTTCACAGAAGAGAAGTGCTAGAGAGTGAAACTAAAACTACAAGTAACCTAACCACCACCTACAGCCAAAAGATAACAGTGCTGAAGTGCTGATCCCTGTAAGAAAGGACAACACTTTCAACATGAAAAACAGAGTCTCCATAGCACTCACCTATCCAAGGAAGGAGGAAGACAGTATAACGACACAGCAGTGAGTCTGGGGATGGAGGGTTGGTATGGAGAAGATATTAAGCAAAGTCTACGATTACAGGAAGTACTGTAACTTGTCTATCTTCCTAGAATCAATCTGCTCCTTACAGTTCCACTTTCTGGTCTTCAATAACAGGCTTCAGAAACCAGGTGCCCCCTTCCCCCGGACTAAGGAGGTTAGAGATTAGTACTTACTAGAAACGTAAACCATTCAGTGCAAACACATACAAAACCTGCAAGCTGCCTTGGATGTATGTCCAGAGCAAATGTTTGGTGATGGTTAAGACGCATGCTCTTAGTGGCAGCCCTACAAATCTCTGCAAGGAGCAGAACAGAGTGCTGCCAACAAAGTGGCTACAGGTATGCTAGAATGTGCTCTAACAAAGCCTTTTAACCGTATCCTTTCCACAGTGTACCAATGACGTATCAGTTTACAATCTATATGGAAAGGCACTGCACAGTGACAGGGAGTCTCTTTCAATAAGGATCGATAGACACAAATACTGTAGCTTCTGAGCATTTCTGTATTCCTTACTTCTCTCAAGGCAGAAATTAAGGGGTTGCTTGGCATCTTGAGAGTGTAGGAGCCTTTCTCCATCATTCTCTGCACTGGGAAAGTATGCTGGTAGAACCAAGGATTGCGTGAAAAGAAACTGTGACACCACTTTAGGTAAGAATTTGGGGGCATGTAGTAGAACTCCTTTGTCCTGTACAACAGTGTATAGAGGATCCTTGACTACAGCCTTTATTTTGATACTCTGCATGAAGAGGTAATTGCTACTAAAAACACTATATCCCAGGTAAGGTGCTTCACGTCAGAAGTGGCCACTGCTCAAAGGGCTTGAGAGTGACCAAGTCAAATACAAGACTGAGATCAGAAAGAATGACTGGCTCCTGAACTGGGGGTCATGTGTACAAGATTCCTTTATGGAATCTCTTCAACTCAGACAAGGTTACGATGCCCACTGGTTCATGGGTTGCTGATAGGAGCCAGATGGACTCCTGACTGAGAAGTACTGCAGGCCTGAGTCTGATAGGTCCAAAAGATGTTCCAAAACCTTATCGGGGGGACACTTCAAAGGGTCCATCAGGTTTTGGAACACCAAATGGAAAAATGCCTACATTTAGCCCTGTTCACTTTCCTGGTGGATGGCTTTCAGGCTGCTAATAACACTTCAGAAACTCCCTTGAGGAACACTATCTGTTTACCTCTATCTCTTCGGGAGCCAGGCCTGAAGACGGAAGGAGTGCAGATAGGGACGGATCAGATGGCCCAGTGCACGAGTCAGAAAGTCTGTTCTCACTGGCAGAGTCTGTGTCTGCCTGACTACCATATCTGTCTGGGCCAACATGTAGCTATCATAACCATCTTGCCCCCCATGTGCTTCCACTCTTAGGACTCCCTGAATAAGAGGAATTGGAGAGAAGGCCTAGACACATTGACTTGTCCACTATAGTAGACACATCCTGACAAAAAATGCCATGCCCTGGAATTCTGAATCAGAATTGTGGCAATCTGGCAACTGGGGTGTGTGTGTGCAAAAAGGTCTATGTCTGGGGTCCCCCACTCGAACAGGGATGGAACCACATCATTTAGCAGTGACCACTCATGAGGGTCTGCTAGTGTTCAACTTAAGTCATCTCACAGATTGTTCTGGACTCCTGGCAGACGGACACTCTCATTATCGCCCTACAGAGAGGGTAGAAGTGGGCTCCTCCTTGCTTACTATCATAGTACATGATACACTTGTCCATTTGGAGAAGCACTGTCATCTCTATCACACTGATGTGAGTCTCTGAGTCACTCCAGACTCCTTGAGTCTGGAGACTCTGACAGTGGACTCCCCACTCCTATGAGGGGGTGTCTGTGGTGAGAGTCACCAGTGGCTACGGAGGGGAGAAGGAGACGCATCACTGACTACCGCAGGTGCAACCGCACTAGCAGCTTTGTCACTTGTATGAGGTGGTTTAGAGGGTAGGATGCCTGTGACCACTAAATGCTGAGCATCCTCCAGGTGGTTATCACATGCAGTCTTGCCCGGGCACCGTGAACACAGAGGATGCCATGTAACCCATGAGTTGCTGCATGGAGTGTGCCATCAGGCAAGGACTGTCCATGACAAAGCATGCCATCTGAATAACTGAGTCTGCTCTATTCTCTGAACCTGAATAGAGTCCAGGACAGCTCCTGTGAATAGAAGCCAATCAGAGAGTATTAGCTTTGATGTGTAAAGTTTCTCAAATACTCATATCAAGGGCCAAAACTGTGAGACACTTGCCACTACCTGCCCTGTGCCCAGTCTGGACAGACTCTTTAGAAGCCAGTCAACCAAGTAAGTGAAGATTTAGAATTCCTACTTTCTGATTTATGGTGTCAGTATTGCAAAGCATTTTGTCAAGATCCGCAGTGCCAAAGAAAGCCCAAAGAGAATGCTTCATTCCCACACAAAAGCAAAGATACTGGTGGTGTTTGGGGTTGCCCAGAATATGCTGATATGCATCCTGCATGTCCAGCCATGCCAGACAGTCCTGGGGTCTCAGGTAGGGAAGCAGATACCCCAGGGCAACCATTTTGAACTTAGCTTGACACACAGAGACGTTCAGACTTCAGAAGTCAAGAGTAGAATGCACGCCCCAGATTTTTGGGGATGAGAAAGTACCAGGAGTAGAATACTTTGTTCTTTTTTGACAACGGCACTATCTTTACTGCCCTATCGTGTTGGAGGCCAGCAATCTCCACTGAAAGCAGCTCTGCCATGTGAGCTGGTAGGAACGGTCTCCCAGGGGGTATCTGACAGTTCTAAGGAGTATACCTCCCAGACAATCAGCAGAACCCATTTGTCTGTCACAATGGATTCCCACTGCTGACAGAACTGGGTCAAGCCCCCTCCCTCACCACCACCACCAGAGAAAAGTGATTCACCTCGGGAAGCTGAGGTGGTTACAAGGACTGCACCCTGTCAGAGGGTTGCACTGGGTGCCAAAGGTGCCTGAGCCTTCCGCTGTAGCTGGGAGCTGGATTGCTTAGCTTTAGCACCTTTAAGGGTCAATTTCTTTCCATTTGCCTTTTTGAGCGCTTCCTCCACATGTTGAGCAAAGAGATAATAGCCATGTAATAGGACAATCATTATCTGCAGTTGGACACTGAAGGCAAAGTCAACAGTTCGCACCAAAGAGCGTCTTGGAATGCAAATCCCAACAGCCGCAGAGCAAGGTGCTACATCTGAGGAGTCCACTGCAGCTTTTAACTGGTGGCTATCAGATTCAATGTCTTGCGCAACAGTCACAAAAAAACTTGCTTCGAAGAAGAGTTAGGCAGTGGATTTGAGCTTGCTCCATAAATGATGCTCATATTTCAAAACATGGGCTTGTTAACTTGCTATCCGCTGGCCTACTGTCCTCCTTGGGCATAAAGCCTAGACAGTCCTGCCTTAATTTGAGGGTGAGCCTGAAAAGAGGCATGGGGGGGGCTCCAGGAACTCAAATACGTTCTTTTTGGAGGAGCCTTCCTCGTTGGCTGTAAAGCCTAGACAGACATACCTTAACTTGAGGGGGAGCATGAAAGGAAGCATCCTTTGGGACCTGGGGTATAACCCACACTGTTCTTATGACAGAATTAGAGGGTCAAGCTGAAGCGAATGCCATTGCAGGCAGGAGCAGGTAACCCTCTTCCTTCTCATAATCTTCCTCCATATACTGGAGGTTAGCATTATAATCCTCATCCTCCCCTTCACTGTCAGGGAGGGGAGGCTGTCAATGATCCTAATAGGTAGCCAACATCAGTAGTGTAGGCATCAACAAAGAAAGCATAGCGCCAATGATGAAAGTCGAAGGCCAGAACTCAAAGCTGACAACGACAGCCCAGAAGGAAGTGTCAACAGTACTGGAACAGTGGTAAATTGAGCAAACAGCTTGAGCATTTATTTTTATTGAATTGCAGCATATACTTGGAGCCCTAATTTACATTAGGCAGAGGGGAGTGTTAGCCCTGCATAAAACTACTAGGGGCAATACGACCATATCAACGATTTAACTGGCTAGTGTGTATTACTGCAGTAGTCAAGGAGCCCATTAATGATCGGTGGCTCGATTGACTACTTTTAATGTGAAATTATCGCAACTCTTGTTGCGAAGCAGTCGGGAGGTACGCACCGCTACTTCCGGGTTCGGGGAGTCTTTTTAAAATGGAGCAGCTCAGCCACAGCTCTTATGGAACAGTGGTAAATTGAACAAACAGCTTGAGCACTTATTTTTATTGAACTGCAGCATATACTTGGAGCCCTAATTTACATGAGGCAGAGGGGAGTGTTAGCCCTGCATAAAACTACTAGGGGCAATACGACCATATCAACGATTTAACTGGCTAGTGTGTATTACTGCAGTAGTCAAGGAGCCCATTAATGATTGGTGGCTCGACTGACTACTTTTAACGTGAAATTATCGCAACTCTTGTTGCGAAGCAGTTGGAAGGTGCGCACAGCTACTTCGGGTTAGGGAGCATAAATCTTGAGAAGAAGAGCAGAGGCGACGTGGGCAGAGGCAGCGCAGTGTCGCTGGCGCTGAGATGCTAGAGACAAGCGGCTCGCGATGTCGACTGTGTCAGCTGAGCAGATCAGGAGGTTATATTGCTAGGAAGTGACTAATCTTGAGTTTAAAGATGTCGTGGTGTAAAGTATGTGAGATGTTCAAAGAAGGGGTACATGAGCAGATGTTTACATGCAGCAAATGTAATGAGATAAGCGAATTAAAGGCAGAAATCTTAGAATTAAAAAGAAGAATACAAGTGCAGTTAGAAATTTCCCTGCTGGAACAATATATTGACACCAGAGCTGAAGTGAATGTACAAGATAGTATGGGAGTAACCTTGGAGGAGACTAGAGAGGTGGCACCACCATGCAACGTAGCTAAAAGCCCAGAAAATTGGTCAGAAGTCCCCCAAAAAGGGATCATTTAAAAGAGGTAGACGCAATATTGGGGTCTCCAATATCCTGACTCCAAATAGATTTCAGGCCTTGTCAAAAACTGAAGAAGGGGAAGAAACTCAACAAGGAAATGCTGAATTAGGCCCTCAGGATTTATTTAAAGTATGCACAAGCACACAAAATAAAGAGTTGCCAGCCCGTCCATTTAATACTGCAGTAGATCCATTTGAAGTCATGAATGAGAGTGAACTCTATGGTAATATAGCACATTGTCCATCAACATATATTCAGGACCCACTGAACAATATTCCACGTGACATTTTATATATTTGTGATTCTATTTTAAGATATGCAGATGCTGAGCTATGTAAACAGCGAAATGACGATACAACACTTCAGTGTATTACCTGGAGCAGGTATAGGGGATATTAGGAACTTGCTACCAGGATTACTAGAGAATACCAGCACTCCATTTATAGTGCTACATATAGGAGCAAACGATGTGGGCAAAAGGCGCACATTGGATATACAGCGAGACTTTGAGGCAGTGGGGGCTTCACTAAAAGCAAGGGGGTGCGAGTTATTGATTTCAGGAATTCTGCCTATATTAAGGGCCAGCGAGCATATAAACCAGGCAATATACAGTTTTAATGGTTGGCTTAAGAGATGGGCTAATAGGGAAGGTTTTCTATATATTGATCACTGGTATGAATTCCTTAATAAACAGTTGTTCGCAAGGGACGGGCTACACCTTAACAAAATGGGAAAACGCATACTAGCCCAACAATTAAAAAATAGTGTAAATCACCATTTAAACTTAATGGGCAGGGGGATGGGGGGGTTATAAAAATTGGCCAAACAGCAAATAAGTGGAATTTTATTTTACTTAATGCAAGGAGTCTAACTGGTAAATTCGATGAGTTACAAGTGATTTTGAAGAATCAAAATATACAGATATGTGCAATAGTTGAAACATGGTGGCAACCCGGGGATACCTGGGATAGGCAAATCCAGGGGTTTGTATTGTATAATAAGGATCGGCCTCAATCTAGAGGTGGGGGGTTGCTTTATATATTGCCGAAGACATTACTGCTGAGAGTATGGATACAACTAGATGGCAGGATGCTGAGGCTATCTGGGTTAGGATAAGCCCACCCAAAGCAGCCAAAATTAATCTGGTGGTAATATATAGGCCTCCATCGACGAGACCAGAGGAGGATGAAATTATCTTAAATCTGGTAAATCAGATAACAGCAGCAGGAAATGTATTATTAGCTGGAGATTTTAACCTACCCGGTATAGATTGGGGTGGCTGGAGGGCTAGTACAGCAGCTGAATCCAAATACTTGGAGGCTTTTAGTCTAGGGGGGCTGGAACAGCATGTAACAGCCGCTACCAGACATAATCATATACTGGACCTAGTATTAAGCAATTTAGGTGATAATATTATAAACTGCAGGATTTGTCCACCCTTGGGATCAAGTGATCATGAAATGGTGAGTTTCCAGTATTCTGGAAATCTAGGAGAGAACAAGGGTAGTACTAAAATACATAGATATAATGCTGCTGATTTCATACAGATGGGCCAGGAACTGGCCGCATGGGAATGGCAAAAGGATTTTCAATACCAGACAGTAACACATATGTGGGATTTACTAACAGACAAGATAAATGGAGTAGTAGCTAGATATGTTCCTTGCAGTAATAAATATAACAAGACAAGAAATCAAACTGCACCTTGGATGAACAAATCACTTAAAAGTTTGCTTAAAACCAAAAATAAATCTTATCATACGGGCCAAAAAATTAATTCTAAAGAAGGATGGGAGGTTTATAGGAAAAATCTTAAAATAGCTAAAAAAGCTATAATAAGGGCCAAAAGCAACTATGGGTATCTATTAGCAGCAAGGGTTAGGGACAATTATAAAACCTTTTATACATACATAAACAGTAAAAAAGGGAAAACTACTACTATTGGACCACTAAAAACTCAGGATGGCAGTATTGTAAACGATAATAAGGCCCTTGCAGAGGTATACAATGTTTACTTTTCATCAGTCTATAATAAAATTCTCAGACTCTGCAGGTAGCTAGATGGTTAAAAAGGGTGAAACATCTCTAAGAATTGATCCCGTAGATGTCTTGACTAGGCTGCAGAAGTTAAACCAGAATAAGGCACAGGGCTCGATGGGATCCACCCAAGGGTGATAAAGAAATGGCATTATTTCTTGGGAACCCATATCTTACCTGTTTCAAGAAAGTATCAATACAGGTGAGGTACCTGAGGCTTGGAGACAGGCGGTGATTATACCATACATAAAAAGGCAGTAGACAGGAGGTTTCAAACTATAGGCCAATTAGTTTGACCTCGGTGCTGGGCAAGATCCTCGAGGGTATAATCAAGGATTATATTAGGACTTCATTGGCAGTACAAGCAGGATAGATAGTACACAACATGGATTTACTAAAGGTAGATCATGCCAGACTAACTTATTGGAATTTTATAACAAAGTTAGTAAGGCTATGGACATGGGAGAATCGGTGGGATGTGGTTTTCCTGGATTTCGCTAAGGCTTTCGACAAAGTCCCACACAAGCAGCTTGTAGAATCACTAAATGAGATAGGATTACCCCTTTGGATACAAAAATGGGTGGGGGATTGCCTTACCGGAAGAAGTCAGAGGGTATGTGTAAAAGGAGAGTTTTCCAGCTATGTCGGAGTGACTAATGGAGTTCCTCAGGGCTCGGTGTTGGGGGCCATGTTTGTTCAATTTGTACATTTCTTCGATGCAAGTAGAACTAGTTGTCTGGATGTCTAAATTTGCAGATGACACCAGAATTGGGTGTACAGTGAATAATTTGGAGGATCATGTAGTTCTTCAAACGGCATTAAATAGTTTGGATAAGTGGGCTACTCAGAAGCAATCAGTATTTAATATTGATAAGTGCAATATTATGCATTTTGGGAGGAATAATAATAGATTCCAGTATACTCTGGGAGGGTCAGTGCTGAAGGTAGTCTGTGAGGAAAGAGATCTGGGGATTATGATAAACCAGGACTTTAACTTTAGGCTTCACTGCAATACAGTTGTCAAAAAAGCTAGTGGTATAGCAAACTGTATAGCAAGACACATCCGGAGCAGGGACAGGCTGGTTGTGATGCCATTGTATAGTGCACTGGTGGGTCCCCACGTGGAGTATTGTGTACAGTTTTGGGTCCTTTATAAGAGGGGGGATGTTGAGCTGGTGGAGAGGGTGCAGAGGCGTGTGACTAAGAGGATCATGGGGACAGAGGGTATGAATTATGAACAGAGGCTATTTAGTTTGAAATTACATCCCTTGGAATATCGGAGATTGCGGGGCAATATGTGCTTGATTTATAGTGCATGGACAAATGCAGACATGTGGGATCTTTTGGGTCTAAAAAAAAAGGACCAAACATATGATACTAGGTCTCACAGTTTCCAATTGCTTAAGAACAGATAAGATACAATACAAACAGGAGGAAATATTGGTTAAATAATAGAGTGACAGAGGTGTGGAACAGCCTACCAAGAGAAATAGTGGAAAGTGGTACAATGCAGTCATTCAAAACACAGCTAGACAATTACCTTTTAGAAAGAAATATCATTGGGTATAGGTAAAGTATGATTCACGAGCTCACGGACAGTTTGTCTCTATGCTCTGTATGATCTATGTAATCTATGTACTGGTGTTGATGTCTGGTCATAGGCAGGAATTATATAAACAGAGTCGACATGATCTGCAGGGTAGCCCGTGAAGATAGCGAGCACAGAATGGCAAACCCTCACAATGGCAATGGACGCACAGCGCCGACACATTTTTGCGACCGATGGTTCCCCTACATTCCCGAGTGTGCCCCCCTCCAGAGTTGGAATATATATTAAGGTAGGTGCGGGGTGATAAGCCCCCTGCAAGAAAAGAAGGTTCCAAAAGTGTTTGCGCTGTGGGTTCGGCGCCGTTGTGATGGTTCACTGTTCCACAATCGCTGTTATGACATGGAACTGGTCTGCAGGAAAGTCTGCCAGTTGATGACACCCATAGCAGGGGTTACTGAAGCCCAATGGTGGAACTGTCCGTGATCTGTTATTAGCAGCACAGCCAGTGCCAGGCTCCGGCACTGTTGTCTCAGAGACAGCAGGGGGGCATCAGAATCCAAGGTCGCAGCCACAGCATGGCTCTTAGAAGGCAACTTACTTTTATCTCATTTTAGGGAGACCTGAAATGGGCAGGAGAATTTACCAACCATGAATCTTTATGCGTCCTTCAATGTTGTTGCTTCTCCATATCTTTTGACATTTTTTCCTTTTGGTTTTCCAAAGCCACTGACATCTGTGGTAGAGTTTTCTACCCCCGCCACCGACTACCTAAGTGAATGGCGGTACTACAAAGATGCAGAGCCAGTGGAGCGAGCTTTAAAGTTATCGAATGCAGTGCACTCTCTATATCCTTTAGAAAGGCTTCTAAAGCCTTCTGGCGACATCTCCTTGTGGACTGGTGAAAACCCTGGCAAATACGTCAGTTTCTAATGTCATGCCAGTGGCCTAGGCAGACAAACAGCATATGGGTGTTGTCCTTGTAGATTTTAACTTTGCTGCAATAACAGAGATGGAATAATGGTTTTTTAAGCTTCAATGGCACTGTAGTAGTACAAAACATACAGTGAAATAAGAAATAAAATGAACTATGAAAATCACCAACAAAGATAACAAGAAATTTCATTGTTGATTCTCTGGTGATCTGAGGAGTGGATGACGGCAGGAGAAAGAATGTAGGGATGACTAAGCCACCTACATCATATAGGTAGTAGCAAAGTGGGCAGCCCCAGCCGGCAAATGTTTCTGGGTGGATTTGACGCCGACAGCTTATAGGTCTAGTGGTGTGGCTCAATGGAGGGAAATGTCCTTGAAGAAGATCCAAGATTATGCAGGGGCTTAGCCTTGACAGAAAACTATAGATAAGGTTACTCACCTGTAACCATAGTTCTAGGAGTGGTATACAGTTCACATCCACATTTTGGCAGTTCCACTGGAACGGTCTCATTCATCAGATGTTTTCAAGTTAAGCCCCCCTCCGCCACCCGAGTGGTATATCCTCTGCCTTTGCCCAGTGATGTCAGATATTTATACGCTGGAAGCAGGAATCCATGTGCCACTTGCAAGGGGAGAGCGGGTGAGCTGTGTCAATGAGAACTGTATACCACTCACAGAAAGTACAGTTATGTACTTACCGTAACAGTAGATCTTCAAGGAGTATCTCTTGCAGTAGCTAATACACTAGGGTCGTCGCAAAAGGGCGCTCTTGTGCATGGCAGTTTTCTTCTAGCAATTTCCTAGGGGCCACCCACACATAACATCATCATCCTGCACCTATATAAGAGTGAGAGCGGCCCCAGGCATCCTCAGTTCCCAGCCAGATTCAGCTCACTAAGCGAGGACCGAGGGAGAGCTGAGGTACCTTAGGTATCCCCTGATGTATATATATTTGGATTAGCAGTTGTTCTCTTAGAGACACCCCTCGAAGATCTACTGTTACAGTGAGTATGCAACTGTACTATCTTTCACGGGGATAATCTCTTGCAGCAGGTAATACAGTTGGGATGACTCCCAAGCAGTAGACCCAGGGAGGGCAGAAGAGTTATGATAGAAGGCCTTGTAGGACAGCGTGACCAAAGGCCGTCCTACGGCAAGAAGCAATGTCTAAGTTGTAGTGCTTTGTGAAGGTATGTATTGTGGACCACGTGGCTGCATTGCAGATATCTGTGATATATGCCCCTTTGAAGCAGGCCAGTGTAGTGGCCATGGCTCAGGTAGAATGGGCTTGAACAGGTCCTGGTAAGAGTTTGGTATACTTCTTATAACAAAAAGTTATGCAATGTGCCAACCAGTTGGAGAAGGTCTGCTTAGTGACCGGGAATCCTTCCCTGGTTGGGGCAAAAGTAACAAAAAGCTGAGGAGTCTTCCTGAAAGATCTGGTATGATTTATATAACATATCAAAATGCAATGAACATCTAAAGTGTGTAGGAGATATTCTCCTGAATTAGAATGCTCAGGGAAGTAGACTGGCAGTCCTATAGACTGATTTAAGGTCTGCTCCGAGACCACTTTTGGTAAAAAAGAGAGATTGGTACGAAGGGACACTCTGTCTTTATACATACGAACATATGAATATGCCAGAAGATAAAGGCCTTATAGTCTATCGAGTGTGCTGCTAGCAGCCCTTATACAGCAGCTGCCCCTCCTTTCCCTCCCTCTTACCCTATCACATCTTCTTTTGAAGCAGCCACTGTTCTACAGGATACCACTTCCACAGGCAACGCATTCTACCCAGACACCACTCTCTCTGTAAAAAAGTGTCTTCTCATTTCCCTCCTGAACCCTCCCCCCTGCAATCTGAGATTATGACCATGAGTGTCCCTACCCCCCCTTAACTTGAATAGTCCCTGTGTGCCTGTCTTGTTTATTTCCTTCATGTACTTGAAGGTTTCAATCATATCCCCCATCTCTCCTCCAGTGAGTACATGTTCAGCTCCCTCAGCCTGCTCACGTCGGGTATGTCCCCTAATCCCTGGATCATCGTTGTTGCCCTGTGCTGCACCCCCCTCCAGTAACTTAATGTCCCTCTTCAGGTATGGACACCAGTACTGCACGCAGTATTCCAGATGTGGCCTAACCAGTGACCTCTCCTTGAAGACAGACTCCGGCAATACAACCCAGCATATTGTTGGCCTTTGCAGCTGCCTTCCTGCATTGTGCTGAGTTGTTGATTGAGCCCGTTATAATCACCCCCAGATCCTTCTCCTCCTCTGTCACGGCTAGCTGAACCCCCCCCCCCCCAAGTTGGTAGCTCCTTCTTGTTTTTTTGGCCCCAAAATATAGCACCTTGCACTTTTTGGCATTGAACCCCAACTGCCAGGTGTCCGACCAGGTCTCCAATTTTGACACATCATCCTGCAACCCATGCCACCCTCCTAGGTCATCCACTACTGCTCCCATCTTGGTGTCATCTGCAAACAAACTGATCTTGCTCTTGATGCCCATTGAGATGTCTGATATGAACAACCCAAATGACACCGGTCCCAGCACTGAGCCCTGCGGTACTCCACTTGTCACTGCCCTCGGAGATGAGGGCTCTATGTATGTATGGAATCTAGTATAGAAGATTAAGTAAGATTCCTTACACATCAGGGCATGTAGCTCAGATATACGGTGAGCTGAAGTGACAGCAACTAAGAATAATGTCTTCCTGGCTATGAAGTGAAGGTCGCAAGTAGCCACAGGCTCAAAGGGGTAGAGGGTCAGTTTTTCTAGTAGGAAATTCAAGTCCCATGGAGGGGTGAGCCATCTAATAGGAGGTTTGAGGTGTAACATACCCCTTAGAAACATCTTGGCAAGGTGGTGTTGATAAAGTAGTCTCCCATCTAAAGGTTCAAGAAAGGCCGAGATAGAGGCCAAATGGACTTTGATAGAGGAGTAGCTGAAGCCCGTCGTGTCGAGCGAAGCCAAGTAGTCCAATACCTTAGTCAATGGATGTGAATAAGGGTCCAAAGACCGGGAAGCAGCCCATATGGAGAAGCGTTTCCATTTGGCATTATATGTTTCCCTGGTAGATGGTTTGCGTGAGGTCAAAAGAATATTGGCCACTGGTGAGGAGACTTGAAGGTGGGCTATGAAAGTGTCCTCTGGAGCCAAGCATGAAGGTGTAGTGACTACAGGTTGGAGTGAAGGGGAGTTCGCTGATCCTGTGTCAACAGGTCTGGCCTGATGGGCAACAGGAGTGGATCCGCCACTGAGAATTGTTGAAGTAGGGGGAAATCACGCCAGAGAGGGGCTATGAGGATAATAGTGGTAGGTTCGAGTTGTAATTTCAATAAAGTCCATTGCAGGAGTGGGACCGGGAAGGGGGGGGAGAAGCATATAACAAGAGTCCTGTCCACAGTTGGGACAGGGCATTGACAGACAGTCCCTTTTTGTTTGGGATAATGGAACAGTATCTGGGTATGTGGTGACTGTTATGGGAGGCAAAGAGGTTGAGGTGTGGGCTCCCCCACAACTGAAAAACCATCCGAAAAACTTTGTGATTAAGTGTCCACTCGTGCGTGGAGGTCTGGCGGCTGAGAATGTCAGCCAAGGTATTGTGGCATCCCGGTAGATGGACAGCAATCAACGATAGATGCTGAAGTATGGCTTCCTGCCAAACTGCTGTTGTTCCCTGTAGAGAGCGCAGGATCTGGTACCTCCTTGATTATTCAGGTAATACACTATCGAGGTGTTGTCTGATTGCATCGGTAGGGGTCCCGGGACGAGACGGGGATGAAAAGCCTAAAGGGCAAGGTGGACCGCTCTCATTTCCAGTATATTTATATGAGGAGGGTTAGAGTACCAGTGCCACCTGCCCTGAGTCATGTAAGGACCCAGATGAGCCTCCCAGCCATTGGAGGAAGCATCCGTGGTTAACATCTGTTGGGGAGGAGGGGACTGGAAGGGTATGCCTTGAGACTTTTCTATGGTGCTAAGCTTTTGGTAACTAATTATTGGATGTTATTAGTTTGATTTTTGTTATTGAGATTTTTTTTTTTCCTATCGTGTGGTTTTAAAATTGTTAAAAGTGCCCTGGTTTTTGAAAGGCACCGTATAAATAAAGTTTATTATTATTATACGTTGGCATGATTGGTCCACCAGTCCAGGGCCGATCAGAGAACAGGAGTGACTCAGAACTTGTGTTCGAAGTCCCCTATTTTTTTTCCCTCCACTGACTTTGAACAGTCCATTGGATTGATCTCATGTGTAGATGGGCAAAGGCCACCATGGGGATGGCTGTGGCCATATGTCCCAAAAGGCATAACAGGCATCTGGCTGTGACAAATTGCTGAGCTTGTATCTGGGAAGAGGAGATAGAAGTTTGTCCTGTCTGTCGGCAGGGAGATAAGCCCTGGTGAAGGTGGTATGCAGAACGGCTCCTATGTACTGGAGCAGCTGGGTAGGAGTTGGATTGGATTTGGGCCAGCTGACCATAATTTCTAGGGAGTGGAAAAGATTGCAGGTTGCCTGGGGGGACAAAAGCAGAGAGGTTTTAGAATCTGCTTTTATAAGTTAATCATCTAAGTACGGGAAGACGAAATGTCTGTCCCATCTCAGAGCTGTTGCCACCACCACGACTAAGCACTTGGTAAAGATTCTTGGACGGATGAGAGACAAAATGGGAGTGCCCGAAACTGGTAATGTTGTCCTAGCAGGTAGAAGCGAAGGAACCGGAGGTGTGCAGCATGTATGGGAATATGTAAGTAGGCATCTATCATGTCTAATGCGCATAGCCAATCCCCTTGTTTTAACATTGGCATTATGGATGTTAAAGCGACCATCCGGAACCTCTTGTACTGAATGTGTAGATTCACTTGTCTGAGGTCTAGTTTAGGTCTGAGGTCCACGGTGTATCTGGGTACCAGAAAGAAATGGGAGTAGAATCCTTGATGGTACTCTGAAGGGGTGACCGGATAAACTGCATTCTTCAAAGAAATGCCTGGAGTTCTTCTTGGAGAATGGGCATATGATCAGGTGGGTAAGAGACAGAATGGTGAGGATTGGGAGGGGGAGGCAGTGATGTGAGTTCCAGAGTGTGCCCCATCTGGATGATATGAAGTACCCACTCATCCGAGGTTATCGCCTGCCAGGCCTCTAAATGGAAGGCAAAGCGACCGCCCATGGCTTCAGAGGCCTGGTTGAGGAAGCCCGGGCAACGCCCAAGTTGGTCATTGGGAAGTGGGCTGACCAGATCCAGCAGTGGGGGTGGGAGCAGGAGCCCTTGGAGGCAGGAGTGGCGATCCTAGAGGATGGCTGGGAATGACTATGGAATCCACCTCTGTAGGTACCTCTGTGTTTGCCACTTCTCTTTGATTGAAAAGAAGACTAGGAGCGGTACTGGTAAGATGGCTATGAGGAATGATACATACCATGTACCATACATAAGGTCCGACCTGAAACCTGGAGATCATACAGAAACATCTGGGTACCAGAACTAGAAAGTTTGGATCCATTGAAAGGGGCATTTAACACTTTATGCTGTACATCTGGTGTAAATCCTGATACACGTAACCAGGCATGTCGTTTGAGGGTAACACCTGTGGCCGATATACGAGCAGAAGTATCCACCACATCATACCCTGAATGGAGCAAATGTCAAGAGATGGGAGTTGCAAGTGGAAACTGTTGCCAATAATTGGTTCTTCTCCTGAGAGGGAGGGAGTTTATTGACTAGTTCTATAGCAGAAGACCAGAGGGTACATTGGTATTTAACCATGTGTCCCATATAGTTTAAAATTCTGAGATTCATGGTACCCGCCTGGAATACCTTCTTCTCGAGGTTAATAGAGACAGCAGGATTCCTTATCAGGGGTAATTAGCTAATGTGCTTTGGCTGTTTGGTATGATCATGAGCTGTTGTGATCACTACCGAATCTGCTTCGGGGTAACAGAAAGGAAAGGATGGTCAAGAGGAGCCTAGTAAAGGCCTTTCTAGGAACAGTAAACAGCTGAGGGTTGGTTCCAAGTCGCCATTACAGCATTTTGATAAGTTTGTATAAGACAGGGTAACACTATGACAGGCTCTTCAGGCAGTTCAAGATAGTCTGCCATATCCTTTCTTTGTTTATCATGCTCCATAGTTGAAAATCCCATGATTTTTTGAATTTTGACCATCATCTCATGAAAGGATGGGTCATCAGAAGGAAAGGCAGCATGATGGGAGGCATCCTCATGCAAGGAGGAGATAGTTGAAAGACGACGGAGGACGAGAGTCCAGGTCCTGGAGCTCAATACCTTGAAGATCTCTTGGAAAACTTTCTGGAAATTCTGCCTCTTCTGAGAAATACTCTTCCTCATAGGAAGAAGGGGACCAGGTCGGAGAGGGTTCCCTATCACCTTGGAAGCATTTAGGTGGAGGAGTGGGAGAACGGGAAGGGCGACCCGCCTCTCCTGAAGTGGGAGGCTGATAATTCCTCATTACTTTCAGAACCTGTTGCACCACTGCAGTCACATCCAATGAGGCAGTAGCGGAGGGTGGGGTAAGTGGTTTCTGGGAAACCAGAGGAATCGTGGAGGAAACTGAACGTGAGGTATAAACAGATCTGGCCCCTGGGTGGTAAATACCAGGGTCTTGGGCCCTATCTGGTTGGCCACTGTGACAGAACGGTTGTGAAGGAGGAGGGGAAGTAGAAATGGCAAAACCAGTAGTTCTCCCCATGAAAATCTGGCCTGTCTTCGATGGGGCAGTAAATTGGAAGGCAGTAGAAAGCTTAAAAGCATATGTCGTCGATGGGAAATGAACCACCATTGATGGGGAAATCACTGGAACTTACAAAGGGTTTCACAGAAACTGCTGAAAGGGTACCAGAAAGTGCCATTGATGAAAGAATGTAAACTCCCATCGATAAAGTAGCAGTTCTAGGGGGCATCGTTGAAGGTGGAGCACCAGTAGTGATGGCCATCAACGAATGTCTGCCCGATGAGGATGATTTATCCTTACCACGTTTATGCTTCTTGTGTGAAACTGCAGTGGAGGACTCCTTGGATGGGCCCCCTTCTCTAAGAGAGAATTTCTGCTCCAATCTCCTCCAGCCATCGTAGATGGGTTGCCTGGTTGAATTCATAGGTATCATAGGTAGATCAGAGCCGAGAAGACCGTAGTCCATATTGCTCGCCAATATAATTAGTCATAACCCTTAATTGATTTATCTCTTAAAAAATTATCTAATCGGGTTTTAAATAAATTCATAGTTTCACTAGTCACCACAGAGAGTGGCAGCGCATTCCAAATTTTAGACACTCTGATAGAGAACCAAGAACTTCTCTGTTTAGTTCTACATCGTTCTACCAATAATTGTAGTGGGTGAGCCCTAGTTTCATAAACTACTTCTCTGAATACCAGTCCCAAAGAATCCCATAAGGTACTATCGTGTAGAGCTCTATACACCAGACACAAATCCCCTCTCAGTCTGCGATATTCAAGACTATAGAGTCCAAGTTTTGTAAGTCTATTTTCATAATCTAGTCCCTGAACTTCGCTGATTCTTTTAGTTGCCCTTCTCTGAATACGCTCAAGGGCATTTATGGAACCCCTGTCACCAGGAGACCAAAACTGGGCACAATACTCAACATGAGGCCTAACCAACGAGGAATACAATGGGAGTAGAACCCTGCTACTTGTATTTGTGATATGCTTTTTAATACAGTGGAGAATACCCCCTGCTTTATTAATAATTTGTTGACAATGTAAGCCAAATTTTAGATCATTTTTGACCCTAATTCCCAGGTCTCGCTCATCTTCAACAGCTTTAAGAACTCTGTTACCCATAAAATAATTAGCTAATGGGTTATCTTTCCCAAAGTGCATTACAACGCATTTCTCAACATTGAACACAAGTTTTTTTGTTAATTCCCAATCTTCAAGTTCATTTAATGCGCTTTGCAAAGTACATACATCCTCAGGTTTATTAATTTTGTGGCCTATCCGAGTATCATCAGCAAATTCAGTTAACCAGACATTAGATGAAGATGTTAGTGAGGAGATATAGAGATTAAAAAGACAGGGTCCCAGTACAGAACCCTGTGGGACCCCACTAGTCACTGGTTCATATTCTGAGTAATAACCCTTTATACAAACTTGCTGAGTCCTCTCAAACAGCCAAGACTCTATCCATCTAGTTATGTTCCTATCGAGTCCCATTTCTATTATGGTGTCAATAAATTCACCATGCGGCACCTTGTCAAAGGCCTTTGAAAAGTCCAGCAGAATTACATCCACAGCTTCACCCCCCATCCAAAGCCAAACTAACCCCACCACAAAATTCAAGCAGGTTAGTCATACAAGAACGGGATTTGACAAATCCATGCTGTGTTTGGTCTGGTTGTATAATAGTCTCTATATACTTTTTTATTATACCCTCCATGATTTTACTCAGGACAGAGGTTAAACTAATGGGTCTATAATTTGTAACATTATGTTTAGATCCTTTATTTTTATAAATGGGAATGACAGTAGCCTGTCTCCATTCTTCCAAGACCTCACCTTCTATAAGAGATTTTGTAAATAGAGCAGCCAATGGACCAGATAGGGGGAATGCCTGTTCTTTCAAAATACGGGGGTGAATTCCATCAAGTCCAGCCGATTTATTAGGGTTGAGTCCCAAAAGTAATTTCTCCATTTCCTTATCCTCAATCTTATATTGTGTGATAATGGGATGAATATTGTGATTCTTAGTGGGGGTAGTTTTGTTATTAAAGACTGAAGAAAAGTAGTTATTACAAATTACAGCCATATCTGTTTTGTCAGTTTGTAATTCTCCATTTTGATTTTCTAATGGGCCAATAACAGGCGCACCACCCCTTTTACTATTTATATAAGTATAAAAGGCTTTATAGTTGTCTTTAACATTTGCAGCTAGCCTATATTCATGATCACTCTTTGCTTGTCTAATACTTTTTTTTTAGATATTTTTAAGCATTGTTTATAGTCAAGCCAGTTCTTTTGAGAGTTACTTAATTTTGCTTTCATAAATGCCCTATTTTTCTTTTTAATGTATTTCCTAACTGTTTTACTCATCCACGGTGTTTTAGGTTTACTATTGTCCATTTTCCTAATTTGGGGGATATATTTTTTTGAAGTAATGGTCAGTTTAGCATTTAAAGACTGCCATATTTCTATAAGTGATTTATGGTTAAATTCCGATTTCCAGTCCCATTGGGACAATTCATTGTGAAAATCTCCAAAATTAGCCTTATTAAAATTATATACTGAAATAATACTATGATCAATTTCATGGTTCACTTTATAATTAAAGTATACCATTGAGTGGTCACTAGACCCAAGTGGTGGAATAACTTTAATGTTTGTTAAGCCAGCACCCGAATTAGTTAAGACTAAATCTAATATATTTGTACCCCGAGTGCTATCCTTAACTAATTGTTCCATATTATGCTCCAAAAAGGTTTCCAAATAATTATTTTCAGTAATAGTATTAGTGTTAAATGTGTTCCAGTTAATACCTGGTAAATTAAAATCCCCCATCAAGATAGCATTTGTTGATGATGAAAACTCATTTATAAATTCTAGTAATTGGACATTATCCCTAAGGGAAATAGACGGGGACCTATATACAACACCAAGATGAATATGCTCACCAGTTTTAGGGAGGATTTTAATCCATAAGGCTTCTATATCAGGCCAACGACTCATTACAACATTACCAGTTGTAATATTGTTAGAATTAAAAAGGGCTACCCCCCCTCCCTTAGCACAGTTTCTGTCCTTGTGTAATAAGGTGTAGCCAGTGATATCTTTGTCCCAAGTGTCTGTATCTTGCCACCATGTCTCAGTGATTGCACATATATGAATATTTAATTGCACCAAGATAAGTGTAAGTTCGTCAAACTTATTATTTAAGCTCCTTGCATTGATAAGTAAGCAATTCCAATCAGGTGTACTTGGACCTACCATACTACTTTTAGAGTTGAGTTGAGAAGATGGTCCCCCCCCAGTTGTTAGTTTAAACTAATATCTATATGTTTCCTTAACCTATCTGCAAAGATCCGTTTACCATACTTATTCAGGTGTAAGCCATCCCTTGCAAATAACCCCTGGTTTAAGAAACCATCCCAGTTTTCTAGAAACATAAAACCTTCCCTATGACACCAACGTTTAAACCATCCATTTAAAAATATTATGCTTTGTCTTTTTGAAGGGTTTGCACAAGGGACAGGTAATAATCCTGAAATGATTAAATCTCCACCCTGATTTTTTATTGAATTTCCTAACCATTCAAAATCGCTCTGTATTTCGGTGACAGGACGTTTGCCCAAATCATTTATTCCCACATGTAGTAGTGTAAGTGGATTTTTTGTGTGTTCATGCAGTCCTGTTAATAAATTTCTAATATCGCTTATTCCTGCTCCTGGCAGGGCGCTAACAGTGGTATGCATGTTTTGATTTTTGCATATGGTCCTATCTGTATAGCGCAACACTGAATCACCTATAACCAGGACGTCCCTCGTGATATCAACAGGAATTGAATCATTTGTATTCAAAGATACCGTTTTGCTAATACTAGAAGTAATATCTATTGGGGGAGTATCACTGCTAGATACATTTTCCAAAACACTATATTTATTAGTGAGTGGGATATTAGTTATATTTGAAATTCACCCAATGTTACGTCTACCCTTTTTGCCAGTTTTTTTAGGAACTTGACACCATTCTTCTTCTGTATTTAAACTACCATTAATAGAAATAGTAGAACTGGGTACATCAGCAACCAAGGTATATTGCTGGCAGTGTTTGCAGGAGATGGTGTCGTGTGTGGAACCCAGACCCCTAACACAAACGGTGTGGTTGTCATAATGGTAGATCTTCCTACCGCAATGACATGACCGAAATAGTGATCGCTTGCTTGTAGATTCTTTGGACATTTGTCGATGAAGATCAGAAATCGAGGGCAAGTCCATTCCCAGCTCAAGTTCTCGTCGATGACTGCTTCAGAAGCGCTAGCTGCTGTGTGCAAGCTGAAGACGACGGGAAAATGAACTGCGGATGCCTGGGGCTGCCCAGGATGATGATGATGTCATGTGTGGGCAGCCTTAGGAAAAGACTGCTATCAGAAAGCTGCCATGCACAAGTGCGCCCTCTGGTGATGACCCAAGTGTATTACCTGCTGCAAGACATTATCCCCATGGAAGATCTATGGTTACAGGTGAGTAAATACAGGTTACTCACCTGTAACAGGAGTTCTAGGAGTGGTATATGTTGTTCATCCACACTTACCGGCAGGCTCCTTGCAGCTTTAAATCTTGCCGGAAGGTCTTCAAGCTGGCTCCTCCCATCCACCCGGGTGGTAAAACTCTCGGCTGTGCCCCATGATGCCAGATCTAGCCCACTGGAAGCCAGGTTGTGCGTCGAAGCCGGGGAGGTCGGGTGGGTTGTGTGGATGAACAACATATACCACTCCTAGAACTCCTGTTACAGGTGAATAACCTGTACTTCTAGGGATGTGGATATGTTGTTCAATCCAACCTTACTGGCAGACTCCAAGCAGTTCTCCGAGAGGAGGGAGGCAAGGCGCGCACCCCCTACTTGGGAAATAAGGACTGGAGAACCGAGGTCCCAAAACCAGCATTCCGGCGTGACTCAAGGTCGATGTGGTAGTGGGTAATGAAGGTGTGTGCGGACTTCCAGGTAGCAGCCCTGCAGATTTCCTGGATAGGGACGTCCCTGGAAGCAGCCACCGAAGCAGCGGTATGGCAGGTAGAATGAGCTCTTATCCTTTGGGAGGCTCCATGCCCGCCAACCTATAGCAGAGATCTATGCAGGAGGTGATCCACCTGCCTATCGTCCGCTTGGCTGCAGGTCTGCCAGGTGCGGCTTCAGCGTAGGTGACAAACAGCTGGCGAACCTCTACCCGAACTTCAGCCTTCCGCTCCTTATAACAAGACAGCGCTCTTCTACGGTCCAGAGTATGGAGCTTATATTCGGCCTCCGAGGTGTGACTGGGGTAGAACACCGGCAGAGTCAACACCTGGTTAAGGTGAAACTCTGACACCACCTTCGGAAGGAATTTCAAGTGGGGGCGCAGGACAACCTTGTCCCTGTGGAAGACCAGATAAGGAGACTCAATGGAAAGTGCCTGGAGCTCTCCCATCCTTCTGGCTGACGTGATAGCCACCAAGAAGGTGGTCTTCCACGACAGGTGGAGAGATATCACACCTGTGCATCGGTTCGAATGGCTTGCCCATTAGCTTAGCCAATACCAGCAGCAGATCCCACGGAGGTGGAGGTTCTCGCACCGGAGGGGATATGTGATCAAGGCCTTTGAAAAAGCGCATGACCACCTTCTCCTGCGCCCGGTCAGCAGAGATGGCTGCCAGGTGCACCTTAAGGGTCATCGACCGAAGCCCTAGCTGAGAAAGGGACCACAGGTAGTCCAGAATGCTAGCCAAAGAACAGGAGGAAGGGTCCAACCCCTTACCCTGACACCAGATGGAGAATCTCTTCCATTTGAAGGCACAGCATTTTCTGGTTGACTCCTTACAGGATGCCTCAACGACGTTGAAGACCTCATCGGAAAGACCCAAGGCCTGGAACTCTAGCCGCTCAGGAACCAGGCTGTCAAGTGCATGGATTTAAGGTCCGGGTGGAGTACCTTCCCCTTGTTCACTGAGAACAGGTCCGGATGGGCTGGAAGCAGCCTCAGAACCCTGGAGTTGAGGCTGAGGAGATCTGGATACCAGAACTGGTGGGGCCAGTCTGGGGCTACCAGAATCACCTGCGCCTTGTCCCTCTTCGCCTTGAGAAGCACCTTGTGGATCAAGGGAAATGGAGGGAAGGCAAAGAAGAGGCCCGGGGTCCACGGCCTCGAGAAGGCATCCCCCTGCAGCGAGCCCTGCTGGGGGGGGGTCGTGGGTGGAACAGCCTCAGCTTCACATTCTCTCTGGAGGCAAACAGGTCCACCTAAGGGGTGCCCCACTGGGAGACCAGATCTTGTACTACCTCTGGCAGGAGAGACCACTCGTGAGATGCAGCGCCTATCCAGCTTAGGACATCGGCCAGACTGTTGGAGGCTCCTGCCACATGGATGGCTAGGAGATCTGCCTCCAGGCTGATCATGAGAGACCAAGTGTGGTGAGTCTCCTTGCACAGAGGCAAGGAGTGCGTCCTGCCCTGCTGGTTGAGGTAGCACATGGTCGTGGTGTTGTCCGTCTGGACCTGGACCACTTGACCCCGTACAAGCAGAGCGAAGGCAGTGAGGGCTAGTCGGACCGCTCGATGCTCTAGCAGGTTGATGTGGCATCGAGACTCCTGAGTGGACCAGTGGCCGTGGGCTCTGAGCTCCCCCAGAGAGGCACCCCAACCCATCAGAAAGGCATCGGTCATGAGAGTGACTGTCGGCTCGGGGTGGACAAATGGGATACCCTCCTGCAGATGAGCTGCAACAAGCCACCACTGGAGGCCATTCCACATCTGCTGGGTCATGGTCACTGGCTGGTCTAGAGGACTGGAGCACTGTGACCATTGGCGGGCCAGCCCCCATTGCATGGGACGCATGTGCCAGCGGGCCCAATGGACCACGCTGGTGCAGGCCGCCATGAGGCCCAGGAGGCACAGGAAGTCCCGGGCAGGGTACAACTGCCCAACCAGAAATGATTGGGCAAAGAAGGAAAGGACCTCAGCCCTGTCCGCCGGGAGCTGTGCTCTGGCTTGAAGAGAGTGGAGCGCTGCCCCAATGATCTGAATCACCTGCGATGGCATGAGTTCCGATTTGGCCCCATTGATGAGGAGGCCAATCTGATAGAAGACCTGGAGGGCTAGATCCCTGGACCGCTCCACCTCCAACCTGAAAGGGGCTGCAATCAGCCAGTCATCCAGGTAAGGGTACACCCGGACCCCTCAGCGCCGCAGGAATGCTGTCACCACTGCCATGCATTTGGTGAAGACCCTGGGAGCTGGAGAGAGGCCAAACGGCATGGCCCGGAACTCATAAAGGTATCCCTTTGCCCTGAAGTGGAGGAATCGCTGGTGGGATGGACGGATTGGGACGTGAAAGAATGCGTCCTGAAGGTCCAGAGAACAGAACCACACTCCTCATTCCAAGGATGGAATAATCTGAGCCAGAGTGACCATCCTGAAGGTGCGAGACCTTAGGAACTTGTTCAGGTCGTGTAGGTCAAGAATGGGGTGCCAGCCCCCCGTCCATTTTGGGACCAGGAAGTACCTGGACACAAACCCTAGGTCTGGAGGAGGGTCCGCCACTTCCCTGATCACCTCCTTCTGGAGGAGCAGGGCAATGTCGGCTCGATGAGCCAACAGAGAGGCTGCGGAACCCGTAGCCCCCCATGGGCGACAGCTCGATAGGGTGGGGACTGTTTGAATTCCAGAGGCAGACCCCTGCCTACCACTTCCAACACCCAGTGGTCCATGGTAATATCGGACCAGGAGGAAAGGAAGTGTCGGAGCCATCCCCCAACGAGGGGAACCCGGGGAGGAATGACGAGGTTGGGGGTGACGCCCCTAAACCCGTCACTGGGCAGGCTTGGAAGAAGGGCCGGCCGAGGAGCTGCCAAGGCCTTTTCCACCCGGCTTCCTGCTGGAGGAAGCAGCAGGCTTGGCTTTGGGGTGCCAAGTGCAAGCCTGCTGGCCCTGATGCTGGTGTTGCAGGGCCGGACATGCCGCTGGGGCTGAAGGACGAAAGGGCTTACGCTGCTGCTGGCGGCCTTTGTCCTTCTGGGCAGACATGACCGAGTCCAAGGTGGCGTTGGACTTCTCGATCCGTTGGAGATGACCCTCCATCCCGGGACCGAACAAGTCGGTACCCAGGAAGGGAACGTCTGCCAGCTTGTGCTGGGTATCCGCTGTAATAAAGGTGGAGATCCGCAGCCAAGCTCTGCTGCGCATGGCCACTGCGGCCGCTACTGACCAGGTATACGAGTCAGCGATGTCCAAAAAAGTTTGGAGCTGCTATTTGGCCACCGCCCTTCCCTGGTCCCGCACCTGCTTGACCATCATCTGAAGGTCAGTCAGGAGATGAGGAATCACCTCATCCAGGGAGCCCAAAAGAGTGTGTGAAAAGTGTGCCATCAGGATGGCTGAGCTAGCCTGACGAAGGCCTAGGGAGGAAGCAGCATACACTTTCTGCCCTGAGTAGTCCAATTTCTTGGACTCCTTATCGGGTGGCTTGTCCACATCCTGAGTGTTCCCGGAACGTTGGAAAACGCTGTCGGTCACTAACCCCTCCGCAGAGGGGTGTTCCGATCAACTGGAGAGTGAACCTGTAGGGACCACATACTTCCGAGCTATCCTGGCCGAAGCTGCTGGACAAGAAGCTGGCCACTGCCACAGCTCCAGGGCTGGGCCAACAATGGCTTCGGCCACCGGGAAGGCCTCCGTAGGGGAATCTCTTCAGTCCAGTATCTCCATGAGGGGATACCTGGCCCATTTTGAAATGGGTTCGAGCTTCATCCCAGTGGATTCTGAGATGAGTTGAAGCATACCTAAGAACGAGAATGGGCTCTCGTACACCAACTGACCCCCAGTGGACTCCAGGTCAAGCAACCTGGAGAACAAGGAGGAATCGTCGTCAGACTCCGAGGAGTCTGCAAACAGCTGCCGAGCACCTGAGCCACCCTCCACATACGAACATACGAAATTTGCCAGCAGATAAAGGCCTAGAGGTCTATCAAGTCTGCTCGAATGTGCAGCTAGCACCCCTTATTCTGCAGCTGCCCCTCCCTTCCACCCTTCCCCTTCATTAACTCTCCCTGGTCCTGTCCCATCCTCATTTGAAGCAGTCCACTGTTCTACTGCATACCACTTCAGCAGGTAACGCATTCCACCCAGCCACCACCCTCTCTGTAAAAAAGTGTCCCCTCATCTCCCTCCTGAACCTTCCTCGCTTCAGTCTCACATCATGGCCCCTGGTGGCCCTCCCTTCCCTTAATTTGAACAGTCCCTCTGTACCCATCTTGTTTGTTCCTTTCATGTATTTAAAGGTTTCAATCATGTCACCCGTCTCTCCTCTCCTCCAGTGAGTACATGTTCAACTCTGTTCAACCTCCTTTTAAGTATGATAAGTCCCCAGCCCCTTGATCATCTTTGTCGCTCTGCGCTGCATCCCTCCAGTAACTTAATGTCCCTCTTCAGATATGATTTCTGTACTGCACGAGTACTCCAGGTGTGGTCTAACTAATTACCTATACAGTGGCAGAATCACCTCCTCCTCCTCGAGGATATACCCCTTGCAATACAACCCAGCATTTTGTTGGCCTTTGCAGCTGCCCTCCTACATTGTGCCGAGTTGTTCATTGACCCTGTAATGAGCACACCCAGATCCTTCTCCTCCTCTGGGCTAGCTGCACTCCCCCTAGCTGGTAACTCCTCCTTGGGTTCTTCATCCCAAAATGCAGCACCTTGCACTTTTTGGCATTAAAGCCCAGTTGCCAGGTGTCTGACCAGGTTTCAAGCTTTGCCAGATCATCCTGCAACCCCTGCCATCCCCCTAGGTCATCCACCACCGCTCTACCTTGGTATCATCAGCAAACAGACTGATATTGCTCTTGATGTCCCATGATATGTCTGCAATGAATATCCCAAACAACACTGGTCCCAACACCGAGCCCTGTGGAACACCGCTCATCACTGCCCTTGGGTGAGAGCTCCCCACCCACCACCACCCTCTGTTGCCTTCCCTGCAGCCAGTTTCCTACCCATCTCACCAGCTTTGCACCCGCCCTGTGCCTACTAACTTCCTTCCCAGCCTTCCATGTGGCACTGAGTCGAATGCCTTACTGAAGTCCAGATACAGGACATCCACTGCATGGCCCCTGTCCAGTTGCCTAGTTACCCAGTCACAGAACTCGACCAGGTTAGTTTGGCAGGATCTGCCACGTATGAAGCCATGCTGTCTGCTGTCCTGTAGTCCTTTGGCCTCTAGGAGGGCCACCAGCCTCTCCTTCAGGATAGTCTCCATTAGCTTACCACATGCTGAGGTCGATCGGGAATTAGGGTGACCGACAACCTGAGGCGCAAACTCTGACCTGACCGAGAATCCTTGGTCGGGGCCCCAGTCTTCGGTTGTGGAGGCAGAGGTTCCACCACAATGGGTGGCGTAGCCGGTTTTGGACAAACAACCGGTGCCAGCTTCGGCTCCTCGACTACTACAAAGGGTTGCTCCGGCTGCTCCGGTGACAGACACTTAATGGCCGGAGAAGGCGACGGAGTCAGCTTATTCACGGACAATAAGAGCTGCTGCCACATTAAATCCTCGTAGTGCCAACACAACTTGCACTGGAGCCTATCCCCCGAAGAGGACGACGAGGATGAGCGGCGCTGCCACTTTCCATGGTGCTGAGACCAAGATCGCCAACAGCAGGACCGGCTGGACCTGGAAGAGGTCCGAGACCGAGACCAAGACCTTCTGGGATTCCGAGGGTGGGTCAGAGAGGGGGTGGTGGAAACCCGCTCTTCCCTCGGTTCAGGGACCTTAACCGGGGACTTCGGCAGAGGAGGCACAGGTAAGTCCTCAGTTTCCACCAGAGGAACCGGTGAAAAAGGGTTGTCAGCTTCTCCAGTCGACAAACCGTCTGACAGGTCGAGAAAAATCTCGACTGCGTCAACGGTTTTCTCGGCCGGCTGACCTGACAGGGACACCGTGAAGCCAGCGGCCTTACCTGCAACCTCAACCGAAGCTGACTATCTGGGAAAGGGGACCTCTCACCTCTCCCACGAACGTCGACAGTGGGACTTACCTTTGGAGTCCTTCTTTTTGGACTGAGAGGAATGTCCCAATGGCCTTTCTCCCTTGGTGGAGAGGGACTGGCAAAGCTCCTTAAAAGAAGCTGTATAAGAAGAGCCCAAGAAGAGCAGGATAAATGCCGCGACCGAGGAATATCCTTGAGGGCGATCATCTGCTCCAGCTGGTCTGCCGAGCCCACCGCCGGACACCGCCCAATGGGCCTCCTTCGACTTAACTAGAGGATAACGTTTTTCAGGGCACCCCAAAAGCAGTCAGGCAGCGCGGTCCTCCAAGACCAAAGCCGAAAAGGATTTGCATAATTTGCAAGCCTGCGAGTCATGTCCGTCCTAGGTAAGCGCCGCGTGGGTGTGGAGTCGGTCGGGACATCTTCTGCCCACATGGGCACCGACGAAATCCGGGAGTCGATTTGTCCATCGCAGCCACGAGGGAAAAAGAAGACTCAAGTCTTTTAAATTTTAGAATAAGTTTCAGTTTAACTGAAGAGTGTGGATTCAGGCCTAAAACGCATAGCGCTAAGGAAGAAACCTGAGCTTCCAAGCGGTAAGGAAGATCTGGCATCATGGGGCGGAGCCGAGAGTTTTACCACCCGTGTGGGTGGGAGGAGCGAGCTTGAAGACCTTTCGGTGAGATTTAAAATGGCAAGGAACCTGACGGTAAGTGTGGACTGAACAACATACTGCATCCACGTCCCTAGAACCCATATTTCTAAGTGCATGTATACAATTCAATATCCTCACTTTAGTAGACTCCTGGCAGTTCTCTGGAAGGAAGGGGTAAGGTGCACACCCCTATTTGATGAACAGAAACTGGAGAACCAAGGCCCCAAAAGCAGCATCCCAACATGACAAGATATCAATGCCGTAATGGGAGATAGTGTGTGCTTTCCTCCAGATAACAGCCTGACAGATCTCCTGTATGGGGATGTCCCTGGAGGCAGCCACCAAGGAAGTGGTATGTCTGGTGGAATGAACCCTAAGCCCTTTAGGAGGCTCCTTACCAACCAACCTATAGCAGAGGTTGATGCAGGACGCTATCCACTTGCCAATCAGCCGCTTTTCTGCTAGTCTGCCAGTGGCAGCTTCAGCATATGTTATGAACAGCTGGCGAGCCCCACCCTGAACTTCAGCCGTGCACTTCTTATAATAAAATAGAGTGCCCGCCATAGGTCCAAAGTATGGAACCTGCAGTCGGCCTCTGAAGATGGATCACTGAAGTATACTGGAAGATTAATCACCTGGTTTAAGATGAAACTCCAATACTACCTTCAGGAGGAACTTTGCGTGGGGGGTGGGGGGCAAGAAGACCAGGTAAGCAGACTCCACCGAGAGCAACTGCAACTCAATAATCCTTCTGAGTGATGTGATAGCTACCAAGAAGGCCATCTTCCACAACAGGTGTGACTTCTCACACCTATGCACAGGCTCAAATAACCTGCCCATGAGCACAGACAGCAACAGCATTAAGTCCCAAGGTAGTGGTGACTCGCACACTGGAGGGGACAAGTGGTCAAGGCCTTTGAAAATGTGTCCAACCACCTTCTCCTGGGCCACTATCAGCTTACCTGCCCCAGCCTGGTAAGCAGAGGTGGTTGTCAGATGCACCACAATGGTCATCGCTCACAGTCCTGACTGAGCAGAGGTACTTCAGGATGCTCACCACAGGGCAGCTAAGGGGATCAAGCTCCTTGCCCTGGCATCAGGGAGAGAACCTATTCCATTTGAATGCACAGCATCAACGAGTCAGCTCTTTTCAGGAGGCCTCCACAAACTGGAGCACATCTTCTGGGAGACCCAAGGCCTGGAACTCTAACTACTCAGGAACCAAGCCGAGAGGTGTAGGAATTGAAAGACTTGGTGCAGAACCTTCCCCTGTTGTCTAGTCAACAACTCCCGATGAAGAGGCAACCACCACGGAGGCCTGCTGTTGAGTCTGAAAAGATCCGGTTACCAGAACTGTCCAGGCCAGTCTGAAGCTATCAGGATCATCTGCGTCTGGTCCTTCCGGGCCTTTGACCACCACCTTGTGGATCAAGGGGAAGGGAGGGAAGCCATACACGTGGCCTGGGGTCCAGAACTTCGAGAAGGCACCCCCCTCCAACAGTGTCTTGGATTGTTGGGGGGGGGGGCACAAAACAGACTCAGTTTTCCATTCTCCCAGGAGGCAAAGAGGTACACCAGAAAGGTGCCCAACTGGAAGAACAGGTGACTTACCACCTCCTGATGCAGGGACCACTCGTGCCACATCTCCCCCACCCAGCTAACAGTGTCTGCCAGCTGACTGTGAACTTCTGTGAAATGAATCACCAGGAGCTCTGCACCCAGGCTGCGCATGATTTTCCAGGTGCAAAGGACCTCCCTACACAAGGGAAGAAGGGAGAGTGTTCTACTCTGCCTATTCAGGTAAAACATGGTCATGGTATAGTCCACCAGGACCTGCACAACCTGACCCCTGATCAGAGGCGCAAATTCAGTGAAAGCCAGCCACATTGCATGGAGCTCCAGCAGGCTGACGTGTTGACAGGACTCCTGGGGTGACCAAAACCCATGGTTCCCATGATCTCCCAGGTGTGCTCCCCACCCCAGCAGAGATGCATTCATCACAAACGTGATGGCCAGCTCTGGGCAGACAAATGGGATTCCTTCCTCCTGGTGTTGAGGAACCTCCCACCACTGGATGGCGTTCCACACTGGCTGGGTCTCAAGAACAGACTGGTCCAGATGACCAAGGCGCTCAGACCACTAGCAGTCCAGCTCTCACTGCAGGTGGCACATTCACCAGTATGCCCCACAGATCACACTGGGGATGTATACTGTATATCATGTACCCCAACAGCCTGAGGAAATCCTGGGCAGGGCATGAGCACCCAGCTAGAAATGATCAGGCAAAGCAGGTAAGATCCTGAGCATGGTCTGCAGGGAGATGGGCTTTGGCCCTCAGGGAGTCTAGTTCTGCCTCAATGAACTTGATTATCTGCAAGGGAATCTATTCAGATTTGTCTGAGTTGACCAACAAGCTCAAGTCAGATCTGGAGGGACTGATTTCTGTAACACTCTATGGCCTCCTTGGATGGCCTGGCTATCAGCCAGTCATCCAAGTAGGAATACACCATAACACCCCTGCACCACAGGAAGGCCGCCGACACTGCCATGCACTTGGCGAAGTCCCTGGGTGCAGATGAGAGGCCAAAGGGCACGATCTGGAACTGATACAGAACCCATTCTGTGTGGAATCGTAGGTACTGCCAGTAGGATGGACTGAGATGTGGAAGAACGCATCCTGAAAATCCAGGCAGCAGAACTATATGCCCTGCTCCAAGGATGGCAGGATCTGGCTCAGAGTACCCATCCAGAACTTGCACTTCCACAGAAACTGAGTCAGGTTGTGTAGATCCAGTATGGGGCATCAGCCCTCCCACCCACCCCACCCCAGTCAATTTCAGGACCAGGAAGTACCTGGACAAGTACTCTCGCCTTGCCAGGGTGTCTGGGACATGGGCTATTGCCCCTTCCGCAAGGAGCTAAGTGACATCCTCCCTGAGGGGAGACAGCATGTCCTGCAACCCCAAGGAGCATGGAGTCAGTAAGGTGGGAAAGCCTCAAAATCTAGAGGCAACCCTCTGCCTACCACCTCTCCAGGATCTACTTGTCTGTAGTGATGACAGACCAATGTGGCTGTGACAGGATTGAATATGGCCCTGTCCCATTTGTTATGCAGAAAGAGTTAAACAAAAGTATCTGTTCTATCCTCTTCTTTTCTGTCTCGTCTGTCTGGTTGCGCAACCAAATTTTTTTTTTTTTTACTTCTTTTTATTGCGATTTTTTTAACCACGTACATACAGAAATAGCATTCTAAAATATCACTAAATGATACATTAAATAAATTAATCTTAGTGAGCTTCTCATTTGGTACATCAAAGTAAGACTTATGTTATTATATTGGTAATAGAGCTTCAATTGAACAGAACAGCAGAGCATGGCTCGACCCTCCAAAGATTTTATAATGCAAGAGGATAAAGAGATTACTAGATTGCTAGACTTGGATACTTTTATATATTGGTAATATCTGTATCCTGGTTACTTGTCTTAGATTGTGGGAATCGCTTCCATTTGTCTCAATGAGGGATAGTTGTCATGCAACGGGATCCAGATTAGTAGTGAAAAAAGTATTGTGTCCAAGTCTGCCACTTCTTGGTAAAGGAGAGGACCCTACCCTGCTGCTCGGCATTGAAGCTTTCAGAATTGTATATTTCTGACATTATCTGTTTCCATTTTTGAACTGTAGGAATTTGTTTAGACATCCAATGTCTGGTAATGGCTTTCTTGGCTGCCATAAAACATAATGGTAGGACTGTACTACTCCAGTGATCCGGACAAATTCCCATTAAAAATTGTTCAGGAGTGAGTTCTATAGGTTCTTGAAATAAGCTGAAAGCTCCATTTTGGAATGACATCCAAAATGGCATGAGACAGGGACATAGCCAAAACACGTGGCCCAAGGTGGCAACTAAACAACCACAGCCCCTCCAGCACCTCCCATACTCCTCTGGTAGGTATTTTAGTAGGACCACTGGGGCTCGGAAGAAATGTGAATGACATATCCATGCGAACTCCCTCCAATGGGGGGAGGAGACAGATTTTAGTTCATTAAGGGAGGATCGAGACCAAGCTTCAATGGAGATCTCTATGTTAAGATCCTTGTTCCATTTAGTCAAAATAGTGGTGGTGGATACTGGGAGCCCATCTCTCATCTCACGATAGATCAGGCCTATTATGTGTGTTCCCAACTTTCCCTCGATTGCCTCGATAAAAAGTTTTAACAGGTTTGGAGCTGGCGCAGGTAAAGCGGGTGGATGTTATTGTTGCGGAGTATATGGTTTCATACTTGAAAGTTACGAAATCTATCAGTATTTCTAGGTAAGTACTGAGACTGTAGTTTGTCAAATGGAATAATGCCATCCTGGGAAAGAAACTGAAATATATGGGCTAGACCAATATCTCTCCATAAGGAGAAGGTGTGATCCATGTATGGGGGTGAATACTTCATCTTGGGATACTGTATCAGTTTACAGTATTCGTAAATCTTAAGGGTTGGGCCAGATTTTCTGATTCGTTTCCATAGTTTATACGTTTGTGAAGTTATGTTTGTAAGAACTAAGGGGCTAACTGATTTTTGGTCTGAAGAGAAAAGGATCCTCTTTATATCAAAGAGGTCATTTAAATGAAACTTTATGGTTTTCAAGGGGGAGTTGTAGAAGTCAGTCGCCCACAGTATTAGTATTCTTAAAAAGGCAGCTTGGGCATATAGTCGAATATCCGGTAGATTCAGCCCGCCCTGGGAAAGGGATAGCTTTAAGATTAACAGTCTGATTCTAGGGTGATTTTTTTACCCACAGAAAGGTCAAGATCATTCTATCCCAGGATTTAAAATACTATTTCGATGGGAAGAAAGGAATAGTCTGAAGAAAATACAAGATTCGGAGAAGAATATTAGTACGTACAGTATAATTGTGATTCTTTGTTGAAACGGAAAAAAGGCTATGGCCCATTTATCCAAGTCAGCTTGAATTTGAGCTGTAAGGGGTTGGTAATTAATCATTTCCAGCACCCCTGGGTCTGAGGGTAGTTGAAGACCCAGATACTTTATTTTGGTACAGCGCCACCTAAAGGGAAAGCTCTTTTTCAACTGTTGAGAGGGGGAGAAATTAAACAGTAGGATTTCAGTTTTACTGATATTAAGTTTGAAGTCAGACAGTTTTTCAAAGTAGGTTAAGATTCTCCAAGCTGCTGGAATAGATTGTGAGGGAGATAGCAAGGTCAGCATTACGTCATCATCAAACATACTAATTTTGTATTCTTGCTGGCCAATTGGAATTCCTTCAACTGAGGGGGTATTATGCAGGATGGATGCCAGAGGCTCTAGAAATAATGCAAAAAGATATGGAGATAAGGGACATCCCTGTCGGGTACTCCTTCTCAATTTAAGGGGAGGGGACAAAGAACCATTTACTCGAACGTACGCTTTAGGGGATTTATATAAATTAACTAAACATGATATGAATTGAGAGGGAAATCGAAGCATTCTAAAAGCCTCCCATAAAAAGGGCTAGGAAACTCTACTGAATGCTTTTTCAGCGTCTAAGCTTATAAATGCGGATGGAAGTTGCCTAGTTCGAACATATTCTTGCAATAGCAAAGCTCTACGAATATTATCTACTATGCTTCTATTTTTAATAAAGACTGACTGGTCCGGATGGACAACGCGAGGGACAATATTTTCTAATAACTGGAAGCCATTATGGCCATATAGATTTTATAGTCAACGTTGAGTATAGAAATAGGGCGGTAAGACTAGGGCCTGTTGCTAGCCTTGCTTGTAGAGCAGAAAGCAGCTAACTAAAAGAAGCTACATTTTCTTATTAATTTAACACTTGTATCTCAGCAGAAGTCGGTGTCTGTTGAGATTAAGCAGACAGATACTTTATTAAAAGTAGAAGGGGTCTTATTTAGGGTTAAAAAAAGAAAGAAAGAAAGAAAGAAAAGCAAGAAAGAAAGTCAGTGTGTGTTCTGTGCTGGAAAGGATATTGTATCAACTTACTTTGCTAAACCAGTAGGAGGAGAGACAGCTTAATTGGGGGTGTGGCTTAGACACTACAAAAGCAGGTGACTCAAATTACAACTTCCTGTTGCTAGTCTTTTTTCTTACTAATTGCCCTCCATCCCACCCACCCTAAGCCAGTTCTACTTTTATAGCCACTGGATTTGACTGTCACCAGGAACTTCCTGTTTGGCAGTAGGAAGGGAAGGATCATAGAGAAACATTGTTTTTTGTCAACCCTAAAGGAAAAAAGTAGCTCACTCTCCCCCCCCAGCTGGTGGTGGTCTGACACTGAGCAAGGAAGGAGGAGGCTACTGAAGAATACAGGAAGTTGCTGTCCCAGAACAGGAAGGGTGAGAGTTGTAAGGAGAGGAGAGAGTAAGCATACACAGAAACAGGAGAGGGGACACAAAATAAGACATGATAGGAGTGGTGCAGTGCAATGGCTGTGGGGCGGCAGTGTTCCAGGAGACATTCTGGAGGCAGCGATGCTGCCCTATTTGCAGGCACCTCTCTGGTCTGAGGGAAGAGGTTGCCCGTCTCCAGGCTGACCTGGGTAGGATTCGTGAAACCTCCTCCCCCACCCAGGGACCACAAGGGCCAATATCACTACCTCAGAGGTTGCCAAGAAAGAGGAGAGGCTGGACCAGGGTGGGCTCAGGGAGGGAGAGGGTGGTGAAACAAAGTTGTACCCCTCCAGCTGTACCTCTCCACAGTTCATTCGCTCTTCTGGTGGATAGTGGTTCCTCTACGGAGGCACCTGCAGTGGAGACCAAGGAGGATGCTGGGAACCTTCATAAAGGAGACCCACAGGAGGGTGGCATGGGACCCCACAGGGGAAGGAAACAACTCCTGGTGGGGGGCTCAATCATTGTGGGGGTAGAAATGGGGGAGGAAGGGGAGAGGGAGGTAATGTGCCTGCCTGGCGCCACGGCTTGGAGGGACAGGAAGTGAATCATCAGGATTGTGGGAGCAGCTGCATGAGGGAGGGAGCTGGATGTCACTGTCCACCTAGGGACAAATGACCTGGCTAGGAATGGGATCAGAGCAGTGCAAGAGGAGTTTGTAGAGTTGGGGAGGGGCCTTAGACAAGTAGCGCATACGGTAACCTTCTCGGAGGTGCTGCCTGTCTATGGCAAGGTGATGTAGGTACTCTCACCAGAGAATTCAATGAATGGTTGAAAAACTGGTGTGGAGCTCAGGGTTTTAGCTTCATTGGGGACTGGGAGCCACCTGGAGGGATGCAGACCTATACTGGTGCGATGGTCTGCATCTGTCCGGGGGGGGATCCAGGATCCTAGGTGAGAGCTTTAAATGCTTCATTGGCAAGCATTTAAACTAGCCAAGGGGGGAGGCACTGAAAAGGAGCAGGGAAATCCCAGCCTCCCCCACAAAACACAGCAATTAGTGAGGCAAACACCAAAGCAGAGAAGTCATTAGGGAGCAGGACAGAGGTAAATGTGAAAAAAAGGCAAGGACAGGAATGGGGCTCAAAGGGGTAAGGCCATCAAAAAGTGGAAGGTGATGAATACCAATGCCCGCAATCTGTGTAACAAGCTCCCTGAACTAGTGGCCTTAATGGAAGAGGGTTGCCTGGATACCGTGGCAGTCAAAGAAACATGGTACACAGAGAACCATGACTGGGATGTCAACATACCAGGATACACAATCTACAGGAGGGACAGGGAGGGTAAAAGAGGAGGAGGAGTAGCTCTATGTAAAAGAAGGGATCAAAGCAACAGAACTAAAGAGTAAACAGGGAGCAGATGAGACACTCTGGGTCACCCTGGAGACAGGAAATGGCACCACAATCCGCATGGGGGTTGTATACAGACCCCCATCTCAGGGGGAGGGACTGGACAAGGAAATGATAGAAGGCTTCCTTAGAATGACAGAAAAAGGGAGATATTGTTGATGGGGACCTGAATATGCCAGATGTTAACTGGAGCACCATTGCTGCAAGCACATCCAAGAGCAGGGTCATTCTTGATGCCCTACAGGGGGCATGCCTCAGACAGCTAGTATTGGAACCCACTCGGGAGGGAGCAATCTTAGACCTGGTACTCTCAAATGGGGACGGAGAGAGAATCTCAGATATAGAAGTGGGTAGCCATCTAGGAACAAGCGACCACCAAACAGTGCGGTTCATGATAAACACAGTCATACAATCAAGCCATACAAAAGCAAGAGTATTGGACTTTAGGAGGGCTGTCTTTGGGAAAATGAGAGAGTGCCTCAGAAAAGCACTAGCAAACAGGCAAGAAGGAAGGGAACAATGGGGAGTAATCAAAACAGCCATCACAGAGGCAACAAGCCTTTGTGTAAAGTAAATCAACAAAACACAACGAAGGAAAAAAACGCTATGGTTCTCAAAAGAGGTGGCAGGGAAAGTTAAGGAGAAAAGGATAGCATTCAGGAAATATAAGGAAACACAGAAGGAGCAGGACAGAGAATCTTATCAGTTAAAGCAGAAAGAGGCTGGGAAGGCAGTCAGAATAGCAAAGGCCCAAACCGAGGAAAGGATAGCTAACTCTGTTAAGAAGGGGGATAAGACCTTTTATAGGTACATTAGGGAGTGAAGAAAGACCAAAGGAGGGATACTGAGGCTTAAAGGGGAGGAAATGTGGGTAGGGGCTGACAGTGAAAAAGCAGGGATACCGAATGAATATTTCTGCTCAGTATTTGCAAAGGAAGAGGAGGGGGAGATACCTAAACCAAACGAGAGAAACACTCTGAAGACGGGGGGTCAATACCAGTCCATTTACAGAAGAAAGGATTCTGAAAGAGCTAATAAAATTGAAGGTGGACAAAGCAATGGGGCGTGATGGGATTCACCCAAGAATTCTAAAAGAACTAAGGGTAGAACTAGTGACACCACTGACTACTCTCTTTAACAAATCATGGGAGGATGGGGTGGTACCGGAGGACTGGAGGAGGGCGGATGTGATTCCTCTTCACAAAAGTGGGAGCAGGACAGAGGCAGGAAACTACAGACCAGTTAGTTTGACCTCAGTGGTAGGGAAAATGATGGAATCACTTCTGAAGGAAAGAATTGTTGAGTACCTAGAGGCCAGTGGGGCAGAGGACACAAAGCAGCATGGATTCAAGATGGGAAGGTCATGTCAGACGAATCTAATAGATTTCTTTGACTGGGTGACCAAAGTAGTAGACCAGGGAGGGTCTGTGGACATGGCCTACCTAGATTTTAGCAAGGCATTTGATACAGTCCCACACAAAAGATTAATACACAAGTTAGCCAGCTTTGGAGTGGGTCACAAGGTGGTAGCCTGGATAAAAAATTGGCTAGACAACAGGACGCAAAGGGTAGTAGTGAATAGAGGCCACAGTGAAGAAAGGAGGGCTGCTAGCGGGGTACCGCAGGGTTCAGTACTGGGACCAGTTCTTTTAAATGTCTTTATAAGTGACATTGCAGAGGAACTGGAAGGAAAAGTATGTCTCTTTGCAGACGACACAAAGATCTGCAACAGGGTTGATACACCAGATGGAGTGGATTGGATGAGAAGGGACTTGGCAAGGTTGGAGGAATGGTCAAATATATGGCAGCTCAGATTCAATGCAAAGAAGTGCAAGGTAATGCACCTGGGAAACAAAAACCCAGGGGAAGAGTACACAATGGGGGTGAAATACTGACAACAGTAAAATGGAAAGGGACCTGGGGGTAATTCTATCAGATGACCTTAAGGTGGGCAAGCAATGTGAGAAGGCAGTAAGGAAGGCTGGGGGGATATTGGGATGCACAGGAAGAGGCATCAATAGTAGAAAACAGGAAGTTGTTATCCCTCTGTACAGACAGTTGGTGAGACTCCATCTGGAGTACTGTGTGCAGTTCTGGAGACCCCATCTCCGCAAAGACATAGACAGAGTGGAGGCTGTCCAGAGGAGGGCAACCAAAATGGTGCAGGGTCTGTACCAGAAGACATACGAAGAAAGACTAAAGGAGCTTAATATGTATACCCTTGAGGAAAGGAGGGAGAGAGCGGGGACATGATAGAAACTTTTAAGTAGCTCAAGAGAATCAACAAAGTCCAAGAGGGCGGCATCTTTCAGAAAAAGAGATGTGCAAGAACAAGTGGGCACAATCTGAAGATAAGAGGGGGGATGGCTCAGAGCTAATGTGAGGAAGTGTTTTTTCATGGAGAGGGTTGTGGATGCATGGAATAGCCTCCCTGAGGAGGTTGTGGAGTCAAGAACAGTGGGGGAATTCAAGAATGCATGGGACAGACATAAGGCAGTCCTAGTGGGGGGTAGGAGGAAGTAAGCTGTTGGTAAACTAGGATCTGCAGCTAATCTGTTAGGTAGGAAAATGGGCAGATGAGGTGGGCCAAGCGGTCCTTATCTGCTGTCAAATTCTATGTTTCTATTTTTCTAAGACCCCGGATCTGAGAGATCTTTATGGGGTTTAAGTATTGGGGCTATTGTGGCGTATTCCCAGGATGGGGGGACAGACCACCTCGGGAGATTTCATTATATAGCATATGTAATCTTGGGATCAATTCTTTGTTGAATTTCTTGTACTACTCAGCGGTGTAACCATCCGGACCAGGACAGCACCCAGAATTTAGTTTTTTGATGGATTCTTCGATTTCTAAGGCCGGGATGGGGGACTTCAATGACTGGATCTGAGGGCATGACAGGGTCGGGAGGATCGCCCATCTTAGGAACAATATTGTTTCATTTTGAGGGAAGGAGGGAGGAAAAGAGTATAATTTAGTGTAGTATTCAATAAAGGCCTGCTGGATGTGACCACCCGAGTGGTGAGTTTTCCCTGTAGTCAAGTTCCTGAGTCTTAGTATTGTAGATGAACTTTTCCTATTTCTTAATTTGCAAGCCAGATGTTTGATACTTTTGGGACCCCCCTCATGGACTGATTGACAGAGGAAATACAGGGACTACTGCACCTTATTATCTATAATGCGTTGCAATTCCGCCTTTGTATTTCTTATTAACGTCTGGAGATCAGCATCCCCTGCTCGATACAGCATCTGATAATTTAGTAGTAGGGCAGATAGTCTTTGGTATTCAAGTTCCCTCTCTATGTTTTCTGGATGAGTAGGCTATTATTTCACCATGAATGGTGGCCTTCATTGCATAGCCATCGGGACTTCAGCGTCTGTATTTTCAGCGAAGAAAAGGGAAAGTCTGGTGGAGAGGGTCTCAGTAAACTCCTTATCAGATAGGATTGAGGGGTTGAATCTCCAGAGGGAATTCTTCTTCTCTCTTCCCACATCTAGTGTGAGAATCAAGGGGTGGTGATCTGATAGTAGCTTGGGTCCAATGGTGATGTCTTGTATTAAAGATAGATGTTCGCATGTTGTTAATATATAGACCAGTCGTGAATGGGATTTAAATCGGGGGAAATAGTAGGTGAAACCTGGGTTGGAGGGAAATATCCGTCTCCATACATCGACCAAACCTAAATGATCAATGGTTCTTTTGAATTTTTTTGTAGTAGCACTATTCCTATGATTTTGTGGGTTTGAGCAGTCAAGATGTGGGGCCAGTGTAAGGTTCAGGTCACCCTTATGATCAGTTGGCCCTGTAGATGGTTAAGCAACGTAGTTATAAAACCCCTATATACTGGAAAGTTTGACTGTGGGGGAAAATATACACTGGCCAATGTGACTGGTTTACCATATAATATACCATTTATAAGTACATATTGGCCCTGGGCATCTGTGTGTGTTTTCTGCATCTCAAAGGGAGTGTTCCTTGGGATCAGAATTACTGAACCCCTCTTTCTCCTCTGGGATGAGAGGAAGCCACCACCAGACTCCCCCAGTTTAATTTAAGGTGTTCGGAGTCTGAGAGATGGATCTCCTGGAGGAATATCAAGTCGGAGGGATTTTTACTTAAGAATTGCATGAGTTGAGCTCTTTTGATCGGGTCATGCAACCCATTAATATTGAGAGAAAAGATTTTAACTGGATTTATTATTCCAATTTTCTGTCTGTTAATAATTGTCTTTATGTTGTTTTTCCCTCCCCAGGTCAGAAATAAAAAGAATCTTGTGAACCACACTACCCATCCGAGAACTTTTGTGTTATACAACGAAGCCAACCAGCTTATATAGTTGTAGAAATCTCTCAATAAAAAACAATTCAATATCATTATTTCACTGTATGTGTGGTTATTTAACCCCTTCCCCCCCTCAAAGAATCAAGTATAATTGCTACTCAAATAAGCATTACATAGATACATAAACTATTTGACCACTAACCTGGTCATTTGAATTAGTTTGTGTTAACAAAAAACAAAAGCAACATTTTGCCAGAATTTCAAATAGAAAACAGAATGGGTGAAACCTCTACACATCCATTTAAATGTTAAACTTATATACAACATGACCTCCAATTGGGAGGGACTCACATCGAGCTCTTCCTGGAACATCCTGTCCTTGGTTCCATATGGAATAGGAGAGGAATAAGGGGTTCCTAGCTTGACTCCACATAGAAATATATTCAGGGTCAGCAAAAGAGCCCCTAATGGAGTGAATATATTATCACTCCGGATTAGCTCCAGTGATACCATATCGGTTATGTGGAAACGACTCGTGGGAAGCCCACTACCTTATCCTTAATTACCCTGACTTAATCTAAATATTATTTATATGGGGGAAAACTGGAGTGTCTGGCCCATACTGGAAAACCCCAGGCTTAAAGTTTTAATATGTTCCCGCTGGAAAAGAATTATGGGTTATATGTTACTTGGGGTTGGGGGGTCCCGAGCAATGCAACAATTTGATCACCCTTGAATAAGGAGAGGGGAAACAGATAGCAAAGCACCTACGTGATTAGGTAGCTAAGTCCTCCAGGGAAAGGAAGCAGGGGCAACATGCCATCATTCCTCACTAGGAAGGAGAAGATCACTCCCCAAAAATGTCATTCTGGGTAGTACTGGATGACTTTGACATATGGGGCCCCAGAACCATATTCATTTTACATTTGTCTTGCATTAAAAATGGTCCGATATCCTTCCCCCTCGAACTATTTGGAGACACAGCAATACAGTAGATCTCTGTATGTCAAAGTCAATGAAATCTCAAGAGATTGGAGTCTGCTGAAGCCTGGAGTTTATTATGCTGTAATAGTTCTTAAAATCGACCCCAAAAGAGATCGTAAGTGAGCTTAAGTTCAGGCCAGGAGGAGGGAGGGGCACCCCCACGGGAGCCATGAGACGTCTGGGTGGGAATCAGGGAGGCTGAACCACGAGCAGGGATGAGGGAATAATATTTCAGAAGACGATGCTCCCCAGTAAAGGAAATCCCCACCATCAGGGAGATCAAAGTGTCTAAATGGCAACCAGGAACCAAATCGAAGAGAGGAAGAATTTGAATATTGCCTAGACACTGGCTGAAAGCCCTCACTCTACTCAGGAAGCAGACCCCATCCCTCCAAGACGAATATGCCTCAGACTCCCAAGAGGCAACCACCTCCCCTACTCACCTCAAAATAAGCTACTATTCCGCTGTGGATCTCAAGGTGGAGTAGAGGGGTTGCGGAATTGCTGCAGACGCTGTAAAAGTTCTCCAATCGAGGGTGACGATTGAGCTGAATTAGTACGTTCCTGCTGGGCCCAATGTCTCTGTCACTGGCCAATTACCTCCTTGATCTTGTCAGTTATGATGCCCTTCGTGTGAAGGTCTGCTACCGCTTCCTTTGCTGATGAGTAGGTCTTTGTTCCGGAGTGCAGATGAACTACCAATTTTGCTGAGTAAGGTGTTTTGAATCGAATTTTCTGGGATCTGAGGATTGGAAAAAGCAGACTGTAGTCTCTGCGCTGCCTCTGAGTAAAGGGGGCATAATCATTATCAAAGAGTAGGCGGGTTAGGCCCCACATTACCTTACCCTTCTGCCAAGCCTTGTTTACGAGAGATTCTTTTGTTTGGTAGCTAAGTAGACGAATCAGGAAGGAGCGTGGTCTGGCATCGGGGCGAGATGGCTTTGGGCCTAACGCTCTGTGAGCCCGTTCCACATCCAGTTGAAAATCTGAATCTAGTGACAAAGATAGCCTGAGGAAGTAGTCTGTGAAGGCCCTTGGATCACTCCCTTCCTCGCCTTCTGGGAGACCAAAGACGCAGATATTATGTCTCCTACCCCTGTTCTCTGCATCCTCCTGTCATGCTGACATGGCGAGTTGCTCCGCTGCGATTGTTTGAACTGCCTCCTCCAAGTCGTCTAATCTTGAGTTATTGAGTGAGATCTGGTGATCTGCCTCAGTTGCTTGGGCCTGCAGGTGAGAAATTTCTTGTTTTATATCTTTAAGCGACTCACGAACCTCTCCGCGGAAGTCCGTGATTGCCTGCAGGATGGCTTCAGCATTTGGCTCCGGAATCTTTTTTGGCCCCTTAGCCTTCATAGATTTTCTGTCTGGGCCTGTAGTATGTCTAGACTGGGCCTCTCCCACATCCGATTGCAGATCCTCTGTGTCGTTAAGATCAGCGATGGGCAGGAACCGATTCTTCGAAGATTTAGCCACTGGGCAATCTGCTATATGGACACTTCTGGTTGGGTCTAAGTTTTTTGTTGTTTTTAGATAATTGTGTCCTTTTTTGTAATTATTGGCAGCAGCTTCCCGAAAGGCATCCTCACGCGGGCATCACCGGAACCAGAAGTGGCACAACCAAATGTTCTCATGAGACCTAAGAACTGATCACTCTGATGATTTGATCATGCGATTCTCTGCCTCTCACTGTCTCTCTGCTTTCACTTGCTGTTTCTGTTCCTCCCCACGGTTATAAAATATATGTGAATCTTTATGTGAAACTTGGATCCCTTGGTTCGAAAATGTATATAGTGATACTGTTGAAATGATTGCAGAAAGCTATTTGGAATATAGGGGGTTAACCAGAGATGCAGTTTGGGCTCCTCTCAGACTAGTTAGAGCCGTTAGCAAGAGGCCAGCCTGGGGCCCGGTTCTATTTGCAAGCATGTTCTGCAAAGAAACTGACAATAACATTTTGTGAAAAACAGGATGTTGCCTCAACAAGCTCAGGATGAAGAATGTTTTAAAAAGAGCAGCAATCTTTTACTGGGGAGAGACCGAAACTTGGAATGAGAGATACCCGCAGATGAAGGACTTTTTTTTCTCTGTTTGTACTGCCTTTGTAAATGACTATACATTTTTATTTTACTGTTATTGATAATAATAAAATGCTACTTGCGAATTTTACAGCTGCTCCTGGTCTTCCTATGCTTTCTGACCTATGCCTCAATGACAGTGGTGTAGCCAACCCCCCCACTAGGAGCTGGGTCACGGGCTGGACAGGCAGGAGAATAACAACCCTTCCGGCCTGTCACTGGGCAGCTTTGGAAGGGGCACTGGCCGCTGAGGCCAGAGGGGTACCATTTCTCCTGCCTCTTTTTGGTCCCTGGCCACTGAACCTGGGTTCTGGACACCAGGCTTGGTAAGGCCCATGCTGCGGCTGCTGCAGAGGTTGCTCTGACTGCAAGGATCTATACTAGAAGTTCTTCTTTTTAGGCTTCTGAGCCTTAGGGTTCTTTTGGGATGATGATACAGAATCACGGATGGCAATGGACTTCTATGTTCTGGTGGGATATCCCTCCACCCAGGGCCAAAGAGTTATGTGCCCAGAAATGGAACATCAGCCAGTTTGTGCTGGATATCCAACATGATGGCGGAAAGCCGCAGCCAGACCCTGTGGTACATCGTGAGGGCTGACTCTGTGGCATGGGCACAAGAGTCGCCCATGTCCAGAGCCATCTGGAGCTTAGCCAGCGCTTGACCCTGGCCCCTGACCAACTTCACCTCGAGCTGCTGGTCAGCAGGAAGATGAGAGAGGACATTAAACAGCACTCTCAACAAAGAACGACCAAAGTTTGCCATCATCAAGGTGTAGCTCACCTGGCAGAGATCAAGAGAATAAGCAGCATAGACCTTACTGACCATGTGGCCAAGTTTCTTAGATTCCGTGTCAGGGGGCTCGTTCATGTCCCCTTGGCCACTAGACTTCTGAAAAGTCAAGTCCGAAACCAACCCTTCAGACTAATGGTGGTCCGAGAACCCCAAAATGGGCCCTTGTGGACCACAGAGGAGGAGGAGGAGAGTGCCAGGCAAGATGCCTAGCACTGCCAAAGCTGCAGGACCAGTCCCAAGATGGTCTCAGGAATGCGTCCTTGTCCAGGATGTCAGTGAATAGGTACTTAGCCCTCTTTTGCACTGGCTCCAAGGGCACACTCACAGACTCTGACATGAGGTCTGAATGATACCAGCCCATGGTCGGTGGACACATCATCAACTGAGTCATGGCTGAAAGTGTGGGTCTTTAACAATAGCATGGAAAAACTTTGGAGTCATCCGAGGACTTCAAAAACAGCCCTCAATTGTTTGCTGCCGTGAACCACAAGGGGGTCCTGGGACTGAGAGATTACCAACGTCTGACCAGGAAAGCTGGCAGCAGCAGCATGGGAGTCCTCTGTCGGAGCTCCCACCAAGGGCTGTGGTGGTTCCACCCTCAGTGGTGGAGAAGCAGATGTTGGGGACATCTGCCGTGGACAGAATAGTGAGGGCATGACTGGCAGTGGATAGCTGACCGAGGGTCCAGGGGGTGCAGTTCCACCCCACCCTGCGATTGTCCTCCGAGTTCCACTGCATCTTGCAGTGGTGTTTCTCCTCACTTGAGGACAAGGAAGTTGAGAAGAGTCAATGGCGGTGCCTCCTGGTCAAGCAGGAACCTCGACCACTGACCTGGGGACCGATGTCGAGGGGAAGCCTCCGGAAGGTCAAGCTAGACTACATGCTGGGCAATGTTCAGAAGCATTGTTTTCGAAGGCATGACCACTGGCCGAGGTTGGTCCCAAGGTGATTCGGTCAGGGATACAGACTGGGACACATCCTCCTGGGTGATGATTGGGAGTACTGGGGCCTAGATATCTGACTCATTATCAAGCCCCTCCAACAGTCAGTCAACAGGCACAAGGAAAAATCCTGACTACCTGCTCGACCGATGTAGAGGTCGATAAGCCTGATGGAAGGAACAGAGGAGCTTTCAATCATGCCCTAAATCTAAAACAGCTCGACCAAAGTCGGGCAGTTGGGAGAGTCAAGGGAACAGGAGGATCGCAATTTCTTCTGGTCCCATGACCTGCACCAGCAGTGCTTGTGCTTTCTGCCCCGGTGAGAAGGGTTCCCCTCAAAGGTCTGGAGGGCGCAAGACATTTAATGGAAATCTTCTGCAAAGGACCCTCCAATGCTGGCCTCAGCCAGGAGCAGTGCCAAGACCAATGAGGTACTCATCACAACAGCATCCACCACCTCCTCAACAGCTGCAAGCTAAGCAGCGGACCTGGCAGCCGTCAAGCCTTTCTGTGGCTCTTAGGTCAATCATTTGGGTCCCATCCCGATGGTCGACAGAGGATGAGTCTGGCCTGGTGATCTTCCAGCAAACGCTGGAAGCACTGGTTGACAAAGACCACAGCCCTCTACGTTGTGCTGCCCTTCCAGGCAGTTCTAGAATAACATGTGGGGGTCAGTTTTTGACATCTGCTGTCAACAAGTCATGAAGAACTTAAAACCACATGATAGCTTTTCCTCTTCCATGCCAAGATCTCTTCTTGAAGGCACTGCCAGAACAAGCAGAAGAAACTGAAAATCAAAGTTGAAGAAAGTTGAAGTTTTCACCACAGCACCAACTTATAATGAAATCCTTGAATGCTGCTAGAGTTGGGAAGGAGGAGACCTATCCCTTCCAGCAGAAAGAAAGATGTGACATCACTGGGAAGAGCTGGGGAATATACTGCCCGGTTGGTGGGAGAAGCTCAGTTTGAAGACGTACGATAAAGGAGACTGTTCCAGTGGAACTGCCAAAATGTGGATGCGAACAGAATCCATGCCCTTAGAAAGAGTATTTAGTTTTTTAGTGCACTGTATACTGGCATCTGCCCAGTGAACCGATTATTCTGAAGCCTCCGTTTTGTGAGTTTACAGGTGGTGGTCTGAATTATTTATTCTCATCTTTATTAATACAATGCTAGACTACTGGTCTTGCACCAGACTTTCAGTACAGAAAAAGTATGAGAAACTGTTACAATGAACCGAATCTGCTAATTAGTGAGAACATCATACGTCAATTCAAGCAATATACTCTAACCAAGGACAGATTCTGGGGTCCTCTCTGATAGGCCAGCAGAGACAAGAGGTTCACTCAACTTGTTACAAATGCCTTGCCCTGAATGAGAGACCTCTTACATCACCAGCAGTTCATACTAATAATAATTATATTTTTTTAACAAAGGAAACTTACTAGAATTGGCACAGTGTGCACCTGAGAAGAAGCAATTAATGACCAATTTAATGAAAGTTCACGCAGAGTGCTCGAGTGACACTGCCAGCTTCTCAGTTTGAGTAACCTCTGCCTCCTGCACAGTTTGTGCAGCACTGCCTTACAGTTACCCTATCACAGGAGGAGGGAAATGAATCACAGAGCACAGGTGGCTGTGCCAAGGAGACAAAAGGAGGCAGTTTAGCCTTCTGTTTACCGTGCAAGGCTGAGAACCTGAAGATCTAGGTTTAACGCTCCAAAGTACCATTTACTACTCGCTGTGTGATCCTGAGCATGTCATCCAACCTCTCTGATTTTTCTGTTCTGTTCCGTCTCTGGGTCATTAGAATATCAGTGTGTGCCTAATGGCAGCAACATTCTCTCCCCTCCTTCTAGATTGTAATGTGCTTTGAAATACAGTGTGTGAAAGGTGCTACATAAAAAGAACAGTTACGTAAGAACTTACCATAACAGCAGATCTTTGATGGGATCTCAGTCATCAGGTCACACCATAGGAACTTCATGGTCAGTGAAGCAGGATCCGCACAGACGATTTTCAGCAGTACAACTGGGGCTGCTCACGCCTAAGTCATCTGCTGACTTCACCCACCCTTTAAAGGTGTGAGGGGCCCTGCTCCCTCCTCAGTTCTTTTCTCCCCGGAGACAAAAAGAACATAGCTCTAGCTATTGGGGACCGGGGGGTGCCAGGTCTATAAGAAAAGGCTGGATACACCACATAGCCAGTTCCAATAAGGAGCCTCAAAAAGGGGGATGATGGGAAGGAAAACAGACCGGGTGACTGAAATCCTTCGAAGATCTACTGCTATGGTAAGTTCTTACGTAACTGTTCTATCTTCTTCGGGTGCATCTCAGTCATCAGGTCACACCACAGGAGCGAATCCCAAGCAGTTACAGGTGCAGACAGTCAGAGGGAGGCCAACTTTAAACTTAATCAATCAACTTTATTTAACCAGGAATATAACACTATTGAGCAAGCTCATTTTCAAGGTGGTCCTGGACATTAATACGATACAATACAAAAAATACAGATAGCGAAAGGGAAAACAAAAAACATAACATAGTACAGATATGGTAGCCATCAATGTGGCAACAGTGAGCAGGTGTAGACCAAGGGAGGCATATACATAAGGTCTAATATAGTTACATACAACAGTTTCCATCATGATTTACAGGAGTGTAAAGATTGCCATCCTAGCTGTTACCACTAATGAGAGGCTAGTATCTTTATACCAGAAGCAGGGAGAGAGGGAGAAAGAGCGGATAAGGGAGGAGAAGGGGAGCGAGAGTGCGCTAGGAAGGGGAGAAGAACAGGCTGAGTTTAGGGGAGAAAAAGAATCAGAAAGTGCTGGGGATCCCTTGCTAGGAGAGAGGGGGCGGCAATCGGAGTGTAAGGTTTGCGGGAGGGACCAGTGGCTAAGGTAAAAGAATCATCTAAAGCAACTGCATGTATCCTTCAACAGGTCCCATATCAGTGTTTTGAATGTAAAGATGCTAGGGAGTGCGGAAAGCTTTAAAGATTTTTGCACAGAATTCCGAAGTGTTGGCAGAGAAAAACTGATTGCTGCCAAGCCAAGGGTTGTTTTCACTCTAGGAGTCTGGAAGCAAATCATGGAGAAGCGTCTTAATCCATAAGATCCCCTGGCACATTCAAAGAAGCTCGAGATAGTGGTAACAGCTAGGCAGAAGACACCAGGAGAAAGGACTGCTGTGTGACTGAACTTCTCTGCTGGGACTAAAGTAGAAGAACTTTTGTACTTGGACCTCTAATTTAGGGTAAAAAAAAACTAACATACAAAAAAAAAAAGTGTGTGCTTGGGTTAACTGAACTGAATGGGTATCTGAAGAGTTATCTAGGTGTAAATCTCAGGTGACTGAAAGGACTTAACTGCTGTGAGGTTTAAATTACTTGTAGAAAGATCTGGTAAGTAGGGAATTGGCTTAGCTAGGAACGAGCTACATTTAAAGACTGCTGAAAAGATTCTGCTAATGGCTTGGCAGAAGACACCAGGAGAAAAGGACTGCTGTGTGACTGAACTTCTCTGCTGGGACTATATTGCCCTCCTTCCTCCCCTCCACCCCCCGACCCAAAGCTAGCCTTCTATTTTCATAGGCACAGGATTTGACTGGATAACAGGAACTTCCTGTTTAGGGCAGGAAGTGAGTGTTCACAGAACCACCAAGGACCCACCATCCTAGAAGGGCAAGAGTAGCTCTCCGGCCCCCTCTAGCTGCTGGAGGTCTGCCTCTGAGCAAGTAAGTGGTCTACTGAGAAATATAGGATATTCTTGTCTCAGAACAGGACAATCAAGAGCTTAAAGGGCACACAGGCAGAAAGTAAGGAGAGAGACAAAAAAAAAAAAAAAAAAAGAGGAAAGAGTAAGGATTGCAAACAGTTAAGGGGCCAGAAATAAGACATGATTGGAGTGGTGCAGTGCAGTGGCTGTGGAGCAGCAGTCTTCCGGGAGATGTTCTGGAGGATGCGGTGTTGTCCCATCTGCAGGCACCTCTGAGGCTGAGGGAGGAGGTTGCTCATCTCCAGGCTGGGTTGGCCAGGATTTGTGGGACCTCCTCTTCCATCCAGGGACCACCAGTGCCACTGCCATTGCCTCAGAGGTTGCCAAGAAAGAGGAGTGGTTGGACCACAGTGGGCTCAGGGAGGGTGAGGGTGGTGGAACAGAGGCGCATCCCTCCAGTTGTACCTCTGCACAATTCCTATGTCATTCTGGCAAAGTGTGGTTCCTCTATGGAGGCACCCACAGTGGAGACCAAGGAGGATGCTGGGAACCTCCACAAAGGAGACCCACAGGAGGGTGGCAGGGGACCCTGCAGGGGAAGGAAACAACTCCTGGTAGGGGACTCCATTGTTAGGAAGGTAGAACTGGGGGAGGAAGGGGAGAGGAAGGTGCCTGCCTGGGCGCCATGGCTTGGAGGGACAGGGAGCGAATCCTCAGGATTGCCAGAAGCAGCTGCACAGGGAAGGGAGCTGGATGTCATTGTCCACCTAGGGACAAATGACCTGGCTAAGAAAGGGATTAGAGAAGTGCAGGAAGAGTTTGTGGAATTAGGGAGGGGCCTTAGTCAAGTAGCAAGCATGGTAACCTTCTCGGAGGTGCTACCCATCTATGGCATAGGAGAGGCTAGGGTGTTCCGCACCATGGGATTCAATCAGTGGTTGAAAAACTGGTGTGGAGATCAGGGATTTGGCTTCATTGGGGACTGGGGGTCCACCTGGAGTGATGCAAGCCTATACTGGCATGATGGGCTGCATCTGTCCGGGAGGGGAACCAGGATCCTAGGTGATAGGTTTAAATGCTTCATTGGCAAGCTTTAAACTAGCCAAGGGAGGCACTAGAAGGAGCAGGAAAATCCTAGCCCCAAATAATCACGGTAGTAAGTCTGCAAACACCAACATAGAGGTGTCGATAGGGAGAAGGGCAGGGGTAAATGGAGAAAGTGACAAAGGCAAGAAGGACAGGGATGGGCAAAGGAGTAAGGCCATCAGGAAATGGAGGGTAATGTACCAATGCCTGTAGTCTGGGCAACAAGCCCTGAGCTGATGGCCTTAATGGAAGAGGGATGCCTGGATATCGTAGCAATCACAGAAACATGGTACACAGAGAACCATGACTGGGATGTTAACATACCAGGGTACATAACCTACAGGAGAGAAGGCAGGGAGAAAGGGGAGGAGTAGCTCTCTATGTAAAGGAAGGAATAAAATCAACTGAACAAGAGAGTAAACAGGAGGAGGAGGCACTGTGGGTCACCTTGGAGACTGGAAAGGGCACCACAATCCGCACAGGGGTTGTGTACAGACCCCCATGTCAGGGGAAGGAATGGACAGAGATATGATAGAAGGCATTCTTAGAATGGCAGAGAAAGGGAAGATACTGTTGATGGGAGACCTGAATATGCCAGATGTTAACTGGAGCACATTTGCTGCAGCCACATCCAAAGCAGAGCCATTCTTGATGCCCTACAGGTGGCAGGCATTAGACAGCTAGTTTGAACCCACTCATGAGGGAGCAATCTTAGACCCCGTGACTCTCAAACGGGGCAGTGAGGATCTCAGATCTAGAAGTGGGTTGCCATCTGGGGACAAGTGACCATCAAACAGTGTGGTTCACGTTAAACTCAGCTACAGAGTCAAGCCACAAAAGTGAGGGTACTGGACTTTAGGAGGGCTGACTTTGGCAAGATGGGAGAGTGCCTCAGAAAAGCACTAGCAAACAGGCTAGAAGGAGGTGTGGAGCAACAATGGGGAATTATCAAAACTGCCATCACAGAGGCAACAAGCCTGTATGTGAAGCAAATAAACAAATCAAAACGAAAGAAAAAGCCACTATGGTTCTCAAAAGAGGTGGCTGTGAAAGTCAGGAAGAAAAGATAGCATTCCGGAAGTATAAGGAAACACAGAAGGAGCAGGACAGAGAGCTGTACCAGTTAAGGCAGAAGGAAGCAGGGAGGGAAGTCAGAATAGCAAAGGCCCAAACTGAGGAAAAGATAGCCAACTCAGTTAAGAAGGGGGATAAAACCTTTTATAGGTACATCAGCGAGCTAGAAAAACAAAGGAGGGATAGTGAGGCTGAATAGAATGAATGGTGGGTGGGCAGAGGGGACAGTGAAAAAGCAGGAATACTGAATGAATATTTCTGCTCAGTATTCTAAAGAGGAGGAGAAGTGCCTAATCCAATTAACAGAAGCACTCTTGATAAGGGGTGAACCAGTCCTTTCACAGAAGAAAGGGTTCTGCAAGAACTCCTAAAACTGAAGGTGGACAAAGCAATGGGTCCTGATGGAATTCACCCCAGAATTCTAAAAGAATTAAGGGAGGAACTAGTGAAACCACTGGCTACTCTTTTGATAAATCATGGGAGGATGGTGTGGTACCCGAGGACTGGAGGGCGGATGTGATTCCCTTCACAAAATGGGACCAAGACAGAGGCAGAAAACTACAGACCTGTCAGTCTGACCTCTGTGGTAGGGAAAGTGATGGGTCACTTCTGAAGGAAAGAATAGTTGAGTACCTAGAGGCCAGTGGAGCACAGGACCCAAGGCAGCATGGGTTCACAGCGGGAAGGTCATGTCAGACGAATCTAATAGATTTCTTTGACTGGGTGACCAAAGTAGTAGACCAGGAAGGGGCTGTGGACATGGCCTACCTAGACTTTAGCAAGGCGTTTGACACAGTCCCACACAAAAGATTAATAGTCAAATTAACCAGCCTGGGAGTGGGACCCAGGGTGGTAGCCTGGGTAAAACATTGGCTGGACAACAGGACACAGAAGGTAATTGTAAATGGAGTCCACTCTGAAGAAAGGGGGGTTACTAGTGGGGTACCACAGGGTTCAGTATTGGGTCCAGTCCTTTTTAATGTCTTCATCAGTGACATTGCAGAGGGACTGGAAGGAAAAGTATGCCTTTTTGCAGATGACACAAAGATCTGCAACAGGGTTGATAAACAAGGAGGTGTGGAAAGGATGAAAAGGGACTTGGCAAGGTTGGAGGAATGGTCAGAAGTATGGCAGCTAGGATTCAATGCAAAGAAGTGCAAAATAATGCACCTGGGAAACAAGAACCCAGGGAAGAATACAATGGGTGGGAGGTAGTAACAACAACAAAAAGGAAAGGGACCTGGGGTAATCATATCAGATGACCTTAAGGTTAGCAAGCAATGTGAGAAGGCAGTAGGGAGGGCTGGGGGTATACTGGGATGCACAGGGGAGGCATCATCAGCAGAAAACAGGAAGTTGTTATCCTCTGTACAGACAGTTGGTGAGACCCCATCTGGAGTACTGTGTCCAGTTCTGGAGACCCCATCTCCGCAAGGACATAAGACAGGATAGAGGCAGTCCAGAGGAGGGCAACTAAAATGGTGCAGGGTCTGCAAGAGAAGCCGTATGAGGAGAGACTAAAGGAGCTAATATGTATACCCTTGAGGAAAGAAGGGAGAGGGGGGACATGATAGAAACTTTTAAGTACCTCAGTGGAATCAACAAAGTCCAAGAGGGTAGCATCTTTCAGAAAAAGAGACTTGCAAGAACAAGGGGACACAATTTAAAGATAGAAGGAGGGCAGTTCAGGGGGCAATGTGAGGAAGTATTATTTCACAGAGAGGGTAGTGGATGTATGGAACAGCCTTCCTGAGGAGGTTGTGGGGTCTAAAACTGTGGGAGAATTCAAGAATGCATGGGACAGACATAAGGCAATTCTTGTGGGGGGTAGGAAGAAATAGACTGTTGGGTTAACTAGGATCTGCAGCCTATCCTGTAGGTAGGGAAATGGGCAGACTAGATGGGCCCAGCGGTCCTTATCTGCCGTCAAAGTCTATGTTTCTATGTTTCTATGAGATGGAGGTAGGGAGATTATTTGATAGCGCTCTAAACATCAAAAGGAGAGCTTTTCTTTTCCTCCTGGTTGAGAGTGACGGTCATTCCAGCTCTTGGTGTAATAGACAGTGGTGAGTGCGACAAGGTAGGTTAAGGATAAATCTTAGGACCTGGTGGTAAAGGGTGTCAAGTTTGTTGAGCATCATTGTAGGGCAATGACTGTAGTGTAAGTCAGCGTACTCCAATACAGGTAGAAATGTGGATTGCACTAGCCTCTTCCTGGCTTCTAAGATAAGCAGATGTTTAAGGCGATAAAAAAGGCCTAATAGCTGCCTTAGTTTCTTCGAGATTTCATGTAGGTGGCACAGGAAGATGAGCTTATTATCCAGCCAGGACCCTAGGTATTTAAAAGTATCAACTATCTCTAGGGGTTCGTCTAGCAGTGTTAGAATCTGGGGGATATGTGTAGATCCAGAGGCAGACTTTAGCGAGAGAATCATGGTTTCAGTCTTTTAGGCACTGAGGAGAAGCTTATGTTTGATGAGGTTATATTGGAGAGTGGTGAAGTCTTGCTGAAGGTTCACGTGGGCCAAGTCCAAGGATGAGTTAGTGGTATAGAGTACGGTGTCATCTGCAAATAAGTGCACATTGGCTGTGCGCAGGTGCGAGTCCAGGTTGTTGATATAGATTGCAAAGAAGACTGGACTCAGTATGGAGCCTTGTGGGACACCTTGTAAGAGGGACTTTTGTGGGGACAGATCACCTACAGCTTTGACTTGCTGTAGCCTGTTGGTTAGGTAGCTAGTGAACCATCTGATGGCAGATCTATCGAGACTGATATTACCCAGAGCATTAACTAAGATGTTATGATCCACAGTATCGAAGGCCTTGCTAAGATCCAGAAATAGGGAAACTACATGCTTCTTGGAATCCAGGGCAATTTGCCAGTCAGTGGATACTTTTGCTAGGGCCGAAACGGTGCTATGTTTGGCTCTGAAGCCAGACTGAGTTGGATTTAGCAACTTATTTGAGTCTAGGTGTTCTCTGATCTGGGCATTGACAATTTTCTCGAGTAGTTTTGAGAGAATGGATAGAATAGAGATTGGACGATAATTGTTTAGATCAGTTGGATCCCCAGATTTGAATAAAGGTAGGATATGTGCAGTTTTCCACAACACAGGTAGCTCGCCCTGTTTGAGGGAGGTGTTGAATAAATGGGTGATGGGGGCGGTTAAATATAAGTGGTCGAGTTTTAGAAAGTAAGGTGCGATATTGTCTGCACCGGCACTCTTTTTGATATCCAGGGACAGGAGGAGGGCCTCAACTTGTTTAAACGTGACTATTAGAAAGCTGAAGTTGGCAGGACGCGGCAGGTTTGGGTTGAGGTTAGTAGTATGGTTAGCAGTAGCATCCCCTGGTGGGCTGAGATTGTTGATGGGTGAGGTGTCAAAGGCAAGCCCTGCAGTGGCAAAGTGTTCGTTGAACTGCTCTAATATAGCAGCTTTGTCTGAGTAGGTATTTCCTGCAGACACAATTTTGGTTGGGAGGGGTGAATCGGTAGTCTGACCTTCGACCTCCTTAAGAATGTTCCAAAATTTGGCAGAGTTGTTTTTGTGTTTTCTAGTTCAGTTTGGTAATATCTGGCTTTTCAGACCTAATTAGTCTGGTGCAGGCATTTCTGAGGTGCGAAATGCCAGCCAATCTGTTTCTAGGTGAGATTTCCTTGCTTTTTTCCACCAAAAAATCCCTATCCTTAAGTGCTTTCTTCAGGATGGGAGAAAACCAGCAGTAAGGTCTTTTTTTTAGATCTGATCATTCTTAGAGGGGCGTGTTAGTCGATTAGTCCTATGAGTAGGCTATGAAAGATGTTATAGGCTTCATTAAGGGTGGGTGCCAAATAAAAGTCTTGACATCTGATGTTGCTTAAATCTTTTAGGAAGGAGTTCTGGCAGAACTTTTTCAGGCATCGTCTGAATTTGAATTTAGCAGCTGGTTTCATGTGGGGAGAATATCTGATACAAGCCGTAGCACAGAGGTCACTTATGTCATGGAAAAAAACTCCGGTGTGTGAGATGCTGTATGGTACTAATGACCTGGCAAATGGGGAGCCAAAGGAAGTTCAGGAAGAGTTTAGGAAACTGGGGAGGGGTCTCAAGCAAGTAGCTACTTCTGTCACTTTCTCAGAAGTACTACCTGTGAGAGGCAAGGGAGAGCATAGGAGTGCATGCACCAGGAACTTTAACTCATGGTTGAAGAACTGGTGCTGTGAGGAAGGGTTTGGATTCATTGGTGACTGGGACCCACCTGGAGGATGGAGGTTTGTTCAAGCCTGCCGGGCCTGCATCCATCCTGGAGAGGAATCAAGCACTCAATGATAAGTTTAAATGCTATATTGACAAGCATTTAAGACTAGCAAAGGGTGGCAGGCCAGCAAGGAGGGTACCACTTGCTCACCCCCACAGCTAGCAGTGGAACCAGTGAACCAGAGGAGTGGCTATCTCTGCAAAGCAGTGTGCAAAAAGATGGAGATTAGTGCCCAATAGGTGGATAAGCAGAAAAGGGCAAAATGCAGCAGAAGGGCAGACAGCAGGAGAACCAGGGATAAATGACAACCAAGGAAGGGGCTGGAGTAGAACAGTGAAACAGTCTAGGAGGTCAAATCATGAAAGCCATGTGTGCAAATGCCAGGAGCCTTAGCAACAAGATGGAAGATCTGGAGGCTGTCATGGTGCAGTCAGACCTGGACATTGTGGCCATCACTGAAACCTGGTGTAATGATAACCTACGACTGGGAGATGGCCATACCTGGCTACAACATATTCAGAAGAGACAGAGCAGGCAGGAAGGGAGGAGGTGGCACTTGTATGTGAAAATGACATAAGGGCACAGAGATCCAGGAGGAACAACATGGGAGAGATACTGTGGGTTAAGCTGGAAAGGAAAATGGGGACAGCCATCCGCAGCGGTGTGGTCTATCAACCACCAGCCCAGGAGGAAGAAACAGATAGGAGCTGATGCTAGCCATCCAAAGGATGGCTGACAAGAGAGTGAGGTAGTACTGGTTGGAGACTTCAATATACCAGATGTGGACTGGAGCATCCCAGCAGCAGCATCAACTAGGAGCAGATTTATCCTGGACTCCTTCAGGTGCCTTCCTCAAGCAACTGGTCATGGAACCAACTCGGCAGAAGGCAATACTGGACCTTGTGCTCACAAACAGCGACAGTGTGATGGGGTAACAGTGGGGAGCACCTGGGAAACAGTGACCACCAGTCATTGTGGTTTGAAATCACAGAAGAGCAGAACCAAACCACACAAAACACGTATCCTGGATTTTAGGGGGCAGACTTTGGGAAAATGGGGAGATACTTGAAAAGAGGCATTAAAAGAATGGGACAGGCATCAGGGGTTGAGGAACACTGGGCAGTATTTAAAATGGGGATTACCAGAACAACAGAATTATGCATTAAGCAGGTTAGCAAGAGGAAAAGGAAGAGGAGACCATTATGGTTTCAAAGAGGTAGCAAAGAAAGTGAAAGCCAAAGATTGCATTCAGGCAATACAAAGACACAGGCAGAAGGGGATAGGGAGAAGTACCAGGAGAAGCAAAGGGAGGCGGGAGGTCAGTAAGGAAGCCAAAGCTCAGACAGAAGAACACATTGCAAAATCAGTGGGTAGAGGACAAAACCTTTACAGGTACATAAGTGAAAAAAAGACAAAGGGAAGGATAGTGAGACTAAAGGGGAGGATGGGGCCGTGTGGAGGATGACAATAGTAAAGCTGACATATTGAATAGGTATTTCTGCTCAGTCTTTACTGAGGAAGAGGAGGTAATGGGTCTGAAGGGAGTACAAGGGGTGAGAATGGTGCAGAAATGGACACAAGTCCCTTTACGAAAGGGTCCTGAAGGAACTGGAAGTAATAAGAGTTGATAAAGCAATGGGGCCAGATGGGGTGCACCCCAGGGTCCTTAAAGAACTAAGAGAGGTGGTGGCTGAACCTCTGGCTATCCTGTTTAGCCGATCACTGGAAACAGGGAGGTACCCAAAGACTGGAGGACAGCAAATGTAGTCCCCTATACAAAGTGGGAACAAGAGGAAGCAGGGAACTACAGACCAGTCAGCCTCACCTCGGTAGTGGGGAAGATCATGGAAGCACTACTGAAGGAGAGATTGGTGGAACATCTGGTTGTCAATGGACTACAGGACCCAAGGCAGCATGGTTTCACCAGGGGGAGGTCATGTCAGACCAACCTCGTTGAATTTTTTGACTGGGTGACTAGGGAGGTGGATCAGGGAGGGCAGGTGGACATGGCCTATCTGGACTTCAGCAAGGCCTTTGACACTGTGCCACATAGAAGACTATTACACAAACTGGGGAATATGGGTGTGGGCAGGACAGTAGTGTGGTGGGTAGGTAACTGGCTGGGTGGCAAGACACAGAGGGTGGTGGTAAATGGCTGTCACTCCACAGAGGAAAAGTGACCAGTGGGGTACCACAGGGATCATGTGGGACCGGTCCTATTCAACATCTTCATCAGTGACATTGCACAGGACCTAGAAGGCAGAATGTCACTGTTCGCTGATGACACAAAGCTCTGTAACAGAGTAGACACACAGAGGGTGTAGACAGAATGAGAAGCACCTGCAGAAACTTGAAGAATGGTCAGGGTTTGGCAGTTGAAATTCAATGCAAAGAAGTGCAAGATAATGCATATGGGGCACAAAAACCCTGGCACAATATAGCAGTTGGGGGTGAGGATATAGCATGCACCAAGCAGGAAAGGGATCTTGGGGTTATCATCTCTGATGACCTCAAGGTAGGAAACAGTGTGACAAGGCAGCAGGTAAAGCAAATAGGATGCTGGGATGCATAGGCAGGGCATCACCAGCAGGAAGGGAGGTCATAATTCCGCTATATACAAGACACTAGTGAGGCCCCACCTGGAGTACAGTGTACAGTTCTGGAGACCATACCTCACGTAAGGACATAGACAGGGTAGAGAAGGTTCAGAGGAGGGCAACAAAGATGGTGCATGGATTGCATCACAAGTCCTATGAAGACAGGTTGAAGGAACTGAACATGTACTCCCTGGAGGAGAGGAGGGAGAGAGGGGATACGATAGAGACATACAAGTATCTTACAGGGAGGAACAGGGTGCAGGAAAACACTATTTTTAAGTGAAAAAGATGTTCCAGGACTAGAGGGCATGGGATGAAGTTGGAGGAGGACGATTCAGAGGAAACATGAGAAGAATTTCTTCACAGAACAGGTGGTGGACAAGTGGAACACCCTGTCAGAGGAAGTGGTGGGGCTGAAACAATCACGGGATTTAAGAATGCATGGGATAGACAAAGGAATTCTGGAGGTCGGGGGTAAGGGGCAACAGACTTCTAGGAAAACAAACTGAACTTACAAGCTCAAATGGGCAGACTGGGTGGGCCATAGGCCCTTATCTGCCGACACTGTCTATGTATCTATGTTTGTTTACCAGTATGAGGTCTAGAAGGGAGCTACGCTCAGGATTTTTTCTATTTGGTCTGGTGGCAGTAATTGTCATTTGTACCAGTCCATTTGCATCACAAAGTTCCTTTAGCTTCTTTGAGCTATCATCATTCCAGTTTTGGTTGAAATCTCCCATTAGTACACATTCGGAGTTAGCAGAGTCAAGTGCATTTTGGAGATGTGACAGCAATGCCATGCCTCCAGAAGGTGGACGGTAGCATGCTGCTATAACAAGTGACTTATCTTTGGAGAGGGAGAGTTTTAGAGCCAAGCATTCAAATTCTTTAGCCTTTGATGTACAGTCAAGGACTGTGGTTGTGTATTTACACTTCACATAAATTATGGCCCCATCTCCTCTAGAGGGTCTTTCACATCAGTAGGTATTATATCATGGTATGTAGATAGATTTGTCTGGGTTTGAAGGCGTGAGCCAGGATTCAGTGATCATGAGGAAGTCAGGTAAAACATGTAGAACCCAGGCCTGAATAGGGTCAAGCTTCTTTAATAAGCTACAGGCGTTGATATGGAGAAAGCTGATACCTTTATATTGTGGTAGGTCTGCAGGGTGTCCAGAGAGGAGGGTGGGCCTGGATTTAGTTCAATGTTTCTTGAACAGAGTAGGAGAAGTAATAGTAGTGTTTTTAGATAATGTGCTAGTCTGCTAAGTAGCCTTTTTTTACTCCTTCTGGAATGAGTTGTTTTATTGGTGGCAGTGTTCTGGGCAGTAACGCTTTAGGAAGGGGTAGGATATACATGGCTATTAAGGCCGAAAGTGTCAGAGGCCTTCGCACCTGTTCATTAGTCATCATCTGGTGCTGGGGGGGATATGGCTATAATGAAGTCGGCCCTTTGGAGTGATACCAAGCTTTAATAAAAAAGGGTCCATTGTGATATAAGTTAGAGGAAGGTTTTTGGCCTTGGTGCCAAGTATCACCTGAACTATTGAGTGGTATATAAATTAGCAAAATGAGGTAGCTATTAAGGAGAGCAGCCACGAGGGTAATTTTTACAGGGAGATATCTCCAAGGGTTGGCCGGTGTGGTTAGTAACAGTTGCTTTATATGAAATTAGTAGTGTTATGTTGCACTAGTTTAGCAGGCTGATCAGCAACAGCTTTAAGAGGCAGGGTTATCCAGGGGTGGGGGCTATGCACTGGGTGTGGCTAAGCATACCAAGACCAATAGGTGAGTAGGGGTTGACCTAGCTTCTTAGAGTAAGAGCATTTAATAGAGGCCAGGCTCTGGGCGGGTGGTGTGGGAAGAAAATTCCCACCAGAAACATACAGCGAGCAGGCGCCCAGAATTAGTTTTTGGAAAAAGGAGAGTATTCATCAGGCAGCCAATCTCAGATGAAGCCGTAACTTAGCAGCAGCCAATCAGTAGAGAGGAAAAGGGTTGCTGTCCAATCGGGGTTCCAGGATAATCCCCGAGGCTGACAGCAGGCTTACCGGGTAAAGGAGCTCCTAGGTGGGCAGGAGTGGTACGCACTGTCGGCTGGCTCCTCCAGCCGCGGTGCCTCACAGCGTGAGGTGGTAGCCCAATCAGGGGCTCTTGTGAGCTAAAAGAGAGAGAGGTAGGGAGTTTTTAGAGAGACAGCCAGGACAAAGGAGCTTAAGTAAATTGCAGGAATAAATTGGAGGGCGGGGGTGAGATTTTAGAAGAGGAGTTATACAAAGGCAAGTAGTGGGGTGGGGGGGGCCCCAGACCAGAGAGTAATGTAATTTACTGTGGCGCCACTAGCCCTGGGCAGTGAGGGGAGAGAGGAAATAGGGTGAAGCGTGAGGGAGAGAGGCTGAGAGAAGGTTTAGGAAGATAGAGAGGAAAAAAGCACAGCAACCAGGAAAACAGTAGCAATAAACACTTTGTGGCAGTAATGCAGTCCCAGTAAGCTTAGTTTACATTCAGTATACCAGTCTAAAAAATTTCCCCACAATAAGCAATCACATTCGGTTGAAAATTCCCACCAGAAGCGTACAGTGAGCAGGCGCCCAGAATTAGTTTTTTGAAAAAGGAGAGGATTCGTCAGGCAGCCAATCCCAGACGGAGCCGTAACTTAGCAGCAGCCAATTGGTAGAGAGGAAAAGGGTTGCCGTTCAATCGGGGTTCCAGGCCAATCCCCGAGGCTGACAGCAGGCTTACTGGGTATAAAGGAGATCCTAGGCGGGCAGGAGTGGCATGTGCTGTCGGCTGGCTCCTCCAGCCGCGGTGCCTCACAGCGTGAGGTGGTAGCCCGATCAGGGGCTCTTGTGAGCGGAAAAAGACAGAGGTAGGTGTTTTTTTTAGAGAGACAGCTGTGACAAAGGCGCTTAAGCAAATTGCAGGAATAAATCGGAGGGCGGGTGAGATTTTGGAAGAGGAGTTATACAAAGGCAAATAGTGGGGGGGCGCCTGCCTCCTCCCCGAGACCAGACAGTAATGTAATTTACTGTGGCGCCGCTAGCCCTGGGCAGTGAGGGGAGAGAGGAAATAGGGTGGAGCGTGAGGGAGAGAGGCTGAGAGAAGGTTTAGGAAAATTGAGCAGAAAAAAGCGCAGCAACCAGGAAAACAGTAGCAATAAACACTTTGTGGCAGTAATGCAGTCCCAGTAAGTTTAGTTTACATTCAGTATACCAGTCTAAAAAATGTCCCCACAATAAGCAATCACAATCGGTTGAAAATTCCCACCAGAAGCGTACAGCGAGCAGGCGCCCAGATTAGTTTTGTGAAAAAGGAGAGGATTCGTCAGGCAGCCAATCCCAGATGGAGCCGTAACTTAGCGGCAGCCAATCGGTAGAGAGGAAAAGGGTTGCCGTCCAGTCAGGGTTCCAGGATAATCCCTGAGGCTGAGAGCAGGCTTACTGGGTAAAGGAGCTCTTAGGTGGGCAAGAGTGGCACACGCTGTAGGCTGGCTCCTCCAGCCACAGCGCCTCACAGCGTGAGGTGGTAGCCCAATAAGGGGCTCTTGTGAGCAGGTAAAGGAGCTCCTAGGCGGGCAGGAGTGGCGTGCGCTGTCGGTTGGCTCCTCCAGCTGCGGCGCCTCACAGCGTGAGGTGGTAGCCCAATCAGGGGCTCTTGTGAGCGGATGAAGGAGCTCCTAGGCGGGGAGGAGTGGTGCGCGCTGTCGGCTGGCTCCTCCAGCCGCGGCGCCTCACAGCGTGAGGTGGTAGCCTGATCAGGGGCTCTTCAGACAGGAGGCCCTGCAGAACAGCCCTGCCAAATCCTGCACTGGCTCTATAGGCAATGCCAGACTGTAGTGCTTGGTAAAAGTATTGGATGGTACTCCAGGTGGCAGCTGCACAGATGTCGGTGGCTGAGATCCCTCTGAAACAAGCTACAGAGGTAGCCATGCCTCTTGTGGAATGAGCTTTGACCACTCCAGGCAATTCTTTGCCATACTTGTTGTAGCAGAACACAATGCAATTAGCCAGCCACTTAGATAAACACTGTTTAGCAACCTGAATGCCCTCTATACCTGGGGCAAAAGAAACATCAACTGCTTCAACTTTCTACATTCTTTGATTCGGAGTACATAATATTTCAAAGTTCTGCACACATCTTTCATATGGAGCAGTGCTTCCCCTAGACTGGCACGCTCTAGAAAATAAACAGGAAGGTGGATAGATTGGTTCAGTGTAAACTCAGACACCGCCTTATGAAGAAACTCAGGATTCGTGCACAAAGTCACCCCATCTTTGTGAAAATCAAATAAGGCTCCTCGTACCATAGGGCCTGAAGCTCTGAAATTCTTCAAGCAGAAGCAACGGCCCAACTACAGACAACAGTAGCACAACTGGCAGACATCTGCCAAGCCATGAGGGAGAGACAAGAAAATGCTGAGAACAGACATCGCTGCAGGAATTTGAGGATTTATGGCATCCTAGAGAGCAGTGAGGGCAATAACACAGAAGAATTTATTGATATGCTACTCCACACAGCACTAACTCTAGACTCTGAATTTAAACTAGAACTGGAGCGGGTACTTTGAGCTCTGGGACCAAAACCTACTCAGCCAGGAGCCTGTCCTCATTCAATTATAATAAGATTCCTCAGGCATTCAACTAAGGACACCATACTCCGGAAAGCCTGGGCACAGGAGAAAACATTTTATGTCAGCAACAGAATTTATTTCGATAATGATTACGCCCCGATGACCATGCAGCACAGCTGGGACTTTATTCCCCTGTTCCCCATCCTGCGGGGTCTTAAATTAAAATTCCGAACCCACTACCCAGCCAGACTAGTGATACAGTCTTTGAATGGGCATCGGAGCTAAGACATAGTGAGGGAGGCCCAGTCTGACCTGAAACAGTGCAACTACGAACTCCCGACTCGAGTCTCTCTACCACAGCACACTAGATCAAACAGGAACACGGTGAAGAAAGTGCAGGCCCCAGATTCACATATGCAACAAGCAACACTATCCTTGATCAAACTACTACTGCACCAGTTTGCCAGGAGTGACTCCTGAAAACAGATGAGAGGATCCCAATCTGAACCCGATCCATGCAGCGGAATGTGAAGTTGAGTGCCTGGGTGCTGTGGGGGAATTAGGCCTACCTGGATGGCGGTGCCTGGGGAGGGAGACAGTGAGGACCACCGCGTCCCTAACCCTCACCTCCATGGGGACCTTAAGCCAGCGTGATTTCTCTGTCCCTGAGACCACCTTCCTTAGATCCAATTAAATGAAGCTGACTGGCAGAGAGTGGCAGACTGTCACCAAAACATGGAGCCCCAGCTGACTCTGCCTACCTCATTTAGGCTAATTTTGGCATGGAAATAACAGTGTGGTGCTGGGGGGCAGGGATCATGCGGGGGTCCAAGGCTCTGAGGGCCCGGGGATGCCTGTGTGATACCGTGTCCTCCTTGAAACAATACAGTGCGCTGGTGGTGATCGGGGGACCCACCTCCAGTGGCCTGCAAGGCGACTGTTACCTCACCAACAGGAGGGGGAAACTCAATGCAATCGATACACTAATGCTGCATTACAGTCAGGCATCCATGCTCAAGTCCAGAATAACAAGCCTCCTCACAGAGTAACCTGAAAGGGACCTGGCATGTCTAGACCGGTCTCCAGTGAATAAGCGCACCCAACCCCTAGGATATTGGAAACGAGGTAAGGTTGATCCATCAACGGATGGGCAGCTTGAGTCCGGGGCCTGCTGGGATAGACTTTACTGCCAGAGTCACGGCTGATCACCTAGAGCATCCTAATTTGGAACACTAATAAGATAAGGACGCGTGTTGGGTTGGACTTACAGGGTGGTGGATGATGATCGGGCTGGCTGGGTTGCTGCGGGGGGGTGATAACCTTGGGGAGGCTCATAAGCTGGGATCATTTCTGCTCTCACCTGGGGGCTGCTTACCTGGGTGGAGCCAACCCTCTGGGCTGTCTAGGCACCCCATTGCACGCAGCGTGAGATTGGTATAAGACCTTCCAAGATCACAGGTGGTCACAGAACCACCATGAGAAAGGTATTCAGACTGCTTATTTGTTGTCTGCTGGACAGAATTAGACTGGCAATGATCTGTTTGGTGCTGGTCTATTAGAGGACTCAGGAAACCCATACTAGACTAATGAATCAGAGAATCATGTGGACCTACACTTAAGAGCAATATTTTGGATTTATTATAAGACTACATACTATAGAACTGAATTTATTTTAGCCCCCCTTTCATAGAAAGCCTAAGAGGTTGGGCGGAGGATGTGTGAGGTGCTGGGTGGACTGGAATCGTACTCCTTATTTTTCCCTTTTCCTCCCCAAGAATTGATGGGACTAATTTTTACTTTTAACCAATTACTTTTTCTGTTTTACCTGTTCCTTATTGAGGGAAATTCTACCCTTAGGTACACTTCAGCAACAGAAGTGCACAGCTCTTTCTGGCAGCAACCTGATTCGTCAAGGTTTGTGGTTATAACTCGGACCATGGAAGTCACATTAGTTAAGTTGTATATAGTTTACCTGACCCAGTATTGTATACACTTGGTTTACAAATTTGGTAAATGTCACTTGAAGTATGGGCACTGGTTACAGCCCCGAAGGTTCAGTATTAACAGGAGAATAGGGTTATATGTAAATAGTTATATTCTTCAAAAAAGACCCAAGATAGGACACAACATGAGAAACACAGATGAATCAGTGTGTTTCAGTTGGTAGACGAGCCAAAGAAGATAACCAGCGTTCACTGTACCTTTACATTCCCCTTAGGAGGTGAAGGTGGGACCTTATTTTATCCCTTCCCATGACACATACCTTTAAAGGGGAAGTAAACATTGCAGGGGTCACTCAAATTGTGAAAGCACAAGACAAGACCATTCAAATGAGGTACTAGGCTTAGCTGTAGGTGTCAGGAGTCCTGAGATATGAATAACAAATTATCTGTAAATGAAAACAAATCAGCAGCCATTACATGTAGTCTGGCTGGCAGTATAGCCTAGAGGTTAGAGGAACGAGGTGTGAACGAGCTTGGTACATCCAGCAGACCTGACCTGAGTTTGATTGTCACAACCTCCACTTGCATACTGTGTGACTCTGAACAAGTCACTTAACCGTTTCAGGTCGCCCCTGAAAACAGGCACTTGTGCTTAGTGGGCCTTACCCGGTTATCAGAGACTAAAATGAAAAAAAAAATAAAACATGAAGTGATGTCACTGAGGGGCAAGCTCTATGTTGTTAATTACAATTTGCCCCTCAGTGACATCACTTTCTCTCTCAATATCCCATAAAATGGCTGCTGCCCTGTTTTGATTTACAGAGTACATGTATTTAGATATTCATATCTCAGGACTTTTGACACCTACAAGGAAGTTCCATACCTCATTTGAAGTATCTTTTTATGTGCTTTCACAATTTGAAAGACCCCTGCAATGTTTACTTCCCCTTTAATAGTAAAGTGATTTCTCAAAATGTAAATGGCCTGGGCAACCCTATTAAAAGAGGGAAAACTATATCCCAACTGAAGAAAACTTGCCCACAAATGATATTACTTCAGGAAACACACGTAAGCTCAGTAGAACACCAGAAGCTGACAAAATCTGGGATGAGTGCAGTGGTGGCGAGCTCCTACCAGTCAGGCAAGAAAAGGGGTATGGCGAAATTAATACCGAAATATTCAACTTTCCAGCTACAAGAAACCTATCACAATAAAAAAGAAACTCTAGCTATGGTCAGAGGGACATGGTGGGGGTTCAGTATACGGTAGTCAGTATTTATATCCCCCTGGGTTCAGACGCTTCCACCCACCAGAACCTGTTTGACAGAATTTTACAATTTCCTCAGGGAGTTCTGTTGATAGGGGTAGACCTGAATTTATTGATGGACCCAGGGCGGAATAGCACTAATCCACACCCCCCTTGCATTTCTACAGGACAATGACACGGGAGGCATTTAGTGAGCGATATGGGCCTTACAGATGTGTGGCGTCATATGAATTGGGGAGGCCAACAACACACACTATTCGGGGGCCCACCACACATACTCCCATATTCATTATTTTTTGATCACAACAGAACACAGGGACCTGGTCAAACAAATTTATATACACCTGATATCCTCCTATCAGACCACGTGCCAATTCAGATCAAGTTGTATGCACAGACAGAACAACATCCCAGACAATGGTGCTTTAATAACTCAAATTTTGTTAAACTAATACGCAAACGTATGCCTCGCCCCAAATCTTTTCCAGGATATTATGGGACACATTGAAAGCAGTTACCCGGGAAGAAGCCATTAAATATGCAGCCAGGGTCAAAAAACAGAGGGATCAGCAACAAAAAGATCTTGAGGGAGAACTCCAACTTTGTCACGGAGCTCACATACAAGGGGATACTTTAGCCCTGAGACAGATTAATAAGATCCGAGCACAACTACAAAATATTTTGAATTATAGAACGGAGCAAGCCCTTTGTACCTCAAACAGCAGTATTACGAGAGCGAAGCCAAAGCCTCTAAAATATTAGCGTATCAGTTACAAACGCAGCAAAAGCAAACGATGATCACCCAACTCAGACATACCCAATCTCGTCAAATTCTCACTACAACTAAAGATATTCTAGAAGGGTTTAGACATTGCTATAAGAATCTAGACACACAAGATTCTGAACCAGAAGACAATAAACATACCTCTTTCTTTCAAGATTAAGCCCTCCCTCAATTTACAGATTTACAAAGGCAGTCATTACTGCAATGCATTACCTCCTGAGAGAGAAGTATGGTTATAAAAACGTCAAAGTCTGGGAAAAGTCCAGACCCAGACGGCCTACCCTCTGAATTTTATAAATGTTTTCAGAAAGAGCTACTCCCCCTGCTAGGGACACTTTATCAGGACCTGCAGGAGGGTGAAATGACCCCCCATGGCAGTATGCCAATAAATCGACCATTTTGAAACCAGATAAAGACCCACTTAACAGTAAATCCTATAGACCTATCTCAGTTCTAAATCAGAATTACAAATTTTACACTACTATACTAGCCTATCATTTAGAGCATGTACTCCCCACAATAATTCATAAAGATCAAACCGGATTTGTGTCCAGACCAAGAACTACGGATAACATCAAAAGAACCTTGTACCTACTGGAAAAAGTAGAACAGTCATCAAAGCCCCTTCTTCTGTTGAATATGGATGCCCAGAAAGTGTCTGATCGGGTATCATGGAAGTTCAAAGGATACACTCTTAAGTATTTTAATTTCCCCACAGAATTTAGAGATTGGATTGCGGCTCTTTACAACTCTCCCCAAGCAGTAGTGAAAGCAAATGGAAAATGTTCAGATCGCTTTCATCTTACTCGGGGTATTCGTCAGGGTTGCCCTCTCTCGCCGTTGCTGTTCGCACTATATGCGGAAACCCTAGCACAAGCAATCCGGAACAACAAAGGAATTACAGGCTTTGAAATTCTAGGGAGAGAACATAAGACTACATTTTACGCAGACGATTTATTAATTTACTTAAACCATCCCACTATCTCCTTACCCAGATTATTTCATCTGCTTTCAGATATGGAAGACCTAGCGGGGTATAAATTAAATACATCCAAAACAGTGGTCCTTAGATTGAATTATGAACCAAACCCCAAATTAAAGTGTAGTTCCCCCTAAGATGGAATAGTCAAAATTTCAGATATCTAGGGGTCAAGATTCCCTACGATCTTTCGCAGCTATACGAGGCGAATTATCCTCCTCTGATTTGAAAAGTGAAAGCCAATCTTCAAAAATGGTCACGTCTTCCTATCCCCCTCATACAAAGGATAGAATCAATTAAGATGAACATTTTGCCCTGCTTTATTTTTTCCAGAACCTCCCGGTCGCCCCCACAGCAGCAAGGTTTCAGGAAATGGGATAAATGTATCTCTATTGTTTTACGGCAAGGGAAAAGACTCAGAAAGGCATATCACCTCCTTCAGGTTGCTAAATCAAGAGGATGTTTAGCCCTTCCACATTTTAAAAAATACTTTCAGGCTGCACAATTGGCACATGCCCTCCAGTGGTGGGACAAGAATTTGGACACTCACTGGAAGGTAACTGAACTGGGGGAAGAAGCTCCGGAGATAGAAGAAATCATGGAACACCCCACCCCCTCCAACAGTCCCAAAACAGAAGTGCATATTACATCCAGATACACCACTCATTTTAAAAATATGGTATGAGGTGATGAGAGAACCCTCTATCAGGGATGCAACCACAGTTTTAATTACACCCTCTCTTGACCCAGCATTTCTCCCTGCTAAACTAGACCATACCTTTGATGACTGGAGGAGATGAGGCCTGCAGCACATATACCAATTGTATAAAGGAGGAGTATTTCAGACATTTAATGACCTACAACAATTATATCAACTTGATAAAAAAAAATTATAGATATTTACAAATTCGTCACTACTCCAGAACGGATGTGGACTTAAATGGGAAGCTAAGCAGACTCACCCACTGCACAGCTAATAACTGAAACTAAAGAGGGGAAGTTGCCGAACAGGGTAATCTCTTGTCTCTATAGGGCTCTTCAACCAAGTGGAGTTCAGGAATCCACATCATTACAACATAGATGGGAAAGGGATTTGGGGGTGGACATATCTGGACAGAAATTTATCTAAATCAGCATAGGGCCACCACCTCATATATGTGGAAGGAATATGGTTGGAAGTGTGTTGTGAGATTTTTTAGAACCCCTCAAATAACAGGAAAGCCTGACAGAACACAGGAGACCAACTGCTGGAGGGATTGTGGTGACACATGTGCAACACATATTCATATTTTCTGGGGTTGCCCAGTTCTGCAAGAATTCTGGGAGGGCAGTGGGAGAGGCCCTTGAGGTTCTTTTTCCAGAACTGGAATCCCTTACAACCCAGGGTGCCCTTTTGCATTGGTTGCCTGAGGGAATTAAAGATAAGCAAATAAAAAAAAATGTTAATAATCCTTTTGTTAGCATCAAAGAAAGCAATTTCAAGATGCTGGCTACAGAAATGACCCCCTACCACTAAGGAATGGGAAGACACAGTTCAGCAAATAAATGCTATGGAGAAGCTCACAGCTACCATTAATTTCAGACTAAACAGCTTTAGGTCATTCTGGAACAAATGGCTTATCTGGGTTATGGCTCATAGGGACGATATAATTCCCTAAGTGATACAGCCTTAGGCCAGAACAGGGATTCATAGAAGTTAGACCCAGGGATAAATCACTCTGAAGTTAAAGAGGAAATAAGGACACGTAAAAAAAAATAATATTGTATAGAACGCTGACTAAAGTTTTTTTTAGCAGTATCTGTATAATGAAAAATGTAAATGTATATTGCATGATGTCCTTAGTATTGGACAACTAATAAAAACTAACACATACTGTACATAAAAACAAAAAAAACCAGAAGTAATAGCAACTAAAAATAATGCTTTCCAGGAAAGAAAATGTAGCTCGCAAGTTGCGAATAACTCAAAAGGAGACAGGGTCAACTTCTCCTAAACAAAATTTAAATCCCAAGCCATGACAGGAGAACGGACTGGGGGTTTCAGATGCAGGATGCCCCTCAGGAAAGTACAGGAAAGATCCAGCTGTGCTGTGGTGCAGTCACCCACTGGCTCATGAAAGGCTGAAATAGCCAAAAAGTGCACTTGGAGGGAGGAGTACTGGAGACTTGAGTCTGAGAGATCAGGTAGTTCAGAATCTGGTTCACCCGACAGGTGAAAGGGTCCAGATTATGTCTGGCAGCCCATATTGCAAACTGCTTCCACTTCTTGGCATAAGCAGCTCATGTGGAAGGCTTCCGGGCAGCCACTAGGACATCTGTCACTCTACTGGAAATCCCAAATCTGGCGATGACTATGTTCCCAGGAGCCAAGCGTGCAGATAGAGGGACCTGAGGTTGGGATGGACCAAGGTCCCCCGGTCCTGGGTCAGCAGATTCCTGCAGAGAGGGAGAGGGACCAGAGGTTCCTCTGCAAGCTGCTGTAGTAGTGGACACCAAATCTAGCGTGGCCAGAATGGGCCTACCAGGATCATGCTAGCCCCCTCCATCTGCAGTTTGATGAGCACCTTCTGAATCAGAGGAAATGGAAGGAAAGTGTAAAGAAACCTCCCACTCCAGGAGAGGAACAAGGCATCTCACCAGAAAACTCCAGGCCCTGGATCGAGTGAGCAAAAATGGGGCAGTTTTGCACTGAGTGGGGACACAAAAAGGTCCAACTCTGGATGACCCCCTATCTACTGAATAAGTATTCTGTGATAGATGACAGAAGCTCCCACTCATGCATGCTGGACTGAGTCCGGCTGAGGCTGTCTGCCAGAGTGTTTAGCTCTCTTGGAACGTGGACCACTGAGAGGATCAGGCCGTGGTCTAGCACCCAATACCACACTCTCATAGCTTTCCCTGCACAGGGGGTATGAATGTGTTCCCCCTGCTTGTTTATATAGTACACTGCACTGAGGTTGTCGGACTGAATGAGCAACTGACCTGGAAGAAAATGGTTTTGGAAAGCCTGCAAGGCATACAGAACCAACTGCATCTCCAGGACATTAATATGCTGGGAGGTTTATGACCTGGAACCAAGAGCCAGGAGTCTAAAAGGGACCCAGATTAGCCCCCAGCCCAAACTGGAGGCATCTGTGGTGAGGATTTGCTGAGAAGACTGGATGGGCCATAGGCCCTTATCTGCCGACAGTGTCTATGTATCTACGTATCTAGAAGAGGAGATCTGAATGGAACCCTCTGCAACAGGTTCAAGGGGTTCATCCACCACTGGAGCATTCTGCAGACTGGGGAAGAGACCAGGACTAACTGATCTAATTCATCTGTTCACTGGTCTCACTGCACTCGGAGAGTCCACTGGAAGATGCGCATGTGAAGCCTGGCCAGTGGAACGGCAGGTGATGGCAGCCACCATCAGTCTGAATGGCCTCAGGCATACCCTGGCTGGAATGACGACTCTAGACCACCTCCTGAGCCTGGGCAATAAGGCATACCACCCTGTTTTGGGGCAGAAAGGCCTTCCCCTGTGCAGAGTCTAGAACTTCCCCTATGTATTGTAGCCTTTGGGACAGGACCAGAGCCGACTTGGGCAGGTTAACGGTAAAGCCCAGAGAGAGAAGAAACAACGGAAGAGTTCTGTCCAAAGTCCCCAGGAGCTGTTCCCTGGATGGACCTTGATAAGCCAATCATCCAGGTAAGGGAAAACATACATTCCCTCCCTTCTGAGGCCTGCAGCTACCGCTGCTAAGCACTTGGTAAAGACCTGCGGCGCAGAGGCTCTGTGTTTGCCTTGAGGCTGAGAGGCTGTGCCTGGTCTATTGGCTGCCTTATGAAAGGGAGGGAGCTGTCTGCTCTACGGTTGCATGTGGTAGAGCGAGTGGACAGATTTAAATGCTCTGTCAGATGCCTACAGGTCATTAATAATGTCTTAGACGTCTGGGCCAGAAAGCTTAGAGCCACTGAAGGGGGCATTAAGCACTTTCTGCTGAACATCAGCAGCAAAGCCAGAGACCCTCAGCCAGGAGTGCCTACCTAGGCAATGGCCGGTGGCAGTGAGCCCTGGCAATTCTGTCTGAAATATCATTAAGTGCTTGCAGGAGGTGCTTGCTAACATCTTCAGTGGTTTGCAACCATTTGAGAATCTCCTGCTTCTGCGCATCTTCTGGGAGGGCTTTGGTAGTGGCCTTGCCCATCTTCCAGTTGGTGTCCTGGTACTTTACCATATGGGACAGGCAACTGGCAATCCTCAGCCCAAGGGTGTAAGAGGCATAAACCATATTACCCCAAAGATCAATTCTGCAAGACTCTTTGTCTTGGGGGGAGGGAACTAAGATGCTTGGGCACCTTAGACCTGTCACAAGCTGTCTTTATGACCACTGAATCTGTTTCTGGCTGAGCAGCATAATATGAAAATCTCTGAGGGGCATGATAATGTTTATCTGCTCTGCAGAGAATGGCTGGCACCATGTTGAGCCTGTGCCAGGCTGCAGTAGTAACATTCCTCAAAGCAGGCAAACTAGGAGGAATGATCTTGGGAGGAGACTCTGGGATCCCTAGAAAATCCACCAAATCCTTTCTGGCGGCATCCTCCTCCTTAGTAAGAAAGCCCTTGACTGAGGACAACTGCTTCATTACACTGAAGAAGGTAGGGTCCTCTGGAGGAGACCTAGGAGTGTGTTTGACAGAATCCTCGCTGATTGAGGAAGCAGTGGATCCATCTGAGGTGAGTGATTCCTCCTCTTCTTCTTCCTCATCAGAAGAATAAGGTCAGGGTGTTACTCCTACTCGACCTCTTCCAGATCCAGGTCTGACATGTGAGGCACAAACGATGACCCGTGGGGAGCAGCCTACGGCCATCAAAGAGGGGCTGACGACGAAGCTGCCATCGATGGCGCAAGCGATGCAGGCCTGTATGAGCCTAGCTGGTGAACAATCACTGAGGTGAATTTAGTTAAAATCTCATTGAGGTCAACGACCATCAAAGACTGCATCGACGGGGGTTTGATGGCACAGGGAGCGATGACCCTCCCGATGGGCCCTGAGAGCCCGAAGAGCCTGTAGCCCAAGGGCCTGGGGTAGGATCAGGCCTCGACAGAAGGGCCGTCAACGATGAACTCGTCGACGATGGAGGGGCCTGATGAACAAGAGGTCGATGACTGACCACCCTGAATTTCGGACGAAGGTGCTGTCAGTATGGGTCTGGTGGGCACAGAGACTTTGACAGCAGACTTATGCCTTGGTGCAGCCGCAGCCGACAATTAACCCCCAGACGAAGAAGGAGAGGCTGTCAGGGAGTGGGACCACCACGGGTGGGGTGCCGATCTCAGTCCTTTTTGTGACCCCCCCCCCAGGACTTGTCTCTGGTCTGAGAGCACGATGACCCTGCTGGTGACACAGGCAGGGACCCTGGAGGACCCCTGCCCGGAACTGGCTATGTTGATGCATCAGGAAATTTTTAAGTACCCTTTTGCATTGCCTAAGGGTTGTTTGGTTAAACTTCTGGCGGAGCTCATAGTCGGAGACTTCGTGGTCAGGCCCAAGACAGCAGACACAGAGAGTTTGTTCATCTGTGGAGGCAATCGTCTTTCCGAAACGGCAGCGACGGAAGAGGGAGGCCAAAGGATTAACTCTTGACATAAAATAAAGGAATCTCTTTTAAAAAAAGATATTCTAAAGGAATAGGTTGAAAAAACACCGTAAGCAAAAATGCCGCAAAACTCCGTTGGAGCTTCCGCAAAGATCCATGCGAACAAGACAATGACAGGAAAGAACTGAAGAGGAAGCAGGGTCGCTCACGCCTTTATAGGGTTGGTGACATTGTCAGTTGATATCGGCGTGGGCAGCCCCAGTTGTACTACTGAAAATCTTCTGTGTAGATCCTGCTTCACCGACGGTGAAGTTTCTGCAGTGTGACATGATGAGCGAGATACCCGCTCTGAAGAAGATACTTTCTTAAAACTGCCTCCTGCATCTCCATTTTTTTAATAAGATTTACTAAAAATGTAGACAGTACAATACTCCAGCTCCTCACACTCCTGACCACATTTGTGTACTAAATACATCCAAGCATTCAAGGATGAAACAGCAGCTTCTGCAGGAAAGCTACTCAAAGCAGACCATGAGTGAAGTAGTTACAGTCTTCACTTGGCCAACATGCCCTACCCCCCATCCCGGTTTCTTTTTTAATCTCAATACTTCAAACTCTGAATTCAAACTTGGAGTCTTCTACCCTCACATGGCATTAAATGGACATACATTATATCTGGAATAGGTCATTTAATGCATGCTCTGTAGGCCAGGATACAAACAGTGGCCCACATTCAAAAACTGAGCCCCTACAATGGTGACAGGCCGCTGACATCGACTCCCCCATCTCTGCCTCACCACAAAGTATATTGTTACCATTTTACAGTTTATTTGCCCAGGACTGCCCCAGCAGAGATGCAGTAACCCCATTTTCAGTGAGATCCTGCTTTTTACAGAACTGATGGTTGTAAACAATATTGAAGCAGCATCATGGTGATCAGTGCCTTGCAAGATCCACACTGGAAACCAAGCACCCATCTCCTGGACCAGATCCTGCAACCAACCAGGGAGCTGCGTTTCCCCAGAACTCCACCATGGGACTAGCCATGGAGGCGCTAAGGAGGCTGAGATAAGTACCTGGGGATGGCAAGTAACAGGGCTTGGAGGGGGGCAGATGGGAACTGCACGGTAGCCAGGAAGAGAAACAGAAAATTGAGAATAACCATGTTCACAGTTCAGTGCTCAGACTCCAGGACTATGATATTGCCCCTATAAATAAGAAAGGCACAGAGCTATTCATGTATACCATAGGAGTGCAAATACATTTTGAAAATAAAAATTGCTATTCTAATTCAGTACATAGCTACTAGTAAAATAACATTCAAAACACGTTACTTTACCATTAGCTATGTTAATTTACCACTTGCCACGTCACACTGGGGAGTACTTTTAATTTTTTTTCAAAATCCTGATGGTATACATAGGATATCCCATGAGGTAGCTCACAATGTGATTGTTATTTGGCATGCAGTGTTGGTGTCACTGTTCACTAGCACTTGTGGATTTGCCAAGTCACTCATGCAAGGGATCAGTAACACCAACGCTCCACCCCAACTGACAAATATTTTGAGCTACCTAATTGGATATTCCATATACATACATACACACACACACACACACACACACACATACTAGCGCTGAATGAACTTGGTAAATACATCATGCTATTTTGAGGATAAATATTTATTTGAACTTAGAACACATTATTTCACTTACAGCATGTTATTTCCACTCTGAATCTGGAAACAAAACACAGAATGATGGGGCAGACAGTTTACATTAGAAGACAAAGCAATTTTAAACTAAAATAATGTAAAACACAAATAAAAGTATAACATATAGTCTGGTACTGTACATATATGAAAGACCTGTAAGAGTCGTATGCGATTTCGCCACTTGTGAGTATGGGTCTTGCCACTCACTAATGAATAAAAATCTGTTATTCCATGGCAAGCCACTATATATTTCCTATTTATACAAAGTATGTGAAGATTAAACCGTACTGATAAATACTTTATTTTAGCCTCAGAAGCATTCTAGATCAGGAGAAATCATTTATCTTCACTTTAGGCAGATCACAAAGGAACCTAAACCACTGAGAGAGCAGCCTGAACAGTGGCGGATTAGACATGTCACAGTATCACATTTCTGACAGTATAATAACCTTGAAGTAATAAAATGGTTATTGTGAATATCACAGTACTTTGGAAGTAGATATATCGTTTTCATTTGTCACATCCTGTGATTTCTGAACTCTTTCACTAATCTTGGGTGAAAGAAAAATGCTCTCTCTCTTGCAGTGCTTTATGCACCGCCGGGGTTTCAGGAGGAGGGTTTACAACTGGTTCAAGCCTATAGGGATTCATTACCCCAAAATAGGGAATGAATAACACTGGGAGCTATGAATACCAACTGGTTACGAAAAGCTGTATTGAAGCACAGGGACTCAGCTGCCAGCTCCAGACGTACCCAAATTATTAATGTTCCAACAAGAGTACATTACAAAACAGGTCGCTCCTCGCTGCTTGACTGGATTATGGTCTGTGACACTGTCAGAATTATCCAATTTGCTGTTCTGGCAGATATGGTCAGCGACCACAGCCAACTCCGCTGCTGCTGGTGTGTTAGAATAAAAAACAGGTCCCTCCAATCTTTATACTTACGAGGAATTTGAGAAAATTAGGCCTGGATAAATTTCAAACGGCTGTGTCATCGGTAGACTGGAGTGGTCTGGAGCAGGTAACAGATGTAAATAAGGCACTAGAGAGATTTTGTGTCACTTTTCAAAATATCTGCAATACATTTGTACAAACTGAAAAGCTGCAAATTCGGGGGAAAAGGCACCAATGGGTTACATCAGAACTGTCAGAGCAGATAAGAGAAAGAGATAAAAAATGGAAAAGTTTTAGAAAGACTCTGAACATAAATTCCCAAACTGAGTATAAAACAGCCCGGAACAGGTGTAAAATGATGGTTAGGAAACTTAAAAGAAATTACTGTACTGAAAAACAAAAGCAGTTTAAGGGTAAGAATACCTCAGCTACCTGGGATTTAGTAAATGAATTGCTGGGAAAAAAGCGCTCTTCTATGATACAATGTTTAGATACCACAGCAGGAGTTCTGACAGATCCGTATGTGATAGCACACGAATGTAATACTTTTTTCACTGATTTAACAAAATATACTACAAGTGATATTTTTAATAAAGATATCAGGCTAACTAATCAAATTAACAGTAACCCAGAATCGGCTTATCCCAAATTCTATTTCAAACAGCTAACCACGGAGGAGGAGGAGGTACTTAAATGCTTATTGCAGTTTAATCCACATCCTACTGTAGGTGAGGAAGAAGTCGCCTTCAGGCTCATGGGGATCACCGCGGACATCTTATGTTAACCTTTATCTGTTACTTTAATCTAGCTTTACCTTTTCTATGTTTCCCACCTTATGGAAGGAAGCAACTGTTGTCCCAAAACTGGTGATCTATCAAGTGTTCATAACTACAGGCCCATTTCATTATTGGCACATATGTCAAGAATTTTAGAATGTATGGTCTTTGACCAGTTGGTAGAACATCTGTCAAAATGTGAAATCCTAAAAACCAACACAGCATGGGTTTCGCCCAAGACACAATACTATGACGGCCTTGGTGGGGTTCACGAGCGCAGTACCTGCAGCCCTTGATAAAGGGCATTTTGCTGCGGCGGTGTTTGTGGACCTCACCAAGGCCTTCGACTTGGTCGATCATGGTCTACTGAATTCAGCTCTTGTTCAACTGGGGGTGTCCCATGATGTTGCTGGGTGGTGTGAAAAATGTGCACAATGTACCAAAATTAATGGGTATTACTCTCTCCCTGCTCTTATTACAATGGGTGTACCTCAAGATTCTGTTTTGGGTCCTCTTTAGTTTAGTTTATTTTTTAAACACACTGACTTTGGTTTGCTTTAAATCTCAGAGTTTTTTGTATGCAGATGACGCGGTGATCCTCACGAGCGGTCCTAGTCTTGACCTTCTACAAGCTGACTTGGATAGCGATTTCTCAGACATTCCTTCATGATTCTGGAACAACAAACTGGTTTTGAATGAAAAAAACAAAACAAACAAAAAAAAGACATGGTATTCTATAATCACAGGAAAAAGTTAATTTCAGAACCTGTCCTGTCATTGCACTCTGTTACTGGGGCCGGGACAGAACAGGTTAATGGTTTGAAATATTTAGGACTAACTACTGATTCAGGTTTGGACTATGAATATCATATTACTAATCTAGTTAAAACTGTGCATCAACAGCTTGGAGCACTTTACAGAATGAACCCTTACTCATTCCAACAACCAGAGCACTGTTATCACAAAGTTGTTTTCTCTCGACAATAGACTGTGGCTTAATTTTCTATTATACTGCTAGTGAAGGACTACTTGCTAAGGTTAGAATTCTCTTAAATCAGGTTACTCAATTTGCTACTCAGCTTCCATCTCGAACACACCATTGCGTTCTTCTTAAACAAGCAGGGATGCTTTCCTTAGAGGACAGATTTAAGTTTGAAATTGGACTGTCAGCGAAAAAGATAACTGAATTAGGTTCCTACAATTTTTCAATCTTATTTAAAAAAAAAAAAAGGAGGTTAGAAGAGACAGAGGTGACATGATAGAGACTTTTAAGTATATAAAGGGAATAAAGTGAATAAAGGTAGATTATGCAAAAGGAAAGGAGTTAAAACAAGGAGTGATAATTTAAGATTGGAAGGGGAAGATTTAAAAGCAATGTAAGGAGACGTTATTTCACTGAGAGGGTGGTGGAACCCTGGAACAGATTACCTAACGAGGTGGTGTGTGCAGAAACAGTGGAGGAATTCAAGAGGGCATGGGGCAGACACAAGGGGTTGGCTGGTGGGCAGAGGAAAATATCCCCTAGAAGTGAAGACAAGTAGGGGTGGGTGGGAAATGGGCAGACTAGATGGACCTGGACGGTCCTTTTCTGCTGACACATTACTATGATACTATGAATCCATTTCCCACCCATTCTCTGTACCAAAAATTAAAACTGTGACAAGACAAAAGACTGTTGTACAAATTACCACTGTTTTTTTAATTTAATTATGACTAAACTAGATTGCCTTGGAACTACAATGTACAGATACAGAAAGACACTGAGAAACTACTGGATATCAGACAGTGAATGTAGATGCTCTGTGTAATCTGATCGGATGTCTTGTATGCATTATTACTGTAATCTGTACCCTACGTTTTTCATGTATAGTATGTAAGAAAAAATTACTCGCCTTAGTAATGGGTGTTTACTCACCTGGTAAAGGTGATTGTGTTGGTTGGCATCCATGGCACTCCAGTCATTACCTCATGGGTTATAGCCCACCTGATAGGCTAGTGATGCACATGACCCAGATCAAATTTATAGCATATCCAGGTCCCAGGAACCCCTGCTCTCCAGTTCGAATCTTCTATAGCTGAAATCAAGGTTAGTTAGTGTAAAGAACATCATAACGTGCAGGCACAATCAACTGAAAAATTAAAGAGAGAGGTCAAAGAGCCAAATAGAATGCAGGCTATGGAGGGTACCGACAGGTCGGCTGAACTCTTATTCCTCTAGTCTGTACGGACTAGTCTCAGTCCGAGGCCCGACTGGTAATCAGTTCCAGAGCGAGACAACTTGGCGCTAGGACCCCTGTTGGGTCTACTATGGGGTCCCCAGATCAGTCCTGGTCACTCCTTGAGTATTTGGATGGAGGGTTTGAGTGCCATGGATGCCAACCAACACAATCACCTTACCAGGTGAGTAAACACCCATTGTGATTGGTTGGCATCCATGGCACTCCAGTCATTACCTCATGGGAGATAAGAAGCAGTATGAACCCAAGGGTGGGAACCGAGTGGTCTAAGAGTGAAGGGCTGAGGGTGTCACCGCGGGAGATCTGGGCAGCAAGTGGGCCCTCTGGCCCGGACTGGGCCAGGGATAGAGTAATAGGTGCCTGGCGGAGTGGAGGAAGGATTCGCGTAGTTGCCCTACCTAGGTCCCCCGAGGCTGCAATAGTTCGTTCCCACCAAGCGTGGGCGATCGCTCTGTGGGGATGAGCCTGAACCCTGTGGGGGTGGAGTCAGTTGGCTAGCAGGCGGCTGCCGTGCTAGGCGACTCTCCTCAGCCAGGCGATTCTCTTAGTCATCCCCAATGGGACTTTGGGTGGCTTGCTCTGCCGCCGACCTGCGAGGTGGCGCAGACTCTTTGTCTTGTGGAAAAGCTCGGGTTCGGTGGGGTCCAGAGGGGTGGGACCAACGTACAGGGAACGTGGGGCCGCAGTGGGGCCCTGTTGGGGCCCTTCCGCGAAACGGTTAGTTCAATTAGTTGCCCTCTGTGACAACCGGGGATTCCCTGGCTGGAAAGCTGGAATCGATGTCTGGCGGACCCCGATGGGATGAGCACCGAGCAGGTTCCGCGCTGGGTAGGGCCCCAAGCCCCCCAGCACTCCTAGCTGAGCCGATTGTCCCCAATCCAGCCTTGAGGAAGACCCCGACCGGTCCGCTCCACGTGTGGTTCCAATTTGGTTACACTGGGGCCTGAACCCAGGCCTTCCGCGTGTGAGGTAAGCGTGATGACCACTACACTAGAGAACTCTCTAGCGAGGAGCCCAGTCAAGAGACCCTAGCACCAGAGGAAAACACCCCACTGATCCGTTGTCGATCGTGTCCCCAATCGGAGGGTCTCTACGATGAGGTGTAGTCTCCCCTACAGCTGGTGGCTGCACCCTGAGAGGTGCTAGTCTCTCGTCTGTATGGTGTTAGGCCCTGTCGGCCTGCTCGAGGGCCTTGCCTTTGTTCCAGATACACCCCAGTTGTAGGAACAATGAGGTTAGCCCTGTCGGCCTGCTCGAGGACTATGCCTTGCCCGGTTATCGCTGCTGGAACCGGCCAAGACTCCTAGGCGGGGGAAGACCTCCGACTGGGGTGGTGTTGATGGTCTCATCATAAACCTGCTGCCCCGGACCCTCCTCACTGGAGCCGGGCGTGGGCTTCAGGGTCCGTGCGTTGGTGAAGCCCTGACCCCTGAGAGGTATGTCTGTTCGGGAGGGATCCTGAAAGCTGACAGTGACCTTCTGCCTTGCCGCTCGCAGTGCGTGGCCTGCGTGGCGGTATGGTGCCACTATTGGCTGGCGCCGTGACTCCCGTGCCTGGTTAGGGCGGAGGAGTCGGTGGGGGCATAGGAAGTGACCACTGACCTGATCTCCTTGCCAGGTGAGCGTTCCTAGGCAGCTGGAGTCGTGCCCCCAGTTGTTGAGTGACCATAGTTCGATTGTCGACTGGACTAGGGCCAGAGTCGGCGTGGGCCTGGAGCCGACTTCGACCACCTAGCCAGGAGAATACAACTTTGTAGGTGCTATGGCGAGCAATACGGTTCTCGCCTCCAGTCGGGTAGAGTCCGACCCTGCTGGTGGTCACCGGCCCTGCGGTGTTGCATCTTCGCGCAAGCTATCCCCCGAGGAGTGTTACGTCTGCTGCACTGGCAGTTAGAGCGGTGTCTCTGAGGGGTCCCCATATCAAGTCGGTCTTCACCGTCCGTTTTCCCTGGTCACACCTCAATCTGAGGGGCGCGGTGCACTGGGCTGCTGTGAATTTGCTTGTGTGTCCCTTGATTTGGAGAGAGCGTATGGCCACCTGGCTCAGGGTGGGCCTTCGTTCCATGGGCCATGACAGGTCCCTGTGCGATTGAACTCGTGACCCCTGGTGAATTGTGGGTGTTCGCCCTGCTTGACCTGTGAGCGAGGAGCTTTCTTCTCCGTTTTCCGTCCAGCCGTGGGCTACAAGACTCGTGAGTGTAAGGCCATTGGAGTCGTAGGAGTTGTCAGAGTAACCGTAAGGCGATAGCAAACTAGGTAATTTGCTCTGGGGCCACAGTACACACATGGAGGCTGTGGGAATCAAACCCAGGACACCGCGCTTGCAGTTCAGGGCTTTTGACCACTGTACTATACTGCCTCCCGATATGGGGGAGAGCGACCATGTGGTCTATCGGTGGTAGGAAGGCCTACCGAATGCCTCGTATGATGTGCCTGGTGGTCGTCATTGACAGGGTGCGATGCCACGTGGTGGTGTAGATAGCTACGGGCCCGCGATAGGTCAGGGGCCTCCCTCCGACTTCTTGGTATCGAGGCGAGTAGAGCGCCCAAGAGTCTGTTCCGTAATAAAAACGTGCACGGAGGCCCCCTCCCAGTTCGGGATTGAGGTAACCTCGAAAGAGACTAGGTGTTGAACAGTTTATGGGGTATCCCTGGTACCGTGACTTGAACCTCCTTATCCGAGCCGAGAAGGAGGCGGGTTAACATCGCGGTACTTCCTGCCTTGACATCAAGTCATATCCTGAACTGTGTGGCGTTTGGATTGACCTGATGTGTGCAGAGGGTAGCACTGCTACCCCTGTAGTTCTACCTCGTCCTCAGGATTGGAAACCCCCGGACTCCGGGAAGGGGGGCTGAGGGCCCTGAGGGAGCGGTACGTGGGATCGAATCCTCTGCCTAGGGAGCATTGTCTGCTGACGAGAGGTGCATCCCTGGTTTGGCTATGGTGCTGGGTGGAGTCAGTGGCCCTGGCTAGTGGACACGTGGTGACTACCGCCAAGTCGGCCAGGAAGACTCGGCTGTATTAGGTACGTCCCCGCAGTGACGCCTCCCTGGGTTCAAGGGACCAGTTCCTGAGGGTCCTAGGGCTGGTGACTGCTTAGCTGCCGCTTCTTGCTTAAGATACCAAGTGCAGGATTTCCCAATTTGTGATATGTCTTTAAGTCAACAGAATCTGGTTTAGAGAGAACTAATAAAAAGGGCACTGCTGGAGATCTGAGCTCAGCATCTCCTGCTTACTTGGCAGGAGCTACCCAACTAAGCCACGGCACCATCATGGTGCTAAGAACCGCATGGTAGCCCGTCCTTTCTAAGGGCTGCTGCCTGGGGCCAACCGAGAGTGCCTACGCGGGTTCTCCCGGACCTGGGCGACCTGTCCAGATTTCTTTCTTTTTTTTTTTTTTTTGTAGAGTGTCAGGAGGCCTAACCTCTTCGCGGGCCCTGGGTTGAGCGAAGTGGCAGACTAGTCTCCATGTCCCGTCGTGCGGCGACGTTAGGGCGTGTGGGACAGAGTCCTCAGGGTGGCCTGCCCTGTCTGAAGGGGAGTCGAACGAGTAAGAGCAGGAAATACTTTGTCCTCAGGTTCTTCTCCCTTTGAATACAGATTGTGGAGGAGCTAGCGGGAGCCCCACAACCAAGATAAAAGGGAGGAAGATTATGGCTCCACAGGTTCGACACATGGGCTGCACATGGGAGGGGAGCCGTGGGACTGACCGGGAAAGAGACTACCTTCTCGGTCGCTGTGGGAGGGACCTGAGAGGTAGGGGACAAGAGAAGGAGAAGGAGAAGAAGAATCATAGATCTGTTGTGTGGGAGAGGACTGACTGCAGGTTGTGGGAGCTAAGAGGGCCCCATAAACTGAGTCAAGAGTAAAGAAAATGGTTTTGGTCCACGGTTGAAACCAGGGCTCGCTATGGGAGGGGAGCCGTGGGGCATTTAGTCCCAGCAGGTTGAGACCAGGGCTAGCTATGGGAGAGGAGCCGTGGGACGCACCGGGAGAAGGTAACAGCTCGGAGTCGCTGTGGGAGGGACCGGAGTGGTAGAGACAAAGGAGAAAGAAGAAGAAGAAGAAGAGGGGAGGCTCCCGAGGAAATTGATAGATCTGTTGAGGGTGAGAGGAACTGAATGCGGGTTGTGGGGGAGCTATGAGAGGTCCCTGGCTGACCAAGGTGGGAGATGGTTTTGGTCCATGGTTGAGACCAGGGCTCGCTATGGGAGGGAGCCATGGACAACGGAGAGAGTACCTTCTCGGCCGCTGTGGGAGGGACCGAGAGGTAGGAGGTAAGATAGGGGGCAAAACCTCTTGTTTGTCAGGCAGTAGGTCCTTCAACTACACCACCAAGCTGGCACGGGGAGCGGAGAGGTGGACCTGTTATGGGGGAATCCCGCCGAAGGACGCTGTGGGCGGGACCCCACGGTGAGGGACCCCCGAGTATCTGCTGAGGTCCAGATAACCACCTCATCCAGCAGAATTAAGAAACTTGCTCAGAAACACCTGAAGAGATGAGCTCGATCGCACCCTGATCCCAGGATCACGTACGCAAGCGGAGCAAGCGGGTCTAGGATCAGGTCTGGCTGCTGGAAGTCGCCAGCTTAGCTATACCACTGCGCCATACTGCCTCCTTGCCGGGAGGGTGGCGAGCCTCGAGGTCAGGCAGGAGCAGCTGAAGAAATGGGTTCTGATCCCACCCTGATCCTCTAACCTGCAGGCTCTTTTTTTTTCTTCTTCTTTTTGAGGGTCTGCAGGGGCCGAGGTCCCGCCTGAAGAAGCGAGTCCCGCGTCACTGGGTGCCCCAGCCATGGGTGCTTCTGCCGGGCGCGAGGGACACAGGCTGAATTGGGCCTATCTGAGAGGATTCTCTCATCCTTTCTACGACGTGAAACCCCCGCTGTAGCAAGGTGGCGTGGAGAAACACCCCGCTCAGAGTGGTGGCCTAGCCTGGGGAACGCCAGCTACCAGGCAGTTCGGATGAGGGGAGCTGGAGGGTGGTCCGCTGGTGGCCTACTAGAAGGCCGCCGAGGCGAGGGCGTGAGCTGAGGAAGGGCCAGGATCCTCTGAGGCCCTTAGGAGGAGTCGAACCAGGGCACCAGGTTCCAGCTCGAGCTCAATCTCTGAGCCTGCCGCCTCTGCCTGGCGAAAACAGCGTGAGTGACATCTGGACTCCGGGCGCTCCTCCTAACCTGCCTAGGAGGGAAGGCACTGCTGAGGATCGAAGGGAAGAAACTGCTTCCCAGAGCCGCGGGGCTGAGGACAGATAGACTGCTGAGTGCTCTGAAGCCGACGGCCCGACTCCCTCGCAGGGAACTGCGTGGTCGGGTAGGCCACGACCAGCCGGCAGTCCTGGGAACTGAAGGGCTCAGTGTGAGGGAGAAGGCGGCCGCAGGAGCTACTGAGCCTTGGTGAACAAGGAGGGAAGGGAGGCCGGAAGGTGGCGCCAGCGGTACTAGCGTGGGGCCAGCACGGCGCTCCCACCAGCTAAGGAGCCTGATCCTGCGGCGTTACGAGAGGGCGGATACCCAAAACTCGTTGCCCCCTCGCAATAAATAGACGGTACTATTTTTATCTACTGCTGGTAAGGAAAGCTGGTTGAACCACAATCCTTTTACTTTTTAGGAGGCATTCTCTGGGGTTTGTTTTGACACCACAAAAGGAGCAAAGGAATTACACATGCTTGTTATGATGCACCACAGTAGAACTCTGGATAAAATTCTCAACTTGTATTACTGGAAAGACAGGCATTTTACTTACTGACTACTTGAGCTCAGTACCCTATACAGGAAAAACAGGAGCCTGCTAGGGTACTGATTAATAGCATTCGTGGTGCCAACAAGGCTAGCTAGTACTGGGGCTGAGCTAGCCCCATACATTTTTTTTTTTTTGTAATTGCATAACATGCCTGCGAGGTTGAATATTGGTTTAAGTAAATAAATATATCCCATACAGGATCTTACCTGGTAGGAGTAGACAGGGATCCCTGGTGTGCTTCCTGCCTGATCAGATGCACGATTCGAAACTGGAGAGCAGGGGTTCCTGGGACCTGGATATGCTAGAAATTTGATCTGGGTCATGTGCATCACTAGCCTATCAGGTGGGCTATAACCCATGAGGTAATGACTGGAGTGCCATGGATGCCAACCAATCACAATGTTGTTTCTTCTAATGGAGTCTTGCTGTATTCTGACTATTGCAGTTAGGTCCTGCCTTTCAACTGCCCCGGAGAACAAAGAGTTAACTTTCCATGGCCAGCATGGAATGTTCACCGCGAGCTCGGCTGAAGCTGCTGTCTGCTGCTGTTTAAACTCCAACCGCCGAGATCTCTACGAAATCACTACTCAGAAGTTCTGTGTGGAAACTGTAAAACTCACACTAGCCAACTGGCAACCAAATTTATTAAAGGGTTTTTGGTTTCAATGCAAAGACTCAAGTCAGAAACCCAAAAACAAAACACAACACACACCCAAAGTAAAGGAGGGTGAAAAAGGGACACTTCTAGGGTGCCAACACTGCTCCTGCCCACCCACATCCCAAAAACGAGGTTCTGAGAGGAGAGGCGGTGGGGAGGTCAGAATACAGCAAGACTCCATTAGAAGAAACAACATTACTAAGGTGAGTAATTTTTTTTTCAAACAACATGAAGTCTTGCTGTATTCTGACTACTGCAGACTACCAAGCAGTACCTCCATGGAGGAGGGACAGAACCTACTTTGGGAATAGGCTCTGAAGTACTGCTGTACCAAACCGAGGCATCACTCCTAGCCTGGATATCCAGAGAGTAATGCTTGGTGAATGTATGGACTGTTTTCCAGGTGGCTGTGACAAATTTCTAAGATAGGAATATCCTGGCAACAGCCAGGAAGCAACTATACCTCTAGCAGGTGAGCCCTCAGGCCTGAGGTGGAATTCTACCAAGTTTTTCATAGCAGAATTGTATACAAGAGACAATCCACCGGCAATAGATCTCTTAGTGGCAGGTTTGCCCTACCAACCTCTCCAAATGTGAGGAACAATTGGAGGGACTCAAACCTGTGACTCCTTGTGCAGCTCTATGTGTAGCTGAGGCCCTTTTAACATCAAACTGTGCAGCCTCTCTCTCCAGAGGAGGAATGGTCAGTGAAGAAAACAGGAGAGACATAAACTGGTTGGGTGGAAATCTGACACCACCTTAGGCAAAAACTTCCTGTTAGTTCTTAGGACCACTTTATCTCTATGGAAAGAGATGAAATTAGGCTCCACTGACAGGGCTTGCAATTCACTGATACGCCTGGCAGAAGGTAATGGCTACCAAAAACACAGTTTTCAAGTCAAGTACTTAAGCTCTGCAAAGGACAAAGGCTCAAAGGGTGGTTGTATAAGCTGAGCAATGCAAAATTAAGGTCCCAAGGAGCAGGGTCCCTAAAGGGGGGGATTGGTGTGGAGCAATCCCTTGAAGAGCTTACAAAACACAGGATGGGCTGACAGAGGAGAGGCTTGCCTATTGACAGAAGGCAGAAACAACTGCCAAATACACTTTAGTGTAGCTGGCCTAAGCGCCCTAGGCCATAAGATGGACCATACACTCCAGAACTGTAGGCAACCCAGCAGATTCTGGAGAAATATCCTAATAGAGCACCAAATAGTAAACCTTTTCCATTTGGAGTTGTAAGTCTTTCTGGTGGAAGGCTTTCGAGAAGCCTTAAGGATATCCAGAACCCCTTGAGAAAGCTGCAGATCAGCAAACTCTAACTCTTCAAGAGCCATGCCTTGAGATTGAGAGACTTGAGGTTCGGGTACCAAATCCTCCCCTGAGAGGATGTCAACAGGTTGTAATTCCTGGGAAGAGACAGGGGAAGATGTACTGCTAAGGACAGCAACAGGGGGTACCAGGGCTGTCTGACCCAGTCTGGAGCAATCAGAATCACTTTGCATGGTTGTGACCTTATCTTGACTAACACCTTGAACAGGAGAGGGAAAGGGGGAAGGGAAAAGCATACAGAAATTTCCCTTCCCAATTCAGAATCAGAGCATACAGGGGGACTGTGCCCAAGACTGGGGGTCTGCAACAAAAGAGAGGAAGTTGGTGATTGTCTGGGTCTGCAAAAAGATCTTCTGTGGAGTGCCCCATCTAGAGAAAATCACTTTCAAAACTAGGGGATCTAGGGTCCATTCGTGATGGCCCTGGGATATCCTGCTGAGAGCATCTGCTAGGACATTGTCCTTCCCTGGGAGGTGAACTGCTATCAGAGAGGTCTGCAGGGAATAGGCCAGGGACCACAACGTCATTGCTTCTGTGCACAAGGCCGTAGACAGAGTGCCTTCTTGCTTGCTGATGTACCATACTGTGGTGGTATTATCTGTTCTGATCTGGGCCACCTTGTTCTGTACAGATTTGGAAAAGGCTTGCAGTGCCAGAAACACTGCTCTGAGTTTCAAGAGACTGAAGTGAAGCAAAGATTCTTGAGGTGACCACAGCCCTTGGGTGGTAAGATCCCCCAGGTGGGCTCCCCAGCCCAGCAGGGAGGCATCTGTGGTGAATATCATTGAATGAGACTGAGTGACAAAAGGAACTCCTTGTCTCAAATTGTCCTGATCCTGCCACCATTGCAAAGCCTAGATCAGGGTTTGAGTCACTGGGACTAGTTTGGTAAGGGAATCCTTTCTTTGGGACCAGAAGGCTCTTAAGTGGAACTAAATGTCCCTCATCTGAAATCTTGCTCCCTGGATCACTGCTGTAGAGGCTGCCATGTGGCCCAGAAGCTGCAGGAAATGCCTTGCTGGTCAAGACACCTGAAGGTTGAATGAAGAGGCCGGTTCTATAAGGGTCCTTGCCCTGTCCGGGGGAAGGAAGCCTCTTGCCCTTATTGTATTCAGCTCTGCCCCTATGAAGGTGAGGAGCTGTACTGGCTCGAGAACTGACTTTGGAAGGTTGAGGAGGAATCCTAAGGAGCGAGCACTTGCTGAGTTATTTGCAGATGTGACTTGACTTGGTCTGGAGACTGACCTACTATGAGCCAGTCGTCCAAGTATGGAAAGATGGAGATCTTTTCTCCTTAGGAAAGCAACCACTACTGCCAGGCACTTTGTGAACACCCTTGGGGCTGATGTTAGAGCCAAAGGGCATTGCTCTGAATTGACAGTGGCATGAGGCGCACAGAACCTGAGAGTACTTTCTGTAGAAGCACCTGATGGGAATGTGAAAATAAGCATCTTGAGGTCCAGGGAGGCTAGCCAGTCCCCTGGCCTTAGAGAGAGCAGAATCATTCCCAGAGTCACCATTTTGAACTTTGGTTTTAAAAGGTGCTTGTTCAGATATCTTAGGTCCAGGATGGGCCGCCGTTCTCCTGTCTTTTTGGGGGTTAGGAAGTACCTGGAGTACAATCCTTTGCCCTTGTGTAGGGTAGGAACCCTCTCTATGGCTCTGAAAGCCAGGAGGGAAGAAACCTCTGCCTCTAGGGCATTTGGATTTGCATTTGGATTGATTTGCAGGTGGAAAGGATCTGGTTCTCATTTTGGGAAATTTTTTGAAGCTGAGAGCCAGTCCCTGGCTTACTACTTCCAGGACCCACTTGTCTGATGTCAGAGATTTCCAGTCCTGGACAAAGTAAGCCAGCCTGCCCCCTACAGGTATTGGAGAATCGGCCCGGGCAGACCCATCAGGGTGTCTGCTTGGCAGGAGCTTTAGGCTGAGGGGTGGAAGCAGGCCTGCTCATTCCCCCATCTGCCTCTCCCTCTCCCTCTGAAGAACCCCCTCTGAGCATAAGAAGAAGAGGAGGCCTGGGCTTGGTAAAAAGGCCTTGGGAAAGGCCTGCCTCTGCCCTGGTCTGCTGCCTTTGAGGAGTGGCTTGCCTTTCTTTGGCCTGAGCACTCCTGTAGGTGGTCCTGTACTCGTCCATCTTTTTCATGTAGTTCTTTGTCTGCTCCCCAAACAGAGAATTACCAATAACAGGGAAATCCATGGTCTTAGCCTGGGTATCCTGTGATAGGCTAGTACATCTGAGCCAAGCCATCCTCCGAAGGGCCACAGATGTAGCCATGACTCTTGATGAAACATCACTGGAGTCCAGAGCAGCATGAAATTGCACCTTGGATGCCTCAATCCCATCTGCAGCCACCTGCTCCAGCTCCTTGCCAAGCTGGTCAGGGGCCTGTTTAGCCAGAGCCAGCACAGTGTCCCATCTGGACTTCTGGTATCTAGCTGTGTAGGCCATATAGTTAGCCTGCCTGAGTCCCAAAGATGCTGCCATGTACTGCTTCTTTGCCATGGCATCAATCCTCCTGGAGTCCTTATCTGGGGGGTGTGATGCCAAGGGGATATTTGCCTTATCACAGGCAGCAGCCTGCACAACCCCAACATGGCTGCATTGCTGAGAAAGGAACTCCGTGTCCGAGCCTGAAAGGGTGTACCTCTTGTCCATTCGTCTGTCCACAGAAGGTATGGAGTTAGGAGTCTTAAGAATTTTATTTGTCTGTTCCCCAAAAAATTTATGGATGGGAACAGACAGTCTCCTGGACTCTGGGATGTCCATCATTTCAACAAAATCAGGCTCCTCCTGATCCTCTACTGCTTCTTCCATTGGAAGCTGGAGGGTTTCAGCCACTTTTTTGTAAAACATAAAGTGGGAAGGGGACTCAGAAAGCCTAGGAGGAGAAACACCTGAAGGTCTGTCTGGGGAGATGTCCGGGTCAATAGGCACATTCAGACTTTCATAATCACCATCATCATCCTCATACTCTCCCTCCCCCTCCTCTGGTTCATAAAATTCTTCTGTATTGTAATCCGGAACCGGGGGAACCAACCGAACCGAGCCCCTGCCAGATGGTGCTGGTTCGGCCGGAACCGAAGGTAGCGATTGCACTATTCTTATCGCTTTGGCTATCTCATCAGCGGACGGAGTATGAATTTCTGGATCTGAATTGGATGATTTATCTTTTCTCTTCCTTTTAACCGGAACCGACTCCTCAGAATCGGCTCTCCTCTTGCCTGAAGAAGTATCTCCCTGGTCAGAGGGCACGCCTCCTGGTTCGGTCAGAACCAAACTGGGCTGGCCATCCGGGTCAGCGGACTTCTCGGCCTCCCTTTCCCTCAGTCTACCTACTCTCTTATCCAGGGTAGCTTTGGGAAATTCTTACAAATTTGGCAGTCTGAATCGAGGTGGCCAAACCCCAGAAAATAAACAGAGGTGGTGTGGGATCAGCCTTAGTAAAAGCTTACCCACACACACTGCAGTGTTGAAACCCAGTGGGCCCGGTTTTTTTCTTGGGTTTCTCAGACATGGCCAATCCTATCCAAAACGTACCCTTTTTTCGGCAATCTGCCAGGCAAGACTCCCCTATCGGTTCCTGACCGTGTTATGGGTCTTGGAAAAAAAACACAATAAAATCCGTTTTTTTTTAGAACCGATACTGACCGGTTACCACACTCTTAAGTAAGTTCACAAACTTTTTTAAACTAAACTGATGGGTTCAGTCGAACCGATCCGAAATTTACAAGTTCCACACAGAAACTAAATGTAAAACCTATCTAGTACTCATGGTACCACAGACAGAGACTTAAACCGACAGATTCGGTAGCAGAAATTCTGTAGAAACCGAGAGAAAAACGACACTTTAACCGACTTTTTGGAACCGAGCAAAGGAGAAATCTCTGGAGCGACTGTTCAGTGAGGCGGAGTAAAGAATCTGACGGTTGGAGTTTAAACAGCAGCAGACAGGGGCTTCAACCGAGCTCGCAGTGAACATTCCATGCTGGCCATGGAAAGTTTAACTCTTTGTTCTCCAGGGCAGTTGAAAGGCAGGACCTAACTGCAATAGTCAGAATACAGCAAGACTTCATGTTGTTTGAATGTTATGTATTTAAGTGTTATGTAATCATATGTGTAATGCTCTCTGGTTTCCCATGAAAATGGTTCTTTGGCCCATAGATTTACCATATTAAATAAACAAATCAAACAGCATCTTCATAGCCCCAAAAAAACACCTCTTTGAGCTCTTACATTGGGGAGAGATAACAGAGAAACCAGAGTTAAAATTAGTTGAAAGACCTGAAAACCATGGTTTACAGTGAACCATGATTACTACAGTATTAAAAATGTCCTATGATATTAATACTGTGACTTCCAATACTTCTGTATACTGCAAAACCATGATATTGTGACATCCCTATACCTGATGACCTTACAATGGCCTCTTGTACACAAAACAGCAGTGAAATCATACAAAAGTAGTTAAATCTTCATAAACACTTCAATTTAAAAGATTTACAGTTTATAATTTAACATAGAAACACAGACTTTCATGGCAGATAAGGACTACTTGGCCCACCCAGTCTGCCCATTTCCCTACCTACTGGATAAGCTGCAGATTCTAGTTAACCAACAGACTACTTCCTGCCACCCCCAGACAACTGCCTTATGTCTGTCCCATGAATGTTTGAATTCCCCCACTGTTTTAGACTCAACAACCTCACCAGGAAGGCGGTTCCATGCGTCCACCACTCTCTCCATGAAAAATAATTTTCTCACATTACCCCTGAGCCATCCCCCCTCTAACTTTAAATTGTGCCCCCTTGTTCTTACACATCTCTTTTTCTGAAAGATGCTACCCTCCTGGACTTTGTTGATTCCCTTGAGGTACTTAAAAGTTTCTATCATGTCCCCCCGTCCCTCCTTTCATCAAAGGTATACATATTATGCTCTCTCAGTCTCTCTTCATATGGTTTCTGATGCAGACCCTGCACCATTTTAGTTGCCCTCCTCCGGACTGCTTCCATCTTGTTTATGTCCTTGCGTAGATGAGGTCTCCAAAACTGCACACAGTACTCCAGATGGGGTCTCACCAACTGTCTGTACAGAGGGATAACCTCTTCCCTTTTTCTACTTGTGATGCCCCTTCCTATGCATCCCAGTATCCCCCTGGCTCTTCTTACTGACTTCTCACATTGCTTACCAACCTTTAGATCATCTGATATGACTACCCCCAGGTCCCTTTCCATTTTTGTTATTGTTAGTACCTCCCCTGCTATTGTGTACTCTTCTCCTGAGTTTGTGTTTCCCGGTGCATTACTTTGCACTTCTTTGCATTGAATCCAAGTTGCCATACGTCTGACCATTCCTCCAACCTTGCCAAGTCCCTTCTCATCCTTTCCACCCCCCACCTTGTGTATCAACTCTGTTACAGATCTTTGTGTCATCTGCAAAGAGGCATACCTTTCCCTCCAGACCCTCTACAATGTCACCTATAAAGATGTTAAAGAGGACTGGACCCAGTACTGAGCCCTGAGGTACTCCACTAGTAACCCTCATCTTCAAAATGTGTTCCATTCACTATTACCTTCTGTGTTCTGTTGTGCAGCCAGTTTGCTACCCAGGCTACCACCCTAGGACCCACTCCCAGGCTGGCTAACTTGATTATTAATCTTTTGTGCGGGACTGTATCAAATGCCTTGCTAAAGTCTAGGTAGGCCATACCCACAGCCCCTCCCTGGTCTATTACTTTGGTCACCCAGTCAAAGAAATCAATTAGATTCGTCTGACATGACCTTCCTGTTGTAAATCCATGCTGCTTTGGGTCCCGTGCCCCACTGGCCTCCAAGTACTCAACAATTCTTTCTTTCAGAAGTGATTCCATCATTTTCCCTACCACTGAGGTCAAACTTACAGGTCTGTAGTTTCCTGCTTCTGCCTTGCTCCCACTTTTGTGAAGGGGAATCACATCTGCCCTCCTCCAGTCCGCAGGTACCACACCATCCTCCCACAATTTGTTAAAAGGTGTGGTCAGTGGTGTCACTAGGTCCTCCCTTAATTCTTTTAGGATTCTGGGGTAAATCCCGTCAGGTCCCATTGCTCTGTCCACCTCTTCTGTAAATGGACTGGTGTCAACCCCCCTACCCAGAGTGCTTCTACTGTCTGGTTCAGGTAACTTCTCCTCATCTTCTTTTGTGAATACTGAGCAAAACTATTCATTCAGTATCTCTGCCTTTTCACTGTCTCCCTTTGCCCACCTCCCCTCTCCCTTATTAATCTTCACTATTCCTCTCTTAACCTTTCTATGCTCCCTAATGTACCTATAAAATGTTTTATCCCCCTTCTTAACTGAACTGGCTATTTTTTCCTCTGTTTGGGCTTTTACTATTCTGACTGCCTTCCCCACTTCTTTCTGCTTTAATTGATACAGTTCCCTGTCGTGCTCCTTCTGTGATTGCTTATACTTTTTGAATGCAGCCTTTTTCTCCTTAACCTTCCCTGACACCTCTTTTGAGAACCATAGTGTTTTTTTATTCCGCTTTGTTTTCTTTATTTGTTTCACACAAAGGCTTGTTGCCTCTATGATGGCAGTTTTGATTTTTCTCCATTGTTCTTCCACCCCTCCTTTTTGGCCATTTGCTAGTGTATTCCTCAGGTATTCACCCATTTTGCCAAACTCAGCCCTTCTAAAGTCCAGTATCCTTGTTTTTGTATGGCTTGTCTCCATGGTTGTGCTTATTGTGAAGCACACTGTGCAGTGGTCGCCTGTTCCCAGATGTCTACTGACTTCTAAATATGGAGGCAGTATAGCGCAGTGGTCTAAGGCTCTGAGCTGCAAATTTGGTGACATCCAGCAGACCAGACCTGGGTTTGAATCCCACAGCTTCCACTTGCATACTGTGTGACCCTAAGCAAGTCACTTAACCTCCTTGTGCTCCCAGGTCGCTCCTGTAAAAAAGCTTTCAGCTTACTGTGCTATACCTGGTTAAACAACTAAATAAATAAAAAAAAATGAATAAATAAGTTTGTGATCCTCTCTCCATTTGAGAGTACCAGGTCTAGTATTGCTCCCTCCTGAGTGGGTTCCAACACTAGCTGTCTAAGGCCTGCCCCCTGCAGGGCATCGAGAATGACCCCGCTCTTGGATGTGGCTGCAGTACATGTCATTCAGTTAACATCTGGCACATTCAGGTCCCCCATCAACAGTATCTGCCCTTTTCAGCCATTCTGAGAACGTCCTCTATCACTTTCTTGTCCATTTCCTCCCCTTGAAATGGGGGGTCTGTATACAACCCCTGTGCGGATTGTGATGCCATTCCCTGTCTCCAAGGTGACCCAGGATGCCTCTTGTCCTCCCCCTTTACTTTTTAGTTCTGTAGCTTTGATCCCTTCCCTTATGTATAGAGCTATTCCACCTCCTCTTTTCCCCCTCCCTGTCCCTTCTGTAGACTATGTACCCCAGTATTTTGACATCCCAGTCATGGTTCTCTATGTACCATGTTTCCGTGACTGCCACAATATCCAATTTTTCATTTTCCATCAAGGCTACTAGCTCAGGAAGCTTGTTTCCCAGACTACGGGCATTGGTACTCACTGCCCTCCATTTAATGCTGTCTTTATCCTTTTTCCCCCCATGCCTGCTCTTATTGCCCTTGTCTATTTTTCTATTTACCCCTGTCCTGCCCTCTATTGAGTACTGTACCTCAGTGTTTACGTTACTACCTGACATGTTTTGTGGGGGGAGGCTTGAAATTTCCTGCATCTTATTTGTTCTGTAGTTTAAACTGGACACACAATGGCCTGACTCAGAATAAGCCATTCATCATCACTTGTGAGGGGGAGGACATACGTGACTCCCCTGTGAGTTATTGTCCTGCCCCTATTCTGATGTCTTGTCTGCTCAATGTAAATATTCTACAAAAGTTGTGGTCTCTCCTTTGAGCCGCTTAAGAACTCCTCTGTACACCTGAGTCATGAATGAGAAGTTTACACAATGCAGGAATCATGTCTTTCTCTGAAGCAAGAGCCCTCGGGCACCAACATCCTTTCATCTTCCGGCATTCTGCTCAGTACACTGTGACTCACAGAACATGCTCTGCTTCCCACCAACAGCCCCTGCGCTATGCCCTGCCTCCCCCTTCAAGCTATACTCACCCCCAACACCAAGTCATGACTCAACCATGGGACCCCACAGCAGAAAAAAGTCATTTGAACTTGTCAGTGTTACATATGTCACTTGTATCTTAGTCAGTATCATTCCTGCTGACACCTTGCAAACCTCAAACTCACTTTATCAAAGCCAAATCTTAAAGGCAAACCTTTGTTCAGACCAAGGGCGTAGGCAGGCATGCTCACTGTACACATTTGTGTACAGTTTTGTTGAGTGCCTGTCACAAACCATATACCTTTCTGTTAACATTTTCATTCTAATCTGTAGTATTTGGGTTAGTTTAGGCCACTGACGAGTGTCTCTGTTTAAATCTCTGTTGTTTGGGAGACAGATACATGTATAACCTCTTTAGAGATTAGAGGCATCATCTGACAACAGTCTGACTTGTTTGGAAGGGGGTACCATTTGGAGAGGATGTGTACATAATTTTTTTTATGGGGGAGTATAATTGTTGGAGATTGTGTACAAAATGGGAATTTCTGGCTACATTCCTGGTTCAGACCCAGCTGTCAAAATTCAACCTGCAGAAACCACAGATCATTACTAGCAGGTTTTGAAGCATGTATGAGTCACTCATGTCACTCATAACTATTACTTGTTTAGGGCTGGTCTGCGAAGCAGACTATTTCCTATTGTGACCCAGGTCAGTCAGTAACAGTTTTGTTGCTGTTCCACTGCAATGCACGGGGGGAGGGGCTGTACTTACGATACAAAATGACTGAAGTAACTTGCTGACTACTGGTTGTGCTGTCTCTTTTTCTATGCCTGCTATAGTTTATAGTTTATAGTTTATAGTCAATAGTGTGAGATAGCCTCATGAATGACCTGTGAGGGTGTCTAGAACCTGCACAGTGAAGTAGTTCATAACACTCCCACTATTTCTTCCCTCACTAAACTTCCCTGACTAGAGTCAGCTCTCAGACTCCAAACTCCCACTCCAAGATGCTAAAATATTCCCTAAATGCGGCAAAATTCTGTATGTGGCTGCAGTTTTATAATAGAAATTTCTCCCTCTGCTGCCGCATACTGTATCAGCTAAACAGAAGATGCATTCACTAAATCAGCTGTTGGATATTGCCAGGCAAACAGCCGCTTTTATGAGTGGGCATGTCTTTCGTTTAAATGAAAGACTGAGTGGCAGTAGCAGGAGCAACTTCTACGGTATTTTCAAGTTAAGTAACTTACCTGGTGTCAAGTGGTATCCCCTCCCTCACCCAATCCCCACTGCCATGTTAAGTAACTTTCCTGGTAACCGGCAGTACCTCCACATCTGAGCCCCGCTGCCATACTTTTCTGGTGCCCACTGCCCCCCCCCCCGCCGTGACACACTGTGTCTTGGTTGCCAAAGCTGTGCCACAGAGTTTAAGAGTAAGTATTGCACACATTTTTTTCCTATTTCTGCAGGAAAACATGTGAGAGCCTGAGAAAACAGCTGACTGTAGACTCATGGGAATAACAGCTACAGGCACTTAATGGAGTGATTGCAAAAACCTTAAACCAGCGTGGTGGTGGTGGGGGGGGGACAGAGAGGGATATAGGAGAATTCAAACTTAAAAGAGATTTCTTCACACCTTTGCTGGAACAAGGGGCGGGTACATTTAGTTACTTGAGGGAGAGAGGGCAGTCAGTTTGGGAACTTGTGGGAAACACTGTTGTAACAAGACTGTACCCTGTGCTCCGAGTCAACTGAGAGTATAGCAAATTCTGCGTCCACCTGCAAACTTGAATGTACTGGAACCAACCTCTGCAAATAGCAAATAAGGCGATATTATTTTCACATAATATCTATGGTGTGTGGACTGAATTCTAAACACAGAAACATCCACCAACAGAAGGCATGACTAATGAAGGCAGTCTGCAACATCCAGAGCAGAAAAGTTGTGGGACTATGTTGGCAACCTTTAGGCAGGTGAGCCTTACCCTGGAGGGTGTGCAAGTTAGGTGGCATACGGTTACCAGTCAGGTGTAGACAGCATGCAAAGCATCCCCTTGCTAGGTCCCATACAAGTGGCAGCAGACCACTGTGCAAAAGGCTTGACAATGAGCATGACTGTCAGCCCCTAAACTGGTCCCCACTGTCATGTTAAGTAACTTTCCAGGTGTCCAATGATACCCCCTTCCTCACCTGATTCCTGCTGTTGTGCTGAGTAACGTTTCTGGTGTTCAGTACTCACTCCCCCTTCCAGGTAGACTCCTGCCCCGCCCCAAATAGCGGCCAGAACTTACCCATGCTCATCCCCCCAACAGCGGTGAGAACCTACCCTTGCTCATCCCCCGATAGCGGCCAGAACTTACCCTTGCTCATCCCCTTGTTGGCTGCCACCTGACCCACATAAAATCAGGTATCGCTACACACCACTGTATAGTGATACAGGACTTCGGGTCTAAAAATAAAGTAAATCTGCATAAAGTGCTACTGTGCATCAACTTGGTTCATGTTCAACCAATGTTGATCCAAGCAGACCTCTAAAGCAGTAGGTAAGGCTAGAGGGGTGTTAGGGTGTATTAGTAGGGGTATCACAAGTCGTAAGAGGGAGGTAATAATCCCTCTGTACAAGACACTGGTTAGGCCCCATCTGGAGTACTGCGTGCAGTATTGGAGGCCACACTTCACAAGGACATTAACGAATTGAGGCGGTCAGAAGGGCAACCAAAATGGTGCAGGGACTGCATCAGAAGACATATGAGGACAGATTAGCAGACTCAATATGTATACCCTTGAGCAAAGGAGGGAGAGGTGATATGATCGAGGAATTCAAACACCTTAAGGGCATTAACAAGGTGAAAGAGTCTAACATGTTTAAATATAAGAAAAATAGCAGGACAAGAGGACACAGCATGAGATTAGAGGAGGCCGATTAAGGGGAAATGTGAGGAAATTCTTTTTCACAGAAAGGGTGGTGGATGCATGGAATGGCTTACCACAAGAAGTGGTGGCTATGAATACAGTGCAGGGCTTCAAACAGGCATGGGATAGGCATAAGGGAGCAATACAAATGACTATGAATAGATAGGTCACTGACAGAGCAAAGGCCGATGGCACATTTATAAGGTAGAAAAAGAAATGGGCAGACTGGATGGGCCTTGCGGTCCTTATCTGCCGTCAACTTCTATGTTTCTATGTTTCAACAAATGTTCTTCTATTACTCCTATCCTAACTCTGGCAAAGTCAGGGCTTTTTCACCAAACTTGGGAGAAAGCTTTCTGACCACACCTCTCCTCACAACCACATTACTGGTGATATACAACTCCCATCCATGATGGATGTTTAGGGACAATGTGCTGAACACCCATTTTGGGTGTGAGTTATGAGTCACAGATGTGGCCATTTGGGGGATGTCCAAAAGCTTGGACTTTGCCAATGTCAGCAGTAAATGAAGAAAATTTGCTGGAGGAAAAAAAAAAAAAAAAAAACACGTCTGTGCATATGTGCAGTAGCGGTTTATGCGGACTTAATTCTGAGACTGCAAATCCTGTGAGGACTTGTGTGGGGCAGATGGTGGCCAGCCAGAGATGTGAACGGGTGGCTATGTATTGGCTGCCGTTGGGTGGGGTGAATTGACATGTGGGGGGAGAAGGCTACATGGAGGGACCACTAGACACTAGGGAAGTTACTTAAGATGGCTATGGGAATCAGGTGAGGAAGAGGGTACCACTGGGCACCAGGGAAGTTACTTCATATATGAAGGGAGAGGGAGAAGACAACTGTTTTTCTGGGCTGATTTAGGGTTGGAAGGGAATCTAGATCATCAAAAGAAGTGGCGGGGAAGGTTAGGGAGAAAAAGATAGCATTCAGGAAGTATAAGGAAATGCAGAAGAAGCAGGACAGAGAACTGTACCAGTTAAAGCAGAAGGAAGCGGGGAGGGCAGTCAGAATAGCAAAGGCCCAAACCGAGGAAAAGATGGCCAACTCAGTTAAGAAGGAGGATAAAACATTTAATAGGTACATCAGGGAGCAAAGAAAGACTAATGCAGGGATACCGAGGCTGAATAAAGAGGAAGGTGGTTGGGCAGAGAGTGACAGTGAAAAAGCAGGGATACTGAACGAATACTTCTGCTCAGTATTCTCAATGGAAAAGCAGGGGGAGATACCTAATCCAGTCAATAGAAGCACTCTGGATAGGGAGGCTGATATTAGTCCTTTCACAGAAGAAAGGGTTCTGAAAGAACTCTTAAAACTTAAGGTGGATAAAGCAATGGAGCCTTATGGGATTCACCCCAGAATTCTAAAGGAATGAAGGGAAGAACTAGTAACACCACTGATTACCCTTTTTAATAAATCATGGGAGGATGGTGTGGTACCTCAGGACTGGAGGAGGGCGGATGTGATTCCCCTTAACAAAAGTGGGAGCAAGACAGAGGCAGGAAACTACAGACCTGTCAGTTTGACCTCTGTGGTAGGGAAAATGATGGAATCACTTCTGACGGAAAGAACTGTTGAGTACCTAGAGGCCAGTGGGGCACAGGACCCAAGGCAGCATGGGTTCACCGCGGGAAGGTCAAGTCAGACAAATCTAATTGATTTCTTTGACTGGGAAACCAAAGTAGTAGACCAGGGAGGGGCTGTGGACATGGCCTGCCTAGACTTTAGCGAGGCATTTGACACAGTCCCGCACAAAAGATTAATAAACAAATTAGCCAGCCTGGGAGTGGGTCCCAGGATGGTAGCCTGGGTAAAACACTGGTTGGACAACAGGACACAGCAGGTAATAGTAAGGGGGGTTACTAGTGGGGTACCACAGGGTTCAGTACTGGGGCCAGTCCTTTTTAATGTCTTTATAAGTGACATTGCAGAGGGACTGGAAGGGAAAGTATGTCTCGTTGCAGATGACACAAAGATCTGCAACAGGGTTGATACACAAGGTGGGGTGGAAAGGAAGAAAAGGGACTTGGCAAGGTTGGAGGAATGGTCAAATGTATGGCAGCTTAGATTCAATGCAAAGAAGTGCAAAGTAATGCACCTGGGAAACAAAAACCCAGGGGAAGAGTACACAATGGGTGGTGAGATACTGACAACAACAAAAATGGAAAGGGACCTGGGGTAGTCATATCAGATGACCTAAAGGTGGGCCAGCAGTGTGAGAAGGCAGTAAGGAGGGCTGGGGATATTGGGATGCATAGGGAGAGGCATCACCAGTAGAAAACAGGAAGTTGTTGGCCCTCTGTACAGACAGTTGGTAAGACCACATCTGGAGTACTGTGTACAGTTCTGGAGACCCCATCTCTGCAAAGACAGACAGGGTGGAGGCTGTCCAGAGGAGGGTAACCAAAATGGTGCAGGGTTTGCACCAGAAGACATATGAAGAAAGGCTAAAGGAGCTTAAGATGTATAGCCTCGAGGAAAGAAGGGAGAGGGAGGACATGACAGAAACTTTCAAATACCTCAAGGGAATCAGCAAAGTCCAAGAGGGTAGCATCTTTCAGAAAAAGCGATGTGCAAGAAAGTACAGTTACGTAAGAACTTACCGTAACAGTAGATCTTCGAGAACAGCTCTTGCAGCAGGTTACACCATTAGGACTGAAGCCGCCAGGCGCCAGGACCCCACGGAAAAATTCTAGCTAGCTAACTACAGCGAGGGACCTTGACGTCGGTCCCACCTCCGGCGTCAGGCGTGGTACAAAGGCCGGTCCATAGATTCCCCAGTTCTCCCGCCGGAGACTTCTTGCCGCAGGCTGACATCAAAATGGGAGACCTAGGATTACGTCCAGAAGACAGAAAGATATAATTCCTGCTCAGAAAGGCTGAGCCATGCTTCCTCAAGGGGGAAGAGTGGGCGGGAAGGTACCTGCTGCAGAGCTGTTCTGAAGATCTACTGTTACGGTAAGTTCTTACGTAACCATACTATCTTGCCGAGACACAGCTCTTGCAACCGGAAATATCAATGGGACTGATTCCCAAGCAATAGCAGCTGTCCAGAAAATCCGGGAGGAGAAAATAAAGGATAAATACCAGGTCCTGAACCTAGGACAGGAGACCCTGAAATGCGGCCAAGCCAAAACCAGCCCCATCGCCGAGAGAGAAGCGATGTCAGGCATATATATGCCTGATAAAGGTATCACAGAACTCCAAGTGGCTGCAGCGCATATAGCAGAAGTGGAAGCATTTTGGCGCTGCAAAGAGTAGCCACCCCTCTAGTGGAATGACCCCGGACTGTACCCGGGAGGGGCTTTTGTTTGATACCATAACAGTGAGAAATACACTGGACAAGCCAGCGAGAAAGGGACTGTTTGGATACTGATTGGCCCATCATCTTCTCAGAGAAGGAAATGAAAAGCTGCTCAGAACTACGAAAGGACTGAGTTCTGTTGAGGTAAAACCTCAGGCTGCAGTGAACATCCAGGGTATGGGCAGAGCCTCTCTCCTCTATTAGAGTAGTTGGAAGTAGACCGGAAGGTCGATATCCTGGTTCAGAGTGAGTGAAGAAACCACCTTAGGCAAGAATTTAGGGTTCGTCCTCAGGGATACTCTGTCCCGTGGAAAACTAAATAAGGCTCTTTGCACATGAGGCGTGAAGTTCAAATTTCTTCTTGCGAGGTAACAGCAACTAAAAACAACGTTTTCCACGACAGAAAAGTAGCTCACAATCGCAGCAGGTTCAAAGGGGAGCGCTGAGCTGTCTCAAGGACAAAAGCAATCCATGGAGGCACAGGGTCTCTAATAGGGAGGCCTGAAGGTGCAACACTCCCCTAAGAAATTCTCGAGAGGCGCCCACCTGAGCTATCAGATGATTTCTACCGGAGGTGGTAGGCTTAAAATGGCACAGAGGTGCACTTAATAGAGAGTAGGCTAGACCAGATGAAAGAGGGAGAGCAAATATTCTAATATTACTCCCACAGGACAACCTGAGGGGTGCTGGTCGCGTGCTCGCGACCATACACAAAAACGGGCGCCATTTCATGGCATACGCCGCATGCGTTGCGGCTTTCTGGCTGCAGAAAGGGACTTCTGCAACCTTCATGGAGACCCGTGGCGAAAAATGGCTATGTCTCAGGAGCCAAGCATGCAGGTTCAAGGAACGAGGTCCGGTGGACAAGGAACCCTTCTCCTGAGACAGTAAGTGGGAGCTGGCTGCAGCAGGAGCGGGGTTCCCCAGATAGTTGAATCAACAAGGGAACCAAATCTGTCTGGGCCAAAATGGGGCCTACCGGATCATTACTGCGTGCTCCCTGCGCGGTTTGAGAAGAACTCTCTGGATCAACGGAAAGGAGGGAAAGCGTGGAGATCTGTTGGCCCAGGAGAGAAAGGATGTGGCGTCTGCATGCCCAGAAAACACCAGGCCCTGGATCTAGCGAGCAAAAATTGGGCAGTTTTGTGCTGGATGGGGAGGCGTAAAGTCTAGATCTGGGTTCCCCATCGAAGAAACAGATCCTCTGCTACCTCTTGAAGGAGTTCCCATTCGTGGACTCTGGCCTGAGAACGACTCAGGCCCTCTGCAACCGTGTTGTCCACTCCGGGAGCGTGCACAGTGATCAGATTCGCGCCGTGTCTGATTACCCAATCCCACTCCTCCTTGGCTTCCCTGCAAAGGGGTAAGAGTGTGCTTCCTTGTTTGTTGAGGTATACATCACCGCCGTGTTGTCTCGTCTGAAGTAGAAGAGCCTACGGTGGGATAACTGACTGAAAGGCCTGCAGGGGCATAGAGGACGCTCTCTCCATTTCCATGCATTGATGTGAAGGTGAGCTTCCATCTGGTCCACGTGCCTGGGACTTTACCCGTCCCAGGTGTCCCCACCCAAGACCCGGGCGCCTGTGGTGAGGGTGACCTCCGGGACGGCGCAATGAACAGGACGCCTGATGAGAGCGACCCTGGGCTAGCCACCACTGCCAGTCTTGAATCACTGAATTCGTGAGTCTGACGGATGCTGCAAGTGGTCTTGCCTTTGGGTCCCATTGCACTTTGAGCATCCACTGAGTAATGCGCATGTGGAGTCTTGCGAAAGGGACAGTAGGAATGGCCGCAGCCATGTGTCCGAAAGCAAGCAAAGGACCGACCCTGGCAGGTACAACCTTGCCAATGATAGGTCCCTTATGAGGGATCTGATGCGCCCGCTTCTGTCGGCCGGAAGAAAAGCTCTTCCCGAACAGTGTCCAGAACTGCTCCTATGAACTGCAGTTTCTCGTGACGGTACCAGGAGAGACTTCGTAATTTATGAGGATGCCCAGGGATCGGAACAGATCCTGGGTGCTCTTGATTGCAGATAGCAACGCCTCCTGGAGGCGGCCATGAAGCGAAGTCGTCCAGCTATCGGAACACGAGAGTGGCCCTGTCTCCTCAGAGACGCCAGCACGACTGCTAATGCACTTGCAAAGACCATGGCGGAAGACAGTCCAAAGGAAGGGCTCGGAACTGAAGGTGGTGGAGAACTCAAGCGGGAACCTCCTGTGGCGCTGAGCCATAGGGATGTGCAGGTAGGCATCCTGCATGTCTAGAGACGCTAAAAGGCGTCCTGTTTGAGCATGGGGATAAGACCCGGAAGGGTCACCATGCGGAATCTCTTGTAAGTGACCGGCTACATTGAGGTCGCTTGAGGTCCAAGATTGGACGGATTGGACCCTGTTTTCTTGGGAACCAGGAAGAAGTGGGAATAGTATCCTAGTCCTCTCTGGTTCTCTGGGACGTACTCTATCGCTCCCTTTCGTAGTAGCGTGAGCACTTCTTGCCAGATCAAGGCTTTGTGCTGACCCTGATACGGGAGAGCAAAGGAGGCCCACAGGTGGCTTTTCCTGCGAATTCATAAAGTGGCCTAGACTGACCAACTGAAGAACCCACCTGTGGTGGTAATGGCCTGCCATCCGGCAGGAAGTTCGCAATCGACCCCGACTATAAACTCCCGTTGATCCTGAGGCGGGGGGCCGGAAGGAGTCAGGCTGTGGCGGCAGATGGACCGCTGGCTGGGCCTGCCTAGGAAACGCTGCCCTCGGCTGGCGGGGTGTTTGCCCTGGCCTCTCACGAAAGCCCTCTGAGGTGCAGCGGGTGGGTCTGTTGCCTCTGCGTCCGCGCCTGGCGGCTTTGGTTCCTCCCGAAGAAGAACCAAGCTTAGGTCAGATACATGGCCTGAACCCGACCTTACCGCCTTCCAGCCTCTTGGAGTTTGTAGGGATCTTTTCTGTAGGATTACCAAACAATACTACTCCCCTCAAAGGCGTCAAGATGTTCTTTTGGGTCCGAGTGCTCAGGAGGCAGCGCAACCAAGAGTGTCTCCGGAGGCGCCAAGCTGCTGCTCGGGCCGATGAGTCCAGCGGTCATCGCTGCTCTTAGCACTGGCTCCTACGTCTGAACCCGTGCGGGAGGCTGAAGCATCTCCTCCTTCTGCTCACCTTCGGGCATCTTTTCAGCGCTTCCAGACCCTGTTCCCCAAGCGTTCTGGAACTGAACCATGTGGGTTAAATAGTTCAGGGATCTGAAGGCGCAGGTAAGCGAGGCTTATGCGAGCGCCACCAATGCGTCCAGTTGTTTTGGACTCTGGGTCTGGTGGCAGGGGTGCTCAAATGTTGTGGCCTCTGTGACCGGTCATGTGAGGCTGTGATGACCAGAGAATCGGCCTGAGGATGCTGCGTCAAGTACTGGTTGTCCTTAGGAGCCTTGTACAAGCGATCAGCTTTCTTCGGTCTCGCCGGGAGCGAGTGTGGGCGCTTCCACGCAGCCTTGGTGACGTCCACAAGTGTCAACCAAGGGTGGTACCACCACAGGCTTGGGGTCCTTTGCCAAGATATTTGGCAGTCGCTCTTTCGGGTCTAAGTCTTCAGCATCCCATCCCATGTTCTCTTGTATATGTCTCATAATATCAAGGAGCGAGGGATCATCTGGAGGAGATCTAGGCATCTCATGGGTCCGGAGAAGGATGGAGAGTGGAGATGGGGATCTAGAGGTGGAGTAGTCTGATCCCGTGTCCTCCGTTGAAGGCGAACGTCAGGCGTCTCCTGGATCTCTTGGGCTGGGTGATCCAGAAGAGGATTTCACGGAGGTCTCCGCTTATCAGGTCTCCCCTGGGAGGGGCTCCAGGCTCCCGGGAGGAGGAACACGCCTGCCGACCCCGATGGCGGGGGGGCAGGGAACCGGAGTAGGAGGAGGAGGAGGAGGGGAACTTTTAATGGTATCCCACCAGTAGGTGAACAGATCTTTCACCTCCACTAGAAGGCCAGACGAGCGGCAGGTGCCGGTGGCGGTGGTGGCGAGGTCCCAAGCGCCGGCTCCACAGGGGCTCCTGGTAATGGCGAGGGTTCCCTGGGAGTACCGGACGGGACAGGTCGCCCGTCTGGTCCTCGGGCTGCTCTAGGTCCTCCTCCGATGAGGCTCCTGACCGATGTCGGTCGGGCAACAAGGCCTTCTTCTTTCAGGAGAGGCGGGCGTGGTCCCCTACCGGCGTCTGCTGGGATGTAATGGCGGCGTCGGTGGCGTCGGACGGCAGCGCTCCAGGGAAGAAGGGCGCCTGGGCTGTCGAGCCGGCGCCTGGGCTACAGGCCTTTTAAAGGCGTGAGCTCCAGTGTCTGCGTGGAGGCACCGACAGACCTGACGCTGGTACCGAGGAGCGGAACCCGACTCGGCGGTGGTGATGGTGTCGTTCCGACTTCGCCAAGGCCCTGGAAGGGGAGGAAGGCCTGGCGGATTTCTCCTGAGATGAAGGTTTCTTGATTGCAGCCGGGGGAGATTTCGAACCGGAGCTACGGGACTCCGAACCCCTGGAAGGGGACCTGGAAGGGGCCTTCTCCCTTCTCTTCTCCGCGTGCTTGTGGACCCTGGAGCTTTCCCCCTTGGAGGACATGGTCTTCAGTTGTTCCTCCAGAAGAAACGCCTGCAAAGCCTTCTGACGCCGGATCCGAGTACGGCTGTTGAACCCTTGGCAAGAAGGACAGGCCCGGGTATCATGGTTTGGGCCTAGGCACCGGACGCAGGCCGTGTGGGGGTCCTTGAACGGGATCTGCTTTCCACAAGCGCACTTTGATGGATGGCCAGAAGTTGGTGATGACATCAAGATCTTGCTTGAAGAGGATTCTGAAGATTTTTCGAAAATTTTATCGAAAAAGGAACTATTCACGCGTCGCACGCTAGACTGTTAACCGAAGGGGTCAGGTAGCTAAGTCAACGGCGGGAAAAGAACTGGGGAATCTGGCGGGACCGCCCCCTTTTGTACCACGCCTGACGTCGGAGGCGGGACCGACGTCGGGGGCGGTCCCCGCTGTAGTTAGCTAGCTAGAATTTTTCCATGGGGTCCTGGCGCCTAGCGGCTTCAGTCCTAATGGTGTAACCTGCTGCAAGAGCTGTGTCTCGAAGTAAGATCAAGGGGGCACAATTTGAAAATAGAGGGGGGATGGCTCAGAGGTAATGTGAGGAAGTACTTCTTCACAGAGAGGGTTGTAGATGCATGGAACGGCCTTCCTGAGGAGGTTGTACAGTCAAAAACAGTGGGGGAACTCAAGAATGCATGGGACAGACATAAGGCAATTGTAGTGGGGGTTAGGAGGAAGTCGGCTGTTGATTAACTAGGATCTTCAGCTTATCAGTTAGGTAGGGAAATGGGCAGACTTAGTGGGCCAAGCGGTCCTTATCTGCCATCACATTCTATGGTTCTATGTTTCTGTCATGCCCCCCCCCCACATAAGTAGGGGTGAATGAGTGTGTTGTGTATGGTACTGGCTCCACAACTTAAGCACCCTGTGCTGTGGCCTGCCCAGCTGTACAATTAGGTAAAAGCATGAGGTCATTATTGACCAGGTACAGCATATCCAAGAAGCCAACGGTTAACAGTTCAACTAACCCCTGGCCCATTCCATCGTAATGTCAGGACTGCCGGAAGCCAAAATGCAAGGAAGCAGGGCTGTCATGTTCATAGAACAGCAGTGGTGCAACTGGAGTACAGCAAGCTAATTCAAGACAGCAACGCTCTAGGTAAGCTGTAATGTAAAAGCGGCTGTAGGTGTTTTAACCAATGATGTCATTGCTTGTGATCAGTTAGGGGCTCCTACGGCTGACAGCATTACTCACATGGTCCACTACATTTAAGCATTAAGGAAAGACCAGGGGTGGGGTTACTGTCTGTTTATCTGACCTTGGGGGGAGGGTCATGAGACATGACACACAGCTAAGTGTCTTATGCCCCTAGGGTTGGATTAACAAAGAGTTCCCAACCCCTGGAGTGCCTTAATGATATTACAGTGGTCCTTCTCTATAACGAACATCCTGGGAGCCAGCTGCTGCATTTGTTATAGCGGCGTGTTTGTTCCAGAATTCACTGTTTGTAAGCTTTTAAAAAGTGAATATTTTAAAGTTAAAATTCTAATTGTTGCATCGTACATGAGTTCCAGCCTTTTACTGTAATGCTGTCAGAATGCTGTTAGCCAATCAGAATGATCCATTACTAACCATTTTTTTTTTTGTAATGATGAAAGTAGAGCAGCTCTTTCATGGGCCCAATACTCAGCAAGGCAGCAACCTACGCACGTAACAGTATCAGCAGCAGGAGCCACTGGCTGACTGCAACCAACAATGTTTCTGGCTGGCACCATGGAAAAAGGGTGCATACATATGGGACTGGTTTCAGAAAGAGAACAAAGGGTAAGGAACTATAATGTTATAATCATACAATGCTTCCCTTCCCCTTTAAAACTGAGCTTTGCTGCCTTTCCTTGAGCACTTCTGAACCGAAGAGGACTGGAGATAAAGTTAGGCTGTCCTCTGAAACACATGGGCCTGGGCTGAAAACGGCACTGAGATCAAATCATTTATGCCCTTACTACCGCCTTCCAAAAGCATGGGTGTGATTCCAGATCCCAGGGCCAACAAGCAACTACAAAGAGCTTTGCTTTTTTTTCCCTTGCTGTAGACAATGCAAGAGGAAAAAAAAGGAACCCAAGAAACTGGATCCACCCACACAATGTATCACAGGAGAACGTTCCCAGGCACTAGCTGGCTGCAATGTCAGGGCGGGCACTAAACTGTAGCCCTGCGTCTGTCGGCACTGCATTACAATTTAATATCCTAGGACATCTTCTGGTTTATTGTCAATGTCACCTGGCAGGCTTGGTTGCTGCTGCAAGAGCCCAAGGAAGTGTATCAAATCTCATGTTTATTTATTTAGTTCTTGTTAACTGAGTAAGCCATGCCAGCCTGAGGGCTTATTTTCAGGTGTGTCCCGGAAAGCAAGACACAATACAAACATACAATGAACAATGCATACACTTAATACTATAATAAAGCTACATCAATTACATACAAAATATACAAAGTATATACACATTAGTAAAATGACAAAAATGGGAAAAATAATATTAAAAATAATACAGTCACAAACAATGGTATTTAGACTGTGCAGGCAGATTTTCTTTCCCTGCCACCACTGCATTAGTCAGCTTTGTCGCAACCCAAAAAGACTCCCTGACCATTTCTCATCACTACTAACTGCACCCACCCAAAAGGGCAGGGCATGGCTCTAGAGAGATGCACTGAATAAAGCAGTTCTTCTAGACCAAACCTGTACACTGCTACCATCTAGGGATAGCACAGTACAGTAACTCCCTGTTGTTGGGGTTTACTGACATGCTCACAACCACTTCCATCTGTGGCATGTCGATTAATCAATCCTGTGATATTACAATTTATTTGCCCAGGATAGCTCAAATGAGACCAAACAGCTCACTTCGCGGGGGGCTGCTTCTACCCATTTTTTTACAGCCTGGTGGAGTGAAGCACAGAGAGGTTGAGCGTCTTGCCCAGGAGTTGTTCCACAGCACTTGAGAAGGTCTGACGTGATCCCTCTGCATTAAAGCATCAGTATGGAGGAATCCAGTAACTACAGGCCAGTCCAAATAATTCCAGTTTGGGGAAACTAATGGAAAATCCACTAAAAAGGGAGACTAGCTGATCGAAGTCAGTGGGCTGCAGGACCAGCATGGTTTCGGGGGGGGCGGGGGAGGATCATGCCAAATGAATCTAACTGGGTGAGCAGGTAAATAGACCAGGTTAGGTAAGGACATAGTCAATCTAGACTTCAGCAAAGCCTTTGACACTGTGCCGAGCAGAAGGGGATTAGGAAGCTGACCAGTTTGGGGGTGGGAGCCAACATTGTAATTTACTGGGTTTTATGATGATTGGGTAAGTACGCTAGACAATTAAATGCCTATTTTGGGTACAACTCAGGAAGGTACAAGACAATTCAAAAACAATCCAAGTGCTGGACAGAGGGAAAATACACACTAAAAATACAGAGATGGGGGCTCTAATAAGTAGCAGCAATGTCTTTTCACCAGCTCCATCTCCACTGGACTTTTAAGTAAAAAAAAAAAAAAGTGTTTTATAAAATACATAAATCGCCTGGTAGGACTTGGTACAGGAGGGCACCATGGATGAATATCTCGTCTCCAATGCAGGGAAACCATCACGTAATGCAGCTAAAACTGCAAAGAAAGCGGCGTGTACCACCGTGGCAAAAGACCCCAATATCATCACACTCTCCACGCCAGAAATGGAGGTAGTAGGAAGAACCCTAACAGCACAGGTGCTGGCAGCCATATCACCAAAGCAAGACATCATAACCACTAAAATCTCTGAGCTTTCCGAACAACTCACTGGGCAGGCGGCAAAGATAGCTAACGTGGAGGTCCGAATTTCCAACTTGGAGGACCGAAAGGAATGGCTGCTGGATACAGTGCAGGATCTCGGGAGAGAGTTGGGGAAACTCCAGGAGCAACTGGACTACCAAGAAAACTATCAACAGAGGAACAACCTCTGTATTCACGGCCTCCTAGAAGGCAAAGAGGGGAACTTGCCAGAGTAATTCTGTGGCACAGTGTTGCCACAACTGTTAGGACTGGAGGCCAAGGAGCAAATTTAAAATTGTAAGGCGCACAGAGCCTTGGCGCACAAACCTCCGGCTGAGGAGCAGCCATGACAACTGATATTCCACCTGCACAACTTTGGGGATCGGCACGCCATTTGGTTTGCATTGAAAAGACAAAAGGAAGTGATCTAGGAAGGGGCCCGCTTGTATCTACACCAGGACTTTTCCCAACTACTGCAACACCGGAGAAGGATGTTCAACCCAGTTCTGGATGCTTTAAGAGCTAACAAGGTGGATTTCCAGTTCTTGTATCCGGCTACTGTGAAGGTGCGGAGAGAGGGAGTGACCTTTACGTTTCATGAAGTGGAGAGAGAGTGTAATAGTTTTTGAAGGATCTGGAAGGGAACCGCCGACGGGAACCTACCCCGGGGACATTGAGAGTTCAGATAAGTAAAACCCCAGACTGTACTAAATCATATAAAAAGGCAACTTGACTTGATTCTGTTGGAACTGGGACGGAGGTACATATGGGCCTACATATTGTTATCACGAGGAGGGAGCAGCATGCAAAAAAAGGGAGGGAGGATTTATGGATGACTTACACCCGAACTATGTGGACAGGACAACCCCACAGAGCTCTATTTGATGGTTAAGGAAAGCGGGATGCTTGGTCACTTGGCGACCTGGAGTGAGAGGCAGGACTATATGGGAAAGGGAGCGGTACAGCCTAAAGAGGGATATACTGGAAGGGCAGAGGTGGAAGTCACATGAAACATGGTCATTCTCTTGATATGTATCGGAACTATGAATCTCCTTCCCCTGCAGGAGAGCTTGGACCAGATCTGGACCTCCCCCCCCCAGACAAAGAAGAGGGGGAGTAGTAAGACCAACAGACAGACACTTTGGAGATGCTTTCTTTTTCTTTTTCTTTTTTTTTCTTTTTATTTATATATGTTATGCTTAGGTTACAGCATTCAACAGTTCCTTTGCAGTACAATACTACATGTGAACCCTTCAGAAAAAAGATATTCAGATAAGAGAGATACTGCAATATGCTATCAAGATTAGGGGGAACAGCCATATACAATGAAGAACAATGGTATTATTCTATCATTTGGCTAATGCTACCAACGCTCTTAATAAAAATTCACATATCAAGTAATATTCAATACTGTAAGACGGGCTATTGTGCCCTTAAACACTGCGCTCTTTATAGATGAAGCTCAGAAATAAACTCCCAATTAGCTCCCTCAACCTCCCATAACGATTTACAAATGGTTCATTTTAACCTCAGCACTCTCAGTCGAAGGCTACTGTTTCATTACGTTACAGAAATACTACTTAAAGCAATAAAGCAGAAAATACCGGGGGAGACAAAAAAGATAAATGTCCTGGAGATATCCAAAATATTACTTATCTGCCTGCGCAAGAGCGACCCTCATTATAAGATCAGTCCAATATCTAACATCGAGAGGAAAAAAGGGGAGTCTACAGTCTCACTTTTAGGAAAGTGAAAGTTAATTAGAGTTTTTAATTGTGATTTTAATTTCCTTTTCATTGCTTAGCTCAGGTATCTCCCAGCTCAGATTCTGATGAGGAGTCGCCCTCTCGAACAGCCCTTTCGGTCTCCAGCTTTTGTACCAACTTTGCGGCTTCTTTGGGATCTGTATATATATACGCTTTCCTGTCGACTGTAACATGTAGTCGAGCTGGCATCAAAAGATTATTCGGGATCTCCATCGATCGAAGTTGCCTCCTGATGGCATCAAATCCTTTCCGCTTCATCCGGGTGGCATAGGAAAGGTCGGGGAAAAAAAGAATTCTGGAGCCTTCTACCTCTAGTCTCCGCTTAGCTCGCACTGCCCGAAGGATCTGATCCCGCATCACCACGGAGGTAGTTACCAGCATTACAGTCCTGGCACCATCTGGGAAATATTCGGTCTTCGAGTGTTGACCCGGTAGGCTCTTACAATCATTCCTTGAGTATCTATTTCCAGAGTCTCCAGTATCCATTTAACTAAGTGACCAAGCAAATCCTCCCCTTCAACCGCCTCCGGTAGCTCTATTATTCTAATATTGGCAGCACGCGTCAGATTTTCCAGATGCTCCAGTCTGGATTTAATCAGGTTCTGCTCCTTCACACACATTGATACCGCTGCTTGGGCCCGTTCCGCTGAACGCTCCGCCGTCTGTCGTGTCTACCAGGCTATCCAGCCTCTGTTCAACCTGGACCATTCGGGTGTGGTAGGAGTCCATTTTCTGGTCCATAAGCTGGACCGTTTTAGTCAAATTTAGTACTGCAGATTGCAGGGTCTCCAGTGTCGCAGGTCCGGGCTCTCCAACCGCCTCACTAGATGTAGGCAAGTTCCCAGGCGTGGGTGGTGGTTTGAAGGCCCCAGCACAAGGGGTGAAAAAATTAGCTTTCTGCTCCGTATTTTTTCTACCCATGTTGGTTAATTCGGTATGCCCGGATAGCTCTGTACCTCAGGAAGACCAACTTCATAAATTTCAGAATTCAAGTGTCTCCGAAATATAAAAGATTTTTAACTTTAGGGTGCTGATCCAGGAGCTCTTTGAAAGTACGTCTTGTCAGCTAGATAGCTAGCCACGCCCCCCCGGAGATGCTTTCTGAGGTGGAGGGCCTTGGCGCATACCCGAGTCCACCAGTAATACAGTACTCACACTGTAGATGGAGCATCAGGATACAGGCATTACCTACACATTGCCCATGTCTATGTTGAATTTGTTGGTTGCACTGGACTGCGGGGGGGGGGGGGTTAACTGTGTGCACAATCAAGATGAAATGCCTGCTCAAAATTGGCCGATGCTGGAGGCTCATGGGTCATACCAGACAGGGGAATGTGATAGAGGAGAACGGTACACTCTAAAAGCAGTAGATGATCCCCACAGGGCAATGCACCTGGGGGCAGGTAAAGGCTGCTTGCAAGGATACTAGCACCGAACAGTGTGCTAGGGGAACAAAGCACTTTTAGTATTAAATTGAGAAATAAAATGGGGAGGGGACAAAGTGTGTGCTTGAACCTGCTTCAAAAGAAGAGGGGGTTGGGGGAGCGGGGGATTACATTTTGTCCTCCGTGCCCAGGATGGAGATATGGGATATAGGAGGACAATATCATGTAAAGAGGATGGTATAAAGAAATGTAGTCTAAAACTATGCATAAATGAAAATGTTCAAAGGTTTGTTTATGTTTTTTCCACTGTTTGCGTTGAACACCTGCCTGTTGAAAGGAGATGTTGGAAAGTTGAGGGAGGGGGACAACACTGTAGGTCTACAAATGGAACAATGTACTGGTACCGAATTGCTGTGGTGTGTGAAGATGTACTCCAGCTAGAGACAAAAGGGAGAGCTGAGGGATATAAGAAAAAAATACTCACCTTAGTAATCATGTTTCTCCTAATGGAGTCTTGCTGTATTCTGACAATTGCAGTGATTCCCAACCTTTGAACTGCCCCAGAGAACAAATAGTTAACTTTCTATGCAGGGCATAGAATGCTGAGCTCAAGCTCGGTTGAAGTCTCTGTCTGGAGTGATTCAAACCTAAACCATCAAATTAACTAAAAATTCTATGTGGAAAATGTAAAACTTCTTACTAGCCAACTGGCTGAAAAAAGTTTTGGATTCCCAAGGAAGATTCAAGTCAGGAAACCCAAAAACCAAAACCCAATGTACTATAACAACAATAATAAATCAGCACCCAAACAAAATGGAGGAGGGTGCAAGCAAAAAACACCCCTGGGGTGCAACACTGCACCTGCCCACCCACTTCCCAAAAACAGGTTCTGAGAGGGGAGGCAGGGAGGGAGGTCAGAATACAGCAAGACTCCATTAGAAGAAACAACATTACTAAGGTGAGTAATGTTTTCTTCAAACAACATGAAGTCTTGCTGTATTCTGACAATTGCAGACTACTAAGCAGTACCTCCAAGAAGGAGGGACAGAACCTACTTTGGGAATAGACTCTGAAGTACTGCTGTGCCAAACTGAGCATCACTCCTAGCCTGGATATCTGGAGAGTAATGCTTGGTAAAGGTATGGACTGTTTTCCAGGTGGCTTCTTGACAAATTTCTAAGAGAGGGATATCCCTGCTGCAGCCAGGGAAGCAGCTGTACCTCTTGTGGAATGAGCCCTCAGGCCTGAGGGTGGAGTTTTTCCGGGTTTTTCATTGTAGAATTGTATACACCTGGCAACAGATCTTTTGGTGACAGGTTTGCCCTTTCCCACTTCTCCATAAGTGAAGGGGAGTCAAACCTGTGATTCTTGGCACGCTGTATGTAGTAACTAAGGGCTCTTTTGACATCTAAACTGTGTAGCCTCCTCTCTCCTGAGGAAGACTGATCAGTGAAGAAAACAGGGAGAGACAAAGACTGGTTTAAATGGAAGTCTGAAACCACTTTGGGCAAGAACCTTCTATTGGTTCTAAGGACCACTTTATCCCTGTGAAAGGAGATAAAATCAGGTTCCACTGACAGGGCTTGCAATTCACTGATACGCCTGGCAGAGGTAATGGCTACCAGGAACACAGTTTTCCAAGTCAAGTACTTAAGCTCTGCTGAAGACATAGGCTCAAAGGGAGGTTGCATAAGTTGAGCAATGCAAACATTCAGATCCCAGGCAGGGGCAGGGTCTCTAAAAGGAGGATTGATGTGAAGCAATCCTTTAAAGAATTTACAGAACACAGGATGGGAAGATAGTGAGGAGGATGGGAAGATAGTGAGGAAGACTTCCCCACTGACAGAAACAGCGGACAGGTGTACTTTGAGAGTAGCTGGTCTGAGGCCTAGGCCATTAAGATGGACCATATAATCTAGAACCGTAGGCAATTCAGCAGTGTCTTGAGAAACATGCTTCTTAGAACACCAAATGCTGAATCTTTTCCATTTGGAGTTGTAAGTCTTTCTGGTGGAGGGCTTTCGAGAAGCCTTGAGGATATCCAGAACCCACTGGGAAAGATGCAGATCTGCAAACACTAACTCTTCAAGAGCCATTGCTTTGAGATTGAGAGACTGAAGATTGGGGTACCAAATCCTTCCCTGAGAGGATGTTAACAGGTTGTAATTTCTGGGAAGAAACAGGGGAAGATGGACTGCTAGGGACAGCAACAGGGGGGTAGCAGGGCTGTCTGGTCCAATCTTGAGCAGTCAGAATCACCTTCCAAGGTTGAGACCTTATTTTTACCAAAACTTTGAACAGGAGTGGGAAGGGGGGAAAGGCATACCGAAACTTCCCTTCCCAATTCAGGATCAGGGCGTCTAGAGGGGACTGAGCCCAGGACTGGAGGTCTGCAACAAAAGAGAGGGAGCTGGTGATTGTCTGGGGCTGCAAAGAGATCTATCTCTGGAGTGCCCCACCTTGAAAAAATCACTTTCAACACCTGAGGATCCAGGGGCCATTTGTGATGGCCCTGAGAAATCCTGCTCAGTGCATCTGCTAGCACATTGTCCTTGCCTGGAAGGTGAACTGCTACAAGAGAGGTTTGCAGGGAATAAGCCAGGGACCACAACTTCATGGCTTCTGTGCACAAGGCCATGGACCGAGTGCCTCCCTGCTTGTTAATGTATCACATGGTGGTGGTGTTGTCTGTTCTGACTTGAACCATCTTGTTCTGTACTGACTGTGAGAACACTTTTAGAGCCAGAAAAACTGCCCTGAGCGCTAGAAGACTGATGTGGAGGAGGGATTCTTGGGGGTGACCACGGCTCCTAGGCAGTAAGGGACCCCAGATGGGCTCCCCAGCCCAGGAGAGAAGCATCCGTGGTAAGGACCACTGAACAAGGCTGAGCAACAAAAGGAACACCTTGTCTTAAATTGTCTTGATTCTGCCACCACTGGAGGGCTAGGATCAAGGTCAGAGTCACTGGGATCAGTTTGGTAAGGGAATCCTTTCTCTGAGACCAGAAAGCTCTCAGGTGGAACTGAATATCCCTCATCTGGAATCTTTCCCCTTGGACCACTGCTGTTGAAGCTGCCATGTGGCCCAAGAGTTGGAGGAAATGCCTTGCTGGTCGAGATTACCCAAAGGCTGAAGGAAGGAGCTAGTTCCATAAGAATCCTTGCCCTTTCCAGAGGAAGAAAGGCTCTTGCTCTGAGTGTGTCCAGTTCTGCCCCTATAAAGGTAAGAAGTGGACTGGTTCGAAAACTGACTTGGGAAGGTTGAGAAGAAATCCTAGAGAAGTGAGCACTTGCTGGGTCACTTGCAGATGAGACTTGACTTGGTCTGGAGAATGACCCACTATTAGCCAATCATCCAGATATGGAAAAATGGAAATATTTTGCCTTCTTAGAAAGGCACCTACTACTGCCAGGCACTTTGTGAAAAGCCTTGAGGCTGAGGTTAGGCCAAAGGGCATTGCCCTGAACTGATAATGCTAACTCGAACCTGAGGTGCTTTCTGTGGGAGCACCTGATGGGAATGTGAAAGTAGGCATCTTTGAGGTCTAGGGAGGCTAGCCAGTCCCCTGGCCTTAGAAAGGGAAGGATTATTCCCAGAGTTATCATCTTGAACTTTGGTTTTAAAAGATGTTTGTTTAGATATCTTAGGTCTAAGATGGGTCGCCACTCCCCTGTCTTTTTGGGGGGTCAGGAAGTACCTGGAGTACAGTCCTTTGGCCCAGTGTAAGGCAGGTACTCTCTCTATAGCTCTTAAAGCTGGGAGAAGAAACCTCTGCCTCTAGGGCAAGGGTTTCCGAGAGATTTGCAGGTGGAAAAGACCTGGCTCCCATCTTTGGAAATTTTTTGAAGCTGAGAACCAGTCCCTGGCTTACTACTTCCAGGACCCACTTGTCTGATGTAAAAGACATCCAGTCCTGGACAAAGTAAGCCAGCCTGCCCCCTACTGGAATAGGAGAGTCGACCCGGGCAGGCCCATCAGGATGTCTGCTTGGCAGGGGCTTTAGGCTGAAGAGTGGATGCAGCCCTGCTCATCCCCCTTCTGCCTCTCTCTCTGAAGAACCCGCTCTGAGAAAAGGAAGAGGAGGCATGTGCTTGGTAAAAAGGCCTTTGAAAAGGCCTGCCCCTAGACTGCTGCCTTTGAGGAGTTGCCTGCCTTTCCTTGGCCCGAGCACTCCTGTAAGTGGTCCTGTACTCATCCATTTTCTTCATGTAATTCTCTGTCTGCTCCCCAAACAGAGAATTACCCACTACAGGAAAATCCATGGCCTTAGCCTGGGTGTCCTGCGAGAGGCTAGTACATCTGAGCCAAGCCATCCTCCAAAGAGCCACAGATGTAGCCATGACTCTTGATGACACATCATTAGAGTTCACAGCAGCATGAAACTGAACCTTAGATGCCTCAATCCCATCTGCAGCCACTGTCTCAATCTCCTTGGCTAGCTGAGGGGAGGCCTGTTTAGCCAGTGCCAGTACAGTGTCCCACCTGGACTTCTGGTACCTGGCTGTATAGGCCATGTAATTCGCCTGCCTGAGTCCCAAAGATGATGCCATGTACTGCTTCTTTGCCATGGCATCAATCCTCCTGGAGTCCTTGTCGGGGTGAAGCCAAGGAATATTTGCCTTGTCACAGGCAGCAGCCTGCACCACCCCAACATGGCTGCATTGTTGATATAAGAACTCCGTGTCTGAGCCTGAAAGTGTATACCTCTTGTCCATTCTTCTATCCACAGGAGGTATAGTGTTAGGAGACTAAGATTTTTTGTGTCCGTTTCCCAAAAGATTTATGGAGGGGAATAGACAGTCTCCTGGACTCTGGGATGTCCATCATCTCTACATAATCAGGCTCCTCTTGATCTTCCACAGCCTCCTCCATAGGAAGCTGGAGGATTTCAGACACCTTTCTGTAAAACATAAAGTGAGAAGGGGACTCAGAAAGCCTAGGAGGGGAAACACACCTGAAGGTCTGTCTGGGGAAATGTCCGGTTCCACAGGCACATCCAGACCTTCACTTACATCATCATCCTCAAATTCCCCTTCCTCTTCAAATTCCAGTTCATAAAAATCTTCAAGGGTATACTCCTGAACCAGGGGAACCAACCAAACTGAACCCCTGCCAGAAGGAGCCAGATCCGAACCGGTCGATTATCTTTGCATTTTCTTTTTGTCAGAACCAATCCCTCGGAATCGGCTCTCCTTTTGCCCAAAGAAGTATCGCCCTGGTCAGAGGGCACTCCTTCTGGTTCGGTCGAAACCGAACCGGGCTGGCCATCCGGGTCAGCGGACTTCTCGGCCTCCTTTTCCCTCAGTCCACCTAATCTCTTCTCAAGGGTAGATTTGGAAAAGTTTTTACATATTTGGCAGTCTGAATCGAGGTGGTCAAACCCCAAACAATAAACACAGGTGGTGTGGGACTGGCCTTAGCAAAGACCTCCCCACACTCATTGCAGTGTTGAAACCCAGTGGGCCCATTTTTTTTCTTGGGTTTCTCAGACATGGCCAACCTAACCAAACTTACCCTTTTTTCGGCAACTGCCAGGCAAGACTCCCTTATCAGTTCCTAACTGTGTCATGGGTATTGGAAAAAAACGGTTCAAAACACGTGTTTTTTTTTTTTAGAACTGATAAGAACCGGTAACCACCCACTAAGTAAATAACAAATGTCACTATCAAATGGACGGTTCAGCCAAACCGAGCTGCACTTTTACAAGTTCCATACAGAAAAACAGAACAAATCCTATCTAGTACTCACGGCACCACAGTCAGAGACTGAACCGACTATGTGGATACTTTTTTCGGTTTAAAAACCGACGAAAACTGAAAACTTTACCGACTTTCGAACCGAGCTAAAGGAGAAATCTCCGTAGCGACCGTTCAGTGAGGCCGAGTAAAGAATCTGACGGTCTAGGTTTGAATCACTCCAGACAAGAGACTCAGCATCTATGCCCTGCATAGAAAGTTAACCATTTGTTCTCCGGGGCAGTTCAAAGGTTGGGAATCACTGCAATTGTCAGAATACAGCAAGACTTCATGTTGTTTGAAGAGGCACAGGAATGAATGATGATGCTGTGATTATATCCTGGAATATCCGTGGATTCAATAACCCCATAAAACACAAAAAAGTGCTTCAAGCCTTAAAACACTGCCAGGCCCGGGTAGCGCTGCTACAAGAGACCCACCTTAGTAAGGAGGAGCACAAGAAACTGGTAGGGGGTTGGGTTGGATCATGCCACACCGCAGCACACAATTCACACAAATGGGGGGGAGGGTAGTGATACTCTTCCATAAAAATTACCCAATAGTGATTAAAAGGGTGGTGGCAGACCCAGATGGTGACGGATATATCTTTGTGCAAAGGAAGGTAATCAGTAGAGTACCTCAAGGTTCAGTATTGGGGCCACTCTTGTTCAATGCCTACGTCTCGGATATAGGGAGGGGGGGTTAGGAATAGGTTTAGTCTCTTTGCGGATGATTCAAAATTGGGAGCACTGGTGGATAGTGAGGAAACGAGGGAGACAGTCCAGGGGGATCTGGATAGCCTGGAGGAGTGGTCAAGGAGGTGGGGATTGAAATTTAATGCCGGGAAATGTAAGGTATTTCATTTGGGGGTCAAAAAACCTGACCACGTATACACCCGGGGGGGGGGGTCACACTGCAAGCAACATTGAGAGAAAGGGATTTGAGGTTGTGGTAGACATTAAAAATGAATAACTCTGGAAATTGTAGAAAAATTGCTGCCAAGGCAAACAGGATATTGGGTTGCATAGCCAGGGGAATTACGTCCAGAAGCAGGGAAGTGATCCTCCCTCTATATAATGCCTTGCTTAGGCCGCAGCTTGAGTACTGTGTACAGTTCTGGAGACCTTATCTGAAGAAGGACATAGCGCTGCTGGAGAGTGTCCAGAGGAGAGCGACCAGGATGATTCAGGGCATGGAGTGGAGGCCTTATGAGGAGAGTGGGACTGAGCTTGGGCTTTACTCACTGGAGGAGGAGAGGAGGGATAGAGAGACACAATAGCGGTTTTCAAGTATGTAAAGGAATAATTAGAGTGGAACCAGGGAGTTGTTTAGGCTGAAGGGGGGGCGGAGGACCAGGGGCCATGGGTGGAAGTTGGGGGAATTACAGAGGGAACGAGGAGGCATTTTTACTGAGAGGGTGGTGGGCCGTGGAATTCCGCTTCGGGGAGGCTGGTGGGGGAGGGCACAGTGGAGGGCTTCAAGAAGGGGTGGGATAGGTTCAAGGGGAAACTGAATTTAGAGAAGACACTCTGGGGGAGCTGGGGGGTGGTGAGGCAGGCAGCCATAAGGTTGCTGGCTTTCGAGCAGACAAGACAGACCATTTGGGCTATTCTGCTGGCTTTTTAGTATGTAAGGTGGGGCAGGAATCAATAACTTATGCCAGTATATATGCCCCCTGAGTGTTCAACACAGAATGTTATAAGAAACTATTGGATGTTATGATGCAGGAACAATTCCCCAACCTCTGCTTGGGAGGGGATCTGAATTGTGTCATGGAGTCCAGCCTGGACCATTCTGGGAGAACGAGTAGACATGATAGGGTAATTAATCACTGGAAACAGGGGATGGTGGATTTGGATATTATCTATCTATGGAGAGCAGACAACCCTGGAGCTAGGAAATATACGTTCTACTCCAACCCACATGGGACATGGTCCAGGCTGGACTACATATATGTCACTAAAGAGTGTTGTGGAGGGGTGCAAGATGTCTTGCATGGGCCTTTCCATGTGTCGGACCATGCTATGGCGGTGATAAGGAGATTCCCTGGGGAGGAGGTGCAAACTTGCCTAGGCTGGCGTTTCCCCACATATCTTTTGACATCAGAGAAATTTAGGGAATTTCTAAAACAGCACTAGGATCAGTACAGAGAGTCAAACGAGGCCTCTGCCTCGAGGAAAGGAGTATACTGGGAGGCAGGGAAGGCACATATGTGGGGGGCCATTATAGTATATGTGAACAGATACAAAAAACAAAGGAAGCTTAGAAGACAGACAATAGAACAACAATTAAAGGATGTTGAAATAAGGATGATAGACCATCCTTCAGATCAGCTTAGTGGGGAAATGCTGGCACTTAGAGGGGCCCTCAACTTATTGCTTACAGGAGAGGCCAACACATCCTTGTTCTATGCCAGACAATGACTGTATGAATGGGGGAACAAGCCTGGGGCTACACTGGTGTGACTGGCACGGGGTAGAAAAGGGATGACAGCAGTAACTGGAGTGAGGGATGGTAGAGGACAACTGCAGACACAGAATGAGAAGATATTGGGGGGGTCCAGCTTTTTATGAAAAATTATATAAAACAGAGTGCAACAATACAGTACCTCAGATGGCACAGTTTCTAGAAAGACTGAGAATCCCAGAGCTCTCAGAGGAACAGAGGGAGAAGGTGGGTGGAAAGAACACAGCGGGCGAGTTGGGGAAGGCCTTAGCATCAATGAAAAACAGGAAGGCAGGGGACCCAGATGGATTTGTCAAAGACTACTATAAGGAACTGAAAGGAAAACTGATGGAACCCATGGCCGATATTTGGGAGGAGGCAGGGGAGGGAGGGGCTCCCAGCAACATGCCTACAGGCAATGATTTGCGTAGTCCCTAAACCTGGCAAAGATTTGGAGGAATGTGGGTCATACCGCCCCATATCACTCCTGAATTGTGATGTTAAAATCTATGTGAAAGTACTAGCCCAAAGATTAGAGCTGATTTTTCCCCAATTGGTCCATACAGACCAAATGGGATTTGTATAGGGTTGGCAGTCTTATCACAATACAAGGAGATTCTTAAACGTTGTTCAGTGGGGCAACAGATGCCCAGGGCAAGTGGTGGTGCTGTCCATGGATGGCGAAAAGGCATCTGACTGTACAGAGTGGCCATACCCATTCAAGGTACTAGAGAAATTTGGGTTAGAGGACAACTGCATGGACATGGTCAAAATGTTTTATAAAAAAATAGGCCCAGGTATTAGTCAATGGAGGGTGTTCTGATATGTTCAAGCTACACAGGGGGACTAGGCAGGGGTGCCTTTTGTCCCCTCTGCTTTTCGCCCTGGCTACTGAGCCACTGGCTATTTGCATCAGAGTGGATGCTAGGATTAGAGGGATACAGGGGGAATCAGGAGTGCACCATAAACTGACCCTATAAGCAGATAACATGTTACTGTTCACCACAAACCAGGATTCTACCATCCCAGCCTTCCTGGGGGTAGTAAAACAGTTTGCAGAATTCTCTGGGTATAGACTCAATTTGTCTAAATCAGAAAAGCTTTGGATTGCGGGTCCGAGGGGTGTAAGGGAGAGGAACACCTGAGGATTTAAGATTGTCAAAAACAGCTTTACTTACTTATGGATCAGAGTGGGTAAGGACCTGATGGGTTTGTATGGGCTGAATTATGGACCACTATTATGGACACTCAAGGCAGACATGGAGAGGTGGAGGGCCCTCCTGATCTCATGGCTGGGCTGCATTAATCTTCTGAAAATGAATGCCTTACCTAGAATCCTATATCTGATGCAGATGCTACAAGTGGGTCTGACAAATAAGGATTATAAGGATATGGAGAAAGAATTTACAAGGTTCATCTGGCAGAACAGGAGGCTTAGAATGAGCTTATTAAGGTTAAAAGGTAAGACGGAGAGAGGGGGGCTCAACTTCCCAGATCTGAAAGGGTATGCCCTAGCTATGCAGAATAGAAACATATGGGACTGGGCACATCGGGGAGTGGAGGCAGGGTGGGTAGACTTAGAAGGAGAGGGTACACAAGTCCGTTCCATTTAGCGGCATACTTCAACCCTGGAGGGAAGAAAGCATACCATAGGCTGCAGAATAGAAATCCTTTAGTGGAATGGAAATTAGAGGCTTGGGAGCAGGCTTGAAAAAGAAGGAAAGCTGAAAGAGAAGTAACAGGCCTAATACCAGTGGTGGGCAACCCAGCCCTTCTACTGGGATTAGTGGGTTTGAGTTACGGGAACATGGAGGGGTGCACTGCCTCTGAGACTTGATTGCGGGAGGAGGAGTATGGACTTCTGAAGAATTAAAGGAGAGGTATGGCATACCGACTATACACATATATAAATATTTCCAGGTCAGGGCCTTAGCAAGGCTAGAAATGGCCAAGAGGACCAGACCAGCAGGTTGGAACCACTGGAGAAATTATTATGGACGGCACAGGCTAACCCCAAAGGCCTTACTGCCCATGCGGTACGGCGGGATAGAGATCTACTACCAGACAGATCCTTAAAGGTAAAGGCATTATGGAAAAGCGATCTGGGCATTCAGATCACAGAAGAAAACTGAGCTATGGTTCTCCAGACTCATACAGGATTACTGATGTGTAATAGGTTTAAGGGGTCCCAGTTCAAATTTATCCATAGGTTATACTGTCCTCCGATGGTGGTTAATAAGTTTCACCCAACAATCCCTCCAACATGCAGGAGATGCAATGCAGCAAAAGGTACGTACATCCACTATTTTTGGGAATGTGGCTAGTTACGTCCCTTCTGGATGGAGATAGCTCAAGCGGTCTCAGAAGCTAAGCAAATGGTGGTGACTGACACTGCAGTCTCCCTCCTGTTCGGAATGGAGATTCTGGGAGAGAAGGAATGGGACGTATATCCCAGAACGGTGAGGGTACTCCTGACAATAGCGAGGCACTGTATACAATACACGTGGGTATCCCACACTAGACCAACAAAGGGACAATGGAAAATCCTGGTGTTCCATAACCTGGCACTGGAAAGGGTGACATACCAGAAATATGGGAAGGAGGAGGAGCTCTTCATGAGTAAATGGGGGTTATACATAAATTCATTACCAGCAGGGGAGGCAATGGCCTTGAGACAAGGAATTACTTGAACACCCTGAGGTAGCATTCTCCTGGAGGTCTCTAGGGGAAGAATAATTTGCTGGGACACAAGGAGCAGGTCACCCTGGAAGGAGAGCATGGTTTATATTACCAACGACTTGTATTAGTGGATAGAGGAATGCTGAAGGGATCCCTCATGGAAAATATTCCACACACCCTGTAATGTATTAATAAAGCATAAATGTGTAAAATGCTGAACTGGTACATTGAGGTTGATATAAGTTGGGTAAACAATTTAAGGGGACTTTAATATACAAAGAGTCGCCTTATAATAAGAATGAGAGAAGGCAATGTTTGACATTACTATAAACTGTAACAGCATGTACTGGAGAGATGGCTTTCTTGGAAGTTGGAAAAGGAGCTGTCTAATGTCTGCAACTCCTAAGTGAAGTACGATTTTATAGGTTCATAAGTGTGAAATGAGTTTGAGGGACATGCCCATTATGAACTCGTCACCTAGTGGTGATTAACCTGAGTAAAAATAATGAAACAAAAAAAAAATACTGAGTAAGAACCATACACAATCCAAAGGTACAATAACAACTGAGGCAAAATACTGAGCCCCAGTACAGTGGGACAGCACAGTGAAGGTACAATGACTGAGGCAAAGCACAGTAAAGGTACAACAATTGAGGCAAAATCCCCAGTGCAGTGGGACAGCACAGTAAAGGTACAACAACTGAGGCAAAAAGCTGAGCCCCAGTACAGTGGAACAGCACAGTAAAGGTACAACAACTGAGGCAAAATGCTGAGCCCCAGTACAGTGGGACAACACAGTAAAGGTACAACAACTGAGGCAAAATACTGAGCCCCAGTACAGTGGGACAGCACAGTAAAGGTACAATGACTGAGGCAAAGCACAGTAAAGGTACAACAACTGAGGCAAAATCCCCAGTGCAGTGGGACAGCACAGTAAAGGTACAACAACTGAGGCAAAATGCTGAGCCCCAGTACAGTGGGACAACACAGTAAATGTACAACAACTGAGGCAAAATCCCCAGTACAGTGGGACAACACAGTAAAGGTACAACAACTGAGGCAAAATGCTGAGCCCCAGTACAGTGGGATAGCACTGTAAAGGTACAACAACTGAGGCAAATGCTGAGCCCCAGTACAGTGGGACAGCACAGTAAAGGTACAACAACTGAGGCAAAATGCTGAGCCCCAGTACAGTGGGACAGCACAGTAAAGGTACAACAACTAAGGCAAAATGCTGAGCCGCAGTACAGTGGGACAGCACAATAAAGGCACAACAACTGAGGCAAAAAGCTGAGCCCCAGTAAACAACTGAGGCAAAAAGCCTGAGCCCCAGTACAGTAGGACAGCACAGTAGAGGTACAACAACTGAGGCAAAATGCTGAGCACCAGTACAGTGAGACAGCCAGCACAGTAAAGGTACAACAACTGAGGCAAAAAGCTGAGCCCCAGTAGAGCGGGACAGCACAGTAAAGGTACAACAACTGAGGCAAAATGCTGAGCCCAAGTACAGTGGGACAGAACAGTAAAGGTACAATGACTGAGGAAAAGAGCTGAGCCCCAGTAGAGCAGGACAGCACAGTAAAGGTACAACAACTGAGGCAAAATGCTGAGCCCAAGTACAGTGGGACAACACAGTAAAGGTACAACAACTGAGGCAAAATCCCCAGTACAGTGCGACAGCACAGTAAAGGTACAACAACAGAGGCAAAATCCCCAGTACAGTGGGACAACACAGTAAAGGTACAACAACTGAGGCAAAATGCTGAGCTCCAGTACAGTGGGACAACACAGTAAAGGTACAACCACTGAGGCAAAATCCCCAGTACAGTGCGACAGCACAGTAAAGGTACAACAACAGAGGCAAAATCCCCAGTACAGTGGGACAACACAGTAAAGGTACAACAACTGAGGCAAAATGCTGAGCTCCAGTACAGTGGGACAACACAGTAAAGGTACAACCACTGAGGCAAAATCCCCAGTACAGTGGTACAGCACAGTAAAGGTACAACAACCGAGACAAAATGCTGAGCCCCAGTACAGTGGAACAGCACAGTAAAGGTACAACAACTGAGGCAAAATGCTTAGCCCCAGTACAGTGGGACAGCACAGTAAAGGTACAACGACTGAGGCAAAATGCTGAGCTCCAGTACAGTGGGACAGCACAGTAAAGGTACAACAACTGAGGCAAAATACTGTACACAAGTACAGTGGGACAGCATACTAAAGGTACAACAAATTAACATGAGGGGTCAGCAACAAATGGATTAGACAATAAAAGTAAAGTGAACCTGAACAGGCTGGCTGTGCACTGTGGAAGTTCAGCTGATAGAATAAAATGTAGTGGCTGGGACTAAAAGAAGGTACAGGCCATGGATAGTTGGAGGTGTGCTTTCAGAGTTGCTTTAAAAGATGACTGTGGCCAGAAGGCAGTTCCAAAGTCTTGGGGCAGGGAGAAGAAGGCCTGCTCACCCATTTTGGTCGAGTGCTTAGGGACAACCACGGTGGCGGTATCTGTAGATTAAAGTGAGTAGGTAGGGTGAGCACCATGTAAAATAAAGATGGGAGTGGCTGGGGAGGCAGACCTCAGTAAAGTAATTTGAAGAGAAAGCATCCTAAAGCAAAGGACCATGAGGCAAAGGGTGACAGCCAACCCAGGGAGGAGTAGAGGGAGCAGTGATGAGTTATGCGGGGGGAGGACATGACAAAATGGCAGCTGTCAATGTATGCAACATCCCATTTTTTTTGCAGCGAGGGTTTGGGGATGTTTGTGAGGATAAGTGAGCTGTATTGTAGGCAGGGGAGAAGGATGCCTTGGGAAATGGCAATATGTGCTTTTGGAGAGAGTAAGTGTCAGAGAACGTAAGCCATGACAAGGCCAGAATTAATGGATTTGGCATTGTTTTGAGAGAAGTCCAGAGCAGGATTCAGTGTGATGCCTAGGTAATTGAATTCACCCACCAGGGAGACAGGAGAGCTGTTAATACAGTGGATGGACAAAGGACTGGGGCAGGGTGTTCTGTGTGCTTTAGACCCAGATATCATAGCTTAGGTTTTGGAAGCGTTAAGAAGCAGGTTGTTGACCACCACCCAGTGCTGTATATGAAAGAAGTCAATGTCAAAGGAGAGCTAAACCCCGTTTTTACAAGAAACTAATCAAAAATCTGGCTTCATATAGAGGTAAAGGAAAAGGCTGCTGTTTACACTGATGCTAAGAAGAATAGTTACCTAGCGTAACAGTAGATCTCTGAATCTCCTCCATTGAGCCACATCATGGAACAGTAAGCCGTTGGCATCAGGACCACCCAGAAACTTTTTGGAGACTGAGGCTGCCCACATCAATGTGCCACACTGGCGTCCCCAGCATGCCTCAGTTCCCATCTGGAGACAAGCTTGGAGGATCATTGGACCGTCATGGACCAAAGCAACCAGGACCGAAACCAGGCACACAAGAAAGGATATGGAAACCCGAGTACGGATGCCTTAATGGCAACAAAGGAGAAAACAGTGTGTGACCGAAGACAGTATAGTCGCCCATCACCTGACAAAGGGAGATAGAGGGAGGGCTCTGGCTCAATGGAGCAGATTCTCTTGAAGATGTATTGCTATAGTAGGTAAATATTCTATTTTCTTTTGAGGATATCTCCCTACCTTGAACCACATCATGGAATGATTCCCAAGCAGTACCAAGAACTGAGAGAGGATGGCAGGACCTAATGATCCTGAGTGAGAAGGCCTTGCAGAAAACTGAGGTCAAAGCCAGCACATCTACAAGAGACAATGTCCAGATTGTAGTGCTTAGTGACTGTGTGAGCAGTACTCCAAGTGGCAGCAGCACAAATATCAGCAGCAGACACATTCTCAAAACAAGCCACTGAGGTAACCACTCCTCAAGTATCTGAGCATGTACAGAACCAGGAAGCTGCTTATTGCACATCTGGTAACAAAACATAATGCAACTGGACAGCCATCTGGACAGGCCTTGTTTTGAAATTAGTGAGCCCACCATTCTGTGGGCAAAAGCAATAAACAGTTGAGAGGATTTTCTTTAATCACAGAAACATAGAATTTGATGGCAGATAAGGACCGCTTGGCCCACCCAGTCTGCCCATTTCCCTGTCTGATCGATAAGCTGCAGATTCTAGTTAATCAACAGCTTACTTCCTCCTGCCCCCCACTAGAATTGCCTTATGCCTGTCCCATGCATTCTTGAATTCTCCCACTGTTCCTGACTCCACAACCTCCTCAAGAAGGCTGTTCCATGCATCCACAACTCTCTCTGTGAAAAAAATACTTTCTAACATTACCTCTGAGCTGTCCGCCTCATCTTCAAATTGTGCCCCCTTGTTCTTGCACATCTCTTCTTCTAAAAGATACTACCCTCTTGTACCTTGTTAATTCCCTTGAGATACTTGAAAGTTTCTATCATGTCCCCCCTCTCCCTTCTTTCCTCAAGGGTATACATATTAAGCTGCCTTAGTCTCTCCTCGTATGCCTTCTGGTGCAGATCTTGCACCATTTTGGTTGCCCTCCTCTAAACAGCCTCCACTTTGTCTATGTCTTTGCAGAGATGGGGTCTCCAGAATTGCATGCATGCAGGATAATTAATCCTTCATTTTTTTTTTTTAGTTGTTTAACCAGGAGTAGCACACTAAGCTGAAAGCTTTTTTACAGCTGCGACCTTGGAGCACAGGGAAGTTAAGTGACTTGCTCAGGGTCACACAGTACGCAAGTGGAAGCTGTGGGATTCAAATCCAGGTCTGGTCTGCTGGATGTCACCATATTTGCAGCTCAGAGCCTTAAACCACTGTGCTATACTGCCTCCCTAATCCTTAATATGATCCAGGTATCAGTGCAGCGTCCTACGGATGTCCAGTGAATGTATCAATGCTCCCCACTATCTGTGGAAGAGTAAAAGTAAGCAAGAAGGTCTACTGTGTGATTTAGTGCTCTCTCGGACACAAGCTTCAGAAAAAAATTGAGGATTGGTGGTCATTTGACTATATCCTTGTGAAATATAATAAACAGATGATCGGCAACCAGATCCTGTAACTCAGAGATGTGTGTAGCAAATGTCATAGCCACTAGACAGTGTCTTCCAAGAGAGGAAGCTCATCTCACAAGTAGCCACAGGCTCAAAGAGAGGCACAGTGAGGGCCTCTAAAACCAAATTAAAGTCCCACACCAGAACCAGATCTTCAAATGGAGGGTGAAAAAGGAGGATACCCATTAGGAATCTCTGGGAAACTGCCAACTGGACCACTGTCTTATCCTCAGATAGGGCATGAAAGACTGACAAAGCAGCCATGTGGACCTCTATGGAGGAGTACCCTCATCCTGAGTCCTTCAGGGACAGTAAGTTCTCCAGAATTTTGGGAACTGGACATGTAAAGGGGTTCAGCAGTGACAGTGAATACTTGCAAAAGTTCTACAGTGTTCTTCAGCAGCAATGGACTAACAAGTGGTTGACGGTGGGAGAAAAGAACTGAGGCATGTTGGTGACATCCCAGCTCTGACAGAGTTGAATAGGACCCTGTCCCAGTTGTTATGGAGAGTTTGAATACAAGGATCTGTTCTGTTCTTTCCTTTCCAGTCTCTTGTCTGTCTGGTTGCCCAACCAAATTTTCTTGTGAGACCTGGTGCTTGATCATCCCGACGGTCTCACAATTCTCTGCCTCTCACTGTTTCTCAGTCTTCCCTTGCTGTTTCTGTCTTTTCCTCCCTTGCATATCTGCTGGTATAAAAATATATGCGGATCACTATGGGAAAATACAACTGATATTGGGATCCCTTTGTTTAGAAATTATATAGTGATACTGTTGAAATGTATATAATTATAGATTGAGATGACTGCAAAAAGCTATTGGGAACTCAAGGGGTTAACTTGAGAGCAGTTTGTAAGCCCTTCTGCAGAAGCTGTGGAGAAGGGGCTTCCATTCTGGGACAGTGTTCTTGCTGCACCTGCGTGAAACTGACAAGAACATTTTAGAAAAAAACAGGATGCTTCTTAAGGAGGGGGTTGCACAGACTTATAAGAGACAGCTTCAGTGTTTTGGGAGTCGTACAGATTGAGGAAAACTCAGATGTATCTTCTCTATTCTGCCCTTGTAAATAGTTATTCTGAACAATTTTTTTTTATGTTACTGCAAGTACGAATAAACACTTTTTGCGAATTCTACAACTGCTCCTGGTTTTTGCTATGCTTTCTGACCTGTGCCTCAATGACAGGTGGTGGCAGCCTAAGTGGGATTTACGCTGTGCATACTGGAACCAGTACTAGGGAAGCACGGAGAAAGGTTTGTGTTCTGTGGCAGCAAGTCCAGGAGTGGTTACCAGGAAAATGACAGCCAAACTAGCTGCAACAGAAGTCCAAGCTGAGATTGTACAGCCAGCACAAGTTATGGAAAAAGAACAGGCAGTGACAGAACCTGAAAGCCTGACAGACATTTTCAAATGGTGGGCTATACAACAAAAAGACATGGAGAAGCAGAGGAGAGAAGAGAAGAGCAGATCAGAGAAGAGATGCAACGACAGGAGTAGCGATGGCTGGATGCCTTGCAAGCTATCAAAGGCAGAGGATCTGGCACAGATCCAGACAACCAACAAAACACAAGTAACTTAAAAGCCATTACACTTACAAAGTTGTGTCCCTCGGATGATACTGAGGCATACCAGACAGCTTTTTTTATTTGTGGTCTTATTTCTTTTCTCCCCTTCTTGCCTCGCGACCCACCACTCCTTCGGGCTGCCTAGGTCCTATCCGCTCCGCCTGTCCCTTCCTGAGCCATCCTACCTCAAATCGCAGCCGTCCTTGGGGTAACCTGGATGTAACCCTTTACTGGGCGGGTCCCCCTCCTCTGCGGGGGAAGGCACCAGGGGGGCACCCAGCACACATATTTGACCCCAGGGTGCTGCTGAGGTGAATGGTCTTCTTCAGGGCATCGGCGGCAGCAGGGGACCGGCAGCCATCATCTGGTCAGTCGCAAAGTAGATTTTCCGCTTTTCTGTTCCCTCCTACGTGTGTCTGCAGAGCTCCTGGTCTCCACCAGAGGCCGCTGCAGCAAAACGTTGACCCACAACCCACCCCAGGAGAGGAGAGCAGTCTTACGGACACTCAATCCTGACCTTCCCCTGCCAGCCCCCAGAGTCCCGAGTCTGTTCCTGAACCCGGGTCGCCAGCGTTGTCTGAGGTAAGGTGCCAGCGCCTCAACCCTCTATGCCACCGGGCCGGCCCCACCTGACAGCTTTTGAAAGAGTTGCCACAGCCTGCCAATGGCCAAAGCAGCAATGGACAATCAGACTGGTACCCTACCTGACAGGGAAAGCTCAACTTGCCTACAGCAATATGGACACTGCACAGTCAGAAAACTATGACCTGGTGAAAAGCAAAATCCTGAAAAGGTATGACATCTCAGAAGAGACCTACAGGCAGAGATTTCGATCTCTGAAGTACAACTCAGTCAACAATTCTCGAGAAGCCTTCACTCGACTCAGAAGACTCCTGATAAAATGGTTCCAACCAGAGTGCAAAACAATCCCACAGATTGACACATCTGGAGCAATTCATCAATATCCTGCCTACAGATGTGCAGCTTTGGGTAAAAGGAACATCAACCAGAAAGTGGGGAAATGGCTGTTTCTTTGGCCGAGGACTATCACATGGCCAGACAGATGCCACAGCAGTGAGGTAACAGCCAAGCACTGGTAAGACATTCTTTTTCCCATTTAAACTCAAAGTCTGATAAGAACTCTGGCGGGGGTAACAAATCTGTGCCCAAAGACATTATTTGCTATAACTGTAATAAGCCAGATCATATTGCAAGAAATTGCCATAAGAAGAGTGACACTGGAGCATATTTGTCCTTAGCAAATTGGGGCAAGTACTTAACAGATGTGAAGGTGGGAGAGAAGACTGTAAATGGATTCATTTATTTGGGAAGCAGACAGACCCTAGTGCATGTTGAGGTGATGGGAAAACACTGTGCAAAACACCAGGTACTGGTGTCATCTGCATCCATGGGGACACTTGATACTATCCCACCACCCAAGTGACTCTGGCCATTAAGGGTGTGTCGCACCAAATGAAAGTGGGGGCAGTACCTAAGTTACCTGTACCCATGATTATTGGAAATGACTGTCCAGGATTTACTGAGAATTTCAGAGGGAACTGAACCCTGCAGTTTCAGCAGCAGTGGTAACAAGAGCTTAGGCAAAGAAAATCTCAAACGGTGGGGGCACTTTTCCTTTCAGTGACTTTGATTTGGACTTGTTTGAGCACAGCTCCAAGATCCAGAAATCCAGGAAAGAAAGATGATGCATGAAGAAACTGTGGCAACAAATGACTGATGGCAATAAGGGGTTAACATATGAAAATGCTGAAACTAAACTTATCACTGATTATGATTTTCTTTCAGAACAAGCTAACAATTTTTCCTCTCCAGGGTTATTTTAAGCAGCTGAGGATAAAACCAAAACAGGGTGAACCAAGGTTTAAAAAATATAATGGGTTACTGTACAGAGTTTGGGTTAAACTTCAGACACAGGAACAGACTGAACAACTGGTTATAACACATAAGCATAGAACAGAGCTGTTACAGACAGTCCTGTGGCTGGTCACTCAGGGAGGGATCGCACCCTTGCCAGATTGCTGTATAGATTTTACTGGCCTGGAATTCATGAAGATGTTGCTACCTATTGTAATTCCTGTGCTGAGTGTCAGAAAGTACATTAGCCCCAGTCACTAGAAAAGACAAGGTGCCCCCCGGTGCCTCTACCCTTGATAGATGAGCCTTTTGAGAGAATTGCAATGGATGTGGTCGGTCCTTTAGACAAAAGTAAAAAGAGTAATAGATTTATCCTGGTAGTATGCGACTATGCTACTCGATACCCAGAAGCAGTTAATGCACACTGTCACAACTTCAAAAGTGGCAGCAGAGCTTGCAAAACTTTTCAGCAGAGTGAGCACACCTAAAGAAATTATTACTGATCATGGAAGTAATTTTGGTGCTGCATTACTTAAGGAGCTGTACAGACTACTAGGTATCACTGCCATAAGAACATCCCCCATCACCCTCAGACAGACGGTCTTGTTGAGCGTTTTAACCACACCCTAAAACGCATGTTAAAAAGGTTTGTAAAAGGGGAAGGGAAAGATTGGGATCAATACTTGTCTTACCTACTTTTTGCTTACAGAGAAGTGGCACAGGCATCAACAGGGTTTTCACCTCTTGAAATGCTGTATGGTAGGCAGCCAAGAGGGCCACTGGATGTGATAAAAGAAACATGGGAAGATAACCCACTCAGAAACAATCTATAGCGTCTTACATATGTGCCATAAGAAAGAAGCTTGAAAATATGTTGAAATTGCCCATACTAATCAGGAAGAGGCCCAAAACCAGCAGAAGGTATTTTATGACCATGGGGTAAAAGAAAGAGTTTTTGAGCCAGGTGGAAAGGTTTTACTACTGTTACCCACAACAGAAAAACTGTTAATGAAGTGGCAAGGGCCTTATAGAGTGCTTAGATGTACTGGCACTGTTAACTATGATATTGAGACCCCTGACAGGAAAAATTCTACTAAGATACACCATGATAGCCTCCTCATAAAATGGGCTGAGAAAATACCAAAAGCTGCTTTGCTAGTTTTACCAGAAACTGATAAAGAAGATACTGATGTAGCTTATGATAGACTGGAATAAACTGTAACTGCTGATGCTGTAAAGGTGAATATTTCCTTAACCTCAGAACAAACTGCAGAAATTCGTAATGTGCTAAAGACATTTAACAGTACTTTTACCACAGTACCAGGCCGAGCAAAAGGGATCGAGCAGGTAACAGTGCCAAGAAATGCTCGCCCTATTAGGCAAAAGACATACAGGTTATCAGAGTGGTTAAGAGCTGACGTGGTTAAGGAAATACAAAAACATGAAAGAATCGGGTATCATAGAAGAGTCGAGGATTGCTTGCTCATCTCCAATGATAACTGTAAACAAAAATGAAGGGGGTGTTAGAATCTGCCTTGATTTTAGGAAACTTAATCAAGTGTCAGAATTTGACAGTTATCCTATTCCCAGAATAGATGATCTGGTAGACAGACTGGGGAGTGCAAAGTGCATCAGTACCATTGATCTCATCAAGGGTTACTGGCAAATTCCTTTAGCTAAAGAATCCCGAAACAAAACTGCATTTGCCACTCCTGTTGGATTCTATCAGTTCACCACCATGCCGTTTGGTTTACATGGTGCGCCAGCTACATTCCAGCAGTACATGGATGTAATTTTATCACCTCACACTGGTTATTGTGCTGCGTACCTGGATGATGTCGTGGTGTACATTCCAGACTGGAAAAACCACCTGGAACACCTACGAGCAGTTATCCAAGCTATCAAAAATGCAGGTCTGACTATTAATCCTACCAAATGTGCACTAGGCATGCAGGAAACCAAATATTTGGGCTATGTGTTGTGAAATGGAGACGTTAAGCCAGAAATTTCTAAAACAGAAGCTGTAGCTAACAGCCCTGTCCCTAAAACAAAAAAACATGTCAGGTAATTTTTAGGGCTGGCTGGTTATTATCGGAGATTTGTTCCCAACGTTTCTGAGTTAGCTACTCCCCTCACAGAACGCACGAAAAAACGGTACCCAAATAATGTGAAATGTACCCCAGAGTGTGATGAAACTTTTCAAGCCATTAAGGCTGCATTATGTTCAGCCGGTTTTAAAAAGTCCAGACTTTGAGAAACCATTTTTGTTGCAAACAGATGCATTAGAGGTAGGCCTAGGAGCAGTCCGGAGTCAAAATATAGATGAAATGGAACATCCTATTCTGTACATAAGTATGAAGTTGCATGACAGAGAGAAAGGGTACTCCACCATTGAAAAGGAATGTTTAGCAGCAAAGTGGGCAATGGAGTCCCTTAAGTTTTATTTGCTAGGAACTGACTTTGTATTTATAACATATCACAATCCTCTCTGTTGACTTAACCAAATGAAAGATAAAAATTCCAGAGTCACTAAGTGGTACCTCGCACATCAGCCATTTAAATTCAAGGTGATACACAAATCTAATAAAGAGAATAGCAATGCTGATTTTCTATCATGATATGGATCAGGAATTGAGGGTTCTGAAGGTTGAAAAACGAATATATGTGTTTAAACTTTACTGTTTGCTGTACTGTTATAGAAAAAAGGATACTGCACAAGTGTTCAATTTCTGAAAGTTAGAAGCTAATATTAGTAGAGAATTAATAGAAAGTTTTAGAAACCTGTTTGATAAAACAGGTTCCCTCTTAAGGAGGGAGGTGTATGTGACAAGGTTGAATAGGACCCTGTCCCAGTTGTTATGGAGAGTCTGAATGCAAGGATCTGTTCTGTTCTTTCCTTTCCAGTCTCTTGTCTGTCTGGTTGCCTAACCAAATTTTCTTGTGAGACCTAGGACTTGATCACTCCGATGGTCTCGCAATTCTCTGCCTCTCACTGTCTCTCAGTCTTCCCTTGCTGTTTCTGTCTTTTCCTCCCTTGCATATCTGCTGGTATAAAAATATATGCAGATCATTATGTGGAAATGGAACCAATATTGGGATCCCTTTGTTTAGAAATTATATAATGTTACTGTTGAAATGTATACAATTATAGTTTGAGATGATTGCAAAAAGCTATTGGGAACTCAAGGGGTTAACCTGAGAGCAGTTTTAAGCCCTTTTGCAGAAACTGTGGAGAAGAGGCCTCAGTTCCGGGAAATTGTGTTCTTGCTGGGAAGCACCAAGTTTGGTCGACAGCAACAATGCCAACCTCCCCACAGCGACGGCACAGCTACCCGGCCTTAGGTATTGTCTGCCGCCTGTTGTAAGGTGTTTTCTGTGGGGTCTGCCCCGAACTTGGTTCAACTCCAGGTCAGAGTTGGTCCGGGGAGGGGCGGAACACTGGGGAAGCGAAACACAGAAAGGACCATTACCATGAATGTTGTCGTAATGGTCTTTTTTCTGTTTCGCCGTCGGGGTGTCGACAAAAAGGGGTGCACCGTTCTTGCTGCACCTGCATGAAACTGACAAGAACATTTTAGAAAAAAACAGGATGCTTGTTAAGGAGGGGCTTGCACAGACTTATAAAAGAGAGCTTCACTGTTTTGGGAGTCACAGAGATTGAAGGAAAACTCAGATGTATCTTCTCTATTCTGCCTTCGGAAATAGTTATTCTGAACAATTTTATTTTTTTTTTATGTTACTGATAGTACTAAAACACTTTCTGCGAATTCTACAACTGCCCCTAGTTTTTCCTATGCTTCCTGACCTGTGCCTCGACAACACCAGCCTGCAAAAAGTTCCCAGGTGGTCCTGACGCCAATGGCTTATAGTCCCATGACTGGCTCAATGGAGGGAGAGATCCTAGAAGAAGATCTGCATTTATATAATTAATATAAATGCAGTTTCGTAGCATTTGAAAAATGTAAACCAGCATTTCAATGTCAAAATTCCCACGTTGTCATCTTCCGAAGCAGGCTGCCTAATGTGCTACATGATTATGTCACAGTAATGACAGACAGACAGCTACACTATTCTCCATATTGCCGAGTTCATTTTATTTCCACTGGATTGGCATTTTCCAGAGCAATATCATCAGCATACATGATTATAAAAGAAATTGGAAGGGACAAATGGGAGGCTGTCAATGAAGAGAGAGAAGAGTCCTAAGATGGATCCCTGATGGACGCCATGAGTAAGAGGCATAAGAGTAGAGGACGCGTCACCAAATCTGATGAATTGCTGCCTGTCAAGTAGGCTGTTAGAGAGCCAGGCAGAGGCATGTTGGGAGATGCCAGTGTCAGCTAACTTTTGGGATAAGATGGAATGATCAACTAGGTCAAATGCTTTGGATAAATCTATGAAGACTGCTCCAGTTAGTGAACCTCTATCCATGGCATTTTTTATTTTCCATCAAGGTTTTTATGCCCCTTCAATCCGATGGGCGGCTAATCAGCCCTGTCTCAGCTGTCCCAAGCCAGCATTTGCCTCCCCCAGCACTCACCTTGGTCATGCAGTTCTCCCATGAATTTCCGCCAGTGGTGGGGCTGGGGATGGCAGGACATCCCCCCCATACACACAAAGCTAGAGCAGACCCTGGCAAACAGCTGGTACTGGTACAGACTCGGGACCTGCAGACAGGGCTTCATTCAGTCCCTCGATCAACACTTTTCCGGCAGATTTTTCTCCCTGAGCAGTGGCAGCATAGGATATGCATGCACGTGGAGGCATACATGTGTCCTGGAACCACTGCTCCCCCCACCCTTGACTGCAGTCAGCCGCTTGTTGGTCGGTTCTACCACCAGGTTTCCACTTATGGCAGACAGGAGTAGTGTCAACTTGCCACTGCAATCTGGAAGAGGAGAGTTGCCAGGTAGCATCTTAATCCACTCCCAGCCCCCCCAAACAACCTGAACTTGTTCCTGAACTTAGGTCACCAGTGTGGTGAGAGGTACGGTGCTCAGCGTTTCAGCCCTCTACAACACTATGCCAGTCCTATCCATGTCAGTTTTTTTTTCATATAGCTTTTTATCCCTCGGTTTCGCTAGGTCACTCTGTCCACACCTCTCCCAGATCGTCCACCACCTCCACTGATCTTTACTCCTGAGAGAGTCCCCCATGGATTGTCCCATGACAGGGCTGGAAGGGAAGGGCTGCCCCCCCCCCCCAGCACACACATCCAGAATGTGTGGAGGTCTTCGGGTGATGGTGCAGGTCTGGAGAAGCATGTAGTGTGCCAGCCAACCCTCGGGTCCCTTTTTCTGTTTTTATTTTTTGGTCCCCCCCATGTGAGACGAGGTGACACAAGTTGGGCATATGCATGCAGGCGCGCACGTGCCCAGGAACCTGCGGCTTTCCCCCCACCCCTGTGATGCTCACGCTACCGCTCGGGCATTTGACACTGCCAACAGATGTCCACCTGGTGACAGCCAAGAGCCAAGTCAGCATGCCTCCCCGATTTAAGAAAGAAGAGCTGCCTGGTGGCTGCTACATCCACTCTTGGCCCACCCACTACTATGACCTCTGGCAACCCAAGCTTGTTCCCTAACTTGGGTCCCCAGCATGGTGCAAGGTAAGATGCTCAGGAGAACCTCAGCACCACTAGGCTAGCCCTTATCCAAGGCAATTTTAAATGTTATCTGTAACCTGAACAAGTGCAATGGTGGTACTATGCTCCTTATGAAAACTATGTTGAGGTGAAAGAAGATGGTGAGTTTGTAGGTAGCCAGTTAACCAGGAGGCAACCACCTTTTCAAGTAATTTGATGAGAATGGGCAGGAGGGAAATAGGGTAATAACTGTAAAATAAGTTTAATGTTGCACTTTTTTTGGAAGAGGGACTACATCAGCGATCCTTCAATGGGAAGGAGAGAGAGAGGTTAAAAATATTTGTAATGGGGAGGGCAGAGGCGCCTAACCAGTGAATTCTTGTCTCAGTCCTGTTTGGAACAGGGCTTGCGCTAAGGGGCAGGGAGTTGAGTAGCTAGAAGATCTCACTTCAAGAGACAATTTTCAGCAGAAATGGTGAGTGAGTGGGGGGCGACGGGGAGGACAGGAGTTGGTGATTCTCTCCCCAGGGAGGGCAGGAGTCAGTGATTTGGGCAGCAGATGTTTGTGAAGAGAAAGACGGAAGTTCAATGAACTGGGTAATAAAAGCATTTGCTATGGTCGTTTGGTTGTTGCAGTGCACACCATCAATGACATGTCTTTTTTAACAGATCTGAAGGGGTTCCCAAGGAGCCCCTTTTATGTGTCCTCAGAAACTGCAAGAGTTGCCAGAAGAGGCCAGTAACTGCTCCTTACAGAAATAGCTTTTTGCAGAATGCATTTCTTTTCTACATTGATTGCACAGCTGTTTATATGAGAACCAATCCTGCGGATTGAGAGAGGCCTTGAAGGCTAACCAACACTTGTTTCTAAGTTTGAAGAGAGACAGAAGGTCAGAACACTACCAGTGGGTTGCTGTGCCCAGAATTTCTATTGATGAGGGGGATAGGTTTGTTTTGGAGGTTGGTGATAAGGAACTGGAAAAGGTCATGGAGTAAACGGACATCTGATATGGCAAGTAGTTGGGGGTCAGTCAACAGGACGCAGTTCTGTGTTAAGGGATGAAGAGTCCAGGTTGTAAAAGTCCCTTAGACAAAGAATTTTGGGTGGGACTTTGGGGTCCTGGGTTTTCCACAGGCAGTAGACTGGAGAGTGATCACTAACAGAGTCAGGAAGCACTCCAGATGCTTCAGTTCTATTGGGCCTGTTAGTGAGCATCCAATCTAGCAGAGGCACATACTCAGAGGCGGGTGGGACAGGAGATCATTTGGGTGAGACAAGTCTTACCAAGAATCAATTAGCAATTTTTAAAGTTGGGACCGAGCCTGTTCAAATTTATGTCTCTCATGAGGACAGTCTTATTATGATCAGTTTTTAGTTGTATGGTGTCAAAGAGCGAAGATAGGTCTGAAATGCCAGATTGGAAAAGTCGTTGGACGTTGGAAAAGTCCCTTAGAGAAAGAATTTTGGGTGGGACTTTGAGGTCTTGGGTTTTCCATAGGCAGTAGATTGGAGAGTTATCACTAACAGAGTCAGGAAGCACTCCAGATGCTTCAATTCTATTGGGCCTGTTAATGAGCATCAAATCTAGTAGAGGCAGATACTCCATGTAAACAGAGGATGACAGCAGTGCGATTGGAGCAGAGGGAGCAGATTCAGATGGCAACACTCCAGGTATGCTACGTATAAATGCGCTTACAGATTTGGTACAGAGAGCCTGGCATCACCCTCTATAAACCCCATATTTTTTTTATTATTCGATTTTTCCTAGCTGCCCATTTCCACCTTGATCACTGCTGCTGCCAAGGCTTGCCCTTCCTTCTGCTGGGTGTCTGGCTGCCCTCCCAGTCAGTGACAACGTTGCTCCTGGACTGCCCATCAGGGTTCACATGTCAGATCTCCTGCACTCTCCCTCCCCCTAAAGGCTAATGCCGCCTGGCCCCTAGCTGGCTCCAACATGGAATTCCGGGGATTTCATGCAAATCCCGGCCTCCGCAGTGGTAGTGTGCTATGCTGCTGCTGTCACTGAGTCAGCTATAAAGGCCACTCTTAAGAACAGAGAGAGATTTGTTCTTTTTTTTCTTGTATTTATGTCCCCTTCTCACTGCTTGTGGCCCCCACCCACATGCTGGGGACCTCATCTCCACCTGCACACCTGCTCTGGCACTTACCTGCCTCCTCGCACCTCAGACTTTCCCCTCTGGAGTGGGGGTTGGTGGCACGACTCCTTTCTCCTGAACTACACTGTTCTGGAAGTTAGCAGCTAGTCAGTGTGTCAGGGGCCTGGGAGTACTGGTGGCTTAATCCCACATGTTAGTGGCATATTTTCCATGTTCTCTATCCTTCAGGTTTCCTGAACTCGAGGACTCTAGACATGCATGCACATGATGACGTGGCTATGTAATGTCAGAGCCAGGGAGTGTCCGTCTCTCCCACAGGGACAGCCACAGCAGCACCACCACTCGTGATAACCCAGATGGTAGTGCTGTAATGGCAGCTGCAACCCACCCGCACTAGAGGAGGAGGAGAATGTCCTCTGGGACACTCGATTCTTCTCCCTCAGCTGACCCTGTGAAGATTCAGGCTTGCTCCTGAACCAGAGGCATCGGTGTCACAAGTGGTAACGTTACCACTACACTGACAGGCCAGCTGTGGATATGTTCTGTTTCATTTGGGGGAGAAAGATCAGAGTGACAATTTTGCTGTTTCATGAATAAAGCTTCTAAGCACTGCTGGTGTGCTCAGAATACAGGCATGGTCAGATACAGTGCTATAACGCAAACTTATACAATCCGTTTAAAATTGTATATTTCTCTTGGCGGTGGTGAATGAAACTGCTTTTCTGAATCACAGCCAGACTGGTGGCACCAAGATTCAAAACTGCAGCATGTAATGTCATCTAGACATGCAGGCCAGAGGGAATGGGAAGTACCTGAGGTTACTGCAGTGCTCAGATCCACTGTTCCACAACCCTCTGGATGACAGTAGGAAAACTCTTAATCCTGAGAATCGGGGAGGTTGAGGGATCAAGGAACCGAAGCCATAGTAACTGAAAGCATTTTTTGATGCATTGTAGTGTAGTGTACATCATTCCATCTTCTGCAATGATGCTTGCCGTTTACAATACAGCCTTCTGTATCGGTACCCAATCATGATGTGTTCCATGACTGATTTTACGGCATTCTGTTCTGAATGTCTGGCAGGGGTGAGGAGTTGTGGGGACATAGCACTGTAAAAACAAAAAAAAAACAACCGTGTTTTGCTATAAACCATCAGAGTGCGTGTGTGCGTGTGTGTGTGTGTGTGGGGGTGCAGCTCTATGCCTGTAAAAGTGGCAGTTACCAACAAAATCGACATTGTCCCCACATTGCCCTGTTGTACCCGCTAGCGTCCCGATTCCAGATTTAACATTTTATAGAGCACTAGAGTCTGCACTGAACCCTCGGGTATTGCAGATCAGGAGCAATTACAGCATTGTGAGTGCAGCATTGCATTTACAAACACAGCTGCACCGCCTGCATCATTACAGCAGATCACCTTAACAGTGGTTCTGAGTTGCACTTCAGAGTACCACTACAGTGCTCCAAATTCTGTCCAGATGACAATGCTGATACAGTTGCAAATGATCTGCTCCACTCACAATGCTGCAGAAAAGATACATGACCTATGAAAAAGCACTGCTGCAGGGAAGCCAGCAAGAGGATCTAAGTCCAACCACTAACAGAGTTCACTGCTGTGAGGAGAACTCGGGATCTCTAAATACAGGGGAAGGGGGCAGGATACTGATGACATAATTAGATATGAACAGGAAAATGCTGTGGGGAAGTTTCAGAGTTCTGAAAGCTGTTAGCAAACATGCATAAACTGAAGAGACACTGTGTGTGTGTGTGTGTGGGGGGCACAACACATACTGCTCAACATTTCTAAGAAGGTTGCTCAATTTTAATGAAGTTGGTCTCCCCTCCCTACCAGTCGGTGCCATGACCTCATGTTTGTGGATGTTCCAGATGTATTTGAGGAGTGACAGCACAGGCAGATGGTAGGCCTGGGAAAATCGACAGCAGCCCACAGCTGGGCCAGGAATGATAGGCACCATTTGCCCTTGTAACCATGGCATGGATTCCCAGCGGATAAGGAACTCCAAGGCCGCACCACACTGTTTATTTTACGTATGGGTGCATCTGATGAAGGGTGGGCAGAGAGGCTTTGGGGTGGGTCTGAAATCTCCAGCTGAGAGTCATTTCATAGCCTTGAACCAGGACAGGAAATATGGTAGGATTTGTCACAGCTTGTAAACAAAACTCCTCAGCAGGCTCAAGCCTCTTGGGGGTATAAGACTAAGAACTCTTTCCAAATATTTTCATTTTGTTAAACTGTAAGACCATGCTGCTTCTTCTCAGAGTGACAGAAAAAGACAACACTCTGCCAAAGCAGAGTAAAACATTTAAGACCTACGACTCTGAATCAGACTTCATTTTTAGATACAGCAATCAGCAGTCTCAATAGACAGCAATGTAAGATGCCAGGTGTTGGCGGCTGTCTTGCAAGACTGCTCTCTCACACAGTGGGTTGGGGAACAGAGTAGAGAGGGACCACCCTTGATCTGGTTCTATCAAACATGGAGATAGAGAAGTACAGGATAGGAAATGTGTTGGGGTCCAGTGACTACAACACATTGTGGTTTGGCATAACAAAAGGAGAACATCACTCCAGTTACAAAACTGTGGCCCTGGGCGGTCTTCAGCAAGATAGGGGAAATGCTGAAAGTAAAGTTAGTAGGGGTTGGCAGAACAGATACAAGACAAATGGAACATTATAAAGTGGAGGTGTAATGGAGGTGACAGCATCATGCATGAGACAGGTTGGGAAGAACAAAAAGCACACAAAAATATTTTCCAGAGGCATGGGAGAGGCAGTAAGGGCTAAAAGGGTAGCATTCCTAAAGTACAAGGGGGAGCAAGGTGAACGCAAGCAGCAAGATTACCTAAAACATTGGAAGAGGCCAAAATAATGGTTAATAATAAAAACAAAACCAAAAAAAAAGGCTACAACTGAAAATAGCTGAGGGAGTCAAGCAGGGAAAGAAAAAATAGGTTACTCACCTGTAAGTGTAGTTCGAAGAATGGTATACAGCTCACATGGGTTGTATGGATGAGAACTGCACACACTGGCAGTTCCACCAGAAGTGCTGCTTCATGGGATGTTTTGAAGTTAAGCTTTCCCTGCCACCTGTGCGTTATGTCTCTGACTCTGACCCATGATGTCAGATCTTTGCATGCAGGAAGCAGGGATCTGTGTGCCACTTGCCAGGGGAGGCCGGGTGGGTTGTATGGATGAGAACTGCATACCACTCCTAGAATTACAGTTACAGGTGAGTAACCTGCTTTTCTAGGGGTGTGGATACAGTTTACAATCCACATGATGGCAGACTCCAAGCAGTTCTCCGGAGAAAGGGGCAAGAAGCATACTTCTATCTGGTAAACACAGGCTGGCGAACCAAGGTCCCAAAAGCAGCATCCCGTCAAGAATTGAGGTTGATGCTGTAATGGGAAATGAAGGTGTGTGCTGACTTCCAGGAGGAAACCTGCAGATTTCCAGGATAGGAATGTCCTGGAAGCAGCCACCGAGACAGCGGTGTCTAATGAAATGAGCCCTAAACCCTATGGGAGGCTGCCTACCAGACAACCTATAACAGAGCTTGATGCAGGATGTTATCTATCACTAATCATTTGCTTTGCTGCCTGTCTGCCATGCGTGGCTTCAGTGTATGTCACAAACAGCTGGTGAGCCTCACCCTGAACTCCAGCTGTGCGCCCTTGTACTTAGAAAGTGCCTCCACAAAGTATGGAGCCAGCAGTCCGCTTCCAAAGATGGGCTGGTAAAGTTTATCGGAAGGTTCATCACCTGGTTCAGGTGGAACTCCGATACAACCTTTGGGAGGAACTTTAGTAGGGGTTTAAGGACAACCTTCTCTTTGTGGAAGATGAAAAAGAAGACTCCACTGAGGGCACCTGCAGCTCACTGACGTTTGGGCTGATATGATGGCCACCAAAACAGCAGTCTTTCATGACAGGCAAGGCATTTCATACCTAAGCATAGGCTCAAATGGCTTGCCCATGAGCACAGCCAGCACCAGACATAGGTCCCATGGCGGGGTAATTCATGCAATGGGACATGTGATCCAGGTCTGTGAAAAAGTGCCCAACCACCTTCTTCTGGGCCATCTACCTACCAGCCCGCACCTGGTAAGCAGAGCTGGCTGCCAAGTGCACCTTAAGGGTCATTGCTTGCAGTCCAACTGAGAGAGGGACCAGAGGTATTCCAAGATGTTCACCACAGGGCAAGGAAGGGGATTAAGCTCCTTGCCCTGGCACCAAATGGAGAACTTCAATATAAATGCATAGCATTTGCAAGTTGAATCTATTCAGGAGGCCTCCACAATGTGAAGCCCTTCTTCAGACAGTCCCAAGGCCTGTAACTTTAGCCATTCAGGAACCAGGCTTAGAGGTGCAAGGACTGAAAGTCAGAGTGCAAAAACCTTCCCTTGTTGTCTGATCAGTAGATCCAGGTGAAGAGGCAGCTGCCACATGGGTCTGCTTCTGAGGCAACTGGGGTACCAGAACTACCCTGGCCAGTCTGGAGCTATCAGGATCATCTGTGCCTTGTCCTTTCAGGCCTTGCATCCCCCAAAATGTCCCGGACTGTGGCGACATGCACAAGACAGCCTCAGTTTGGCGTTCTCCCATGAGATGAACAGATGCACCAGAGGACTGCCCCACAGGGAGAACAGATGGTTAACCACCTCATGATTCAGGGACCACTTGTATGATGTCTCTCCTACCTGACAGAGCACCCACCAGCAAACTGTGAACTCCCACAACATGAATCGCCAGGAGATCTACACCCAGGCTGTGCACACGGGTCAATGTGCAAAGGGCCTGCGGACACAAGGGAAGAGAGTGAGTTCCATCCTGCCTGTTCAGCTAGAACATGGTTGTGGTATTGTCTTTCTGGACCTGCACGACCTGACCCTTGAACAGAGGAGTGAATTCTGTCAGAGCAAGACACACTGCATGGAGCCCCAGCAGGTTTATGTGGTGATGAGACTCCCATGGGGATCAGAATCTGTAGGCACTGTGGTCTTCCAAGTGTGCTCCCCAGCCTACAAGAAACACACCCACAGTGAGTGTGATGGTCGACTCAGGGCAGACAAATGGGGTTCCTTCCTCCAGATGTTCTAGGATCAGCCACCACTAGATGGCATCCCACACTGGCTGAGTCACCATGACTGGCTGGTCCATGTGGCCTAGGCTTTGAGACCAGTGACGGCCCAACTTACACTGGAGGTGGTACATCCACCAGTGGGCTCAACAGACCAGACTGGTGCAGGATGCCATGTACCCCAACAGCTGCAGAAAATCCCAGGTAGGATGTAAGAGCCCAACCTGAAATGATCAGGCCTAGGAGGTAAGACTCAGTGCCCAGTCCGCAGGGAGGCAAGCCTTGGCCCGCAGTGAGTTTAGTTCTGCCCAGATGAATATGATCGCCCGCAAGGATATGAGCTTAGACTTGTCTGTGCTGACCAACAGGCCCAAGTGTCAGCAGGTCTGGAAAGCCAGATATCTGAACCTCTCGATGGTGTCTTTGGACAGCCCGGCCAGCATCAGTCAGGTAGGGATACACCCTTAATGCTTCGGCAGTGCAGGAAAGCTGCCATCACTATTATGTACTTGGTGAAGACCCTGGGCGCCGAGGAGAGACCGAAGGGCATGACCTGGAACTGGTACATAACTCCTTCCACTCAGAACTGGAGGTACACTGTATTAGCTAGTGTGTTAAGCCACTTTTAAGTGGTTATCTTAACATCTGAAACTGTTATTTCTTGCAAACAATGCACTAAGCACTCCGTGACCCCTGAGTCACTTCCTGGGTCAGCATTACTATAAAATTAAGCTCTTCGGTGAGCACATTTCAGAATATAGCAGCACTCTATAGCACAGTCTGTGCAAGTGCTAGATGTTAGATAGATGTACTATATTTATTCAACATTTGTGTGAAAACTGCTGAATTAGTGTCTACTCCGCTATCACAAGGTACTGTGAGCCCTAGACTCCACACAGGAACTAGGAAGAGGAGCTGTAGCTCCCTGGGTTTACTCAGGAACTACAACTCAGCAAGAAAGGAGACTTTTTATTTTGTGTAACTTGTGGCTGTATTAACTAGTGTGTTAAGCCACTCTTAAGTGGTTATCTTAACATTTTAAACTATTTCTTACAAACAGTGCACTAAGCACTCTGTGACCCCTAAGTCACTTCCTGGGTCAGCGCTCCTATAAAATCAAGCAGGGTGAGCACGCGTCATCGCACGCAAAGACACACGCGTCTACGCATGTTTAGCGAGGGTAGCAAGGTAAGGAAACCTATAAAAAGAAGATATCTACCAGTATGAGGTGAGGCCTACAAGGCCAATGAGTATTGTCACTAACAGTTATAGAAACAAATTAAATGGGGGGATCCTGATACTACACAAGCTGTGAATCTTTAAAGGTTGATAATCTTTCACTACTTAAAGTATTGATTTCTGGACAGTAAAATGGAAGACAAACTAATGACTCAAGATGGGTGACTAGGCATTAAATGCAGGTCCTGCTCAATGTATAATTTCTCACTAGGTACCACATATAACCAAAGTTATACTTGTTCTAAATGTGTGGAAAACCAGTGATATGATGTATGAGATATCTCAATTCAGTAAAAGACTGACAGAACTTGAAAAAACGTCAACAAGATATTACAGAAAGATATGTCAAATTAAACAAACTGAAACTCCAAAGTACACCAAGCACCCTAGTATTGAATACAGCCCCCAGTGGTCCCCTTCCTAACCCACTGTTAATAATCACTGCAGTCATCGATTTTGCTCCTCTATCCCATACAACAGATCATATCCCCAATAAAAAAAGAAATAGAGAGCATGACACAATTAATAACTCTGAGGATAACTGGTATCAGGTTCAAAGTTCAAAAATACCAAAAAAGAAAGATAGAAAGGCAGATCAATTCACACACTCATTATGGAATAGCTTTGACCCACTTATAAATGAAATACAAGGTGATAGTTTTGGACCAGCAGAATCAACTGAAACTAATTTTCTGAACCTAAAATAGGACAGAAATTTATCAGTAACACCAAATGGGCATTTAATAACATCTGAACCAGCTACAATACCAACAACTGAACTAAATCATGATGCAACACCAATACAACAGCATATAGAGAAACATATGGAAATAGATAATACAACTAGTACTGCAAAACATGTTTATGTACTCGGAGACTCATTTTTAAAGGGATTAGATCGGGCCATTTGTGACCCAGATAGATATAACAGAACCATGTCTTGTTTCAAAGGAGCAAAACTCTCCCATATTACGAAAATGGCTACAGATATACTAAATCGTCCGAATGAGAACAAATTTGTAATTATTCATGCTGGTGTCAATATTTTACATCAAAGTACGCAACAGGTTAAACAGGAATTCATCAATTTAACTAATAAAATGATGGACCTGGAATGAGAACTCGTATTTTGGGAAATTCTTCCTGTTCCTAGGGCATCCTATCAACAAATGTGTAAAATAAAACACATTAATAATTGGCTCAGACTATGCTGTAAAAAACAATCTCTCGGATGTATAACACATTGGGAAGAATTTTCTAACAGAAATTACCTCTATTGTAGAGATGGACTGCATCTGAGTAAGCAGGGCAGTCAGCTTCTGGGAGATAAACTAAGACATTACATCTCTAATCACTTAAACTAGAAGCGAGGGGGGTGGAGTCCAAAAGTGGTACAAAAACAAGTCTTATAAGCAACGGTCATCAGCTTCATCCTAGCCCACTACCCAAGGATTTCTCAGTAATTAATAATAATAAAATAATAATGAATCTTTAAATAATCACAGGACGGCAAGCCAAACTGATAATGTTATTATCAACAAAATCCAACACAATACAGAAAATACAGGTTACTCACCTGTAACAGGAGTTCTAGGAATGGTATATGTTGTTCATCCACACTTATTGGCAGGTTTCTTGCCACTTTAAATCTTGCCAGAAGGTCTTCAAGCTGGCTCCTCCCACCCACCCGGGTGGTAAAACTCTCGGCTCCGCCCCATGACGCCAGATCTAGCCCGCTGGAAGCCAGGTTGTGCGTCAAAGCCAGGGAGGTCGGGTGGATGAACAACATATACCATTCCTAGAACTCCTGTTACAGGTGAGTAACCTGTATTTCTAGGGACATGGATATGTTGTTCATCCACACTTATTGGCAGACTCCTAGCAGTTCTCCGGAGGAGGGAGGCAAAGCGCACACCTACTTAGGGAATAAAGACTGGAGAACCGAGGCCCCAAAACCAGCATCCCGGCATGACTCAAGGTCGATGTGGTAGTGGGTAATGAAGGTATGTGCCGACTTCCAGGTAGCAGCCCTGCAGATATCCTGGATAGGGACATCCCTGGAAGCAGCCACCAATGCAGCGGTATGGCGGGTAGAATGAGCTCTTATCCCTCTGGGAGGCTCCATGCCCGCCAACCTATAGCAGAGATTTATGCAGGAGGTGACCCATGTGCTTATCGTCCGCTTGGCTGCAGGTCTGCCAGGTGCGGTTTCAGTGTAGGTGACAAACAGCTGGCGAACCTCTCCCCGAACTTCAGATGTCCGCTTCTTATAATAAGCGAGCGCTCTTCTAGGGTCCAAAGTATGGAGCCTATATTCGGCCTCCGAGGTGTGATTGGGGTAGAACACAGGCAGAGTCAACACCTGGTTAAGGTGAAATTCCGACACCACCTTCGGAAGGAACTTCAGGTGGGGGCGCAGGACAACCTTGTCCCTGTGGAAGACCAGATAAGGAGACTTGATGGAAAGCGCCTGGAGCTCTCCCATCCTTCTGGCTGACATGATAGCCACCAAGAAGGCGGTCTTCCACGACAGGTAAAAGATATCGCACCTGTGCATTGGTTCGAATGGCTTGCCCATGAGCTTGGCCAATACCAGCAGTAGATCCCATGGAGGTGGAGGTTCTTGCACCGGAGAAGAAATGTGATCAAGGCCTTGGAAAAAGCGCCAGACCACCTTCTCCTGTGCCACCGACCACTTCCTGGCCCGCGCCTGGTAAGCAGAGATGGCTGCCAGGTGCACCTTAAGGGTCATCGACCAAAGCCCTTGCTGAGAAAGGGACCACAGGTAGTCCAGAATGCTTGCCAAGGAACAGGAGGAAGGGTCCAGGCCCTTTCCCTGACACCAAATGGAGAATCTCTTCCATTTGAAGACATAGTATTTTCTGGTCGACTCCTTACGGGACGCCTCAACGACGTTGAGGACCTCGTCGGAAAGACCCAAGGCCTGGAACTCTAGCCGCTCAGGAACCAGGCCGTCAGGTGCAGGGATTGAAGGTCCGGATGAAATACCTTCCCCTGATTGACTGAGATTAGGTCCGGGCGGGCTGGAAGCCGCCTCGGGAGCCTGGAGCTGAGACTGAGGAGATCTGATACCACAACTGGCAGGGCCAGTCTGGGACTACCAGAATCACCTGCCTTGTCCCTCCTCGCTTTGAGAAGCACCTCAGGGATCAAGGGAAATGGGGGAGGCGAGAAGACGCTCGGGGTCCACGGTCTCGTGAAGGTATCCCCCTGCAGCGAGCCCTGCTGAGGGGGGCGGGCATGGAACAGTCTCAGCTTCGCATTCTCTTTGGAGGCAAACAGGTCCACCTGAGGCGTGCCCTAATGGGAGAAGAGATCTTGTACTACCTCTGGCAGGAGAGACCACTCGTGAGACGCAGCCCCTATCCGGCTTAGGGCTTAGGGCATCTGCCAGGGTGTTGGAGGCTCCTGCCATGTGAATGGCTAGGAGATCCACCTCCAGGCTGCGCACGAGAGACCATATGCGGAGAGCTTCCTTGCATAACAGCATGAAGCGTGCCCCGCCTGGCGGTTTAGGTGGTACATGGTCGTGGTATTGTTCGTCTGGACCTGAACCACTTGACCCTGTAGAAACGGAGCGAAGGCGGTGAGAGCTAGGCAGACTGCTCGTAGCTCCAGCAGGTTGATATGGCATCGGGACTCCTGAAGGGACCAGAGGCCGTGCGCTCTGTGTTCCCCCAGATGGGCACCCCAACCCATCAGAGATGCGTCGGTCGATAGAGAGACCGTCGGCTCGGGGCAGACGAACGGGATGCCCTCCTGCAGATATGCCGGAACGGTCCACCACTGGAGAGCGTTCCACATTTCCTGGGTCACTGTCACCAACTGATCCAACGGATCGTAGCATTGTGACCACTGGCTGGCCACTCCCCACTGAAGAGGACGCATGTACCAATGGGCCCAACGGACCATGCTGGTGCAGGCCGCCATGAGGCCCAGGAAGTCCCAGGCAGGGCGTGATTGCCCAACCAGAAATTACTGGGCAAAGGAAGAAAGCCCTGTCCGCCGGGAGCCGAGCTCTGGCTCGAAGAGAGTCGAGCTCTGCCCCGATGAAGAGTATCACCTGCTTCGGCACGAGTTCCGACTTGGCCTCATTGATGAGGAGGCCAATCTGAGAGCAAACCTGGAGGGCCAGATCTCTGGACCGCTCCACCTCCGCTCTGGAGGGGGCTGCAATCAGCCAGTCGTCCAGGTAGGGGTACACCCGGACCCTTCGGTGCAGCAGGAATGCTGTCACCACTGCCATGCATTTGGTGAAGACCCTGGGAGCTAGAGAGAGGCCGAAGGGCATGGCCCAGAATCCGTAAAGGGATCCCTCCGCCCGGAAGCAGAGGAATCTCTGGTGAGATGGACGGATCGGGACGTGAAAGAATGCGTCCTGGAGGTCCAGGGAATAGAACCACATGCCTCGTTCCAAGGATGGGATTATCTGAGCCAGAGTGACCATCCTGAAGGTCAGAGACCTTAGGATCCTGTTCAGGTCGTGCAGGTCGAGAATGGATCGCCAGCCCCCGTCCGTTTTGGGACCAGGAAATACCTGGACACAAACCGCAGGTCTGGAGGAGGATCCGCCACCTTCCTGATCACCTCTTTCTCGAGGAGCAGGGCAATATCAGCTCGGCGGGATGACAGCGAGGCTGCGGACCCCGTGGCCCGTGACGGCTCGAAAAGGTGGGGCCTGCTCAAATTCCAGAGGCAGGCCTTTTCCTACCACCTCCAACACCCAGTGGTCCATGGTGATAGCGGACCAGGCGGAAAGGAAGTGGCGGAGCCGTTCCCACACGGGGAGAACCTAGGGAAGGGCGACGAGGTTGGGGGCGACACCCCTCAACCCGTCACTGGGCAAGCTTGGAGGAGGGACCGCCGAGGAACCTCCTGGGCCTTTACCTACTTGCTTCCTGTTGGAGGAAGCCGCTGGCTTGGGTTTGGGACGCCAAGCACGAGCCTGCTGGCCCTGTTGCTGGTGCTGTTGGGCCAGTCGTGCCGCAAGGGCCGAAGGATGAAAGGACTTATGCTGCTGCTGATGGCAGCCTTTGTGCCTCTGGGCAGAGGTGACAGAGTCCAGAGTGGCGTTGGACTTTTTGATCCGCTGGAGGTGTCCCTCCACTCCAGGGCCGAAGAGGTCAGTCCCCAAGAAAGGGACGTCCACCAACTTGTGCTGGGTATCCGCCGTGAAGGTGGATATCCTCAGCCACGCCCTGCGGTGCATGGCCACCACGGCCGCTACTGACCTGGCACAGGAATCACCTATGTCCAGAGCAGTCTGAAGCTGCTGCTTCACCACCGCCCTACCCTGGTCCCACACCTGACGGACCGTGGTCTGCAGGTTGGTCGGGAGATGAGGGATGACCTCATCCAGAGAGCCCATGAGGGCGTGGGAGAAGTGTGCCATCAGCACAGCCGAGCTGGCCTGTCGGAGGCCGAGGGAGGACGCAGCGTACACCTTGCGCCCGGTGTAGTCCAGCTTCTTGGGACTCTTTGTCAGGGGGCTTATCCACGTCCCGAGCATTTCCGGAACGCCGGAAAACGCTGTCGGTGACTAACCCCTCGGCAGAGGGGTGCTCCGAGAAACCGGGCGAAGAGCCAGTAGGGACCGCATACTTCCTGGCCATCCTGGCCGAGGGCACAGGACAGGAAGCAGGCCGCTGCCAAAGCTCCAAGGCTGGGCCGACAATGGCCTCAGCCACAGGGAAGGCCTCCGTAGGTGAATCCCCTCGGTCCAGTATCTCTGTCAGGGGATACTTGGCCCATTTGGACACGGGTTCTAGCTGCATCCCGTTAGACTCAGAGATGAGCCGAAGCAGACCCAAGAAGGACGATGGGCTATCGTCCAATGACTGGCTCCCGGAGGACTCCAGGTCGACCTGCCTGGAGAACAGGGAGGAGTTGTCATCGGACTCCGAAGAGTCTGCGAAGAGCTGCCTCGGGCCTGAGCCACCCTCCACCTGCCAAGGACGGTCAGGAGTGAAGGTGACAGACAACCTGTAGGGCAGGCCGTGACCCGACCGAGAATCCTTGGTCAGTGCCCCAGACTTCGGTTGTGGAGGCGGAGGTTCCACCACAATCAGTGGGGCAGCAAGTTTCGGCCGAACAACCGGCCCAGAAATGGGCATCTCGACTGCAGTGAGTGGTTGCTTTGGCCATTCGGGTGACAGCCACTTGATGGCCGGGGCATGAATCGGGGTCGATTTACTCCCGGACAACAGTAACTGCTGCCACATAAGCTCCTCGTAACACTGACGCAATTTGCGTTGAAGCCTCTCCTCATCCGAGGAGGAGGAATGGTGTTGCCGCTTACTTCGGTGCAGAGAGTGAGACAGCCGATGTCAGCGGGAACGGCTTGACTGAGATGAAGTCCGAGACCGAGACCCTCAGTGTAACCAAGGGTGGCACTGGGAAGGGGCGGGGAACACCCACTCTTCCCTCGGCTTGGACACTTTAACCGGGGACTGCCGCCCCGAAGGCGCAGGCAGATCCTCGGTCTCCACCGGGGGAACCGGCGAAGAGGGGTTGTCGGCTTCACCAGTCGACAACCCATCCGAAGGGTCAAGGAATATCTCGACTGCATCAACGGGTGTCTCGGCAGGCTGGCCTGATGGGGACACTGTGAAGCCAGCGGCCTGAGCCGTAACCTCGACCAAAGTCGACGGTCGGCTGTCCGGGGAAGGAGACCTCTCCCGCTCCCACGAATGCCGACGATGGGACTTACCCTTCGACTCCCTCTTCTTGGGCAGAGAGGAATGTCCCGATGGCCCCTCTCCCTTCGTGGAAAGGGACTGGCAAAGCTCCTTGAACGGAGCCGAGTAAGAGGAACTCAAAGAGAGCGGGACAAATGCTGCAGCCGAGGAGGAGGGGAATGTGGCCTGGGCCGCCTCCTCCTCGAGGGCGATCATATGCTCGAGCTGCTCAGCCAAACCAGCCACCGCGGACAACGCCTAACGAGCCTCTTTTAATTTTACCGGCGGATAACGCTCCTCGGGGCGCCCGAGCTTCAATCGGGCAGCGAGATCCTCCAGGACGGTGGCTGAAAAAGAGCGACACAACTCTCAGGCCTGCGGGTCGAGGTCTCGGCCGAGGCAGTAGACGCACGTGGAGTGCGGATCCATCCTGGACATTTTCTGCCCACAAGGGCACCTCCGAAAGCTGGGGATCGATTTGTCCATCGCAGCCGCAAGGGATAATGAAGACTGGAGTTTAGAAATCTTCAAAACTAATTTCGGACGAACCGAAGAGTTAGGATCCAGTCTAAAATGCAGAGTGCTAAGGAGGGAACCTGAGCTTCCAAGCGGTAAGGAAGATCTGGCATCATGGGGCAGAGCTGAGAGTTTTACCACCCGGGTGGGTGGGAGGAGCCAGCCTGAAGACCTTCCGGCAAGATTTAAAGTGGCAAGGAACCTGCCAATAAGTGTGGATGAACAACATATCCATGTCCCTAGAATTAAAATGTTATTGTTAAATGCTGGAAGTCTGTCCAACAAAATGGATGAATTAAAACATATCCTTACTAAATCAGAAATAAACATCTGTGGTGTAAAACAGACCTGGTTCACAGATACTGATTGGAACACTCATGTACCAGGCTATACTACCTTTCTAAAAAACAGGTCAGATAAAAAACGGAGGTGGGGTAGCTTTGTATATTGCAGAACATCTTAAGGAATTTCAGATATTCCCTTATCATTCCAACACTGAAATAATATGGGTCAAGCTTGCTTAAGACAAGAACATCATGACAACTGGTCTAGCCTACTGCTCCCCCAACCTTGGACCAGTTGAAAATCAACTTTTCCTTGATGAAACTGAAAACTTGGATATAAAAAATTATTTCATACTTATGGGAGACTTTAATCTTCCAAATATAAATTGGGTCAATTATGATGCTGAGAGACCGCTTTAAAAAAAGATTTATGGAAATAAGTTTTCTTCATGACCTAGAACAACTTGTAAAACTCCCAACCAGGAGTAACAATATTTTGGACTTAATATTGACAAACATAAAAAACGTCTGCACAGCCCTTCAAATCCTGTCCCCCCTCAGTGACAGCGATCATGATTTGGTTCAGTTTAATTTAATTAAAAGCACTAATGGAATAATAAACTTCAGAAATTATTCTAAAGCTGATTATGTAAATATTAAAACCTACCTTAATAAGAACTGGAAGGAGATGTTAAAAAATTGCAATGTAGAACAAACCTAGGAGCATACTGATAGGGAGATTAATTGCTGTATTAATAAATAAGAGCCATGGAGAACTAAATATGATAACGAAAAACAAAGAGTTCCTCCTTAGTGGAACAGAAAAATAAGGAATTTAATCAATAAAAAAATAAAGCATATTGTTGATACAAAAAAAAAATCAAACTGTAATGATGATTTGGACAAATTTAGAACGTTAGCCAAAAAGCATATCCGACTAGCAAAACAAAAATTAGAACTGAATTTAGTCAGCAAAACAACAGACAGCAATTTTATAACTATGTTGGGACACTAAAAGAAAATCAAAAAGAAGCTGAACCTCTAATGTCTAATAATAAACTATTGAATGAAGAGGTTGACATTGCAGAAGAACTTAATTCCTACTTTGGAAGTGTCTTTAAAGAGTCTAACAGTTTCAAAATTAATACACTAACTGAGTGCGACTCTACAATCATTTTAACTGAGCAGAACATATTAAATGCTATTGGACAGATAAAATCAGATTCATCTCCAGAACCGGATGGTATAAGTCCTCTTTTCATTAAAACATTGAGTAAAGAAATAGTCAGCCCACTGACTCTCTTATTTGACATACCCATCAAGGAAGGAAAAACTCTTAATCATGGGGTAGAACTAATATTACACCCATATTCAAAACAGGTAATAGGCAAAATCCATGTACTTATAGACCAATCGGTCTTGCATCAATAATTAGTAAACTGATGGAGCAACTAATACAGAATAAAATACTTGATCACATCAAAACAAATGGTTGTACTGATATTTCACAACATGGATTCACAGCTGGTTGGTCATGTTTAACCTTATAAATTTTTTTTATCTGGTCAGTGAGGCCTTGGAAAGCGGAATGCCTGTTGAGGTAATTTTCTTAGATTACACCAAGGCGTTTGACACAGTGTCTCATGGAACTTTAATACAGCAATTAGTCAAAATAAATCTAGATACAAGAATCATAAAATGGATAGGCTCATGGTTAAACAAACAACAGAAAGTAGTCATCAGAGGTCATGACTCGGGACATGTGTCACAAGCGGGGTTCCACAGGGCTCCGTGTTGGGCCCATTATTGTTTAATATACTTGTCTCAAGTATGCAGACTAATAGCATTGTCTGGATTAGAAAATATGCAGATGACTGCAAAACTGGATGTTTTGTCAACAATGTGGAATCAGTTAATCTATAGGAAAACTTAAATTATTTATGTGACTGGTCTAAAATTAATAAAACGAACTTTGATGAACAAAAATGTAAGGTGATGCATATGGGGAAAAACAATACTATGGCACAACACGTAATGAACAGCATTCAACTTATAAAGACTATGGAAGAAAAAGATCTACGTGTCAATAACAAACAATCTTAAATCTGATACTCATATAAACAAAACAGTTAAAAAATGTTATGGCATCTTCGAATGTATACAGAAACATATTGGAAGCAGAAAACCAGAGATAATACTTCCCCCGATGTACCAGCCTGATTTGTCCACACTTGGAGTACTGTGCCCCCTTTTGTTCCCCTACTACTATAGGTGGTAAAAACACTGTAGACAGTCTCCAACACAGGGTTACAAAAAGAATAAATACAGTTAAAAACAAGGATTACAGTGAAAGGCTAAGATCCTTGATCCTATACTCCATAGACTACAGATCCCTAAGAGGTGATTTGATACATCTATTTAAGCCTTTTAAGATGAATCACTACTTGTTGCTATTTGCCTAGAGAAACAATTCAAAATAACACTAGGTCACATAAACTGCAACTAAAAACTACTACAAATAAGACAACTAGACGGAAAAATGTCTTTACACAAAGAGCTCCATCTGTATGGAACACTCTACCTTAGTAGTGTTGTTATGAGTAAAACAGTTGAACAGTTTAAATTAAACCTGGACCATTATATGGAAAACCAAAAATATCACTACCATCGCTAAACTGTGGTGGCGGGTTCTTTATGGACCTCGGCCTTATGAACCTGTACAAGACTATAAGACTATATCTTGGAGGTCCAGGGAACAAAACCACGTTTTGCTTCAGAGATGAAATGCACCGATTCTGACTGATCATCCAGAACTTGTACTTCCGCATGAACTGGTTCAGATTGTACAGATCCAGTATAGGATGCCAGCCCCCTGTCCATTTTGAAATCAGAAGTACCTGGACACGTATCCCTGACTGGACAGAGCATCCAGGACAACGGCTATGGCTCCTTTTGCGATGAGCTGAGTAATGTCCTCCTGAAGGGTGGATAGCATGTCCTGCGACACCCTGGAGTCCCAGGGAGTCAGAAAGGTGGAAGAGCCTCAAAGTCCATAGCAGACCTCTGTCTTCCACTTCTAGCACAGAAACAGAGAATCTGCCAGCAGATAAGGACCGCTTGGCCCACCCAGTCTGCCCACTTTTCCCCTACCTGTAGTATCATTGCAGATCCTACCTGATCTCCAGCTCATTCAACCTCATTTCCCTAACATTCTGTTATGCCTGTCCAATGCATTCTTGAACCACACCACTGTTTTCACCCCACCACCTCTGCTTGAAAACTGTTCCAGGAATCCATCACTCTTTCTGTGAAGAAGTACTTCCTCAGATCTCTACCAAATCTTCCCCCTCCAGCTTCTTATCATGCCCCTTGTCCTTGAGCACCTTTTCTTCTTAAAAAAAAAAAAAAAATAAAATATTCTTCCCTCCTGTACCTTATTTAGATTGTTAAGAGGCAGTGTAGTGTAGTGTAGTGGTTAAGGGCACTGACTGAGCTACAAACCTGGAGACCTGGGTTTAAATCCCACAAGCCTCCACTTGCATACTGTGTGACCTGAACATGTCACGGAACTTCCTTGTGCTCCCAGGTTGCACCTAGAAACAAGATCTGGCTAAGTGTGCCTTTCCTGGTTAACTCATTGCCTCCTAAGGAGCTCTCTGAAGTTGCAGCACTTGTGTCCTGTTAACAGTGAATCCTGGAGCTTTCTAAGCAAAATCAAGCCATAATCAGCATGTTGCAAACAAATGCTAATAGTTCAAGAACCATGTGTGCTACGCATCAAAGTATGAGTGGCAAACTTGTTCAGCATGAAATTACCTTTCCAATGATGGCATTCAAGTAAAAATACATAATTTTTTTTTTTATGCTGGTCGAAACAGCAAAAAAAAAAAAAAATTATTTGTGCACTAAAAAAATGCACTTTAAGCATTTTTTGTTGGAAAGTATGTGACACCACCAAATTCAGCATGCAGAAACTATATGTAGTTTTAATAATTTTTTTGTTAAAAAGACAACTATTTCTATAGTACAAAATATTTTTTTTACCATTTTAGTCAAGGTGCTTTGGCGAGGTTTGAGGCATGAATCTGAACCACACACACCATACCATAAACAAATGCGTATAAATGGAAATTACGTACTTACCGTAATTACTGATCTTCTTGGACAGTCTCCATCATTCATTCACACTAGTGGGTTAGCACCGGAGGTGCCAGGACCAAGCAGGAGCCCAAAGTTTTCAGAAGGATCGGTACCGAGAGAGGACCACACATGCGCGGCACCATGAGACTAGCTCGTGCTTGTGTAGACTATCTCAGCGTCGACCCTCCAACCGCCTCAGTACCTTTTCGACCGAGGAGGTGCAGCGTAACTAATGACAATAACTCATCCTGAGTTTCCGGGCCTGAGAGGGCCCAGATGGCCTTTGCAAGAAAGGCCAAAGAGTAATGTCCTCACAGTCTGAATCATAGGACCATGAAGACCAGGAAAGAAAATGAGTGAACGAGGGGATGGTGGATGGAAGGCAATGAGTGATGGAGACTGTCCAAGAAGATCAATAACAAGTACGTACTCTATATCTTCCTGACTAAGTCTCCATCACTCATTCACACTAGTGGGAGAGTACCAATCTAAAACCAACAACCCTGAGTGGGGTGGAAGGAGATAGGGTTCACTCAGAAAGGACAGCCAAGGACTGTCCTGTCAATAAAAAGAGCTGTCTTGTAAGAGCATCTAGAACATAGTGCCTGCAAGATAAGTGCTCGAGTTGTAACTCGTCACCTTGCCTACGACTGCAATGGGCACAAAATGAAAGTCTGCCAGGCAGCCGCAACCACTCTAGGAGAGCGGCAAGAACCTGGCCTCACAATTTGATCTAGGACCAAAATTAACAGTGTCAAAGACATGTACTAATGTAACGTAAAGCGACCTCAGGAAAGTACAGCTACGTAAGAACTTACCGTAACAGTATATCTTCGAGAACAGCTCTTGCAGCAGGTAAAACCATTACGACTGAAGCCGGCAGGCGTCAGGACCCCACGGAATTCTTCTAGCTAGCTATCTTCAGCAAGGACCACCCCTGACGTCAGTCCCACCTCCGACGTCAGGCGTAGTACATAAGGGGGCAGTCCCGACAGATTCCCCAGTTCTCCCATCGGAGACTTCCGGCCGCAGGATGACATCAGAATGGGAGACCGAGGATCCACCGTCAGAAGACAAAGAGGTTTAAGTCCCGTTAAAAGCTCGAGAAGCCATGCCTCCTCCAAGGGGAACGTGTGGGAAGGAGAGTTTGCTGCAAGAGCTGTTCTCGAAGATCTACTGTTACGGTAAGTTCTTACGTAACTGTACTATCTTACTTCGAGATACAGCTCTTGCAGCAGGTAACACCATTAGGACTGATTTCCAAGCAGTAGCGCTTGCAAACACTCTGGGAGGAGGAAACTAGAAGGCTCATTCCAAGTCCTGGTTCTAGGACAGGAGACCCTGTAGCACGGCCAGGCCAAAGCCGGCTCTTCGCCGTGAAGCAATGTCTAGGCTATAATGCCTGATAAAGGTATGGACAGAGCTCCAAGTGGCTGCAGCACAAATGGCTGAGGTGGAGATGTTGCGAAGTGCTGCAAAGGAGGTGACCACTCCTCTAGTGGAATAGCCCCAAACTGATCCCAGGAGGGCCTTCTTTTTGATATCACAGCAGTATGATATGCACTAGACAAGCCAGCGAGAAAGGGACTGTTTCGATACTGGCTGGCCCATCATCCTTTCAGTAAAGGAACAAAAGCTGCCCGACTTCGGCTGCTTAGTCCTGCTTAGTAGTACCTTAAGCTGCGTGAACATCCAGGGTGGAGCAGCCTCTCCTCTATTAGAATAATTAGGAAGTAGACCGGCAGGTCAACGTCCTGATTGAGAGGAGTGTGGAGACCACCTTAGGCAGGAACTTGGGGTTAGATCTCAGGAAACTCTGTCCTGGTGAAAAACCAAATAAGGTTCCTTACCACGAGCCTGAAGCTCAGAAACTCTTCTGCTGTCAATAACAGCAACTAAAAATAATGTTTTCCACGACAGAAAACGCAGCTCGCAATCCGCGGCAGGTTCAAAGGGGGGGAGCGTGAGCTGTTCCAGGACGAAGAGTATATCCCATGGAGGCACAGGGTCCTTAATGGGAGGCCTAAGATGCAACACCCCTCTCAGGAATTCCCGACAGGCATCTAATTGCGCCACAGTGCGCTGTCCCACCGGAAGGTGATAAGCGGAGATAGCACAGAGGTGCACCTTAATAGAGGAGTGGGCGAGACCCGAACGGAAAAGGGAGAGCAGGTACTCTAGCACCGCCTTCACTGGACAACCTAGAGGGGAGAGGCCGCGTGCTTGCGACCATAAACAAAAACGGCGCCATTTCATGGCGTATGTTGCATGCGTTGCCGGCTTTCTGGCTGCAGAAATGACTTCCGCCACCTCTTGCGAGACCCCGTGTCGCAAAATGGCTATGTCTCTAGGAGCCATGCATGCAGGTTCAGAGAGCGTAAGTCTGGGTGGACCAGTGAACCCTCCTCCTGAGACAAGAGATGGGAGCCGAACGGCAATGGGAGCGGAGGTTCTCGGGATAGCTGCATTAGCAAAGGGAACCAGATCTGTCTGAGCCACAAGGGGGCCATCAGGATCATTGTTGCATGCTCCCTGCGCAGTTTGAGAAGAACTCTCTGGATCAACGGGAAGAGAGGGAAAGCGTAGAGGAATCTGTCCGCCCAGGAGAGGGACAACGCGTCTCACCAGAAAACACCAGGCCCTGGATCTAGCGAGCAAAAATTTGGCAGTTTTGCATTGGATGGGGAAGCGAACAAGTCCAATTCTGGAGTTCCCCATCAAAGAAACAGATCCTCTGCTACCTCCTGAAGAAGTTCCCACTCGTGGACTCTGGCCTGGGAATGACTCAGGCCGTCTGATTGTGTTGTCCACCCCGGGAACATGTACTGTGATCAGGTTCGCGCCGTGTCGGATTACCCAATCCCACACCCTCATAGCCTCCCTGCAAAGGGGGTAAGAGTGTGCACCTCCTTGTTTGTTGAGGTAATACATCACCGCGTTGTTGTCTGTCTGAAGCAGGAGAGTACCGGTGATCTCTGACTGAAATGCCTGGCAGGGCATAAAGGACCGCCTCATCTCTAGGACGCTGATATGGAGTGAGCCTCCTGAGGGGTCCACGCCCTGGGACTTCACCCCATCCAGGTGTGCTCCCACCCTAGTCCTGAGGTGTCTGTGGTGAGGATTACCTCTGGGACGGCGCTATAAACGGGACGCCCGTAGAGAGTGTCCCTGGGTCTAGCCACCATTGCCAGTCTCAAATCACGGCGTTCGTGATTCTGACCAGATGCTGCATGTGGTCTTGCCTTTGGTCCCATTGCACCTTGAGCATCCACTGAGTTACCCGCATGTGGAGCCTTGCGAAGGGGACGGTCGGAATGGCCACAGCCATGTGTCCGAGCAGGCGAAGGACCGACCTGGCTGGGATGGTCTTCTTCACGAAAAGATCCCTGATGAGGGATCTGATGCGCCCCGGCCTGTCGTCTGGAAGAAATGCTTTTCCTGAACGGTGTCCAGAACTGCGCCTATGAACTGCAGCTTCTGACGGTACCAGGAGAGACTTCTCATGGTTGATTAAGATGCCCAGAGATCGAAACAGGTCCTGGGTACTCTGGATCAGTTGCACGCCTCTCCTGGAGGCCATGGCTTCATTGGCTTCGCCAATCGTCCAGGTACGGGAACACATAATGGCCCTGTCTCAGAGACGCTGCCACGACTGCCATGCATTTGGTAAAGACCCTGGGTGCCGGCGACAGCCCGAATGGAAGGGCTCGGAACTGAAGATGGTGGCCGAAACTCAAGCGCAGGAACCTCCTGTGCGCTTGAGCTATAGGGATGCGCAGGTATGCTTCCTGCATGTTCTAGAGACGCTAAGAAGGCGCCCTTTAGCATGGGAATAAGACCCGAAGAGTCACCATGCGGAACTTTTGTAGGCGACTCGACATATTGAGGTCGCTGAGGTCCAGAATCGGACGGAGGTCCCTGTTTCTTTGGAACCAGGAAGAAGTGGGAATAGTATCCAGTATCCCTCTGAGTCTCTCTGGGACGCATTTATCGCTCCTTTTGCAGGGCGCGAGTACTTTTGTCTGATCAATGACTTGTGCTGACCCGAGTAACGGAGAGCAGAGGAGGCCTCAGGGTGGCTTTTCATGATTCTATAAAGTGGCCTCTTCCGACCATCTGGAGAACCCACCTGTCGGTGGTTATAGACTGCCATCCTTGCAGGAAATTCGCAATGCGACCCCCGACCATGAAATCCCGTTGATCCTGAGGGGCGGGGGCCGGAAAGGAGTCAGGCTGTGGAGGCTGAGGGGCCCGCTGGCTGGGCCGACTTAGGAGAGCGCTGGCCTCGACCTGCGGGTTGTTTTCCCTGGGCTCTGCGGAAACCGGAGCCCCTCTGTTGTGGAACAGGGGCGGGACTGTTGTCTCTGCGTCCATCCATGAAATCGGCTTTGGTTCCTACGAAAGGAACTAAGCTTCGGTCGGTACATGGCCTGAACCGACCTCACCGCCTTCCCGGCCTCTTGGAGTTTGGTGATTACCTTCTCAGAGGGTTGACCAAATAAAACTTCTCCCTCAAATGAGGCGTCCATGATGTTTTTCTGGACATCTGGGGTAAAACCGGAGCCAAGAGTGCCTCCGGAGGCATACGCCTGAAGCTGCTGCTCGGGCCGAGGAGTCCGCGGAGTCGTACGCGGCTCGTAGCACTTGGGTTCCCACGGCCTGAACCCGTACGGAGGAGCTGCAACATCTCCTCCTTCTGCTCACCTTCTGGCAATTTCTCAGCCGCATCAGACCCTGCTCCCACAGGGCATTTGGAACTACACCATGTGGGTCAAATAATTCAGGGATCTGATGGCGCATGTGATAGCGGAGCATATGTGCGCTACCCATGGCGCTCCAACTGCTTGGACTCTGGGTCCGTGGGAGGGTGCTCAAATGTTGATGTCTCTGGGACCGTCATGAGAGGCTGTTATGACCAGAGAGTCGGCCTGAGGTGTTGAGCCAAGTACTGGTCTTCCTTTGGAGCCTTGTACAGGTGGTCAGCAGCTTTCTCGGCATCACGAAGATGGTATGGATGGCTTCACGCGCCTTCAGTGGCGATCCACAAAGGTGTCTACCAAGGTGGTACCACCACAGGCTTGGGGTCCTTCTGCGAAGATATTTCACAAGGCGCAGCCTTTGAAGTCTAACTTTCCACATCCCATCCCATGTTCTCTTGGATGTGTCTCTATGATGGCCGAGAACGAGGGTCATCCGAGGAGATCTTGGAAGCTCACTGGGTCCGGGAGAGGATGTGGAAGGGAGATGGGGATCTAGATCCTGATGAAGCTCTGATCCTGTGTCCTCCGTCGGGCGAACGCGGCGTCTTCTAGGTCTCTTGGGCTGGGTGACCTAGAAGAGGATCTGGACGAGGTCTCCTCTTATCTGGTCTCCCCTTGGAGGAATCCTGGGCTTTTGGGGAGGATGTAACCGGCCTGCAGACCCAGATGGAGAAGGGGGCGCAGGAACCGGAGGAATAACCGGTGTAGGAGGAGGAGGAGGAGGTGGGAGAGGAGGTGGAGTGGGGACCATGTCCTTTTTGATGGTATCCCACCAGTAAGTGAAAAGCTCCTTAACCTCTGAAAAAGAAAGGCCCGACGACAGACCGGGCGCTGGTGGTCGGTCATTGGGTCCTGGCATCGGCTCCACAGGGCCCTCGGGTTCGGGGGAGGGTTCCCTGGGAGTCTCAATAGGACCGGGGTCGCCCATCTTGTCCTCGGGCTGTGTCATCTCCTCCTCAGTGATGGTCTCCTGACCGACGTTGGTCAGAGGCGTCGGGGTCCTCTTCTCAATTGGTGCGGCGTCGGGGTCCCCCTACCGGGTGTCCGGGGATGGGTGAAGCTTGGCCGGCGGCGGTCTTCTGATGGCGACGGCTCTGGGACCTAGGCGAGAGGCCGACGTCAACGTAATCAAGGCCGGGTCCAACGGCCTCTTAAGCGAGGTGAGCTCCTTGGTCTTCCGCTGGGGAGGAGGAGGAGGCAAGGAGGCAGACCTGACATCAGGTTCAGAATGGCGGGAACCCGACTTGTGGTGATGGTGACGGTCCCCCGACTTAGCCAGGGCCTTGGAGGACGAGGAAAGCCTGGGAGTCTTGGCCTGAGAAGAGGAGCCTGAAGATTTTCTCACTGCAGAGGGGGGAGGCTGAGAGCTGGCCCGGGAAGGAGAGCGGTCAGACCTGGAACCGGAGCTGCGCGAGTCGGAAGCCCTAGACGGGGACCTGGAAGGGGCCTTCTCTCTATGCTTCTCAGAATGCTTACGGGCCTTCTCCGAAGAATCCCCCCTGGAAGCCATGGTCTTGAGTTGTTTCTCGAGCAGGAACACCTGTAGGGCTTTGCAGACGGATCCGGGTTCTGCTGTTGAAACCCTGGCAAAAGGTGCAGGACCGGGTGTCGGGTCTGGAGCCTAGGCACGGACACAGGCAGAGTCGGATCCTGAATGGGATCTACTTCCCACAGGCGCACTTCCGAGGAGTGACTGGAGGTTGAGAGGACATCAGACAAAAAGCTGAACGAAGAGAACGAATTTCCTGTAGGAAAACACTTTCACCACGTGTCGCGTAAGAATCTGAACCAAGGGCCGAGGACATGCAAGTCGATCGCATGAAAAGAACTGGGAATCTGGCGGGACTGCCCTCACGCATTTCACACCTGACGCCGGAGGTGGGACCAATGTCGGGCGGGTCCTCGCTGGAAGATAGCTAGCTAGAAGACTCATGGGGTCCTGAGGCCCGCCGGTTCAGTCCTAATGGTGTTACCTGCTGCAAGAGCTGTATCTCGAAGTAAGATCTGAAAGAGTCGGAGGTGAAGTCTACTGGTTCAGGGTAGACCGGAAAGTGCAGATGGAAACCCCCACTATCCAGAATGGTTGACCTGTAAACAACAGGTCCAGAAGCACTTGAACCCCTTACTTGGTGAGACATGGGGTCCAGGTGGGGTTAGCCCATCCAGGAGAATGGTCTCCACTTAGTCACAGGATCTTCCTGATGGAAGGCTAAGCATGACTTAGAAGCCTCTCGTGGTGGTCTAGTAAAACCAGATCCTACCCACTGCATATTCCAAGAGGGATAATCCTGCCCCTGTGTGTACAACTGTAGCAGCAGTCTCTGAACTCAGGGAAGAAAAGAAAAAGGTGTACAGGAGGATGTGTCCACTCTGGAAAAAACATTCCGACAGAAAAAAAACAGGGGCTGGATTTCTAAGGTCAATAGGAGTAGATGTGCTACGAGAGGACACAGCAGCAGCAAGTTAGAGCTAACCCATTTGTTGAAGTGACTGAAAGAGGCAGTGACTCAATGCGGTGAGGCACTACCCACTCTGGCTTTCCTGAAAGGAGTAGGAAAGGATTCTAGTTTGTTTGCTGAAAAAGAAACATTACCACTCCCTCTTGCACTTGAAGAGGATAGCTTCGTGAGCGACTGGCATAGACCAAAGTGCAGGAACCAAAGGTGTGAATATTTGAGAAGCTTCCTCAGAAAAAGGGACCTACTTGACCATCCGTCAAGAAGAAGAAAATTGCCTGTTAAATTAAGCAAGCAAGGAAGCAGGAACCTGAGTTCCGACTCGGTGGAGAGTTGCTTCTGCTGCTGTGAGGCTCTGTTCAAGAGAAGAAAGCTTGATAAAAAGAAAAGGAATTAACACACTGGGCAGTCGCCTAGGTCAAAGAAATGTTCCTGAATGAGAGAAATCTCTCAGAGAAAGAGATGACCCATATCGTCGCCGGATCTGACTCCACAGAGGGGAAGAAGAAATCAGGAGATGAGCACCTCAGGGGCTGAGGAGGAATCTGACCAGATCCAAAAAAGAAAAGGGTGGGGTACCGGGTAATTTCGGCTAGGCCCTGTGCTGTGATAAAAACTAGATTTTTTTTTTTTTTTTTTAGTCCGAGCCTAACAAGGCCTTCAGGCTGCTATTTTGAGGATTGTCTTGATACAAAAAGACAAAGATGTTTTCCATCTGAGTGCGGAAAGAGCCTGAGTGTCCATACTGAAATCATGACCGGACTAACAATCACAGCTGGAGAGAAAGTTAACCACCTGTGCTGAAGAAGCCACCGAAGAGGCAATAGCACAAGGGGGCTATATACCCCTATCAAAGGAGAGGAAGAGTCAGAGTGTCTCCCGACCATTAAATTAAAATGTTCCACAGAGTGTAACTGTCTTGACGATTGAAAAAGTCTAGACGCATAAGAGTATGGTCCACGGACGCAGTGTGAAATACTATAGTGGACCCCATTAATGAGGAACTACTGAAAGGATTTTCCATCACAGACTCTGATGATAGAGAAGACGTGCCCTCCAGTATATAAAATGAGCCGTCCGCTGTGTTACTGACCAAAAGAACAGGGAAAGACTCATCTAGATGCACTTCTACCCCAGAAGGACCTCCAAGAGAGGTCTCGGTCAGAGCCACTAGAGACTCCACCATCAGGAAAGATGTCAAGGAGCTTGGTACGATGTAGGGAGCAGAGAAAGTGCTGAGCAGAATGAGATTCCGTTGGCAGAACGGTACAGCAGAGTTCCATAGCAGAAAACCGCTGGATGACACAAGATCCCACGTAGACCACCACTCACTAAAATGTGTGGAACAAATAATCCACAGAACAGGAGTTCATTCTGCGGTCAACATCCTGCTACAAGTTCTGTGGAAAGGAGTCCGAAAGGAAAAATGTATCAATAATTGTGCCATACAGCACCCACTAGCACCCGTGTGGCATCAGCACCACTCGTGGCACAGGAGGGCACCAAGAAGTGCCTATGCCAACCTGGGCGATACCCGGGGGCAGCCACGGCAGTATCCGCAGTTACTCCCGGCACCTATGTAGCAATGGCACACAAGGGCACCTCCAACGCCCATGGCACCATGGCACCAATGACAAAATGGCACCCATGGCAAGAATGGCACCCATGGCACCAGTGGCATCCATGGACACCTGCAGTACCACCTGCGGCACCCATGAGGGTCACCCTTGGTACCCAAGGCACCAGTGGCACCCATGGCACCTGAAGCATCCATGGAACCCGTGGGCGCCCACAGCATCACCCGCAGCACCCACGGGTGCTCCTGGCGCCACCCCTGCCATCCCTGGCACCCGCGTGGAAGCACCAAGGCACCTGTGGGTGCCCGGCACCGCCAGGGGTGCATGGCATCACTGACAGTGCCGACAACCAGTGGCAGCAAAGAGAGCACCCACGGCGCCGCACAGAGTAACGGAGCTGACCAAGGCCCCGAGGCATGGCGCTGACCAAGGCACTGAGCCACAGCGCCGAACCACAGCGCCAACCAAGGCCTTGAGGCTCCGAAGGAAGATGCCAATGGAAATCCTGAGAAGGGGAGAAGGAAAAAGGTGGTGCCCGTGCTGGCCCCTGCATGGAAAAGGAAGAGGGGGGTAGGCACGAGGGGGTCAACATGATGGCAAAGGCACCCATAGGGCACCTCACCATACGTGATCCAATCGACCCGGCTCCGGTCCAACGGCTCCGAGGCCCAGAGGTCCCGAAATCAGGAACAGAGCCAGGAAAACTGGAAAGTTGAACCCCTGCTCCATAGGGTGACCCAGAGGTGAAACTGCCCACCGAACTTCAGCGAGGACAGAGATGGAGCTCGGAGTCAGAGAGCAGCCATTAGGAGCGGGCCAAGAGGAACCCACTAAGTTGGTTCGGGCCCATCGCCCTCCCGACGCAACATTCCCTCCGCAGACATACCAACGGGCAACCTTGAGCGGCACCGATTCTTCTTCCCCGAACGAGGACGAGGGAGCTCGAGGTCGAGCGGAGCCAGATCACCGAACCGTTAAGATTTGTGCTTCAGAGGACTGTCCTCCCCGAGCACAGGACTGTCCATAGTCAGACCCCGGTTAATTAAGGGCAGCGGACCGGACACAGCCCTCTGCCATAAAACTTTAAACGAAAGTCCTCCTACCATCACCGCTACCATCTAAGAACTACTCCGTTGATGGCAGGAAAGAATTTATTTTTCTTCTTCTTCATAATCTTCTTCTTGTTATAAAAATAAATAAATTACTACTTTAAATATTAAAACATTAAGACCTGTTGTCATAGAGACGAAAACTTCGACTCCGGCAGACGAGTGACGTCGACATCCAAGCGCGCTCGATGGTGGGAGAAAAGGAACTGAGGCGATTGGAGGGTCGATGCCGAGATAGCCTACAGGTGCGAAAGTGTTTGCAGTATTCATCCTCTCTCGGCCCAGGCAACCTCTTGGAAAAACTTTGGGCCTCACAGTCCTAGCGCCTCCAGCGCTAACCCACTAGTGTGAATGAGTGATGGAGACTTAGTCCAGGAAGATCTCCTAAAGTATACATGATATACACAACATATCAGTGGCAAAGTTGTTCATCTCAAAATTTCCTTTCCAGCGGTGCTATGCAATCTGCTGTGCTCAATGTGGTTTTTGTTTTATACTGGCTAAGATGCCCAGAATTTCTGTTTTATTCATAGTGCTTAGGTGGTTCTTGATGGACAAAATATCAGCCATACACACCATGCCATAAACAAATGCAAATAAATCCTGAAGTATACATGATACACACAAACTGTCAGCGGACAAGCTGTTCAGTAAATTAAAATTGATTGCATAGCACCATTGGAAAGGTAATCAAAACCTTTTTTTTTTATACTTGCTGAAATGGCAAAACACTGCATTTTATTCAAGCTGCTTAGGTGACTCTGGGCTCGTGACAGACAAGTGTCAGCGATACACACCATACCATAAACAAATGCGCATACCTCCTGAAGTGTGCAGTGTGAAAACTCCCAATATCACACCGTGATTTCATCACCAAACCAAAAAAAAACCACACAAAACAGTCCTAGTGTATAAAAGGACTACAATATTGACAGGTATGTGATACAGAACAGATCTGAACCCATGTCAAGTGAGCGCAGGAAACCTTTACTCAGTGCAACGCAAAGCTCCACCACTCATTATATTCCCCAAGCTCACTTGCCACTCATTCAGATATATACACACACATTTATATATACACATATAGCCCCACACATGTATACTCATTATATTTATATTATATATTCATATATATCCACATATTTTGTCTATCATTTTTATCCAACCATACACACACAATGCACCATCAACACATGCAGACATTCAACAACACAGCATCACCACAAAACATGAGGTGCACGGCTGCACCATCTCTCGCACAACACGCACGTGTAATAATGAGCAGTGTTGCGCACTTTGTGGGCATAACATCACAACACATACAAATATGTGCATGGCGGCACCCATGGTATTCAGCACGGCAGCCACAAGTCGCATCATATAGACTACAGAATGTCAACAACAAAATTATTACAATCACCACAATCATATATTTCTTACCTTTTCAGATGGTGTCCCATGATGATCTGCACTGAAGAGATTTCTACATTCTTATATTCTTACCTGGTGTAGTCCCAACCTCTGTTCTGCTGTGTCCACACACACACGCATGGGTGAACAAACTATATACACACATACCAGGAGCTTGAGTAAATGGCCGCCGCCATGCATTTATTCAATATAAAATTACATTCAATCATCCACGTGTAGCCGCCACCACGCCATGCTTCAAGTCCTTCAGAAAGTCATCCAATCCCTCATCCGTCAAGTGTACACCATCTGGCCGGTACACTCCAGGCCTGTGAAGACCGAGGCCAAGGTGCCGGACCACTGACCTGCCCATGGTATACATCATAGACAACATGAACCCATTATGTAGTCTTCTGATTTTCTCTATGGCCTGCACATCTCATGCTCCATTCCACTTCAACTGCTGCACGGATGTCTGACCATACAATATGGACCCTGGGCCACCAGCACTTGATTTGACGCAGCATCTGTCTTATGGTTCCCTTCAGTTCTCGCAGCGGGCAGGTTGCCTGATCGTTGCCTCCCAAATGAATAATCAGAATGTCTGAATGAAGTCCACCATGTTTCTCCCGGAGCACTGGAATCAGTCCACCGCACCGCATTCCCTCGCCTTCCAATCCAATGAACTTGCACTCTGTCTTTTCCTAACCACAAGTTTTGCCCTCCTGTGCTCTTTCTGTGGCCCAGTAAACAAAGGAGTGACCACATATCCAGACGCTGAGACCCTTGCTCCTGTCACCTGCAATCAAATGTGAGCTATTACCATAGATGATCCATCCGTGACACTCCACCCATGTCCCTCACTACCCCTGCTTTTCCACTATCATGGATTGTACACCCCATGTACCTTGTGTTGGCTTGCCTGCTGTCATATCCTGACTTGGGTTTAACCTGTGAGTTGGCTTCTGTGCAGTTGATAACTCCATGGCTTATACAGTGTCCCACGACTTTTATTCCTCCGTGTACTCAAGATTTGAAATCACTTGCTGACACACGTGTCTGGGAGCTGCTTCCTACTGACACCCCCCTGTTGAGGTAAACCAAAAACATGGAATAAATTAAATGTAAGGCCATCTATTCCCAAGGCTTGCGACTGAGCAGGCTCCTTATTGGTCGATGTTTCCGATTGTGATCCTAATAAACTCAATTTCCATTTCCAGTGTCTGTTGTCTTTTTTCATAATAAAGACCATTACACCCTATATTGTGTTGTCAATTTTTTGCATGCAAGACACTGCAGGTTACAAACAGTATGATTTTAGAAATACCACAACAAACACCACATTTCACTGAAAGCAAGACTGCGTTGAAGTTGCTTGTGCCTGTGGTCCGCTCACGTAGCCTTGCAATCCAAAAGTCAGGTTCCTTATGAGTGTGATTATGAGTGTGTCCAGCTGTCGGGGAATGAGCTGCATGTGCCCATACAACGGAAGCAATCCACAAGCCTGCTACGTAACGCAGACTGCACAGCATTACGTCAACATGCCTGTCATGGGGCTCTGCAACTAAATAAAAATAAAAAATGCGGAGCTAAATCCACCACTCCACAACAGTGCTGGAAGAGTTAGTGGAGGAAGGTTCATCGCATGTGACAATGCACCAACTGGTGTGCTTGAAACAGGTTGTGCTCTCCAGTACCTCTGTCAGCTTACCCCATTGGTCTGGTGAGTGATATACGGATCACCACTTGTTATCGCAGTCACCAGTCCACATTAGCTCCACATTTGGTTTTTTCATTTGGCACAGCGCCAAAGACTGCATAGGCTGCTGTGTCTTTTGCCTGGCCACGGATATTCCATTCAACTCAAAGGGCAATCAAAACTCACATCACACAACCACATGTCCATCACTCAAGCTCCGTCTGCCAAAACCCTGGCTGCCCCACAGACAGATATCCAGAGAGTCTGTTCCAAACAATCTAGGCCTGCAGCTGTGAACAACCATGCCCACTGCACATCAGCCTTCTTCCGACCACCAAAAGGCCCGCAGCATGATGAAATCTGTGTCACTACGCATTGCCCTTCTTCTGGAACACATATGGATGGCCTAAGTCGCCTACAAGCTATCAAAGAACAGTCAGACAACATCTTTCGCATGTGCACATGATACTTTGTCCGAATCATTGCAATGCTACAGCTGTCTACAGGCCCTGCTGCACATGACCCTTGGTGTCTTCACACTGTTACATCCACTTGTATTCCATTTCCGTTGATCCTTCAAACAGTTCTTCATTTGCCGGGCAGTTACGCTTGTCAATGCGCCGTTTGCATGCCCCCCACAATGAACTTTCCTATTGTCACCTTCGCCACCACACTTTGAGACCTTAGTGCCGTACTTTCGTCAGGAGACCTGGCTGTAGAAGACACATGATCCCCCGTAAAACAACATTGGTGACCCCTTACAAGTAATCATGCGTGCATTCTTCTCCTTGTCATCCAATCTAACATGAAGCCTTCCTTCACTAGCAAGACATCAAAGCTGCTCTCCTCTGCCATTTCCTCGTCCTGCTCTACGATGCATCTCCTACCACCTCTGTGCATCTCATCACTCCAAGTCGCACACTCTGGTCTCTAAGGTCTCTTGAAGTTGCCCCCCTCCAGGAATCTGATTCAACCAAACAGTCGCAGCACTCCAGTCTCTCTCTCTCCCACAGTTGCAGTGGCTGGTCTCTCTCTCTCTCTAGCAGTCGCAGCACTCCAGTCTCTCTCTCACAGTCGCAGCACTCTGGTCTCTCAAACTCACACAATCTGTTATGGCTGTTCCCTTGTCCTGCAGCTCCCCATCATGTACAGTCAGAGAAGCTGCAGAGGAAGTACTGTGTGTAAGTCTTCTTGTGCTGCCAGTTTGAGCCTCTATCTGTACTGGTGATACTCAGGAAAACAATCAACGCAGAGGTGTACTTTGCATGTGCTGCATGTATATGAAGGTTCGGCACGTATTTTCTTCTGCCATCAATTTCTGCACCTCCATTTCTTCCCTTTCTCAGGGTAGTGTAGTCCATCACAAGTTGGATTCTGTGCGATTACTGTAAGTGAGGCACTATGTCTTCTATGTGCATATCCTTTCAACAGATTCTCAGAGAGAAGCATGCGGAAATTCAGTTGGCTGTGCTTGGTCACTCATCCAGTCTTCCATCACTGAACATGAGTCATGCTCTTTCGGAACAGAGTAAACGCATTTGCCAATGCCATGTCCCACAAAAACCAGAAAAGGTATATCCACCACTTCTTTGATCTTCTGGTACATGGGTACTGCCCCTGAAGCTGGTCAGCGACATCCACACCGTTCATGTGCATATTATACTGCTGCAGTATGTCCGGACATGCAATTGATACAACAGTGCCATCTCATCTCCTGGGCACAGACATTGCTGGTGAGGCAGGGTCATGGTTTGTTGAGAGCAAGAAAATGTCTTTCCACACTGTGGCAACAAGTGAACCATTCTGTCATTGTTCATAGTAACCACAAGCTTTCTTTTTCACTGATAATTTATTAAGTTCTGAAGGCCATCCAATCCTGTTGATCCGCATTGTTCCACATGAGTACAAGCCAACGTTCAATAGTTCTTTTGCCAGGTGAACCAAAGTAAAGTAACTGTCAAAATATACATGGTGCCTTTTGCCACGAAGATCCTTAGTCAGGTCTTTCGCAACCCTCTCTGTAAGGCGCACTTCCACAGCGCCAGCAACCTTTCCTGTGTACACCTGGAAGTTGGACACATAACCATTATGAGGATCTGCAAGGACCCACACTTTTATCCCATACCACTGTGGCTTGCATCGCATGTATTGCTTGAAGGACAGTCGTCCTCTAAAGCCCACCACTGCCTAATCAATTGACACTTCTTGGTGTAGGCTGTACTCCGTCGTGCATGCCTGGATAACATGGTTGATAATTAGTCGAACGTGATGTAGCTTATCATGGTCTTGCGATCCTCTTGGTGGACTTAGCGTGCTAGCCCTGGCATGCAGATACTGCACAATCTTCTCATAACGCTCACGGGTCATTAACTTTGAAATTGGTAAACGTCCATAGAGATGGTGCTTCCACCAGTACATGCGGTAGTGTGGCGCCTTTATAACTGACATGTACAGTCGCATTCCAAGTAAAGCTTTTATGTCACACGCAGTTACTAGAGTCCATTGGTGGTCCACTTTGTTTGCTTCTGCCTGCTTACGGGCACTGTACCGGTTTGTCTCCTCGGCAATCAAGTCATAGAGAATTGGTGGGAATGTCAGGTTCATAAAATCCATGAGAGTCTTCTCTGCATTCATCAGTGTGGTGGGACCCACAGGCTCATTGAAATCCTCAACATGGACATGCTGTAAGCAACTTGTCCATCCATCATTGTGACCCGCATCCAGATGTGGCGCAGGTTGCTCATGTTGTTCTGCATCAACTTCATGTTCATCATAATCATTAACGTCAACGTGGGTACTTGCATGCTGCAGTGTAGCCAAAGGAAGATCGTCTTCACTGTCCGTGTCGTTCCTCTGCTGACGTAGCTTGGCCTGTGGCACATCATCCTCTTCACTCTCTGTGGAGTGCCTCTTCTGCCGCAGCGTAGCCAGGGGTAGATCATCGTCGTCACTGAAATCACTGTCACTGTCTGGTGTAACCAAAGGTATTACACACACCAACTCCACCTCGATGCCGGAATCATCAAAACCTTGAAATTCATCCTCCTCATTGTCACTGGCACTATCGAACAGGTCTAGCAGGTCATTTCTGTACACATTCGCCATATTTCCAGTGATGATCTTGGGGGTTGCGGTCTCTCGCAGGACAACTGTCTCTCTTGACCTCGGGGTAGTCCTTCTCAGAGTAATCTCTCAAATCTCGGAGCAGTATGTCAAATCTCGGAGTGGTCTCTCGATCGTCTGCAATACAAAACAAAACATCTTTGCACTGCAGACACGACTCACCTAGGCCACCACCTTCAAAACCTAAACAAGTAGTATAATCTGTATGTTCTATGGTGATTTGCAGCCTATGATGCTTTGCATTGTGGGGGCATGTGTGATTTTGTATTTCTTTGAAACTTGGCTTCCCGGCCAAATGCCCTTTGGGGTAACCATTGCCTCAGTGCTTGTGCACAGAGGTTCTTTGTCTTTTAATCTGTATGCACACACATCACTAGGACATATTTCTAAGCCTGTAATCAGTCCCTCCTCTGAAGCCATAGAGAGTGCGGCCTTTTCATTTGAGTGCATAGATTACCATCAATAGCTGTAACAGTCTTTCTCTTGGAGTGCTTGGTGTAGGTGACGGCATCCCGGATCACATTTTCCAGGAACAGCATGAGAACACCGCTGGTCTCTTCATAGATGAGCCGCGAAATGCGCTTCACCCAACCACAACAAGCCAGATGGCAGATAGCTGGCTTTGTGATGCCCCCGCCCCCACCCACAATGCCCGACAAAAACACAAAATGGCATTCTCTTACCATAGAGTGGCCAGTGTTCTCCACACCTGACGGTATCCACCAACTAACATGACAGCATTCCCCACAGTGTTTAATGGTCCCTCCCCCAACCCCCCAATGCCTGGCAACAACACAAAATGGCGTTCTCTTTATATCACATCTCTTTTATAAACAGCTAGCCGTGAGTTGGAGACCACAGACCACCAGGTAATCCATTTTGTGGGATGGTTTCGTATGTCTGGAGGTGGGATGGAGGACCCTGACAGCATGGCAACCATTTTGTGAGCTGGTGTCAGGTCTCAGAGGAAGGGGGATCACCCAGACAGAAGGCACTGCTCTTTGCTGGATGGTGCGGACCTTGCGTCACCCTCCATCATCCTATAAACAGCACTGCCTGTTGTCGGGTGACCCCGAGACCTGACGCCAGCTCACAAAATGGTTGCCATGCTGTCAGGGTCCTCCATCTCACCTCCCAACATATGAAACCATCCCACAAAATGCACTCCTTGGTGGCCTGTGGTCTCCACACCCAACAGTATCCACCAATAAACATGACAGCATTCCCCATGGTGTTCAGTGGTCCCTCCCCCTATCCCAAAATGCACGGCAACAACACAAAATGGCACTCTTTTTATATCACATCTCTTTTGCAAACAGCTAGCCACAAGTCAGAGACCACAGGCTACCAGGGAATCCATTTTGTGGGATGGTTTCGTATGTCTGGAGGTGGGATGGAGGACCCTGACAGCATGGCAACCATTTTGTGAGCTGGCATCAGGTCTCGGAGGAAGGGGGATCACCCAGACAGCAGGCACTGCTCTTTGCTGGATGGCGCCGGGCCATGTGTGGTCCGCCACCATCCCACAAACAGCAGTGACTGTTGTCCGGGTGACCCCTTCCCTCCCTCCTCTGAGACCTGACGGCAGCATACAAAATGGTTGCCATGCTGTCAGAGTCCTCCATCCCACCTCCCAACATTTGAAACCATCCCACAAAATGGATTCCCTGGTGATCTGTGGTCTCCACACCCGATGGTGTCCACCAACAAATCATTGGAATGTCCAGGACTTTGTGTGATGGCACAAGACCCACGATGCTTCGGGGGGGCACCATGAGACCAGATACTGCTGCTTGTTGGATGGCACCTACACTGGCCACCAGCCCACAAACAGCATTCCTCATTGTCTGTGGACCCTTCCCACCTCCCGAGACTTGGCACCGGTGTCATGGACTGCCCTCATATCCGGATAGCTACACCGCCGCCAAGACTCAACACCCCCACAGCACTACTGGATTCCAAATTCCCAGCAACCAACTGAGGGGGGGGAGGCGGAGAGAGACACAGCTGGTACCAGGTGTTTGATGCTAGGAGGGGAGGCTTTCCTGGTCTCTGGGACACCGTAACACAAAATGGATTACCTGGTGTCCACCACCACCAGACACATGGTACCAAGCAGCATTTCCCCACACCCCCAAACCACATAAAAAAACACAAGCACCCCCCCCCAAGTCCTTTAATATTTCTGAAACAAACCCACTGAGGGTCCCTGGCCACCTCTCTTGCACATCTAGCACATCTAGCCACATCTCACTGGGCAGAAACACATTCAGCTGGAAATGCCCTACACAGCGTTACCTGGCTGATGGGCTGCATGACCTCATGGCATGCAAACAGTATCGGCAACATCACGGTCCACAATTCAGGACAGAAAGTGAAAAAATAATGCAGCTAGGTCAGCGTGGAGCACACAAAACAAGATAAATGAAAAAATAAACACAGAGCAGGGCAAATTAGGTCTTTTCCCACGATGAGAGTTCACCAACAATGCGTCGGGAGCCCCCACAAGCTTGCCAACAGTCCCTCATCCACCCAGAATCAACCAAACAGGAGAAAAAAAGACAACCAAACCTCGAAAACTGCCCTAAAAACTCCACAATAACAGAGAAGCCAACAATCAGAGTTTGTGAGCCGTCTTCACTGAGAAACCCAACTTCTGGTTTTTGACCTCTCAGTGAATCGGCTCACAAAAAGACCCCCAAAATACATTGAAATTGCAATAAAGGCAAAATAAATAATACATTAATGATACCTGATAAGAGCACAGTTCTAGAGAGGAAGTTAGCTGGCGGCTCACGAATCAGGACAAACTTGCTGGAACTTTGAAACACAGCTCAGGTCCTACACTACCTGCATGCAGCAGCAAAGTGAGGACGCAGAGTTAAAAACAGGGTTTTGCTACAATTTTCCTATGGGACCCCTAGACTTGACAGCCAATGAAAAGAGGCTTACTATGTGAGGTATCACCAAAGGGGTTTTGAAAAGCTCTAGTTTCATTGGTTGGCAAGAAATATTAAAAAATCTTAGCGATGACTCCAGATGTAGGTTGAGCACACAGGGACAATGCAGCTCACGTATGCAGTTGTTCTCGGACACAAGAGAATATGGGAGCCTGCTGAATACAGACTTTTCTTGGAGGCAATGAGTTAAACAATTTCTCCTTTCCCTTATTTACCCTGTGAGGTATTTGAAGGTCTCTATCATATCCCCCTCTCTATTCTCTTGCAGGGTGTACATATTGAGGTCCTTTATTTTCTCCTCATAGGGTTTCTGATGCAGACCCGGCACCATTTCAGTTGCCCTCCTCTGGATCGCCTCCACTCTATATCCTTCTGGAGATGTGGTCTCCAGAACCAAATACAGCACTCTAGGTGGAGTCTTACTAGTGATCTATACAGAAGCAATAACACCTCCGTCTTTCTGCAGGTGATACCCCTCCCTATGCACCCCAGTATCCCTCTAGTCCTTCCAACTGCCTTGTCACACTGTCTGGCCACCTTTAGGTCATCCAATTTGATCACCCCAGGTCTCTTTCCTGCTTGGTAGTTGTCAGTACCACCCCTCCCATTTTGTACTCTGCCCCTTGGTTTCTGTGCCCCAAGTGCATTACTTTGCAGGTTTTTGAGCTGAAAGCCAGCTGCCATACCCTCAACAATTCCCTGAGTTCTCTCAGGGCTCTGCTCATCCCCCCCCCCAAGTGTACTGCAGATTTTGGTGTCATCTGCAAAGAGGCAGACAGTCCCTTCCAGCTCCTCTGCAATGTCACTTATAAAGACATTAAATTGGACCAGTCCCAACAGTGACCCCTGAGGCACCCCACTGATCACCCTCCCCTCTTCTGAATGAAGTCAGTTTACCACCACCCTCTGTCGCCTATCCCCTAACCAGTTTCTTATCCAGTTTACCACATCTGGACTCACTCCTAATTACCCAGCTTTTTTACTAGCCTCCTATGTGGAACAATGTTGAAAGCCTTACTGAAATCTAGGTAGGCCACATTCACTGCTCCACCCTAATCTAATTCCTTGGTCACCCAGTTAAGGAAATCTATCAGTTTTGTTTAACATGACCCCACCCCCATATGAATCCATGCTGTCTTGGGTCTTGTAACCCACTGGATTCAAGATATTCCACAATCCTTTCCTTCAGCATTGACTCCATTAACTTTCCCACCACCAAAGTCAGGCTAACTGGCCTATATTTGCCAGCCTCTTCCTACTACCACTTTTGTGAAGTGGGACTATATCTGCCCTCCTCCAGTCCTCCAGAACCACTCTTGTTTCCAATGAGCTGTTAAACAAGACTCCCAGAGTTGCAGCCAGTACCTCCCTAAGCTCCCTCAATACCCTTGGGTGCACCCCATCTGGCCCCACTGCTTTGTCCACTTTCAGATTAGCAAGTCCCTTCAGGACACTCTCCTCTGAAAACTGACTAGTGTCCACCTTCCCTTCTCCAATGCTCCAGTTACTTTTTTGTGACTCCTCCCCTTCTCCTTCCTCTTTGAACAATGAACAAAAGTATTTGTTCAAGATGTCTGCCTTTTCCTGATACCCCTCTGCACAGTCCCCCACTTCCCTTTTTAACCTCACAAACCCACACCGGTCTTCCTCCTTTTGCTTACATAACTAAAAAATGTCTTGTCCCCCATCATCACCACCTGGGTTATTCTCTCTTTTTAAGGTGGGTAGCCAACGTAGCAAGATGGTGGGGAAGGCTAATGGAATGTTGGCATACACTGGGAGGGGCATAACTGGCAGAAGGAGGGAGGTGCTGATGCCTCTTTACAAGGCCACAGTGAGAACGTACCTGGAGTACGGGGGTCCAGTTCTGGAGACCGCATCTATGCAAGGACAATGATGGAATGGAAAGGGTTCAGAGAAGAGCAACCAAGATGGTGCATGGTATGCAGAGGAAACCATATGAACAGAGGTGTAGGGAATTGGATCTGTACCCACTAGAGACTAGAAGGGAAACGGGAGATATGACTGAAACTTTTAAATATGTGAAGGGGATCAATAAGGTAATGGAGGGGAGCTTGTTCAGAAGGAGGGGGCTAAAAGAACAGGTTACTCACCTGTAACAGTAGTTCTAGGAGTGGTATATGTTGTTCATCCACACTCTCTGGCATGTCCCTTTCCCCTTTAAATTCACCAGAAGGTCTTCAAGCTGGTTCCTCCCACCCACCCGGGTGGTAAATACCTCGGATCCGCCCCATGACACCAAATCTTAGCCCGCTGGAAGCAAGGTGGTGCGCCTAAAGCCAGGGAGGTCGGTGGGTGCATGTCGATGAACAACATATACCACTCCTAGAACTACTGTTACAGGTGAGTAACCTGTTCTTCTAAGAGCGTGGATATGCTGTTCATCCACACTCTCTGGCAGACTCCAGGCAGTTCTCCGTGAGGAGAGAGGCAAGGTGCACACCCCCTATTTAGGAAACAGCGATTGGAGAACCAAGGCCCCAAAACCAGCATCCCGGCGTGACTCAAGGTCGATGTGGTAGTGGGTAATGAAGGTGTTTGCTGACTTCCAGGTAGCAGCCCGACAGATTTCCTGGATAAGGATGTCCCTGGAAGCAGCCACTGATGCAGTCGTATGGCAGGTAGAATGAGCTCTTAGCCCTCTGGGAGGCTCCTTGCCCGCCAACTCATAGCACAGACCTATGCATGATGTAATCCATCTAGCAATAGTCCGCTTCGCTGCAGGTCTGCCAGAAGCGGCTTCAGCGTATGTGACAAACAGCTGGCGAACCCCTCCCCGAATTTCCGCCGTTCTCTCCTTATAATAGGAGAGCGCACGTCTGAGGTCCCGAGGATGGAGCCTGTACTCGGCGTCCAAGGTGTAGTTAGGGTAGTATACCATCAGAGTCAACACCTGGTTAAAGTGAAACTCCGACACCACCTTCGGAAGGAATTTCGGGTGGGGACGCAGGACAACTTTGTCCCTGTGAAAGACCAGATAAGGGGAGTCCACCGAAAGCGCCTGGAGCTCCCCTGTCCTTCTGGCTGACGTGATAGCCACCAAGAAGGCAGTCTTCCACGACAACTGTGAGGGCTCTCACACTTGTGCATGGGTTCAAATGGCTTGCCCATGAGCATTGTCAAAACCTGCAAGAGATCCCACGGAGGTGGAGGTTCACGTACTGGAGGGGATATGTGATCCAGGCCTTTGAAAAAGCACCCGACCACTGTCTCCTGTGCCAATGTCGGCTGACCAACCCGCGCCCGGTAAGCAGAGATGGCTGCCAGGCGCACCCGAAGGGTCGATGACCACAGACCCCCTTTGAAATGTTAGCCACAGAGCAGGATAAGGAGACCAAACTCTTACCCTGACACCAAATGGAAAACCTTTTCCATTTGAATGCATGACATTTCCTGATCGATTCCTTACGAGAAGTCTCCACTACAGTGTAGACATCCTCGGAAAGACCCAGGGCCTAGAACTCTAGCCGCTCAGGTACCAGGCTGTGAGGTGCAGGAATTGAAGGTCCACATAGAATACCTTCCCCTGGTTCAATTATATCAGGTCCGGGCATGTACAAAGCCGCTCCGGAGCCCTGCAGCTGAGGCTGAGGAGATCTGGATACCACAACTGGCCGTGCCAGTCTGGGGCTACCAGAATCACCTTCGCCTTGTCCCTCCTCACCTTAAGTAGCACCTTGTGGATCAAGGGAAATGGAGGGAAGGTGTAGAGGAGGTCAGGGGTCCACGGCCTCGAGAAGGCATCACCCTGCAGCGAGCCCTGCTGAGGGGGGCGGGCATAGTACAGTCTCAGCTTGGTGTTCTCCCTGGAGGAAAACAGGTCCACCAACGGTTTGCCCCAATGGGAGAACAGATTGTAAGCTACCTCTGGATGGAGAGACCACTCGTGGGATGTCTGGCCTAAGCGGCTGAGAGCATCCACCAGCTGGTTCGAGACTTCTGCCACATGGATGGCTAGAAGATCCACCTCCAACCGGCTGATGAGGGTCCAGATCCAGAGCGTCTCCTTGCACAGCAGACAGGAGTGCATGCTGCCCTGTTTGTTGAGGTAGTACATGGTCATGGTATTGTCTGTCTGGACTTGAACCACTTGACCCCGGAGCTGAGGGGTGAAAGATGACAGGGCCAGTCTGACTGCTCTGAGCTCCAACAGGTTGATGTGGCATCGGGACTCCTCGGGGGTCCAGAACCCGTGGGCCCTGTCGTCCCCCATGAGGGCTCCCCAACCCATGAGAGGGGTATCCGTCGTCAGGACGACCATTGGCTAGGGGCGGACAAATGGGATTCCTTCCTGCAATCGGTCCGGGACAGTCCACCATTGGAGAGCGTCCCACATCTTCTGGGTTACAGCGATCAGCTGGTCAAAGTGACCATATCGCTGAGTCCACTGGGCAGCCAGCTCCCACTGGAGGGGGCACATGTGCCACCTGGCCCAACGGACCAACGAGGTGCATGCCGCCATGTAACCCAGAAGGCGCAGAAAGTCCCGGGCAGGGCGCAAGTGCCCAACCAGAAGTGACTAGGCAAAGGAGGAGAGAACCTCCACCCTGTCTGCCGGAAGCCGGGCTGTGGCTTGACAAGAGTCGAGCTCTGCCCTGATAAAGCCCATCACCTGAGAGGGCACGAGTTCCAATTTGCTCTCGTTGATCAGGAAGCCTAGATGGGAGCAGGTTCGGAGGGCCAGATCCCTGGATCTCTCCAACTCCTGAAGAGAGGAACCCGGCAGGAGCCAACAGTAGAGATAGGGGTATATTCGTACTCCTCGACGCCGAAGATGGGCTGCCATCTCTGCAATGCACTTGGTGAAGATCCGAGGGGCCTATGACAGGCCAAACGGCATGGCTCGGAACTTGTACAGGGTCCCTTCGACCCTGAAGCAGAGGAACTGTTGGTGGGATGGACGGATTGGGATGTGAAAGAAAGCGTCCTGTAGATCCAGTGAACAGAAATACAGGTTACTCACCTGTAACAGGAGTTCTAGGAATGGTATATGTTGTTCATCCACACTCATTGGCAGGTATCCTTGCCGCTTTAAATCTTGCCGGAAGGTCTTCAAGCTTGCTCCTCCCACCCACCCGGGTGGTATAACTCTCGGCTCCGCCCCATGACGCCAGATCTGGCCCGCTGGAAGCTCAGGTTGTCGTGTCCGAGCCGGAGGTCAGGTGGGTCGTGTGGATGAACAACATATACCATTCCTAGAACTCCTGTTACAGGTGAGTAACCTGTATTTCTAGGGACATGGATATGTTGTTCATCCACACTCATTGGCAGACTCCTAGCAGTTCTCGGGAGGAGGGAGGCAGAGCCTTACACCCCAATACTTACTTGGGAAGAGAGACTGGAGAACCGAGGCCCCAAAACCAGCATCCGTGACTCAAGGTCGATGTGGTAATGGGTAATGAAGGTGTTTGCTGACTTCCAGGTAGCAGCCCTGCAGATTTCCTGGATAGAAGCGTCCCTGGAAACAGCCACCGTTGCAGCAGTATGGCGGGTAGAATGAGCTCTTATCCTCTGGGAGGCTCCATGCCCGCCAACTTATAGCAGAGATCTATGCAGGAGGTTACCACCTGCTTATCGTCACTTGGCTGCAGGTCTGCCAGATGCGGCTTCAGCGTAGGTGACAAACAGCTGGCGAACCTCTCCCGAATTTCAGCTGTCGCTCCTTATAATAAGCGGCGCCTTCTAGGTTCCAGAGTATGGAGCCTATATTCGGCCTCCGAGGTGTGATTGGGGTAGAACACCGGCAGAGTCAACACCTGGTTAAGGTGAAACTCCGACACCACCTTCGGAAGGAATTTCGGGTGGGGGCGCAGGACAACTTTGTCCCTGTGGAAGACCAGGTAAGGAGACTCGGTGGAAAGTGCCTGGAGCTCTCCCATCCTTCTGGCTGACGTGATAGCCACCAAGAAGGCGGTCTTCCACGACAGGTGAGAGAGAGCACACCTGTGCATAGGTTCGAATGGCTTGCCCATGAGCTTTGCCAGTACCAGCAGTAGATCCCACGGAGGTGGGGGTTCCCGCACTGAAGGGGAAATGTGATCAAGGCCTTTGAAGCGCCAGACCACCTTCTCCTGCGCCACCGACTGCTTCCCGGCCCGGCGCCGGTAAGCAGAGATGGCTGCCAGGTGCACCCTTAGGGTCGTCGACCTAAGCCCCTCTGAAAAGGACCATAAATAGTCCAAGATGCTTGCCAGGAACAGGAGGAAGGGTCCAAGCCCTTTGACACCAAATGGAAAACCTTTTCCATTTGAAGGCATAGCATTTTCTGGTGCGACTCCTCACGGACGCTCAGCTACATTGAGGACCTCGTCGGAAAGACCCAAGGCCTGGAACTCTAGCAGCTCAGGAACCAGGCCGTCAGGTGCAGGGATTGAAGGTCGGATGGAACACCTTCCCTGATTGACTGAGAGCAGGTCCGGGCGAGCTGGAAGCTGCCGCGGAGTCCTGGAGCTGAGACTGAGGAGATCTGGGTACCAGAACTGGCGAGGCCAGTCTGGGGCTATCAGAATCACCTGCGCCTTGTCCCTCCTCGCCTTGAGAAGCACCTTATGGATCAAGGGAAATGGGGGAAAGGCGTAAAAGAGGCCCGGGGTCCACTGCCTCGAGAAGGCATCCCCCTGCAGCGAGCCCTGCTGAGGGGGGCGGGCATGGAACAGACTCAGCCTCGCGTTCTCCCTGGAGGCAAACAGGTCCACCTGAGGTGTGCCCCAATGGGAGAACAGATGCTGTACTACCTCCGGCAGGAGAGACCACTCGTGGGATGCAGCCCCTATCTGGCTCAGGGCATCGGCCAGGGTGTTGGAGGCTCCTGCCACGTGAATGGCTAGGAGATCCGCCTCCAGGCTGCGCACGAGTGACCAAATGCGGAGAGCTTCCTTGCATAGAAGCATGGAGCGCGTCCGCCCTGGCGGTTTAGATAGTACATGGTCGTGGTATTGTCCGTCTGGACTCGGACCACTTGACCCGGAGGAGCGGAGCAAAGGCGGTGAGAGCTAGGCGGACGCTCGGAGCTCCAGCAGGTTGATGTGGCATCGGGACTCCGCGGGGACCAGAGGCCATGAGCCCGGTGTTCCCCAGATGGGCACCCCAACCCATCAGAGAGGCATCAGTGCGATGGAGCAGACCGGCTCGCCAAGGCGGATGACAGGATGCCCTCCTGCAAATGATCTGGAGCGGTCCACCACTGGAGGCGTTCCACATCCCAATGTCACCGACTCAAGCTGGTCAAAGGATCGCAGCGTTGTGACCACTGGCTGGCCAGTCCCCACTGAAGGGGATGCATGTTCCAGCGGGCCCAACGGACCACGCTGGTGCAGGCCGCCATGAGACCCAGGAGGCGCAGGAAGTCCCGGGCAGGGCGCAATTGCCCAACCAGAAATGATCGGCCAAAGGAGGAAAGAATCACGATGAATAGAATCACCTGCTTCGGCTCGAGTTCCGACTTGGCCTCGTTGATAAGGAGGCCCAGTTGAGAGCAGACCTGGAGGGCCAGATCTCTGGACCACTCCGCCTCCTTCCTGGAGGGAGCTGCTATCAGCCAGTCGTCCAGGTAAGGTACACCGGACCCTCGGGCGCCCGCAGGAATGCTGTCACCACTGCCATGCATTTGGTGAAGACCCTGGGAGCTGGAGACAAGCCGAAGGGCATGGCTGGAACTCGAAGAGGGATCCTTCCGCTCGGAAGCGAAGGAATCTCTGGTGAGACGGACGGATAGGGACGTGAAAAAACGCGTCCTGCAAGTCCAGAGAGCAGAACCACACGCTGCGTTCCAAGGATGGTATCTGAGCCAGAGTGACCAACCTGAAGGTCCGAGACCTTAGGAACTTGTTTAGGTCGTGTGAGGTAGAGAATGGGCGCCAGCCCCGTCCGCTCGGAACCAGGAAGTACCTGGACACAAACCTTGGGTCTGAAGGAGGTCCACCACCTCTCTTATCACCTCCTTCTGGAGGAGGAGGCGATATGTCGGCTCGGCGAGCCGCCAGTGAGCTGGGGATCCCGAAGCCCCCGAGGCGGCGGCTCTGAAGGGTGGTGCCTGCTCAAATTCCAGAGCAGGCCTCTTCCCACCACCTCAAGACCCACCTGTCCCGTGGGAAAACGGACCAGGCGGAGCAGAGTGCGAACCGTCCCCAGGGGGACAGAGGGTAGGTAGCGGGAATGGGCGACACACCTCAGCCCGTCACTGGGCAGGCTTGGAGGAGGGACCGGCCGAGGGACCTCCTGGGCCTTTCCTCCCTGCCTCCTGTTAGAGGAAGCCGCGGCTTGGGTTTGGGATGCCAGAGGCCGAGCCTGCTGGCCCTGACGTTGCTGGGCCGGCGGCGCGGGGCACAGAAGGGCGAAAGGGCTTAGGCTGTGGTTTGCGGCCTTTGTCCTTCTGGCCGGAAGAGACCGAGTCCAGGTAGCATTGGACTTCTCGATCCTCTGCAGGTGACCTTCCACCCCAGGGCAGAGGTCAGTCCCAAAGGGAACATCCGCCAACTTGTGCTGGGTATCCAAGTAAGGGTGGATATCCTCAGCCAAGCCCGCCCGACCGATAGCCACTGCGGCCGCCACCGATCTGGCACATGAGTCCCCTATATCCAAAGCAGTCTGGAGCTGCTGTTTGGCCACTGCCCTGCCCTGGTCCCGCACCTGCTTAACGCAGTCTGCAGATCGGCGGAAGATGAGGATGACCTCATCTAGGGAGCCCAACAGGGCATGAGAAAAATGTGCCATGAGGGGCGGCGAACTGGCCTGGAGAGCCGAGAGAGGAGCATGATGTAGACTTTAAGCCCGACATAGTCCAATTTCTTGGACTCCTTGTCAGGAGGTTTGTCCACATCCCTGGCGTTGCCGGCAGAAAGCTGTCGGTAACAACCCCTCAGCAGAGGGTGTTCCGAAAAACGGACAAGGAACCCGGTAGGGACCGCATACTTCCTGGCCATCCTGGCCGAAGGCGCAGGGCAGGAAGCAGGGCGCTGCCAAAGCTCCAGTGCCGGACCCACTATGGCCTCGGCCACCGGAAAGGCCTCCGTCGGAGAATCCCCTCGGTCCAGAATCTCCGTGAGGGGATACCTGGCCCGTTTGGAAACGGGTTCGAGCTCCATCCCGGTGGACTCCGAGATGAGCCGAAGCAGTCCTAGGAAGGACGACAGGCTATCGTCCATTGACTGACCTCCTGAAGACTCCAAGTCCAGTCGTTTGGAGAAAAAGGAGGAATCATCTTCGGACTTGGAAGAGTCCTCGAAGAGCTGCCTCTGGCCTGAGCCACCCTTCACCTGCCGAGGTCGGTCGGGAGTGAGGGTAACTGACAGCCGATGGGGTAGACCCTTAGCACACCGAGAATCCTTGGTGGAGCCCCAGTGGTGGCTGTGGAGGCGGAGGTTCCACGGAATCGGTGGAGCAGCTGGTTTGGCGAACAACGGCCTGGGTATGGGCTCCTCAGATAGAAGTCGAGGGGTTGTGTCGGCCGCTCGGTGACAGCACCACTTAATGGCGGGGAAGGCGACGGGGTCGCTTACTCCGGTCAGGAGGAAGCTGTTGCAACATAAGGATCTAAACCGTCCGGCGTAATTTACGCGAAGCCTCCCTCATCCGAGGAGGAGGACGGCGGCGACGGCCGCTTACCGCGGTGCCGAGACCGAGACCGCCGGCGACGGTGGGATCGGCTGGACCGCAAGAGGTCCGGAGACCGACCGAGAGTCCGGAATTTCCGAGGTCGGTGCGGGAGGTGTCGGCGGGAACCGGCACTCCCTTGGCTCGGATGGTCCATCGAGGGCTCGGGAACCGGAGGCTCAGGCGAGCACAGGATCCTCAACTCCTCCCGGAAACGGGGAGAGGGAATCTCGGCTGCTAAGGCGACAACCCGTCCAATGGGTCGAAAAATCTCGACTTCATCGGTAGGAGTCTCGGTCAACTGACCTGACGGGGACACCGTGAGGCCAGTGGCGGCCGGCTGATCGACCGAGGCCGGCGGTTGGCGGCGGGGAGAGGGACCTTTCCGCTCCCAAGGCGTCGACGGAGGGACTTACCCCTGCTCTTTTGGACCGAGAATAAGGTCCAGCAGGCGTGGCCCTTCTCCCTTAGTGGAGAGGGACAGACAAAGCTCCTTAAAAGAAGCCGTGTAGGAAGAACCCAGAGAGCGGGATAAATGCCGTGGCAGGAAGATACAGCCGTGCCTCCTCCTCTTGAGGGACCATCCGTCGAGCTGATCCGCCGAGCCGCCGCCGCGGACACCGCCAACCGGCCTCCTTGGACTTCACCGGAGGGAACGCTTCTCGACGCGCCAGTTGCAATCGGGCAGCACGGTCTCGAGGACGAGGGCCGAGAAAGATGAGCACAGGTCGCAAGCCTGCGGGTCGTGCTCAAGGCCTAAGCAGTAGACACGCGTGGAGTGTGGATCCGTCGAGACATCTTCTGCCGCATGGGCATCTCCGAAATCGAGTCGATTTGTCCATCGCGGCCGGAGGAGAGAAGACTAAGTCTTTTTCGCAAAATTTATGTTTAAATCCATAAGCGGAGAAATAGGAACCAGTCTCAAGCATGGGCGTTAAGGAGGGAACCTGAGCTTCCAGCGTAAGGAAGATCTGGCGTCATGGGGCGGAGCCGAGAGTTATACCACCCGGGTGGGTGGGAGGAGCAAGCTTGAAGACCTTCCGGCAAGATTTAAAGCGGCAAGGATACCTGCCAATGAGTGTGGATGAACAACATATCCATGTCCCTAGAACCACATGTTTTGCTCCAGGGATGGTATGATCTTGTTCAGAGTTACCATCCGGAAGGTGCGAGACCTGAGATATTGATTCAGGTCGTGGAGATCTACAATGGGGCACCAACCCCCTGTCCTCTTGTGTACCAGGAAGTACCTGGACACAAAGCCTGGGTCTGTAGGAGGATCTGGTACTGGAGCTACCGCCTCCTTGCGGTGGAGCTGAGGAATGTTATCCTGAAGGGCCAACTGAGTGCAAGCTGAGATCCTTTCCTCCCGAGGGGCCCGGGCTCGGCTAGGAGAGTACTGCTCAAACTGTAGAGGCAGTCCCTGGCTGACCACTTCCAAAACCCACCTGTCTCTAGTGATACTGGACCAGGTGGAAAGAAAGTGGTGGAGTTGGCCCCCAACGGGAGGACCCAGAGCTGGCGTGATGGGTGTAGGGATGGCAACCCCTGACCTGTCACTGAGCAGGCTTAGAGGAGGAGGAGGCTCCTGGACTGGAACCTCGGCCTCCTTTATGGGGCTGTTGAGGACCCTGCTTGGGCATGGGGCGCCAAGCTTGAGCCTGCTGTTGCTGCTGACCTCCTTTTTAGGATGGCTATCTAACCGCAGGGAAAGAGTGCTGAAAGGGCTTCTTCTTAAACTTCTGCTGGTTCTTGCCTGAAGAACTCGTTGCAGAGGTAGCATCCAAGGTGGCACTGGACTGCTCTATACGCTGGAGGTGAACTGCCACTCCCAGACCGAAGAGGTCGGTGCAGAGGAAGGGCACGTCAGCTAACTTGTGCCGAGTATCCGCCCAAAAGGAGGATAACCTCAGCCAGGCCCTGCGGCCAGTGGCCATTGCAGCTGCTAAGGAGCGGGCACAGGAATCTCCAATATCCAGGGCCGTCTGGAGCTGCTGTTTGGCAAAAGCATGGCCCTGGTCACTGACCTGCTTTACCGTGGTCTGCATGTCTGCTGAGAGATTAGGGAGGACTTCATCTTGTGACCCCAAAACGGCATGAGAGAAGTGTGCCATGATCACAGTCAAGCTGGCCTGACGAAGGCCCAAGGATGAGGCTGCATAAACCATCCGGGCAGAATGGTCCATGTTCTTGGACTCCTTGTCCGGAGGGCGGTCAGTGTCAGCTGAGCTACCCATGCGTCTAAACACAGAAGCAGTCACAAGGCTCTTGGCCGAGGGATGCTCTGTGAAACCCGCCAAGGACCCCATGGGTACCATATACTTGCGGGCCACGTGGGCAGATGGAGCTGGGCAGGAGGCAGGGTGCTGCCATAGCTCAAAGGCTGGGCCAACAATGGCTTCGGTCACTGGAAAGGCCTCCGTCGGGGTATTCCCCCCTTTTGAGGATATCCGTGAGGGGGTACTTCGCCTTCTTTTGGATAGGCTCCAAGGGCATTCCAGTCGATTTGGAAATCAGGCGGAGGATGCGCTAAAAAGAGGAAGGACCTTCCTCCAAGCCTGCCACTGATGACTCGTCATCCCCCAGATGCGAGTGCAGACCAGTGGCATCAGAGTCTGAAGAATCAGGATATAAAGGTCTCCCGCCTATGTCTCCCTCGATCCGCCAAGGGCGATCGGGGACCACTGTAATGGACAGACGATAGGGGAGGCCGGTGTCTGTCCTATCCTCTTTCGAGGGAGCACCTCCCTGAGGCTGCTTCCACCAAAATCGGTGGGGAAACCGAAACAGGCCGAGCTGGAATGCGTGCTGGCCCTACAGGTGGAGGAACCAGGATCTTCGGTTCCAGAGGGGTAGGCGTCGGCCTAAGAGGCTGAGGCCAAGTAATGGTTGGTGTTGCCGGCGGAGCCGGCTTCTGACTGGTCAGAATCAGCTGTTGCCACGAGATCCTCATAACGTTGACAGAGCTTCTGTCGAAGTCTCTCCTCGTCCAAGGAGGATGAGGATCGGTGGTGCCACCTCTTCCTAGAGTGCTTGTGACCTTTCTTCATTTTTTCGACTGAAGGGGTCCTGGTCCTCGATCAAGACTGACGGGGTCGGCTGGTTCGATCGGGCTTGAGTCGGGAAGAACCCGAGGTTCCGCACCTTTCCTCGATCAGGACACCCGAGGGCAGGGTCTCCTCATCGGGGAAGGAAAGGATAGGTGTCCTTTCCAAAGAGTCGGCGACAATGGCTCGATTGGGTCAAGAGAAATCTCGGCTGGTTCAGCCGTGTCCTCGGCCTCAGTGCCTTGACCTGACGGAAGGTCCAAGAAGCCGGTGGCGGAGAAAGCGTCCTGAGAATTGGACCGCTGTCGGTCTCAGGAATGTCTTCTTTGGGAAGAAGATGATTTAGGGTCCTTGTCCCTTTCCTAGGGCAGGAGGTGCAAGCCGAGGCGCCTTACCTGGTGGGGAGACTGGCACAGCTCCGAAGGACCCAGTGAAGGTAGAACCAAGTTAACGTCACGAAAAAAACTTCGGCTGGCGGAAGCTTGAGCAGCTTCCTCTTTGAAAGCTGCCATCTGGTCAAGCTGCTCGGCAGATCCCACGGCCGCAGAAAACGGCCCACCTGGCCTCCTTCGATTTCACCGGTGGGTTGCAAAGCTCTGGTCTCCCCAGTTTTAGGCACGCCTTGCGGTCGTCCAGGACATTGGGATGGAAGGCCAGACAGATGGTGCAAGAAGTGGTGTCATGCACGACACCCAAGCAGTTGACACATGAGAGGTGGGGATCGATGCGCGACATTTTCTGTCCACAGGGACACCGGCAAAATCTGGGGGATGACTTGTCCTCCATGTCCAATGCGCTCGGATCGGTATCGTAAACTCTGATGAGTTTTAAAGAAAGCGATTGTAGTGAAAACCGTCATTGAGAATCCAGGGCCTACGGACTGCAGAAGCAGCACGAGGGAACCTGAATCTTCCAGCGGAAAGGAAGATCTGGTGTCATGGGGTGGAGCCAAGGTATTTACCACCCGGGTGGGTGGGAGGAGCCAGGTCGCTCCTGTAAAAAAGCTTCCAGCTTAGTGTGCTATACCTGGTTAAACAACTTTCCGGTGAATTTAAAGGGGAAAGGGACATGCCAGCGAGTGTGGATGAACAACATATCCACGCATCTAAAAATGAAAATTACATACCTACCGTAATTGTTGATCTTTCTGTGTATCTTCACCAATCATCACTAGCGGGTTCAGCGCCGCAGGATACTTTTTTTTTATAGGCGGAGTCAACGCAGGGCTGGTGCCGCCCTCAAGGCTGATGTTCTATGTGGCGCTCGATGGGTTGGCCGTTATCTGTCGTCGACTCCGCCCCAGCCTCAGTTCTGAAATGCCGGACAGTGTAAGGAAAGGGAGATGGGGTAGGGCAAGAGAGCCCAAGGGATAGCTAAAAGGAAAGGAAAGGATATAATGAACTAAAAGGAGAAATAAATGACAGAGGAGACAGGAGAGAGAAACCAGGATGGGAAATTGGGGAAAGGGAAGGGGCCCCAATCTTTGGAAGGAGGAGAAGAAGGAGGGATGGGGAGGAGAACCACAACCCTAGGAACGGTCCTGCATTCTAGGGTTTTGACAATGATGATAGCCCACAACTGGACTATCAAGATTTAAGCTGCCAGGAGGTAAAGCCTGAGTTATGCAGCAGCATGCGCCCAGGAGGGCCAACCTTAAGGGGGGGGCAGGATAGGGGTGTGTCTCATACTCCTACCCCATCCCTCCCAAAATAGGGGAAAAGCAAACTGCCATGAGGGTATTCAGAAAATGAACTCAAAAGTTTTGACTTCATAAATAAAAACGGAGGCGCTAATCTCTCCGAAGAAGTGAAGGAGAAGAAGAGACAGGGAGAGACCCCCACCCATACACCAATAATACCCCCAGGGAAAAATGCCTCCTGTGTGTCTCAGGGTTCTCTTCCTCCTAACCACGGGGAGAGGAGGTGAGGAGAAATAACAGAGACACACTCAGGGGGAGGAGGGAGACCAGAGACTGGGGCCCCAGGAAGAGAAGGGCGGGATTCAGTGATGAATGGTGAAGATACATAGAAAGATCAACAATTACGGTAGGTACGTAATTTTCATATCTTATCTGTGTCAATCTTCACCATTCATCACTAGTGGGTGAGTACTGAGACCCCTGAAGGGGGCCCTAAACTACCCCAAGGGATTAAGTCCCTTAGCCTCCAGTGTCTCATCCACTGGTGGAGAGAACCCTTACAGGCCTGCGGAGGCTTGAGACTGGTCCAGGTGAAACGGGGAGCCCCCAGTGGGGAAGGGAAAGTGCCCCGAAAGTCACCATCTCACCCTATGGGAGAAAAGATGGGTTCTCTGGTATGTGGAGATCACCTTACGCCGGGCCGGGGGTGACAACAGGGATATGCAAAGCCTAGCCTTCCACCTAATGCAGATCGCTGTCACTACCACTCTAGATGCCACCTCATTGGCATCATAAGATGCTCTAGCCTCGTGCCTTGCTTGCTCCAGGCACTGAGCAGGGAGGGCAATGGCTTGCCTGGTTTCCTCCGTATCAGGCACTGAGGCTAGGATCTGTCCTAGCCTGGACCACAAGAACCAATCGCAGGCTGCAAAGTGGGCCTGATGTGATGCCGCGATAGAAAGAAGGAGCTGTGCTCAGCTGAAAAATCTTCTCCCCCAGAAATCGAAGTCCGCAGAGTCCGAGTGGGTCGGTCACGGTAAGGAGTGCAAGGCCCAGAGGGGGTGTCCAGAGAAGTGAAGCCCGAAGAGGGATGAGGCAGAGAACCTGGAGACCTGGGGGGCACAATACCACTGCCGTAGGTCCCTTGGGGCTTGAACAGTGGAGAATGAACATAGCCAAAGCCGATGTGCTGCTTCCCGGAAAGGAACAGACCAGGCGGGAACCATCAGGTTGGCTGCACTGTACTCGCCTAGGAAGGTGCATGTCACATGCTCAGGATTGCTGACAGGGACTGGGGTAAGATGGAGCTCATCCAACATCCTCGCGAGGAAGCGCTGATAGGAAGAGAGATCAGACACTGGGGAGATGTGGACAGATGATTCCACTCCCTCTGAGGAGGAGGAAGATGATGCAGGTGAGCTTTGAGGTTCAGGGTTCGGCTGCACAGGAGCATGGTGAAACACCTGCTGGTACATGGCATGGAGATAGGCAGGGAAATGAGCAGCGGAACCTCTGAACTGCTGCCAGGTAAGGGTTCCCCTAGGACTAGGAATATCTGGGATAGCCGAGGATGGAGACAGAGGCTCGGGGGACAAGCCCTTAGCAACAGGAGAACGGTCTCAGTGCAGCGGGGCCAAGAGAAAACTCCCCGCAAGGACAGAAATCCGAAGGCCCCAGCAGTTAACAGTCGTTTAACCAGATCGGAATGGTCAGAGCTGTGCCCATGGGAAGAAATTCCCCCATGAGGTGACCAGGACCGTGTAAGTCCAGAAGGATGGCCCCTGACCTCAGAAGTTGAAGACCCTCTCAAGGACCTAACCAAGGAAGAGCTAGGGTCTGCACTGCGACTCCTCTCAGAACCCCAGACAGGCTCCAGTGAGGGCACGCTGCACCAGACCCCTACTCCTCAACCCTTAGAGTCGGAGAGGGACCTCGTCCTCACAGCCACCAGCCTAGGTAGCTGACAACTCCAGGCAGTCTCTGAGGAGTCCACCCAGGACGCAGTACCCTCCCCTTCCTGGCGTGCCACGGGCAGTCCCAAACTTGGACTGTCCAAACACACCAGGGAAGGGGGTGCCCCAACTGGAGGGGCAGAAGTGCCAGTGGCCCCAGGTTGCATGGCGGTAGCCACGGAGAGCACCGCTGGCTGGTCAGTACCACTGACCCTAGGGCCTACCGGCAATGACTGAACCCCAAAGGGAGGCTGAGTGGGGGCTGAAGTGCTGGAAACGGAGGGGATCAAAGGATTCCAAAGAATCTGGGAGCCAATCTGGATCAGACCCAGAGTCCGACTCCGAGGGGGTAGACTTCGAGGTCCAATGCCAGATGACTTCTCGACCCCCCCCCCTCAGTTTCTGGACCACGAGTCGGACCACCCTCCACCTTGGCACTGCAAATGGCACCGGAGTGAAGCATGACACCGCACCTGACAACACCACCCTCCCCGGTGCTGCGAACGGCACCGGAGTCGGGTGTGACACAGAGCATGGTGCTGCCAGAGCTAAGGTCAGCGTCGCCCCATCCCAGGTGCCGCAAATGTCACCAGAGTTAGGAGCAGTGCGGCTTCAGTCGATTAGCGCTTTGAAGGCAGAAACTGAAACAGGCCCAGAAACCGCTGGCACTACTCCCGGGCGCCGCTGTCATCCCCAATGCCGCAAAACAACGCCAGAAGCAACAGTAGCACCAAGAGCGGCCCAGCATCGACCGTTCGCTGCCCTCAAGCCCACGGTGCCGCAAATGGCACGGTTACCAAAGCGGCGCTACCGGACTACACGAGGGCGGTGCGGTCCAGACCTGGAGGAGCCCAGAACACGGCGCAGGGGCTTCACCTCCGAAGAGGAGACTGCCAGCGGTGCCTCTTGACTGTCCCGAGAGGACAGACTGGAGCCTCCTGCACCGCGGAAGAAGCCCCCGCCGTGACAAGGCTAAGAGAGGCAGAGGTCCCCTCCTCCATGGGCTGTATAGGATCGGAAGGGGACCCGGAGGAAGGGCCGAGAATCCTTGCCATGTCCTGCTGACTGCGAACCCATCCTTCGAAAGTCGGCGGCGCACATCCAGCTTTAAACACACAGATTTCGACAACTCGGTGGTACATGGAGAAGTAGGCATCGCAGTTGTCCATGTCATGGGTCGGGCCAAGCAGCGGTCATGCTGGTCCGTCACAGAACAGAGGCGGCTACAGGGGCACTGACACATAGGAGGCCGCCCCGCTTTCGATGGATTCTTGCCCCCCAGACGAGATATGACCATACGAGAAATAAAGACAAAAACAGTACTCGACGCTGTGTAACAGTAAAAGAACGATCTTACCGGCCAGAAGCGATGTCAAGCAGGGCGAACAAAACGGAGGCAATACAGACACAAGGCCAACGAACTAGGCCGCAAGAAAAAATTACTCACCTTAGTAATGTTGTTTCTTCTAATGGAGTCTTGCTATATTATGACATATGCAGTATAACCCCAGGTTAGAACTGCTCCGGAGGTGAAAGAGTTAACTTTCCATGCAAGGCATGGAACCTTGAGCTGAAGCTCGGTTGGAATACTTTGTCTGTTGATGCTCAAACTCAAACTGTCAGATCTTCTACGAGCAAAACTCACTAAGGTTCTGTGTGAAGCCAAACCTACTCTAGCCCACTGGCTACTTAACTACAAAACACATTTTGTTCTTGATCCCAAACAAAGACTCAAGTCAGGGGATTCAAGAAAAAAAAAAAATATATAAGACACACTAAGCACCCTAAGAAGAGTGAGAAATAAAGTGGGCATCTATGAAATGCCAAGATTGCCCTGCCACCACCTCCCAAAAGTAAAAGGTTCTGAGAGGGCAGGCTGGGGGAGGAGGTCATAATATAGCAAGACTCCATTAGAAGAAACATTACTAAGGTGAGTAATTTTTTCTTCAAACAACATGAAGTCTTGCTACATTATGACATGTGCAGATTACACAGCAGTACCTCCAAGGAGGAGGGACAGAACCTACTTAGGAAATAGGCTCTGAAGCACAGCTGTGCCAAATCGAGCATCACTCCTAGCCTGGATGTCCAGGGAGTAATGCTTAGTAAAAGTGTGAACTGTTTTCCAGGTAGCTGCTTGACATATCTCTAGGATAGGGATGTCCCTGGCAGCAGCCAGAGACGCAGCTGTACCTCTGGTAGAGTGAGCCCTCAGGCCTGAGGGGGGAACCTTACCCAGTTTTTCATAACAAAATTGGATACAAGAGACAATCCACCTGGCAATGGATCTTTAGTGGCAGGTTTTCCTTTTCCAACCTCACCATAAGTGAGGAACAATTGGAGAGTCAAACCTGTGACCCTTAGTACGTTCTATATAGTAACTAAGGGCTCTTTTGACATCTGAACTGTGCAATCTCCTCTCGCAGAGGAGGAATGGTCAGTGAAGTACACAGGAAGAGACATGGATTGATTAAGGTGGAAGTCTGAAACCACCTTAGGCAAAACTTTCTGTTAGTCCTGAGGACCACCTTATCTCTGTGAAAGGAGATAAAATCAGGCTCCACTGACAATGCTTGCAATTCACTTATCGCCTGGCAGAAGTGATGGCTACAAACGCAGTTTTCCAAGTCAAGTACTAAGCTCTGCTGAAGACAATGGCTCAAAGGGGTTGCATAAGCTGGGCAATGCAAATATTAAGATCCCAAGCAGGGGGCAGGGTCCCTGAATGGGATTGGTGTGCAGCAACCCCTTGAAAAATTTAGTGAATACAGGATGAGCTGAAAAGGAAGAGGGTTTACCTGCTGATAGGAAAGCAGACACGGCTGCCAGGTGCACTTTAGGGTAGCTGGTCTAAGCTAGCAAATTCAAATGCACCAAATAATCTAAGATTGTGGGCAAGTCAGCAGATTCTGGGAAATGTGCTTGCCAGGCACCATATGAAAACCTCTTCCATTTGGAATTATAAGTGGCCCTGGTAGAAGGCTTTCTAGAGGCCTTCAAAATATCAATACACCTTGGGAAAGGTGTAGGTCAACAAACTCTAACTCCTCAAGAGCCAAGCCTTGAGATTGAGAGATTTGAGGTTGGGTGCAAACCCTCCCTGGGCACAGGATAACAGGTTGTGATTCCTGGGAAGGCACAGGGAAGGTGGACTACTAAGGACAAAGGAGAGAGTACCAGGGCTGCCTGGCCCAATCTGGGGCAATCAGGATCACCTTGCAGGTTGAGATCTGATTTTGACTAGCTCTTGAACAGGAGGAGGAAGGGAAAGCATAGAAACTTCCTTCCCAACTGAAAGGAAGGCATCCAGAGGGACTGAGCCAACACTGGGGCCTGCAACAAAAAGGGGAAGTTGGTGATTGTCTGGGGCTGCAAAAGATCTATCTCGGGGTGCCCCATCTGGCAAATACTACCTCCAATACTAGGGGATCAAGGCCCATTCGTGATGGCCCTGGGAAATCCTGCTGAGAGCATCTGCCAGGACATTGTCCTTGCCTGGGAGGTGAACTGCTGTAAGGGAGGTGTTCAGGGAATAAGCCAGAGACCACAACTTCATCGCTTCGGTGCACAAGGCCGTAGACCGAGTGCCCCCTTGCTTGTTGATGTACCACATCGTAGTGGTGTTGTCTGTTCTGACCTGAACCACTTTGTTCTGAATAGATGTGGAAAAAACTTGAAGTGCTAGAAAAACTGCTCTGAGTTCCAACAGATTGATGTGGAGCAGAGATTCCTGAGGGGACCACAATCCCTGGGTAGTGAGGTCACCCATGTGAGCTCCCCACCCCAAGAGGGCTGCATCTGTCGTAAGGACTAAGGAGTGAGACTGGGGGGTGAAAGGGACCCCCTGTCTCAGATTGCTCTGGTCCTGCCACCACTGAAGGGCCTGGATCAGAGTCCGAGTCACTGGGATCAATTTGGTTAGAGGGTCCCTCTTTTGAGACCAAAAGGCTCTCAAATGGAACTGGACGTCCCTCATCTGAAACCTTGCTCCCTGCACTACTGCTGTAGAGGCAGCCATATGCCCTAGGAGCTGAAGAAAGTGCCTTGCTGGTCGAGAGACCTGAAGGGTGAAAGAAGAGGCCAGAGAGACCAGGGTCCTTGCTCTTTCCAGAGGAAGGAAGGCTCTGGCCTCTTTTGTGTTCAGTTCTGCACCTATGAAGGTGAGAGCTGGACAGGCTCTAGGACTGACTTTGGGAGATTGAGAAGGAAACCTAGAGATGTGAGCAGTTGCTGAGTTACCTGAAGGTGTAGTGTAACCCCTAGATGGCGCTATCCCAGGGGCTACTACCCCTGCCTGATTTGCCACTAACAGGTTGAGGGGCCTGGATCCAATGGCGGGTGCCTCCACCCAGAGGTCAGGGTTTGCAATAGTTAAACTAACTTGGTCACAGCCCTCTGGGACACTGCAACCCCCCTTTCTTCCCACTAGTGGCCCACACAATATATCAGAATTACCTTCACAGTATACACTTACCCCCAGGTCTGGTTCCGGCACTGGGACCTCCTGTGAAATAAGATACAGTGCAACAATCACAGTACAGTACTTTAACATAGACAAATACCTCAGGCAGTATAACTTTGCTTAAACAAGTAGCTCTGATTTATTTAGGGGGATATAACAAGGACAGGGGGAAATCAGGTTAATTAACTTATCACTCTACTCATCTACCTATGGCTCTGTGCACAGGCCTATCCCTACCAGTTACTGTCCCTGGGTACCCAAGCCCTAGTGGCTGAGTCAAACCGTGGCAGCTGGTGGGGCCCTTTCCCAGAGAAAAGAAAAATTAGTTTAAACAGTCAGCAGTACAGTGATTCCATTTGGATTCAATGTGGCAATTCAACAAGGAAGCGACCCTGAATTAGTACTCACGACCTCCAAACAAGATAGGGTCCTTCAATGTCAGCAGGGCTACTCTTGAGCTCCACAGTCTCCTCACACATTTATATGGCAAAAGAAAGTACTATACCAGGCAGGCTGCTTCTCTATCCCGATCGCAATTACTGCACAATGCCGAGAGAACACACAGCAGATTCAGTTCCTGACAGACAGAGTGCAATTCATAATTTCTCCAGTCTTCTAGGGTGAGCCTGGTTTCTATTCTTCAGATATCCTTTGATTCTGTTCACAGGACGGATTCAGTCCTAACAAGCAGTTACACAAGCTGCAGACCGGAACTCTGGGCCTTACACACGTTTCCCGACTAAAACTGCACACTGAAAAAGCACAGGGCTCCTTCCTTCTTCACTCCAGAGCTAAACTGAAAAACTTCAACAGACAAAACCGGGCACTTCCTTTGAGTTCCTCCCAGTTCTTGACTGGATTGGCTGTCACTCACAATAGACTGCTGCTGTTGGTCCAAAAAGGCGACGAAGTCTAAACTACATCTCCCAGAGTCACTGCCCATACAATCCTCTTGTGGCTGCTCAGATTATGAGTCAAGTTCTGATTAGTCAAGGCACCATTTTAGAGCTAGCTTACCCCACACTGATTGGTCCAGTTCAGCAGTTCAAAACCAGAATGGGGAACTAGTCAGACACAGTTCTGACTGCAAAGAAAAGCAGGTTAGACAAACTGTATTTTCATTATTACTCTAAATGGTTTCTGCAAACAGTTACATCTTTCAGATAGGTTCCCTTTGTACTCCTAGTGACTGCAAAAATAGAGTGAATTGGCAGCAGCTCGAGTGGTACTCAAACAGAGAAGCACACAGTCCCCCCATACAAACTAATTATGTCTGCAAACAGACAGCTCTTAAAGAGACAGTACCAGAGGCTCTAAAAACACTCACTGATAAATGGCTTAAATGCCAAACACCATTCAGGCTTGGAGCATTCAAGCAAGCTCCTGGAAGTCTTTTGGGAACCCCCATTTGCAGGGGGGTTACAGTAGTCTGACCTGATCTGGAGACTGGCCTACTATGAGCCAGTCGTCCAGATAAGGAAAGATGGCAATCCTTTGCCTTCTTAAGTGGGCAACTGCTACTGCCAGGCATTTTGTGAATACCCTCGGGGCCGAGGTGAGGCCGAGGGCATTGCTCTGAACTGATAATGGCCTGAGGGCAGTTGATTGAGGTACTTTCGATGGGGCTTCTGATAAGAACATGGAAGTAGGCATCCTTGAGGTCCAGGGAGGCTAGCCAGTCCCTGGCCTTAGAGGTAAAATAATTCCCAGAGTCACCATTTTGAACTTTGGTTTAAAAGGTGCTTGTTTAAGTATCTGAGATCTAGGATGGGCCGCCATTCTCCTGTCTTTTTTGGGGTAAGGAAGTACCTGGAGTACAACCCTTTGCCCTAGTGTAGGGGTGGAACCCTCTCCACAGCTCTGAGAGCCAGGAGGGTAGAAACTTCTGTTTCTAGGGCAAGAGCCTCTGATGGATTTGCAGGTGGAAAGGATCTGATTCTCATCTTTGGAAACTTTTTGAAGCTGAGAACCAGTCCCTGGCTTACTACTTCCAGGACCCACTTGTCTGCTGTTAAAGACCTCCAGTCCTGGACAAAGTAACAGCTACCCCCTACGGTAGAGGAGAGTGGCCCTGGCCACCCCATCAGGGAGTCTGCTTGGCAGGGCTTTAGGCTGAGGGGTAGAAGTGGGCTTACTTGTGCCCCATCTGCCTCTCCCTCTGAGAGAACCCCCTCTGGGCATAAGCAGAAGAGGAGGCCTGGAGAAGCAGTAAAAGGCCTATGAAAAGGCCTGCCCCTGCCCCTGAGATGCTGCCTTTGAGGTGGCTTGCCTTTCTTTGGCCTGTGCACTCCTATAGGTGGTCCTATAATTCATCCATTTTCTTCATATAATTCTCTGTCTGCTCCCCAAACAGAGAATTACCCACAACAGGAAAATCCATAGCCTTAGACTGGGTATCCTGTGACAGGGTAGTACATCTGAGCCAAGCTATTCTGCGAAGTGCCACAGATGTAGCCATGACCCTTGATGACACATCATTAGAGTCTACTGCAGCACGAAATTGCACCTTGGATGCCTCAATACCATCCGCAGCCATCTGCTCCAGCTCCCTGGCAAGCTGGTCAGGGACTTGTTTGCTAGGGCCAGCACAGTATCCCATCTGGACTTCTGGTACCTAGCAGCAAAACCATATAATTTGCCTGTGAGTCCTAAAGATGCTGCCATGTATTGTTTCTTTGCCATGGCATCCATCTTCTAGAGTCCTTTTCAGGAGGGTGCGAGGCTAGGGGAATATTTGCTTGTCACAAGCTGCAGCCTGCACTACCCCACATGGCTGCACTGCTGAGAGAACTTCGGTATCAGAGCCTGATAAAGTATACCTCTTGTCCATCCTTTTATCAACAGGGAGGATGGGTGAGGAGTTTTAAATTTTTACTGTCTGTTTCCTAAAAGATTTATGCAAGGGAATAGACAGTCTCCTAGACTCTGGAATGTCCATCATTTCTACATAAATCAGGCTCCTCTTGGTCATCAACAGCTTCCTCAACAGGGAGTTGAAGAGTTTCAGCAACTTTCTTATAGAACATAAAATGAGAAGGGGACTCAGATAGCCTGGGGGAGACCCCAGGCGGCCTGTCTGGAGAGATGTCAGTTTAATGGACACATCAGACCTTCAAAATCACATTCACTCTCCCAAATTCCTCCTCCTCCCCTCCGGTTCATAAAAATCCTCAAAATCAAAATCTTGAACGGTGGAACCGACCGAACCGACCGCTTTCCTAATGGTGCGGTTCGGACGGAACGAGAGAAAGTGCCTGGACAATTTGAATTGCTTTAGCTATTTCTTCAACGTTGGAGAAAGAACTTTTGGCTCCAAACTAGCTGCTTTTCTAGCCCTTTAGTTGGAACGGCTCCTCAGAGCTGGCTCTTCGTTGCCGAGGAAGCATCGCCCCTGGTCAGAGGCACTCCCTCGATTCGGTTGAACCGAACCGGAGCTAGCCCCATCGGGTCAGCGGACTTTTTGGCCTCCCTTTCCCTGAGCCTACCAACTCTCTTTTCCACGGTGGCAGCAGGAAAATTCTTACAAATCTGGCAGTCTGCATTGAGGTGGTCAAACCCCAGACAATATACACAAGTGGTGTGTGGGTCAGCCTTAGCAAAGGCTTCCCCACAGAGACCACAGTGTTGAAATCCAGTGGGCCCGGTTTTTCTTTAGGGTTTCTCAGACATAGTGCCAGCCTAACCAAACTTGCCCGTTAATGGCAATCCGCCATGCAAGACTCCCTTATCGGTTCCCAGCCGTGTCACGGGCCGTGGAAAAAACCGTAATGAAATCCGTTTTTTTTAGAACTGATAAGAACCGGGAACCGCACTCTAAAGGACTAGAAAGTCTATAAAAAACAACCCGATCGGTTCAAACTGAACCGAAAACACGTTTACAAGTTCCACACAGAAGAAAATAAATGTAAGCCTATCTATTACTTACGATACCACAGACAGAGCTTGAATCGACCGGTTGCGGTTTAATTTCGGTTAAGAAACCGAAAAAATAAAACTTTTAACCGACAAATGAACCGAGCAGAAGGAGAACTCTCCGGAGCGACTGTTCAGTGAGGCAGAGTAAAGAATCTGACAGTTTGAGTTTGAGCATCAACAGACAGAGTGTTCAACCGAGCTCGCGCGCTCAAGGTTCCATGCCTTGCATGGAAAGTTAACTCTTTCACCTCCGGAGCAGTTCTAACCTGGGGTTATACTGCATATCTCATAATACAGCAAGACTTCATGTTGTTTGAAATCTTGATAGTAGAACAGTCTCCACATGAGGTCTTCACTCGATGGTGAGAGAGAAAGAACTGGGGCTGGGGCAGAGTCGACAGATAACGGCCAACCCGCGAGCGCCACGTAGAATGTCAGTCTCGAGGGGGGCACCGGCCCTGTGTCGACTCCACCCATAAAAAAAAGTCTCCTGTGGGGTCCTAGCTCCGGCGCTGAACCCACTAGTGATGAATGGTGAAGACTGACACAGATAAGATCTAGAGGGCATATAGAGGCAATGTGAAGGGGGCGATTCTTCATGGAGAGAGTGGTGAAGGCCTACAATAAATTACCAGAAGAGGTGATGGAGGCGCAAACAGCTGAGGGATTTAAGAGGGCATGGGACAGACATACAGGATTGGGAAGTGAGGAGAAGGGGAGGGCCCGTAAGAATGGAGATGAGTGGGGGGAGGGCAGACTTGATGGGACAATGAGGTCCTTTTCTGCCATCAGATTTCTGTGATTCTGTGTTTCAGCCTTCGAATTCCTTACTGCACTCCCTGCTTCCCTCCATTTCTCCTGATACACCTCCCTATTCCCCCCCCCCCCACCACTTAGACAGAAACTTTATTTTTATACAGGAAAAAATGTGTTGTTAGGGTTATACAACCCAGTTCACAAGACAGTCCTGTTTGTTTCCTTGTAAGTTCCTCAAAATATACATACAAATATCATATGTAGACGTAGTACAAAAACAATATACATATACAATATAATATATGCTTCTCCTTCTACCTTCTGAATACTACCTTTTTAGCCTTGCCTTTTCCACCACCTCTTTCAAGAACCACAGTGGTCTCTTTTTCCTCCTGCTTTTGCTCAGCTGCTTGCCGTAGAGGTTTGCTGCCTTCCCTATGGTCCTTTTTATCCTCGCCCACTGTTCCTCCACCCCATCCATGTCACTCCCCCCTGCCAAGTCATCCCTGAGGCATTCACCCCTTTTTTTAAATCTGCCCTTCTGAAGTCCAGGACCCTTGCCCTTGTGTGGTTCAATTCCACAGCCAGCCCCTTCAGTTGAGGCATTCGAAGCCCACCTCAAGACCTTCTAATTCAGCCAGGCATTCCCAGACACTGTGCTTTAGATACTGCTTCCGAGACATTCTGTGAAATGGCCCCATAGGATTCTGTTGCTAGGTCAGGCCCCCATTTTAGATGGTCTGCTTTTCAGTATTTAATTGGCATGTTTTGTATTTTATGTATTGTGTTTTACTTGTTCTTGGATGTATTTTGATTGTGTGGCGCTCACAGCCTCTGAGATTGGGCGCCTGAAAAATAACATTTATAAAATATAAGGAGGCAGTATAGTGCAGTGGTTTAAGGCTCTGAGCTGCAAACCTGGAGATCTGGGTTTGAATCCCACAGCCCCCACTTGCATACCGTGTGACCCTGAGCAAGTCACTTAACTTCCCTGTGCTCCCAGGTCACAGCTGTAAACAAGCATTCAGCTTAGTGTGTCTCTCCTGGTAAAATAATAAAAAAATAAAATATCTGTCTTGCCTTATACTCAACCACACTTTACAATGATCACTATTCTCCAGGTGGCCGCCTACCTTGACATCTGCAACACTGTCCCTGTCAGTGAGCACCTGGTCCAGTACTGACCCATCACAAGTGGGTTGGCAGGAAGGTCTTGTCATAACAACCTGATTTTGTTCTTTGACTGGGTGACCAAGGAAGCAGACAAGGGCCACGCTACGGATCTGCTGTACTTTGACTTCAGGAAGGCATCTGATTCCCTACCATATAAAAGTTTTTTAAAAAAGATGGAAGACCTGGGTATAGCTAAAACTGTAGTGAACTGGATGGATAGTTGGCTAGAAGGGAGGCAGCAGAGGGTGTTGGTCAACAGGGTTAAATTAGAGGAAAGGGACTTCCGGCTGAGCTGCCAGAGGGAATGCAGCACTGAAGAAACGCCGCTCCCGGGACAATCAGACCCCCAAAACCTAAACAAAACCAGAAAAACTCGGACACAGAGAACCGGGGAGTCAGGAACCTGAATGGAAGACCGATAAAAGAAGAAATCAACCTCAGTTGTCGTGCAGCAAGCTAAACGAACTACTGACTCTGACGGCTGAATCAGGCCTACCAGATGCCCCGCCGACTCCTAATGGGCAACCCAGCAATGCCGCGATTTTGTCGGAGCTCAAAGGCTTCAGGGATGAAGAGAGAACTTTTCGTTCAGAGTTGTTCACAGAACTAGCCAAAACAAACCAGAAGGTAGCAGACTTGGTGTCAGCCAACACTGACACTGATGCTAGAACCGATAGCTTGGAGAGGGTTGTGGTGTATCTATTAAATGAACAAAAGTTCCTGACTGACAAATGTGAAGACCTTGAAAATAGGTCGGAGAGAAATAACCTGCGCATACATGGAGTCCCTGAGGATGAGGAGGGATGGGACATGCTTAAATTTGTGTACACTTTACTAAAGGAAGTCTTGCAGCTTGATCCAGCCACTAAACTCAACACAAAACATGCTCATAGAGCACTCACTCCAAAACCACAGCAGGCCGACCAGAGACCACGCTCTATAGTGCTCAGGCTGCCGAACTATACAGTAAAACAGCAGTTGCTGACACGAACGTGGCATATGAGGGACATTCAATACAAAGGCAGACGTCTTTATTTTGATAACGATTACTCCCCCAACATAGCAGCCAAACGAAGGGCTTATGCCCCATTACTCTGCATCCTGAAGCAGCAACAGTTGAAGTTCTTTATCCCATACCCAACAAAACTCACAATAATGTTCTCTGAAGGCCCACAAACCTTTAAAACTCCAGATGAAGCAAGTAAACTCTCCAGATCAAGAATATAGCGGTGGCTCAGCAGACGACAACAGACCCCAAGGATATGGAGGCACACCAGTCAGGAAATCTATGGGAAAAGACGCAGAATGCACAATCCAGAAAGCGATAAGGCTACTCATCCCTACAGGATATTAAAAAACTTGCATAAATTCCAGAGAACTGCACCTGAGTGACCCCTAGAACAGGGAGTTCTGGTGACTTTTTCAGCCTACGAGAAGGGTCAGGGCCTCTTCTTATTTTTAGGGACGTTACCTGCATGACCCGAGGAGATAACCGAGGGAACTCAATGGAACTGTTACTATATTAAGTGTGACTTTCTTTATTACAGGACGGTATCACAATGTATCCTTTACAGTTATTGGGGAGGGGAATGGAACACAGCCTTGCATGGTTAACATAAGGTAACATACTTCAGATTTGGAGCCCTCAAGGCATATATGAGTCTGGGGCATCGGGGATGAGCAAGTGAAAGCTTTATTTTTTTTTTTATCCCCAACCCCCCACCCTGTTTCTTTGTATTACCCTTGGCTATTATTCTTTAATGGGTAATGGGCTCCCTCACCAACCCCAACCTGGATCATTATAGTTGGGTCCCATGAGACAAACCCATAAACATGCATCCTGCTAGCGACAGCCACGTGCAGCATATATCTGGGCAACATTTATTGTTCGAACATCTGATATGCCTGGAGCTGCGTGTGCTGATCGCCTGCGCCATGTTAGTCCTGTGCTTACATGGCGCTGGGGGCCCACGTTGGATTCGTGAGTCTTCCCCCATAGGGAAATATCACTCTTCCCATTACAGGAGGGAGTAGAGATCCCTCCCTACCTAGGGAGCCACTACAGATCTTTTCTGTGCGTCCTGTAAATAAGTTACTGATTTGTTATTATGATTGGAACCTTAATAAGGAGTGTCATAAGTTACACTTCACGGCAAAGCATGACCCTCTAATTCACTCCTGGTGGTTACCACGAATTAAGACATTTGTCAAGTTTATCAGGTTATATTTTAATGCCGGGAGTGCTAACATACCACCACTAGAGGGCTACAAAAATGGTTTTCAAATGCTGACTTTGTTTTGGTTGTATAAAACTGTTTTCAGTTCTATCACCCTATCTTATGGGTGTACTTCATTAATAGATGGTAGATTTAATCTGTTAAAATTAGGCAATGGGGCTCAGATACACAGAAAGTTAAGCTTGTCCACTTAGTACAGACTGATATTGCTTGCCAGCACTTTGTACTCTGGAGAATAGAGAGGGAACAGTGTAACTTCCTGAGCTGGAAGGAGAAATTAAGGGGAACTGGGTCCACATATAAAGTACTTGTCAGCTGCGTAGATGGGAAGTCCTCTCTAGTACTATCCCTTAATATCAATGGGATTCATAGTCCATTTAAGCGGTCTCACTTACTGCAATTCATTGGAAAAAGGACAGCCCAGAGGTCATTTTTTTGCAGGAGACCCATTTGTCTGCTCTTGAGTATGAGGAATTCACCAAGTGGGGGTTTCCAACGGTGATAGCCTCATCCCACAGCTAGGGCAGGAGACAGGGAGACGCTATCCTTATCAGAAGGGGAGTGCCATTTGACCGTCAGCGAATGATTACAGACCCAGAGAGGAGATGTGCCATTGCCACCGGCACATTACATGCCCGCCCAGTCACCCTAGCTTCTGTCTAATTCCCCAGGGTCTCAAAGGGATTGGATCAGAAATTTTTTTCACAACTCCTGGAAGTCCTTCAGTGGCAGCTTCTGATGGGTGGAAACCTGAATATAACCCTGAATCTGGCCAAAGATGCCTCAGTTTACCTCCCCCATAGGACCAATCCTCTGCAGAAATATGTGAAGGGCCCGACTGCCTCACTGGGACTAGTCGATATTTGGCGCCACTGCTTTCCCTCTCAAAGGGATATACCCACCTGGCTTCTGTATCAGGGGTGGCATCTCGGATTGACTATATATTTAGCATCTCAGAGCATCTCGAGGTATTACACGATACCTCATGGCATGGGGTGACCATACTGTCAGATCATGCCCCAATATACGCTAGATTCAATTTGGGCGGGGGACATAAAACGAATTTTTGGCATTTTAATTTGATGCACCTTAGAGCCCCGAAGTTCAACCAGATGATTAAGGATAGGTTTCCACAGATTTTGGAGGAGAATGGCAGCCCGGATGTCTCGGCAGTGATGCTGTGGGCCACCCTTAAGATGGTGTTATGGGGAGACATCACTGCCTACTCTTCTAAAAAAAAAACAGAGAGAGGGAAAAGCAGCTGAGTGGGCTCCAGAGGGAGCTGAAGGATTTGCAATCTGTATATGTCCTAGGAGACAAAACTGTAAAACTACAATTATTAACCACAAAACAAAAAATCCAAAAATACCTAGACCAAAAAACAGAGCAACAGCTTTTTTACCTTAAGCTTACAGCCCATGAGGGGGGACCCAAAGGGGCCAGGAACCTTGCCCGTAAACTCACAATGCACAAGGCAATAACCTGCATCTTGACTATGAAAGACCCAGAAATGGGGAAATTAGAGCACTACCCAAAAGCAATTAGAAAGATCAAGGCTGAATATTATAGGGACTTGTATGGGGCAGAGCCTGAAGATCGTAGCCAACAGACAGAGTCCTACCTCAACAAGTTACAACTTCCTAAACTGACTGCTTCACATATCACATAAAGACACCTTGAAAGCCCCTATAACAGTAGCTGAGGTAGAAGGTGTGCTGCAGAAAGCTAAAACCCAGAAAGCCCCAAGACCCGATGGCTACCAACTGGAGTTTTATAAAGCTTATAGGGAGGAATTAATACCACCTTACTTCATGCACTCCATGAGATACAGAAAGGAGGTCCACCCCCCTTCCTGGCAGTACGCAGTGATATCTGCCATACTTAAACAGGATAAAGATCCTAAATTTCCCTCATCCAATAGGTCAATCTCAATGTTAAATTTCGATTACAAAATACACATGTCCATATTGGCAAACAGGCTTGAAAATATCATGCCTCTGTTGATTAACCCTGATCAGGTTGGCTTTATTAAAAACAGGCAAGTGCATGATGTAGTGCGACGAACCTATCTACTTGAAGAATATGCAGCAACACACTCAATCCCCCTAGCACTCATTGGATTAGATGCCGAAAAGGCATTCGATAGGGTTGCCTGGCCTTTTTTATGGGCAACCCTATCTAGGTTTGGCCTCCCTGAAGAAATCATCTGACAGTTGCAAAATGTTTATAAACATCCCAGGGCATATTTAAAATTAGACGGCTCTATCTCTGACCCTTTTCTCCTATAGAGGGGAACCCACCAGGGGTGTCCCCTCTCCCCCTTGTTGTTTGCCCCGTATCTTGAACTCTTGGCCCAGGCCATTAAAGCACACCTGGGAATTGAGGGTATACCCATGGAAGACACAATACATAGAATTTCCTTATTTGCTGATGACATCCGCCTCTCTGCGACTTCTCCAGCTATATCAATCCCAAAGGTTTGGTAACAGCTGGAGGCGTATGGAGAGGTCTCAGGATATAAAATTAATCAACAAAAAACAGAGGTATTGCTCTGTGATTATACCCACTCCCTAACTCTAAAACGAGCATATCCCTTTAAGTGGCACAAACAAACGATGCGGTACTTGGGGATCTGCCTCACCAAAAACCCGATACACGCAGACATAGTGAATTCTGAACCCCTAACTCAAAATTTAACTGAAGATCTTGCAAGATGGTCACATACACCATTACGTTATCTGGCACGTATAGAAACTATTAAGCAAAACATATTTCCCCAAATGTTATTTTTCTTGCAGACGTTACCAATTATGCCAACTCCGGTATATTTTCGGACCTGGAATAGGCACATCTCCCGCTTTATATGGCAGGGGAAGTCTCCCAAGATCCGATACTCCTTGTTACAGTTACCTAGAGACAGAGGAGGCCTATACCTACCTAACCTCTTAGAACATGCCCGGGCTTACAAATTAAAAGGTCTTGCTCTCTTGGATAAACCCTTACTATGATATGCCCCGGAAACAATTCGAACTGACCTGAAGCAACATTTTCAATTTAACAGACAATCCTTCTAGACACCTCCTGGGATGCTTACCCCCTCCGAGTTCCCACAGTCTACTGCCAAGGTGTTAAAGCAGTGGCTCCATGTGCTTAACAAAAGATTTACGCCCAGGGAGGCAATCCTTCTCAGATCCCTGGTGACAAACAGTGCCTTCCCACCTAATGCCATGAACAAATCTATGTTTCGGGGTTACAAATATAAAGTTAAACATATCTTTCACCTGGTGGGGCCAAGAGGCATATATTCATTCGTGCAGCTACAATCACAATACAAATTGCCCCAGATCTTCTTCCATAAATATCTGCAGTTAAAATCTTACCTGCAGCCTATGGAGGAGGCCCTGGCAGCAGTAGCTGAGAATCCCTCCTTACTAATAAAGCTATTCCAGTCCCAGAGGCAGTGTGCTAATATGGACCACTGCATCAGTCTTGTCTATGCTGCCTTGAGCGAGAGGACCAGTGACTCCACTGAACTCATTTGGGCCAGATGGTCCTTGGAAAGAATATGCGTGGAAGTTAAGATACAGATTCTTTCGCACTCCTGCAGAGGTTGCCAGGTTTGCAGGGGACCCTGAGGGTAAATGCTGGAGGGGGTGTGGAACTGTCCAGGCAGATCAGGCCCACATTTTGTGGGAATGCAATTTGCTGGACTGCTACTGGAAGGAGGTAGTGCAGGAGCGGGTGGTGATACATGAAGTCCCAGACCTTTTCACTCCTGGGTATATATTAACTGCCACTACCCCTACCCCATTTGGACTGAAAGTAGACAAGACTATTTACCTACATACCACACTGACGTTGTTTGCAGCAAAAAAGGTAATAACCAGATTGTGGGGAACAAACAGATAACCAACAAAGGGAGCATGGCTAGACGTGGCAAGAGAAATGTATAGTCTGGGGAGGATGGCAGCCAGATTAAGGGACAGAGTGGAGGCTTCTGACACAAAATGGAGGAGATGGACTCTATATCAACTAAACACTTATCCTGATTCCGTTCCCTGAGATTAATCAAATAAATGTACAAGTTAAGATGATAATTGAGACTTTTCCTTTCTATGGGATTAATTGGGAATTGTGCTGAGAGCAGTTTTTAATGTAAAATTTTACATGCTGAACAATCTGTACATGTAACCATATTTATATGTCTGTAAATACCCTTGCGCCTAATAAAAACTTTATTATTTAAAAAAAAAAAAAATTTAGAGGAAAGGGAGGTTACTGGCGGGGTTCCACAGTGATCTGTCCTGGGTCCGCTCCTCTTCAACATGTTCATTAGCAACATTTTCATTTATGACTTTGGTTACTGGGTAAATACACTGATCCAAAGGACCATTTTCAGGCATGACCTGGGCCACGGGAGTGGCATAGCAAGGACAAGGAATACATTCATACATATATTTGTAAACGTAACATATTTACAAAGAATACAGTTAGTATAGTATAGGAAATACTGGCTGAGAAATAAGAGATAAGCAACTTGACAAATGCAAACCTAAATATCAGTTACCTACACAGCGATGAACAAGGATTGATAAAGAACAAGTACATACAATCATGGAATCATAAACTGTACAAGTGAATGGTATATAATTAGCAAGGAGTACCGGTAGTACAGTACAGTGACAATTTTGGATGAACATCCACTTGACAATTGCATCATTAAGTAAGGTTGACAGGCTCATAGAAGCAGAGAACCAAGTAGGCAATGGTCGAGAGGCATAGGAGGCAAGAGCTAAGATGGCAGTAAACATTTTCCCACATTACTGTAACTTGACCACCCAACTGGCCTGGCAACCACTGAAGCATAGATGCAGGAGAGGGTAAAGGCACAAGTGCAGCAGAAAAAAATGAGAGAAAGGAGAGGCATGGCTGCTGGGGGGATACCTGGATAAACAGTTACATCGAAATTCCCCAAGGAGCCAGGTTTTGAAACTAGATTTGTAGGTGAGATAAGAGGAAGCTGATCTGAGAGATGAGGGAAGATTGTTCCACAGAGAGCGAGTGGCAACTGATAGAGCCTTTTACCCATACCAGTAATAGTCAGAGTTTCCCAAGGGGGGACAACGAGGAGCAAGAGTCCTAGTACAATGTCTCGTCTATAGGAGGGAGGGGGCACTTCCCAAGTCCGGAGGGTGCTGTCGACGCAGCCAAGGGAGAAGTCAAAGCAAGCTCTCAGCGGTAGCCAGCCTAGGGACCGGTAAAGGTCACAGTGGTGGGTAGTGAACAGGGCAAGTAGGGCAAATCGGCAGACACTGTTGTAGACAAGATGCGAGTCAGGCTTGAAGGGCAGCAGATACATGCGCTTATATGGGAGCACAGTAGTTCAGGATGGGAGGAGATTTCCAACAGCGACAGCCAGGTGGGCCTCCTTAGATAAGTAGCGTTTGATACGATAGGCCGCCCAAAGTTTCTGATTCATTCTACAAACAGCCAGGTTAATGTGTTCGGCAAAGGAGAAGGAAGGGTCCAGAGTTACCACCAAGTATTTAAAGTAGGGGGCATTCTGAAGAGCAGGGCCATCCGGAAAAAAGACATGGAGGGATGAGTTTGCCTTTTGTGCCTTAGCAAGGTAGGGTTTGGACCCAAATAGTATAACCTTTGTTTTTTTACCTCATTTGCCAAGAGCAGGTTGGACGTGAACCACCCATTGGCAGAGCAGTAGTTATGTGTGAGGACAGTGGACATATTAGGAAGGGATTTTTCACTGTGGAACAGGACAAGATCATCCACATAAAGGAGGGAGTTGCAGTTAAGGCTGTCGGAGGGAAGGGTATTTGTAAATATAGAAAACAGAAGGGGTCCTAGAATGGAGCCCTGGGGGACCCCTGTATTGACAGACAGGGCAGGGGATGTGGCGGAGCCAATGTGCACAGTTTGGGAGAAGTCCGAGAGGTAACTCCGAAACCAGTTCATGGTGTTGGGGGAGAAGCCAAGCAGGGGTAATTTGGACAACAGGAGGGCATGGTTTACCATATCAAACGCCTTGGACAGGTTGACAAAACCGGCACCAGTCACATTACTGAGGTCCATGTTAGAGAGGACATGGATCAGCGAACAGAGCAAGGGCTGTCGTGGTGCTGTGGTTTTTTGTGAAAACCATGCTGCTGGTTGCACAGCAGGTTGCATTTCCCCAAGATGTTCAGACAATTGGCGATGGATGACTTTCTCAAGAAACCTACTAAGGTGAGGTATTGATATGGGTCAATAATTGCCAGAGAAGAGAGGGTTTCTGGCTTTAAAAATGGGTACCACGTTAGCCGATTTCCAGTGGTCAGGCATGGAGGAGGTGGAAAGGGCCAGGTTGAAGATATAAGTGAGAGGTTCAGAGATAGCAGGGGAGACTAGCTTTAGCATGACAGGGAAGAGGCCGTCTGAGCCGGGGCTGCCACGGTTAGAGAGAGTCCCTTAGGAACTTATAGGTTTCCTTTAGGGAAATAGCCTTAAAGTAGAAAGGGGGGAGGGCGAAACTATGAGTGTAAGGAGGGAATGAGGATGTGGTGCATGCCCTGAACTAGTTGCTATATTTGCTAGAAGTTTACTAAGGAGGGCAGAATGATCAGTAAATTTCATATTGAATGCCTGGGCAACCTCAGCCAGCTCGGTTAGATGCCCAGAAGGAGCGGCCAGCAGAATGGTGTTATTGTGTTGGCAAGGGTGTAGAAGGGAGCTATTGGAGTCCCAGAATTTTCTAGGGTTTCCGAGACTCTCCTTCTGTAGGTTGAGACAGTAGTTCTGTTTCAATGGCCTAGTCCTATATGTTTACACTGATTGTGCAGTTGCTGATATTCATTCCACAGGTTGCTGCTGGAAGGAAACCAATTGTGTGCAGTCCACTTATGGTCTCTGGCTTTCATGCGGGATAGTAATTCTTTGGTTATCCATCAGGAGCCCCCGTCTCTAACTCTCGTATTGTAACTGAGAAATGACAGTCCTGGATTGTAAGGAGGGCACTGGTGAAGAAAGCAACAGCTGAGGATACATCAATGATGGTGCAGAGGTCCTGCCAATTTATGGCCTTAACATCATCATGGAAGAGGGAGGTGTCAGGGCAGTTGAAATTGTGGAAGGAGACATACTTTGGAGGACAGCGAGAAGTCTTGGAGGACCATATAGCATATGTAGGGGAGTGGTCACTAATGGAGTCGGAAGAGGTTCCTGCTTGAAGTAACCTGTCATCCTGGTTTGTTAACATTCAGTCAAGTAGAGTGTAGGTAGAGGTGTGAGTGTTTAGACAAGTGGGGAGGGTGATAGCGTGCACTAAGTTGAGTTGTTTCAGTAGGTTGGCATGATCAGGTTCTTGGACACCTAGCCAATTAAGATTGTAGTCACCAAAGAAAATGGCGTCCCGGGGGAGACCCATAGCCAGTCAGGAAATTCTGAAGATCCTCTACTCCCCCCATGGGGGGGTTATAACAGTACCCCAAATACAGTTTCTTAGCCAAACTTAGGGTGATCTCAAGGATTAACCATTCACTAGGGGAAGTGGGCTTGGAGCAGAATAAGGTAGTAGCACATAGGAGCTCCCTAACGAATATGGCAACACCACCACCCTTCATTGCTGAAGGAATTCAGGGCAGACTGTGTCTCTTCGCACGTGATACAAAACTACGCAGGAGGGTAGACAGTGATGAGGGAATAAGGGATACACAGAGGGGGGCCTACAAAAACTACAGAGCTGCTCAAAAGTCTGGCAGTTAAAATTCAACGCCAGAAAGTGCAAGGTAATACACCTAGAGGAAAAGGAACCCCAAGACGGAGTACTAGATAGATGGGGTGAGATTTAGCACTACAGAAGAGGAACGGGATCTAGGAGTTATTATCAGTAACTCCCTTAAACAAATGAGCCAGTGCAACAAGGCCTATAGCAAGGCTAACAGGATGCTAAGATGTACCAGGAGGGATATTGATAGCAGAAGAGAAGAGGTAATACTTCCCCTATACTGATACCAGGTGAAGCCTCACCTGGAGTACTGTGCCCGGTTCTGGAGCTCTCACCTCAGAAAGGACAGGGATAGGTTGGAGACAGTGCAGCACAGAGTAACAAAAATGATTCACGGCCAGCAGGGCAACTTCTATGAGGAGTGCCTCAAGGCACTAAATATGTTCTCACTGGAAACCAGAAGGGAGAGGGGAGATATGACAGGGACCTTCAAGTTCCTTAAAGGAATTAACAAGGTAAACTGTGAGGTATTATTTACCCTGAATACCTACTCGAGGTCACATGGTCACAAGTGGAAATTAACAGGAAGGAGGTTCAGGGGGAATGTGAGGAAGTACTTCTTTACAGACAGGGTGATGGAGCCTTGGAACGGTCTGTCGGCTGAGGTGGTGGGTGCAAACACAGTCAGGGGATTCAAGCAGAAATGGGAGGAGAATGGGGATAGTACGGAGAGGGTTAGTACCCTAGAAGAACAGCAGCTTTCAGGGATTATAGGGAATAAAGGGAAGACTGGATGAACCTCTGGTCTTTTTCTGCTATCATGGTCTATGTTTCTATAGGTTCTCTGACTAGTTGCCTGAAGAATGTTGCCTGCAGGGAGTCCAGGACATCCCTGCTTCCAGATGAAGCTGCAGTTGGGAGGCTCCAATCTACATCTGGCAGACTGAAGTCCCTGACAAGCAGCACCTTTCCCTTTTCTGTCAGCACCCACTTCTCCGCTGTAATAGCAGACAAATGTGGCAAGAAGTGACTTAGCCAACCCCCGACAGGGAGCACAGACAGGGACACAATGGTGGGGGGATGAAACCCCCAACATATCACTGGGCAGCTTTTGCAGGGGCACCTCCACCCCTGCCTGCACTTCTCTTGGGGTCCTGGCCACTGAATGTGAGTTTCGGGCACCAGGTCTGGAACTGCCCCTGCTGGGGATGCTGCAGAGGACGGTTAAGCTGTAAAGGCCTGTACTGACAAGACTTTTTCTTAGGCTTTTGTTTCTGGTCTTTCTGGGATGTCACAAAGTCAAGGGTGGCAATGGACTTCTCAGTGCGGATGAGATGTCCTTCTACCCTAGGGCCTGAAGGAGACCAAAGGACGCCATAGCATAGACCTTTTTAGCAGTGTGGTAAGTCTTCCAGACTCCTTGTCTGGAGCCCTGTCCACTGGCCCCTGACCCCCAGATTTGTGGAAGGCCAAATCAGAAACTAGCATTTCAGCTGAACGGTGGTCTGAGAACCTAAAAAGGGATCCACTGAGGACCATGTAGTTTCAGAACTTGAGGGTGGAAGGTGCAGGACAGTATGCTGCCGAAGCTCCAGGGCCGATCCCAATATGGCCTCAGCCATAGGAAATCAACCCCAGGAGAATCATCCCTGTCCAAAATGTCTGTGAATGGGTACTTGACCCGTTTCTGGACTGACTCTAGCGGGACTGACATGAACCCTGAAATCAATCAGATAAGGCCTCCAAAAAACACCGTCCCATGCTCAGTAGTCAGCTCTTCAACAGATTCCCCTGTCAAGATTGTGAGTCCTTAAGGAGGCCACTGACATGAGGTTTGAGTTGTCCGAGAACTCCTCAATAATGGCCCGCAACTGTTTCTCACTGCGGATCAAATGAGTGTCTTCAGCCTGAGTGATCTCCACTGACAACTAGTCCGGCAAGGTGGCTACCGACCAGGCTCCCTGGGTTGAAGCACAGAACTTTGGCTACAGGAAAGGCGGCTCCACCTGCAGGGATGGTGAAGCAGCAGCAAGAAGCACCTGCAAGGTGTGGACCAACAAGGCCATCACTGGCAGGTATCAGGTGACCAAAGGTCAAGGGGTAGAGCCCTACCCCACCCTGCAATGGGCCACTGTTGCCACAGGAGCTCCTCATAGCACTGGTGTATCTTGCGGCAGTGCCTCTCTTCATCCAAGGTGGTCAAGAAGCATTGATAGCGATGCCTCCCGGTCAAGCGCGATCAAGAGAGGCTCAATTAGGACCTTGACCTGATGATTGACATCAAGGATAGCCTTCCATTATGGTAAATCACATGCCAAGCCATATTAACAAGGACAAGCTTAGAAGGCTCAATCACTGGTGTAGGCTGCTCCCAAGGTGAACAGATCAGGCATACCGACTGACTGGTCCAAGTCCTCCTGAGTGAGGACTGGAAGTACCAGGGTCTGTGAGATCAACTTGTTGATCTTGTCCGACAGCCGGTCAACATGCTCGAGGAAAATTTCTACAGCCTGCTGGCCAGAGACGAGGCTGACAAGCTCAATGGGTGTACCGAGAAGCTCTCGACATTCTCCTCGACCTAAGGGGTCTTGATCAGAGTAGAATGTTACAAATGCACTCTGGGGGTCAGGCCCTCTGTTCCCACAGTGCCAAACCTCGAAGTGCAATATGTGAACAGGAGACAAACAGGCTAACCCTCCAGTCTGTTTTGGGTCCGAACTACCACCAGTCTTGAGTCCTGGGGTCAAATATCTTTTCTGCTAGCACGCCCAGTTAACAGGTTCAAATATCACACCCTCTTCGGGGGAAATGCAGTGCAATAATTAACCCACAGACACACAACCTGGTTCACAATCCCCCCTGTGACTCAGTTGAAACCTTGGCACTTTATCTTGGTGCATATGGTAACATGCTGCAAGCACTTAACAGTTTTATCAGAATTATCAACACTGTCCCAGCATTCACACTCAAAATGAGGAAAAGGCTTAGGCAGGATTTCTAAGAAAAAGTTTACTAAAATTTAACATACTAAATAAAATACAAAACACAGAACATATAACAGTTATGGTACAGTCATAAAAGTAAATGGACAATTTTAAACAAATCGCCTAATACCGAGTATCTAATCCTGTTCTAGTTTCAATTAGTAAATAGTGGAGGTTAAATTACCTCCCTTAGTAGACGTGCTTCTTGAGAGTGTGTTCTTTCAGGAGTCCAGAGATCAAAAAGCACAATCTTCTCTCAGCTTTGACAATCAATAGGGAACAAGGGTCCCACTCAGCTTGTGAGGTCACAGCTCAGTGGTGATGCTGGCTGTGAAGTCACTCACATTTCCTGTATACCAAATTAGTCTCATGCATCAGCATATTCCTAAGCATGCCACTTAAAAAAACAAAAAAATGAAAACTAAATACTTTTTTTTTTTTTTAAATTAGTGAGCCTACTGTATGGCAGGTCAGAATTACCCCTATGATCTTCAGAGGAACTTCCTGCCAGCTATTTCTCCTATTTGTGTGAAGATTTTCTCAGGTATCTGCCAGAAGTTGCTTTCCTTCTAATAGGTCATAAAATGCAATACTTTATACAAGTGGCTGGTTTACAACCTATCCAGACTGGTTTTATTACAGTCCCAGGAAGTCAGCTTTTACAGCTAGCTGACAAGCAAGTTCAGCACATTTTTTTTCTTTTAAAAATCCAATATCCCATAAGGCCGTTCTGCTTGGTCTGTGTTGACTGCCATACTTCCCAAGCAGAAATTCAAAGAAACATATATTTATATCACAAATATAATACAAATAATAACAGGCAGATTGCTATTGTTGTCACACTCCTCCCTTGAAGACTGAATTTGAGGGAATCTATTCTGGGGCATGGGATAAGTTTCCCAAAATCAGTTCACTGCTCTAACTGATGTGACAGCCTGTCTGCATTTGCTGCCCCTGTCCTGTGAATAACAGTCATGTTGTAACCCTGCAAGTCAAGGCTCCATCTTAAAAGCCTACTGTTTGTTTTATCCCATTTTTGCCAGCCAAACCAGAGGGTCTGGTGTCAACTGGGCCACCATTTTAATTACCTCCACAGAGCACTCCTGCTTGCTTTCTTCCAGCAAGTCCAGAAGGGGGACTTTTTCATCCATCCCCTCCCCAGGACTACACACTGCAAAGACCATGTCAGTCCTATTTGCATATGGCTTCATCACGTTGACATGGTACATCCTTTGGGTATGTCTCCTGTCAGGCAGTTCTATAATGTAATTTACGTCATTTACCTGTCTGACTGCTTTGCATGGTCCTGCACACTCAGCCTTCAGCTTATCTTTCCAGACTGGGAATAGGAACATGACCTCCTGACCCACATTGTATGAGCGAGCTATGGCTCTGCGGTCATACCATACCTTTTGCTTTTGCTGGGCAGCTCCCATAAGCTCCTTTAGCTTTTCCCTAAACTTAAGGACATGATCTACTATGGGAGTTCCCTGAGTGGCGTGCTTGCCATCCCAGTCCCCCCGGATCAAGTCCAGGGGCCCATGCACCCAGTGCCCATATAAGAGCTCAAAGGGGCAGAATCCTGTTGACTCTTGGGGTACCTCCCTGTATGTGAACAACAGGTGGGGAAGGTTTTTCTTCCAGTCCCACACTATCCATTCCTACCATCTGGAATGGCTCCTCCAATATGGGCAAGGGAATTAGGGCAGCTTGGGTTTTTCTACCCACCTTCCCTATTTCTTGCCACCAGTGACAAGACCTGCAATATTCCTTCACCCGCTGGGTGAAGTTGGGCCAGTAGAAATTCTGGACCAATAGTTGTGTAGTGCGTGCGATTCCCAATGAGCAATCTTGAGCAACCGCTCATGGTACACCTAGGGAACGACAAGCTGCCTGCCCATCACCCCTCCCTCTGTCCTTACATCCTGCGTATACAGCAGTCCCTTGTCCCGGTAAACTCCATTTCCCATCACCTCCCCATGCTCCATCAGAGTCTGCCCAAGCCCTCAGCCTCTCTAAACTAGGGTCATTTTTTAGAACAGCTACAAAATCTTTACCCATTCCCAAGGCATGGGACAGGTCCCCTCCAGTTTCTAAATTAAGGTCCCTAGCTTCAGTGTCAAGGTGTTCAGGGTCACTGCCATCCCTAACCCACTGACAACTGGCTACCCTTCCCTCCTCAGAGTAACCTTCTATAGCTGTTTGGTTAACTGCTACCTGGGGAACTTCTACCCCACTTTCACTATTCTCCATATCAGGAGACACAGGCTGGGGAATCAGCCTCCCAGTGTTTTCCACAAAGGCTTCTATGGCGTCCTAGGAACTACAAGTGGCCTTTCCAGCCTGACTGCGGATAACTGCACAGACCATCCCCTTTGGGAGATTGTTCCCTACAATCACATTCAGGGCAAGATCTTCTTCCACTGCAACTTTTTGCACAGACCCTCCCGTTTCACCCCAGTCCAGGAGAATACTAGCAAGTGGCAGCGTTTTCTCCTCCCTAGTCAATCCCCATACTGTAACAAACTGATTGGGTATAAGCTGTTCAGGCTCAACCAAATCCCCTTTTACTAAAGTAAGGGACGCCCCCATGTCCCTTAACCCATGGGTTTGCACCCCATTCACAGTAACTGGGTGCATGTGCTCCCTCATGTTTACTGGCATGCTTTCAGGGATACACAAAATAAACACTTCTTTCCCAGTCCCACTTTGTGCACCTCTGTCTTTTTAGGACACTGTCTTGCGAGATGTCCAGGTTGTTTGCAAAACCAACATTCATTTCTTTTATCAGGGAAAAATCTTTCCTTTGTAACCTGGGGCTACCTGGTTGTGGTGGAGGCAGTGAGGGTTTTAACTGCCCTGAAAGCACACGTCTCCCTTTCTTCGCTGCCACGCACATCCCACTGACTCTCAGAGCAGGTCTGCTCTTGGCATAGGGATCTCAGAGCCTGGCAGCCTCCTGCACTATTTTTGAATCTCAGTCCTTTAGCCAGGCTTTCAGCTCTGCTGGGCAAGCCCAAAAGAACTGTTCCAAAAGCACAACATTCTCAATTTTCTCTACAGAGTCTGCTTGTATTCCTTCCTACCAACGTTTTAAAAACTGACGTTGTTTGGTAGCTAACTCCTCATAGCTCATGTCAGGGCTTCTCCAGAGTTTACGGAACTTAACTCTCTACGCTTCAGCTATCAAGTCATTCTTTTTTTAACAATGCAGCTTTAAGTTTGCCATAATCATTACTGTCCTGATTGTCCATTTGACCCAATGCGTCACGAGTTTTCCCAGTAAGTGGCGGGGATAGCTGGAAGCTCCAGGACCCTTCTGGGAATTTTTGCCTGAATGCATACTTTTTCAAATGCATTTAAAAATGCATCCATATCTTCCCCCTCTTTAAATTCAGCTATCAGTTTAGAATTGGATTTGTAACCCATTCCTGGAGTCCCAGGTTCACCCATGCCACTTACCTGCTCTGGCACTGGTCTTTGGAGTTGTAGCTTCTCCAGTTCAAATTTCCTCTGACGTTCTCTTTCCTCTCACTCGGCCTCTCTCTGAAGCTGTCACTCTGTCATCGGCCTCTCTCCGTAGCTGGTTTTCTCTTTCCTCTCGCTCGGCCTTTTGCTGCTCTCGCTTCTCTTCTCTCTTCATCTCCAGCTTCCTCTGTTCAAGCCCCCTCTGTTGTTGGGCTTCAAACCTTTTCTGCTTGAATTCCAGCTCCATTCTCTGCAACTCTATCTGCAGCCTGATCCCTACTGGCTCCAGAATGGTGGTGACCTTCCCCTGCTGCGGTGACTCTCGGTTCACACTGGTCCCACTGTCCTCCTCCCTGGGTCTGGGCACTGCAGAGAATCCTGGCCCCTCCACGCCCAAGGTCTGGTCCCTTTCAGTCACCGACTGTGACTCGAGGTCTTGGGCATCGGCTGCCACAAAAGCCTCCATGAGGTACTGCTTGTTTCGCAGCTCGCAACGGACTCATCTCTCCTGCCTTAGGAATTCTGCAGTGTACTCGCTGTAGGTGGAAGTCATCTTTTTCCCTAAGCTACAGCTACACTAGCTTGCACCTGAAAAAAAATAAAACAGGTAGGGGAACTTTGTCTGTAACCACAATTATATACAGTATTTCTTCCTTCCTTCCCCCTTTTTTTAATCACTACCTTGTTTTGTGTGTGAACTGTTACAGTTTACCAATATGACACATTAGACTGTTAATACTTGTGTCACCAAATAATTTCACAGTATGCAAACAAATCTTTTGATTGCAGCACTACAAACCAAATCTTTTAGATCACACCGCTGCCAACCAGATCTGTCACAGACGCATTCTGGGGGTCAGGTCCTCTGCTCCCACAGTCCCAAACCGCGAAGCGCAATATGTGAACAGGAGACAAACATGGTAACCCTCCTGTTTGTTTTGGGTCTGAACAACTACCAGTCTTGAGTCCTGGGGTCAAATATGAACCCTTTTTTGCTAGCACGCACAGTTAGGCTAAAATATCACACCCTCTTCAGGGAAATGCAGTGCAATATTTAACTCAGTGGGAACACAACCTGGTTCACAATCCCCCCTTTGACTCAATTGAGACCTTGGTACATTACCTTGGTGCATATGGTAACACACTGTAAGTGCTTAACAGTTATATCAGAATTATCAACACTGTCCCAGCATTCACACTCAAAATGAGGAAAAGGCTCAGGCAGGACTTCAAGGAAAACAAAGTTTACTAAAATTAAAAATAGTAAATAAAATACAAAACACAGAACATATAACAGTTATGGTACAGTCATAAAAATAAATGGACAATTTAAAAAAAAAAAAACACCTTATACTAAGTATCTAATCCTATTCTAGTTTCAATTAGTAAATAGTGGAGGTTGAATTTCCTAACTTAGTAGAAGTGCTTCTTGAGAGTGTGTTCTTTCAGGAGTCCAGAGATTAAAAAGTACAATCCTCTCTCAGCTTTGATCATCTACAGGGAACAAGGGTCCCACCCAGCATGTGAGGTCATAGCTCAGTGGTGATGCTGGCTGTGAGGTCACTCACATTTCCTGTATACCAATTAGTCTCAGGCATCTGCATGTTGCTAAGCATCCCACTTAAAAAATGATATATATATACACTTTTTTTTTTAATTAGTGAGCCTATTTATGCAGGTCAGAATTAACCCTTTGATCTTGAGGAATTTCCTGACAGCTATTTCTCCTATTTGTGTGAAGATTCTCACAGGTATGTGTCAGAAGTTGCTTTCCTCCTAATAGGCCATAAAATGCAATACTTTATACAAGTGGCTGGTTTACAACCTATCCAGACTGGTTTTATTATAGTCCCAGGAAGTCAGCTTTTACAGCTAGCTGACAACAAGCAAGACCAGCAATTTTTTTTTCTTTTAAAAATCCAGTATCCCATGAGGCTGTTCTGCTTGGCCTGTGTTGACTGCCATACTCCCCAAGCAGAAATTCAAAGAAACATGTATTTATATCACAAATATAATACAAATAATAATAGCCAGATTGCTATTGTCATCTCAGATCAGTCAGGGGAGTCGAGGGATTTGGATGACCTTGTTCTCTCCCAGACCCATGACTGGCACCTGCGACGCTTATGCTTCTTGTCATAGTGGGAAGAGCTCTCTCCCAAGGTTGGTTGGGGGAGGAGATGCACATTTAATGCAACCCTTCTGTGAAAGACCCTCTGATGTTGGCCCCAGGTGGGAGCAGTGCCGAGAACAATGAGGTGCCTGATGCAGCAGTCATCGCTTCCTCAAGGGCCGCAAACGGGACAGGAGACCTGGCAGTCGTTGAAGCCTTCTTGCAGCTCTTAGGCTGGTCCTCCAGGTCTTGTTCCGAAGGCTGTCTGAGCGTAAGCTGATGTTTCTGGTCCTCTAGGAGCACTGAAAGACAAAGGCAGCACCTGGCCACATCGTGCTGCCCATCCAGGCAGTACAGGTACATGTGTTGTAGGTCGGTGAATGACATCTTTTGCCGGCATGGAACACAAAACTCAAACCCCAGCTTCCATTGCTTTCTTTCTGATAATGCTACAGAGTCGAAGGGATAAAGGAAATAAATCTAACAACTTTGAAAACCTTAAAAATAAAGGTTCCTCTATGGTGCACTAATTCTTACCGAAAGCCACGAAGGAGATGACTTGGTCTTACAGCAGAAGGAAAGATCTGACATCAAAGGGTGGAGTCAGGGGAAATACTGCCTGAGTGGTGGGAGGAACTTAGTTTCAAGATGTCCGACGAATCAGTACTTCAAGTGGAATTGCCAACATGTGGATAGTGAACTGTATCCATGCTCCTACTAAAACTTCTTTAGGTACTGTGCATGGCGGGGGGAGGAAAACTAAAGAGGGCACAGTATTATTAGATTAATGAAAGACAGGTCAAGGGTGGAGGAGGACAGGGAAAAGACTGGTATACAGAATGATTACTTCTGCTCAGTTTTCACAGCGGAGGAAGGAGTCCCTACTGGAATGTGAGGTGAAAGCCAAAGTGAGAACTGGCATTAGGACCAGTCTTGGGAAAAAAAGGTGCTCAGGGGCCTTAAAAACCCTCAAAGTGGACAAAGTACCTGGTGCTGATGGGTCAAGCACTAAAGTGCTGAAGGAGGTGCATCAGACATTGACAGCACATCTGGCAAATTTTTTTTTTTCTTTACTTTATTATTTTCATGTAGAATCTTACAGACAGTACCTCATACAGGGTAATAGATATGATAAAGGAAAGCAAATTCCATACATATATTTGATAAACATAGTATGCCCCCTGTATTCTTTTACAGTAGGAGAGGGAGGGAAAAATACAGGTTACTCACCTGTAACAGGAGTTCTAGGAATGGTATATGTTGTTCATCCACACTGTCTGGCAGGTTCCTTGCCGCTTTAAATCTTGCCGGAAGGTCTTCAAGCTGGCTCCTCCCACCCACCCGGGTGGTAAAACTCTCGGCTCCGCCCCATGACGCCAGATCTAGCCCGCTGGAAGCCAGGTTGTGCGTCGCAGCCGGGGAGGTCGGTGGGTTTGTGGGATGAACAATATATACCATTCCTAGAACTCCTGTTACAGAGTAACATATATCTAGGACATGGATGTTGTTCATCCACACTGTTCACAGACTCCTAGCAGTTCTCCGGGAGGGGAGGCAAGCGCACACACCCTGGAAACAAAACTGGAGACCGAGGCCCCAAAACAACATCGGCGTGACTCAAGGTCGATGTGTAGTGGTGACGAAGGTGTGTGCTAACTTCAGGTAGCAGCCCTGAATTTCCTGAACCAGGACATCCTGGAAGCAGCCACCGATGCAGCGCTATGGCTAGAATGAGCTCTGTATCCCTCTGGGAGGCTCATGCCCGCCAACCTGGCGAGAGATCTATGCAGGAGGTGACCCACCTGCCTATGTCGTCAGCAGCTGGGTCTGCCAGGTGCTGACTGACGAGTGACAAACAGCTGGCGAACCTCTCCCCAAACTAACCGTCCGCTCCTTATAGTAGCTAAGTCTAGGTTCAAGTATGGAGCCTATGGCCGACGCCGAGGTGTGATTGAGGTAAAACACCGGCAGTCAACACCTGGTTAGGTGAAACTCCGACACCACCGGAAGAATTTCGGGTGAGAGCGGAACCTTCTGTCCTGGCAGAGACAGATAAGGAGACTTCGATGGAAGGGCCTGGGCTCTCCCATCCTTCTGGCTGGCGTGATAGCCACCAAAGATGGTCTTCCGACAGTGAGATGTCACACCTGTGCATCGGTTGAATAGCTTGCCATGACTTATATACCAGCAATACGTCCACGGAGGTGAAGGTTCTCGCAGGAGGATATGTGACAGGCCTTTGAAAAGCGACCACCTTCTTCTGCGCCACTGACTGCTTCCGGCCAGCACCCAGTGAGAGGGCTCAGGTACACCCTAAGGGAGTGGAGTGGAGCCCGGCCCTTTGCTGAGAAAGGATACAGGTAGTCCAGGAATGCTTGCCCAAGGAACAGGGAGGGAATGGTCAGGCCCTTGCCTGACACCAAATGGAGAATCTCTTCCATTTGAAGACGTAGCATTTTCTGGTCGACTCATTGAGGACCTCGTCGAAAGACCCAAGGCCTGGAACTCTAGTCGCTCAGAACCAGGCCGTCAGGTGCAGGGATTGAAGGTCGGGATGGATACCTTCCCTGATTGACTGAGATCAGGTCGAACGGAAGGCTGGAAGCCGCCTGAGGAGCCTGGAGCTGAGACTGAGGAGATCGTGGATACCAGAACTGGTGGGGCCAGTCTGGGGCTACCAGAATCACCCTAGCACTTGTCCCTCCTGCACTTGAGAAGCACCTGTGTGATCAAGCAGAAAAGAGACGCGAGAAAGAGGCCCGGGGTCCACAGCCTCAAGAAGGCATCCCTGCAGCGAGTCCTGCTGAGGGAGCCAGGACATGAAACAGTCTCAGCCGCATTCTCCTTAGAGCAAACAAGGTCCACCTGAGGCATGCCCCAGTGGGAGAAGAGAGAGATCTTGTACTACCTCCAGCAGGAGAGACCACTCGTGGACGCAGCCCCTATCCGACAGGGCATCGGCCAGGGTGTTGGAGGCCCTGCCACATGAATGGCAAGGAGATCCGCCTCCTGGCGCGCTGAAGTGACCAAATGTGAGAGCTTCCCTGCACAGAGGCATGGAGGCGTCCACGCCCCTGGCGGTTGGGTGAGTACATGGTCGTGGTATTGTCGTCTGGACCTGAACCACTTGACCCTGTAGAAAGCAAGCCGAGAGCGGTGAGGGGCTAGACAACAGCGCTCGAGCTCCAGCAGGTTGATGTGGCATCGGGACTCCCGAGGGACCAGGGCCATGCGCTCTGTGCTCCCCAGATGAGCACCCAACCCATCAGAAGGCATTGGTCAATAGAGAGACCATCAGCTCCGAGGACAAGCGGGATGCCCTCACTGCAGATGTTGGAGCGAATCCACCACTGGAGAACGCCCACATCCCCTGGGTCACTGTCACTAGCTGATCCACAAGATCGAAGTGCTGTGGCCATTGGCTAGCTAGCCCTCATTGAAGGGGTCGCATGTACCGACGGGCCCAACGGACCACGCTGGTGTAGGCCGCCATGAGGCCCAGGAGACGAAGGAAGTCCCGCAGGGGCGAATTGCCCAACCTGAAATGACTGGGCAAGGAGGAAGAACCTCGACCCTGTCCACGGGAGCCGTGCTGTGGCTCACGCATAGAAGTCGAGGTCTGCCCCAGGTGGATCACCTGCTTTGGCCAGCGAGTTCGACTTGGCCTCGTTGATAAGGAGGCCAACCTGAGTGCAAACCTGGAGGGCCAGATCTCTGGACCGCTCCACCTCTGTTCTGGAGGGGGCTGCAATCAGCCAGTCATCCAGGTGGGGGTACACCCAGACCCTTTGGCACACAGGAATGCTTTTACCACTGCCAGCCATTTGGTGAAGACCCTGGGAGCTAGGGAAAGGGCCAAAGCCACGGAACCTGAAGAGGGATCCTCTGCCCTGAAGTGGAGGAATCTCTGGTGGGACGGACCAGATTGGGACATGAACAAACGCTGGCCTGAAGGTCCAGGGAACAGAACCACCGCCTCGTTCCAGGATGGGATTATCTGAGCCAGGTGACCATCCTCGAAAGGTCTGAACCTTAAGAACCTGTTCAGGTCATGCAGGTCGAATGGCGGCCAGTCCCCGTCCGCTTTGGGACCAGGAAGTACCTGGACACAAACCGGGTCTGGAGGAAGATCCGCCACCTTCCTGATCACCTCTTTTAGAACAGGCGATGTCGGCCTGGGCAGACTGCGGACCCAGGCCCCCAGGGCAGCGGCTCGAGGGGCGGGGCCTGCTCGAACTCCAGGGCAGGCCCTTTCCTACCACCTTCAACACCCAACGGTCCGTGGTGATAACGGACCAGGCGGAAAGGAAGTGGCAGAGATGTCCCCCCACAGGGGGAACCCAAGGGGGAGTGACAAGGCTGGGGGTGACACCCCACAACCCATCACTGGGCAGGTTTAGAGAAGGGACTGGCCGAGGGACCTCCTGGGCCTTTACCTCCCTGCTTCCTATTGGAGGAAGCCACAGGCTTGGGTTTGGGATGTCAAGCGTGAGCCTGCTGGCCCTGGTGCTGGTGCTGTTGGGCCGGACGTACACTTGGCGCAGAAGGATGAAAGGACATGATGCTGTTGTCGGCGGCCCTTGTCCTTCTGGGTGGAGGTGACAGAGTCTAGAGTGGCATTGGACTTTTCGATCCGCTGGAGGTGACTTCAGGGCCGAAGAGGTCGGTCCCCAGGAAGGGGACATCCACCAGTTTGTGCTGGGCATCCGCCGTGAAGGTGGATATCCTCAGCCATGTTCTGCGGCGCATGGCCACCGCAGCCGTAACTAATCTGGCATAGGAGTCTCCAATGTCCAGAGCCGTTTGGAGCTGCTGTTTAGCCACCGCCCTTCCCTTGTCCCGTACCTGCCGGACCGTGGTCTGCAGGTCGGCCGGGAGATGAGGGATCACCTCATCCAGGGAGCCCATGAGGGCGGAGAAGTGTGCCATCAGCACAGCCGAGAAGGCTAGCCTGAGGGGCCAAGGAGGACCTGGCGTGCACTGTGCCGGCATGAATCAGCTTTTGGACTCTTGTGGGGGCTTGTCCCACATCCTAGTGTTTCTGGAGCGCGGCAGAAAGCGCAATCGGTGATCAACCCCTCTGCAGAGGGGTGTAAAAACTGGGCAAAGAGCTGGTAGAGACCACATATATAATCCCAACCATCCTGGCTGAAGGCAAGGGACAGGAAGCAGGCCACTGCCAGAGCTCCAAGGCTGGGCCAACAATGACTTCAGCCACCGGAAAGGCCTCTGTGGGTGAATCCCTGGGTCCAGTAATATGCATCAGGGGATGTACATGCCCTGCTGAATCTGAGGCTGAGCTGCATCCTGGTGGACTCTGAGATGAGCAGGCAAACCCCATGAAGGACGATGGAGCTTCGTCCATCGACTGGCTTCAGGAGGACTCAGGTGAATGGGCCTGGAGAACAGGGAGTCGTCGGTCGTCAGACTCCAGGAGTCAGCTTGAGAAAGGCTGCCCTGGGGGCTGAGCCACCCCTCCACCTGCCGAGGGACGGTCCGGGGAGTGAGGGGTGACGACAACATGTGAGGCAGGCCCTGACCCAACCTTACGAGGAGTCTTTGGTGCGGCGCTCCGATTTAGGTTGTGAGGCGGGAGGTTCCACCACAATCAGTGGAGCAGCTGCTTTGTGACGAACAACCGGCCCGGCTTGGGCACCTTGGCTACAGCAAGGGGTTGTTTCGGCTGTTCAGGTGACAGCCACTTGATGGCCGGGGAAGGTGACGCAGTCGGCTTGTTCCCAGACAGAGGTAACTGCTGCCACATCAGGTCCTCGTAGTGTTGACGCAATTTCGCTAAGCTCTCCACTTCCGGAGGAAGATGAGGGCGGCCGGTCTGCCGCCAGTGCGGACAGGAACCGCCAGATAACCGGTAGGATCGGCTAGACTGAAGGATGTCGAGACCGAGAACCTCAGTGTTTCCGACGGACTGGTCTGGGAAGGGGCGGGGACACCCGCTCTTCCCTCGGCTCAGAAGACTTGACTGGGACTCGCGGCACCGGAGGTGCAGGCAGGTCCTCGGTTCCACCGGGGGAACCGGTGAAGAAGGGTTGTCGGCTTCACCAGTTGACAGATCGTCCGACGGGTTGAGAAAAATATGGACCGCGTCAACGGGTGTCTTGACCGGCTGACCTGATGGGGACGCCCTGAAGCCAGTGGCCTTAGCCGCAACCTCAACCGAAGTCGAGTGTCGACTGCCCGGGGAAGGGGACCTCTCCCACTCCCACGAACGCCGACAGTGGGACTTACCTTTTGAGTCCTTCTTTTTGGACCAAGAGGAATGTCCCGATGGCCCCTCTCCCTTCGTGGAAAGGGATTGGCAAAGCTCCTTGAAAGAAGCTGAATATGAGGTACCCAGAGACAGCGTGATAAATGCCACAACCGAGGAAGAGGATGATGCGGCCTGTGCCGCCTCCTCCTCGAGGCCGATGATCTGCTCGAGTTGCTCAGCTGAGCCAGCTGCCTCAGTAACCACCCAACGGGCCTCCTTCAACTTCACTGGTGGGTAGCTCTTCTCGGGGCGTCCAAGCTGTAACCGGGAAGCGCGGTCCTCCAGGACGTTGGCCGAAAACAAACGGCATAACTTGCAGGCCTGTGGGTCATGGTCTAGGCCAAGGCAGTAGAGGCACGTGGAGTGCGGATCCGTCCTGGACATTTTCTGCCCACAGGGGCACCACCGAAATCCAGAAGTCGAGTTGTCCATACCGCGAGGGAGAAACTTGACCAAGTCTTGGAAAATTTTAAAATAAGTTTCAGAGTAACCAAAGAATTAGGATCCAGTCTATACGCAGAGCGTTAAGGAGGGAACCTGAGCTCCAAGCGGTAAGAAGATCTGGAGTCATGGGGGCGGAGCTGAGAGTTTACCACCGGGTGGATGGGAGGAGCCAGCTTGAAGACCTTCCAGCAAGATCTAACGGCAAGGAACCTGCCAGACTGTGTGGATGAACAACATATCCATGTCCTAGAAATACAGGTTACTCACCTGTAACAGGAGTTCTAGGAATGGTATATGTTATGTTCATCCACGCACTGGCGGATTTCCTTGAACCTCCCGAAGTCTGCGGAAGATCCTCACAACTCGGGTGATAAAACTCAAGCTACTCCATGACGTGAGATCTAACCCTGGAAGCCAGGTTGCGTGTCGAAGCCGGGGAGGTCGGGTGGGTTGTGTGGATGAACAACATATACCATTCCTAGAACTCCTGTTTCAGGTGAGTAACCTATATTTCTAGGGACATGGATACCAACTCCTCAGGTACCGAATTCCAAGCTATCACCCACCCTTTCCATGCAGTAATGCTTTCTCAGGTCTATTCTACACTTCCCACTAACCAGTTTCAGGCTGTGACCCCTCATGGTCCTTCCCGTCCGAACACCCCCGCTATGTTTACTCTATTAATACCTTTCAAGAACTTAAAGGTCTTGATCATGTCCCTTCTGTCTTCCAACGAGTACACGTTTAGCTCCCTAAGTCTCTACACATAGGGCTTATCCCTCATTCCAAGGATCATCTTAAACGCCCCCCCTCTGGACCCTCTCCAGGGGCATAATGTCCTTCTTTAAGTAAGGGTGCCAGAACTGCACACAGGACTCCAAGCGTGGCCTCACCAAGGATTTGTACAGTGGTAAAATTACCTCTTCCCTTCTCTAAGTGATCCCTTAGCAATGCACCCCAGCAGGCTCATATTACTCCTAACTCCCACCGTAGTGTCCTATATGAAAGCATTGAACAACAATGGACCCAGAACCGAACCCTGAGGCAGCAAATCAGCATTAAAGCTGTCATATTTATGTTCTTAATGACTTGCTTTCATATCTGAAAGTGGGATAGTCAGCAGCTCTAGTTTTTATTATGTTAACTGCAGGATGTCAATAAATGCCTGCCCCAGGCCCTCTGCAGCCGGGCTCTGCAACTTCCCACATTCCTGACAAGTTGATTTCAAATAAACTCACACTAAATGACACGAAATTACATGACTTAACCAACACTACCAACCACTGTCTGAACTGTTTCTTTTTTGGTAGAAAAATAATTTGGTTTAGAATTTGACTTAAGGCAAGGCAGTGTGGCCCACAGGTTAGAGTAAGGAACTGTGAACCGGTGGTCTCCTGTTTGAATCCTACCATAGGTACTGGCTCAGTTTCACTTGAGCGCCCTGTGCATCTCAACTGTGAAACTGGCTAGAAGCAGGACCTTACAAAAAATGAGATGCATCTCAGCTGAGCTACCCTGGTTGGGTGAATAAATTAAACATTAAAGTCAATTGGAGAGTAATGAAATAAAGCACAACGTGAGATGCATGCTTCTTCCCCATCCCCCCGTCCCCAGGGTGATAGTGGAGGTCACTACAACTGTGCCCTTCCTCCATTAGGAGAGCAACTGCCTTCACGGCCAACGCTAATATTGCTCCTTGGCTGGCAAGCAGGGATGCATGAACACTGGGTGGACTGCAGTCTTTCCTTTCTGAAAGACAATTACCTTACTTCTGTGCCAGTCCATCTCAGCTGGCCCCAGGTGCCCTGTCTTGGCAGGCCCTGGGTGCTGTACACTCATCTTTGTGACACATATAGTTTCAGCTGACCCTGGTAGCGGAGCACCTCACCACTACAACGTGCCCTTTCCCAGCTGCCACAGCAGGCTCACACCTCACCTCTGTGACATGCCCATTCTCAGCTCGCACTGACAGATGAGTACCTCACCTTTGATACACACCATGTCTTGGCTCATTCTGAGTGTCAAGCACTCACCTCTGCAAAGCACCCTGTCTCAGTTGACTATAGGTGCTGAGCACTTTACCTGTGCAATGCGCTGAATCTCAGTTGGCACTGGAAGCCAAACACTACACCACTGCCATGTACCCATCTCAGCAGGCTGTGCGGTGCTGGGTGACCTATTCATGAAGTGTTTTTGATCCACACACTGATGGTGACAACAAAATGAACTCTATGATGTTGTTTATGTCCTTGTAAAGTTCTTTTATTGTTTTCACAATGTATTTGCACTCTCCTATAGAATCTAGTTTGAAATGGATATAAACTACATCATACAGTTCTTTGTTTTAGATTTAATGTCAGTGTCAGTGGCTCAGCAGGTTGCACACTCGCCTCTGAGGCCGAAGATCGAAAGGTTGCGGTTTCTAGTCCAGCACCAGGCACTTGGGGTAAAATCCCAATACTGACACTGTAGTGCAGAATGAGGGGGGGTACAGCACTCTTGAGGTGCTCTCTTTTGGATGAGATATTAAATCGAGGTCCCATCTGCCTGTTCTGGTGGTTGTTCAGGTGGACATTAAAGACCTCGTGGCACTTCTCGAAAAGAGAAGGGGAATTTTTTATTTAAAACAAAACAAAAAATACCATAATAAAAAACAAAAAACATGATGTACAAAAGGAATAGAAGGAAGGGGGGACAAAATAAATGCATCACTAACAATTCTCTAATGTAAAATCAACTGAGTACTTAAAGAAAATCATATAGGATACTGTATCTCTTAAAATGCAGAGTAACACAACTGAACTGTAATACCTATAAAAGACTCCATTCCTTCAAGAAGGTTTAAAAATCCAGACAAAATGAGCCCGGCGGGGGGCCCAAAGGCTGCTCTGTAGCCATAGGAGTGGCCTTGGGAGGAGGGGCACCCCTGGAGGGAGGAGCTCCCCTGTGCCTGCGGCCCCGACGGGGTTGCGAGCTGGATGGAGGCCGTTCCCAGTTCCAGTGTCTTTCTTTCTTCTTATGATGATCATCAGGAGAAGACAACAAGCTCCTGAGTTTCTTCAGCTCCTTCTTCACGGATGCCATTTTCAATTTTAGTAAATAAGCTTCCAGGGTCTGCTGAGGGCACTTCTGTGTGGCCTAGTTAAAGCCTTGATAGGTCTCACAGTCCTCGGCCTTGTGGTCTGGGCCCAGATAGAAAAGGGAATGGCCATCCTTGTGAGGGAGCCGAGTCCCGCAGGAGTCGCACTTATTTTTATGCGAATCGGAAGACATCAGAGATGACACGCACGATCAATAGACAAATACTTTTCTTAGAGAAAACATTTTTCACAAGTTAAACTTCAGGAAAAAAAAAAGAATACTCATCCAAGATGGTGTCAACAGAAGCCACGTTCTCCATGAGGTCTGATGTGCTCAGGTCAACGGCGGGAAAGAACTGGAGTGTGGGAGCGGGGACAACTCACTTTGGTCACGTGACGGGTGGCCGGTCCCCTGCCAGATATTGCTTGCTAAAATTTTCTGTGTGGTCTTGGCGCCCGACGGCTTCAGTCCTACCTGTTAGTACCTACTGCAAGAGCCCTCTCGAAGTAATACTACCAGTCTTAGTACCCAGAAATATGATTCTGTCAAAAGAATTTCCACACCATCTGCTTTGTCCTGGCCACATGACCAAAAAGAAGGTCCCCACCACCAATCCTTTTTCATAGCACCTAAATCAAACATAGAAGTGGTCCAGGTTTCTTGAAGAAAAATAATGTTAAACTTCTCCTGTTCTAAAAGTGCATACACCGCTGTCCTTTTTCTTTTATTCTTTAAACTACATACATTTAAAGAGGTGATCTTAACCCACTCCATGGAACAAAGAGATCAAGAAAATCAAAATGAAAATATAGTCAAATTCAAGTCACCCCTTCCCCACCCTCGCTTTTGGGAGTCCATTTCCCTTTTTTTTCCTTTAAATCCAGAGACTTTGATTCATCTTGGAGGGCAGTTTTCCCAGATGCCTCAGAATCAATGTCATCCCAGTCCGAATCACCCCAGTTCTTGGACGACTGCAAAACTTCAAACTTATTGAAAAATGGCACCGAAGAATCAGAGCCCAATTGTTTGGAAAGTCTTGTACTTCCTCAGAGAGGTAAGGGTTTTATAGTGGGGGGGGGCTACTGCTATTCACTGGAGTAGGTGCGGAAGGGTCCTTCGTTGCATTTAAAACCACACCTACCTCCACTACAGAGGGATCACAGCTGAAGATGCAGATGTTTCAGATAATACAGGGTGCGGCTCAGAGTCATCAGCACAGGTTACACAAAAGGGCGGGGAGGTTACTGCACCATATCAGTGCAACCTTAGGTACCGAATAGGGCTTCTTTGCTGGTGCAGACCTAGGGAGTGGACCAGCTTCCTGGGGTTGAATAACAGAGCTGGTTTTCTGTGCTCTGTGTACCGAATCAGTGTGGTCAAATGGACTGGGCTTGTTGGCAGAAGCTCAGAGGCAGTCCCAAAACATGTGGCCTTTTGATTCGCAAAGTTACAGTTATTCCACTTTCAATGGGCCAGACTCATATGCCCAAAGCCCCCACCACTGCTTGTCACATGCACTTGATAAGTGTGACTTGTGACCGCATTTGTAGCGGGCCTTCAGCTGGCCTGCATAGAAACAGAGCCCCCCTTCTCTCCCCCCAGAAAAAACTATTTGGAATATGGCAAACACTATGAGCCCCATCCACAGCTGAACTTTAAATCTGTAACCCCCAGTCCAAAAACATTCCGAGTCAATAACTGCCTCCAGTGGTTCCTGAATATCATATTTTCGACTTGGCCACACTCACATTTTCATTTCAAAACATTACTGTTGCTGTCTTGATCAAAGTTTTCGAGAGGGGAATGGCTAGAAAATGTGACCACAAGGGGGATATGTTTAAGTTTATCATATAGTGATCAAAACCGATCCCTATCAAATCCTTATGCTAAAAGAAAGTAATCTTTGCGTGCTGTCGCTTCTTCTCACTTGCTTACTTCCGGGTCTCGTGTCACTGCCACTCTATCGCACTGTGCGTTACTGATCGCAGTTTTAGAAAACACAAAACAGACTGAACCGACCAGAAGTCAAACCCTTGCCATGCAATTAAATACAATAAAAGTCATGTTGCTGATGACGCTCAGTACTTCCTGCGGGGGTGGGGTGGTGGTAAAGAAACTACTACATGTTGGAAGAGCCAAGTAAATACCTCATCGTCCACTGTACTCCTAATAAGGGTCCAGATCCTCGAATTAGCCAGTCTGAAACATCAGAAAAATGGCAGTTCAGCTTAAAGTTCCGAATTAACTGTATTCATTGCTCTCTGTTACCCCCATGGCTGCGCATCACTAACCCAATCGTCAACAGGATGTTGTGGCGAGTTAGCGGAAAAGTCCCCCGCCACTTTGGGATCTGTAAAAGATGTACTGGTGATCTTTATAACAAAACTGTAAGTGGTCCGACAAGGAGATGTGATAGACAATGCCAGCTGATCTAAATTTTCGTGCCCCCTTCAAAATGCCAACTGATCTAAATTTTCGCGCCATACCTTCAAAAACCTTTCTTCGGATCCTGGGAGCATATGAATAGTTAGGGAAAAATACTATTTTCATTTCCCCATCATAATCAGATAGTGTTCTTTTGCTGCCTTTAAAATGTGGTCCCTCGCGACTGAGGTGGAGGGTGGGAACACTATGGTATTAGGGCCTTCAGCAGATGCAGCTGCATGTCTCTATCATGATTCTATAAGCCTTGTATTAAGGGAACAGCAAAATCAAGCCCTATGGCTCCAGTAAGCCAGCGCTCTATAAAAACAGCCATGTCTTCCTCTTCCTCCATGCCCTCTGGAATCCCAAAAAATCTGACGTTAGCCAATCTTGCCATCTTCTCTAATTATTCCAGTCTAGTTTTTACTGTCACTTACATTATTATAAGTGTGGCTGCTGCTGCTAATGCTCTCCCAGCTGTTTTCCCAGCGTCATCCACTGATCCGGCTATGGAGTCAAAACATTGTTCCACCAAAACTAATTCTTTGGAGTCCCAACCTCCATACACTCTTATGCACATTTTAAACAAAAATAAAAGTTTAACAAAGATGTTTTAACACTACTTCTGTAGTCGATTAAATGGAGCTCATCCTGAAAGCGTGCTACACAGCCATGCCATCCCTAATGAATTTTATTGAGTTTCCAATAGTACACAAAACAACCTAGAGTAACAACATAGAGAATAATGCATGGGTGGTGTGTTATGAGAATCTGATACACACCCAATGTATGTGATGCTACATAAACTTTGAGAGCGAAGCATCACACACAGAGGGCATGCATTAGATTTGAATAACCACCACACCCCATGTGTTATTTTACAGTATATGATTTCTGACCATCAATTTTTTCCTTACCCTTTCAAGGATCCTGCAGCCTGCACCTGGACCGCCATACACTCAAAAGACCTGGCTGTCCCCACTGGGTGCACGGAAAAACCCAAGCTGCATCTAAAAGAAATGGCCACACCCAACCCCTGTGTTCCCTCCTCGGGCAGTGCACCACGGAGTATTCGGAGGGGATGGTTGCCTCCAATACTGGTCCGGCATCATCACCCAGCCAGGTCTCCGTAATGCATGTCAGATCGACCGAGGAAATCAAGTCCGCCATAATTGCAGTCTTGTTCCTCATCAACCTGGCATTGCACAGCACGAAAGGGGACTGGTGGACACTGCCGGCCCACCGGCTACCTGCCCACCTGGTCCAGTGGGAACCCTGGGGACAGAGACCAAACATGTCTGGCCTCTCTCTCTCTAGGCTCCGTCTAACCCCAGGGCATCTCCTACACCTAAGCACCTCAATGTCCCTCACCTCCATCCCGCCTGGCTGCACCCCACCATTGCCAATCTACACACTCCCTAGTGATGCCAGCCTCCATGCAGCACCTAACTGCAGTAGCTGAAATAGGGAGGTCAGCAAAGGGGCGGAGTCTGTGCAATTGGGATGCAACATAGGTAATACGAGCGGGACCAAGGCTCCAGCACATCCAGAGTACCTCAATAATCCTAGAACTAAAAAAACAGCTCCACAACTACTAAATCTATTTAAACTTAACACATTCAAAATTCACAACCACCCTAATACACAAGGCAGCCTAAACACAATCACACTCACACACATATCCACCCCCATTAACCAAACTAGATATTACCCCCACCACCACCCAGAAACACTCTCACCCTTACTCTAAAAATAAAACAACCTTAAGCCAGGTTTCTGCCCTCAGGAGAGATTTAGGAGAGATAGTGCTGTGGAAACCAAACTGAATGTAACAGGAGCTCCTATTCAGGAGCAATGTCCAAAATGATCACTGCAATTTTACAGTTTACAGTCAGCAAAGATCTTTAGTTCAGTATCAGCTGCTGCCAAGATGACAGTCTCCACAGTAAGCTCCCACCAAACTGAGACACAAGACAGCAATTTGGGGTTGTGCTCTCACCATCAATCGTTACGCAATTTCTAAATCAGATCTTGTGTTACTTGTTACCAATATAGAGCAGGATAGGGAGAAGATCTAGAAGAAAATATATATATGGGAAACTCTGCCCCAGAAACAACTCTCACTTCCACTAGGGACAAAAGTTCACCCAAGACAAGTCTGACAGAGATGTGGAGGTAGGTACTCACCGGCGGCTGTCCTGGATTCTACCGCCCAGCACCTCTCTCACGACACTGAGTACAGACATGGACAGACAGACTGAAAATAATGGACGAGTCCCGAAGGAAATTCGGCAAGCTAGGTCCCAAAAACAAGGCCACAAAACAATGTGAAGTGAAACTTTATATGGAATGGGCAAAAGCCAAGGGTAAGGCTATCTCTTCTTCAACTTCAATTGACCCAGGGAGGGGCTAACCTTCCAAATCTTAACTTTTATGCAGTGGCATCCTTCCTTAAAATACTCTTCCACTGGTTATCCCCCTCATACTCATCTCTTTGGAAGGAATCGGAATTCACTATAAATGATCTGCATGATATTATTAAAATAACTTTAACAACCCCAAGTAGGAGGCCCCCCCTCTGAGATGTTTCCCCATATACAGCACAAGTTTTAAAATTACAGTACAAAATAAAACAAAAAGGAATTTTACGGAAACTTTTTTTTTCACACACTAATATCGGAAGATGAGAGTTTTTCCCTATAACATTTGACTCGACCTTCTCAAACTGGAGAAGGTTGGGGTTAAATTTATTTTTCTCAATTCCTTACAAAATCAGGAATAGCCCCATTTGATTCCCTTATAGCCAGGTATGGGCTCCCTGACCAGGGCTCCTACAGGTATCTCCAGGTTAAAAATTATATTCTACGTCAGGGGGACCGTGGGGCTAGTTCCCCATATCCACCCCCATTATTGTAGCGCCTTCTGGAGGACTGTTTAGGAGGAACAATTTGGGGCCACCTCTATGAAATATTGAGGGATAATCTGGGGGACTCTTCAGAATCCATATTAAACAGTTGTTGGAAATTTCCTTTTCAAAATGGCAGAAAGCCTCCGTCATGGCCCCTTAGGCTCACCCACTTGAACAGGTGGAGGGAGTTTGCCTGGAAATGCCGGGCTAGATTTTTTTCCTCACGGCTGTCCTTGCCAAATATCTTCCACCTTCATAAGGGAAATGCTGGTGCAGGTGCCCTTGTGAACTGGCGGACCTGGGCCACATCTTCTAGACTTGTCCTCAAATAACACCCTTCTGGTGTGCATTTCAACAAGAGATCTCAGACCGTCTGGGAGAGTTTGTCGAGCTCTCAGTAGAAATGATGCTGCTTTCTATGTCCCCCCCCCTCACAGGCCTGCATGGCAATGCACCCTACTCCCCATATATGTTTTGGTGGCAAAAAAGGCCATTACCAGGCGCTGGATGTCACCAATTAACCCCACTATTTTAGACTGGAGAAAGGTGGTTTCAGAAATTTACCATATGGAAGGGCTGACGGCACAATTACATAATAAATATGATGTAACCCCTAGATGGCGTTATCCCAGGGGCTACTACCCCTGCCTGATTTGCCACTAACAGGTTGAGGGGCCTGGATCCAATGGCGGGTGCCTCCACCCAGAGGTCAGGGTTTGCAATAGTTAAACTAACTTGGTCACAGCCCTCTGGGACACTGCAACCCCCCTTTCTTCCCACTAGTGGCCCACACAATATATCAGAATTACCTTCACAGTATACACTTACCCCCAGGTCTGGTTCCGCACTGGGACCTCCTGTGAAATAAGATACAGTGCAACAATCACAGTACAGTACTTTAACATAGACAAATACCTCAGGCAGTATAACTTTGCTGAAACAAGCAGCTCTGATTTATTTAGGGGATATAACAAGGACAGGGGAAATCAGGTTAATTAGCTTATCACTTTACTATCTACCTATGGCTCTGTGCACAGGCCTATCCCTACCAGTTACTGTCCCTGGGTACCCAAGCCCTAGTGGCTAGTCCAAACCGTGGCAGCTGGTGGGGGCCCTTTCACACAGTGAAAAAAAATTAGCTTAAACAGTCAGCAGTACAGTGATTCCATTTGGATTTAATGTGGCAATTCAACAGGGGCGACCTGAATTAGTACTCACGACCTCCAAACAAGATAGGGTCCTTCAGCGTCAGCAGGGCTACTTTTGAGCTCCCGAGACTCTTCACACATTTATATGGTAAAAAAGAAAGTACTATACCAGGCAGGCTGCTTCTCTATCCCGATCGCAATTACTGCACAATACCGGGAGAACACACAGCAGATTCAGTTCCTGACAGACCGAGTGCAATTCAACAATTTCTCCAGTCTTCTACAGGGTGAGCCTGGTTTCTACTCTTCAGAGATCCTTTGATTCTTTTCACAGGGCCAGTTCAGTCCTAACAAGCAGTTACACAAGCTGCAGACCGGAACTCTGGGCCTTACACACGTTTTTGACTGAAACTGTGCACTGAAGGAGCACAGGGTTTCTTTTCCTTCACTCCCAGGTCTAAACTGAAACTCCAACAGACAAAACCGGCACTTCCTTTGAGTTACTCCCAGTTCTTGACTGGATTGGCTGTCACCACAATAGACTGCTGCTGTTGGTCCAAAAGGTCAAGTCTAAACTACATCTCCCAGAGTCACTGCCCATACAATCCTCTTGTGGCTGGCTCAGATTATGAGTCCAAGTTCTGATTCGTCCAAGGCACCATTTTAGAGCTAGCTTACCCCACACTGATTGGTCCAGTCCAGCAGTTCAAAACCAGAATGGGGAACTAGGCAGACACAGTTCTGACTGCAAAGAAAGCAGGTTAGACAAACTGTAATTTCATTATTACTGTAAATGATTTCTGGCAAACAGTTACATCTTTCAGATAGGTTCCCTTTGCACTCCTAGTGACTGCAAAAATGGAGTGAATTGGCAGCAGCTCAAGTGGTACTCAAACAGAGAAGCACACAGTCCCCCCCATACAAACTAATTATGTCTGCAAGCAGACAGCTCTTAAAGAGACAGTACCAGAGGCTCTAAAAACACTCACTGATAAATGGCTTAAACGCCAAACACCATTCAGGCTTGGAGCATTCAAGCAAGCTCCTGGAAGTCTTTTGGGAACCCCCATTTGCAGGGGGGTTACAATGACACCTCTGAAGTGCTATGGAGGCCGTGGGTTATGCATATATCAACCCATGACCTCGACTTTATTCCTTAATTTCTTTCTCCATAAGAGGACCTAAAAAATCCATTAAATGGAGGGGTAGGAGGAACAGGTAGGGAGCCGTTACCTTCTGCGAATACAGTTAAGGGTATTTGAACTCTGAGAAGTAATTTTTTGATAGATCTCCTGGGCATATCTACAGTACTATTTCCTGGTGCCATGGAACTTATTAAAATATAAGAGACTGATGAATCATAATATTCTTCTGTACATCAGGTTGTAACAATACTTTCTGACCTAGTGATACAAGGCTGTAACCATGTATTGTGTCTCATCTTGTTAAATAAAAAAAAAAAAATTGAAGTAGTTCCACAAATGAGGGTGCAAACTGTCAAACAGACTGGGTCACGGCCCCACACTGAGACGGCTCATGGTCTATTCAGAGCAAAGAAACTAAAGTAACTTCAGTCTCTCATGTGTTTTAACAAACTTTTAAAAAAATGATTTCAACTGATATGAAGATACAAAAATGCCAGCAGAAACAGGCCTCACAGTCCATCGAATCTGCTCAATTGTACAGCTAGCCCCTCAATTTGTAGCTGACTCACCCTCCCCACCCCCACACTCTGTCCCATCCCCTCTTAAAACCACTCACTATTCTACAGGACACCACCTCCTCAGTAGAGTATTCTGCTTGTCTACCACCTGTTACGTGAAAAAGTGTCTCCTGATTTCCCTCCTGAATCCCACCCCTCCAGTCTGAGCCGGTGCCCTCTTGTATCCCTCCCTCTTCTAATCTGGAAAATCCCTTCTGTATGACTGTCATCATTCACTTTTTTGTTGGGCTTGGGATGTCAGAAACATACAGAACCTCATTTACCGCCCTCTGGGGTCCGGAGGAGAGTTCCTGCAGGAGGTCACAGACTGTGTCATCGACAAGGTTTTGGAGTCCCCCAGATGGTTGATTCAGGCGGTGCTGTACAAAGTCAGATTGATGAGGAACAAGACTGCAATTACGTCAGACTTGATTTCCTCGGTCGATCTGGCATGAATTATGAAGACCTGGCTGGGTGATAATGCCGGACCAGTACTGGAGGCAACCATCCCTTCCAGGTACTCTGTGGTGCACTGCCCAAGGAGGGAACACAGGGGTAGGAGTGTGGCCATCTGTTTTTGATCCAGCTTGGGCTTCTCCGTGCACCCAGTGAGGACAGCCAAGTCTTTTGAGTGTGTGGCGGTGCTAGTGGGTCCGTGTGCAGGATCCTCCTTATTTACCATGCTCCAGGGTCAGAAGGAGAGTTACTGCAGGAGGTCTCAAACTTCATTGTCAACAAGGTTTCAGAGTCCCTCAGATGGTTGATTCTGGGGGACTTCAATGCCTGGATCGACAACGAATCCTCGCAGTTTGGTTCTGACCTCCTCCAGTTGATGTCATCACTGGGCCTGACACAAGTGGTTACTTCTGCGACCCATCAACATGGCCACATACTGTACCTGGATTTCTCACTGGGGCTTGAGGTGATGAATCTCAAGACTGATCAGGTCGTATGGTTATGATCATTGCAGGGTGAAGTTCTTGTTTGGGAACCCCCCCCCGGAAGTCCCTCCCCTGTTGAGATGATCAGCTATCACCCTTTAAGGGGACTGTCCCCAGAGTGGCTGCTGGTGGTAGCTGATCTATCTAGTGTTGATGCTGCTAGGCAGTGGGTACGGGTGAAGTGGTGGCTGCCTATAATAGTGTGGTAGCCGAGGCGCTCAATGCCATCGCTCCGATCCTTATACAACGCAGATCTTCTCACTTGGGATCCCCATGGTTTGACAGGGATCTCAAGGTGATGAAGATCAGGGGTCGGAAGTTGGAGCGTTGCTGGCAGAAGACCCAATTGGACGAGGACAAACTGGCCTTGCGTGCTCTTTATCATGAGTATCAAGAGGCAATCAACCGTAACAAGGCAGAGTTCCTGTCCGGGGAGATTGCTGCAGGGAAGAACAGACCATCTCAGCTTTTTGGGACTGTGGACAGACTTTTACATCCTGTCTATAGTTGAAAAAATTTTTTCCATCACATTATTCGATGAGTTTGCTCAGTTCTTCTCTGACAGGGTGTCCTCTATCCGGTCAGGGATCCTGTCAGTGAGGCAAGTTTTGCCTCGCAGTGATCGGCCTGGGGATAGCAGAGGCACTCCAACTGTCTGAGGTGAGTTTAGACCTCTGGAGGTGGCAGAGGTCATTGAGGTGATCTCGAAGCTAAGGCACATATATTGTGAACTGGACCCAACCCATTTCTTAATGAGCTGTGCCAGGACCATTGGTCTGGTGTTTGCTAGAATTGTTGAGTGCTCATTGTCGCAGGGAGTCTTTCCAGATGCCTTGAAAGAGGCTCTGGTGAGGCCCCTCTTGAAGAAGCCATCTCTCGACCCAGACATCCTGGCGAATTACCGTCCAATCTCCAACTTATCATTTTTAGATAAGGTTGTTGAGAAAATAGTGGTGCAGCAACTCGAGGAGCATCTCATGTCCTGTGATATCTAAGAGCTATTCCAATCTGGTTTCAGGGCTAGGCACAGCACCAAAACGGCATTAGTCAGGGTGCAAAATGACCTCCTCAGAGCAAGGGATACAGAAGACTGGTCAGTTCTTGTACTCCTTGATCTCTCATCAGCATTAATACCATGGATCACATTGTGCTTCTTGATCGCCTTCAAGAATATTGTGGACTCACCAGTACCATCATCAACTGGTTTGAGTCCTATCTCTCAGGCAGAAAGCAATGGGTGGTGATGGGGAATTTCTCCTCCTCCCGAGCGCCTGCCATGTGGAGTGCCTCAGGTCTCGATCTTGTCACCAATGTTACTCGCGGTGTACATGCTACCCCTGGGAGAGCTCATTAGGCATTACAGTGTGGGTTTTCACTGCTATGCAGATGATACCCAACTGTATATGTCCTTTGCCCCGGGAACACAGAACGCTGTAGAAGTGCTTAAAAACTGACTGGCTGAGATCAATGACTGGATGTCCTCCAACTGGTTGAGACTGAACCCGATAAGACGGAGGTTCTGGTAATAGAGTTGGGTCGGGGGCATGATGGGCGTGCCTCTGGAGTGGTTACAGGATTGTTCTTGGGGTCCACTCCATTGATGGCCTCTCCTAGGGTGTGAAATCTTGGTGTTATCCTGGATAGCAGTTTGACTCTTGAAGCACATGTGTCATCTGTGGTCCAAAGTGGTTTTTACCACTTAAGGTACATCACCAGGATTAAGCCCCTAGTTCTGCCCGAAGACCTGCCATCACTAGTGCATGCCTTTGTCACTTCCAGGCTTGACTACTGTAATGCTCTATACTTCAGGGTCTCTGGAGGGACCTTCTGCCGACTGCAGCTAATGCAGAACTCAGCGGCGAGGTTGCTGACGGGCCTGTCTAGGTTCAGTCATGTGACCACAGTCCTGCAAGCCCTGCACTGGGCGCCTGTCAGGTGGAAGGTCATCTTCAAGGTGGGCTTGCTCACCTATAAGGCCCTATATGGACTGGGCTGGGCTATCTCACTGATCTCCTAACACCAGCCTCCTCTGCTCACTCCCTCTGTTCCTCAATCAGGTGCTTCCACATGGTTCCCAGGGCTAGATCAAAAACATCAGGCAACTAGGCATTTGAAGTCACTGGTCCAGCCCTGTGGAACTTCATTCCAACTGGCATGAGGAAGGTTCCAACATTGGAGATATTTAAGAAGCGTCTGAAGGTTCATTTATTTTTGTTAGCCTTCTCTGATGACATCCATTAATGACCAGAGCTAATTTTAATCTTGAGTTTTATCCACTTTTACCATATTTTATTTATCCTAATGTGTGTATTTATGAATATTATTTTTATGTTTTTACCTGTTTTTCCATACCTGTTTTATGTAAGGCACTCAGAGCCTCAGGGATTGGGTGCCACTGAAATAAAGTTGCCTTGCCTTTCTTACAGACTGCAAACATACCAGAGGTAGCCCAATTAACATGCTAAAGAATGAAGTTTTCCCATTTAAGAATGTTAACTCTGGGCTAATCCTTAAAACTTCTCATTTTCCCATTGGCTCCCCCTGCCCAAACCTTTAACTGCCGTGAGAGGGATAAAACTTACACCATGCCAATGGAAAGGAAGCTTGTGTAAACAGACCCACGATCTGTCCCAAACTGCTTTTTTTTTAACTTATATTTTATTGTTTTACTAGAAAACAACAGCATACAGTTCATGCGTCCGACCAGGCACACATCACCTAGTAACGGAAGCCATTCAATGGAATACAGGGACCTATCAAGCCTAATCATTCTGATTTGAAGAGGTGAGGTATTTCATCCAAAGTTAAACATATTTAGTCCAAAAGGCTGCACCTTACAAGAGTGTGGCAATCCTATTACAAGGTAATCTGAACATGGGTTAAATTCAACTAACAAGCTGATATGATCCCAAACCCAATATAATGAAGCAAACTATAAAGGTAGCACACCACCTCAGTAGCTCCAAACCCAGGCCTTATCGCCAAGTAACTATGTTAAATACTCCGCAAGTGTAGATATATGTAAACTTAAAGGACATACAGTTACAAGCAATGAAATAACTATTATTACAGTTCTCAAGGGACCGACTGTTATATTTAAAATCAACCTCCCTTACCCTTAACCATAAAAAACTCTGAGGATATTTTCAACCGAGATCAGACTTATTGTGGCAGCAAGGAGGACAGAAACTTTGGTGATTACACGTCACCACATGGCGGCTGCCATTACTATATCTTTTAGCAAATGCGTGCCTCCTAACCATGAGATATTTCTCCCCTCGATGCAAGGGCAAAGAGACTTAACATTCCTACAAATGGGCATAAAGATTCATTAAAGAAAACATTTATACAGAATTACTGTCCCCATTATGAACTGTTTCAACAGACAGAAACAAAAAGTTCATTGCTTCAGGTCTCCTCTTCTCTCTCCGAGTCATTGTCTTCTGCATGTCTGGTGTGTGCAAATTCCTTTTCCAGGGTCTCCACTTTTTCCCCTGCTTCATAAGGGTCAGTGTACTGATAAGTATGGCCCCCATAATGAATACGGCGCCTTGCAGGCAACAACAAGGAATGCATTACACCTAAGCTGCGACGACGAGTCCACACTGCATCAAACTTCTTCCTGCAGGAGCGGGTGGCAAGAGACAAATCAGGAAATAGGTGTAGCATGGTACACAGACACACAGAATTTGATGGCAGATAAGGACTGCTTGACCCACTTAGTCTGCCCATTTCCCAACCTAACGGCTAAGCTGCAGATCCTAGTTAACCAACAACCTACTTCCTCCTATCCCCACTAGAATTGCCTTATGTCTGTCCCATGCATTCTTGAATTCCCCCACTGTTTTTGACTCCACGACCTCCTCAGGAAGGCTGTTCCACGCATCCACAACCTTCTCCATGAAGAAATACTTCCTCACATTACCTCTGAGCTGTTCCCCCCCATCTTCAAATTGTGTCCCCTTGTTCTTGCATATCTCTTTTTCTGAAAGATGCTACCCTCTTGGACTTTGTTGATTCTCTTGAGGTACTTGAAAGTTTCTATCATGTTCCTCCTTTCCTCGAGCCTATACATATTAAGCTCCTTTAGTCTTTCTTCGTATGTCTCCTGGTGCAGACCCTGCACCATTTTGGTTGCCCTCCTCTGGACAGCCTCCACCTTGTCTGTGTCTTTGCGGAGATGGGGTCTCCAGAACTGCACGCAGTACTCCAGATGTGGTCTCACCAACTGCCTGTACAGAGGGATAACAACTTCCTGTTTTCTACTGGTAATGCCTCTCCCTGTGCATCCCAGTATCCCCCAGCCCTCCTCAGTGCCTTCTCACATTGCTTGCCCACCTTTAGGTCATCTGATATAACCATCCCTAAGTCTCTTTCTATTTTTGTTGTTGTCAGTATCTCATCCCCCATTGTGTACTCTTCCCCTGGGTTTTTGTTTCCCAGGTGCATTACTTTGCACTTCTTTGCGTTGAATCTAAGCTGCCATAAATTTGACCATTCCTCCAACTTTGCCAAGTCCCTTTTCATCCTTTCCACCCCACCTTGTGTATCAACCCTGTTGAAGATCTTTGTGTAGTCTGCAAAGAGACATACTTTTCTTCAAGTCCTTCTGCAATGTCACTTATAAAGACATTAAAAAGGACTGGCCCCAGTACTAAACCCTGCGGTACCCCACTAGTAACCCCCCCTTTCTTCACTGTGGACTCCGTTTACTATTACCCTCTGTATCCTGTTGTCCAGCCAATGTTTAACCCAGGCTACCATCCTGGGACCCACTCCGAGGCTGGCTAATTTGTTTATTAATCTTTTGTGCAGGACTGTATCAAATGCCTTGCTAAAATCTAGGTAGGCCATGTCCACAGCCCATCCCTGGTCTATTACTTTGGTCACCTGGTCAAAGAAATCAATTAGATTCATCTGACATGCTCTTCCTGCTGTGAATCCATGCTGCCTTGGATCCTGTGCCCCACTGGCCTCAAGGTACTCAACAATTCTTTCCTTCAGAAGTGATTCCATCATTTTCCCTACCACCGAGGTCAAACTGACAGGTCTGTAGTTTCCTGCCTCTGTCTTGCTCCCACTTTTGTGAAGGGGAATCACATCCGCCCTCCTCAAGTACCACACCATCCTCCCATGATTTGTTAAAAAGGGTAGTCAGTGGTGTTACTAGTTCTCCCTTTAGTTCTTTTAGAATTCTGGGATGAATCCCATCAGGCCCCATTGCTTTATCCACCTTCAGTTTTAGAAGTTTTTTCAGAACCCTTTCTTCTGTGAAATGACTGATATCAACCCCCCTATCCAGACTGCTTCTATTGACTGGATCAGGTACCTCCCCCTCCTTTTCCTTTGTGAATACCGAGCAGAAGTATTTGTTTAGTATCCCTGCTTTTTCACTGTCCTTCTCTGCCCAACCACCTTCATCTTTATTCAGCCTCAGTATCCCAGCCGTGGTCTTTCTTTGCTCCCTGATGTACCTATAAAAGGTTTTGTCCCCCTTCTTAACCGAGTTGGCTATCTTTTCCTCGGTTTGGGCCTTTGCTCTCTGACTGCCTTCCCCGCTTCCTTCTGCTTTAACTGGTATAGCTCTCTGTCCTGCTTTCAGTGTTTCCTTATACTTCCTGAATGCTATCCAGTATGCCTTAGTAATAAAGGATGTGCTCCTTACTCCCGAATCCACTTGAAGCGCACCAGGTAGCCAATTGTGTAGAAAGAAAACCAAGTCCGAACCCTCGCTTCCTTCCAGTAAACCCACAAGGTGAAGGTTCACCACTCCTTTGGGCATTCTCCATTGCTTCCATCTGATAATGCAGTTTTCCTGCACCAATTTGGCCATTGTGGTGATAGCTTTCGTTGCCTGAGCCTCCGCCGATGTTGCTGTTCAAATAGCCATCTCAATTTTCAGGTCTTGTTCTCTAAAGCGCTTCAACAGTTCCTCTACTTTACTGTTGATTGCCTTCATGGAGAGTGTGAGGGACTGCCAAGGTGGATCTCCCAACCCCGCTGGTCCCGCCAGTAATATGGAGGCGTGTTCACACTGTGGCTGATTTTTAGAACTACAGGGGTACCCTTTGTTGGAGTCACCCATTGAAAAGTTTAGTGTCCTTTTTACTCCTTATGAATATAAGGATCCAAATCTTGCACTTGCGCAGCAAATTTTTATATAAAAATAATAGTTTCTCTGGTAAAAAAAAAGAACCAAGGTTTATAGAGCTGAGATGAAGCATGTCTTCTCCGTACGTGTGCTTACCAGCGCCCACATTTTTTTTTTCTAAAGCATACTGAAGACAAAGATCTTGGGAACTAGAATGTGTGGCATGAAGGAGGCACCAAAACTACTTCTTATGTGTGACTGTTTATTATCCTTAAATGTAGCAGTGATGCTTTGGCCAAGACTGTTGTACAGTAATCATTTTCAGTGGCTGTTCATTAAAAAAAAGGACGGCAACCAGAAGGACAGCAGTGTCTCGCGCCTACTCTAAATTATCACTGTGCACGTGAATGCCACAATAACCAGTCAGTTATTATGGCAAATAATAACTGACCATCTCCATAGGAAAAAAAAACTGATGGCCAGTTATTATCCTTTACTGTACAACCACTGAACTAGATTCACACTCCTGAAAGCACATAGAGTATATAATTTCCCCCATTTTTCAAACATTTTTATTCTGTTGTGGAGACTGGTTGTCATTTTCTTGACATTTAAGTTGAACATCAGATTTTGAAACCACTCAGTATAAGTAAGGAGATCAGAGTCAACCAGTGACATAATACCAGTCATTTCACAGACATTGACATTAATGCAATGCGGTATTTTCTCTCCTTCATAGATACAAGAGTATAGTCGCACAGTATGCATGTTTCTGGGGTAAATATGGACTCTAATCCTAGGAGCAAATGGACAAACAAGCTCACACTCCCAGAATATATGCACCAGTGATCCACTCTCCGTAATGTATCTAGCGCACAGATTTGAATTCATCTTCCACATCCTGTAGAGTTTCATGGGACTATAATAAAGATGCCTCTGGAAGGGAAGGTCTGCCTTTTGGCGGATGACACCAAACTCTGCAACGGGGTGGACACTCGGGAGTGGGTGGTGTCAAGGATGAGCAGCAACCTCAGAAAACTCGAGCAATGGTCAAGGGTATGGCAGCTGGGTTTTAATGCAAAAAAAGTGCAAAATAATACACTTAGGGCACAGAAACCCAGGGGCAGAGTACAAAATGTGTATGTTTGGGGGGGGGATGGTACTGATAACCACCAAGCAGAACAGAGACTTCAGGGTGATCATATCGGGGCTCTAAAGGTGATCAGACAGTGCGACAAGGCAGCTGGGAGGGTACGTGGGATGCTGGAGTGCATAGGGAGGGGTATCACAAGCAGAAAGATGGAGGTGGTGTTGTTTCTATATAGACTGTTGGTAAGACCCCGACTAGAGTACTGTGTTCAGTTCCAGAGACCACATCTCCAGAAGGACATATAGTGGAAGTCGTTAAGAGGAGGGCCACTTAAATGATACACGGTTTGCATTAGAAGCCCTACAAGGACAGATTGAAGGGCCTAAATATGTACACCCTGTAAGAGAGGAGAGAGAAAAGGGGGATATGATTCCTGGAACAGTCTTCCAGCAGAGGTAGTGGGGGCGAAAACAGTGGTGGGGCTCAAGAATGCATAGAATAGGCATAAGAGAATCTTTGGAAAAGGGAAGGGGTGGTAAATTGGAGATCAAGTAGGATCTGTGGTGATACTAAAGGCAGGAAAAAAATGGTCAGACTAGGTGGGCCTATGAACTGGTCCTTATCTGCTGGCAAACTCTATGTTTCTATGATTCAAAATATTTAACTGAATTAGTCTGAGCTTGTCATTCTTCGCATATGTATACACACCTTGCCATACTTGCTCCCACTTTGTCTGTCTGGGAATAACCACGCTTGTTCCCACTTTAAGGGTCTGGGAACACAGCAGTCCAGTATGGGCACTGGCCATCAGCTTTAAGAGGTAATTGGGAGAAAAGACAGCTGTAAAGTAGGGGGAAACAGAGGGTGGCTGAGTTGATGCTTGCAAAAGCCCTTTAATAAATCTGTGTTGCTCACCTATCCAGGGTAAGGGTTCAAAGTGAAGATGTAAAGCGTGTGCCACTCGTAGGAATCTGAATACATCCTTGTTAGGTACACGGTCCCTAAGCTGGCAGGTTTAAAAGGAATAAGGTGACCTTCCAGCAAAAGGTGATTCACTGACAGAATGACACTATCAGGCCAAAAAGGGGCCAAAAATTTTGGCATGGTAGTGCCACTATAGTTAGGGTTGAGTACCTCATTTAAGGTTAAAGTGTGAAATTTTGCAGCTTAATAACTTTGCCCCTATATGACAGATTTGCCTTAATTTGGCATGCATGGAGCTGAGCCATAGATCTCTAGATCGGCCAAGTTTCGTAACGGTCGGATATATGGCTGCGGAGTTATATATCGCAGTAGAAAGTCATATTTATGCTTTTTTGCGCGTTCTTTGCTCATGCCTACAGGTCACATGGTTTGCGCGGCCAGTCCAAAAACTTCAGAAAACATGCAGCCGGGGTCCCCGACGTACCTTTCAAAGATTTCATGAAAAAATATTAAACGGGGCAAAAGTTATTAAAAAAACTAGTTTCCTATTATAGTCGATCGGAAAAGTTAACAAAAAGTTCGACAGTGTCACAAATGCAGTTTTTAGTGTTGCAAAGGACCCCTGTAGTGTCGCAAATCCGCCATTTTGTTTTCAGTTACTGGTCACAGAAATGCTTGGCATTTAAATTTGGGACCCTCTAGGGACACAATTCTTTTTGTGTTCACCTGGTCAAGCCCTGAGAATGCTAGCTATGTCTTTTTTTGGAGGGTTAAAACACCCCAGAAATATGTTTTTAAAATTTTGAAAACAGTAGTGCCACAAAGTAGTGTCGCACTTGTGACACTTTCATAATTTTTTCTGCAAAAGTATCGTGATCTGCGACATTATGTCCAAAAGAATAGTAAATCTTTGCCACCCTGCTGCAAAAGAACGGTTTGGTCTTTTGGGCTGAAATTTGAAGGGAAGAAAGCCAAGATTCCACAGATGTGCCTTTTGCTGGTTTGGTGACAAAATATTAGATGGCTGCAAAGTTACAGCACTCCGAAGTTGAAGGTTTTTCACATAGGCTAACATTATGGCGTCTGCCATGTCTTTCAGGGCCTGTATCTTGAAAACGGTTCAAGATACAGACTTTTCGTCAGAAGAATGCTTAGTCCCCCACTAGGGGGCTAAGTAAAAAACTAGCCTGGAAAGTCGTAAATAATATGAGATTTAAAAATTTTTTTACGTCTTACAGTTCCTGAGATACAAAAGATTTATTATTCCAAGTGCTGATTTTCTGCTCCAAGGGCCATTATTATGCATACATTCTTTGTATTCACTGTGATTTTGAATGCACCTTTTTGGGAAAAAAGGTGTGCATTTGCACTACTGTTACAGTTTCAGCTTGCGTTTCCATTAGTGTTTCCGTTTACGTCACTGTTTGTGTTTCCATTACCGTTTTTGTTTGTTTACTTTAGTGTCTCCGTATACGTTATCGTTTGCTTTTGTGCTACTGTTACATTTGCGTTTCCATAACCATTTGCGTTAGCGTTTCCGTCACTATGTGTGGTACCCTTTGCATTTGTGTTTGCGCTTGCGGTAGCGTTACTGTTACCATTTCTGTGACCGTTTTTGTTTGCGTTTACTTTTGCTTCACTGTGTGCGTTACCATTTAGCCTGTGTGCTTATGTTAGGATGTTTACTTTGGCATCATCATTGGTGTTACCGTGGCGTTTGCGTTTCCAATTGCATTACCGTGACCGTGTGCATTACCATTTGCATACGTGCTTACGTTAGTGTTTCCTTTGGTGTCATCGTTGGTGTTACCATGACCATTTGCATTTCCAATTGCATTACCGTTACCATTTGCGTTTTCCTTATTTGCGTTTCCGTTGGAATTAGTGTTTGTGTTTTCGGTAGCGTTTCTGTTGTCGAGTGCATTACGGTTTCCTTCTGTGTCGCTGTTGCCGTTACCGTTTGCGTTTCTGCTGCAGTTAGCATTTGCATTACCATTTCTGTTTTCATTTACATTTGCGCTTGCGTTTCTCTTACCGTTTGCATTATCATTTCCGTTTGCATCACTGTGTGTTACTGTTTGTGCTTGCGTTACCATTAGTGTTACTATTTTCTTTTACCTCACTGTTTCCATCACCGTTTGCATTAACGTTACCGTTTGTGTTTTTGCATTTGCGTAGCACAGCGCAAAACATTACGTTTTTGCCATTTTTCTGCACTGTATTCCGTGATGCATAGTACAGCCAATGTATGGTTGACTGGTCTGAACCTTGGCACATAGAAATATATTTGTATCAAGGAACTTGCCAGTTTTTGTTTGCTGAAAAAACGTTGTTCCATTGTAGAGTTATTGCCATTTTAAGTTGTCCCGTTTTGCAGTTACTGATTTTTTGTCTGCCAGGTCCGCCATTTCAGCGCATTTTCGTGCACGATTTCCGCCATTTTGTGGTGGAAGACTTCTTAAAGGTGCAGAAATGTAAAAATGTACTATCTCTGGAACAGTTTGTTCTTTTCACAGGAAATTTGGAGGGTGTTGAGTGGATGTCCTGGAGACGTGACTTATGATGTTTACGTGTTTGAAAAATAATTTGCTGCAGAGATACTGTGTGACGCAGTTAATGTTTTGCGCATAGCTTTCTGCATGGTGCTACTGGCTTGAAATTTATAGTGTAGGTAGCCCTAGTGGTACGGAGATGACTTGCAGTGGTTTGGTGTGTAAAACATTAACAGGTGGGGAATTATGCCACTCCAACAAACGACAATTTGGTTCATTATGCTTTAATAACTTCTGAACCGTGTCCCCGATTTGCCTGGCATTTGGAATGTGCAAAGATTAATAATACATCTTTGACTGTGATAATTTCAGGTCGCTGGGACTTATGGTTGCTGAACTGTACATGATACATTGTTTGCTCATGGCGCTGTGCGACCGCTGAATGGATGTTCACACAATTCTGGACACACATTCCATTCACTATTTACAGTGCACATTCTCAAAAAGAAGGAAAATTCATGGCAAAAAAACTCTGTTTAATGCATCAATTTGGGTTGTTTCACAGCAACAAAAGCAACGAAATTCGGTGTTAGGGTTGCTCCCCGTGCACCCCACGCCTGCCCGGCCCCCAGCAACAGGCATTGGGGTGTGCTTGGTCGTTGGTCCTGACTCTCCCCCATTTCGATACTGCACCACCAGCTTGCTTCACACATGGCGTGATGAGAGTGAGGACCAACGACCCCAACGCACACCCCGATGCCTGTTGGTGGGGGCAGGGTGGGAGTGGGATGCAATGGGTGGCAACCCCAACTCCGAATTTCCTTGCTTTTGTTGCTGTGGAACAACCCTAACTGATGCATTAAACAGAGTTTTTTTGCCAGAAATATATACATACATACATATATTTTTTTTTTTTTACCAGAAGAGACACACTAAGCTGAAGCTTGTTTACAAGTGTGACCTACGATCACTAGGAAGTTAAGTGATTTGCTCAGGGTGACACAGTTTGCAAGTGGGGGTTGTGGGATTCAAACCCAGGTCTCTAGGTTTGCAGCTCAGAGCCTTAAACCACTGCACTATACTGCCTCCTACATATATAGTCCCAAAATCATGTGAATCAGATGGGGGTAGTGAGTGGTTAGCCACTGCATGTATTTACCAGACTGAGCTGCAAAGTAACAGATACTAAAGTGGGGTAAACAAAGGCCTCCAATCAGGTGCTGCCAGATTGTCATTAGCTCTTCTGCAGCACTTGTTGGACCATATGAATTGAGAAATGAGGCTGTGGAAGAATTTGAGCCATGTGATTGGGAGGCATATATTAAGCATATCCTGGGGAGAATGTTCATTTAAGCAATACTGATTTGTCCCCATAAAGCCAGTGATAAGTGGCCTCATTGTTCTAAGTCCTGCTTAACTTTGTCAATAGTGAAATCAAGATTATGTGCTTTCACATCAGAATGCCTCTTACACAGGTCGATACCAAGATATCGAAGATAATGAGGGGCCCAGAAACGGCTCTACCATGCCGGTGCGACAAAAAAGATTGCGACCAGCATTACAGCGATGGGCTCCATGTCGACTGCAAGTTGCAGTCGGCATGGAGCCGCACAATTTGGCTTTTGTTTTTAACATCGGGGGCTTCATCCCCCCAACCAAAAGGATTCTAACTCCAGGTCAGAGTTAGTTCGGGAAGGGGGTGCAGGTCGGGGGAAGAGGTTACCCATTGCAGTGGCACTTCTACGGCGGCATGGTGCTGTTGTCAAGGTCAATGCATGTCGCCATAGGAAAGTCGCTGTTAGGTTGGCATACCCCCAGAAACACCCAAACCTGTAATGCCTTGTGACAGGGTTGAATAGGGCCCTGTCCCAGTTGTTCTGGAGAAAGAGTTTAAATGCAAGAATCTGTTCTATTCTCTCCTTTTCTCTCTCTCTTCTCTGTCTGGTTGCGCAACCAGATTTTCTCATGAGAACTTGGACTTGATCACCCTAACGGGCTTGTAGTTCTCTGCCTCTCAGTATCTCTCTGTCTTCACTTGCTGTTCTGTCTTTTCTCCCCCTTGCATATCTGTATAGAAATATATGTGAATCATTATGTAGAAATGTAATTGATACTAGGATCTCTTTGTTTATATAGTTATACTGTTGAAATGATTGCAAAAAGCTGTTTGGAACTCAAGGGCTTAACCTGTTTGCAAACTCTCTGAGAAGCTGTAAGCAAGAGGTCAGTTCTGGGTCACAATGTTATTTTGCTGCACTTGTTGAAACTTACAAGAACAATATGTGAGAAGCATGTTGTTTTAACCAGCAGGGTTTGCAAAGACCTATAAAAACAGAGTTGCAATTTCTTGCAAGAGAGAGACACAGAGACTGAGACTGGAAATTGAGAAGAAACCCAGATGGACTTCCTCTGTTTATACTGCCTTTGTAAATAGTTATTCTGAACAATTTTATTTTTGTTATTTTACTGTTATTAATAATAAAACTCTTGTTGCAAGTTTTACAACTGCTTCTGGTTTTCCTATGCTTCTTGACCTGTGCCCCGATTACAGATGATGTCAGCCTAAGTGGGATTTATGCTGTGCAAACTCTAAGCCAGGAGTTTTGCGCGGGGGTACTAGGCCTGGTACCAGGGAAGCATAAAATAAAGGTATGGATTCTGCAGCAGCAAGCCCAGGAGTGGTTACGAGGAGAATGGCAGCCAAACTAGCAGAGACAGAAGTCCAAGCTGAGACTGTGCAGCTAGCACCAGCTATATAAAAAGAACAGGCAGTGACAGAACCTGAAAACCTCATTGCCATTTTCAAATGGTGGGCTAGACAACAAAAACAGACAGAGAAGCAGAGAGAAAAAGAGATTCAACATTTAGAAGAACAGAGAAAAGAAGAAATGCAACAACTCGAACAGCAGAGAAAAGAAGAGATGCAGCGAAGGATGGATGCCTTGCAAGCTACCACAGCTCGAGGATCTGGCACTGGTCCAGCAGAGCAACAAGCAGGGCTCCAGGTAAGGCGAGTACCAACCTATTTTACTCACCTCATTTTAGGAAATACTCTTCAAAAAATTTTTTAATGAGTATCAATACTCAACCAACATTTGTAAGTGCCGGACACTCCATAGAATAGTGCTTCATAACATAACTGATGATTCAAAGGGAGCAGTTTTGTCCTGATTTACAACTCTTGTACATATCCCAGTTTTGCTGTACTCACTATATTTTAAACTGGTTTATATTTTAAAGTGGTGAATAAATTACTCCTACCTGCCAACATTAGCTGGAGCATTGTTAGCACTTGATCAGTTTTTATCTAGAAAAAAACGACACTTTTGAAAATACACTCTTCACTCCACTCCATCCAGGTATTTGTACGCATCTGAATTTAGTTTTACTCACCTCACTCTCAAAATGAGGAGTAAAGTACTCATCCCAAAAAATCTTATCTGGAGCCCTGGCAACAAGACACAAAAAACTTAAAATACATTAAACTTACAAAATTGTGTCCCTCGGATGATATCGAAGCATACCTGACAACTTTTGAAAGGGTTACCGCAGCATGCCAGTGGCCAAGGCAGCAATGGGCAATCAGACTGCTACACCTTACCTGAAAGGTAAAGCCCAACTTGCCTACAGCAATATGAACACTGCACAGTCAGAAAACTATGACCTGGTGAAAAGTGAAATCCTGAAAAGGTATGACATCTCAAGAGAGACCAACAGGCAGAGATCTCGATCTCTGATGTACAACTCAGTCGACAATCTTCGAGAAGCCTTCACCTGACTCAGAGAACTCCTGATAAAATGGCTCCAACCAGAGAGCAAAACAGTTCCACAGCTCATCGACACATTTGCAATGGAACAATTCATCAACATCCTGCCTACAGATGTGCAGCTTTGGGTAAAGGAACACTGACCGGAAAGTGGGCAAAAGGCGGTTTCTTTGGCCGAGGACTACCAAATGGCCAGACAAACGCCACAGTAGTGAGGTAACAGCCAAGCACCGGTAAGACACCCTTTTTCCCATTTAAACTCCAAATCTGATAAGAACTCTGACGGGGGTAACACATCTGTGTCCAAAGACGTTATTTGCTATAACTGTAATAAGCCAGGTCACATTGCAAGAAACTGCTGTATAAAGAGTGACACTAGAACAGATTTGTCCTTGGCAAATTGGGGCAAGTACTTAACAGATGTGAAGGTGGGAAAGAAGACTGTGAAGGGACTTATAGATTCAGGAGGCAGACAGACCCTAGTGCATATTGAAGGGCTGGGAAAACAATGTCCAAAAGGACCAAGTACTAGTGTCATCTGCATCCACAGGGACACTCAATACTATCCCACCAGCCAAGTGACTCTGACTATTAATGGGGTGTCACACTAAATGAAAGTGGGGGTAGCATGTAAGTTACCTGTACCTGTGATTATTGGAAATGACTTTCAAGGATTTACTGAGTTAATCAAAGAAGGAGTAAATCCTGGTGTTTCAGCAGCAGTGGTGACAAGAGCTCAGCCAAAGAAAATCTCAGACGGTGGGGATTCTTTTCCTTTCGACGATATTTGTGTGAGCACAGCTCGAAGATCCGGAAGTCCAGGAAAGAAAAACGTCACCTGAAGAAACAGTGGCAACAAAAGACTGATGGACATAAGAGGTTAACATATGAAAATGCTGAAACTAAACTGATAATTGATTGTGATTTTCTTTCAGAACAAGCTAATTATGTTTCTCTCCAGGGTTATTTTAAGCAGCTGAGGGTAAAACCAAAACAGGGTGAACTTATTTTTAAAAAATGTAATGGGCTACTGTACAATTTGGGTTAAACTTCAGACAGGATCAGATAGAACAATTGGTTATACCACACAAGTATAGATCTGAGTTGTTACAGATAACACATGGTAGTCCTATGGCTGGTTACTAAGGGAGGGATCGCACCCTTGCCAGATTGCTGTACAGATTTTACTGGCCTAGAATTCATTAAGAGGTTGCTACCTATTGCAGTTCCTGTGCGGAGTATCAGAAAGTAGCCCCAGCTGATAACTGTGCCTTTTGAGAGAATTGCAATGGATGTGGTTGGCCCCTTAGATAAAAGTAAAAAGGGTAATAGATTCATTTTGGTAGTATGTGACTATGCTACTCAATACACAGAGGCAGTTCCAATGCATACCGTCACAGCCCCAAAAGTAACAGCAGAGCTTGCCAAAATTTTCAGCAGAGTGGGCATACCTAAATAAATCATTACTGATCAGGGTGGTAATTTTGGTGCTTTATTACTTAAGGAGCTGTACTGACTACTAGGTATCACTGCCATAAGAACCTCCCCTTTTCACCCTCAAACAGACGGTCTTGTTGAGGGTTTTAATCAAACCCTAAAATGTATGTTAAAAAGGTTTGTAAAAATGGAAGGAAAAGAATGGGACCAATACTTGCCTCGCCTGCTTTTTGCTTACAGAGAAGTGCCATAGACATCAACAGGTTTTTCACCATTTGAAATGATGTATGGTAGATAACCTAGAGTGCCACTAGATGTAATAAAAGAAACATGGGAAGATAACCCCCATCAGAAACAATCTATTGTATCTTATATGCATGCCCTGAGAAAGAAGCTGCCAAAATATGTTGAAATTGCCGACAGTAATTAGGAAGAGGCACAAAACCAGCAGAAGGTGTATTACGACCATGGGGTAAAAGACAAAGTTTTCGAGCCAGGTCTTGTTACTGTTACCCACTACAGAAAATAAACTGTTAATGAAGTGGGCAAGGGCCTTATAAGGTTCTTAAATGTACTGGCACAGTTAACTATGAGATAGAGACCCCTGACAGGAAAAATTCTACTAAGATATACCATGCTAACCTCCTCAAGAAATGGGTTTAAAAAAACACCAACGGCTGCTTTGCTAGTTTTATTAGAAACTAATAAAGAAGATACTGATGTAGCGCCAGCCTGGTGGCGCTGAGGGTTGAGGTGCTGAATACCACACCTCGTTCCACGCCGTCGACTCGGGTTCGGGAACGTGCCCAGGCCGTCGGAGGTTGGCCGGGGAGGGAAACGCTGGAACACCCGAAAGACTGCTCTCCTTTCCCTGGGGGGGGAATGGGGCCTCCATCGCGCTGCAACGCCCCACTATGGAGATCAGGAGCATTGCAGGAGTGGTGCACTTGTGGGGTGAAGTGCGGCGGACGTCGACACATAGTGCCTTGATGTCATTGCACGTCTGCACTTCAAGGAGAGAAAAACAGGAAGATAATGGCAGATGACCGGGCAGCTTGATGGCCGCACTTCTCCACCCAGGGGGCCTGTCGTGGAATCGCACTGTGGTAGTGGTTCCCGGCCCGGTGTGGGGGAAATAGGTGGATCCCCTTCGCAAGCATAGCTTGTGCCAGCAGGTATGTTAGTGAGCCTGCAGGCTGAATGGGGGTGAAGGCAGATAGGGCTGCGGGAGCAGAAATAAGAGATATAAAAAAAAACAAGAAGATATTGATGTAGCTTATGATAGTTTGGAGTAAACTGTAACCGCTGATGCTGTAAAGGTGAATGTTTTCTTAACCTCTGAACAAACTGCAGAAATTCGTAACTTGCTAAAGACATTTAACATACTTTTACCACAGTGCCAGGCCGGGCTAAAGGTGTTGAGCACATAATAGCGACAAAGAATGCTCGCTCTATTAGACAAAAGACATACAGATTATCAGAGTGGTTAAGAGCAGACGTGGTTAAGGAAATACAAAAAATACAGGTTACTCACCTGTAACAGGAGTTCCAGGAATGGTATATGTTGTTCATCCACACTTATTGGCAGGTTCCTTGCCACTTTAAATCTTGCCGGAAGGTCTTCAAGCTGGCTCCTCCACCCACCCGGTGGTAAACTTTAGCTCCGCCCCATGGATGCCACAGATCTAGCCTGGCTGAAGCCAGTTAAAGGCCGCCGAAGAGGGTCAGGGATGAACAACATATACCATTCCTAGAACCCTACAGGTGAGGAACCTGTATTTCTAGGACATGGATATGTTGTTCAATCCACACTTATTGGCAGATTCCTAGCAGTTCTCCGGAAGAGGGAGGCAAGCACACTCCGATACTTACTTGGGAAATAGAGACTGGAGAACTGAGGCCCCAAAACCAGCATCCCGGCGTGACTCAAGGTCGATGTGGTAGTGGGTAATAAAGGTATATGCCAACTTCCAGGTAGCAGCCCTGTAGATATCCTGGATAGGGACATCCCTGGAAGCAGCTACCGAAGCAGCGGTATGGCGGGTAGAATGAGCTCTTATCCCTCTGGGAGGCTCCATGCCCGCCAACCTATAGCAGCGCTCTATGCAGGAGGTGACTCACCTGCTAATCGTCCGCTTGGCTGCAGGTCTGCCAGGTGCGGCTTCAGCGTAGGTGACAAACAGCTGGCGAACCTCTCCCCGAACTTCAGCCGTCCGCTCCTTATAATAACAGAGCGCTCGTCTAGGGTCCAAAGTATGGAACCTATATTCGGCCTCCGAGGTGTGATTGGGGTAGAACACCGGCAGAGTCAACACCTGGTTAAGGTGAAACTCCGACACCACCTTCGGAAGGAACTCCGGGTGGGGGCGCAGGACAACCCTGTCCCTATGGAAGACCAGGTAAGGAGACTCGATGGAAAGCGTCTGGAGCTCTCCCATCCTTCTGGCTGACGTGATAGCCACCAAGAAGGTGGTCTTCCACGACAGGTGGGAAATAACACACCTGTGCATCGGTTCGAATGGCTTGCCCATGAGCTTGGCCAATACCAGCAGTAGATCCCACGGAGGTGGAGGTTCTCGCATCGGAGGGGAAATGTGGTCAAGGCCTTTGAAAAAGTGCCCAACCACCTTCTCCTGCGCCACTGACTGCTTGCCGACCCACGCCCGGTAAGCAGAGATGGCTGCCAGGTGCACTTTAAGGGTGTCGACTGAAGCCCTTGCTGAGAAAGGGACCACAGGTAGTCCAGAATGCTTGCCAAAGGACAGGCGGATGGGTCCAAGCCCTTCCCCTGACACCAAATGGAGAATCTCTTCCATTTGAAGGCGTAGCATTTCCTGGTCGACTCCTTACGGGACGCCTCAACGACGTTGAGGACCTCCTCGGAAAGACCCAAGGCCTGGAACTCTAGCCGCTCAGGAACCAGGCCGTCAGGTGCAGGGATTGAAGGTCCGGATGGAATACCTTCCCCTGGTTGACTGAGATCAGATCCGGGCGGGCTGGCAGCCGCCTCGGGAGCCTGGAGCTGAGACTGAGGAGATCTGGATACGAGAACTGGCGAGGCCAATCTGGGCCTACCAGAATCACCTGCGCCTTGTCCCTCCTCGCCTTGAGAAGCACCTTGTGGATCAAGGGAAATGGGGGAAAGGCGTAGAAAAGGCCCGGGGTCCATGGCTTCGAGAAGGCATCCCCCTGCAGCGAGCCCTGCTGAGGGGGCGGGCATGGAACAGTCTCAGCTTCGGATTCTCCCTGGAGGCAAACAGGTCCACCTGAGGCGTGCCCCAGTGGGAGAAGAGATCTTGTACTACCTCCGGCAGGAGAGACCACTCGTGAGACACAGCCCCTATCCGGCTTAGGGCATCGCCAGGGTGTTGAGGCCCTGCCATGTGAATGGCCAGGAGATCCGCCTCCAGGCTGCGACTCAGGGACCAAATGCAGAGAGCTTCCTTGCATAACAGCATGGAGCGCGTCCCGCCCTGGCGGTTCAGGTAGTACATGGTCGTGGTATTGTCCGTCTGGACCTGAACCACTTGACCCTGTAGAAACGGAGCGAAGGCGGTGAGAGCTAGACGGACCACTCAGAGCTCCAGCAGGTTGATGTGGCATCGGGACTCCCGAGGGGACCAGAGGCCGTGGGCTCTGTGCTCCCCCAGATGGGCACCCCAACCCATCAGAGATGTGTCGGTCGATAGAGAGACAGTCGGCTCAAGGCAGACAAACGGGATGCCCTCCTGCAGATGTGCCGGAATGGTCCACCACTGGAGAGCGTTCCACATCTCCTGGGTCACTGTCGCGGGCTGGTCCAACGGATCACAGCCTTGTGACCACTGGCTGGCCAGTCCCCATTGAAGAGGACGCATGTACCAATGGGCCCAACGGACCACGCTGGTGCAGGCCACCATGAGGCCCAGGAGGCGCAGGAAGTCCCGGGCAGGGCGCGATTGCCCAACCAGAAATGATTGGGCAAAGGAGGAAAGAACCTCGGCCCTGTCTGCTGGGAGCCGAGCTCTGGCTCGAAGAGAGTCGAGCTCTGCCCCGATGAAGAGAATCACCTGCTTCGGCACGAGTTATGACTTGGCCTCGTTGATGAGGAGGCTAATCTGAGAGCAAACCTGGAGGGCCAGATCTCTGGACCGCTCCGCCTCCACTCTGAAGGGGGCTGCAATCAGCCAGTTGTACAGGTAGGGGTACACCTGGACCCTTCGGCGCCGCAGGAATGCTGTCACCACTGCCATGCATTTGGTGAAGACCCTGGGAGCTAGGGAGAGGCCGAAGGGCATGGCCCGGAACTCGTAAAGGGATCCCACCGCTCTGAAGCGGAGGAAGCTCTAATGAGATGGACGGATTGGGACGTGAAAAAACGCGTCCTGGAGGTCCAGGGAACAGAACCACAGGCCTCATTCCAAGGATGGGATTATCTGAGCCAGAGTGACCATCCTGAAGGTCCGAGACCTTAGGAACTTGTTCAGGTTGTGCAGGTCGAGAATGCCGTTTTGGGACCAGGAAATACCTGGACACAAACCCCGGGTCTGGAGGAGGATCCGCCACCTTCCTGATCACCTCTTTTTCGAGGAGCAGGGCAATATCGGCTTGGTGGGCCGACAGCGAGGCTGTGGACCCCGTGGACCCCCAAGGGGCGACAGCACGAAAGGGTGGAGCCTGCTCGAACTCCAGAAGCAGGCCTTTTCCTACCATCTCCAACACCCAGCGGTCCATGGTGATAGCGGACCAGGCGGAAAGGAAGTGGCGGAGCCATCCCCTCATCGGGGGAACCCAGGGAGGCGTGACGAGGCTGGGGGCAGCACCCCTCAACCCATCACCGGGCAGGCTTGGAGGAAGAACCGGCCGAGGGGACCTCCTGGGCCTTTACCTCCTTGCTTCCTGCTGGAGGAAGCTGCCGGCTTGGGTTTGGGACACCTAGCGCGAGCCTGCTGGCCCTGTTGCTGGTGCTGTTGGGCCGGTCGAGATGCAGGGGCCGAAGGACGAAAGTACTTCTGCTGTTGCTGATGGCGGCCTTTGTCCCTCTGGGCGGAGGTGACCGAGTCCAGGGTGGCATTGGACTTTTCGATCCGCTGGAGGTGTCCCTCCACTCCAGGGCCGAAGAGGTCAGTCCCCAAGAAGGGGACGTCTGCCAGCTTGTGCTGGGTATCCGCCGTAAAGGTGGATATCCTCAGCCACGCCCTGCGGCGCATGGCCACCGCAGCCGCTACTGACCTGGCACAGGAATCACCTATGTCCAGAGCAGTCTGAAGCTGCTGCTTCGCCACTGCCCTACCCTGGTCCCGCACCTGGCGGACCGTGGTCTGCAGGTTGGTCGGGAGATGAGGGACAACCTCGTCCAGGGAGCCCAAGAGGGCGTGGGAGAAGTGTGCCATCAGCAGGGCCGAGCTGGCCTGTCGGAGGCCGAGGGAGGACGCAGCATACACCTTTCGCCCAGCAAAGTCCAGCTTTTTGGACTCTTTGTCGGGGGGCTTATCCACGTCCCGAGCATTACCGGAACGCCGGAAAACACTGTCGATGACTAACCCCTCAGCAGAGGGGTGCTCTGAGAAACCAGGCAAAGAGCCGGTAGGGACCGCATACTTCCTGGCCATCCTGGCCGAGGGCACAGGACAGGAAGCAGGCTGCTGCCAAAGCTCCAAGGCTGGGCCGACAATGGCCTCAGCCACCGGAAAGGCCTCCGTGGGGGTATCCCCTCGGTCCAGTATCTCCGTCAGGGGATACTTGGCCCGTTTGGACACGGGCTCAAGCTGCATCCCAGTGGACTCTGAGATGAGTCAAAGCAGACCCAAGAAGGACGATGGGCTATCGTCCAATGACTGGCCCCCGGAGGACTCCAGGCCGACCTGCCTGGAGAACAGGGAAGAGTCGTTGTCAGATTCTGAAGAGTCTGCAAAGAGCTGCCTCGGCCCTGAGCCACCCTCTACCTGCCGAGGACAGTCGGGAGTGAGGGTGACCAACAACCTGTGGGGCAGGCCATGACCCGACCGAGAATCCTTGGTCGGTGCCCCAGACTTCGGTTGTGGAGGCGGAGGTTCCACCACAATCGGTGGAGCAGCTGGTTTTGGCCGAGCAACAGGCCCTGGAGCGGGCAACTCGACTGGGCCGAGTGGTTGCTTCGGTCGTTCAGGCGACAGCCACTTGATGGCCGGGGTCTGGACTGGAGTCGGCTTAGGCCCGGCCAACAGCAACTGCTACCACATAAGCTCCTCGTAGCGCCGGCGTAATTTACGCAAAGCCTCCCTCATCCGGGAGGAAGAGGACGAGGAGGAACGTGTCGCCGCTTACCAGTATCGAGACTCTCTCGGGACCGCCGACGTCGGCAGGAACAGCTAGACTGAGATGAGGTCAGGGCCGACAGGACCCCTCGGGGGGACCAAGAGTGGGTCTGGGAAGGGGCAGGGGACACCCGCTCTTCCCTCGGCTCAAGCACTTTAACCGGGGACTGTGGCCCAGAAGGCACAGGCAGATCCTCGGTATCCACCGGGGGGAACCGGTGAAGGAGGGTTGTCGGCTTCACCAGTCGACAACCCATCTAGCGGATCGAGAAAAATCTCGACTGCGTCGACGGAAGTCTCGGCAGGTTGGCCTGACGGGGACACCATGAAGCCAGCGGCCTCAGCCGCAACTATGACCAAAGTAGACGGTCAGCTGTCCGGGGAAGGGGACCTCTCCCGCTCCCACGAATGCCGACGGTGGGACTTACCCTTCGACTACTTCTTCTTGGGCTGAGAAGAATGTCCTGATGGCCCCTCTCCCTTTGTGGAAAGGGAGTGACAAAGCTCCTTGAACGAAGCCGTATACGAAGAACTCAGAGAGAGCGGGATAAATGCCGCAGCCGAGGAGGAGGAAGATGAGGCCTGGGCCGCCTCCTCCTCGAAGGCGATCATCTGCTCGAGCTGCTCAGCCGAGCCAGCCACGGACCAAGCACCAACCCAGTCTCTTTAGATTTTACCAGCGGAAAACGCCTTCGGCCCCCGAAGCCAATCGGGCAGTGCGATCATCCAGGACATTGGCCGAGAAAGAGCGGCACAACTCGCAGGCCTGCGGGTCGTGATCTAGGCCAAGGCAGTAGACGCACGTGGAGTGCGGATCCGTCCTGGACATTTTCTGCCCACAAGGGCACCTCCGAAAGCCGGGAATAGGTTTGTCCATCGCAGCCGCAAGGGAAGATGAAGACGGAAGTTTAGAAAACTTCAAAACCAATTTCGGATGAACCGAAGAGTTAGGATCCAGTCTAAAACGCAGAGTGCTAAGGAGGGAACCCGAGCTTCCAAGCGGTAAGGAAGATCTGGCATCATGGGGCGGAGCTGAGAGTTTTACCACCCGGGTGGGTGGAAGGAGCCAGCTTGAAGACCTTCCGGCAAGATTTAAAGCGGCAAGGAACCTGCCAATAAGTGTGGATTGAACAACATATCCATGTCCCTAGAAATGAAAGAATTGGGTATCATCGAAGAGTTGAGAAGTACTTGGTCATCACCAATGGTGACTGTAAACAAAAAAGAAGGGGGTGTAAGAGTCTGCCTTGATTTTAGGAAACTTAATCAAGTGTCAGAATTTGACAGTTATCCTGTGCCTGGAATAGATGATTTGGTGGGCAGACTGGGGAGTGCCAAATATATCAGTACCCCTGATCTCACCAAGGGTTACTGGCAAATCCCCTAGCTAAAGAACCCAGAGACAAAACTGCATTTGCCACACCTATAGGAGTCTATCAGTTTACCATCACGGCATTTGGTTTACATAATGCACTCACTACATTCCAGCGGTACATGGATGTAATTTTATCCCCTCATACTGGTTACTGTGCTACATACCTGGATGGTGTCATGGTGTACCGTCCAGACTGAAAAAGCCATCTGGAACACCTTTGAGCAGTTATCCAATCAATCAAAAAGGCAGGTCTGACAATTAATCCTACCAAGTGTGCACTGGGCATCCAGGAAACCACATAGTTGGGCTATGTTTTGGGAAATGGAAAAGTCAAGCCAGAGGTTTCAGAGACAGAAGCTATAGCTAACAGCCCTGTCTCCAAAACCAAGAAACATGTGTGGTCATTTTCAGGGCTGGCTGGATATTATCAGAGATTTGTTCCCAACTTTGCAGAGTTAGCCACTCCCCTCACTCAACTCACAAAAAAACGGTACCCTAATAATGTGTAATGATCCCCAGTGTGTGACGGGGGTTTTCGAGCCATTAAGGCTACATTATGTTCAGCTCCTGTTTTAAGAAGCCCAGACTTTGAGAAACTATTTTTGTTACAAACAGATGCATCAGAGGTAGGCCTAGGTGCAGTCTTGAGTCAGCATATAGATGGGAAAGAACATCCTTTTCTCTATATTAGTAGGAACTTGCATGACAGAGAAAAAAGGTACTCCACAATTGAAAAAGAATGCCTTGCAGCAAAGTGGGCAATGGAGTCCCTTAACATTTACTTACTAGGAGTTGACTTTGTACTTGTAACAGATCACAGTCCTCTCTGTTGGCTTAGCCAAATGAAGGATAAAAATTATAGAATCACACGGTGGTACCGTCTTTCGGATGAGACGTTAAACCGAGGTCCCATCTGCCTGGATTGGTGGTAGTTCAGGTGGATGTTAAAGATCCCATGGCACTTATTGAAAAGAGTAGGGGAATTTCCCTAGTGTCCTGGCCAAATTTCCCTCATTCACTAAAAACACCACCAACAGCTTAATATGGTTCAAGGTCAGTTGGCATTCATCTGTATCCCCCTCCCCCGGGTCATGCCTGAAAATAGGCAGGATTTGTCTACTGCACTTACCCAGTCAACAAAAACTAAATAAATAAATGCCTGGCACTACAGCCATTTAAATTTAAAGTGATGCACAAATCTGGGAAAGAGAATGTCAGTGCTGATTTTCTGTCTAGATATGGGTCTGGAATTGAGCATTCTGAAGGCTGAAAAAAACAAACGTGTGAGTTTAAACTTCACTATTTGCTGTACTGTTTGATATGCTGCATAAGCACTATACTATAACGATTTTAAGCTACTGTCATGTTAAAGGAGAATTTAAAGCAAGTTTTGGAAACCTGTTTTTGTAAAACAAGTTTCCTCTTAAGGAGGTGGGTATGTGACAGAGTTGAATAGGGCCCTGTCCCAGTTGTTCTGGAGAAAGAGTTTAAATGCAAGGATCTGTTCTATTCTTTCATTTTCTCTCTCTCTCTTTTCTGTCTGGTTGCGCAACCAAATTTTCTCATGAGACCCTGGACTTGGTCACCCTCACGGTCTTGCAATTCTCTGCCTCTCACTATCTCTCTATCATCACTTGCTGTTTTGTCTTTTCTCCCCCCTTGCATATCTGCTGGTATAGAAATATATGTGAATCATTGTGTGAAAATGTAATTTGATACTGGGATCCCTTTGTTTATATAGTTATACTGTTGAAATGATTGCAAAAAGCTGTTTGGAACTCAAGGGGTTAACCTGTTTGCAAACTCTCTGAGAACCTGTAAACAAGAGGTCAGTTCTGGGTCACAATGTTCTTTTTGCTGCACTTGCTGAAACTTACAAGAACACTGTGAGAAGCATGCTGTTTTCTTAATGAGCTGGGTTTGCAAAGACTTAAAACTGCAATTTCTTGCAAGGGAGAGACACAGACACTGACACTGGAAATTGAGAAGAAACCCAGATGTGCTTTCTCTGTTTATACTGCCTTTGTAAATAATTATTTTGAGCAATTTTATTTTACTGTTGCTAATAATAAAATTCTTCTTGCAAATCTTACAACTGCTCCTGGTTTTCCTATGCTTCCTGACCCGTGCCTTGATGACAGTCCTCCTTTTTGCATTATGCTATTTAGGGAAATTACCTGGGTTTTCTCCACATTCAGGTTATGATCAGATTATTTACTAAACTCAAAGACTGTTGACCTGGCAGCAGGCAGGAATGTTGCCGGGTCAGTGATATGGAGCAAAATGTCCTAATAAACAAAAAGTTTCCAACTAACAGAGCCAATAGTGATCTCCCAAGTATTTTTGGTGAAGTAACATTTTCTTGTCAAGGGGCTCTAAATAAAGATTGAACAGTAACAGGAAAGAGGGGCATCCTTGCCTGGTCCCCCGCCACAGTACAACTGGTTTTGAAATCACATCATTACAGAATACCTTTGCTGTTGGCCCAGAATACAATACACAAACACTTTAAATTCCTTTGGAACCCAAATGTACGAAGTACACCAAATAGGAAGATCCAGGACACATGATCAAAGGTTTTCTCCACATCCAAGGAAGCAAGAACTGCTGGAATGTTGACATCCCTGGATTCACAGATAATATTGGAGAGTTTTCTGAGGTGGTCAAAGGTCAGTCACCTTGGCATAAAGCCAACCTGCTCAGGCACTGAGAGTGTCCCAAACCGTTTACCCTTTTAGCCAGGATTTTCATAAGAATTTTAATATCTTGATTAATGAGCTAGGGCGATCACTGCCTACTTCCACACGGTCTTTCTCTGACTTAGATAGCAGTCTAATCATGGTTTCCATCAGCGTGTACTCCTATAGACCCTTTTGTGGCGAGAGGTAAAAGTGTGGGTAAGCAGAGCAGTCAGTTCAATCACTAAACATTTGTAAAAACTGACTGGTAAAGAGACATTCTAGCCACATTGGTCCTTGGAAAACAGGAGACGCTGTAAAGTTTGATACCTTTTATTGGACCAATAAGAGTCTTGTACAAAGATGCAATTCTACACAAGCTTTCGGGGCCTCACAGGTCCCTTCTTCAGGTGAATGACAAACTGAGCAGCATAAGCAGTATTTATATAAACTGTGAAGCAATGTATAAAAACAGTAGAAGAGAATTACAGGAAGGGTAGAATGGTAGGCAGGGTGAAGTTCAGAAAAGAAAAAAGACACACAAAGCAATTGAGCCCTGAGGTAAGAGTCTATGAAAGTTGCAAAGTAAAAAAACAACAGGATGTGTGAGAAGAACTGAAAGGGGGGGCTATAAAGGAACAGGGCATCTGAAAATAAAAGGATGCTAAAAAGGTGACAAGACAGGAACACAGATAAGAAAGATGCAAGATGTTAGTAGGAAGGGTAGGAGGTAGGGAATTTTAAGAAATTAAAGGAAGCCAAGAAGGAATTAAATTACACAAAACATAAAAGGCCTGGATAAACAAAGTGATAGGTAAGTATACACAGTGAAGTGCGAGATGGGGAGGGGCTGGGTAGGACTAGGCTGAAAGGAAAATGTAAGAGGCAGGAACACAAAGGAAGAGAGAAAAAACTATGGCTAACAAGTAGCAAAATAATTACACTTTACCCTAGAGTGCTATAAATCCAATGTCCCGATTCGGTCCACAAAAAATTAATTTAAACTGTTTAATATATTTAAGTTTCCATGTCCTTCTATCCTGCATGTTTTTTAAATTGCCTCTTAATATCAGGATAAGTCAGACAGAGAATGATCCGTTTGTGAAAAATGGTTTCCTCTGGTGTGCTACTAATTTTGTTTACTACTGTGTGTCTGTGGTGGTTCATCCTGGTTTGCAGTGGTTGCCTAGTTTCCCCAATATAGCATCCATCTGTGTACGTCTTTCACTGAATTAGGTAAACCACATTGCTGGATTGGCATGTGTAGGCTCCACTGATTTTTATTGTGCTGTTCTGGCTTGGATGATGGTGGTCTGTGTGTATATGTGGGTACAGGGCTTATATCTTGTCATGTTGCATGGTGTTGTCCCTCTTGGTCCCCGGTTACTTTGATCTGCTGTGAGTTTGTTGTGAATTATGTCCAAGAGGTTGGGGGGCTGCTTATTGGCAATTACAGGTGGTTCAGGGAAGATGCCCTTCAGTATCTCATCTTCACTTAGCAAGGGTTGCAGTTCCTTAATCATTTGCGGGAGGAGTTTTAGCATGGGGCTGTAAGTGACAATTAGGGGTGTGCGATCAGTTTGATTTTTTTGCCTGTATTCTAGCAGGTCATCTCATGGTACCTGTATGGCCCGTTCAAATACTCTGTCAATTTCTTTTGGGGAGTGGCCCTGCTTAATCAGAGAATTCCGAAGTGAGGAGAGCTGTCTGTCTCTTGTTCTCTCATCAGAGCAGATTCAATAGTATCGAATTGCCTGGCTGTAGATTAGAGATTTTTTTGTATGCCTAGGATGGAAGCTGGAATTATGACGGTAGCGGTGTCTGACAGTGGGTTTTCTGTAAAGGGCACTTTGTATATGTCAATCATTGGTGATACTGACTGTGGTATCTAGAAAATGTATGTTGGTGATGGAGTATTCCATAGAGAGTTTTATAAAATGATGAAAGTTGTTAAAATCATGATGGAACTTTCTGAGGGAGTCTTCACCTTCTCTCCAAACCAGGAATATGTCATTTATATATCTGAGACAGATTGATGGCTTATAGGCATGTTGTTTAAAAAAATCTTCTTCTAGACATGCCATGAAGAGATTGGCAAAAACTGGCTGAAAAACCATCTGGGCCGGGGGCCATATCTAGGTTGAGAGATTCAATTGCCTCTGTGACTTTCTCTGATGAAACAGTATTGGTGATACTGGAGGACTCCGAACCCACTTACGTTACTTTTATAAGTACGACACGCTCTATACCAGGTCGACCTACGCTCTTACACTACCTCCACACACTTTTCATTCTGCTTGCTCCACTTTTCTGATTTCCTGGCATTAGTGATCTATGGACCTAGTTACACTAGAAACATAGAATTTGACAGCAGATAAGGACTACTTGGCCCATCTAGTCTGCCCATTTTCCCTGTTTCATACACCGCAGATCCTAAATGATCTGCAGCTTACTCTCTCTCGCTTTCCTATCATTAGACTTCTTTTATGTCTGTCCCATGTGTTTTGGAATTCCCCCATCATTTTTGCCCCTACAACCTCTGCCAGGAAGCTGCTGCATGGATCCACCACCCTTTCCATGAAAAAATACTTTCTCACATTACCCCTAAGTCTACCTCCCTCAATCTTCACATCATGGCCCCTTGTAGCACTACGGGTTAGTTGCTATGACCCCGTAGTACTTTTTTAATCTCAATTTACTTGAATTGGGGGCTTCATCCCAACCCCCCCATATTAAAAAAACGGAGGGGGGTTGGAAGAGCCTCCCAACTCAAATAAATTAACAAAAAACAAAAACAAACAAACCCCTCCAAAAACTATACAGTCACACTGACTAACCCAGAGTACCGTAAGCTGGTACATAAGTAGTACAAGTGGGTCCATAGACATTCACTAATGCCGAAACCAGAAGAGCAGCAACTAGCATAGTGGCCCTTCAGTGTAATGCATACGAATTCCATGACATACTGCTACGCTATTTGCATGGGTCCGGAGTCCTCCAGTATCATCACAGTACTAGCCAGAAATGTCTTGCTCCTCCTGCAGGGTAGGTAGAGGAATGGGCATCAAGGGAGGGAGGTTCGCTGCAGCGACCAGCGGCACGAGTGGAGTCATGGAGGAGGCTGTGCCAATCATTGCACAGGGCGCCTTTTTTGAACTCGCAGCTGGGCTATAAAAGGAAGCCCAGCCACTAAACTGTTTACTGGACTGCAAGAGTTGTAATTGACACCAGGGGGTGCACTGGTGTTTTCAGGCCTTTGGCGGCGTGGGTGAGGAAATGCTTGCTGGCCGCACTGGTGGCGTGGGAGGGGGAGCAGCTTGCTGGCCGCATAGGCAGTGACGGGAGCGGAGATCTACTGCAGGCCGCATTAGCAGCACGGGAGTGGAGTTGCAGAGGAGGAGGAGAGGAGGCTGTGCCAATTATCGCATGGGGTACCTTTTCTGAACTCGTGGCTGGGCTATAAAAGGAAGCCCAGCTGCTAAACTGTTTACCAGACTGTAAGAGCTGTAATTGTTTTGTGCGCCCACCCCGGCCCGACTCTATTAAATAGGCTTTGAGGGAGGAGCTAGTGAACAGCGGATAGTGCACTGGAGGCTGGTCTTGGTTTTAAGCTCAAGGGAGGAGCAAGTGGGGTCAGCGCCTTGGTGGGCCTTTTGGTCTCAAGCTCGCATGTAGTCTGAGCTGTTCTGAGTTGAAGCTGAGATACTAGCTCTGTCACAACTGATCTGGGTCGTTACAGCTGTTCTGGGGGTGTTTCCCTTACTTAGTTAGTCGGGGGACAATTTGGAGAACTACAAGGCATTGTATTTACTCCAAAACTAAAGAAAGGACCAAAAATCAACTTTTGGGGGATTCCACAGTACTGGTGTCTCATCTGGCACATTTAGTAAACCAGTTGCAAAGTTTTGTTTTGCGGCGTTTCATAGCTTCGCTCTGTCACTAAGTCTTCCCGAGTTAAAACTTCGACCCTGTGCGAGCGCAGTAGTAGGAGTGATCAAAACAAAGTTGGCTCTTTATGCTGGGAGTCACTTTTAAACTGTTTTTTATAAAACTGTGTGTGTGAGTATACTATTTAAATATTGTGTGCTACTGCAGCTTATATTACTACAGAAGGAACCCTACCTCCTGTTTTACAGGAAGCAGGTAGAGAGTGCCTGTAGTTTTCTGATAATTCGGAGAAGTACAAAGCATTGTATTTACCCCAAAACTAAAGAAAGGACCAAAAAATCAACTTTTTGGTGGGATTCCACAGTACTGGTGTCTCATCTGGCACATTTAGTAATCCAGTTGCAAAGTTTTGTTTGCGAGCGTTTCATAGCTCGTTCTGTCACTTCCGGTCTTCCCCCAAGTTAAAACTCGGCCCTGCAGCGAGCGGGCGAGTAGTAGAAGTGATCAAAAACAAAGTTGGGCTCTTTATGCTGGGAGTCACTTTTAAACTGTTTTTTTATAAAACTGCGTGTGTGAATATACTATTTAAATATTGTGTGCTACTGCAGCTTATATTACTACAGAAGGAATCCTACCTCCTGTTTTACAGGAAGCAGGAAGAGAGTGCCTGTAGTTTTCTGATAACTTGGAGAACTACAAGGCATTGTATTTACCCCAAAACTAAAGAAAGGACCAAAAAATCAACTTTTTGGGGGGATTCCACAGGACTGGTGTCTCATCTGGCACATTTGGTAAACCAGTTGCAAAGTTTTGTTTGCGAGCGTTTCACAGCTAAGCTCTGTCACTTCCGGTCTTCCCCCGAGTTAAAACTCAGTCCTGCAGCGAGCGGGCGAGTAGTAGGAGTGATCAAAAACAAAGTTGGGCTCTTTATGCTGGGAGTCACTTTTAAACTGTTTTTTTATAAAACTGTGTGTGTGAGTATACTATTTAAATGTCGTGTGCTATTGCAGCTTATATTACTACAGAAGGAACCCTACCTCCTGTTTTACAGGAAGCAGGTAGAGAGTGCCTGTAGTTTTCTGATAATTTGGAGAAGTACAAAGCATTGTATTTACCCCAAAACTAAAGAAAGGACCAAAAAATCAACTTTTTGGGGGGATTCCACAGTACTGGTGTCTCATCTGGCACATTTAGTAAACCAGTTGCAAAGTTTTGTTTGTGAGCATTTCACAGCTCGCTCTGTCACTTCGGTCCCCCACCCGAGTTAAAACTGGCCCTGACGAGCAGAGGCGAGTGGAACACGACGTCAAGCGTCGGTCTGCTGTGTCCGCTGGGACACTGGGCACAGGGCCCTGAAATTTATTTCTGCACTATATAAAATGGCTGAATCAGCAAGGGAGTTTACAAGGTGTCTTGTATACGGTATGTATACAGACAAGGTCGTATGCTTAGATTTCATATGTGATAATTGCAAAACAATTGAAGGACTGAGGGCTCAAATTGTTAGACTCGAGCAACGGTTATAAACCCAATTGGAAATTAGCAGTCTCGAGGACTATATTGATTCTGTGGTGGATACTTTGGTCACTGATTTGCCTACATTTACTATTCCAGAAGGTGGTAGCTTAAATATGGATGATGAGTGGTGCCAAGTTCCAAAGAAAACTGGAAAAAAGGGAAGGCGAAATATTGGGGGAAATTCTAACATAACAAACATTACACTCACTAACAGGTACAGTGTCTTGGAAAATACACCTAGTAGTAAAATTTCTCCAACAGATACCGTATCTTGCAAAAGCAAAATGGAGGTAGCACAGAACATCAGTGAATCAAACTATAAGGACATCCCGAGAGATGTTCTGGTCATTGGTGATTCAATGCTGCGTTAGACCGGACCTTATGCAAAAATAGAAACAGGTATACCACTGTAAGTGCCCTGCCAGGAGTAGGTATAGGTGATATTAATAAATTACTACCAGGACTACAAGAACATATGCAAAACCCACTCACCCTTTTACATGTGGGGGTAAATGACTTGGGTAAGTGACCTATTACTGAGATACAAAGAGATTTTGAATCGGTAGGGAACACAATAAAGAATCAAGGTGGAGACCTAATCATTTCTGGACTATTACCCATCCCTAGAGCCAACCCAACAAAAGAAAAATATAATTTTTCTGAATGGGTGGTTCAAGCGATGGTGTCAAAGAGAAGGTTTTGTATTTCTTGAAAACTGGGATGGGTTTTTAAATCAGGACTTATTCGCAAGGGATGGTATGCATTTGAATAAGGAAGGGAAACGGATATTTGCAGATAGGTTAAGGAAACAAATTGATAGTTTAAACTAGTAAATTGGGGGGGTTATCCATTAAACCAGAGATGAAGAATAGCACGGTTGGTTTAAATTCACCAGATTGGAATTTTTTACTCATAAATGCTATGGAATTTTTTACTTATAAATGCTAGGAGTCTAAATAATAAGTTTGATGAGCTAATATATACCCTGACTCAACTAAATATCCATGTATGTGCAATAACTGAGACATGGTGGCAAGATATTGATACATGGGAAAAGGATATTACTGGCTACACCTTGTTCCATAAGGATAGAATCTGTACTGGGGCGGGGGGTGGCCTTTTATGTTTCTAACAATATCACAACTGTGAATACTGAAATAACCCAATGGCCCAGTGTTGAAGAGCCTTATGGACAGGGCCCGATTTTCTGCTGACTTATGTCGAACCAAAGTTCTGCGGCAGGGTTCTCATTTTGCACGCAGAACTTCTGCGGCACTCAACACCAATTTCATGTAATTCTGCGGCACATTTTACCTTAATTTTTTTCCTTTTTGTTTTTTTTTGCCATATCTGACACAATGCACGCTCAGAATACAAAGTCATTTTATGGGTGTTTGTCACCAAATTTTCAACATAGCCAGTTTAAGACCTCTGCCCGCGAACAGAGTCACTGTGATTTTATTAATCTGTCCGGAACATTGATTTTGCACACCGACTGCGCTACAAGGGTGGAAACACATTTGGGTGAGATGTGAAAAATGACAGCTGTACTACTCATAAGACAGTGTGGTGAAATGGCAATGTTGAAACTCTGGAGTGAAAATATTGAGGTACTGGCGAACTTACGAGCCTGCGTGGAACTACTTTAACTGCCGCTCGTTAAACAGTCATTTTTGAATTTTGGCACCAAGTTTTCAACATGGGGGTTTGGGCCCCTTCTCATGAATGATGTCACTGTCACGAAGGGTGATTTCGCAGTCACTGCGCAGTCAATGCGGAAATCACCCTTCAAGCCCGGTCAACGCCATGACAGTGACATCATTCATGAGAAGGGGTCCCAAACCCCATGTTGAAAATCTGGTGCAAAATTCCAAAAATGACTGAGATATGCACAAAGTTGAACCCTTCCTATCTAGCCCATTATACAGCTTACCGGCATTTCCTCAGTTCGCGATGCTCTTTGAAAAGTGCAGGCGTGTTCCCGGTCCACCGGATCGTCAGCGCGCGGAGTCGGAGGAAGTATGGGGTGGGGGTGTGGGGAGGCTGGGTGCGCAGTGGGTGGGTCTGCCGGGATGTGGGAGGGGGCTCGGGAGCCGCACCGTGGGACAGTTTTTGTTTTACAGGGAAAAAAAAAAAGGCGTCAGCGGGACTGCTTGCAGCTGGGTGGGCTCCCCAGCGTGGCACTGCTGGGGGGGACGTTCAGCCAGGCTGAAGTTGGAGCACCATCGACGGAAAAACCAATTGCACGTTTGCCACTGGTGGGCTCCAAGCGTGCCGCTGGCTTAGAGGCGTTCAGCCGGCGGGGATTGGCACCTCTGTCGGCAAAAAAAAATATTAGCGCGTTGCCACGCTGGGGTGGGCTCCCAGCGTGGCATATAAGCTATTGGAGGGGGACAGTGAAGCCGACGAGATTGGGCACCCCGTCGGCAAATGAAGCAGGCGTTTGTTCAGCGGCGGCGAATTCCCGGTGATGGCAAATTCACGGATATTTCTGCGGTTTGCCGCATCCGCGGAATCGTGGAAAACTCGGGGCCCTGCTTATGGATTAAAGTTCTCTCTAAAATAGGTGAACATATAAATTTAGGTGTAGTCTACAGGTCTCCATCTATTTCCCAGAGAGACGATGTCCAATTACTTGAATTCATAAATGAGTTCTCATCAACATCTAATGCTATTCTTATTGGGGATTTAAATTTATCTGGCATAAACTGGAACACATTATATACTAATACCATTACTGAAAACAAATATTTGGAATTATTTCTGGAGTACAATATGGAACAATTAGTAAAGGAAAATACTAGGGGCAAAAATATTTTGGACTTAGTCTTGAACAACCTGGGTACTAGTATAACAAATTGTAAGGTTATGCCACCACTTGGGTCCAGTGATCATTCAATGGTATGTTTTACTTATAAAATAAACCAGGAATTTGACCCCAGTACTATTTCAATATATAACTTCAAAAAGGCTAATTTTGGTGATTTTCAAAATGAAATGGCCAATTGGGATTGGGAAACTGACTTTAGCATAAAACACTTTTAGAAATATGGCAGTCCCTAAATACTAAATTGACTATCACTACAAAAAAATATATTCCCCTAATTAAGGAAATAGAAAACAACAAACTTAAAACACCTTGGATGAACGCAACAGTTAAGAAGCATATTAAAAATAAAAATAGGGCATTTACAAAAGCTAAATTAAGTTAATTCTCAAAAAAAATTGGCTAGATTATAAACATTTAAAATTATCAAAAAAAGAGTATTAGAAAAGCAAAATGCGATTATGAATATAGGTTAGCAGTAAATGTTAAAGATAACTATAAAACCTTTTATACCTATATAAACAATGAGAAGGGAGGTGCACCTGTTATAGGCCCAATAAAAAATCAAAACGGAGAACTACAAACCGATAAATTAGAAATGGCTACAGTTTGTAATAATTATTTTTCTGCAGTTTTTAATAGTAAAACTAGTCCTCCTGTTAGTCATAATATATATTCCACAACTAAACAATATAAGATTGAGATAATGGAAGTGGAGAAATTACTTTTGAGATTAGATCCCAACAAATCTGCTGGTCCTGATGGAATTCACCCCCATATTTTGAAAGAATTGGCAATTCCTCTGTCTGGTCCAATAGCTGCCCTATTCACAAAATCACTTACAGAAGAAGTCGTCTTAGAAGTATGGAGACAGGACACAGTTATTCCCATTTTCAAAAAAAAAAAGGATCCAAACATAACGTTGCTAATTATAGACCCATTAGTTTAACATCTGTTCTGAGTAAAATCATGGAGAGTATAGTAAAAATGACATTGGGACCATTATGCAACCAGACAATGCACAGCACGGTTTTGTAAAATCTGACAAACCTGCTAGAATATTACAGTGGTGTCAGTATGGCACTGGACAAAGGTGAAGCTGTGGATGTGATTCTATTGGATTTTTCAAAGGTCTTTGATAAGGTACCACATGGTGAACTAATAGATGCAACAATAACAATGGGATTAGATGGGAATATTACCAGATGGAGAGAATCATGGCTGTCTGAGAGAACTCAACGAGTCTGTATAAAGGGTTACTACTCAGAGTATGAACTAGTTATTAGTGGGGTCCCTCAGGGGTCTGTTCTGGAACCCTGTCTTTTTAATATTTATATCTCTTCACTATCTTCATCAACTGACGTCTGGTTGACCAAATTTGCTGACGACACCCGTATTGGCTATAAAATTAATAAATCTGAAGATGTAATTACTTTACAATATGCATTAAATGAACTAGAAAATTGGGCATTAACAAAGAAACTGATGTTTAACATTGATAAATGTGTTGTAATGCATTTCGGGAAGAAAAATCCATTAGCATATTATAAAATGGGTAATAGACTGCTTCAGGTTGTTGAAGATGAGCGAGATTTGGGAATCAGACTAAACAAGCTTTTGTCAATGCCGAATGTTTGCTTGCTGGCATTGGCAGTGGTAGTGTAGAAGTTACAGAGATGCGTAATAGGAATGGCAGTGAAGTACTGAACTGGAGCCAACCCCACCACCACCCTGCAGAGAGTGACAGGCATTGGGGTGTGCCTTTGGGTCGTCAGGCATAACAACCATGCCATTTCACCACACCCCACCCTGCACACACTGACAAGTGTCACGGTGTGCCTTGGGGTCTTTGGCCCGTATGCGCACCCCATTCCATTAGGAAATACGGTGAGATGGGTGCGATATAGGAGAATGGGGTGAACTTTGGGGCCGAAGAGTCCAAGGCATACCTCGATGCAACTCACTGGCTGCAGGGTGTGGAATGGTATGAGCATTACAGGCAAGAATCCCAAGTCACACCCCTGATGCCTGTCATTCTCTACAGGGTTGGGCATTGTGGTTGGAAACCCTAATACCTCAGGCATTCGTTGGTATTTTCACTCCAAATTTTCAACATGTTTTTTTTGTGACCCCACCTCATGAACAGTGGCAATATCAGTTTGTTAGCTGAAAGCTGCTTATGCACAGTGACTACGGCATTTAGCACCACAGGTGCAAAAACATTCCGAACAGGATGTAAAAAATGACAGCTGTACTGTTCATGGGGAGGTGTAAAAAATGGCAATGTTGCAAATCTGCAGTAAAAATATTAAAAAAACTGGTGAAGTCACGAGCGTACATAGAAACTGTGCAACGTACACCTGTAATATAATTAGGTTGGGGATTTTTTACAGCAGATTGTCAACTCAGGCATTTTGGTGCCTCCGATCATGAACAGTGTCACTGTGATTTTCTTTATCTGTCCCGAACAATGATATCCCACAGTGACCACGCATCTCTGCGCTGAAAGTGTGAAAACACCTGGCCATGTTGTGAAAAATGACAGCTGTACTGTTCATAAGGAAGTGTGGAAAATGCCACTGGTGAAAATCTGGACTGAAAACATTACAAAGTCATGAACTTCACGAGGTGCGTGGAAACTGCTAATGCTCTCCTCGTAACACAGTCATTTATGGACTTCTGTCACCAAATTTTCAACATAGCCATTTAAGACCTCTGCTCATGAACAGTATAACTGTGATTTTCAGTAATCTGTCCTAAACATTGCTTGCACACCAACAGCACTATTGTGCGCTACGTATGCGAAAACACATTTTAGTAGAATATGAAAAATGGCAACTGTACTGTTCATAAAGAAGTGTAATAAAATGGCAATGTTGAAAATCTGGAGTGAAAATATTAAAGTCACTTAAAACTTACGAGGCATGCATAGGAACTGTGTAGCGTACGTAGTAAAACAGTCATTTTAGGATTTTTTCACCAAATTTTCAACATAGCCATTTTAAGACCTCTGCTCATGAACAGAGTCACTGTGATTTTCTTAATGTGTCCCATACATTGATTTCGCACATCGACTGCCCCATTGTGTGCTACATGGGCAGAAACATGTTTTGGGTGAGATGTGAAAAATGACAGCTGTACTGCTCATAAGAAGGTGTGGTAAAATGGCAATGTTGAAAATCTGGAGTAAAAATATTGAAAATCAACAACTACGAACTTTAATGAACCGCTTAAATCCACGCCAGAAAACAGTCATTTTAGGATTTTTTACCAAATTTTCAACATAGCCATTTTAAGACCTCTGCTCATGAACAGTGTCACTGTGATTTTCTTAATTTGTCCTGTACATTGATTTCGCGACATCGACTGCGCCATTGTGCTGCTACATGGCGAAACACGTTTGGGTGAGATGTGAAAAATGACAACTGTACTACTCATAAGAAGGTGTGGTAAAATGGCAATGTTGAAAATCTGGAGTGAAAATATTGAAAATCCTTGGAACTTAAGAGTGTGCGTGGGAACTGCATAGCTAGCCGTCAAAAACAGTCATTTTTGGAATTTTTCACACCAAATTTTCAAAATAGGCTTCTTGAGAGCCCACCTTATGAACATTGGCAGTGTCGTTTCATTAATCGGTCCCGAAAGGTGATTTCATGCAGTGACTGTGAAATCACCCTTCGGGCCCGAATAACGCCATGACAGTGACAGCACTCATAAGAAGGGGTCCCAAAAACCCCATGTTGAAAATTTGGTGCAAAAATTCAAAAAGATGCCTGAGATATGCAACAAAGTTGAAAAAACCCTATCTATCCCCATTAAACAGCTTACCGGCATTTCCTCAGTTCAGTGCGGCTTTGAAGGGTGCAGGCGTGTTCCCGGTCCACGATGATGTCGCGCGGACTCCAGAAAGTAAGTATGGGGTGAGTAGAAGTGGGGAGGCAGGTGCGCAGTGGGTGGGTGCGGGGTTGTGGGGGCAGGGAGACTGCATGGGACCGTTTTTCTTCAGCTGTGTTGTTTTTTAAATGATGACAGGGACGTTTGCCATGCTGGGGTGGGCTCCCAGCATGGCACAAGAACAACTGGTTGGAGGGCGTGGAGCCGGCGGGATTAGGCACCCCGTCAGCCATGGCATCTATGCCGCAGCTGGGGTGGGCTCCCAGCGTGGCACCCTGACTCTGGGGGAGGACAGTGGAGCCGGCAGGAGGATTGGGCAGCCCGTCGGCTATACCATGAGTTGCCACGCTGGGGTGGGCACCCAGCGTGGCATGTGAAAAACTTGGGGGGCGCAGCACGGCCGATGGGGATTAGGCACCCGTCGGCTATACAGTGTGTGCGTGGGGGGCAGCACACAGTATGCGTGCGTGTGTGTGTGTGTGTGTGTGTGTGTGTGTGTAGGGGGAACTGCGCATGAGCAGGCGATATCTGATCGCTGCTCACTGAAGCGTAGCTCCCCCTTTCAACTGTACGCCACTACATGTTGGAGCTGTCATAGACAGCCCAGCATGCATTGGAAGACTGCTACGACAACACATTGACTGAATTGGAAGAGGGGTGACACACCTCCGAAAACTCGGATGATGGCACTATGTTTCTTGCACATGCGTGCAAGCAAACATAAAAATGATTTAAACTTTGGCCTACATTGTCAGAAAATTATCAAAAAAGCTGGGGATATTCTCCACTGTATAACTAAGCACATAAAAAGTAAAAGTAGTAAGGTCTTGCTCCCGCTGTATTCCTCGCTTGTTAGGCCTCACCTGGAGTATTGTGCACAGTTTTGGGCACCAGGAGACAGGGGTTCTATAAATGCTATAGAACGAATCCAGAGAAGGGCAACTAAAAGAATGGACGAGGTACAGGGTCTAGAATATGATGATAGACTCACAAAACTTGGACTTTACAGTCTGGAATATCGTAGACTAAGGGGAGATTTATGCTTGGTGTATTGTGCTTTACACGTTATTAGTTTGTGGGAAACCTTGGGATTAGTTTTCAGAGATGTGATTTATGAAACCAGGGCTCACCCATTACAATTAATAGTAGAACGCAGTAGAACAAAACAGAGAAGTTCTTGGTTCTCTATCAGAGTATCTAAAATATGAAATGGCCTACCACTTTCTGTGGTGGCCAGTGAAAGTATGCACTTATTCAAAAATCGATTAGACACTTTTCTGAGTAACAAATTAATAAAGGGTTATAATTAAACAAAATTGGTGAGCAATATGGACCATGGTCTTCTTGGCTCTGATTTACCTATGAAACCTATGAAATGTAATGCCACTGCTTGCCTAAAAGTCCTAACTAACTAAGGGGGTGTTCTTCCTTGCTAAAAAATTTCTAGGGGTGTTTGGGGTTTCGGCATAACCCTAACAGGGATTGTTTCAGGTGAGGGGACAGCTGTATTGGGGAGTAAACAGAACAGAATGGTGACAAGGCTACGGCAGGGTCCTCCAGTCACAAGGGCCAGCATCTTTGGTAGGGTGGTGGGGTGCACTGGGTGTGGGTCAGCCATAGTTCTGGATCTGGCTTGGAGGATGGGGAGCTGCATGGTATGCTGCCAACTGTCACAGCTCAGGGAGGAGTTAAGGTGGATAAGGAGGGAGCCATGTTGGGGGGGCAGGAGGCTGCACTGGTGGGAGAGGATCGGATGGGTGCAGTTGGGGTAGGAACGGGGTGGCCACTATGGGAACATCAGGTACAGCTGGGACAGATGGTACAATCAGGAAAGGAGGTGTGGGAGAAGGAACAACTGGAGCGCAAGGGGCCCAGGTGGGGGGTTCTATACATGAAAAGTGCCAGAATGACTGGCAGATCATTGGGAGAAAAGGGCCAGGAGTTGCATGGAAGGGAACCAGCTGGAAGTGTGCACCAGCAGGGGGAAACTTGGTTGTGGATGTTGAGCAGAACAACAGATTTGAGCCTCTACTACTGATAAGGAAAGGAGAGGACAATGCAATGGGTGCTGAGGTGGTTAACGGGGGGAGTTGGGCAAGAGGGAGGACCAGGTTAACAGGAGGCGCATGGGCGAGGCCCCACAAAATAACATGCAATGGGCAGGAGGTGCTGTCAGACCTGCTGAAGGGGATGGGGGGAGTTGGGCATGTTAGAGAGAGCCAGACCTTGCAAAATAGCTGGAAAAGGGCAGGGGTATTGACAGACCAGCTAAAGTGGATACTGGGGGGATGGGAAGGTTGGGCATGTTGGAGAGCCAGGTTAACAGAATGAGTAGGGGTGGGTCCTTGCAAGGGAGCATGTATGAAGCAGGAAGTACTGTCCACCCAGCTGGTGGGAGAAGTGGGGCTGTAAGTCAGGGAAGAGACATTACAGGGCGGGGGAGTAGACAACAGTAGGCAGTGCTCAGAGATAGCAGGCAGGGAAGAGGGGTGGTGGGGGCACCAGGGATACAAGGGGATTAGCAGCTTGCGTGGGAGAGTTAATTATGACCTGGGGGGAGCGGCATGTGGAAGAGAAGGACTCTGTTAGGCGTGGAGAGGGGTAGACTTGGGGGACCTGCCAGTACCTATTGTGGGGGAAGGCTTGGAAACTGAAGTTGAGAGGGTGGATCTTGGGTCTTTGGTGGGGGAACTCGCATCTGGTGGTGCTGGCGCAAGGGACCTGAGGGACTCAGAAAGGAGGCACCTGGAGCAGATGGGTCCGATGGGGGATTGGGCAGGGTGGGGCAGCACATGGGTCTGAACGGTAAGGAAAGGGCTAGGATGGGGGAGAGGGCAGCGTTAATTGCACTCTGATGGGGGGCCTAGTAACACATTTGGAGGGTGAGGCCAGGGCAGTGGAGGAGGTGGGGTCAGGAGGGCAGCCTTAAATGGGGGGCCAAGGGATACGGAGGGAGGGTGCTCCTGTTGGGGGACTCCATGATTAGGGGTATTCGGTGGGACGGGCAGGGCAAAGGGAAACCATGTGCTGTTAAAGCCAAGAGCATCTCCAGCTTGACTGCGCATAAGGTCAAGCATTTGATCTATGCACTGGCAAAGGAATGTGGAGGATCCTCTGACATCATAGTGCACCTGGGCACAAATGATATTGAGGGAAATGGTGTTCTTGAGAGTCAGGCATGGTTTCATGAGCTCCCCAGGGTCTGTCATGCTGTAGGGTGCTCAGTCTCCTCCTCAGAAATCCAGCCGGTGCCTAGAGCAAGTGGGAAAAACAAGCAAAAAATCAGAGAGGTTAACTAGTGGCTCAATGAGTGGTATGAGGCTCGGGAGTATGGGTGGTGTGGGATTGGGGAGTGACCTGGGAGGATAAGTGGCTGTATGCTAGGGATAGACTTCATTTTAATCTTCTGGGGAAGGACATTTTAAAACAGAAACTCGCCACATTTATGCAAGATTGGTGGGGTTTAAACTTGTGAAGGGGGGAGGGCTGGGAAGCAAGGACGTTCCGGGATTGACCCTCAAAGATGAATGTGGTCTCCCCCGCGGGGGGCACGGACTGCTTAAGGGTGGGGGCAGACAGGAGGCTACTTGAAAGCTCTTGGGCTGGAAAAAGGGGTAGAGAAGAGGCTGGAGGGTGGTCCTGATGAATGCTAGGAGCTTGGGTAACAAGATGCCAGAGCTCCAGGCGATGTTAGCGGAGGGGGAGTGGATGTGGCAGCGGTCACTGAAACTTGGCCTCTCTGGGACATGATTGGGATCTAAACCGAGTGGGTACATGGTGTTCAGAAAAGACAGGGTGAAGGGCGGGGAGGTTGCTCTGATCATCGGGAATGATATAGGGATAAGTAGGGTGGAGGAGGCAGAGGGTAATGCGGAGGCGTTATGGGTCACTATGCTGGTGCCGGGATTAGGAAGGTAGTAATGGAGGTGATTTATAGGCCCCCATGCTGGCAGAGGATCTGGAAGAAAGTCTATTGGATAATATCAAGGAACACTGTGGTCGGGATGGAGGCAGGGTAGTGGTAGTGGGGGACCTAAACATGCTGGGGACTGACGTCCCCTTCGGCCAGGGAGCAGAGGCTGCTGGATGTCTTCCAGGACATGTTCCTAAATCAGCAGGTGGTAGACCAGACGAGGGAGGGCCATATCCTGATGTGGTCCTGGTCCCACTGGCGGGGCATGACCATGCCACGGTCTGGTTTTCAAACGACCTCAGGAAGGTGAATCGCTCATGGACAGAGGTGGTTGATTTTAGAGGTGCTGATTTTAAGGGCATCGAGAAAATCCTCAAGGATCATTTGGAGGGGATTAGGCCAGGCATGGATGCTGAAAGCAGGTGAGAAATTATTAAAAGAGGGATACTGGAGGCTACCAGGGCCTGCACTAGAGTGAGACGCAAGTTTGGTAGGCCCAGAAAGCCATGCTGGTGGAAATGGGAGGTCCTGGAAGTGGTGAGGGAGAAAAGGGCTTCATACAATAGGTATAAGTGATCGTGTGGAGATATGGACAGGGATGAGTATGAGGCAACAGCCAGGAAAGTCACCAGGATGGTGAGGGCGGCCAAAGCAAGGGCCGAGCAGAGACTGGCACAGGGGATCAAGGGGAGGACAAAGGTTTTTTAGGTATATCAGGGAGAAGGAGAGTGAAAGGGCAGATTAGTAGGCTGCGGTCAGGAGGGGTGGGGCTGGAGGAGGAGGGAGCAAGCTGGAGGTGTTCAATCTAGCACTTTGCTTCCTGGTCATCACTAGAGAGGATTCGGGGGCCACACAGCACAAGAGGGGCCAGGGTGCTGAGAGGACTGGGGTCTTGGATGATGAAATACTAGAAGGTACTAGTGGGGATGAGGAGATTGCACATTATGGGGAGTGACAGGTTGGAACTGCTGAAGAGATGGAGGTTGCGGACGTGGTAATCCCTGTCAGCAAGGTGTGGGAAGAACTCAAGTCCCTTAAAAAGGATAAGGCCCCTGGTCTGGATGGTATCTATCCCAGGGTGCTGTGGGAATTGGCCGATGTCCTGGCTGACCCGCTGGCGGCCCTTTTTAACACTTCCCTTCAAACAGGAAGGGTGGCACATATTGTGCCCATCCACAAAAAAGGCTCACGGGAGGTGCCGGCAAACTGCAGACTTGTCAACCTGACGTCCGTGGTGGGCAAACTGATGGAGGCCATCAATAAGGAGAGGCTGTGGGTGTTCTTGGAGGAAAGAATGGCTTCATCCCGGGAAGATCATGTCAGACTAACCTTGAGGAGTTCTACGACTGGGTGATGATGACGTTGGATCAGGGTAGGCCGGTGGATGTCCTCTTTCTTGACTTCAGCAAGGCGTTTGACTCAGTGCCCCATTCTGGTCTGCTGGAGAAGCTGGGGGATGTAGTGGGGACTAAGATGGTCAGGTGGACTGGAATCTGTCTATCTGGACATACTCAGAGGGTTGTGGTTTTGGGGGGTCTTATCTCCCAGAATGAGGTCCCGCAAGGGTCGGTCCTGGGCCTGCTCCTGTTCAATGCTTACATCTCCGACATTAGACTTAGTATCAGTAGTGAAATTAGTCTGTTTGCGGACGACTCTAAGCTGGGAGCAGTGGTGGAAGAGGAGAATGGTAGTGTAGTCCTGCAGGGGGCCCTGGAGACTCTAGAGAAGTGGTCTAGTACCTGGAAACTGGAATTTAACACAGGGAAATGCAGGGTTCTCCACCTGGGGCCTAGGAACCCGGGCTATGTATACAAGCTGGGGGGGTGGCAGTGCAGGCTTCAAGCGAGGAAAAGGACTTGGGAGTGGTGGTGGATGCCAAAATGAATAACTCGGAGCAATGTAGGAGGGCTGTAACCAAGGCGAACAAAATACTGGGCTGCATCACCAGGGGTATTACCTCAAGGAGCAGGGAAGTGATTCTACCTCTGTATAATTGCCTGGTTATACCACACCTTCAGTACCGCATGCTGTTTTGGCATCCCCACTTGAAAAGGGACACTGCACTCCTGGAGAGGGTTCAGAGAAGGGCAACTAAGATGATTAGGAGTTCGAGTGATAGGTCCTACGAGGAAAGACTTGAGGAGCTCAACCTGTTCTCACTGGAGGAGAGGAGAAACAGAGGAGATATGACAGTGGTCTTCAAGTATCTAAAAGGGGTCAAATGGGGTAGGGCTGGATAAGGTATTTCACAGGAAGGAGGGGGGACCACCAGAGGGCACAGTTGGAGGCTGGAGGGTGGTAGACTCCGGGGTGAGAGAAGGGGGCTCTACTTCTCTGAAAGGGTGGTGGAATCTTGGCATGCACTGCCTGAGGATCTAGTAGAGGTGGCCATGGTGGAAGGGTTCAAGAAGGGATGGGACAGGTATAAGAGGAGAGAGTGAAGCTGAGTAATGTCAACCCCAGGGGAGGGGGAATTTGGCAGGGGGTTGGGGCATCATGGTGGGGGCAGGGAGGGCGGAAATGGTACCCATCACAAGTACTGATCTCAAACAGACTTGACAGACTGTGAGGGTTAATCTGCTGGCATTTTAATATGTTAGTATCACTAAGTATGCAGCAGTATCCTGTTGTGAGGGGGAAACTGTCTGTCTTTTTATATAGGGCCGTAAAGAGCCTGAATTCTTCAGCAACACCTCAGGAGATGTTTCTGTGAGTAAAGTACTGTTAGGTCTGATATACTTAATGAGCAGGGCTGATTCTTGTTTTTTAAGACAAAGTCATTAATTTACTGGCTTTTCCTCCTGATCAACATGCAGTTCTTCGTATGAGTTGAAACAGGGCATATTCCACCAGCTCTCAGAACAGGTCATCATGCTGTGCTCCCCTTTTTTTTTGCCTCCCCAGACTGGCCCAACCGTGCCCCTAGCCCTGTCACTTGTCTTCCCCCGGATGTTCCTTCCTGGTTTGCCCCACAGGGCAGGCCCTTTGGAGGGAACCTCCCCTTTTCCCCCCTGTCAGATCTCCAGGGGATCACCATAGTCGACAGTGCAGGGCCTGCAGAGCACGGCGGGCACCATCCTGTGACAGTCCAGCATTTTTCCCCTTTTCGTCATTCTCGGAGATGTGGCATGTAATGATGTCATTCTGATGTCTGCAACACCTCCTCAGTCAGGTTGGCTCAGGCTGCCATGCTCCCCGAATTCCACCAGAGGCCAGTCAGGTGCCGTGCAGCCCGGAAGGAGAGTAGTCTCTCGGACACTTTATCCTCCTTCCCCCAGCCGGCTCTTCGACAGCCCAGGATTGCATCCGAACCCCCAGTCATCAGCGTTGCAGGAAGGTAGTTCTACCACTGCGCTGGCAGGCCAGCCTATCATACTGTGCTCTTAAAGCATGTAGTCAAACCCAGGAGTCATCTGGGGAAGAACGCTTCAGGGAAGTCTTCAGATCTCTCATGTCTTTCAGCAGATAGTACAGTTACATAAGAACTTACCGTAACAGTAGATCTTCGAGAGAAGCTCTTGCAGCAGGTAACACATACAGGACTGTCTGTAGCCAGCCGGCGACGGGACCACACGTCAAACTTCTATCCAGCAGTACCTAGCGGGGACTGCCCCAAATTGCCCCCCAACGTCTCACTGGTCTAAGAGGTGGCGTTCCCCAGCGTGCCCCAGTTCTTGCACAGCTGGAGACACCGGTAGTCGAATCACCCGAGAACCATCCAGGAAACCAGCAATTTCTCATCCAACAGATAGGCAGTATGGTGCTAGACACATGCAGTGGGAGACCTATAGGGGGAAGGAGGGTGGAAAGTATACCTGCTGCAAGAGCTTCTCTTAAAGATCTACTGTTAAGGTAAGTTCTTACGTAACTGTACTATCTTACTTCGAGAGATAGCTCTTGCAGCAGGTAACATACAGGACTGATTTCCTGAAGACAACTCCTTGGGTGATAGGACAGAGGTAAAAGAAAGAAGAGAGCCCTTAAGAGATTAGACCTGCAGGACCGCCAGAACAAAGCTGGATCCATGTCTTGGGGCAATGTCCAGACTGTAGTGTCTGATGACGGTGTGGATTGTGTGCCATGTGGCTGCTGCACAAATATTTGAAGCAGAGACATTTTTTGAGGGCTGCTAAACAGGCAGCAACACCTGTCGTGAATGACCCTTGTCATGCCTCTGAAAACAGAAGTGATGCAATGCACCAGCCACCTGGAGACAGTCTGTTTTGATACAGGGCTACCCAACAAGTGGAGCAAAGACACAAACAACTAGTCAAGATTTCCTGATCTCCCTTGTTCTGATAAATAATATCGATAATGACCATAAACATTCAAAGTATGGAGAAGCGACTCTCCCCGACTGGAGTGCTTAGGGTAGTTTCCGGGTAGTTGGACGTCCTGGTTTAATGTAATTTCTGAAACAACTTTAGGAAGAAACTTAGGATTGATACGCAAAGCTACCCTGTCTTTCTGTAACATTAAATAAGGCTCCTTACATATCAGAGCCTGGAGCTTGGAAATCCTCTGCGTAGAAGTAACAGCAACTAAAAACAATGTTTTCAAGGAAAGGAAATGTTGCTCACAAGCTACGGCGGGTTCAAACGGGGAAGGGTCAGCTTCTCCAAAACAAACAGAAGACCCAAGAGGGAACAGGATCCTATTAGGGTTTTATGTGGAGTATACCTCTGAGAAAGGTGTGGGTCACCTCCAATTGAGCCACTGTTCTGCCGTGAACAAAGGTGTGATAGGCAGAAAGGGCGGCCAGGTGTATCTTTATGGAGGAGTAACTCAGTCCTGACTCCGACACGGATAACAGGTATTCCAGCATGATGTTAACCGGACAGGCCAGGGATCCAGATGGTGTGCCGCAGCCCTGACAGAACCTTTTCCACTTCATGGCAGTAGCCTCGTGAGGCTGTCTAGCTCCACCAGGACTTCAGCAACCTTGTCCGAAACACTGACGTGAAGTTTGACTAGGTCTTCAGGAGCCATGCCTGAAGATGCAGGATCGAAGTTCAGATGAACCAAGGTCCCGTTGTCCTGAGAAGAATGAGTGAGTGCTCAGTGGAAGTGAGACCATGGGGTTCCACTGCCAATTGTTGCAATAATGAAAACCAAATTTGACGGGGCCACAGAGAGGCTATCAGGATCATTCTGCACCTTGAGAACTGTCTGAAGGAGCGGAAATGGAGGAAAGGCGTAAAGGAACCTCCCCTTCCAGGACAGGGACAACGCGTTTTGCCAGAAAGCACCAGGCTTGGGATCTAGCGAGCAAAAACTGGGCAGTTTTGCGTTGGTGGCTGAAGCGAACAGGTTCCAATTCTGGTGTCCCCCACATGGCAAACAGATCATCGACCACTGAGTGGAGAAGCGACCATTCATGCGCCCTCGACCTTGTCCTGCTGAGAACATCTGCAAATGTGTTTTGCACACTGGGGATGTGGACCACTGAGATGGCAATCTGGTGGGCTACGGCCCAATCCCACACTCTCATAGCTTCCCTGCACAGGGGATACGAATATGTGCCTCCTTGCTTGTTGAGGTAAAAACCACCAGCGATTGTCTGTCTGAGACGAGGAGCTGCCCTGGCTTAAGCACCATGTCCAAGTTTTGGAGAGCGTACAGAATGGCTCTCATCTCCAGGATGTTGATATGGAGGGACTCCTCAGTCGGGACCAGGATCCTGGGTCTTGTGAATGCCCAGGTGTGCACCCCATCCCGAGTTTGATGCATCCGTGGTATGGACCTGGTTGGGAACTTCCTCTGAAATGGAGTCCCTCCTGCAGGGTGGGAGAAGTCATCCACCAGAGTAGTTCCCAGCGAACTGGTCCTGTGACGGTGACTGGCAGGTCCAGGTCATCCCATCTCTGGTCCCATTGTACCCAAAGGGTCCACTGGATTGTCCTCATCCCAAGTCTCGCAAAGGGGACTGTGATGATGGACGCCGCCATGTGGCTCAACAACCGGAGCAGAAGCCTGGCTGGCACGGTGAAGGCTGAACAGATCTGCCTGGCTAGGTCCCAAATGTGATCTGCCCTGTCCTGTGGCAGAAAAGCCCTTCCCCAGATCATGTCTAGGAGGGCCCCTATGAACAGCAGGAGCTGTGAGGGGATCAGGGATGACTTTGCTGAGTTGATGGTGATCCCCAGGCTCCAAAAGAGAGTGCAAGTATCCTGAATGGCATTCTGAAGGCGTCCCTGGACTGGCCGAGCAGCCAATCGTCCAAGAATGGAAACACAGTGCCCCTCCTCATAAACGCTGCTGCCACCCCGCCAGACCCTTGTGAACACCCTCAGAGCCATGAACAGGCCGAAGGGCAATGCCCTAAACTGGAAATGCCTGCCCTGGAAAGCGAACCAGAGGCATTTCCTGTGATGTTTGGCTATCAGGATGTGGAAGCAGGCGTCCTGCATATCCAGAGATGCTAGCCAGTCTCCCTGATGGACCATGAGGAGCAGACTCTGAAGAGTAACCATCCTGAACATTTTGTACTCGACCAACTGCTTGAGGCTGCTGAGGTCGAGGATGGGCCTCAAGTCTTCTGACTTCTTCGGGACCAGGGAGAAGTGAGAATAGAACCCTGGTCCCCTCTCGCTTGGGGGAATGGGTTCTATGGCCTTCTTGGAAAGCAAGGCCTGTATCTCCTACTGAATCAGGCCTGCATGTTCCATGGAGTGCCGGGATGGGGGTGGGGCCTGTCCGGTGGAATGTCTATGAACTCTATAGAGTGCCTGTGCTCTATGAGTTCGGGGACCCATTGGTCGGAGGTCACCTTTCTCCAGGCCTCCGCATAAAAAGAAAAGCGACCTCCTACCTCCTCTCCCGACAAGATGTTGTGGAGAGGTGGGTTGCCTTGACAGTCAGGCTGTTGAAGGGGGAGGGAAAGCGGCGTAGTTTGGTTTAGTCTAGCGAGAGGCGGAGCCTGGCCGATCCTCGGGGGCTGCCCCTCCAACCAAGCTTCCTGTTGAGGTTGTGGCAGAAGTGATGGCTACCAGAAACACAGTTTTCCAAGTCAAGTACTTAAGCTCTGCTGAAGACAAGGGCTCAAACGGGTTGAATAAGCTGAGCAATGCAAACATTAAGATCCCAGGCAGGGCAGGGTCCCTGAATGGAGGGTTGGTGAAGCAATCCCTTGAAAAACTTGGAGAATACAGAGTGAGCTGAAAGAGAAGAGGGTTTACCTGCTGAAATACAGCAGACACAGCTGACAGATGCACTTTAAGGTAGCTGGTCTCAGCCCAAGGTATTTAAGTAGACTATATAATCCAGGACTGTGGGTAAATCAGCAGATTCTGGGAAATATGCTTACCAGAGCACCAAGTGGAAAAACCTCTTCCATTTGGAATTATAGTAGCCCTGGTGGAAGGTTTCAGAAGCCTTCAGAATATCCATTACACCTTGGGAGAGGTGTAGATCAGCAAACTCTAACTCTTCAAGAGCCAGGCCTTGAGATTGAGAGATTTGAGGTCCGGGTACCAAACCCTCCCCTGAGCACAGGTTAGCAGGTTGTGATTCCTGGGAAGACACAGGGGAATATGGACTGCTAATGACAGTAGAAGTGGATACCAAGGCTGTCTGGCCCAATCTGGAGCAATCAGGATTATCTTGCAGGGTTGAGATCTGATTTTGACTAGCACTTTGAACAGGAGAGGGAAGGGGGAAAAGCATAGAGAAACTTCCCTTCCCAATTGAGAACTAAGGCATCCAGAGGGACTGAGCCCAAGACTGGGGGTCTGCAGCAAAAAAGGGGAAGCTGGTGATTGTCTGGGGCTGCAAAAAGATCTGCGGGGTGCCCCATCTGGCAAATACCACCTCCAGGACCAGGGGGTCCAGTGACCATTCATGATGGCCCTGGGAAATCCTGCTGAGAGCATCTGCCAGGACATTGTCCTTGCCTGGGAGGTGAACCGCCATAAAGGAGGTGTTCAGGGAGTAAGCCAGAGACTCAAACTTCATTGTTGCGCACAAGGCCAGACTGAGTGCCCTCGTTTTGTTGATGTACCACATTGTGGTGGTGTTGTCTGTTCTGACCTGTATAACTTTGTTCTGAACAGATTTGGAAAAAGCTTGAAGTGCTAGAAAACTGCTCTGAGTTCCAACAGATTGATGTGGAGCAGACATTCCTGAGGGGACCACAATCCCTGGGTAGTGAGGTCTCCATATGAGCTCCCCACCCCAAGAGGGATGCATCTGTAGAAGGATTAAGGAGCAGACTGAGGGGCAAAAGGAACCCCTGTCTCAGATTGCTCTGATCCTGCCACCACTGTAGGGCCTGGATCAGGGTTCGAGTCACTGGGATCAATTTGGTTAGAGGTCCTTCCTTGAGACCAAAAGGCTCTCAAATGGAACTGGATGTCCCTCATCTGAAATCTGGCTCCCTGCACTACTGCTGTAGAAGCAGCCATGTGCCCCAGGAGCAATAGAAAATGCCTTGCTGGTCGAGAGACCTGCAGGGTGAATGAGGCCAGAGAGACCAGGGTCCTTGCTCTGTCCAAAGGAAGGAAGGCTCTGGCCTTTTCTGTGTTCAGCTCTGCACCTATGAAGGTGAGGAGCTGGACAGGCTCTAGAACTGACTTTGAAAGATTCAGAAGGAAACCTAGAGAGGTGAGCAGTTGCTGAGTTATCTGTAGATGTAACCTGAGTTGGTCTGGAGACTGGCCTACTATGAGCCAGTCGTCCAGCTAAGGGAAGATGGCAATCTTTTGCCTTCTTAGGGAAGCAACTGCTACTGCCAGGCATTTTGTGAATACCCTTGGAGCAGAGGTGAGGCCAAAGGGCATTGCTCTGAACTGGTAATGGCCTGAGGGCAGCTCGAACCTGAGGTACTTTCGATGGGAGCTTCTGATGAGAATATGGAAGTAGGCATCCTTGAGGTCCAGGGACGCCAGCCAGTCCCCTGGCCTTAGAGAGGGTAGAATAATTCCCAGAGTCACCATTTTGAATTTTGGTTTTAAAAGGTGCTTGTTTAAATATCTGAGATCCAGGATGGGCCGCCATTCTCCTGTCTTTTGGGGTAAGGAAGTACCTGGAGTACAACCCTTTGCCCTGGTGTGGGGTGGAACCCTTTCCGAGCTCTGAGAGCCAGGAGGAACAGACCTCTGCCTCTAGGGCAAGTCTCTCTGGTGGATTTGCAGGTGGAAAGGATCTGGTTCTCATCTTGGAAACTTTTGATAGCCGAGTCCCTCGGCTTACTACTTCCAGGACCCACTTGTCTGATGTCAGAGACCCCAGTCCTGGACAAAGTAAGCCAGCCTGCCCCTCTACAGGTAGCTGAGAATCGGCCCTGGCAACCCCATCAGGGTACCTGCTTGGCAGGGGCTTTGGGCTGAGGGGTGGAAGCAGGCCTGCTTGTACCCCGTCTGCCTCTCCCTCTAAAGAACCCCTCTGGGCATAAGCAGAAGAGGAGGCCTGGGCTTGGTAAAAAGGCCTATGAAAAGGCCTGCCCCTGGGAAGCTGCCTTGAGGAGTGGCCTGCCTTCCTTGGCCTGTGCACCCCTATAGGTGGTCCTGTACTCATCCATTTTCTTCATGTAATTCTCTGTCTGCTCCCCAAACAGAGAGTTACCCACAACAGGAAAATCCATGGCCTTAGTCTGGGTATCCTGTGACAGGCTAGTACATCTGAGCCAAGCCATTCTGCGAAGTGCCACAGATGTAGCCATGACTCTTGATGACACATCATTTGAGTCCACTGCAGCATGGAATTGCACCTTGGATGCCTCAATACCATCAGCAGCCACCTGCTCCAGCTCCTTGGCAAGCTGGCCAGGGACCTGTTTTGCTAGAGCCATGACAGTATCCCATCTGGATTTCTGATATCTAGCAACATAAGCCATATAATTTGCCTGTCTGAGTCCCAAGGATGCTGCCATGTACTGTTTCTTTGCCATAGCATCAATCCTCCTGGAGTCCTTGTCCGGGGGTGTGTGAAGCCAAGGGAATATTTGCCTTGTCACAGGCAGCAGCCTGCACTACCCCAACATGGCTGCATTGTTGTGTAAGGAACTCCGTATCAGAGCCTGACAATGTGTACCTCTTGTCCATTCTCTTATCAACAGGAGGTATAGTGTGAGGAGCTTTTAACATTTTAAAGTCTGTTTCCCAAAAGATTTATGCAAGGGAATAGACAGTCTCTAGACTCTGGGATATCCATCATTTCCACATAGTCAGGCTCTTCTTGATCATCCACAGCTTCCTCTATAGGGAGCTGGAGGGTTTCAGCCACTTTTATAAAATATAAAATGAGAAGGGACTCAGAAAGCCTAGGAGGAGACGCTCCTGAAGGTCTGTCTGGGAGATGTCCGGGTCAATGGGCACATCCAGACTTTCAAATCCACATCACTCTCTCATACTCCTCTTCCCTCCTCCGTTCATAATACTCCTCTAAATCATACTCTTGAACTGGTGGAACCAGCTGAACCGGGTGCTTACCCGGTGGTGCCGGTTCGGTCGGAACCGGGGAAAGCGACTGGACAATTTTAATCGCTTTAGCTATTTCTTCAGCGGTTGGAGAGGAAAGTTTTGGCTCCACACCAGCTGATTTCCTAGTCCTTTTTGCTGGACCCGACTCCTCAGAGTCAGATCTCCTTTGGCCCGAGGAAGTCTTGCCCTGGTCAGAGGGCACTCCCTCCGGTTCAGTCGGAACCGAACCGGGCTGGCCATCCGGTTCAGCGGACTTTTTGGCCTCCCTTTCCCTGAGCCTACCAACTCTCTTTTCCAGGGTAGCTGCAGGAAAACTTTTACAAATCTGACAGTCTGCATTGAGGTGGTCAAACCCCAGACAATAAACACAGGTGGTGTGGGGGACAGCCTTGGCAAAGACTTCCCCACACACACTGCAGTGTTGAAACCCAGTGGGCCCGGTTTTTCTTTTGGGTTTCTCAGACATAGTGCCAGTCCTAACCAAACTTACCCGTTTATGGCAATCCGCCAGGTAAGACCCTCTTATCGGTTCCCAACCGTGTCACGGGTCATGGAAAAAAACGTAATAAAATCCGTTTTTTTTAGAACCGATAAGAACCGGTAACCACACTCTAAAAGACAGATTAAGACTTTTTAAAACAACCTGATCGGTTCAAACCAAACCGATAACCGTTTACAAGTTCCACACAGAATAGAAATAAATGTAAAAGCTATCTAGTACTCACAAATACCACAGAGTCTGAACCGACCAGTTGCAGTTTAAATTCGGTCGAGAACCGAGAAAAACAATACTTTAACTGACAAAATGAACCGAGCAGAAGGAGAAATCTCCGGAGCGACTGTTCAGTGAGGCGGAGAAAAGAATCTGACGGTTTGAGTTTGAAGAACAACAGACAGAGTTTCAACCGAGCTTGAGCTCAGCGTTCCATGCCTGGCATGGAAAGTTAACTCTTTCACCTCCGGAGCAGTTCGAAGGTTGGGACTCACTGCATGTGTCATAATATAGCAAGACTTCATGTTGTTTGAAATCTAATTTATCAGTTGGACCAGCATTAGTTTCTGCAAATTTGGTAAAAGCCTTTGGAAGTTCATGTACCATGTGTTTGTCTTTGTTTTTGTCCTGTCCCGCCCTAGGCTCTGGTCCCCGCCCACCACTCCCCATCTGCAGGCCCCGCCCCCGTACAGGGCCACCGGATGGGTGACCCTTCCATGGAAACTTGTGTGTTGAAGCCCTGGCTCGTCCCCAAAGGTGTGGTTACAGGAGCAGGACCCCCCCAGCGGACTCCTGGTCTGAGTGGGAAGCAGTGGCGGAGGAGGGCCATCACTGGTGGATGTGCAATGAAGGCAGTATCCACCCCACTCACGTGTGTACCAGCCACACAGGATCCCCAGCCTCGCCAGGGATCCTCATTGCACCTGACACTTCCCGGACAGCAGTCCATAGGATGTTCAATCCTTCTCCCCAGCCAGCCCTCTGACTCCTGGGTCCATCTCTAGGCACAGGAAGCGGTCTTAGTAACTGTTAATTTTCCATGTGGTGTCTTTGTCTGTCCCCTGTGAAAAGAGTGCTGCAAAGACTGGGTGTGATCAGAAAGTACACTAGCCATGTTTGGCACCCATGGAGGAGGGAGGGAGGTCAGAAAGTAATCAATGTGAGATGATATGTTATGTGGGATTGAACACAACGTGCAATCCAACCCCAGAAGTTCTAATGTCTTCCAAGGAAGTCAGTGAAATCCTTGAGGGCCTTCTGCAGGCGCAGGCCAATCCCTCTTCTAAATAGACTTATGTTCATTATTAAATAAAAGGTTTATCACTGGCCAGAATTACAGGAAGGGTGACGATAGGAGCCAGTGCATTGAGGAGGGACATAAAGAAACCTGGGCTGTCAGTGTCTGCTCCATACACACTGCCCCAAACCCCTTCAGTGTTACCTAAGCACCCAATCAGGAAAATATATCTACCTTCTGGGTCAATAACAGAGTTTGTCAGCTGGAACCTGGTATTTTTGGCTATCAAAGTAATTACCCACCATTTCCTGGGGCAGTTTTCTGCCCCATAAGCTTGTCCTACCCACTCTCATCTAAACAGTAATGCCGCATGCTCCAGTAAATCACAATTTGCACATTTGACTTTTCTAAATGTTTAAGAACCTGATGTCTCGTGGTTCTCACTCTGGCACCTTTAATATTCCATATGACGTAAGCAGTACTACTGTACTATCTATTACTCTCTGGTGATATGATAATGTGGTGACCATAGAGTGAAGATTTGTATTTACAGCTCAAGTCGGTAAAGAAAATAAACATGTCCCGCGAACACCAACAAAACCCCAGCCTACCCCCGAACAACAAACAACATGAAAAACTATACAAAAACCAGAGGACAGTTAATCTCGCCCCTGCGCACGGGGTGATCTACTCAACCAAATGCAGAAATGTCCCCCTGGTCCCAGAGGCGCTCTTCTATACCGTTAGTTTTGCGATGGACCTCAAGCGCTCTCTGCAGCCCACTGGGCTATCTTTTAATTACATTTTACAGAAAATATAAAACTGAGCAGAAACGCCCTTCCTATTAGCAGATGACAAGTAATTTAAATGCGAACACTGTACCCATTGTGGGTTAGTAATATTGCATCCTAACTAAACTTCAGGTGAGAAGCAGTAGTTTGTAGAAGGCACAGATGGCTAGCCCTGTAGAGATCTTCTCCCCAAAACTGTTCTATCAGGTTTGTCCCCCAGTCTTTGCCAGCTGTTTAATGCACTTGGGAAGTACTGGGTATTGAGCACGCTAATTTCGTCCAACATTTAAAAAATACGAATCAAGTCAGTAGCATAAGGAAGCAGTCTAGTGGAGATTACTGCCCGTACCCCCATATCGGGGATTGTCTCTGTCCCCAGTGGTTAAGAGACATTCAGGTTGTGTGTTTACACTGTCATGCTGCAAATGGGGAATGGCACCACGACTTACAGCTCTGGGAGCATGAAGATGCATAGTTTCTTTATGCTGTGACCCTATGTGTTTGCTCAAGGCAGTATAAAGCATGCAATGATGACCACAGAATTGGTCCAAAGTCATCACGGCACAGACAACAACACAGCTGAGGTAAGTGCAGGGAAGAGGGTGTACAATCCAGAGATGTAATCAGAACTGATAGTCTGACTAAGGTAAATATGCAGCAGACACTAGGAAAGAAAAAGTCAACCAACAACCAACTGAAGTTATAGCTCCTTGACAAGTAATTGAAATAAGTCAGGACATCCCACTAATTAGGGGCTCTTAGCTGTGGATTCCATCACAGCAGAAAGGCTATGCTCTCAGCATGCTGGAGATTTAGCCACAGGGAACAGGTTAGGGAACACTTCTGGCAACTCCTGCTTGGCTTCTGTGGCTCACTGGAATAGAAGTTGCCCTTTCTCAGATATGACAGTCAGCTTAGCCAAGTAGTTTAGTTTATTGTTCTAGGAATTACTACCTTTGAGCCAGAGGCTCTTTTACAAAGGTTCCACGTCAATTAGGACAGTACAAAAAAGGTTACATAGATAACACAACAATTTGTGCTGTGTCAAGAGCGAGAAAACATACAAATACATATCGAATCATTTGTGCAAAAGGACATGAGATATCAATAATCACATCATTATTACAAGAAAGAGGTCATGCCAGATTAGGAGAAACAAATAGGGAAAAAAGTCCAGAACAGAGTGGGTAAGTGAAAGGTGTGGGGAGCAGACAATAGCAGGAGAAAAGGTTTCCCAAACATGTCTCTGTCAAATAACGGAACAGGGTGGGTAGTGAGAAAATAGGAGGTTTAATCAGGGCAGTCACAGGAGCTGAGGTGGCAAGGTGAGAGAACAGCCTTGATTTGAAAATACCTAGAGAGGTGGAGGCAGTAATATGAGTGCTGAGGGCATTTAGCCAGTTGGGGGCACGATAGGCAAATGATCTTTGTCCCTGAGAAGTCCGGCAGCGGGGGACTTGGAGAGGCTGGTGTTCTGATCTTCTGGTAAAACGGGTGCTAGCGCTCGGTCATAACAGGTCTTGGATACAAGGTGGAGTGAGGCCCAGAGTGGATTTTTTTCACCATCAGGCAGGTAAGGTACTTTATCCGGTTTGAGAGTTGCAACCAACCTGAGTCAGCATAGAGTTCACATATGTGGGTACGCCGATGCACCAGTGAGCAGCCAACAGGCCTTATTTAGGATGTTGTAATGCGACTAACTGCTGTAGTAATGGCAGATCCGATATAACAAGCCAGAGTCAACGACTGAGATGATAGAGGATTGGATGGCAATCCTCAGTGCAGAATGGGTAAGGAGCTGTCGGTTCCGATACAGAATCCCAATTCGCTGATTAATAGTTTTTGCTGTACTATCAATGTGAGTTGCAAAGGTTAGGCCTTGATCAAAGTTGATTCCAAGATATTTGAAAATTGGCACTTGTTCAAGGGTATTTCCCAGGTATGTATTAATGGTGAGTGGGACTTGCCGTTTCTTGTTTTGTGGGTTAGAGAAGAGCATAGATTTAGTTTTTTTGTGGTTTAGAACCAGCTTATGTTCAAGGAACCACATCTCAACTTTGGAAAAAGCATGCTGAAGGTTGAGGCGTAAGAGGTTCGGATCTTTATGAGTGGCAAGAATCACTACATTGTGGGCATAGAGGATTATTTGTTCAGGGCAGGATTTGGGGAGGAGTTTAGAAAAGGCTGAAAAGGAGGGGCCTAGGATGGATCCCTGGGGAACTCCTGAGCGAACCGGTTTGAGTCTGAGAGAACTCCAGCTACTTTACAGATTGAGGCGCCGAGCAAGGTAATTTTTACCCAGTCACCAGGACCCTGCAAGAGCCCTAGGGATAGTAGTAGTTTGATAAGTAGGCCATGGTGTACTGTATCAAATGCCTTGGTTAAGTCAATGTAGACTGCTCCAGTTAGGTTTTGTCCATGCATTGTGGATTGCTCCTGAGAATTCAAGTAGGGCAGTCGATGTGCTGTGCTCTTTCCTAAATCCATGCTGCTGGGTGCATAGGATGTTGTGCTTTTCCAGGCAGTCTGAAAGTTGGTCCGCCACCAAGCGCTCAAGGGCCTTAGAGAGAGGTGGTAGTATTGATATCGGGCGATAGTTACCAGGCAGTGACTTATCACCACTTTTGTGCACTGGATGACAACTGCAGCCTTCCATTTCCTAGGGAATTGGCTGTAGCAGAGGAGAGATTAAAATTTTGTGAGGGAGCAGTACTTCCTCCAGAGTGAGGGACAGAAGTTTAAGGTCAATAGTGTCGCTGCTTGCTCGGGACTTAGAAATGGCCTTCTTTACATATTTATAGACTTCATGTGCCTTTACTAGTTTGAAATGGAAGGGTGGTTTGGTTGGAGAGGCAGTAGTAGAAGTAGAAATTGGAGGGTCAGCATCAGTGAAGAAATCAGATGAGAGGACACCACTAAGGTCCGTGAAGGTATAATTTAGGGTGTTTGCAATGATCTCTGGGTCTAATGTAGTGGTTCCATCCACATTCATTATTGTAGGAGAGGATTTGGACTGCTGACCCATATTTCTTATGTTGTCCCAGAAGGATTTCCCTTCGGCACAGGAGTTGGAGAGGGCATTCTTGAAGTAGGAGCTCTTCATCAAGCGGATCTGTTTAGTACAGTGGTTGCAAGCCTGTTTATATTTTTGGATGTCCGACAGAGTGCCAGTAGCTCTTGCAGTGGCCCAGAGGTGATCCCTACTTTTGAGTTGTGCCAATAGCTTCGCCGTGAGCCAGGGATTTGTGAGTGCTTTGATTTTGCCTTTTTACTGGTGCATAGGTATCACAGGCAGTGTTGAAAGTAGTAATAAAGTAATCAAGGGGCTAGGTCAACATCTTGAGTTTTGTAAATCAAGGACCAGTCTATCTGCCTAAGACAGGTCTTGAGATGAGTAAGGTTGCCATAAGGTAGGACTCTGCTATAGAAGGTTTTTGGAGGCGGCTTACGCAACTTATTTGTCCAGGTACATATTATTGGAGAGTGATCACTGAGCGAGTCAGGAGAACACTTACATTGGTTATAATGTGGTAGGGTGGCTGGTAAGGATCCAGCCAATGAGGGTGCTGGTCCCTGATTTGTAGTTTTTCCTGGTAGGGAGTTTACCACTTGTGTTAAATTTGCTGCTAGGATAGCATCTTTGTTTGACCCTGCATCAGGAGCAAGCCAATTTATATTAAAGTCCCCAAGGAAGAGGAGTTCGATGTCAGAAGGTTGTGTACTACAAACCGAGGACAGCATGTGGCCGGAATCAGGATCTTTGGTGGGATATAGACAGCAGCAATTGTGAGGACTTTGTTTTGGGGCACCAAGTAGTATCTTGACAGGGAGGAGTTGCACTGAGGTTTCTGTGATGGGGTAAGAACCAGGGAGACAGGTGAAGTAGTCCTTTATGTAGATTGTACACCCACCACCCCTTTTCGAGGTCCTATCCAGCCTGAATATCTTGTAGCCTTGTATAGAGATGGCATGATCCGGGGTATTAGGTGTCAGACAAGTTTCGACGATGGCAAGAATATCCGGGTTGGGTTGGCTGGCAAAGATTTGAAGGGAGGCCAGTTTTGGGAGGAGACTGCAGATGTTTAAGGTAGCAATTTTGAGCCCCCCCTCCATTTTGGCAGGCTTTGTTGTACTGTAGGAGACAGGGCCAGGATTTGAGTGGACACTTCCTGATATCAAGAGGAGGAGGAGTAGGAGTTTAAGAGACAGTTGCCGTACTTCGTAGTCAATAGAATTACACTTCTGAGGCTTGTGCGGCTTGGACCAGTGCAGGCGTCTAGGGTCCCAGAGCAAGGAGGTTGTTAGTAATAGAGGACGATATGCCCATTTATCCTTGTTGTAGCTTGTCAGTTGCACCCAGTCGCTTGCAGATAGGTACCTGGTGGTTAAGTCAAAAGCCAAAAGAATGATCAACAGCTGAGGTCCAGAGTCACTGAAATGTTAAAATTCCTGAAGATGAGTAGACTACTCTAAATTTAATGCTACCAGCATAGTCTGTGGCTTTTATATCTCCATATTCTTTCTGCTTTGCACAAACCTGTGGACTTAGGCTGTTAAATATCAGAAGCTTCTGATTACCCACATAATGCCTTTGCTTGCTCTTACCTGAAGATTGTATGTGAGTTTTATCAAGAAAGTTCAGCAGTTGTAATATTATGGTCCGAGTCGCCCCCTTGCAGGCAGTGATCTCAGGGTAATGTCCGCCAGTGATGTAGTAAGGTTGTTTCGGTGATGGCCCAGCTATTTTGTTATGCGACTCCTGTCCACTTGGTCTTCTAGCCGGTCCTCCATTTTTGAAGCCACCATCATACAGTGACTATCTCCGGCTCCAACTTAGCGGTCCTATCTTCGAGTGAGCTAATGCATGCCTCCACATCACCCATCTGCATCGTTATGGCTTCCAAGACAGGTTTGACAATTTTGAAGTCCCTTTTAGTCTGAGAAGAGTCTCTTATTGCCTCCAGCTCCTCATAAAATACATTACTAGATCTGTAACTGCTGCACGGTCCGGCAAGGGAGAAGGAGATGAATCCATTCTGTGGTACTTTGTGACCTGAGTACGGTCCAAGGTTGAGTCGACAGGAGCAAACAGTTCACAAGAATCTCGTCCTCTGGCTGAAATTCCTGATTTTGCTCACTCATTTTGCATTATGGATGATGCAAGAAATTTGGTAAGTACTGTAAAATATGAAGTCTAAATACTAGAGTCCCAATGGAGCTGAACTGAAAGCGACCGCTCATGTGACTTGCATCATGTGACTCTCTACATCATAAAGTTCTAAAATGGTCTTTATCACCACTATGTAAATTGGAAACCCAATGAGTTATCAAAAAGATCAGAGGAGGCAGTGTAATAGAAGAGGACATGCAGGAGTCACCAGTTCTTAAGGACTACTTTTCCTTTGTTTCCACAGTGGAGGAAAGCGAGCTTTTGCCAGAAAGCAAAATAAAGGCAGCTGATGGTGGATCCCAGAAACAGGCAGAAGGCATTTACGAGTAAAATGGTTAGAAAAGGGCTGGCAGCCCCACAAGACAGACAAGGCTCCAGGGCTGAATGGGATGCATACGAGAACTCTCAGGCAACTGACATCAGACTTGGCTGAACCCCTGGCAGGGCTATTCAGTAGCTTAGTTCGATTAGGGGCAGTTCTGAAAAACTGGAAAGTAGTGCACATTGTTCAATTCCATAAAGGTGGGAACAAGGAGCAAACAGTAACTACAGGATTGTCAGTCTTACCTCCATTGTGGGTAAACTGATGGAGACACATGCCAAAGAGGACCTAGTGGACTACATGGAGAGCAACAAACTCCTAAATAGTAAACAGCATGGGTTTGTGGCAGGGAGGTCTTGTCAGACCAGATTAATAGCATTCATTGACTGGGTACCTATGGCAGTAGATCGGGTACATGCAGCAGATCTAACCTACTTAATTTTCATCAATGCATTCAACTCAACACCACACAGAAGGCTGCTGAAGAAGCTAGAGGCTCTATATGCAGTGAAGGACATAGTTAGATGGGTTGTAGTAAATTTGAGGATACAGCAGAGGGTAGTGCTAAACTGATTCAAATCCAGGGAAAAGAGGTCACAAGTGAGGTAACAGGGTTTAGTCCTGGGTCCAGTCCTCTTCAATATGTTCATCAGTGACAAAGGAAATAAGAGTTCAGGGCAAGATGTCCTCTTCGCAGATGACACCAAGCTCTGTGGTACAGCAGACAGCGAGAAGGAGGTGAGAGAGTTGCAGACACACCTGCAAAGCTCTGAGAGGCGGTCCAAGGTCTGGCAGTTGAAATTCAAGGCCAAAAAGTACAAAGTGATGCACATACACAACAAGAACATCAGGATGGGATACTGGATGGGAGGGGTTAAGCTGGGGACTCTTACTGAGAAAAGGGACCCGGAAGTCATGATATGTGACTCCCTTTAAAAAAACTAGCCAACGTAACAAGGCCTAAGGCAAGGCAACCAGGATGTAAGCGTGTACTGGGAGGGGGTTTGACTGTAGGAAGAAAAAAAAAACAGGTTATTCACTCATAACCATAGTTCTAGGAGTATAGTTCACATCCACACATCGGGAGTTCCACCAGAAGTGCTGATTCCCTGGACATCTCAAAGTTAAGCTCCTCCCAGCACCCAGTATATCCCCTCAACTCCATCTCATGACATCAGAGCTTTGCATGCTGGAAGCAGAGATCCATATGCCACTTACCAGGGGAGGCCGAGTGGGTGGTGTGGATGTGAACTATATAATACTCCTAGAAAGAAGTGCTGCGCACTTACCGTAACAGCAGATCTTCGAGAAAATCTCTTGCGGCAGGTAATACCTTTCGGTCCTCACCAGAGGGTGCTCTTCTGCATGGTAGCTTCTTCCAGCAGTCTTTGCCTAGGGGCCGCCCACACTGTGACCTCATCATTATGTGATTATACAAGTGTGGGCGGCCCCAGGCATCTTCAGTTCCCCGCCGGCTTCAACTCGCTGATATGCAAATTGAGGGAAACCGAGGTGCCCTAAAAACCTTCCTCTTACATGTGTGAATGGAAAAGAATTTGTTCTCTTAGAGAAGGATGGGGGAGGAAGGGAGGGAACGCACCTACTGCAAGAGATTCTCCCGAAGATCTACTGTTACGGTAAGTACACAACTCTTCTATCTTCTTCGAGGACACCCCTTGCAGCAGGTAATACTCTTGGGATGACTCTCGAGCAGTAATAACAGAATGGTGGAATATTATTATTTTTTTTTTTTGCAATTGTTTAACCAGGAGTAGCACGCTAAGCTAGAAGCTTGTTTACAGGTGCAACCTGAGAGCACAGGGAAGTTGAGTGACTTGCTCAGGGTCACACAGTATGCAAGTGGGGGCTGTGGGATTCAAACTCTGGTCTCCAGATTTGCAGCTCAGAGCCTTAAACCACTGCATTATACTATTATAATAGAAGGTCCTGCAGCACCATACGACTGAAGGGAGGTGATATCATGAAGGTATAGATTGTGGATCACATGGCTGCATTACATATATCTGTAATAGACACTTCTGTGAAGCAAGCAGCTGTAGCGGCTATGGCTCTCGTGGAGTGCGCATGGACAGGGCCAGGTAGTTGTTTGTTGTATTTGTTAGAACATAATACAGTTAGCCAGCCATGTGGAAAGTGTTTAGTTTGTAACAGGGAGCACTTCTCTAGATTGTGCAAAGGAGACAAAGAATTGTGGTGTCATTCTGAGTGGCGCAGTTCTTGATGTGTGGTATCTGAGCATCCTGTACATCGAACTTGTGTAGAAGTGATTCCCCCAGACTGGAACGATCGGGGTAATAAACAGTGACTCTATAGATTGATTGATATAGATCGATTCAGAATATGTTCCAAAACCACCGTTGGTAAAGGAAGGGCTGATGCCTAAGGAAATTCTGTCTTTGTGGCAAATAAGGTCTGAAAAAGCTAGAGGGTGTACATGCAGTGAAGGACACAATCAGGCGGGTTATAGTAAATCTGAGGGAGACAGCAGAGTCTGAAGTTCAGAAAACGCCTGGCTGAAGTCACTGCCACTATAAACAGTCTCCTGTGAAAGAAAACGAAAATCGCACTTGGCCAGGGTCAATTGTCCAGAAGGAAATTTAAGGTCCCACTGTGGAGTAGGATGTCTGATTGGGGTTGAAGATGTAACATTCCCCAGAGAAACACTGTTGCCAAGTGATGTTGGCAAATTAGGTCGCCTTCAATTGATTCATGAAAGGCCAAGATGGAGGCTAGGTGAACCCCAGAGGAGGAATAGCTCAGGCCAGTAGCCACGAGCAAGGATAAATACTGTATTCCAAAACTTGTGTCACCGGACATGAAAAGAGGTCCATGGACCGAGAGGCAGCTCATATGGGGGAAAAAAACTTTACCCTTTAAAGGTGTAGATTCATCTAGTAGAAGGTTTGCCAGATGCCTGTAGAATGTTTACCACTGGCGAGAGACCTGGAGCGAGATATAAAAAGCATCTTCAGCAGCCACACGTGGAGGTGGAGGAGTTCCGACTGAGGTGGAGTAACATGCCTCTAACCTGTGTCAAATCTGGGCGATGGGCAACAGTAGTGGGTTTACCACCGTTAACTGCTGTTAGTAATGGGAGCCAAACCTGCTGAGGCCACAGGGAGCAATAAGGATCATCGTGGCTGGCGCCAGGTACAACTTAAATAGTGTTCCGTGAAGGAGGGGACGGAGGGATGACAGAGAAAGAGTCCTGTCCAAGGTTGGGAAAGGGCATCTATAGATAGTCCCCATTTTTCGAATGGTTAGTGTAAGCATCATGGATGAAAATGTAAACCACAACCGGCGAGGCATCTTATGGTGCACATCGATGCGTATGGCAGTAGTGGCCATCGATGAGTGCAACCCAGAAGAGGACGGTAATAGCTGCCTATCCTGGTAAATTGTAAATGAGAGTTATGGCATGCAATGTCGACAACGGTGCAAATATCATTGATGATGAAGTTAATTTGTGGTGCCCCGTCAATGGTGTGTACTGGTAACAGTGGCTATTGAGAGCAGCTCTGAGGACGGGAAGTATTGCTCCGCTTTGTTGATGTCATGGTGCACTGTCGATGGTGCACACTGGAAGTAGTGGCTGCCAATGAGTGTAATTCAGAGGGAGACAAGAAGTATTGTCCATGTCCCAGTGAATTTGTAAATGAGAGTCAGTGCAAGCAACGGCGACGAGAGTGCAAACGTTGTCAACGACGGAGCCATCTTGCGGTGCACTGTCAACAGTGTGCACTGGTAACAGTGGCCGTCGAGAGCAATCCTGAGGAGGACGAGGAGTATTGCTCCACATCTCGATGTTATGGTACCCTGTCAATGGTGTGCACCGGTAACACTGGTCATCGATGAGAGCAACTCTGAGAAAGACAAGGAGTACTGCTCTATGTCTTCTTGATGTGTAGATAGTCGTTATTCACAAACATCGTCGACGAAGAAGGTTAATTCTTCAGTGTACTGATCTAAGGAGGTTCACATCGATGATGGTGGGGACGGTGAAAAAACACTGTTCCTAGTTCGATGTCTCATCGATGAAGAACTGCTGCGTGCGAGCTGAAGACGGCAGAAAAAAGAACTGAGGATGCCTGGGACCACCCACACTTACACAGTCACACAATAATGAGGTAACAGTGTGGGCAGCCCCTAGGCAAAGACTGCTGGAAGAAGCTGCCGTGCAGAAGAGCCCCCCTTGGTGAGGACCTAAGAGTATTACCCACTGCAAGAGATGTCCTCGAAGAAGATCTATGGTTACAGGTGAATAACCAGTTTTTCTAGGGGTATGGATATAGTTCACTATCCACACACTGGCAAACTTCCAGCATTTCTTGGGAGGCGGCAGCAAGGTGCACACCGCTACCTGGCAAACACAGACGGGAGAACTGAGGTCCCAAAACAGACATCCCAACGAGACTCAAGGTTGATGCCATAGTGGGGAAAGAAAGGTGTGCGCTGTCTTCCATGAAGCAGCCCTGCAGATTTCCAGGACAAGAATGTCCCTGAAAGCAGCAACTGAGGCAGTGATATCGCTGGTGGAATGAGCCCTAAGCCCTACAGGAGGCTCCCTACCAAACAACCAGTAGCAGAGGTCGAAGCAGGATGATATCCACTTGCCAACTGTCCGCTTTGCTGCTGGTCTGCCAGGTGTGGCTTCAGTATATGTCACAAGCAGCTGTCGAACTTCACCCTGAACTCCAGTCGTGTGCTCCCTATAACAGGAGAGTGCCCTCCACAGATCCAGAGTATGGAGCTTGTAGTTGGCCTCCAAAGATGGGCTGGTAAAGAATACTGGAAGGTTAAACACCTGGGTAAAGTCAAACTCGGTATCACTTTAGGCAGGAACTCTGGGTGGCGGAGAAGGCTGACGACCTTGTCCTTGTGGAAGACCAAGTAAGGAGATTCCATTTATAGTGCCTGGAGCTCTTTGATCCATCTGGCTGACATGATGGCCATCAAGAAGGCTGTCTTCCATGACAGGAGAGACATCTCACACCTGTGCATAAGTTCGAATGGCTTGCCTAGGAGCATAGCCAGCACCAGTTGTAAGTCCCGTGGTGGTGGTGGTTCATACAACAGAGGGGACAGGTGGTCCAAGCCCTTGAAAAAGCACCTGACCCCTGTCTCCTGGGCCAACATCAGCTGACCAGCCCACACCCAATAAGCAAAGATGGCTGCCAGGTGCACCTTGATGGTCATCACTTGCAGTCCCAACAGAGAGGGACGAGGTATTCCAAGATGCTTCTCACAGGGCAGGCATAGGGATCAAGTTCCTTGCCCTGTTGCCCTGACACCAAATAAAGAACCTCTTTCATTTAAATGCACATCACCTGCGAGTCGATTCCTTTTGGAAGACCTCCACAACATGGAGCACGTCTTCCAAGAGACCAAGAGCCTGGAACTCTAACCACTTATAAACTAGGCCATGTTGCTGGGCCGGTAGTGTAGAGGGCTGAGGCACTGGCGCCTTTCCTCAACCCATGCCGTCGACCTGGGTTAAGGAATTAGCCCGGGTTGCCAGAGGTCAGCATTGGAGTATGGGGGCAGAGCTGGCTCTCCTCCCAGGGTTGGGGATGTGGCATCCCTTGGCAATGTCTGCTCCTGGTGGAGGCCAGGAGACAATCTGAGCCACAGGGTTAAGGCAATTAGGTGGAGGAAGGAGAGTGTGCAGGGCCGGGCATCGTACCTCCACATGCATGCATCATTCTCCCAGGACCCTCGGGAGAAAACAGAGGCCAAAAATGCCGGCGGCAGGATGAGAACCAACTCCCCGCAGGTGCCACACCTGGGCCGGGCAAAAGGTAAGCCCCAGTAATTCCGGGTGATGGGCTGGGGACCGGCTGGGGGTGAAAAAGTCTGACATGATAAAAAAAAAAAAGAAACCAGGCCATGAGGTACAGGGTATGAAGGTCCAGGTGCAGGATCTTCCCCTGTTGTCTTTTCAGCAGTTCTGAGTTAAAAGGTAGCCACCACGGAGGTCTGCTGCTGAGACTGAGGAGATCAGGGTACCAGAACTGCCCTGACCAGTCTGAAGCTATCAGGATCACCTGTGCCATGTCCTTCTCGGCCTTGACTACCACCTTGTGGCTCAAGGGAAAGGTAGGGAAGGCATACATGAGGCCTGGGATCCAAGGCCTAGTCAAAGAATCCCCCAACAGTATCCCCGACTGTGGAAAGCAGGCTCAAAACAGCCTCTGTTGGGCATTCTTCCAGGAGGCGAACAGATCCACCAGAGGAGTGTCCCACAGGGAGAACACATGGTTCATCTAATGATTCAGGAGGTTTGGAAAGAAGCTTAAACATTTTTCATTTTATGTTTTATCGAACAAACAGAACAAAAATGAATTCTGAAAAAAATATCCAGTGATAAAAGAAAGGAACCATTAGACCAAGTCTGCATAAAATATTAAAAAGCTCATAGTCTGAAAAAGAAACTATGAGTTCTGAAATGTTACAATAAGAAATCACAAAGGGTCAAATGTAAAATGTTAAAAAGAAGAAAAGAAAGTAATAACAGACAATAAAAGTAATTTAACAACTGAGAAGCTTTTTGAATTGATTTATTTGGGTTGAGTGAGAAATTTCTGTGACTGCATTTTTGACTATGAGGAAGGCAAGGTGCTCTTGGTCGCAGGCTAACACAGTAGCACACGAGTCCAGAAGCAACAGGATGGATGGCATGGAGACAGCAATAAGTGTGAGACATAGCAGGTTCATCATGTCTGGATTAGCGGATAAAAGAAACACAAGGAGTAAGAAAGAGGTGAAGCAGAAGTGACTGGCTACCGGTGGGATTGCAAAGGCCAGAATTATCCAGTAAAGCAAAGGGGAGTTGAGGGGGAAAGAACTTTACTGGAGGAGGGGGTTGAAATCAATAGAGAGGAGAGACAGTTGCACCTTCTATGCAGATGAAGACTGAGTTCCCGTTCCGCTGGCACAGAGTGGAGATGAGATATCTAGGGGTTAAAACTCCCTCGAAATTGATACACTTGGAACTGGTAAATCTAGAACCAATTACTCAACAAATTACCACAGATCTATTTAAATGGACACAAGTGTTTTTGGGAATGGTTAATCAAGTTGAGGCTATACAACAAGAACAGGTTACTCACCTGTAACAGTAGTTCTAGGAGTGGTATATGTTGTTCATCCACACTGTTTGGCATGTCCCTTTCCCCTTTAAATCTTGACAGAGGTCTTCAAGTTGGCTCCTCCCACCCACCCAGGTGGTATAAACCTCGGCTCCGCCCCATGATGCCAGATCTTAGCCCGCCGGAAGCCAGGCTGTGTGCCTAAAGCCGGGGAGGTCGGGTGGGTGTGTCTGGATGAACAACATATGCCACTCCTAGAACTACTGTTACAGATGAGTAACCTGTTCTAGGAGCATGAATAGGTTGTTCATCCACACTGTTGGCAGACTGCAAGCAGTCCTCCGGGAGGAGGGAGGCAAGTGCACACCCCTACTTGGGAAATAAGGACTGGAGAACTGAGGCCCAAAACCAGCATCCCGGCATGACTCAAGGTCGATGTGGTAGTGGGTAATGAGCGTGTTTGCTGACTTCCAGGTAGCAGCCGACAGATTTCCTGGATAGGGATGTCCCTGGAAGTAGCCACTGATGCAACAGTATGGCGGATAGAATGAGCTCTTATCCTCTGGGAGGCTCCTTGCCGCCAACTCATAGCACAGACCTATGCATGATGTAATCCATCTTGCAGTGGTCCGTTTGGCTGCAGGTCTGCCAGAAGCAGCAAGCGTGAGGTGACAAACAGCTGGTTAATCTCTCCACAATTTCCACCATTTGCTCCTTATGATAAGGAGAGCATCGTCTCAGGTCCAAGGTATGGAGCCTGCACTGCCGCCCCGAGGTGGTTAGGGTAGTATACCGCAGAGTCAAGACCTGGTTAAGGTGAAACTCTGATACCACCTTCGGAAGGAATTTTGGGTGGGGGGGCAGGACAACTTTGTCCCTGTGAAAGACCAGATAAGGGGAGTCAACTGACAACGCCTAGAGCTCCCCTGTCCTTCTGGCTGATGTGATAGCCACCAGGAAGGCCGTCTTCCATGACAAGTGTGACAGTGCACACTTGTGCATTGGTTCGAATGGCTTGCCCAGGAGCTTTGCCAAAACCAGCAACAGATCCCATGGAGGTGGAGGTTCACGCAGCGGAGGGGATGTGTGATCCAGGCCTTTGAAGAAGCACCCGACCACTGTCTCCTGCTCCAATGTCGGCTGACTGGCCCGTGCCCGGTAAGCAGAAATGGCTGCCAGGTGCACCCTAAGGGTTCATGACCACAGACCCCCTTTGGAGAGAGACCAAAGGTAGTCGAGAATATTAGCCACAGAGCAGGATAAGGGGTTCAAACTCTTACCCTGACACCAAATGGAAAATCTCTTCCATTTGAAGGCATAACATTTCCTAGTCGATTCCTTATGTGATGCCTCCACCACGGTGTAGACATCCTCGGAAAGACCCAGAGCCTGGAACTCTAGCTGCTCAGGTACTAGGCTATGAGGCGCAGAGACTGAAGGTCCGGATGGAATACCTTCCCCTGGTTCAGTGATATCAGGTCTGGGCGTGTACAAAGCTGCTCCGGCGGCCTGCAGTTAAGGCTGAGATCATCTGGATACCAGAACTGGTGCGGCCAATCTGGGGCTACCAAGATCACCTTCGCCTTGTCCCTCCTCACCATGAGTAGCACCTTGTGGATCAAGGGAAATGGAGGGAAAGCGTAGAGGAGGCCTGGGGTCCACGGCCTCGAGAAGGCATCCCCCTGCAGCGAGCACTGCTAAGGGGTGGGCATGGTACAGCCTCAGCTTGTTTTCCTGGAGGCAAACAGGTCCACAACGGTTTGCCCCAATGGGAGAACAGACTGTAAGTTACCTCCGGATGGAGAGACCACTCATGGGATGTCTGGCTTATGCGGCTGAGAGCATCCGCCAGCTGGTTCCGAGACTCCTGCCACATGAATGGCTAGGAGATCCGCCTCCAGCCAACTTACAGAGGTACAAATGTGGAGCCTCCTTGCACAGCAGACGGGAGTGCGTGCCACCCTGTTTGTTGAGGTAGTACATGGTCATGGTACTGTCCGTCTGGACTTTAACCACTTGACCCTGGAGCTGAGGAGTGAAAGCTGACAGTGCCAGTCTGACTGCTCTGAGCTCCAACAAGTTGATGTGGCATCGGGACTCCTCGGGGGTCCAGAACTCATGGGCCCTGTTGTCCCCCATGTGGGCTCCCCAGCTCATGAGAGAGGCATCAGTTGTAAGGACGACCGTCGGCTCGGGGCAGACAAATGGGATCCCTTCCTGCAACCGTTCTGGGGTGGTCCACCACTGCAGCGCATCCCACATCTTCTGGGTTACAGTGATCAGCTGGTCGAAATGACCATGGTGCTGAGTCCACTGGGTAGTCAGCTCCCATTGGAGGGGGCGCATGTGCCACCTGGCCCAATGGACCACTGAGGTGCACACTGCCATGTAACCCAGAAGGCGCAGAAAGTTCAGGGCAGGGTCCAAGTGCCCAACCAGAAACGATGGGGCAAAAGAGGAGGAGAGAACCTCCGCCCTGTCCGCCGGGAGCCGAGCTCTGGCTTGACAAGAGTCGAGCTCTGCCCCTATGAAGCCCATCACCTGAGCAGGCACGAGTTCTGACTTGGAATCGCTGATCAGGAGGCAGAGTTGGGAGCAGGTTTGAAGAGCCCCGATCCCTGGACCTCTCCATCTCCTGAAGGGAGGATCTTGCCAAGAGCCAGTCATCGAGATAAGGGTAGATACGTACCTCCTCGACGCTGAAGATGGGCTGCCACCACTGCAATGCACTTGGTGAAGACCCGAGGGGCCGATGACAGGCCAAATGGCATGGCTCGGAACTCATACAGAGTCCCTTCGACCCTGAAGCGGAGGAACCGCTGATGGGATGGACAGATTGGGACGAGAAAGAACATGTCCTGTAGATCCAGTGAACAGAACCACATGTTTCATTCCAGGGATGGTATGATCTGGTTCAGAGTTACCATCCGGAAGGTGCGAGACCTGAAATATTGATTCAGGTTGTGGAGATCTAGGATGGGGTGCCAACCCCCCCGTCCACTTGGGCACCAGGAAGTACCTGGACATGAAGCCTGGGTCTGTAGGAGGATCTGGCACGGGAACTACTGCCTCCTTGCGGAGGAGCTGAGCTATGTCGTTTCGAACAGCTGACTGAGTGCAAGCTGAGATCCTTTCCCTCCCGAGAGGCACGGGCTTGGCTGGGAAGGTACTGCTTGAACTCTAGAAGCAGTCCCTGACTGACAACCCACCTGTCCGAAGTCATATCAGACCAGGCAGTATGAAAGTGGCAGAGCTGGCCCCACAGGTGTGGGGTGGCAACCCCAACCTGTCACTAAGCAGGCTTAGAGGAGGAGGAGGGCTCCTGGACCTGCGCCTCGGCCTCCTTCCCCGGGGCTGCTGAGGACCCTGCTTGGGCCGTGGGCGCCCAGCTTGAGCCTGCTGCTGCTGGCCTCCTTGATAGGAGGGCTGACAGACTGCAGGGGAAGAATGCCGAAATGGCTTCTTTCTTTTCTGCTGGTTCTTGCGCGAAGAACCTTTTTGCAGAGGTAGCATCCAAGGTGGCATTGGACTGCTCGATACGCTGAAGGTGACCGGCCATTCCTGGACCGAACAAGTCGGTGCCAAGGAAAGGAATGTCAGCTAACTTGTGCTTGGTATCTGCTGGGAAGGAGGATCGCCTCAGCTAGTCCCTGCAGTGAGTGGCCACTGCAGCTGCTAAAGAGCGGGCACAAGAATCCCCGATGTCAAGGGCCATCTGGAGCTGCTGTTTTGCAAGAGCACGACTCTGATCACGGACTTGCTTGACTGTGGTCTGCATGTCCGCTGGGAGATGAGGGAGGAATTCATCTAATGACCCAAGGAGGGCATGAGAGAAGTGTGCCATAGTGACAGCCGAACTGGACTGATGAAGGCCTAAGGGAGGGGCCGCGTAGACCTTGCAGGCAGAGCGGTCCATATTTTGGACTCCTTGTCCAGGGGTTGGTCTGTGTCGGCTGAGCTACCAGTGACGTCTAAACACAGAAGCGGTCACCAGGCCGGCCGAAGGGTGTTCTGTGAATCCCGGCAGGGACCCCATGGGCACCGTGACACTTGCGGGCCATTCGGGCAGACGGTGCTGGGCAGGAAGCTGGGTGCTGCCAGAGCTCAAGGGCCAGGCAAGTGATGGCCTCGGTCACTGGAAAGGCTCCGTTGGGGTATCCCCTTTTTTAGGATGTCCGTAAGGGGGTACTCCGCCTTTTTCTGGATAGACTCCAGGGGCATTCCAGTGGATTCGGAGATCAGGTGGAGAATGCCTTGAAAGGAGGAAGGACCCTCCTCTAAACCTGCCACGGAGGACTCATCATCCCCAGGATGGGAGTGCAGTCCTACGACATCAGAGTCTGAGGAGTCGTGGTACAACGGTCTCCCGCCTACGTCCCCTTTGATCAGCTGGGGGCGGTCAGGGGCAACCGTGATGGACTGACGGGGAAGTCTGGTGTTTGTATGGTCCTCTTTCGAGAGAGCCCCTCCCTGATGCTGCTTAGGTGGTGGTTCCACCAGAATCAGTGAAGAGACTGAGATGGGCCGAGCCGGGATACAGGCCGGCCCCGCGAGCGGGGGAACCAAAGGCTTCAGTTCCAGAGGAGTCAGCGTTGGCACAGGAGGCAGTAGCCAAGTGATGGCCAGGATGGACGATGGAGACGGCTTCTGCCCGGTCAAAATTAGCTGTTGCCACATAAGATCCTCATAGCGCTGATGGAGTTTCCGCCTAAGCTCTCCTAGTCCAAGGAGGATGAGGATCTGCAGCGATGCCTCTTTTTAGAGTGCTTATGACTCTTTTTCAGTCGTTTGACCAAGGGGGTCCTTGACCTCTATCGAGACTGGGCTGCCCAACTTGGTTGATCGGGAGAAACCGGAGTCGGTGAAAACCGAGGGTCCGGAACCGTTTCCTCGATGGTGACACCAGCGGGCTGGGTCTCCTCATCGGGAAACACAAGGACCGGAGTCCTTTCCAAAGAATCGTCAACCAGAGTCGGCGAAATAGGGTCGATCAGGTCGAGATAAATCTCAACCTCGTCAGCCACTTCCTTGATCTCTTGGCCAGACGAAGATCTGTGAAGCCGGCCGTCAAGGATGCGATCTCGACCGAGGTCGAGACCGCATGTTCCTGGGACTCGGACCTTTCTCAGTCCCAAGAATGTCTCCGTTTGGATGAAGACTTAGGGTCCTTCTCCCTCTTCCGAGGGTGGGAGGAGTGCAAGCCCAAGGGTGCCTCACTCCTGGTGGGGAGAGACTGGCACAACTCCTTGAAGGAGCTCGAAAAGGTGGAACCGAGGTTCAGAGGAACAAAAAAGCTCCAATTGGCTGAAGCTTGAGCCGCTTCCTCCTCAAAAGCCTTCATTTGCTCCAACTGCTCGTCGGATCCTGCAGCCTCAGAAACCGCCCACCTTGCCTCCTCCGATTTTACCGGCAGGTTCCTTTTCTCCAGTCTCCCCAATTTTAGGCGCGCCAAGCGGTTGTCCAGGACATTGGGATGGAAGGCCAGGCAGAACGTGCAGGTGGAGGTGTTATGTCTGACACCAAGGCAGTAGACGCATATTAGGTGGGGATCGGTGCGCGACATCTTCTGGCCACAGGAGCACCAGCGAAATCCAGGAGCAGATCTGTCCTCCATGTCTGATATGCTACTATCGGAATCGACAACTCGAACGAGTTTTAAGGTAAGTTGCGGTAAAAACCGGTGCTTTGAATCCAGGGCCTACGAACTGCTGTGAAGTACGCGGGAACCTGTATCTTCCAGCGGAAAAGAAGATTTGGCATCATGGGGTGGAGTTGAGTTTTATACCACACATGTGGGTGGGAGGAGTCAGTCTGAAGACTTCCGGCAAGATTTAAAGGGGAAAGACACATCCCAAAGAGTGTGGTTGAACAACATATCCACGATCCTAGAAAAGTTTCTACCCTGCATATTATTTCTTCTACAAACCTTGCCTGGTTTCCCTTCAGACTTCTACTTCCAGTCATGGGATAAACTGATTTCAGGGTTTATTTGGGGGGGGTACACCCAGAGTCAAATATAAGCTGCTACAACTCCCAGGGCACAGGGCGGGTTCAACTTACCAAATTTGAAAGATTGTGCCAGGGCAACACAAAAGCATGGCCCCTGCTGATCAAGAAACACACTATAAGGCACATTGGAAAGATATAGCGATAACCTTAAATGGATTAGACTACGCCCTTCTTACATTTTGGAGATTCTTCCCGATGTCTCCCCTGTACCGTTTATGAAATTCAGTGGGATTTCTCAAGAACTGGTTTCATGTGATTAGGTATAACCTGTCTACAAGTGAAAGGCTTTTTGTCACAGCATTGGCCTATACTGCAGACTTTTGTACACATATCCAGACACAGTTACTCCGAAGGTGGGAACAATATTCCATTAATTTTACTTTCCAGCTAGTGGGTCCTTTAGGTGTTTATTCCTTCTCCTACTTGCAATCCATATACAAAATACCTTCAAGTGAATACCGAACTTACCTGGCCCTTAAAAATAAACTGCTCCCTGCTCAAGACTTACTAACTAAAATAACAGACTCCCCATCAGACCTGGTCAAGCTGATTATTTACAATTTAAAAGGGAAACCCAAGAACATATTATCAGCAATCTCTATCAGGCTCTTCACTCCAAAGAAGCAGCTGACTTTGATAAGGTCAGAATGAGATGGGCTAAGGAACTGAATACGAACTGGAGGCAAGTACTTGGCTAAAATCTAGCTATTTTTATTCTAAGATTTCACCGACTACTGGAGGAATTCACCTGGAAAGCTAGGATAGATTTTTAGAACCCCAGACACTATAGATAAAATTGGAGCAGGGGGTGTTACTGTTGGAGGGGTTGTGGTTACTCCGAGGCGGGACACGAACTTATATTCTGGTCTTGCCCACTCCTTCATGGGTATTGGAGGGAGATTCTGGAGGAACGCAATAATTTGTTTGATATCCCTGACTGGCTCACTCCAACGTTTGTCCTGACGGCGACACCCCCAGTGAACAAGCACATGAACCGGATGCAACATAAAATGGTGGCATTACAACTTTTGATAGCCAAAAAAGTCATAACTAGACTTTGGCTCACAAGTGCAATTCCGGTAAAGGAATCTTGGAGAAGCCTTACCTATGAAGTATACAATCTGGAACGCATTTCTTCCAAACTGAATAATAGAAGAAAGAGCTTCAATAATAGATGGGGGAGATGGATTTCTTATCAACTTTAACATTATTCAGATTTTGTTACTTGATGGGGGCTAATCAGTGGCAATTTATGTTATTGATATTTAGAACTCAGAGAGCACTTGTCTCAGTTAACTGGATTGTTCTGTGGAGGTCGCCCTGGGACCAGACTGAGTCAATACTGATAAATCCATTAAGAGATTGTAATGAACCAGGCCGATGCTGTGGCAGAGAATTTTGGGCAATAACTTGGAACTATAAGCCCTATGGGCCTGATGTCTGGTGTTCCCCATGGACTACAAATGGGACTTGGGCACAGAAACTACAAATACTTGCTCTGCTATAAGAAGGTAAACAATGAATATAGGTATTGCATACTGTATGAAAATGGATGTAAGTTTCTGTATGAAAATAATATAAAAATTTCTATAAAAAAAAAAAGAGAGACAAGTAGGGTGAGACTAAAGAGGGCCATGGAAAAGTGTGGTGGAAAGAAGGGATACAGTGTCTTAGGTGCAGTGGTAGAAACAGGACGGGAGTGTCTATAGCTTTAAGCCTGCTCAGGAGAATTGTGGCCAATGGGGAAGGTTTAGCAGCAGAAGGAGGAGTAAAGGCGCATTTAAAGAGTGCCGGGAGTGGGGGTCAGGGTGGGGTCTGATCGGGAAGGGACTTTTTGTTTGTTACAGGTTTAAAAAAAAAAAAAATGACAGAGGGACCATTTTCTTTATTACAAGAGGACTGCAATCGGGGGTGCAACTAGACACCAGGGGAAGATAAAAGGTGAAAGGGGATAGCAATCGGAGGATGTGGGGTACCACTAGATACCAGGGTAAATTAAATATTCATGGGACTGCGATATGAAGGTGAGGGCGCACTAGACACCAGGGCTAAATTAAATATTTATGGGAATGGCAAGTGGAGGTGGGGTGCCACTAGACACTAGGGATGAATAAAATACAGTATGTAGGGATTGTGATCAGAGGGTGGAGGGCACCACTAGACACCAGGGCTAAGTGAAATATTTCGCATGAGCGGTGATCGGAGGGTGCCACTAGACACCAGAGATGAATGAAGTATTTATGGGGATGGCGATCAGAGGGTGGGGGCGTCACTAGACACCAGGGATAAATTAAACATTTATGAGGATGGTGATCGGAGAGTGGGGTGGCACCACTAGACACCATGGCTAAATTACATATTTAGGGGGACAGAAATCAGTTGGTTGTGGGTGCCACTAGATACCAGGGCTAAATTAAATATTTACAGGGACAGCGATTGGAGGGTGATGGTGGGGGTGCCACTATGCACCAGGGAAAAATAAAAAAAATTACAGGGACAGCGATCAGAGGATGGGGGGCCACTAGACACCAGAGATAAATGAAATAATTATGGGGGTGGTGATTGGAGGGTGGGGAGTGCCACTAGACACCAGGGATAAATAAAAAAGAGTAAGAGGACAGCGATTGGAGGGTGAGGCTGCCACTAGACACCAGGAAAAATAAAAATAAAAAAAATCGGTGATTGGAGGGTGCTACTAGACACCAAGGATAATTTAAAAAATTATGGGGACGGACTGAAAAATCCTTTTTTTGCTTGCAGGAATCCTTTTCCGAATCAAACGAAAAAAGACTCCTTCATATAACAAATAAATAGCAAAATAAATAAATAAGTCCACACTCTTTTTCCATATGAATGGATCCTTTTTCGTTTGAACGAAAAAGGTGATATGGAAAACCAAAATCTTTACCCACATCAAGGGATCCTTTTTCATTTGAAAGAAAAAGCTCATGTGGAAAAAGCAGAAGCAAGTAACGAAAAAGTAACGAATAAGCTAAAAATAACACATTTTGGGGTCAGTTTTCCAACAGTTATCTGCAGAATCCACCTAACGGAGTCCCGATGGGCAACATATATGTCTGGCTCTCTCTACTGGATGTCATTTTTTGGGGTTTTGCATTTTTTTTTTTTGGTAAAGGAAAACTGGGAAGCAAGATGGCAGCAAATGAAAAAATATTTTTTTCCTCACGAAAAAGGACTGGCCCCAAATGAAGAAGAATCCTTTTTCATAAGGACCAAATTCGTTTTTTGTTCAAAACAGCCATCCAAAAGACTGTACTGAGCATGCTCAGAAACGGAACATTTTAAATGTAATAACTTTGGAACAGATTAACATTTTTTCACCAAACAGCAAAAGGCACCTCTATGGGCCAAGCGCTTTCTACCCTGAAAATTTCAGAGCAAAATTTCAAACCGTCTGAGTGCAAGGAGATGATCTGAGTGCAAGGAGATGACAAAATAAATAAATAAATAAAATTCAATTTTTTTTTTACGTTTTTTTCACCATCCGCATCGTAGAATCCACACATCTGACTGGATAGGGGGGAGAGAGAACAGAAATGGATCTATAACTGGCAAGGCTAGTGCGGATTTCCACTTCTCAGGGAACTGCAAGTATCACAGGGAAAAGATTCTAGAGATGAGGTGGGAAATCTCCTCTACTGCCAAGGCAAGCAGTTTCATATCAACCAAATCACTCCAACACCCCATTTTGCCAAATACTTTACTAATGTATTACAAGGCGTGTCTGACTCAAACAGCCTTAAAGTACAATTTAGGGTACCCTGGTTCAAAGCCCACCATCTGGGAGGCTTCGGGACTGGGTTCCCTGTTGGGGAGGGCTGGATACGCTCAGAGGGAATGACGGAACAGTGGTCAGTAAAGTCTGTGTTAAAGTAACTGGCAATTTTGGTGGGATCAAGGACCTCTTGACCCTCCGCCATGAGCATCTGAAGAGTGGTTTTAACTTCCTTTCCAAGGAACTCTGAGACGTTATCCCTGAATCTTTTGCCACTGCTCCAGTTCTGGGTCTGCTGACCCTTACAGGGGTCAGATTTGGCCTTTCTAATCATACTGGTGCATTTACTTCATGGTTCCTTGTATCTCTGCAGGCTTATGAGGGACCCTGTTTCCCTGGCCAGTTTCCAAAGATTGTCCCTCTCATTCATGCAAGCAAGGGGTTCAGGAGTGATCCCATCCAGACAATGTTTCTCTTGCCTTGCATTTTTTTAAAGGGTACAAATTCATCACAGGTACGTGTGAACTTGAACACAAAGAATTCTAGCATAGAGTCAATACCGAGAGTGGCATCTAAGATTCCAATCAATCTGGGTCAAGTAATACTTGAATTCAGGCACCCTCCTTTTGGTTAAGACTACTGACTGATTGAGGCGGGGAGATATATGGACTCTGATATCAACTGGACGGCGAATGACACCCACCTGTGGTGGGTGGTCAATTCTCGCCGAACTCCAGTCAAGGAGGTGAGTCCCACAGGAGTCTATGGACGAGAAGTCCAAGTCATCTCAGGACACCTCAAAAGTGGCCTTGACCATTCTCTCTGTGGACCACTCTAGTGTCTGGCACTTGGGTAATCTCCAACAAGAAGCGGGAGGCCCAACAGGCCTCCTTGGTTGGAGCACCTACCTTTGGCTGTGGTGGTAGTGGCACCACCCTTAGAGTTGTGGGAAGCTGCATTGTGTGGACCAGTGAGAGCATGACTGGCAGCTGCCAGGTGACTCAGGTCCCAGACGTAGAGCCCTACCCCGCCCTGCAATGGCCCACTGTTGCTAGAGGAGCTCCTTGTAGCACCAGTGCATTTTGCCATGGTGCTTCTCCTCCCCCAAGGATGACAAGGAGCGTAAACAGCGATGCCAACCAGTCGAGTGGGATGGAGAACAAAAGCGCCTCAATTGAGACATCGACCAAGACCTTGATCGTCGACTGGATGATCGATGTCAAGGTGAGTCTTCTGGCTGGCTGTGGTATACCACATGCCAGGCCATTTTATCCAGAACATGCTTGCAAGGCTCAACCGCCACTGAAGGCTGCTCCCAAGGTGAACCAATCAGGGACACTGATTTGTCCATGTCCTCCTAAGTGGGGACAGGGAGCACTGGGGTCTGCAAGATCGACTTCTTGACCTTGTCCAACAGCCGGTCAACAGGCTCAAGGAAGATTTCCATGACCTGGTTGACTGACTGGAGTCTAGGTCAAAAAGCCCGATGGGGGTACCAAGGAGCTCTCAACATTTCCCTCAACCGCAGGTGTCTCAACCAGAGCTGAGTGGTCAGGGAAGTTGAGGAACTGGTAGGATGTCAGTCTGTCCTGGTCCCATGACCGGCGCCAGCGGCGCTCATTTTCCTTGCCAGGGTGGGGTGGCCTGGGCTGTCCTCCAAAGTCTGGAGGGCCATGCACATTTCATAGCAGTGTCAGTGGCTCAGTAGGTAGCACACTCGCCTCTGAGGCCGGGAGATCAGAGGGCTGTGGGTTCAGTTCCCACATCTGGCACTTGGGTTAATATCCCAGTACTGACACTGTAATGCAGCATGAGAGGGGTGCTACATTTCTGAGGTGCCGTCTTCCGGATGAGACGTTAAACCGAGGTCCCATCTGCCTGGATTGGTGGTAGTTCAGGTGGATGTTAAAGATCCCATGGCACTTATCGAAAAGAGTAGGGGAATTTCCCCGGTGTCCTGGCCAAATTTCCCTCATTCACTAAAAATACCACCAACAGCTTAATCTGGTTCAAGGTCAATTGGCATTCATCTGTATCCCCTTCCCCCAGGTCGTGCCTGAAAATAGGCAGGATTTGTCTAGTGCACTTACCCGGTCAACAAAAGCTAAATAAATAAATAAAAATAAATGGAACCCCTCCATGAATGACCGTCCGATGCTGGCCCCAACAGGAAACAGTGCTGAGAACAAGGAGGTGCCCAACACAGCAGGCCTCAAGCTGAAGTGCAGACCCTGCAGCAACAGAGTCCTTCTTGCAACCCTTAGAGTGGTCCTTCGGATCCCACTCCAAAGGCTGTCTAAAGGTGAGTCGATGTCTTCTATCTTCCAGAGATTCTGGTAGCATTGATAAACAGAGGCCGCACTCAACCATGTCGTGCTGCCTGCCCAAGCAGTACAGCCAAGTGTTGAGCAGGCCAGTGATCAATTCGACATTTTCTGCTGGCAGCGAACAGAAAATCTGAACCCCTGCTTCCAATGTTCCATCTTCCAACCACACCACAGAGTCAAAGGAATAGGAAGTAGAAAGTTCAAAAACTCCGAATAAGAGGCTCACCTATGGTACACTAATTCCCAAGTGTAAGTGTGAAGGAAGTAACCTATTCTTCTAGCGGAAAGACAGATCTGACATCATGGGGTGGAGTGAGGGAAAATACCGCCAGAGTGGTGAGAGGAGCTTAGCTTCAAGATGCTGGATAATTCAGCAGTTCTGGTCAACTGCCAACGTGTAGATAGTGAACTGTATCCATACTACCTCCTTTGGATTGCTGGTGAGGCCACACCTGGAGTACTGTACCTAGTTCTATAGTCCTCATCTAAGGAAAGACAAAGACTGGCTGGAAATGGTGCAGTGTTTCGCAACCAAAATGATTCATGGCCTACGGGACAGTTTCTTCGAGGGTCAAACTAAGACACTGAACATGCACTTAGTGACACAGTGGGTAGCAGTAAATCAGGAAGTGTGTGTGTGTGTAGCAGCGACAAATCACCCTAGATAGATACTAGGTCTTAGGGTAGGAAAGGATCTGACACGCAGACTGGATGGACCAGAGTTTTTCTACTGGCATTTTCTCTGTTTCTATTTCAGTAATGATGGAATAAGAACAGAACTGGACCATTACTTAAAAACAGTGCCTACTGGAAAACGTGACATAAAGACTCAACACAATATACCAGCAACTGGAGAAGATTTAATATAAGGATAATGCTTAATCTTGCACTGACATTATTTACATGTTCCAAAATGGCATTTAAAATACCCTCTTTACTTGATGTATTGTCTTGAGTGATCCTCTCTTTATTCTTCTAATCTTTGGGATGCTAAGGATATAAAAGATGTTTTTTTCTAGAATGATTATCCTTTTATCCCATCTCGTCCTACTCTTCCTTTTGTACTACTCTAATTATATAATACAGCATTATACTGTTTGAAATTCCTGAACTGTGGATGAACAGTGCATGATATACACTTTTTATGATATTATATAAAAAGTATAATAAAACAAAGTTTAAAAATAAATAAAAGAGATATACCTCAATGCAAAAGAAACAGAGGCAAGGGTAAGGCAAAAACACACTGGAATCACAGCCAGGTTTTAAACAAACAACAGAGGATTCTGGCTGGCCTTCATGGTTATTGTATATATTACCCATAATGTTTTCAATGCTGGCACACTGGTGAGAACACGGCGGGGGGGCTCCTGTGAAAAGTACCATAGGATCTGAACATTGATTTCTTGGTTTACAATTCCGAGCTTTAACTGCAAGGCTATGCTTGCTGCCTGCCCTGATCCTCCTTGAAAGCCTGCCTTGCCCTGATCTCTACATGCGTTATGCATGGTATGGATATGCAGTCAAGGCCACATCTTGCCCATGAGAGTGCACATTATTAACCTTGAGCACAGTAACTGTGGAAGGCCCTTTGGAAGATCTATGCAAGAAAGAATGGTTAATTTCATGTTTAACAACATAGCAAAGCTTGGACCCTTCCATAACCACCACCGGAGAGCATCTGTACTGCATTAGTACTTATACTGTCTGATATTTTTCCATGGCATCATACATGTTGTTTAACGACAGGGCAATGGCAAGGTCGAGGCTGGGAGTGGTGTGCGTGATGCCTTTCATACGTTCTTCTTGACATACTGCCCTCCCAGTGAATAAGACTTAAAAAAACAGAACAGGCACCATCTGTAATCAAGGTATATTGCCTGGTGTCAAAACAGCATGCAGACAGTAAAAAGTAAAATGGGAAATAAAGATTTACAGGTACATTTCAAACTGATAAGCAGTTCTTCACGTACCTGAAGCTCTTTAGGCACCTGAAGAAGAACTAATTATTAGTTTGAAACACTGTAAATACATCTGTTTTTCTCTTCTATCATCTAGAAACATAGAAGTTGACGTCAGATAAGGACCGCAAGGCCCATCCAGTCTGCCCATTTCTTTTTCTGCCTTATAAATGTGTCATCGTCCTTTGCTGTCAGTGGCCTATCTATTCATACTTATCTGTATTGCTCCCTTATGCCTATCCCATGCCTGTTTGAAGCCCTGCACTGTAGTCATAGCCACCACTTCCTGAGGTAGGCCGCTCCATGCATCCACCACCCTTTCTGTGAAAAAGAACTTCCTCACATTACCCCTCAATCAGCCTCCCTCTAATCTCATGCTGTGTCCTCTTGTCCTGCTATTTTTTTTATATTTAAACATGTTAGACTCTTTCACCTTGTTAATGCCCTTAAGGTGTTTGAATGTTTCGATCATATCACCTATCTCCCTCCTCTGCTCTAGGGTATACATATTGAGCTCAGTTAATCTGTTCTCATATGTCTTCTGATGCAGTCCCTGCACCATTTTTGGTTGCCTTCTCTGGACTGCCCTCAATTTAGTTAATGTCCGCGCTTGTGAAGGTGTGGCCTGCAGTGCTACGCAGTACTCCAGATGGGCCTAACCAGTGTCTTGTAAAGAGGGATTATTACCTTCCTCTTACGACTTGTGATACCCCTACTAATACACCTAACATTCCCTAGCCTTACCTACTGCTTTGAGGTCTGCTTGGATGATTTCAGGTAATCGGTGATGATGATGCTCAAGTCTCTTTCTTCCTTTGTGACTGCCAGCAACTCACTCCCAGCCCATAGGTGGCTTCAGGGTTTCTCTTCCTATGTGCATGATCTTGCACTTCTTTGCATTAAATCCAATTGCCACTCTTCCAACCATTTTGATAGTTTATCCAGATCTCTTCTCATTCTGCCCACCCATCTGTGTCCTCTGCAAACAGACAAGCCTTAACCTCTAGTCCATCTGCAATGTCACTGATGAAGATATTGAAGAGGACTGGCCCCAGGTCTGATCCCTGAGGCACCCCACCTGTGACTTGCATCTCTTCTGCCTGCATACCATTTACCACCACTCTGCTTTCTGCCCGCTCGACCAGTTTGCCGCCCAGTTGACCAACTTCTGACCCACCCCGAGCCTACCCAGCTTGTTTATCAATCTTCTATGTGGAACAGTGTCGAAAGCTTTGCTGAAGTCAAGGTAGGCAACATCAACTGCTCCCCTTGGTCCACCACTCTGGTTACCCAGTCAAAGAAATCTAGGAGATTAGTTTGACAGGACTTCCTTTGTAAACCCATGCTGTCTTGGATCCTGTGCCCCTATGGATTCCAGGTGTTGCACTATCCTTTCCTTAAGTGCCTCCATAATCTTGCCCACTACTGAGGTAAGACTGACTGGTCTGTATTTCCCTGCCTCCTCCCTGCTACCACTCTTGTTGAGCGAGATCACATGAGCCCTTCTCCAGTCTTCTGGGACTTCTCCCGTGCTCAGAGACTCACTAAACAGTTCTGTTGATGGCTCTGCTAGTTCCACCCTTAGCTCCTTTAGTACCCTGGGATGTATGCCACCAGGTCTCATTGCCTTGTCCACTCTGAGCTTAGCGAGCTCTTGTAGGACCCTTTCTTTTGTGATGGGAGTAGTGCTCACCTTCCCCCGTGTCCATGGTGCTGAGCTGTGGGCCCTGCCCTACCTTCTCTTCAGTAAATACTGAGCAAAAGTATCTATTTAGGATAGATGCTTTTATAGAGTCCTCCTCCTCACTTGCCCCCTCTTCTCCTTTGAGCTTAGCAATAACCCCTCTGGACTTTCTTCTTTCACTAATGTATCTATAGAAAGTCTTATCACCTTCTTTTACTGTTTGTGCTAGTGTTTCCTCAGTTTGGGACTTTGCCTGCTTTACTGCCTTCCCTGCTTCCCTTAGGGCAGTTTGGTATGCCTCCCTATCTTCATCCCGCTGTGTTCCCTTATATTTCCTGAAGGCCAGCCTTTTGGCTCTGACGTTCTCTGCTACTGATTTGAGAACCAAAGTGGTTTCCTTCTTCTTTTCTGCTTCTTTTCTGTCTAACACAATGGGATGTTGCTTCAAGTATTGCATCCTAATGCTTGCCCACTTTCCTGTACCCCTCACCTGTGTTTCTTTTGCCAGGGCTAGCTTAACTCTGTTGGCCATCTTATCAAAGTCAGCTCCTCTCAAGTCTCATATTTCTGCCTTGGAATGGGATGATTTAGTTGTAGTGGCCAAATTGAACCATACCATGTGATGGTCACTGGCTCCCAGGTGACCTTCTACCTGGAGATCTGTGATCCCTTTCCTGTTAGTCAGTACTAGATCTAGGATAGTCCTGTCTCTTGTGGGTTGTTTTATTTATTTATTTGATATATCGGTTTACAACCTTTGAGCCAGAGGCTCATTTACAAAGTACCTTGTCACATGTGAGACAGATGGTAATACAGAAACACGGTATAACAACAATTACATTAAGCATGTGTTACAGACATTTGTCACAGACATTATATACTGTATTTGGATGTAGCTATATATACAGACATCTATAATATTTGGATGGATATTTGCAACAAAACAGCAGAAGACATTATAAAAGAGAAAGCATCTAAACATAGTAGTCAGTCCTATTCATGGGTTTGGTGTTATTGATGGAGGTTGCAATCCAATAATGGACTTTGTCAGGAATTTGGATCAGAGTGGGTGAGAGAGTGAGATATTAGTACTTGATTACAGGAGCAAATATTAGAGGGTTGTTGCGAAGAGTGGTTTTGATGTGGGTGATCTTGGGTGCACTAGTGATGGTGCTTGGGAGTGCATTAAACCATGTGGGGCCCTGTGGTGGAAGATCTCTGGGCAAGGGAGGTTGTTACCTGGGCACAACCAGAGGTGCTTTCTCTGAGTTGCAGTGAAGATAGTGGGGTTGCAGGATGAAAGAGGCAGTGACCCCAGGGGGGGCGGGGAGTCTGAGCAGTATTTTCTTGGACAGTAAGCAGGTCTGGTAGCGGAGCTTTTATCAAAGTTGAGAGGACTGGCAGAGGTATAGAGGGAGCAGGTGTGAGTGAGCAGAGGTGCGCCAGTTAGGAGCCTGCAGGCCTTGTTTAGGGAGGCCTGGAATTTCTGAAGTGCGGAGTTATCTGCTGCCCCATATACAGGGAGCCCATAGTCCACTAGGGACAGTACTGATGATGTGATGGCGAGCCTAAGGACATTGGGGGGGGGGCAGTCCCTGTGTTGGTAACGGAGTTCAATGGGGGCAGTCCCTGTGTTGGTAACGGAGTCCAATCCGGGTGTCTGTTGTGGCAGCAAGGGTGTTTATGTGGTCATGGAAGGTGAGGGCTTAGTCGGGGTAAGTCCAAGATATTTGTAGTTGGATACCTGTTCAAGTGGGTGCGGGGTGCAGGATGTGAGAGGTGCATTTTTGCTTTGTTTTGGCAGTGAGAGAAAATCTTTGACTTTGTCTTTGTTAAGTTTATGACCAGTCTACGGCTTTTAAACCATGTTTCGGCCTGGAGGAAGGCATGTTGGTGGGAGTCCTGAAGGATGTGGGTTTATGATGCAGTAAAGAGCACTGCATCACCTGCATATATAGGATTTTTGTGGAGCAGGCCTTTGGTAAGGAGTTTAGGTAGAGGAGAAAAAGTGGCCCCAGGATGAGGCCTGGGGAGCTTGGTGGGACGGGTAGTGTGTGGACAGGGTTCCATTAATTTTGACGCATTGGGACTGGGTGGAAAGGTAACTGGAGCACCAGTCCAGGGGCCTGAGGAAACCAAGTTGGTGGAGTGAGTCAAGAAGGAGAGGGTGTCAGACTGTGTCAAAGGCCTTGGATAGGTCTATGAACACAGCTCCTGCAATGTTACCGGCGTCTAGGAAGGAGTGCAGGAAGTTGGTGAATTCGAGGAGGGCTGTGGTGGTGCTATGGCCCGACTGGAAGCCACGTTGCTCTGGGCATAGGATGTTGTACTTGGCTAGGTATTCATTAAGTTGGGGCAACCACTTTTTCTAATGCTTTGGGGGGGGAATGGAAATGGTCGATAGTTATTTGGGAGGCTTTGTCACCACTTTTATGGATGGGGGTAATGACAGCTGTTTTCCAGGCACTAGGGAATTGCCCTAGGCATAGGGATTTGTTGAGTAGGTCTATTAGGGGACTAGGACCTCGTCGAGACTAGTCAAAGGAGCCTGGCATCTAGGGGGTCATTTATGGGGTTGTGCTGTTTAGCACTTTTGTAGGTAAGGACGAGCTCAGTGGGTGGATATTTTGTGCAGGAGGAAACAAGGATGCGCAGGGGTTGGGGGTGGGGATTGGGCACAGGATCAAAGAAACAACTAGGAGAAATAGTGCTGAGATCTGAGAAGGTGGTGTTTAGACAGTTTGCAATGGTGAGTGTGTCTCTGGATGCAGTGCCATTTATGGTGAGCTGGGAGGGAGGTGGGGAGTGAGATTTCCCATTCAGTTCTTTGATGTTATTCCAGAAGGTCCTCGCAGATCCCCATGTGGTTGTGAGAATGGATTGATAGTGATCTGCTTTGGCCTTACGGATGGCTCGAGTGCATCTATTGTGAGCAGCATTGTAGGATTGTCTGTCCACCAACCTGCCCGATTCTGTGGCTTTGTGCTAGAGATTATCCCAGTCTCTCAACATTTGGAGTGGGAAGGGGGTTATCCAAGGAGCATGTTGCCTTTTGGTGCAGAGTTTAGTTAGTGGAGCACAGAGATCACAGGCCTTGGTGAAGGCCTGTGTAAACAGGTTGAGTGCAATGTCGACGCTGGGGGCTAAATTAATGGGGGACCAATCTATCTGGGTGAGTAGCTGTTTAAGTTTTATTAACCCTCCTGGCCGGAGACGCCTTCGGAAGGTTGTTTGGGCTATGGGTTTCGGTGTGGAAGAGGTCCATTGGAATAGGATGGGTGAGTGGTCACTTAGGGAGTCGGGAAGTACTTGTATATCCTGGATTTTGTAGGGGCGGTTAGATATAATGATATCCAGGAGGGTGTGGGTACCAGTAGATGGGTGAAGTCTAGTGGGTTGAGTAACTAACTGGACCATGTCAAGGGCCGAGAACGAGTCCTTTGTTGGCGCAGCTGAGGGGTCAAGCCAGTTGATATTGTGGTCCCCTACTAGTGTCTGCTCTGCACTGTGTGGTAGGGTAGAGAGGTATTCGGTGAGGGATGTGATGGAAGTCTTTTGGTTCTTAGGGGGTATGTAGGTGACGGAGAGGTATAGTGGGCCCCTGGAGGGGTCAGGGGTGATTTTGAGGGTGAGGGCTTGTGCTCCATTTGTGAGTTTGGGGGTGGGATCATGTGACCAATAATGTTGTTACTGATGTAGAATGCACAGCCACCCCCATGCTTTCCTACCCTGTCTTCCCGATATAGGGTGTATCCGGGGAGTGAGACAAAGGCGTCGGGAGTAGATTTGGAGAGCCAGGTCTCCACTAGGGCAATTACGTCTGGTTGGTGAAGGGTTGCCCAACAATGAAGTGCTGCAGATTTCTTTGGCAGGCTGCGTATATTCAGAGAGGCAGAGTCCAGAGGGTCTGGTAGGTGGGGTGGTGGGGGCAGGGCCTGGATTAGGGTGGTTATTACCAGATAGGAGTAGTAGGATAACTAAAGCTCTAACCATAGGGTGGCAGGTTATTAAAATTTTGGGAGAACTTTGGGGAGGATGTAGTGGAGCAGGGGATGGGCAGAGTTTGAGAGAGTTGGTAGATGCAGAAGGAGTGGAGCCGGGGGGGCCTGGGCGGGTGCTGGGGTTGGGGCTGCCGGTGGGAGGTGGATGCAGGGGTCTAGTGTGTGATGACAAGGTGGGGGGGTGGCCAGATATGAAGAGATGCAACGGTGCAGTCCACAAGGGGCATAGGGTGAGGTTTGGCTGGTGGGAGGTGAACCCCAAAGTGGTTATGAGGAAGAGGCACATAAGGTGGCATTGAGCAGACATGGTGCCTAGATAGCTTTGGGGGAAGAACAAAGGTTGTGGGGGGGAGCCAGAAAAGCTGTAGCAGCTTTGAGATATGTCATGATACAGTAGCTTGAAAAGATAGCCAGATATGGTAGCTGAGTGGCACAGCTGCCGAGTCTGGTAGCAAGGGTGCAGGGTTCGAAGCCTGCAGTGGCACCAAGGATATTATTTTAGTAGGCTATTGGGGTTAGAAGCTTTGAGAGTCTTAGAGTATAGCTGACAATAGTCTGATACGATGGCTGAGTGGTACAGCCGCTGACTCTGGTTGCAAGGGTGCAGGGTTTGAGGCCTGCAGTGGTACCAAAAGAGAAAAAAGAAATATTTTTAGCAGACTATGAGAGCCTTAGAAAGTAAGGATAAAATAGCAAGATATGGTGGTTAAGTGGTAGAGCTGCAGACTCTGACAGCAAGGGTACTGGGTTTGTTGGGTGAGGTCTGGCATTTCCCCTGTGCGTCATATGGGGAGATGGATCTTATTTCTTACCTGGTGATGCAAATGAACTGCAAACAAGCTGAATCCCTGTTTGACCACTAGCTGAGGGGGGAGGGGTGTTCTTCCCATTTGACGTATGGGGTGCTGCACCCCTCTCCCCATTTGCTAGTTTAAATATTCTGCAAAAACGTCAAACTTCTGCCCCAATGCACCGGCTCCCTCCTTAGTCAGATGCAGTCCATCAAATTTAAAGAACTTTCACTCCCAAAACTGTTGCCAGTTCCTACAAATCTGTGTCCTTTTCCTGGCATTGCTCTTGAGCCACATGTTTAGTTCCTATTCCCTTCTCTGACCTTCCGTCCATCTGTTCCTCTCTGGCTCTGGCAGGATCTCAGAGAAGGAGATGCCTGATGAAATGGATGATAATTTGTCACCCAGCCTGGTCAGGTGTTCCTTGGTCTCCACAACTGACCGGCTGGCAAGATCATTGTCCGTGTGTACCAGGACATCAATATTTTCTCCTGCTTCCTGAACAGTTTTAGCAATGCGGTCAGTGTCTCCACGCTGATGTACCTGGAGACATCTGACCATTACCCTGGCTGGAGACAGGTATCAACTCCCAGAATCATGGAGTCTCCTGTGATCAAGTTTTTGGATTTCCTTTTTGCTGTTTTTGTTTTGTTTCCTGATTTGGGGGAGTTTTGTTGTGCTAGCTCCTGTACTGCAGTGTCCTGCTCCGCAGTGTCCTCTGCCCCTTTGTTTGATTTCGGAGATAGAGGCATATACCTGTTTGTAGTGTTTATATGGTTTTTAGAGGTAATATGTTGTAGAGCACCGAGTGGTGGGGCACCGGTTACCTCCTAACCACCTGCCAACCTCCCTGACCAACTATCCTCTGCAGTTGAGGTTTTTCTGTTGGATGTTGGGGAAATGGCGGTGGTTTTTATATCTAGTTCCTCTTGAATATGAAATTTGAGGTGCACAATCTCTGCCCATGCTGCCTGAGCTGAGCCCTAAGATCTCCAATGGCCCAGCATGTGGACAGTGTCCTAAATCCTGTAAGACAGCCCTTCTGAAAAGTGTTCCACAGTACCTGCAGTTAATGATATCCATTCCAGATAAGTTGCTGGGTTTATAACCTGGTCAGAGTAATTCAAGGAAGAAAATGCAAGTAATGGTTTGATTTTGTGTTTTGTTTTCGTGTAACTTGTTATAACAAGTTAAATTACTAGTGCCTATAAAATGTCTCACCTTGTGGATGCCCCACTGATCCGCCCCTTTCTGCTTTGCCACAGAAATGTCATGACTGTGGTACCCTATAAAAGGAGTGTAGTGTGGGGTGGTTGGGCCTTCCCTACTGAAAAAGAAGAACCACGGATGAAAGAACAAGGATGTAAGAGCAGAAACAGTCAACAACAAATGCAGTAACCCTGAAAGCTTATCCTAATGTTAGACAAAACTGTAAAACCTGTAAAGCACCATCTGTACTAATTTCAGAAGATATACCCTGTAAGAAACACTTGCTACAGAGAAAAATAAAGCAGTAATAGAAGATATACCTTGAAAAGACAATTTGAATCAGAAGATTACAGCAGTAATCTGTTAGCACACACGATGTAGGCACACCTTGTAATAATGCAGAAGAAGGTATACCAGCAACAATTTGAATCAGAGAAAAATAATGCAGTGAAATGTTAGCAACAAACAGTAGCAATCCCTGTGAGTACAAAATAAAAATAACACACAGTAAATCTGCTTAGCCAAAAGAAGTCTTAATCCTTTCCCTTGCTCTGGTAAGGTTATCTGTTCTGTCCTTTCAAGCAATCTAGAAGGAAAGAGCTGAGGTGAAGCTAGGTGCTTTGGCCAACAAACCAAGTCTGCATGCTGTTTTGATACCAGGGAATACATACCTTGACAACAAATTGAGTTGTGGTGTCAGTGCACCCCTCTGGGACCCAGTACTTTAGCGATTGTGTGGTTTGGAGCGGGATACCAACACAGAGAAAGGTAAAAAAGGCAGCATCTTCATTTATTTATATTGTTGGTACCAGGAAAAGTGGGATAGGACAATGTCCTGTTTTCAGCCACGTTCCAGAGGTACAGGAAAGTTTCATGAAACAGTTAAAAGTTACAGTACAAAAGTACTAATAGAACAGATTATTTATGTGTCAATTCAAGGTGACTCTGAAAGGTGCACTGAGCCAAGGCTAATTTCCATTAGCAACAGGGGGTATATGTAAATGTACAAGTAGGTTAAGATGAAAACTATAGGCAAGCATAATGACATACAGCTAAGCCAAACTGCAGTATAGGCTACAATCAATAAATTCAATATAAGCTACGCTGTTGGCAGAGCAATATTAAACTTGGTTTAGTTATTTAGTTTTTGTTTACCGGGTAGGTACCCTAAACAATAAAATGCCTAGGCATGGATCAGGATACAGTCATGAAGAGGTTAGGCAGTAAATAGATAAAATCACACAGCTGAACACAATAAACTGTAATAGATAACAAATCTGTAAGCAAAGCAAACAAGGGCAGCACTGGGAGAAACCGTGAGCAGAGGTGAACAAGGTCAGCGAATAGCCAAGTGGGGGCAGGAGCAAGAGGGAGCATATTAAGACTGCAGAAGTAGTTTTAGAGAAAGTTAATGGGGGACAAGATAGAGAGTGGGAGACAGTTCCAGAGTGAAGGAGGCATACCGAGAAAAAGAGGGCTGACCAGCTGACATAAAGCAGTGAGGAACAGCAAAGAAACAAGTGTTGGATGAGCAAAGGAATGAGAGAAGGGAACAGAGAGAGAGAGAGAGAGCGCAAACCTCCAGAATTTAGACAGGAAAGAAACAACATGGGAACTTCGTAGGATTCATAGGAAGTTATAAGTCTGTGAGCGTTGGCTCTTACTGACTTGCCATTTTTCAATGGGTGTATGTATTTCCTTTTGTAATAGATGCTTGTTCTGAATATTTTTGAAAACTTCATGGTCTTACATGATGCACCAAGAAGTAAGAGAACAAAAGGAAAGAAGCTAGTAAAGGGTACAGTGATGAATAACAGGAGGAGAGTCAGTAGCAAGTGGCAAAAGGAGTCCAGTCTGGCAAGTGTAGATTTGAGGGCACCTCAACAGACCACATCCACATAGTCAAACAGCAGGAGGATCATCCTGAGAACATCCTCACACCCAAATGGAAAAGCAAGCCATGATTTATTCCTGCAGCAAGCCTGGGGTGTAATTAAAAGATGCCACTGACAAGGACTGGGCAGTTAAGACTGCTGGCAAGCCAACTGACAAGAGTGCCATTAACTTAAGTTAAGAACAGCTCGGGAGCCTAACTACAAAATACTGCCATACACCCCCAGAAGAAGAGCAGAGCCCTGCGAACATTTGAGTATGTGATGTGTTCACTTGGCATCCGAAGCGTGAGGCTTCAGGAAGTAGGCTGGTGGAATCAGTGCCAGTTTTGGGTGAAACTCAGAAACTACAGTATGGCAGGGATTTTGTAAGTGGGCTTAGAACCACCTTGTCCTTGTGGAAAACCAGGTAAGGTGACTGGCTCCACAAATAGTGCCTGAAGCTCACTCACCTATCTGACTGAGGTCATAGCAACCAAAAACAGTTTTCCATGACAACTGTGAGAGGTCAAATTTTCCATAGGCTCAAATGGTTTATCCACAAGCTTGACGCACAGTGGGTAGGCCCCATAGTGGGGATGGTATACATATATATACTTGATGGGACAGGTAATCCGGCCCTTTAAAGAAACTAATAACCACTTTGCCCTGTGCACCATCAATATACCTGCCTTGGCATGGTATGCTGAAATGGCAACCATGACACCTTGAGGGCAATTGGCTCACACCCTTACCTGAGACAGGGACCGGAGGTAGTCAAGACTGTGTGACAAAGAGCAGGAGAGAGTTAGCAATCCAAACTTTCTCGCACCAGCACGAGAAGAAAACATTACTTACCATTGTAATCTTGTTTTTTCCAGGGGATCCCTCAGTATGCTTAAACTAATGCAGTCAGCCTTCAGTGTTGCACTGCCAAGGAGAGAACAGAATATATGTAAATGATGGAACTCTTACTGGTTTGTGCCAATTTTAAACTGCTGCCCCTAATAACTGCTGCGTTCTGATCAACGCTCAATTCGTACGAACAGGGTGAAGGCCTAACTGCAACCCCACCTTAATAATATCCCAATAGCACAAGTCCCTGAAAGAAGGACAACAACAAGCACCAACTGGTTTAAAACGTAACCATTAACTGGAACAATATAAATAGCCAGTGACCAGCAGGGATGCAGAAACAACATATCCTTTTCCTGGTTCAGGTAGGGAGGCAGAGGTGGGAGCTTTAAGCATACCAAAGAAGCCCCTGGAAGAAACAAGATTACTATGGTAATTTTTTCTTCAAACCCCAGGAATCACTCAGTATGCTTAAACTAATGCAGACTACCAAGCAATACCTTTGGAGGTTGGGTGCAGAACTTACTTTGGAAAAAAGTTCTGCAGGACTGCAGTACCAAACCTGGCATCATTTCTGGGCTGTATGTCCAAGCAGTAGTGCTTGGTAAAAGTGTGGACAGTTTTCCATGTGGCTGCTTTACAAATTTCCAGCAGTGGGATATCCCTTGCTGCAGCCACTGATGCAGCTGTACCCCTGGTAGAATGTGCCCTAAGACCCAGGAGAGGCTGCTTCCCAATCTTATAGTAGTAGAACTGGATACAGGCTACTATCCAGCATGTAATGGTTCTCCTGGAAGCTGGTCTTCCCTAACCCACTTCTCCATAAGTGAGAAACAACTGGGTAGCCTCTGGCCTGTGAACAGGATATGTAATTTTCACTCACCTGAGCTGCAGTAGGCAGTGAAGACAGGCAATGTAATGGACTGGTTCAAATGGAAATCTGAAATCATCTTGGGAAGGAATTTTCTATTTGTCCTGAGAACCACCTTATCCCTGTGGAATGAGTTATAGTTCAGGTCTGTGCATAACGCCTGTAATTTACTTGCACCTGGCGAGTAATGGCTACTAAAACAGACTTCCATGTAACATACTTCAAATCTTCAGTTGCCGTCAGTTCAAGGAGAGGGTGGTTCAATGAGTCTGGAAATACGAATGTTAAGGTCCCAGGCTGGTACTGGCTCCCTAAGGGGAAGGTGAGGGTGAAGGTGGTTGAGACATTTAAAAAACTTCCTGTAGACAGGATAAGATGCAACAAACTGGTCTTTACCTGCTGAAATGTAAGCTGAGGTGGCAGCCAGGTGCATCCTCAAGGTAGAGGGCCTACGGCCTAGAGAATGCAGGTGAGTTAAGTAGCCCAAAAGGACAGACAGCCCAGCCTCAGAGGGACTGATACTTTTGCCTGTACACCAAATAGAAAACCTCTTCCATTTGGAAGCATAAGTCTTCCTTGTTGAAGGTTTCCTGGAGTCCCTAAGGACACTTAGAACCTCCTCAGAGAGGTGCCAGGTTGGCAAATTCTAAGTCTTCAAGAGCCAAGCCTTCAGGTGGAGGGAGTTGAGGTTGGGATACAGAATCCTGCCCTGAGAGGATGTCAGGAGATTGTGCCTCTGAGGGAGGTGAATCAATTGTCACACAGATAAGGCTAGCAGAATTGAGTACCAAGGCTGCCTTGCCCAGTCTGGCGCCACCAGAATCATTGTTTCTGCTTAAGACCAGAGTTTTATCAGGGTTCTGAGCAACAGGGGAAATGGAGGAAAGGCATACAGAAATCTGCCTATCCAATCCACTGTCAGGGCATCCAGTGGCACAGCTCCCCTTGCTGGGGGCCTGCAACAGAAGTGTGGCAACTGGTGATTGCCTGTTTGGCAAAGAGGTCCATCTCTTAAGCGCCCCACCTCCTGAAAACTGATTGGAGCACCTGTGCATTCAGGGACCTCTCGTGGTGATTCTAGGCCGATTTTGTTGAGGGAATCTGCCAGTATATTGTCCTTGCCTGGTATGTGGATGGCCGACAGTGATACCTGCATGGAGTAAGCCAGATTCCATACCTTCATGGCGTCCGTGCACAGTAAGGTTGACCTGGTGCCTCCTTATTTGCTGATGTAATACTTGGTGGTAGTAGTGTCTGTTCTGACCTGCACTACCTTGCCCTTGAGCTGTGGTGTGAATGACTGAAGAGCCAGGTAAATTGCTCTGAGCTCTAACAAGTTGATATGTGAAGCAATTCTTGGGCGGACCATGTATCACTGGCCATGAGGTGAAGTATGTTCCCACCCAAACCAGGAGAGGCATTTGTGGTACGTGACAACTGATGGATCCTCCTTTCAGAAGGGAATTTCATCCCTGAGGTTCTCTCTGTCTAGCCACCACTGTAAAACCTTGTTCTTGTGACAGTACCAACTTGGTTAGAGGGTCCCTCCTTTGGGACAAATAAGCCCTTAGTGTGAACTGGATGTCTCTCATTGGAACCCTGAGCCTAGAACCACTGCCATAGCTGCTGCCATGTGGCCTAGTAACTGTAGAAAAAGTCTTGCTCGCTGGGTCTCTTTCAACTGAAGGACCCTGTCAGTTCAAAATGCTGTTTATCCTGTCCTTGGGAAGGAATGCTCTTCCCTGCAAGGTGTCCAACTCTGCCCCTGTGAAGTCCAAGACCCCAGAGTTCTACCTGGGACTTCTGGGCATTCATCAAAAAAAATCAGAGCCTATGTGCTCTGGCGAGAGCCAGGGCATCTCTGATACGCCGAAGGGGCTGTCCTATGACTAGCCAGTCTAGGTATGGGGATACCGAGACCCATTTGCCTTCTCAAGCGGGCCACTACCACTGCCAGGTACTTTGTAAATGATCTGGGGGCTGCAGTTAGGCCGAAGGGCATGCCTGCGAACTGACAGTGGCCTGAGGGAAGTCTGAACCTCAGGTTCTTCCTGTGACCTGGTCGTATCTGGATGTGAAAATAGGCATCTTTGAGATCCAATGATGCAAGCCAGTCCCCTTGCTGCAAAGTCAGGATTATCATGGCCAGAGTGACCATCCTGAACTTTTTTTTTTTCAATTTAGTATGCTTTTTACCCCTGCTGCTAGCCGCCCAGAACCTCAGACCTGTCACGGACCTCGGCTTCCACCTCCCAAATAGGCCGTGACCCTCCAATACCCCCTGGCCTACTCCCCAGGGTGGGGTTACAGCACAAGCCCCCTAACAGTGCAAGCGATGGGATAGGTTGGAGGGCCGGCCTGGAGGCTAACTGAAACCGAGGCGGGTTTCATCTAGGGCAGACAGCAGCTGAAGGGTTTTTGTTTTTCTCGGGGCAGGGACATGCAATGACATCCGGTGTCCACCCCACCCCTGAACATTCTGGTGCGGTGACTACGGTACCCCGGCCCTCCACCAGGATCATCAAGCCTGGTGCCTCCCCGGAGAAGGACAGCAATTGTAGGACGCTCCATCCTCCTCCCCTGGCCAGTCCTCCGATGTCCTGGGTCCGTTCCTGAACCCGGGTCGCTGGCATCGCAAGTGGAGATCCAACCGCTGCGCCAATGGGCTGGCCCTGAACTTTGGTTCTGGCAAATGCTTCTTTAGGAGTCCGATTCAGAATGGGTCACCAATCCCCATTTTTCTTCTGGGTGAGAAAATACTTGGAATAGAAGCCCTTGCCCCTTTGTGGTAGAGGGACAGTCTCCACTGCTCTGACAAGCAGGAGGTTGGTTACCTCTGACTCCAGGAAGAGTCCTTTCTGCTGCAGCTGCAGGAGAAAACTTCTGCTTCTCAGCTTGGGATAAGATTTGAGATTTGGAGACAGCCTTGGCTCATTACCTCAGGATCCACCTGTCGGTGGAGATGGCAAGCCATGCCTGGATGTAATGAGCCAGCCTGCTTCCTACTGGAAGGGGGGATGCAACCTGTATACACGCATAAGAGGCTCTGCTTGGCCTCTGTCTTGTCCCCATATAATAAGTTGCTCTCACAGGAAAATACATGGCTTTAGTCTGGGTGTCTTGAGAGAGGTTTGTAGTCCTGTGCCATGCAAACCGCCTCATAGAAACAGTAAGGGCCACCAGTCTGGCAGCAGTGTCATTAGCATCCACAGCCATACGAAACTGGTATTTGGTGGTAACCAGTGCTGTTCTGGCCATTTCAACCAAATTCACTGCCACTTCCTAAGACAGTTTATCTGCCATGGTTAGGACTGTAGACCACAAGGCTTTTTGTGCTGAGCCATATGGTAGGCTTGTCTTACCAAGAGTGATGTTGCCAGGTAACCCTTTGCCAATGGCATCAATTTTCCTGGTGTCTTTATCAGCAAGGTGGATGCCAATGGTACTCTTGGCTTTGTCGCATGCAGCAACCTGTACCACCCTCTCATGGCCAGGGTGGGCGAAGGAACTCAGCGTTAGACCTGTCTAGCAGATATTTTTTTGTCAACCTTCCAGTCTACCCCTGACACAGAGGTGGGGGTTTGTAGAATCTTTAGTACAGCCTTTCTGAGTGATATGTGTATGGGTAATAAAAGTCTCTTGCTAGGGGCAAGGCCCATCATGTCTAGAAGATCAGCCAACTCTTCATCCTTCGCTGTCTCTTGGATGGAGAGGTTCAGAGTGTCTACCATCTGCCTCACAAAAGAATTGCAAGAGGAGTAATCCTATGATCCCCAGGAAAGGGAACCAAAGTCCTGTTCCGGGGAGACCTCAGGTTCAATGGGTTCCCCTTCTTCCTCCTCCTCCTCTGTTTCTGGTTCCTCATGCAAGTATGCCAGTTCCTGGGTGGAGGGAACAGAGGCAGGAACCGGTGGAGGGGCCAAAAGGAGCAACAGCCTGGAGGGCTTGCATGATTTGCAGGGACTTGGCAATGTCCTCAGCTGAGGGCACTGCTGGCCTGTTCACAGACAGCTCCTTTGCTTTTTCAGCAGGAGGTGCTGTGGTATGTTTTTCTTTAAGCTTTCTTTTTGCTGGAACCAGTTCTGAAGCTGGTTCCACTGCCCTTTTAGCCTTAAGAGAGTCAGGTTTATACATAGTTTTTGGGTCCACTAACTCTTGTTTTTTCTTTTTTTGAAGAGGAAGCTTCCTCTGTAGTTTGACGGAGAAGCAGGAGTGGCCATGTCCTCCAATTTTAGCTCTGTTATTTAATGTTTAGAGCAGAAGGTTTTACAGATTTCACAATTTGCGAATATATGACTGGATCCCAAGCAAACAATACACAAATTGTGCCAATCAGCCTTATCCACAATTTGCCCACAGCAAATACAGTTTTTAAACCCAGTAGGTCCTGTCTTTTTCTTTTGTTTCGGTGCCTCTAACATGGATGTCAGACACAAAAACACGAAGGCACAGAAACACGATCTGTTCCCAAACCGAAGACCAAATAGGGTAAAATACCCCAAAACAGTCAGTTCAGCCCAAGAAAATAAAATTGGAAACCAGGAAGACTGATGGTTCCTGACAGGAAAAGGAACTGCGGTCAGTCAGAAAAACAAACAAAATTTAAACAAATAGAGTAACGTTACAGAACCTAGACAGGAATCGGAATGCTAATACAAAATAATGATTTATGTGGTAAAAAAATACTGCTGTCTAAAGACTAGATGACCTCAAATTATACTTCCCTAGAAACAGCGCAGGAATCATGGGACATGACTAAAACATTTAAATACCTTAAAGGCAACAACAGGATGCACATACAGAACCTCTCAGTTAAAAGACTACAACAGGACTAGAGAGCATGACCTTAGACTTAAGGGTAGAAAGTTCAAGAGCAAGATGAGGAAATTCTTCTTCACCGAATGCGTTGTGGAACCATGGAATAGTCTGTCGGAGGGGGTGGTGGGAGCCAATACGATGGGGGAATTCAAGCAGGCATGGGACAGACAATGTGGGATACTCAAGCAGGCAGCTAAGTAAGGGGGGGGTTGGAAAACCAAGTTCAGACTTGATGGATCATATGGTCCCCATCTGCCAACAACTTCTACTGTATGTTTCTATGAAAGACGGTTGGTTCCCCTCGATTATGCGGAACCGCTGAAGAACACAAAAGAATTAAAAACCCAATAAACTAATCTAAGAAGGGGAAGCAGAAATGATAAAAATGAATTTAACAACGAACTTTATGAAAAAAAGTAATTTCCAGAAAGTTGAGGAGAGCTCTCTGAGGCGCCTAAACTGGCAGGTGGAGAAATGAATCTGAGCACTGATCAGAACGCAGCAGTTACTAGGGAGAAGCAGTTTGAAATTTGCACGAGCCAATGAGAGTTCCATCCTTTACAATACATTCCATTCTCTTCGTGGCTGTTCAACACTGAAGGCTGACTCATTAGTGTAAGGTTACTGAGTAACTCCTGTGGTTTGAACCTCACATACTTGAAAGTGTGTATCTTGTGAAGTCGACTCATTCTGAGATGCCTCCAGCGGGATGGAGTGCGCGGCACAAAATAGGACGGGATGACCGAAAATAATTTTTTGTAAAAAAATTATGCTTTTATCTACACTTGGTACAACTGGAAGCTCAGGTCAGAGACTGCTTTCAGAATACTATTTCTAGACCCAAACAATAGAGGGGTCATAAACATTAATTAAAAACCTTACAGTGTCTCTTAAGCTTCTTTTTTTTATTTAAAAAGTTTATTCATAGCTTTAGCTTCTGGCTTGTTACATCAGCTCAAAAGGAACATGTGGCAGGCACTGCTGCAAAGACACTTACATACTCAAGAACAACTGCTGTAGTTGTTCATGATGGAGATGATCAAGAAGCTGGAATCAGTTTTACTAAAATGAAGCTTATTACACTTCGTGATGTCAGTATCACTTTGTCAGGGGGTCATGTGCATAAGGGGGCTGAACGGTCCCCTCCGTCAAGCCTTGAATGAAATATGTAACATGCTACCACCATATAAACTATAAGAGTTGGTATTTATACATTTATATTTGAATACTGTATAATATACCCCCAAATTACTTTTCCTTTTGATAGCTGATGGAATATATGTTTTTAAGTAAATTCTATCCTTTTGTGTATTTTTCCCTTTTTTTTATATGTCTGGTCCCTTATGGGTTGTGATGCAACCTGAAGATAAGTAGACATAAAGATGATTAAAAAAAAAATGTCAACCCCCTCCCCCCAACTGCTACCCCTATTAAACTGGACGTTTGGAAAGGTGCAAGAAGGCGAACCCCCATCCCATTATGGAGCTGGGCCACTATATCAACCCTCTTAAATCTAGGCAATGACCCAATACAGGCTCTCTTTTATAAACCAATATCAATTTTAAATACAGACCATAAACTTTTTATGGCGGTTTAGGCTGCACACCTAGATAACATTCTCCCAACGTTATTTTATGGAGATCAGTCTGGCTTTGTTAGAAACAGACAAACATTCCACAACATTGGGAGAACTATTCTCTTACTGAAATATATGATGCAAAGGGACATACCAGCAGTGGTTATCAGTCTAGATGAGGAAAAGGCATTCATCAGGGTGTCCCAACCTTTTTATGGGACATCCTCCAAACTCTGATCTTCCAGTCTCATTTATCACAACAGAAACATAGACAATGATGGCAGAAAAGACCAATGGTCCATCCAGTCTGCCCAAGTTCCTATTTAGTCTAAGACCTACTGTCCCTCCAGGGTCTTAGCCATCCCCATCCTTTCCCATTCTCCTCCTAGCTTCTGCTGCCCCAAGCAACCACTATACCATTCATTCTATCCCAGCCATGCTTGAACCCACAAACAGTTTTAGCACCCATTGCTTCAGCAGGCAGACTGTTGCATGGCTCCACCACCCTTTCTGTAAAATAATACCTCATGTCCCTTCCGAGCCTCCCTCCTGTCAGTTTCCATTCGCATCCATTTGACCATAAACTAGTACTCCAGCTAAATATTTCTTCATAGTTCACCTTATTAATTGCATTTAGGAACTTGAAGGTCTCTATTGTTTCTCCCCATTCCTTTCTAGTCTCCAATGAATACATGTTCAGTGCACTGAGTCGTTCCTCATAGGACCCGCCCTGTTGATCCTGAATGAGTTGTTACCCTGTGCTACACTATCTCCAGACTATCTCTATCCTTTCTGAGGTGAGGTCTCCAGAACTGGGTGCAGTACTCCAGGTGTGGCCTCATAAAGATTTATACAGAGGAAATATGACTTCTTCCTTCTGCTATTAATACCCTTCCTGATACATCCCAGCATCCCTCACTTGCTATATGCCTTGTTGCACTGACTCAGTTGTTTGAGGAGTCACTGATAATTCAAGGTCCTGTTCCTCAGCTGAAGTGCTAAGTCTCACCTCACCCATCCAGCACTCTGTCCTGGGGTTCTTGTTCCTTGGATGCATTACCTTGCACTTCCTGGTGCTGAATTTCAACGGCCAAACCTTAGACCACCCCTCTAGCTTTCATACATCACTTTGCATTTTCCCGATTCCCTCATTACTATGCACCCTCGGACACAGCTTAACATCATCTGTGAAGAGACACAGCCTGCCCCAGATATCCTCACCAATGTTGCTATTTAACATATTGAAGAGGACCAGAACAGATCTCTGTGATACCCTGCTTGTAACTTCCCTCTCTGCTGACTTGACCCCTCTGATTACAACCCTGTGCTGCCTCCCCTTTAGCCAGTTACCTACCCAGTTTACTGTGACCTTAGCTACACCCAGATCCTCCATCTTCTTCAGCAAGCATCTGTGAGGCACAGAGTTGAAAGTTGTGCTGAAGTTGAAGTAAAGCAAATCCACAGCACCGTGCTGCAAAATATTTATAACATCTAGCAAGCTGGGATCTGGGTTAATGGCTCTTTATCACAACCAATTCACATGGAAAGAGGAACCCGACAGAGTTATCCCTGTTCTCCATTATTATTTGCCCTTTATATAGAGCCTGTTGCCATGGCAATATGCTGCAATACCATTGAGGCATCCCCATACGACATAAGGTAACACTTTTGCAGATGATATCCTGTTAACCCTGTTGTCCCTGAGCAATCTTTGTGGGCACTCAGAGAAGGATTACACAATTTTTGGATAGGTGTCCAGTTTTAACTAAACCTGCATAAAACTGAGTTTCTTACATTTCATTTAGCCCTTCACGAGGAACTCAGAAAACACTTTTGCCTTTAAATGGAATAAAACAGCTATAAGGTACCTTGGGGTGACTCTCCCCAATATCTGACACACTTGGAGTTATTAAATTTAGAACCAATCACTACAGCTAATCACAGGCTTGGAAAATGGACACATCTGCACAGAGTTTAGTCACATGAGCAGACACAATCCATATGAATATTCTGCCCCAGCTATAATATTTTCTGCAAACTTTACCAACATTCCCCACTCCATGTTATTTTTGATCCTAGAATAAATTCATTTCTAGAGTTATCTGGAATGGTAAACCTCCAAGGATCAAGTTTACTATTTTGCAGCTCCTTTGGGACAAAGGTGATCTTAACGTCCCAGATCTGAAGCTTTATGTGGAAGCATCTGAAGATCTCCACAGTTTTTTAATTGATTGTGTCAACCACATGCAGCTTTAAAGAAACATACAGAATTCCAATTAAATAATTTGCATAATGTTTCAAATATCTTTTTCCCGTTGGCACTCCCCCTTCAGGATTTTGTAATGGACACGGCCAGTACCCTGAGACCTTAAAGCACCTGATGGGCTCCCCTAGAATCCAGCTCCCAAGGTTCCTTCACTGCACCACTTGTCATTCTACTCAAATTTACACCAAGCGAATATTGATCACACCTTCCATAGGTGAAGACTACACTTAGGTCACATTTTTCAATTTCTAGATGAACATGGGGTCAATCCTTTCATGACCTTCAATCCAGATATGGTCTTACCAATAAGGAGCACTTTAGGTACCTGCAGGTGATGGCATACCTGTTAAAGCAGGGTAGGGACGAGGATTAGACTCCCCTAGCCCCATGAATTTGGTTTTCATATGTTAATTTCTGCTACTGAGGCGAAAATATGAGGTCATTTAATAAGTAATTTCTATAGAGGCCTACAAGAATTTGTAAAACTGAGCCAGGCTGCTGATGAAAGCCATAGAGACACAGATGACCCGGGTCTGGGAATAAACCTGGGTATCGAGCATCCCGAGATTGCTCTCCTCCTCCTCCTCCAGGGCAGGTAGGCTGCGGCACTTGGTGAAAGTCCGACCCACAGCAACGGCTGAGGGTCAGTAAACCAGAGACTGTAAAGTGCAAGGGAACTGGAGGAGAGGCGGATGTTAGTATGTCAGGCATGAGAGTATGCCTGACGTCACCAGGATTGTCATTGCACATCCTCCCCTCCAGGGAACTGTTACCAAAAAAAAGGCAGATGACCCTGCTGGCTGGGCAGATAATATTGCTCACTGCCACCACACCTACAATCAGATCCTGTCCTCCTGGGCCCTGCTATCCCCCTGATCTTCACCTCTGCCTGCTAGACACTGGATAATAGTAAGAAAGCACAAAGGAGCAGAGGGTGGCCCCGCCTTGGGGGTGCAAGCCAAGGGGTACTCAAGCAGGTGAGTCGCAGGTGGGCCAAAGACCATGATCACAGGTCAGGGAGGATCTCAGTGGGGCAGGATTAAGCGCCAGAGGTCTGCCGAAGGTGATCCTGGACAGCAGTGTAGGTGGGATAATTAGGGAAAAAAAATAGTAAACCAGGACACTGGGCCAATCCTGGAAGGTGGAAGTGGGACCTTTCAGAGGACACAGACAGGGAATCTTGGCTCAAGGGGGCATTGCCCATTATAAAAGTTACTTCTTTTTGAAGGGAATTTTCACGGAAATACCACTCTTGGTATTTCCACACTCAAGCGGTACAGGCGATCTATATGGGAGAATGCTGGGGATCTTGCTGGAGGAGATGAGGAGAGACAAAAGTGGATCATGTGCACAGTTTGTGGCTTTGCCCAAAACTCATCCTTTTGCCGGCCCACCAGCACAGTGGTAGCGACAATGGAGGGCTTTACTCTCTCTCTGCTCGCTGGATGGGACTGGGTTTTTGTAGATACAGGTGGCTCCGGCCTTCCTCTTTCTAGCTGGTAGCCCTAGTGAAGACCCCTTGCTTAAGGCTAACCTTTATCCATTACATCCCCTCAAAGGTTGATCACCGCCTCTCCATATGGCATCTTGTATTTTTCCCCCTTATTCATTTGTTTTCCCTTTTGCTCCTCCTTCTCCCCTATACCCTTTTTGGACACTGCAGATGTCTGGAGGACCCCTTCCAAGGGAATACTCCTGCTTGGAAGGAGATTTCTTCCTTCTGGGTCTAGAAATGACCCTGCTCCGTGGAAGCACCAGTTTCTGTTGCGTCAACGTTGTGGCCCAGTTGGCCGCATGTTGGAACCTGTTACCAGTTAGGTTTTTAATACTAGTAAATGTTGACTCTCTGTTACAAGTTAAGTTCTTCCAAGAAGTACCTGTTGTGAAAGGACTGTATGAATGTCAAGTCTGTTATTGTTTTAAAATATTCTAGTCAGGGGTTGAAAAATTTTGGGAGGCCATAAGTCCAGGACTTATGTTTAAAAAAGCTCTTTATAAGTCCATGGCAGGCATTGGCAAGTCATTTTTCCACCAACATCTTTACAAAACAAATCAATTGTTTTCTAATAATTATAAGGAAGCAACAGGGACCCTCTACAAGCAAATTATTAAGTAGCTTGCCGTCTGGACTCAAAATGGACTATATGCTTGGCTTTAAATTAAATTTCATAGTCTAGCTTGCATCTGTGAACCCCATTTTCCGTAGTCTTAATTATTACTCTCCTTTGGCTAGTTGAAGTCCTTTTTATATTAAGATGGCCACAGTCACTGCTACAAGACAGACACAAACAGTCGCTGGTCCACTTCAATATCTGAAAGCTACTGTGTGATAAATGCTCTAATTTTATACACATAGTAGACAGTGATTAAGCATTTATTTAAAACCTTAACTGGAAAGGCACACTGTACTTTATGCACACAGTAGTTGTCATCCCCTCCACTGGCACGTCTCCTGATCGCTTTCACTTTCTTTTCTGTAGTTCCTTTCTTTACTTCACTAAAACATGTTTCCCCTGCTCCTTCAGAAAACAGTACCTCCATTAAAGAATCTTTTCCTACTTGCTGTACACAATTATTTCCTGTTGTAGAAGCAAATCAGCCACACCAAGGCTGTGGCACTTCGACAAGAAACATTCAAGAAATAAAACTCTCCGTCAGTATTGGCCCCTATTTATGGAAAAAAAAAAAAAAGTACCTTCCTTTCACACAAATGCTATTTGTGTCCTTTTCCACCTCACCCTACACTCTCCGTATCGACTTAGCTGCACCACCGTTGCCTTCAAACCTCTGCCAGACTGAACAAAAGTAAAGCTGTGCTGTTTTTGAGTTAAACAGTCTTAAACCCTCTCACACACACTCTGCAACTCCCGTTGCTCTCCTAACTGTGCTGAACAAAGTTATGATTACACTTCCAGCCTTCTTGTTTTTTAAAAATGCACTCCTTACTACATAAATGACAAATGGAACTGGCATCCATGCAGCATGATGTTCTTCCCTGAAAATGAAACAGCCATATTCTTCCTTCTCGACTTCTGCTCAGACCCTTCATGCCTGTCCACATAAAATTACACGCGATTCCCGATATGGCTGGTCTGGGACCAGTGTTACGGTAGCTCTGCCTATCCTCTCTCTCTCTCTCTCTCTCTCCTGATCTCGCGAGTAGGCGTGGATATCTCACGCAGGCAACCAATCAGGAAAATGGATCAGTGTAGCTGTTGTACAGCTCGGAAGCCAGCATCGGAATGTCACGCTCTGGGCAGGGGAGGGTGGAGTTGCAGTTACAGGTCTGCGTATGCGCTGGCAAAAGTAAATATAGCCAAGTCCATTGGACTTAAATTGGCTGTAGTGTGCAAGTCCTACGGCGCTTTCTGTGGGTCCCGGACTTCGGACTTGGGGATTTTTCAACCCCTGCTAGTCGACTGTCGCTATGTAATTGGATCAAGAAACCCTCTGGCAGAGGACCTCCAAGATGGTCTAATTGTTCTGGGAGAGGGGCAGGGACCTCTTGGCAGTGTCTCACCCCAGCTCAGCTCATTACTACTCTGCACTTGAAACTTTTATCCCATAACATAAATGGCTTAACCTCCCCAGTCAAGAGATCCAGAGTCCTAGCATACCTAAGGAAGAGCAGATCTGATCTTATCTACCTGCAAGAAACCCACCTAAGCTCTACAGAACATGCCAAGTTGGCACGGCTTAGTCATGGTGAGGTTTTTTACTCCTCTAGTGGTGGGGCAAATGTAGAGGAGAGGCAATTATAATACCCTCACACACCCCCTTTAGTCCGGGACTGCGATGGGCTGACCCTGAGGGTAGACTTATTATTGTGCAAGGCATGATAGGTGCTAGGCAGGTAACCCTGGTAAATGTGTACTTCCCCCCGGGCCTCCCTGTCTCCCACCTGAAAACACTCCTGGATAAAATAGTCCAAATAACCAGAGGGACTCCTCTGTTGGCAGGAGACTTTAACCTCCTTCCAGACGTTGTCCTGAACTCTTCCAATCCACGCCCCCCCAAGGCAAGCAGCTAACAAAAACTCTTCAAAGAGATTTACACAGGAGGTGGGCTGGTGCAATGTTTGGCGCCACGCACACCCTCAATCACGAACTATTCCACTACTCTTCAGTGCACCATACCTATTCCCACATAGACCAAACCTATACCCACATTGAGAACCTAAAGCGATTACAGGATTCACGGATGGGTGACATAGCCTCTCCAATCATGTTCCCTTGATTACCACCTGTGATATGGGACTACAACACAAAAAATACTCAAGGAAACTTAACCCTTACTATCTCAGGTCCAAGCAATTTCAAGAATACCTTCAAGACAAAATTAAGGAAATCATGGGGAACAACCCCCCAGAAGATTCAACCCCTGCAATACACTGGGATACAGTGAAATCTGTCCTATGTGGACATATAATTCAACACACAGCGGAACTAAACAAAGAAGGGAGCAGAAGACTAAATTAGAAGACACATTACACTTTTTACAGATGGCTCACAAACAAGGGGATACTTCAGTCTTCCCCCAATTACAACAGACCAAGTCAGACCTTGATCGCTTGGCCTTACAACAAACAGAGATTGCTTTAACTTTCTTGAGACAAAGATACTACAAAGTAGGGCCTAGAGCAACAAAGTTATTAGCCTACCAGATCTGAAAACAAAGGAAGTCCTCAGTTATTACCACTATCAGACACCCACCCACGGCCAGCTGTTAACTAAGTTGCAGACGTTACTGAGGCATTCACTTCCTACTATTCCACCTTATATACTCCAGAACAATCTCCTACTGCCCAGCAAATAGATCATTATCTTTACCCATTACTATGCCTATACTCTCAGACCCACGAGGGAAATCCTGACCAGTCCGATTACAGAAAATGAGCTGACCACTACCTTAGCCAGAGCGAAAACCTAAAGGCCCTGGACCAGACGGATATGGAATAGAGTTCTATAGAGGCAATCAGATCCCAGGTTCACCATAAACTTTTGAGACTATTCAATTCTATCCTGGAGGAGACTTGCCTCACCTCATGGTCATAACATGACCATCTCAGTTATCCCTAAACCAGGACCCCCCAGCTCTGTAGCTCCTACAAGACCAATTTCGGTTCTAAATGCTGACTACAAACTATTTATGTCTATCCTGGCCCACTGCCTAGATTCTTTTCTCCCCCAACTTAGAGATAGAGACCAAAATGGCTTTGTGAGTACCTGATCCACCACTGATAACATTAAGAGCACCCTCCATTTGACCCATAAGATGCATTCTGCCAACATCCCCTCAGTCTTACTCAGCCTTGACGCTGAAAAGGCGTTCGATAGGGTGGCTTGGCCATTCCTATATCAGGTTCTCCACAAAATTGGGATCCCTCAACCCTAATTAAGGTCATACAAAATATATACGCTACCCCCCAGGCCTGTGCAAAGATAGACGGACATCACTCTGGATATTTTCAGTTAGGTAGGGGGACCAGACAAGGCTGTCCCCTCTCCCCACTTTTATTCGCTTTATTCATAGAACCTCTCGCACAGTATATTTGGGACTCACAGAATCTTACCGAGTCACCCTAGGGCACGGAGCAATCGAAATATGCTAGGCTGGATGATCGCTACTTTACCTAGAACCCATAAAATCACTCCCAGCAATAAGGCAGCTTTGGATGAGTTCGACAGGTGTCTGGATACAAGCTTAACCTTTCCAAAACTGAGATCCTCACATTTCACTACTCCCCGTCCCCTAACATACAAAACTTATTTCCCTGCAGCTAGACCCTGACTAAATTGAAATACCTAGGTATCCAACTATCCCAATTTCCAGCAGACTACTATAAAAATAACTATGCCCTCTTCAACTCTCAACTTAAAACTGATTTGGCCACTTGGAACACACTGCCACTAAGCCTCTCTAGAAGACCAGAGCTAATTAGAATGGTAGTACTTCCTAGGGCCCTTTACCTATTCCAGAATGTTCCCATTCCCTTTACGGACAAAACATTCCAGATATGGAACCACTCCACTTCTAGATTCATTTGGGCAGGGCAGAGGCCTAGAGTTCACCTTAAGGTGCTCACTCTCCCAAGATCAGAAGGGGGACTTGCACTTCCCGATCTCTGGCTTTATCATAACGCTGCACTCATTACACACTTGATGGCAAGGCAGAATGGTATAACTAGCCCGCACTGGGCAGAAATAGAAATGTCTCTTATCAGTAATAGGGACTACTTTGGGAAAGTATATGGGCAACACAGCGAAGCTCCTCCTCCCAACCTTACAAACCCATGGATAATTCACTATCTAAACGCTTGGAGAACTATAAGGAGTTCACAACATTTAGAGCCTTTTCTACCTCTTATACAGTATGTCCCATAGCAAGCATAGACCAGTTCATAGTTTCATAGTAGTTTACAAGTTCAGGAGGCAGAGCCTATTTTTGAACTTGCCACCCAAAAGTGGTTTTAAGTGTCTATATAATCAAATTTATTATTACCCAAGTGTTTGTCAAGTTTATTTTTAAAGATATTCATGGATTTACTTTCCACTATTGAGCTTAGTAGTGTATTCCAAAGGTTAACTGTTCTCTGAGTGAACCAATTTAATCTTTTTTTTGTTTGACACTTAGTTCCTTTTAGTTTCATGTTGTGCGATCTAGTGTTTGATACACAGAATTTTCTTTCAATGCCTAGTGTTTCTATTAGTCCTGGTTCCTTAAATGATTTATAAATCATAAATAAATCTCTCTAAGATGTCTATATTTGATTGAGTATAGGCCGAGTATTTTCAGTCTTTCACCATATGTTTTGTCGTACATGCCGTTAAGTTTTTGGTCATTTTTCTTTGAACACCCTCTATTTGTTTCATTCCGTGTATAGTAGTAGGTGCATAAAAGGGGGCACAGTAATCCAGATGTGATCTTACTAGGCTGGTATATAATGGTAGAATGACCTGTGGTTGTCTACTCTTAATGTTTTTCCATATACTACCCATAGTCTGCTGACATTTTTTTTACTTTGAGAGTGGTATTGTTTTCAAAGTTTAATTTATTGTCTATATTTATTCCAAGATCTTTTTCATTGTCCGTTATCTGTAGGGTTACATTATTTAATAAGTACTTTTTTTTTGTTGTTGTGTCCCAAATGCATTACCCTGCAATTTTGTTCGTTAATTTCATTTTATTTTCTATTGCCCAGAATTCTAATGCCTTTAGTTCTTTTTGAAGGGTATCTGTTGCTTCTTGTGTATTAACAATAGTTCTGATTTTGCAGTCATCAGCATATTTAGATAGCCATATGCTATTAGTTGGTTGCATAGATGTTATTAGGATATTGAAAAGAACAGGGCCGAACGGAATCCTGTGGAACCCCACTAGTGACTTCCACCCAGGAGGATAATGCCCTTAACAGATGTTTGCTGTTTATGGCAGTACAACCGCAAATGAATCCACCTGATTAGGACATATGGAAATTTATGCTTAACCAAATGTTCCAAAAGTATTCTATGGGATACTTTATCAAAAGCTTTGGACAGGTCTAGGAACAACAATACCTACTGGAAGTCCTTTATCAAGAGCAGCACTCACATTCTCAAAAAAATTGAGTTGATTAGTTAGACATGATCTTCCCTTTCTAAAGCCATGCTGTGTTGAGTCGTATAAGTTATAATGATTAATATGATCTTCTATTCTATATAATATTAATCTTTCAAAGATTTTCCCTATGACTGAGGTCAGACTTATAGGCCAATAATTAGAAACTTCAGATTTATTACCATTTTTATGTATAGGGATAACAATTGCTTCCTTCCAATCTGCTATGCTTTCACCTTCCTCAAGGGATAAGTTGAATAATTTACTCAGTGGGCCAGATAAACAAGAGGAGGTTTCTTTGAGAAAGAAAGGATGCATCCCATCCGGTCCTGGTGAGGAAGCAATTTTTAATTTTTGTAATTCTTTAATGGTTTCTTCTTCTGTGATAGGTTTAACAACTGTATAATTAAGGTCTATGTTTGGGTTGTTGTAAAATGTTCTTTATTAGAAAAGGTTTTTGAAAATATTCATTAAATTCTTATTTGTAATTCATTACTTATCATTCCTGAGTTAGTAAGTAAAGGACCTATAATTTAGAACCTCTCAATGATCCAATGTAGTTGTAAAATTTTTTCTTATTATCCAGTGTGTCACTAACTAGCTTAATTTCCTATTCTTTTGGCATTTCTAATTTCTAATTTTAGTTTATTAGTGTATTTTTGTGGTTCCCATTTTTCTTGTGTGGCTTGGTTTTATAGATTTTCTTTTTTTTATCAATCAATTTTTTCATTTTATTATTCCACCAGACCGGATTTCTATATCCCTTATTGTATTTCTTTCTAGTTGGAACCCAGTTATCAATGCAGTATTTTAATTTGGCTAGTAAATTGTCCCAGATTTGATGTACATTGAGCCCTATCCATTCTGTCTTCCAGTCCCATAAATTTAAATGTTGATTGATTTGTAGATAGTCTGCTCTTGTGAAATCTTTGCTTAAAGTGTTTCCTTTTGTATCCATGACCCTTGTTAGTATGTGAAACAAAATCATATTATGGTCACTGTTTGATAAAGGTTCCAGAATTTGGATGTTACTTACTAGAACCCCCATGTTTGTTAATACAAGATCGATGATGTTATTATTTCTTGTACCTTCATTTATTTTTTGATCTAGGTTTTGATTTATGATAATATCAAGGAATTCTTTCTCAATGTTTCCCTTCCAGGTGTGAGTTTCCCAGTTAATATTGGGAAGATTGAAGTCACACATTAAGATGTAATTTGATTTTGGCTGAAAACTATCGATTAGATTTAGAAATTCAATATTCTGTTCTTTGTTTAGATTAGGAGACCGATAAACTAATCCAATACACATTTTTAAGGACGGCAGATTAATATCTGTCCACAATATTTCAGCTTCATAATTTGATTCTGTATGACAGTGAAATGGGTATTCTTCAGATATGTATAACACAATACCTCCTCCTTGTTTATCTTTTCTGTTTTTTGTTATTTTATTAAATCCTGCAATGTCATTGTTCCAGCTAACATCTTGGAACCAGGTTTCTGTGACCCCACAAATAGAGATGTTTTCTTTATACATTTTATATCTAAGTTCATCCATTTTGTTTGTTAGGCTTCTAGCATTTAAAAGTAACACTTTTATTTCACTTTTCTGATGTTGTAAATAAGTGTGATTTTCAGTTGTAATTATATTATTTATAGAATCGGCATTTTTAGTTTTGGGTTGTCCTACTTGTTTCACATTTCCAACATGAACCCTCCCCCACCCGATCTAGTTTAAATGTTTATCTATTGAGGCAAGGAAAGTTTGCTAAGTAAGTTATTCCCTTTTTTGTTTAGGTATAATCCATCGAAAGAAAAAAATTCTTCTTTTAGATAAAATTTTTCCCAGTGGGTTAAGCAGTGAATCTCTTGTTTGAGAGTTCATTTTCATAACCAGTTCTTAAAGTTATGTATTTTTTGGTTGATATGGGGAGTACTTCAGAGATTATAGTTTCACAGCCAAGATTTGTTAACCTATTGATTAGAGCCACCATATCCTGTTTTATTTCTTCTATGGAATCCTTAAACATATTGTTGGTTCCCACATGTGTAAGTACTAGGGCTTGTGACCTAATCCGTTAACCATTTCTTTGCACATCCTAGTTAGGTCTGCAATTTATGCTCCACTAAATGGTGATAGAGTCATGTGTGTGTTTGGGTTACATATGATCCTATCCATTCTTTTGATAATAGAATCACCTATTACCAGAACATTTCTATGGTTTGAATGATTAGTGCTGTTAGTTTCCATGTCTACCAAGTTTATATTACTTTCCCCATCAGTTGGATTAATGGCCTATTCTTGGTATTATTATTTGTTATAGTTAAGAGGTCTCCTGGACTGATTTGGTGGGTGTTTGTGTATTTTCGGGGATAGACTCTAATAGTGAGTATCTATTTGTTAAGGGGATTTCAAATATTGTGGCATGTCTTCCTTTATTTGCTGGTTTAGAGTATTGGATATTATACATAATGAGGATGATGAATGGTATAACATCTTCATCTCTTGCTCTTTTACTGTTTTTATATTAAGTTCTAAGTCTCCTTTTTGGAGGTCAGGATATTTTGAAGTTGTGAATGTATTGATTATATTTGGGATGGGTGAGAGTAAAGGAGTGTCAGGGAGAGTCTCATTATGCCTAGTATCCAGTTTTGTTCCAAGTCTATGTGCCATATTTCTTTGACTGGATTCAAGTTGAAGTAATCTGTCAGAGAAGGAGTTTAATTATTTTATTAAATCATCATTCTGTGTACATTTTACACATTTAAAACCTTCTGTCAAGTTTTGTTTAGTTAACAGATACATTGAATAACTGGTACATTGTATCAGGTTTTCATCCTCTTTCACTGTTAATACATTTGCCATTTTGTAATAAAGTATTTCCTCGAGGCTATTTTGAATTTACTAACTTCAAATATCAACCTAGTATGATTAAGCAAGTGCCTAGTAATGATATTAATATTACAGCTCAAATTACCTTTGTTGTGGAGAACGTCTATGTATTTTGGTGTCCCTCTTAACCCTCAAACATGTCTAACACATGCTGGCCTTACGCGTGTCTTTACCGCAGCGCCCGTCTGGCGCTTGCCCTGCTCACCCATGGGGCTCTTTCTTTATGCCCTGAATGACCCGTGGACCACGGGTTCTTAGTGTGGGAGAAACTGGGCTTGCTATACCTTTCACAAGTCACAACTCAGGGGAATGTACGACCCTTTATTGAAATCCACTACTCAATACAAACTACCACGCAGGAACTTTTATAGAATTTTACAGCTTCACCACTACTATGAATCCCTGCCCGTCTCTGCTCGAACGCCTGCACAGATACAGCCCCCAATCAACCTTAAAATTCAACTGAATAACTTCTATGAGCAAAGACACCTCCTCTCAGCTTACTACCATTCCCAGAAAGTTCAACACCTAACCATTACTGATAATGTTAGACTCCAATGGCAAGAGGAGTTAGAGCACCCCATTACCCCTGAGGAATGGCAGAAAGCATGCCAATATGTTGCCAAGGTAACCAGCTCCCACCAGTAGGCGTGAATACACATGGAAAAATCTTATTAGATATTTCAGAACCCTACAATCACCAGTCACTACGCTCATTATGGATCAACAGCCTGCTGGCGTCAATGCGGAAGGCCAGAGCGACCCATTCACATATTATGCGGACCTGCTCCAAACTTCAACCCTTTATAATAGCACTTCAGGCTAACCCTCGAGAACTATTTGGTCCACAATTCCAATTAACTAGGAAATATATATTTTGCTATTAATCCCTAGAGAACTCAGAAAAACATCTATTAGATACCTCCTCCTTCTTCTCCTCATGATGCCAAAAGGTCACTACAAAAAGTATGGTTAACCACAAAATTCCAAGCATTCAAGATTGGTAGCTGATCACTAAACAGATATACTATATGAAGCGGATAACACATAACCTAAATGACCAAGGAGAGCAATTTAATTCCAGATGGTCTCGATGGCAGCTATATTGCATGCTGCAAGATGACTCCTTTATCCCTTAAATCTCATTACTGGGGAAAGAATCTCCTAAAATAGTTGCATTCACTCAGAGCTCTTTAGGATCTCCATAGTTGACTGTCCACCTACCCCCCCATCCTACCTTCCAGTATAAACTCCCTCCCTCCCCACTTTTCCCCATCCCCCCCATAAAGCTGGGTTGGGACACTGCGGGGCCATTCACTTGTTGTCCTCCCCCCTTCATTGGCCATCACCACTCCCTCCCCTTAGGTGGGGTGGTCGGCGGAAACAAAACATTTCTCCACATGGAAGAGTATGGAATAGGTCTCTAACTAACAGGAAATCTCAGTTTAGGCTGTACACTGATTGGTTTTCTCCACTCAATATTAATTGATATAAATAGACCTCTCATAATGAACAAGGAGTGTTATGATTTTCATCTCACTTTTTTAATCTAAATTATTAAAGTTAATATAATAGAGTCCTCTGACATAAAGTTATAAATCTACTGTACTAATGCTTTTTGGAATTGTATCCATAATCATAGGTAAAAACTGTATGCTGTGAACAGTCTGATATGTCGACTATGTATGCTAAAAGTTCAATAAAAATGAAATTATAAAAAAAAGGAACCCACAGCCCTCTGATCTCCCGGCCTACTGAGCCACTGACATAATAACTATTTCACAAAAGCGCCTTTCAAATATTAAGGCGCTTTACAAAAGATTAAAATAAGAATAGTAGAAACAATAACTACAGTATAAAACAAAAAAATAATCTAACAGGGTTCAGATCACTAAATGCCATTAAAAGCCTGGCACCATAAAAAAAGTTTTTAACGCTAGTTTAAAGCCTTCCATTGTCGTGCACTCCCAAAGCCGGCGGGGTAGAGAATTCCAAAGGGTAGGGTCGACATACATAAAAGCACGGGCTCGAAAACTTCATGATGGGTTGCATCACAGGGGTACATGGTGGCAATGGGTGCATCACAGGGGACGTGGGTGGTAATGAGGACTTCAATCTTGCTGTCATGGTATGGCATAGAGAAAGCAGCACCACAAGCCAAGCTCTTGTGCCTGCATTCCAGGATAGCTTGTTGTTTAAGAGGGCTTGAGAACCAACAAGAGAAAGGGTGAACCTAGACCTAATGCCCAAAAAATGAAATTTTGTCAAGGCCAGAACAACAGGGAAACCACTGGGTAGTAGTGCCCAATTTGCACAGATGTTTTGTATGCTAATTTATTTGTTCTCCATATGCAATGTTTTCCCATACTGTCCGTTCTGCACTCAACATATGCACTTTATGTTCATCGTCCTTGTAACCAAATCACCTGACTGGTTGTATTTCATTGTAATTGTATTCTCCTCTTCCCTTTGCCCTTGTACACATGGAAACAAGCCTCAGAAACCAATGTTGTTCAGAAGGAGATGGAGTAGCAATGCAAGAAAAAGAGGCGGCATTCAGGAGACTCAGTAGGAGCCATGCAGAGTAAGACAAGGAAGCATGCCTAGGGAAGCTAAGCAAGGCAAATGGGTGGGTGAGGAAGACGAAGGCTGAAAAGAACTAAGGAGAATGGAAGGGAATAAGGAGGTGGTAAAGTTTTCTTCGCTACTTTATCCCAAGTGACAAAGAAGGGCATAGTCAAGCTGAGGCAGGGTGGGTGAAGATCAGGTATGCAAAAATACTGAATGACGCCTGTCTGATATTTACAAAAGAGAAGGTCTACTTCCAGAGGGGAAGGTTAATACCGACCAGACTGGAGGAGAAGTGGAATTGTGCATGGAGCCAACAGTTGTAGAAAGTTGTTCAAGGGGCTTATGTCTCAAGGATCAATAAATTTCCAAGATCAGATGGAATACACCCCAGGGTGCTAAGGGAGATGGCAACGGTGCTGGAAGTGCCCCTGGTATATCTGTGCAACTGCTTACTGGGGTCTGTGGAGAGGTGCCTACAAACTGGAGAGCGGCAGACATCGTGCCCCTGAACAAAAGCAGGTGGAAAGGTTGAGCCTGGAACTACAGACAGGTCAATCTGACCTCAACGGTGAGTAAACGGATCAGGAATCTATCAGCAGAGAGAGGTTAGTGGAGTTTCTGAGGGCAAATGGACTACAGGACAGAAAACAACATGGGTCTGTGGCAGACAGGCTTTGCCAAACAAACCTGATTGACTTCAATTGGGTGATAAAGGCTGTTGATAAAGGTCAGACAGCTGATCTAGAGGGGTAGCCACTGCCAAGCATAGTTAGGGTGCGGTTTGTGTCACATCACAACCCGATATTGGTCAGAAAAGCTGCACTCATCTGAATGTGGCCCTTCTGGTTTCCCCATGACATGCCGTGGTGCACCACGATTTACTGCGGCACTGGGCGCGGCCTCGACTGTACTGCTGTATCTGACTTTAGCAAAGCAGCTGACTCAGTTCCACTCAGGTGGCTTGTGAAAAAATAGGGGATCTCAGGGTAGGAGGGCAGACTAACGTGGTGGACTGGGAACTGGCTAAGGGGGAGAACAAAGAGGGTAGTGGTACATGGGGAGTACGCAGAGTTGAGGAAGGCCACTAGTGGGATCCTGCAGGGTGGGTCTCGGCGGGTACTCTAACATCTTCATCAGTGACATGGGGGGGTATCGGAGGGAAAGCTGCCAATTTGTGGATGACACCAACCTTTGCAGCAGGGTAGCTTGTGAAGAGGGTATCTGAAATAAAACAGGAACTGGAGAAGCTGAAGAAAGGATCGAAGGTCTGGCAGCTGAACTTCAGTGCCTAGAAGTGTAAGACCATGCACTCAGGTTTCAGAAACCCTTAGGTTGAATACAGTTGGGGGTGGTGTGAAGGTTACTGTGAGTAAGGAGGAAAGGGATCTGGGGGTGGTGACTTACAATCATCTTGACTCAAATTATCAGCACACTGTAACAAAGTGATGGGGAGAGCAAATACAATACTGGGATGCACTAGGAGTGGGTTCAAGAGCAGGTAAGAGGTCATTTTTCCTTGTAGAAAACATTAATGTGACCCCACCTAGAGTACTTTGTGCTATTTCGGAGCCCCCACCTCAAGAAAGACATAAACAAGCAGGAGTTGGTACAGAGGAGGGTGACCAAGATGCTACAGAGCCAGCATGGTAGAATGTACGAACAGAGATGGGAAATCCTCAACATGTGCTCTCTGGAGGCCAGGAGTGAGAGGGAAGGATATGATCAAAATGTTTAAATACTTGCAGGGAATAAACAGTTGGTTAGTGCAGAAACGGTAGAGCAATTCAAGAGGGGGTGGAAAGACATGAAGTGCTGGTCATAAGACCTGGGGAGGACAGGGTGGCCTGGGGATGGCTATGGATCCCTAGGGTTCATGTGCCACCTCACAGGGTGAAAGGATAGACTGTGAGGCCTTCTTGTGCTGGCAATTTCCTATGTTTATATTACATGTCGTGTTTACGATGCTATCACCCCCCACCCCTCCTATTAGTTTAAAAGGGAAAAAGGGTGTGGGAGTTGAACTGTGTCTCAGCTAAATATGTACCTACTTAACAACAAAAAACACAAGCAACATCAACATGGCATGGTGGCATGTTTTTACAAAGGCATTAAATGAAGCTTTGTCCAACTCCCACAGCCATCATAGGGAACTGCCCATCAGATTTTAAATCATTCATGGAGAGTAAACAACAGAAATCATCTTCTTCAGTAAGAGACTGCAATATGAGTTTTAAATACTTCACAGCAAAAGTCAGTGTGTTGGTTTTCAGTTCGCCCTGGAGCCCTGGCACTCAGCCTTAAGTGAGTAACCACACCATTTCCATAGTAACTGATACGATAAAAACAGCACCTCATAACTGAGGTGAAGAACTCACACGGGATGCTCTTCAGTTTTAAAGTCATACAGTCAGTGTTTTCGGACAATTTAGGCTGCTTCTGACACTGGCCAACACGTTTTAAGTAAACAATTACATGATACAGTCATTTAATACATACAGGAGAGGGTTAACAACAAGTGTGTACATACTGAGAAGGAAAGCTCCAAATGTTTCAGTTTCTTAGTGTCTCAGTCACAAAGCCCCCATCCCAGCAACACGCACAGGTCAGGTCGAAAAGGGTACACCAGGACCAAGTGCACCCTGCCATGATGCATCTTTCAAATATTACAATTTTCTTTCTGTCTGAATTGGCTACTTAGCATTAGCAGGTTCCCCACCAACCCCCTGCACATTGGTTGATGAATGCACCTCATTAAAAGAGGCACTGTCAGCTTTCAGCTGATTTTTGTGTTGCGTTGCAGAAGTATACCAGCAGACATCTTTTTGTCTGGAATTAAAAAGCACACTTCCTGATTTACTTGAAAAGAGCCAGTTTTAGTTATTTCTGCTATATTCAACATTTACCATCCCGACGAAACTCCCATGGTTTGCTCTCAATGCATGTCCACTAGTAACAAGGTGCTGAAGCACCTGTAAACTCGTACATGCAACAAGTTTGCTTTTTACGTTAAAGCTTTGAACATGCACAAGGAACGTCTTGAAACAGTATGACTTTTTGGAGTGTGTGACCCTCCTAGCAAATGCAGTGCTCAGTATAGCAGTTAACGCCACCAGACCAATACATGCCAAGTGTGTGTATGACAGCAGTTCAGCTGTGTTGGTCTTTACTTCAACCAAAAGGTCCGCTGCAATCAGCGGTTGTAGCGTGTAAATTAGCACATTGACGTTGACTTTTCCTTCCGTGAAATCCCTCTCATTTCCTCCCTCTGCTGATGTCCTCCCCACTCCCTCATTGTGTGCCGAGGGGGGTGCCCAATCCCGGTCGGCTCCAGCCTCCCCCCACACAAATACACAGCTGGCATGCTGGGAGCCTACCCCAGCATACCAAAAGCATCCAGCGGCGTCTTTGTGTTTTGTACAGTGCTGTGAAAGAAGAAAATGGTCCCTCGGTGAGTCGCCTGCCCCCTCCCCCAACCCGCAGCCACCCTCTGCACATCCCACCTGCCCACACCACCCCTCACCCCATACTCAACTCCGGAGCATGGTGCGACGATCTTTGGTGGACCAGGAACACGTGTGCTCTCTTCAAAGCTGACCGTGAACTGAAGAAATGCCGGTAAGCTGTATAATGGCATAAATTGTTTTTTTTCAACTTATGTGGATATCTCGGGCATTTTTGGGACTTCTGGCACCACATTTTCAACATGGGGTTATTGGAACCCCTCCTCATGAATGCAGTCACTATCATGGCATTATTCGGTCCCGAAAGGTGACTTTGCAGTCACTGTGAGGAATCACCTTTTGGGACATTAATGAAATGACAGTGTCAGTGTTCATGAGGTGGGCTCTCAAAAAGCCTATATTGCAAATCTGGTGACAAAATTCCAAAAAATGACCGTTATACGAGGGTGCGTTGCACAGTTTCCATGCACACTCATAAGTTTGTGAATTTGTAATATTTTCACTCCAGATTTTCAACATTGTCATTTTTCCACACCTCCTTATGAACAGTACAGCTGTCTTTTTTCATATCCTGGCCGAAATGTGATTTTGCACTTCCAACGCAGAATGGTGCGGTCACTGTGGGAAATCAGTGTTCGGTACAGAGTAGGAAAATCACAGTGACACTATTCATGAGCAGAGGTCCTAAAATGCCCATGTTGAAAATTCAGTAAAAAATTCCAAACAATGACTTTTGCGAGCGTGCATTGCGCATTTTCCACCCACACTCGTAAGTTCACGAACGTATAATATTTTCACTCCAGGTTTTCAGCATTCGCATTTTTACACACCTCCTTATCAACAGTGTAGCTGTCATTTTTTGCATCCTGGCCAAAATGTGTTTTCTTGCTTCTGGTGCAGAGTAGCGTGGTCACTGTGCGAAATCAGTTTTCAGCACAGATTAAGAAAATCACAGTGACACTGTTTACGAGCAGAGGTCCTAAACTGCCTATGTTGAAAATTTGGTGACAAATGACTGTTACGAGCGTACATTGCGCAGTTTCCACACACCCTCGTAATTTTGCAAATTTGTAATATTTGCACTCTGGATTTTCAACATTGACACCTTTTCACTTCTCCTTATGAACAGTACAGCTGTCATTTTTCACATCCTGCCCAAATTCTGTGTTTGCGCATCTGGCGCACAATGGCGAGGTCGCTGAGGGAAATCAATGTTCAGAACAGATTACAAAAATAATACTGACAGTGTTCATGAACAGAGGTGACAAAATGCCTATGTTAAAAATTTGGTGAAATAATTCCACTAAATGACTGTTACGAGCGTGCGCTGCGTGGTTTCCACACAGGCTCATAACCTTCAGAACGACCAGGGCGTTAGGGTTCCAAACACAGACACTTAAGAAATATGAGGCCGAAATGTAAATCAGATGCAAGAGGAGTTGCAGAGAGGTACTCTGTTGGGACATGGATACAACTGGGGGGGCTGCATAAATGCCAAATACCACTGCAAATACCTGCAAGCGAACGTTCGGCATTGACAAATGCTTGTTTCAAGCAGTGTCAGACAAATGCATTTTCTAAGTGAGTGCAGTTCCCCACGTGACCTAAAGTCGGTGTTTCCATAAACGAGCTCTCTGTATTTTTATTTATTGTTTTGAAATAGTAAGCTGCGACTCTAAGCATGCAAAGTAGCCACAGCACTACTGTGAATACTCCGAGTCAAGGCCCACTATTTCAAACAATAAATAAAGTAACACAGAGCACTTGTTTATGGAAAACACTGATTTTAGGGCAGTCAGGGAACTGCCCTCTCGTAGAAAATGCATTTTCTGACACTACTTGAAAAAAGGCAGACTTGTTACATGTACGAATTTACAGACACTTCAGCTCCTTGTTACTAGTGGACATGCATTAAGAGCAGACCACTGGAGTTTTGGTCGGAATGGTAAATGCTGAATATACCAGAAATAACTAAAACTGGTTCTTTTCAAGTAAATCAGGAAGTGTGCTTTTTAATTCCAGTCAAAAAGATGTCTACTGGTATACTTTTGTAATGGGGCACAGAAATCAGCTAAAAGCTGCCAGTGCATCTTTAATTAAGCCAATTCAGGTAGTTACATTTTAGAACCAAGATCAAGTCTATGCGATGCGGGGTCCACCATGACATTTCGTGGCAGGGCTTAACTCACATCAGAGCACTGAAATAAACACCAAGGGACCCTCAATCCATGGGGATAAAATAAAGCAGTATGGGGTTACAAAATCCGACTTGGTGAGCCTAGTGATCAATTTCAAGGGGGTATGGTACATTTTTGAAAGAAGGATATTATAAAGGCCTCCAGACACATGCCACACACTATACCCAAAGAACCCCTTATCAGATTTCTACTAACATTTCTGTAGACATTTAGTTCAATACATTGGGCAGGATTCTCAAAGCGCTTGTGCTTGGTGCATCTAGAATGCCCCCACACAAATGAGATCGTCGAGAGCCAACTGTGGTATTCACAGAAGATCATGAGGAATGCCCTGGTGCATCCCACTTGAATACCACAGTTACACCAACCCTAGATGTGCCGGCACAACCCCTGGTGGTGCTGGGAATACAATGGGGCAGTGCACCTCCCGATGCACCTGCGGCGAAAGCTGCCATTACAGCCACTACCATGAAAATGGGACCATTAGGCATGCAAGGTGCAATGGGGCCATCTGCATGTCATTATGGCCCCATTTGCATGAGTATTGCAGGGATACAGCCACAACCCAACACACCTGATGGTCAATGGCCCCCGCCGCATCACCGAGCCCATGAAAATAACCACCGTTATGCTCCCTGGTGGTACAGTGGTACTCCCCTTCCGCCCTGCCCCAATCGCATTGCGGAACGTGATGTCCGAAATAACCCTGGTGGTCCAGTGGTCCCCCCACCTAAGCCCACCCCCCGTCACAGCATGGGTAGAAGGCCAGCGGGCAGCACAACAGACCTGCACACCGCCACCGCTGCCTGCTGACTATGCTGCCCGTGAATGACAGTGTACTGTACAACTGGAAGTGCATTTGTATACTTTGTTGATCAATGGGCTTGCAGCATATACTGTACGCTGTCATTCACAAAGTTGTGAATGACAGCGTACAGTACACTGCAAGTCCACTAATTAGAACAAAGGTATACCAATGCTTCATCATACAGCACACTGTTATTCACAGACAGCACAGTCGGCGAGCAGCCGTGGTGGTGTGCGGGTGGATTGTGCTGTTCTGCCAGCCTTCCACCCATGATGTGATGGGATGGGAGAGTGGGGTGGGGGGACCATTGACCACCAGGATTATTTTGGACATCACGCTTCACAATGCGGTTGGGTGGGAATGGGGTACCACTATACCATCAGGAACATACCAGTGGTTATTTTAAGGGATTAGGCTATGGGCAGGGTGGGGGACCACTATACCTCCAGGGAACTTAACAGTGGAATTTATCAGGGGATCACTGACACAGGCATGGCCGGGGCGGGGCATTGGACTGCCGGGGTGGGCAGGCTGCCGTGCTGCTGTCTGCAGTACGGCAGCCTGCCTGTGAGTGGCCACCCACTTAAGTCTACTTGAAGTAGACTTATCTTTGGGAGACACATCTCCGGACTTGCCCTGAGGATGCGCCTCCAAGTTAGGCTGTGAATGGGGCTGCGCTCCATATGCATGGGCGTGACCTCCTTCACAGCCCCTCCAGATGCACCACATATCATTATGGGTGGTATGTGGCACATCTGTGATGCGTTGGCACATCAGCCCCCTTACAGAATCGTGCTACAGCGTAAGTCAGGGATACACCGGTGCATCCCTTTTGAGAATCCTGCCCATTATTGGGGATTACCTGAATATGGATTATAGTGACATAATTATGCACATTCTGGGTTCTGGCTGGCTTTAGTGAAACACTTTTTCATATGTATGCTATTTATGACAGTATCCTGAAAACCAATTGTCAGACTGTCACCAAACTTAGTAACAGTATTCAGTATTTATGATTAGAAAATGGACTACACACTATCAGCTCTCTGACTGGCTGAGAGCTATCGCGGGGGGGTAACATTAACTTACGATAGATGCCTGCAACAAAACAAGTCCCAATTCAGGGTGCCCCATTACCAACTGTATCCTAGGGCACCCCAAATCTGAAAAATCAAATATGCCATTTTTTCCCCCCACTTAGCGAACGATCCAGTAACCCCCCCCCGTCTCACAGACACCCTGTCAACAACTCCAGCGCCACTGTCTTTTAAAAACATAACCTGATCCAGAAAATACACCCCCGCTTCTTCAGTCCATTAAAAAATTGCTTATAGAGAAGCGGTTCCTACAGCCCTCCACATCCGGTACTCATCAGGAACGCAGCAGACATCTCAAAGCCCTCCACTGTCCTCTATCCCAATACAGTCCTCATCCCTCACAATCCATCACAGATAGAATACTGCCCACATCAGTGTGAATTTTTTAAATACCTCCTTTTTTCAGCCGACTTCTCAGTTCTGTTGCGGTTGCCTTTCCAATTGGCTAACGCTGCTTCCCATTCTCGCGCCTTGCATTCTCCACAGCTGAGCCTCTCAAACCGGGCTGCCTCTTGTACGCAGTAATTGCCTCAAACAGCAGCTGCTGGTCAGACTTAAAAAAAAAATAACTTATCGAGTGCTGTTGTGCCATGCTGTACTTGTGGCTCTTAACTTTGTGGTTTAACCCCGGAGTTTAATGAAGCACTGGGGCATAATACCGACCAGCAAAAACAAAACTGTTCCATGCAGGAAGGGCAGAGAATACAGTGCACAAAAATGAGGGCAACAAACTGCTAGGTGAAACTTCCATTAACTCCTCTCCTCCTATACATTTGGGGGATAAGCAGAAGAGAATGGCTCGGGGGCAGCAACGAGAGATGGAACAGCTTTGAAATGGAGGGACTAGTTTATCTTTTTTTCTATTTTTTCTATTATTAAAATGTACACAGAAGCCCATTTTCTAAGCACAGTTATACCCTCTAGGGTGGGTGGTATGGGCAACACGGGACCTTTCAGAGGCTATAAGGCCCTCCGCCTGCGGTGTCAAGCCTCATTACACCCCTGGGCGGTCCAGTATTGCCAAATACCGCACACCGTCGGGTATTATTGCTTGCGTACTTGAGGGTATCATGATATATGCTGTGCTGACCTACTGTAATTATGCACAAGTCTGGCTTGTGATTGGCTGTTCAATGTTATGCTATCTATAGTTATACAACGTAGGTGGCGTTCAAACCTTATAAATGATATATTTTACCCAATTGAACTCTAAATGAAGATAAATCACTAATCTTCATTTTAGCCATTTATCTCCACCTTAGGTTACAAAGGAACCTGTAACTAATGTGAGCACAGCTTGAACAATGCCCAGTGGTATCACAATAGCCTCTGCTTGAAAGTGCAGTGAACTCAAGCAGAAACAGTTAAGTCTTTATAAGAAGGTCTATTTTAGAAGCTTTACAATTTAAGATGTACTGTGTACCTGGCTCTAAAACCGAATATGCCACTTCTCATCACTTGTGGGTGGGGAAGGACTCATGTAACTCACTTGTGATTCTGCCACACATACATTATTGTCCTGCCTCCTCACTCATAAAGATAAATGGAATATTCTAAGTCAGGCCATTGTGTATCCCCTATTTATACACTGGAGGGCAGGGAGGAGAAAGAGCAAGAAAAGAAACCATTCACCCAACTGCGATCAAACTTTGCACAGACCTTTGTTTATGTAACTTAACGTTTTCTGAATCTTGGTCAAGGCAACTTACATATATGGTGGTGGACGTATTGTATAAAATCAAAAATCCATCAAGTCTGCCCTGTTATTCCTATCTAGGCTTACTCAATCTTTCTGGAGCACTCAACTCCTGACCTTCCAGTTATTTTTAATTACCAGTCATTCTGTAGCTACCACATTGGATTTTCAACCCCGAGACAGTGGTAGCCCCGTCACCCAGCTCCTCCTTAGACTTGCCTATAACTCCCAACTTCCCCCATCCACGACCCTTTCTGTGAAGAAATATTTCTTGAAATGACCCCTTCACCTCCCTCCCTCCCCCACAGCTAACTCACTGGGTTTGAACTCTGAGATACTGCTAGCATTGAGCAGTTTTCTGGATAGTCAGTTCTATTTATCCACAACTCTTTATGAAAAAAGTTCTTGAAGTTACCTCTCCCAAGCTAGTTTGAGGTTGCGTCCCCTGGTGATCGATCAGTGCTGTCTACCTTATGTATGTATCTGTAAGTTTCTATCTTTTCCCTCACCCCCCAAATATTAATGACTGTTTCCTTGTGATTAGCAGCAATGTTGTTGCCTACATCTTGAGAATCCCTTAGCCAAATAACATCAAGCTCTTCCGTTCACCTGCTCTGAGCATGAAACAACATACAGTACTTTCACCAGACTCCTCGGTCGGGAGCAGGCAAAGGAGAGCCCCAAGCCTCCAAAGGAACTCACCACCTCCCACACTTACACCAGATGCCATGGTCAGGAGCAGACAAAGGAGAGCCCCAGGTAAAGAACTCTCACTACTGGGAAGTGGCTGAACTGCAACAGGGGTGTAATTAAAAGAATATTTGTGAATCCTACTGCCGTACCTTTTAGTCAGCATAGTGCTAAAGATAGTCTTAGCCTTGTACAAGGTTCTGTATTTTAAAGCCTGTTCCTTCATGCACCTTAAAAGGGTTCGTAGAACTACTGTTTTATGTATCTGTAGGGTGCGACTCGCTGTATATGGCTCTTTACCGGGGACAGTATCCTGATGCTAGGTAATGCTAGGGCTCTCTCAATACCAGCATGTTGTTTATTTGAATTTCTGGGGGTGAGGTGTACTTACTGTTTCTGGGCGCCATCACCATTTCGTCTAGAGTGTTAGCCCTCCCGATATCCTGCATATGTACAGTGTGTCCAGTCCCAGAAGCAGCTTCCTGCCAGTGGATCAGATAAATAATCCCTTTATTCCCTTGCTAGGCCTCAGAAGGAACCCCCCCACCTCCCACACTTTCACCAGATGCAGTGCTTGGGAGTAGACAAAGGAGATCCCCAGGTAAAGAACCTCACTACTGGAAAGCGGCTGAACTGCAAGAGCGGTGTACCAATCAACGCTCGTGTCAACTCCCACCAGCGCCACCCTCCCACAGGCCAGCCCTCCTTTATTCCTGTAGGCAGGTCACGTGGTGTATCACATGACTAAGTTCCCTTCCTCCCATTTGCAAGTTATACTAGTTGTCCACTAGGAGTCAGTATAGAGCTCCCTTATTGCTCCTAATCCTGTCCTAGCCCCCTCCTGTGATCTACTCTCACTCCTGTTTCCCTCGCCACCTGCATTTTTTCCCACTTCTACACTCCCTACCCACCACAGGACTTGAACCCTGTACCCTCTGGTCCAAAGACGACAGCACTACCGGAGCTGGCCATCTGAGGACTGCTTCTCAGTTACGTTATCCTTCCCCTTTTGTTGCGGTATCACAGAACCATACCTCCCCTTTTGCCAACCTTGTTGTTCTCGCCTGTGCAGGTGCTGGGAATGGGCTGGAAATTCCTTCTCCCCCTATTCCTAATTCTGTTTGCCTCAGTATCCTCACCATCTCCTGTCACCCACTTACAGCTGCCCTCGCATACCCTAGCCCATTTGCTCCTGCAACTTGATGCCACCATTAGCACTCTCACATTCCATGATGCACTGCCACCTATTCATGCTGTTGCAGCTCACCACTCCCTTCAATCTCACCCGTCTCTCCTACCACATCAGATCCTCTCCCTACTCATTACCTCTACTAGTCACAAGGGCTACTTCACACACACCCCAGCCTAAACTGCATAAACTTGCATTACAAAGGTTCATCCTACTTCTGCTGCTCCTGTCAGGTAATATATATCCCAATCCTGGGCCAGCTACTCTTTCACCTCCAACTAACCGACAGACAGGTGGTCTTCACATAGACTCGATGAACTGTAGCCTGCTCAAAAAGCCTGACATCCTACAAGGCTGGGTTGTGCAGCACTACCCTGATGTTCTTGCAATTGCTGAAACTTGGCTCTCTCCAAACGTACCAGACTCAGCCACGGCTCTGAGAGGGTACACTTTGTTTCACCTCGACAGGCTTGCCAAAAGAGGTGGCAGCTGTGCCATCTATATTAGGGACGATCTACAGGGACACATTCTCACTACTGAGCCAACTACTCATGGAGCTCAAGCCCTTACCATCAAAATTGGTATTGGGAACTCCAGGAAATCTATCATAATGTCAGTCTATATACCCCGAAAACCAAAAACTGGCTTTTGACTCAGTCCTTGCCTGCATCTCTCAGCTACCGATTAATGCTGAAATCTTTGCCCTAGGGGACTGCAATATAAACTGGTCTGTTGCCCAGGCTGCGCCATATCATGACGCAGGGGCAGCCTTTAATCTCACCCAGGTTGTCCCCTCCCCAACTAGATTTGACCACAAGACCGGTAAATCCACCCTGTTGGACCTTATTATTACCAACCATCCTGAGAGACTCTCAGAGGTCTCCATACTCCTTGCTGCCCTAAGCAACCACTCCCCTATCCTCTGCCATTGGACCAGCCGTACCAAGAAACTGCCCTTTAGGGTCAGCTTTCAGTGTCAGCTACGCAAGGGTACTGTGGGCTGCTTTAAGGAATGCCTGGTCAACAGTGACTAGACCCCCATAACCTCCATCAATGGCATTGATAGTGCTCTAGCCTATTTCATTAACACCTTTAATGCCATGTGTAAATGCTTCACACCCCTCTCCAGGAAGGTAATCAAAGGTCCTTGTATCACGCAAACCCTTCTCAACCTTATGAGGTCACGAGACAACCTATGGAAAATTGCCCTTGCCACTGGACTCCCACTCGACAGGTAGCATTATAGGGATGCCAAACATCACTATACCCAGGAAATCCATAGGGCTAAGGCTGCCTACTTTAAGTCAGCCCTCTCTGATACGTGGGGATCTGGTCGTCGTTTCTGGGACAACATCAAAGAATTATCAGGCAAAGTCACCACCCCCTCGCTACTCAAGGTAAATGGTGCTCTCTTACAGGATCCACTAAGCATCGCTAACTCGCTTAACACTTTCTTCACTTACCTAAGCGGTATTCTCCCCTCGGACTTCTTCAATACCCTCACTAATCCCTCTCTCCCTCCTCCTCCCGGATGAGGTACCTCCTTCCGCTTTTGGACTGCCACTCCACGTGAGGCATACACTTACCTAAGATTCTTGGGAAATCTTAGGTTTAGTGCTGATAGTCTGGACTTCAAGCTACTCCACCATGCCCATGATGCTGTTCTCTACCACCTCACTAACATTCTGAACATCTCCCTCTGTCTCAGTCAGTTCCCTTCACAATGGAAGTCTGCAGTGGTTACACCAATCCTGAAAGGTGGTGATAAAACCTCCCCAGGAAACTACCGTCCCATCTCTATCTCCCCCCCACCCCAAATTTCCAAGGCCCCAGAAAAACTCGTTTCGGACCAACTCTCAGACTAACTCTCCAAAAACAATCTACTCTGCTGTGAGCAGCATGATTTTTAGGCCAGGACACAGCACCATGACTGCTCTAATTGAATACACAGACTTCATACACAAAGCACTTTGACCATGGTCACCTTGTTGGGTCAGTTTACATTGACCTAACTAAGGCATTTGACAGAGTGACTCATACCCTCTTAATTCAGTCCCTACCCTCCTTGGGCCTATCCCTGGCGCTGTATCCTGGTTGGCGGAACTACTAATGGCAGGTCCCAGCAAGTCAAAATCAACACTACCCTCTCAGAAAGTCTCCCTGCCGCTCTGGAGCCCTCAGGGCTCTATCCTGGGACCACTTCTATTTAGCCTTTTCCTAAATACCCTACCTAAAGTCTGCTCCGTCGTCTGCTCCTATACGTCGATGATGCAGTAATCTTCAATAGCCACCCTGACCCCCTCAATCTCCAGAATAACCTATAACATTGCTTTACCAAAGTCGAATCCTGGTTTTTTTCCCATAAACTTGTCCTTAAGTACACAAAAAACAAAAACAAAGTGATGATCTTTTCACATCGCCAAAACAGACACTGTGATGCCCCAGTTCAAATACCAAACCATCAACTTACCTCTCTGGAACAAGTTAGTACCTTTAAATACCTTGCAGTCACCCTTGACACCTCCCTCACTTACTAATACCACATTAACCTATCAGCTCTGCTATCAATGCCACAATTGGACTGCTTTATACACACCGTTGCTATCTGTCCCAACAAGCACTTAGGCTGGCTGTCACCAGTGAGGCCTGTGCCTTCTATCAATGTGGCTGGCTGTTTGTGTTTGTCTCTGTCAGTAGTTTAGTTTTTGTAGTTTTTCATGCGTTTCTTCTTGGAGGAACTGGACCATTCTTGGACAGAACATCTATGAACATTTCCTGGACTAAGAAACTACAAAACACCACCAACAGGTATAGGCATTCTCATCATAAATCAACTTTTTGGAAAACATCAAAAGCAAAAGTGAGGTCAGTAAATCTTTATACAAGTTTCTGGGTTATGGAGTGCTGCATTGAATCAACATTTCCATCTGACTTTCTTAAAGGATGTGTACTTGTCTTTGAGGTCTATTCACAACTGTTTTGGAGAACAAAGGAAGATTATAAAAAAGGATTTTTACATCTTGCATATGTCCTAGGCTAATGTTCATCACCTTCAGGAATTTAACACTTTCTGGGTCTTTGATCTACAATAGTAATCAGTTTTCTGGTCCACAGTAGCTCACCATGAGTCACTCAGGAACACTCACCCTTGCTACTGTAAACAATTGCAGTCTCCTGCCAAAACTGGCAACTCATAGATTGGGAGGACAAATCCTGCTTCTGATACTGCTATCATGCTTACATGGGGTATCTACTTCTGTTCCAATCAATAACCACTATGGAGAGAATACCTCACAACACAATGACTTTACTTTCTCCAACCAAATTGCCGAAATAGAACATGTGCATGCCTGCACCACCCTTATCCTTATGAAGGGTTGTACCTACAACTCGTTTCGTATGCTCAGAAAATACAAAATGACACAACTGGTTCATCTCCCATTCCGCACTATTAAACTGTGGTTTCTCCTACTCCTCATCATCCTATTGTCAGGGAACTTAGAACTTAACCCTGGCCCTTCTGTCTACCACTCTCCCACTGACCTATTGGCTGTCTCAGGAAAAGGGCTTTTCACTATGCCCATATGAATATTAGGAGCATTACCAGGCACTTTGCTGATCTCGAGGCATGGACGAAAGTGTACAATCCTGACCTACTGTGCCTATCTGAAACATGGCTCAAGCCTCACATTCTGAACTCCTTATGTTCCTTGCCCAATTATTCCTTGATACAGAGAGACAGGCCTTCCCCAAAATGTGAAGGGGCCGGGGGTTGCTATCCTCTATAAAAAACATCTTGATGTTACGTCTGCTCACCCTCAGTCTGAGAGTCCCTACACACAACCATTGCCCTTGGTGCAAAAAAACTCCACAAATCTGTGCCTACAACCCACCCACTGGAGGTATCACAGGTCTTCAGGATTCACTTAATCAAACCATCACAAATGGAAAGCAAAATGAGGTCATAATCTTAGGTGACTTTAACCTAAACTGGCTGGGACCAACTCACAGCATGCTGCTGACACTAACACAGAGCTATAACCTGCACCAGATCTTAACTGAACTCACTAGAACCACCCCTTCTCTAACTACCTCTACCCTCATAGACTGGGTACTGGTGAATCGCCTTGACCATGTGCAAACTGCAGACATCTAGACAGATGCTATCACAGACCACTCCCCCACTTTCTGTGTATGGAGCCCGGAGACTGCTCCCCCACCTCCTCCACGCTACATCACAATTACCAACTTTGTCAAACTGGACGTGGAAGCTTTCCTCTATGATGTATCCTGTATCAACTGGTCTGACATCTGTCACTCCCATGATGTTCAAATAGCCCTTGATATCTTCATTGATAATTTCACAGCACTTCAGGATAAACATACTCCAAAGGTCACCAGAAGGGTCAGGGCAAACAATCAAGATGGCTCACAAGGACCTGCTGGCTAACCTGCTTTACAGGACAAACTCTGGAAGAAGTATAAAGTGTCCAGACTACCAGAGGATTACAATACCTAAAGGGCCTCTGGAGCACCTAAAAAAAAAAATTAAAAATAAATAAATAATTAAATAATTGAACAGCAAAGAGCATCTACTGCAAGGAACTGAAACTATGCTGGTGACCCTAGAAAATCCTGGACACACATCAAGACCTTTCTTGGGGCTGCCAGTCACCGACCCAGGGCATATGATCCTAAGCGGTGTACACTGCAACGACTGAACACTATAGCAAATGCCTTTAACAGATTATTCACGGACCTGTCTCAGTACACCTCGTCCTTCGCTTCATCTCCCACAGCATCTCAGCCTACTGCACACCCCAGAGATCTGCATCTGGTGCTGACCACTGCCAACTAACTACTAACCCCCCTTTCCACTTCAAAGCTATATCTAGATCTGAGGTCCAATGGCTACTGCAAAACATATCCGACAACACTAGCCCTGGCTCAGATTCACTCGAGCCACGACTCCTGAAGCTAGCGGCACCATTGATTGCCTCGCCACTGGCCAAGATTTTCACTCTGTCTCTCTCTTGGCATTGTTCCAGATCTCTGGAGGATTGCCCGAGTTATGCCTATCCTTGAAAAAGGAGACCCAAAGGATATCAACAACTACAGGCCCATAGCCATCCTCTCTGTGCTAAGCAAGTTACTGGAGAAGCTTGTTGCAACCCAAATCATTGACTATCTCACAAAGAACAACCTTCTCTCAGACACTCAGCATGGTTTCAGAAAAGGGCACAGTACCTCAACCACTCTTCTCAAATTCTCCACCGATGTACTTTGCAACATGGACAAAGGCCTACTCACTGAAGCAGTATTTATCGATCTTACCAAAGCTTTCGATCTTGATGATCATTCCCTGCTTCTCTCAAACCTGCACAGACTTAACTTCTCATCCTCAGTAGTTGACTGGTTTAACAACTACCCATCAAACAGATTACAACTTGTTAAATTCAACTCCGCTCTCTCGGATGTGACCAGCACTGACATCGGAGTACCCCAGGGCTCCATCCTGGGACCCCTTCTTTTCTCGCTATACATCGACAACATAGGTTATGCCATACTCTCCTGCTCAGCTATCTTATACGCTGATGATCTTGTCCTCTACTCCAGCTAACAAAGTTAACATCATTAACAAAACCTCTCCTCGGATTTCAGGAATGTGCAAACATGGCCAAATGCTAATAAGCTCATCCTCAACACAAAAAGACCCAAGCCATGCTATTTGGCACTGCCCCCAAACTCAGGGCCTGTAAGGAACCCCTCCTAGTCCATGACTCTGGGGAGTCTCTCGTCAATTGTGTCACATCTTTCAAATACCTAGGAGTCCTTCCTTGACAAATCCCTTGATTTCAGTCTGCACATCCAGTCAACCTGTAAAGCAACAAATGCCAAACTTGGAATCGCCTATAAGACTTGTCACCTGCTAACACCATCTGCCAAATTGGCAATTGCTAAGGGTATTCTGCTTCCAGCGCTGACATATGGTGTCTCCACTTTTGCTAATGCCCATAAGACTGCTCTCCATAAATGGGATGACACGTATAACAACATATATCGGTATGCCTCCTCTTCCCATCACCTCAAGCAATACTGCACAATGTATAGCGACCTAGGCTGGCTCTCCCCAACTGCCTACCGACTATACTCCCCAGGGACCCTTACAGACTCTGTAATCCATAACCAAACCCCCTCTTCGTTTGCAGCTCTACCTGTACCACAGACACCTGCCCATGGACTATGCTCGGCAAACAAATTTCTAGTCCCATATCCAGGTGTCTTACTTCAAAAAGCTCTGAGCATTTCACTGCACCGCCCCAGCCACCTGAACTCCTCCTTCCTGCCCTGAGGCAGGTTAACTCCAACCCAATCTTCAAAAAAAGAACTATATCGCCACCTATCCCGGGACCCCTGCACATGCTTTGATCCCACTTAATGCCTCACAGCTAACCACCCTATTTCGCCCAAGACACTGCTGCACTTCTAAACAAGCTTTGCTATAAAATGTCTTTATAGCTGCCACTTAGCCCAGTTTCAGTTATTTGCATGTACTGTCTGACTTGATCTGTATTCTAACCTACTTGTACTATATACTATGTACCTGTACTATGTATTATATAATCTCATCTCATTTTATGTATGTATTCTCCCGGGTCGTGCCTGAAAATAGTCAACTTGGGCTAGCACCTAACCGGTTAACAAAACTAAATAAAATAAATAAATAAAATTAGCGGACTTTGGGATTGTCCTATATGGATCTACCACACTCACTGCACTCTGATGGGTCAAGATTACATTGAATAAGGCTTGTGACTGGGTGTAACAGGTGAGTCCATACCTGTAACCTTTACATAATGTCTAATTGGCTAAATTTCACACTGCCAGGTATACTATCAAACATGTGTCTTAAATAAATAAATAAATAAGACTTGGTTCTCACCCCCGCCTTCACCACCTTCTTACCCTGGCTCCATCTAAGTGTGCCAAAGAAGCTCTACCAAGCGTTCTGCACTGTTCACGTTGCAGGGCGTCCCAGCAAGCGGTTCTTTATGTACAAAGCCCTGCTCTGGCTGAATTACCTCCCATCTGAACGCCTCTGCCATCTGAAGCTTGTCCTTTCAAATCGAAACTTAGGGAGCACATACTCATCTCCAGCCTCTGTGATTGCTCCTAGACCTTTCCCCTGACAAGGTCTCCTCTGACTGCTTTAGCCTTGCTCCTAGGCTCTGGCCTTGCTGGCCTAGGGTACCCACCTTAATCTGTCTTTCCTGGCCTTGCATGACCTGTTATGAATTCTTGCTTAACCTGACCTTGCATGACCTGGTATGAATTCCTGCTTTAGCTACAACCACCTGTTAATGTGTCTTGTACGACATGTTTGTATACAAGTGCTTGCACATATTTGCCTGCTATTGTCAATGTTTTCCCATTTCTTTCTATTGTACATTCCCTTCTACCTGCCTTTCATTTACCCATGTACTACTGCTCCTATTACCAGTTGATGTGTAATGTCTAATTCTGTTTGACATGGAGCCTTTGCAAACGAGTCTCTGACTTAAAGGTTGTAACGCTGATACTCTCAATAAATAAATATTTGTTTGATTTACAGTACTAAAAACTACTGCTCTTTAATGGGAGTAGACAGGTGCTAAGAAAATACAGGTTACTCACCTGTAACAGGAGTTCTAGGAATGGTATATGTTGTTCATCCACACTTATTGGCAGGTTCCTTGCCGCTTTAAATCTTGCGGAAGGTCTTCAAGCTGGCTCCTCCACCCACCCGGTGGTAAAACCTCGCTCCGCCCCATGGCCAGATCTGCCCGGGCTGGAAGCTCAGGTTGTGGCCGGGGCCGGGAGGTCGGAATATGTGGATGAACAACATATACCATTCCTAGAACTCCTGTTACAGGTGAGTAACCTGTATTTCTAGGGACATGGGTATGTTGTTCATCCACACTTATTGGCAGACTCCTAGCAGTTCTCCGGGAGGAGGGAGGCAAGGCGCACACCCCCAATACTTACTTGGGAAATAAGGACTGGAGAACCGAGGCCCCAAAACCAGCATCCCGGCGTGACTCAAGGTCGATGTGATAATGGGTAATAAAGGTGTGTGCTGACTTCCAGGTAGCAGCCCTGCAGATTTCCTGGATAGGGACGTCCCTGGAAGCAGCCACCGATGCAGCAGTATGACGGGCAGAATGAGCTCTAATCCCTGTGGGAGGCTCCATGCCCGCCAACTTATACCAGTGATCTATGCGGGAGGTGACCCACCTGCCCTCGTCCGCTTGGCTGCAGGTCTGCCAGATAGCGACTTCAGCGTGAGTGACAAACAGCTGGCGAACCTCTCCTCGAATTTCAGCCGTGCGCCCTTATATAAGCGAGCGCCCTTCTAGGGTCCAGAGTATGGAGCTCATATTCGGCCTCCCGAGGTGTGACTGGGGTAGAACACCGCAGAGTCAGCACCTGTTGAAGGTGAACCCGACACCACCTTCAGAAGGAATTTCGGGGCGCAGGACAACTTGTCCCTGTGGAAGACCTGGTAAGGAGACTCGATGCAAAGCGCCTGGAGCCTCCCATCCTTCTGGCTGACGCGATAGCCACCAAGAAGGCGGTCTTCCACGACAGGTGAGAGAGATCACACCTGTGCATTGGTTCGAATGGCTTGCCCATGAGCTTTGCCAGTACCAGCAGTAAATCCCACGGAGGTGGAAGTTCTCGCACCGGAGGGGAAATGTGATCAAGGCCTTTGAAAAAGCGCCCGACCACCTTTTCCTGCGCCACCGACTGCTTCCCGGCCCGCGCCCGGTAAGCAGAGATGGCTGCCAGGTGCACCTTTAGGGTCGTCGACCTAAGCCCTTGACTAGAAAGGGACCATAAATAGTCCAAAATGCTTGCCACAGAACAGGAGGAAGGGTCCAAGCCTTGCCCTGACACCAAATGGAGAATCTCTTCCATTTAAAGGCGTAGCATTTTCTGGTTGACTCCTTACGGGACGCCTCAACAACATTGAGGACCTCGTCGGAAAGACCCAAGGCCTGGAACTCTAGCTGCTCAGGAACCAGGCCGTCAGGTGCAGGGATTGAAGGTCCGGATGGAACACCTTCCCCTGATTGACTGAGAGCAGGTCCGGGCGAGCTGGAAGCTGCCTCGGGAGCCTGGAGCTGAGGCTGAGGAGATCTGGGTACCAGAACTGGCGGGGCCAGTCTGGGGCTATCAGAATCACCTGTGCCTTGTCCTCCTCGCCTTGAGAAGCACCTTGTGAATCAAGGGAAATGGGGAAAGGCAAGAAGAGGCCCGGGTCCACAGCCTCGAAGGCATCCCCTGCAGCGAGCCCTGCTGAGGGGGTGGGCATGAAACAGCTCAGCCACGTTCTCCCTGGAGGCAAACAGGTCCACCTGAGGTGTGCCCCAGAGGAGAACAGATCTTGTACTACCTCCGGCAGGAGAGACCACTCGTGAGATGCAGCCCCTATCCGGCTCAGGGCATCGGCCAGGGTGTTGGAGGCTCCTGCCACATGAATGGCTAGGAGATCTGCATCCAGACTGCGCACGAGTGACCAAATGCGGAGAGCTTCCTTGCATAGAAGCAGGGAGCACGTCCCGCCCTGGCAGTTTAGGTAGTACATGGTCGTGGTATTGTCCGTCTGGACTCGGACCACTTGACCCCGGAGAAACGGAGCAAAGGCGGTGAGAGCTAGGCGGACCGCTCGGAGCTCCAGCAGGTTGATGTGGTATCGGGACTCCCGCGGGGACCAGAGGCCGTGCACTCGATGTTCCCCCAGATGGGCACCCCAACCCATCAGAGAGGCATCGGTCGATAGAGAGACCGTCGGCTCGGGGCGGACAAACGGGATGCCCTCCTGCAAATGGAATGGAACGGTCCACCACTGGAGAGCGTTCCACATCTCCTGGGTCACTATCACTAGCTGGTCCAAAGGATCGCAGCGTTGTGACCACTGGCTGGCCAGTCCCCACTGAAGGGCGACAAAGACAGCGAGCCCAACGACCATGCTGGTACAGGCCGCCATGAGACCCAGGAGGCGAGGAAGTCCCGGCAGGCGCATTGCCCAACCAGAAATGACTGGGCAAAGGAGGTAAGAACCTCGGCCCTGTCCGCCGGGAGTCGTGCTCTGGCTCGAAGAGAGTCGAGCTCTGCCCCGATGAACAGGATCACCTGCTCGCTCGAGTTCGACTTGGCCTCGCTGATGAGAAGGCCAACTTGAGAGCAAACCTGGAGGGCCAGATCTCTGGACCACTCCACCTCCCGCCTGGAGGGGCTGCTATCAGCCAATCGTCCAGGTAAGGGTACACCCGGACCTCGCCAAGAGGAATGCTGTCACCACTGTCATGCATTTGGTGAAGACCCTGGGAGCTGGAGATAAGCCAAGGCATGGCTCGAACTCGAAGAGGATCCCTCCGCCGAAAGCGGAGGAATCTCCGATGTGACGGACGGATAGGGACGGAAAGAACGTGCCCTGTAGGTCCAGAGAGCAGAACCACACACCGTGTTCCAGAGATGGCATTATCTGTGCCAGAGTGACCATCCTGAAGGTTCGAGACCTTAGGAACTTGTTCAGGTCGTAGGTCGAGAATAGGCACCAGCCCCCGTCCGCTTCGAACCAGGAAATACCTGGACACGAACCCCAGGTCTGAAGGGGTCCTCTACCTCCGTGATCACCTCCTTTGAGGAGGAGAGCGATGTCGGCTCGGGCGAGCCGCCAGTGAGGTTATGACCCCGAGGCGCGACGGCTCAAGGGCTGGACCTGCTTGAATTCCAGAGGCAGGCCTCTCCCACCACCTTCCAGTACCCACCTGTCCGTGGTAACAGCGGACCAGGCGGAAAGGAAGTGTCTGAGCCTGCCCCACGGGGGAACCAGGGTGAGGTGACAGGGATGGCGACACCCCTCAGCCCGCACTGGGCAGGCTTGGAGAAAGGACCGCCGAGGGACCACCTGGGCTCTTTTCTCCCTGCTTCCTGTTAGAGGAAGCCGACGGCTTGGGTTTGGGATGCCAAGATCGAGCCTGCTGGCCCTGACGTTGTTGGGCCGGAAGGGCTGCTGGGCGCAGAAGGACAAAGGGATTAGGCTGTGGCTTACAGCCTTGTCCTTCTGAGCAGAAGAGACAGAGTCCAAGGTAGCATTGGACTTCGATCCTCTGCAGGTGACCTTCCACCCCAGGGTCGAGAGGTCAGTCCCAAAAAGGAACATCCGCCAACTTGTGCTGGGTATCCGAGGTAAAGGTGGATATCCTCAGCGAAGCCCGACGACGATGGCCACTGCGGCCGCCACAGACCTGGCACATGAGTCCCAATGTCTAACGCAGTCTGGAGCTGCTGTTTTGCCACCGCCTGCTCCTGGTCCCGCACCTGCCTGACCGTAGTCTGCAGATCCGCAGGAAGATGAGGACAACTCATCCAGGGAGCCCAACAGGCGGAGAAAAATGTGCCATGAGGACGGCCGAACTGGCCTGACGAAGGCCGAGAGAGGACGAGTGTAGACTTTTCACCCGCATAATCCAATTTCTTGGATTCCTTCGAGGTTTGTCTACATCCTCATGTTTCCGCACGCCCGAAAACGCTGTCGGTAACCAACCCTCGGCTGAGGGGTGTTCCAAAACAGACAGGGAACCGGTAGGGACCGTGATACTTCCTGGCCATCCTGGCCAAGGCGAGGGCAGGAAGCAGGACGCTGCCAAAGTTCCAAGGCCGGACCCACTATGGCTTCGCCACCGGAAAGGCCTCCGAGGAGAATCCCTCGGTCCAGAATCTCCGTGAGGGATACCTGGCCCGCTTAGAAACGGGTTCGAGCTCATCCCGTGGACTCGAGATGAGTCAGGCAACCCTAAGAAGGACGAAGGCTATCGTCCACTGACTGCCCTCCCGAGGACTCCAAGTCCATGCGCTTGGAGAAGAGGGAGGAACCATCATCGGACTCGGAAGAGTCCTCAAAGAGCTGCTCGGCCTGAGCCACCTCCACCCGCCGAGGTTTATCGGGAGTGAGGGTGACAGACAGCCTATGGGGCAAACCCAAGGCCGACTGAGAATTTTTGGTCGGAGCCCCAACTAATGGCTGTGGAGGCGGAGGTTCCACCAGAATCGGTGGGGCAGCTGGAATTGGCCGAACAACCGCCCGGGAACAGGCTCCTCGGCTACAACGAGGGGTTGTTTCGGCCGCTCCGGTGACAGCCACTTAATGGCCGGGGAAGATGACTGAGTCGGCTTATTCCCGGTCAAAAGGAGCTGTTTCCACATGAGTTCCTCGTACCTCCGACGCAACTTGCGCAGAAGCCTCCCCTCGTCCGAGGAAGAGTGGCGGCGCCGCTTACCGCGGTGCCGAGACCGAGACCGCCTATGGCGGCGGGATCGGTCGGACAGCGAGGATGTCCGAGACCGAGAGTCTCGACTAGGCCGAGGAAGGCGAGGAGAAGTGTCGGAAATCGGCACTCCCGCAGCTCGGATGATCCCACCAAGGCCCGAACCGGAGGCACAGACGAGCCGACGGATCCTCAACTCTCACCGGGGAACTGGGGAGAGGATTCTCAGCTTCTCCAGCCGACAACTCGTCTAACGGTCGAGAAAATCTTCACCGCTGTTGCCGGGAGTCTCGTCAACTGACCCGATGGGACACCGTAGCCAGTGGTCGAAGCTGAGGGTTTCCACCAAAGTCGACTGTCGACAAGGGAGGGGATCTTTCCCGCTCCCAAGAGCATCAACGGAGAGACTTACTTTTGCTCTTTTTGGACCTGGAAAAAGGTCCCGAAGAAGTTGGACCCTCACCTTTCATCGAGAGGGTCAGACAAAGCTCCTTAAAAGAAGCAGAGTACGAGGCACCGAGAGAGAGCGGGACAAATGCCGCAGCCGAGGCAGAAGCGGCCCGCGCCGCCTCCTCTTCGAGGGCGATCATCTGCTCGAGCTGATCCGCCGAGCCCGCCGCGTGACACCGCCAATCGGGCCTCTTTAGATTTCACCGTGAATTTTCTCGGGCCCCCAGTTGTAATCGGGCAGCATGGTCTTCAAGGACGAGAAAAAAGAAGAGCACAAGTCGCAGGCCTGCAGGTCATGCTCAAGGCCCAAGCAGTAGATGCACGTGAGTCGCGGATCCGCCCTAGACATCTTCTGCCCTTAAGGGCACCTCCGAAACCGAGTCGATTTGTCCATCGTGAGCCGCGAGGAGAAGAAGACCAAGTCTTTTTAGCAAAAACTTTTTGATTTGAACTTCGAAGAATTAGGAACCAGTCTTAATCGCAGAGCGTTAAGGAGGGAACCTGAGCTTCCAAGCGGTAAGGAAGATCTGACGTCATGGGGCGCAGCCGAGAGTTTTACCACCCGGGTGGGTGGGAGGAGCCAGCTTGAAGACCTTCCGCCAAGATTTAAAGCGGCAAGGAACCTGCCAATAAGTGTGGATGAACAACATATCCATGTCCCTAGAATGAATATTATAAAATGGCAAGAAAAAATGTAGCAATTTCATTGGTCAAGAGACGTCACCTGATCGTGCATTAAATCTCTTTAAACGCACAGTCAGCTTCCGGATCTCATTTACATCTAAAAAAAAAAACACCACATAACATATGTGCCATTTAAAAAAGCCGGTGGATGCATAGAAGAGACTTCTGGTGGCATCATTCCCTCAATGGCAGCATAGCCCATCCAGCTCCCAAACCTCCCTGATAAAAAAACTCCTAAATACAGTGATTTCCAGAACAAAACTACTGGGTACTGCGAGGAGACTTATCTATCATGCCAAAGAGAGGGGAAAACAAAAATTTTAAGCCTGACGAGGGGAGAGATGAGGGCAGATTGACCGACAGAGATTCAGGCAGCGAGGGATCACAGGCCTTGGCTTCCTCACACCGCAGCAGATCCAGCACCAAGCAAATCCCGTTAAGTTTAATTCAAAGACAGATGACCCTGGTCCTTTCAGAACTGCAGGACTTCCGCAAGGAGATGCGCTCAATGGTGACTGCCCTTCGTACAGACATCACCAAAACAGAAACCTGACGAGATACTCGAGAGACACAGGCTGCGGAGACAGACAGCAGAGTAGACTGCACAGAACGAGCTACTGCCTAGCCGCATCAAGAAATTCAGGAGTTACAGGCAAGAGCGGAGGATGCTGACAGCCGCAATAGGCAAAATAACATATGCATCTCGGGAATACATGAAGGAGCAGAGGGATCCATTATGCTTAAATTCATAAACCAGCTCCTGCGAGATTCCATACAGCTCCCTGAGCCCCTGACTCTGGAGCTGGAATGAGCCCATCGCACATTCGTCCCCAAACCAGCGCAGGGAGCCCACCCCCGTACCATTCTTGCATGGTTCCTCAGATTCCAAGAAAAGGAAGCAGTTCTACACGCTGCCTGGAAACAAGGGGAAGTACTATTTCAAACACACTGTTTATATCTAGAAAACGATTATGTCCCTGAGATTATGAACCGAAGGAAACAATATATACCTGTCATGCGAGCACTCAAGGCTGCAGGGCTACGATTTCGTACT